>OX439473.1:58937507-60303902 GCA_949320105.2 Crepidodera aurea | reverse complement strand
GGATCAAGCCCTTTGAGTTAGTTTAGTGTTTTTAGTACAAAAGCAGAGCTTGTGTGTGCACGTTAAAGTTTAGTGCAACCCATTCTACAGAACCTAAGGAACGCTGATCAGTATACCTTAGTTTTAAGTTTCAAACTCTATTAGATTAAGTTCATTGGTCACAGTTGATCAGATTGTAGTATACTAAATGCCTTTATGGGTGTTTAATAATAAAAATATCTGGTCACCGAGCTTCGCTCTTAATATTCAAATCTACATTTTTAAGCAGTCCAATGAGTATATAATTTAAGTATATTTATAACCTGACAAATTATTAATTAATTCGTGAAAATCACGGAGTGGGCGACATCTACTTGAACTACAGAAAGGTAGATAAATAGAAAGTTGATTGGCGATTGGCTTGAAAGTAGGCGGGAAAATTAAAAAAGCTGTCAGTGTTAATTTTCATGTTGCTGCAGGTGTTGTTGACGTTTATCAACTGCTTGTCACAGAGGTTAGTTAAATGCATTAAAAGTTGCCTAGTTTCTGGAGATTTCACCCTTTTAGGGCAACATCTACTGACGCTTGATCTTCGCGAATAGTCACGGCGGACAGGCCCCGTTTCCGGGACGGGCAACAGCAGCGTGTAGGGCATAGTGGTTTCAGTGGGGTGGTTTTAGTGAGTAGGGGTAGTCTCACACTATCGGGGAAGGGAAGAACCTTTATCCAATGTGCATAAAGCATTTCCACCCGCCAAAAAAAAAAGATTAGCTTTAGGTTAGGTTAGATCTGTGTAATAAATAAAGAAAAGCACGATACGTGTGACATTTTGACATTTGTTACATTCTGACAGGTGTCATATTTTGACATTTGTTCATTTTGACAGTTGTAACATTCTGACACGTATCACATTTTAACAGTTGTCACGTTTTGACAGGTGTCACATTTTAACAAGTGTCCATTTTAACAGTGTTACTCAACGTTCCTATAAATATTTACCTAAACCCATGATTTCTGAAATTGAATTGGCAACGTTGTATTTTCAACTTAGAATTTATGAGATGGCTGTCATTTGACAAGCAAATTATTTATGTCCGTCAAATGAACCTTTTCTTTTTTATACTTTTCAGGTTTATTCTGGTTATAAATGGCTACTTGGGCATTTGCAGAATAAAAAAATGTGAAAAATATTTTTCCGCGCAAAAATTTCTATTACTATACTGTATTTGAAAATCAAGAGAGAGTAAATTCCCAGAATAAAAAGTAATTCGGTATGCAAAACTATAGTACAGTACGTGCGGTAAAACTTCAATATTTGTAATGCATTCTAAATTGTTTTTGTTAATTTCAATACAAAATTTATTAAATTTCTTGGACTATCACATTATTTTATGATCTTTCATTGTTACTACAGTAGGCCTAAGAGGATTAACGTGCGTCATAGGCGTAACCAGAATAGAAAGGGATAATTGTTATTTAACGACCTCCGAATGGCAACAGCTTCTAATGACAGATATTTTGACTTAAATAGTTTCTAGAAATGCAGTTATTTGATTTTCGATAAACGTGACAAATAGTAGTGACTAAAAATGGAAGCAGTTTGTGAGTATACGCCAGTGAAAAAATTAAAACTAGACCATATATCGCTCAATGAAAAGAGTGCTGTAGTGAATGTGTACCACTATTTTAAACATCAAAATCCCTCAAACACTATTGACAGTGTAGTTGAAACAACATCTAAGGCAATGGGATATGGAAAATCTACAATATATAGAGTTCTAAAGGAGGAAAAATCAGGTGGAGTAACCTCACCAAAGCCGAAACCAGGTAGACCAAAACTATTAAAAGTCAACGTGGACGAGTTTTTTAAAAATGCTATTCGTAAGCTTGTTCACTCATTTTTTATAAACAAGCAAATACCAACTTTAGATAAAGTTTTGCAAGCCATTACGAATGATGTTGATTTACCAACAATAAGCCGGGATAAACTATGGAAAGTGTTACATGAGTTAAACTTTAAATTTGAAAAAATGGGCAGACACTCAATGCTAATTGATTCTGAAGAAATTGTATGTTGGAGAAGACAGTACCTCAGAAGAATACAACAAGTTAAAGCTCAAAATAAAAACATTTATTATTTAGATGAAACATGGGTTAATGAAGGACATTGTGTAGGAAGAGTTTGGAAAGACAAAAATATAAAATCATCCCATCAAGCTTTTCTAGAAGGATATACTACTGGTTTTAAGGAACCTATAGGAAAAGGTAAAAGATTAATTATTTGTCATATAGGCAGTACAAACGGTTTTTTTGAGAATGGTTAACTCTTATTTGAATCAAAACAAACCGTTGATTATCACGAAGAAATGAATGGAGACGTGTTTGAGGAATATTTTGAACAGATGATTCAATTCATACCAAAAGGATCGGTTATTGTAATGGACAATGCAAGTTACCACTCCAGATTACTTGAACCTTTACCAACCACTAAATGGAAAAAGGGTGAAATTGCAAAATGGTTATCTTCTAAAAATTTAGCCTTTGACAATACAATGCTGAGGGCAGAATTGTTAACTATTGCTAAAAAACATAAGCAAAATTATAAAAAATATAATATTGAGGAGATAGCCAAAAAACGAGAAATTGAAATCCTTCGTTTACCACCCTACCATTGTGAGCTGAATCCGATAGAATTAATATGGGCTCAAGTTAAAGGTTATGTTGCCAGAAATAACACTACTTTTAAATTATCAGATGTTAAAAATCTCTTCAATAAGGCAATATCTGAAGTAACAAGTGAAAATTGGCAAAAATATATTAGACACGTTACAGAAATAGAAAAAAAAAATGTGGGAGCTAGATAACATAATTGATATTACTATAGAGCCCATTGTAATTTCTCTAGAATCAGATGGTGAATCTTCTGACACAGAGTGCGAGGAACCATAACTTTAAAATTATTAATTTATGTACTTTAATTTTATTTTTAGATTTTTATTTTTAGATTTTTATTTTTTAAGATTTAATATTGTCGTATTTTTTGCATGTTGCTCGTCAAATTTTATCCTTGCGGTTGGTTTTTTTTTCTCATATACCTACTTAATTGTTTTTTTAGCTCCTCATATTAATTTATAAATAATTGTAATTATCTGTATATATTATATACATATTTTGTAAATAAACATATGCCTAAAACAAAATGCCTAAAATAATATTGACTTTTTCTTCATTTTACCCAAATTAAATTACTACTTACGAATTATGTTTATCTATCTAAAATTGGTAATCTAGGTATAAATAACTAAAACAAATTAAATATTTCTATTTCCATATTAATTTAATTTTGAAAACGCACGTCTATGGTTTACTGCCTTTAACACTGATAACTGCAAAGCATTTCTGGGAATTTACTCTCTCTTGATTTTCAAATACAGTATAAGTATATTGATTTTATCATGTTTTATAGCATCTGCGAAAATTTCATGAAAATCCCAGCCGGTCCCATTTTCTTAACGTTTAACCAGAGATGTACGTATCAGTAGTTGTCAAAATTTGTAGGTCATTATGGATAAAAAGCGGCAAATTTAAAATTGAATTCTTTCAGATTTAAACGCCAGAAATTAAATAAAGTCAAACCTTTTTACTACTATACTACACAGAAGAAAGGAGTGCAGTATTTAATTTGCAGAACGTAGTACAGGTTCAAGAGGTAGAAATTTTATTTTTACCCCATCCTTCAATGCTTATTTGTAGTTAAAATTTAAATTTTAATACATCTGATCGGCCTAATATAGTTTTTGTCTAGATTTAATCTTGTTTCCATGGTTTTTACTGTAATAAACCTGTTATTTTGACAGATAAGTCAGACTTTATTTATTCATAGCCGTATCGTATGTATTTTAATTGATTCGGAATTTTGTAATAAAATATATATTTCAAAATGGCTTCATTCTAAAAATATTATCAGTCCTCCTAAATCCTTGAAGGCAGAATTATTATTAATTCAAATTCAAAATTCAAAAAATATATTATAGATGAGATGGCCAGAGAAAAACTAATTAAAATTCTCAGATTGCCTCCGTACCACGCAGAGTTAAATCCCATTGAACTGATCTGGTCACAATTATTAAAAGGTTATGTTTCTCAAAACAATAAAACATTTAAATTTCCTGATGTGCGAAATTTGTTTTTGAAGGCATTTTCAGATGTAAATAGAGAATATTGGGGAAAATGCATTGATCATGTTAAAAAGGTGGAAAATTCATTTAGGAAAGTATATCCACTATCAATGGATAATTTAATAGAACCTATAATAATAAACCTCAGAAAAGACAATTAAAGTGATACCAGTAGTTTTAGTGAAGACAGTGACTTTTAAAGATAGTTCTTGAACTAACTTTTTTTTTAATCTTTGAGTTTAGGTAAGTACTGAAGCGTTACTTTTAATGCCAAGAGATTAAAAACAGTTTAATCCCAACATATAATCCTCCTTGTTATTTATTGGTTAAATTTAATTCGTTCAATGTTAAAGTGTCAGATGCATAAGGTTTATTTTTATTTTTTGTAAATAATATAACTTCAAAATTTAATCTACGAAGTGGGTATATATATTTTATATGCTGTGACCTTATTTATATTATAGAAACTTATTTTGCAAAGTACGCCTATGGAATGTGACGTTATATCCTCTCTCCTTTATAGTATATTACTATAGAAACAAGTTGCCGTTGCTAGGAAATAAAACTAAAAGTTTAACTTTTCTTGTAAATATCTCGGAAGATCGAATTTTCACAGACATGAGACCTACATTTTTTGCCGATTTAGATAGGAATTAGTCTACCCTGAAAGTTTCATTGAATTCTGACGAGTGGATTTCGAGATCCTCTGGACACACACACACATACAAACCTTGCTCGTTTAATAGTATTTGATAAAAAAATTCTTAAAATTAGAAAATCTCGAGTACTACATAAGTCATTCAACTCGGTAAACTACAGATATGATTTTCATTAAAAATAGTAGTGAACACCAAAAGAGCTTGGTGGTAGAGACTCTTCAACGTTGGCTGAAACTTCCAATGAGAAAATGTTTTCAAGATTTCAAGAAAATAATAAGTACTTATTATTTTACATCAGCAACTAGAGAAGCTTTAAGGTCTACTGAATATTTTAATTTCGAATTAATAGTATTATTTGATATAATGTAGGTATATGAAAAATAAATAAAGTCTGACCATAATATTTGAGTATTGTTGGTTTCAGTAAATTATGCAGATTTAATGGAGCAATATTTGTAACGAAAAATATACCTCTGTCAAAAATTGAGCACGACATAAAAACACATCGATTTCATTTTACTTTTGCACGCATGAAACCAGTTCGATCGCCATTTACCTAATTGAAATGGCCAGACTTTTTTCTGCCTTTTCCGTTCATTGTCAATGAACAAATTGATGTTTACTGGCAATGTTTAGTCACTTTATACAAAAAAGGGCTAAAAAAATAACTGCACAGAGACAAATTTCAGAACGAATCGTATAATTTAAAATGAAGTAGAGGAAAGACGAATATAACAATTCAAATTGATAATTCCTATTGCCATGAAATTTGAATATAAAAATATTAAAAGAAACACGCTGCATACTGTCTATGGACAGTTGTCTGCAGCTAATATTTTTAGGAC
Source organism: Crepidodera aurea (assembly GCA_949320105.2). NCBI lineage: Eukaryota > Metazoa > Arthropoda > Insecta > Coleoptera > Chrysomelidae > Crepidodera > Crepidodera aurea. Next base: position 60,298,241 of record OX439473.1, on the reverse strand, counting down.
AGTTTAATAATTCTAATAGTAACAAGAAACCGTACATTCCCTGTTTCAAGAATAAACAGAATTTACTAGATGATTCACTTCTGGTCAAACTGTGAGAAAAAAAGTTGCATGAGAGCATTAAGTTAATCATAGCGCGAAGTGGATCTAGTAAATTATTGGGAGATAAAAGAAAGTCATCACCCTGTGTATATGCGTCAGAGCTGAAACTAAAAATATATTTTATTTTTGCCAGGATGTTAACCGGGAACATTTTGAACATTTATTGTAATTGTAATTGTAGTTTAGTTGCCTTCCTGTTTGTGGTGTTTTGTTATTTTTAAACATTAATAATTCAACACGTAATGAAGCCAATTTCAAATTTTTTACACGGTTGAATGTGCTATCCCTCACCACCCCATGCTATTTAAATTCTTAGAAAGGGTTGCTCCCATCCAGTAAGGGATGAAATTAGGGGTAAACTATTAATAAAAAAATGTACATTGTAGAAATCAAAAGTCGACGTATCTCGGCGATTTTCCTAACAAGAGTCCAGTAACGAGTTAGATAGGGGGTAACACTTATGATCCTGACTGTATAATGTGCTTATGTAGAAATTATTTTGTTTTCAATTCTTAATTTCTGAAAGAAGTTGGAACAGTTTCCTTATTTTATTACTTTCACAGTCGATTTTTCTCATTTTTTTATTTGAACGATGAATTCTACTGTCTTCATTATTAACTACTTAATGAGAAATTTCATTTTTAACGATGGCAGCTACGCCTTCGCCCCTCTAATTACGTTGTTCGGTTTATCGTTACGATATACCCTAAAACCTTTTATTCTCAATTTGTGAGAATCCTTAAATTGAGTCTCGGATAGAAGAACTAAGTTAAAACTATATTTATTTAAAAAATGGATGAATATAGGTTATTTGCTATCTATTACGTTGATGTAAAAAACATTTTTTAATTTCTTGGGCATTACAATAAAAAATTAATTCAAAATTTGTACTTGTCTTACTTGCATCCTCGCCGGCGCGTGAGACTTCTCCTCTGACAAACATGGTGGACTTCTGAAAGACAGAAATGGAGTTTTTCTTTGCATTGGATTTGATTTGGGAATCAGGACATAAATGTTTTCGTATGCGTTCGTAGATCTCTTCTCTCTTCGATAAGTTTCATTCTTTTATAGTAGACTGGTCGAGTGGTCAATTTATACATTTTGCTGGTGACTTTGAACACAAACACTCATTTTGATTTTTACAAAACTCCCAAGTAAGTCTCACATTCTTGTTGAGGTAATTTAGGGTTATCAATGTATTTGGGGTTATCAGAAATAATGGCGAGTTTGTTTTCGTTTTGAAAACGTTTTTAACTTCAATTTCGAATGTTTTTTCCAAATGTTCTTTTTGATTTCTTCTGCAGAGAGTGAGTTATCTAGACCCCGGATAACAAATTATTTAATTGTCATTTTATTTCAATACATGGTCGTATTGTAAAGGGACGATTTGGTCTCATTTTCTTCATTAATACACCCGTGCGAGCTAGTTCTTAAATAATTTTTGGTAAAAAAATATTTTTTTTTCTCCAATAAAACTAGAAATTCTGGTCTCACGCCCTTTTATAAATGACCGATTCATTTGTAAATGATACTATGATTAAAAACCAAAAAGGTTGACAATTAAAAGGGTTATAAATATTTTTTAGACGTATTTTAAAAGCGAAACAAGTTTTTAGACGACCTAAATAGGAAAATTCCCCTCAGAAAACTTCAATTTAACGCAACGTTCATCCAATTTTCTGTCGTCGGCACCACTAAATCACGAAAATGCATGAATATGTATGCATCGCGTGTGAAACTAGCAAAAGGGAAACACGAATGATCTATGGAAATACTCTTTAAAAAGAAATAATTGCTCCAATAAAAATGTGTTCATGAAAAATTTTCAAACGCCGAACAAGGCGTGCGGTGCATCGAAAATTGCATGGGATTTGCATAAGGCTCTTTCGGTGAGTGGTGTTCCCGTCCTCATCTTTCTAGGATGATAAAATATTAAGCGGTTTTATTCTTGTTTTTTCCTTTCATGTGAAATTTAGAAGCTAAAGTTTTCGAATAGAATGCATTATGAGAGTGTCTGGAAGGTGACCAATTAAATACCAAATATCAGGAAAAGTTATATAGACTGCGGTATATTTTGACCATTTTTTGGTTACGTGGACTATGTTTAATTTCCGTATTGGCAACCGCGCTATTAGCAACTCGCCAAATATATTTAAATAAGACAATAAAATAGAGTTAAAAATCTTTCACCCGAAGTTAAGCATCTCGGACTTCCATTTCCCCGAACACCTGCGTCGCATTCTTTCACGTACTCGCAGTTTTGAACGTAACCAATTTGGGCGGGACTTACTTCTAGACGCTTACAAGTGCGAATTAGAACATTTTTTATTCAGTGTGCATTAGGCTCCCACCATGAGCGCATCACTCTGGGGTAACGAAACCTCGTCAATATTTCCCTGACAAATTCTAGATGAATTCTATGGTGAAGCATCTCTCTTTCGCGCCATGCTAGGTCCAAGGGGTAATCAACAGTAAAAGTTCAATCTAAGTGGCTAACAGTAACATAAATCATTTCATAGCTATTTAGTGTTACCAAATGTAGTGATTGTTTGTTGTTAAGTTTTTCTTTAACCGTTAAAAGTTTAATAAACCTGTTAAACGTAACGTGTGCGTTTTATTTGGAGGTTTCTGGACAAACGAAAGTATACAGTCCACTTTAGGTATATCATTTTTCAAACAATGTTTAAAAAGGCGGCATTTTAATGCAAAACTTACATCGGCCGACCTCGGAAACAGTTGTAAAAGGTATTTTTATCATTGAGAATACAACAGACTACATTCGTAATAATTTTATAATGTAGGACATTTTCAAGTGTCAAAGTGACTCTCTATATAGAGAATGATATGTTTAGAAAGAGCACTTTTTCTTCAACCTTTGGGGACTTTTTCTCGCAATTTCTACCTTCAAACGTACCAATTACTCCATAAAATATTCGCTATTGATAGTCTCAAGGTAATAAATATATGAATAAAGTACTGTGTGCATCCTAAAATAAGGAGGCCAAAACCTTATCAGCTGACATTTGCGTTGTTGGTCACTTTGGGCGACTTTCGCCGGTTGCTGACAGCTGACCATGGATTTCCACGCATTATTGTTTTTTATCGACTGTGTGCAAACCACAGAGTACACCATCTAATAAGAGGCGAAAGCTTGATCGGTTACTTTGATGTTGGATACACACGATATTGAGAGGAAATACGTCACAGCATTGAATCATAAACTACTTTAGATACACTGAGAAAAGTAACATGTATTGATTTAAATTCTTACTCTTTTAGTCGAGTAAATATAGCATTCAAATCTCTAACTTTGGTACAGTAAATCGGATTGAGATGGAGTTTTTTGCATTAGCTTCGTTAGCTCGTCTAGAAATTTTGTGCCATATCTTGATCTTGTACTTTTTTGAAATTGCATCGCTGCATCAAAAAGTGCATTCTTATTATAAGTGCATTTTTGCAAGTGTTGAAGAAAAAATTGATATCTTGCACAGAAAACATCCGAATTATACGAATTGTAGTACCTGGGTGTGTTTTGATCGCTTAATCTTAACAGCGCCAGGAACGTCATCACATGGAGTTCCCTGTTAACTTATCAAAAATCGATCGGAACACCTCAAACGGTGGTTTTTAGAGTCTCTCGTCCCAGTTATGACATGAACATCATCCTCCGGAACACCTGGTGTACGCGATTTGGTCATCTCCTGGAGTTTTACTAAAATTTCTTACCAAATCGATCGAAACACCTCACGCGGGGGTTTTTCGGGTGGTTCGTCTCGAATCTGGCATCGGTATGCTCCCCTGGAGAGAAAAAAAAACAAATATATGCACGATTTCAAAAATACATTGACTTATCCAAAAACCTCATCTTAATTCTAAACTTTATTTTAAATATCTTCCGCCTCATCAACTGATAAGTCGGTATTCTCTTCCTCGAGAGTGTCATTCTCGGCTGCAATTATTTCTTCTGTGGTGTATTTCTCGACGTTGGTCCAGTTTGTGCCAGCACAATTTTTGCACTCAATGTTACTGATGAGTCCGTTCTTTCTGCAACCACAAGAAGAACCACAGTCAATGGCACTTATTAAGCCATTGCTTTGGTTGAATGGTATTGAAAATTACAAAATCACTAAAACCACTGTAACTTGTAAACTAAACGTCAGACCGTGATGAAATTTTGATATATGTATATCATTTCCTAAAAATAATATGAATTTATGAATAGTGGCACCATCTATATGTCGTCTTACAGACTAGTGACGAGGTAAATCATTACAGGGCGAATAAACAAAAAAGCAAAATAATTCAAGAAGGTAAAGTAAAGAAAGTGTAGAGAAATTATTTTTTGATTAATTATTAATCCACAAATATAATCTCGTTTAGGCATTACAATAATTTAACAAGTAATTGTACCTACCTAAATCGCAATTTCAAGACCAGAAATTGCTAGTATTGTTAGGGGTTGTTATGTTTTCCAAAGAAAAATAAATTAATCTGTCTTTCCGACTTTTTAATTTCCCACTTCAATTATAATGCAGTAATAAGAAGAAAACAAAGAATTCATTAATAATACCCTCGTAAACAAATATTATAAGAAAGTTTGCATTTTTAAAACTATACCAGAAAACTATTTTCTCTATAACATAAACAAACAACCGGAATTGAAATCCAAATCCGCTTCAACAGGAACTACAAACGATCAGAGTGTATCCTGCTACTCCCGCTTTCAAGTATTTCTATACGAAAATGAAACTCCCTGCTAGAATTCTGCTTTGATCAGGAGTCACTAATACCTGCTTTATATTAAAAAAGGAATAAGACTTTTGAAAAAAGATTTTTGTACGCAAGCAATATCGGTTGCAAGAACGAAGAGGATTCTTTAGTGCCGTAGTTTATTTGAATTCTTGTGAAGTATTTCAGTTAAAAGTCTCTACTAATTGAAGAGTTTTATCAAGCGATATGCAGTGTTTATCTTATATTTTTAGCTCAATTTAACTCTAGTTTAATTTGTGAGTTCTACAAAACAAACAAAATGGTTTATCTTCGTACTTTATTTTTACATTTTTTTTAGTAATCACATATCCAAGGATCCTTAAGGATGTTTTTTGGATGTCATGGCAAAATTGCATTTTTTGCAAATTCAATCCCACTAAAAGCATTCACGTGAAACATGGGTCAACCTCTCGTCGGACTAAATTCGAAATATAAAATGCCAAGTTGTTTTCCTGAAACGAGCTAGCAAAACAGGTTAATAAGAAATGAATTAACGTTTTAAAATAGATACTTAAAATCTAAAAATGTCATTTTTATGAAACGAACTCGAAGAAACGTTAATCAACAATATCAGAATTGTCGGACATTAGATGTTCTAGCCCTAATCACCTTAATAATTGGCTTAGAAGCCAAGACAAAAGTGGACTGAATAATTAGGTGGTTCTCCACTTCCTACTCACCTTATAGATAACTGAATAACTGCGGATCCTTTTTTACTTTTACTGTACTATGTCCATCTTAAGAAAAAAAATGTAAAATCACTTCAAAGGGACTAAATTTGTAACAGGTGTGTATTAAGGATTCACTTTTAAACAGGAGTTTCTTTTATATGAACTAGTTAGTTGTATAGTAGATTTATTTTTTAAGCGTATACATATTGTTGGAACAATTTGATTTTGTAATTATATGGATTCATGTGGTAAGATATTTTAAAATTTAAAAATTAAATTAATTATTTTTGCTTCTAAAGGTTATGTGCTCAATAATATAAACTGAGATTTATATCCAACTACAAAAAGACCAAAGGAGTATACAGGGCCAAACCTCTGTCGTCGTCGTTGTAAGAAATAAAACTTTCAAATTTTATCTGAGCTAGTACAGTCACTGGGTGTACATTTTGAAAATAGTTTTGATTATACAGGGTGTTCCAAAAACTCGTGGCAACACAAACTTACATTTTTTTTAAATTGAACATACTATATTTTATTCAAGAATCGAAAAGATCTCACCGAGAGCGTTAAAAAAATATAGCATGTTAATATATTATGTGGGTGTTTCAAAAAGATATGGCCAATTATTAGCAAAAATGACCCCATCTTTAACACTCTACAAAACAGTAAATCAAAATAAATCAACAGGTCTTTGTATTCAAATGTCATTCTCATATCGTTGGATGTGCTCACTATTAATTACTTTCTTCATCTGTGGCTTCTTTAATACAGGGTGAAACAGGACTCAAATCAAGCAATATATCAAAATTCTCAAATGGATCACCTTATAGGTCTTTTTACAATTTGCTAGTACAATTCATAATCTTTCAAACGATATAGTACAGTTAGGGTATAAGTTAATGAAACGTACTGTATATTTTAGGTTTTCTAAGGTATTAGAATATTCTACAGATTGTAATCGTAATTTTGGATGGATATTATTTTTTACTGTTGCCACTAGAGGACCGCATACCTTTATAAAGTAATTCAAAATTATTAATCCATTCTGTGAGCCGGAAAAAACCTTGAAAAATACAAATATATTTTGACGCCCCCAAATTATCATTAATTGTACTAACAAATTGTAAAAAGACTTATAAGGTGATCCACTTGAAAATTTTGAGATATTGCTTGATTTGAGTTCTGTTTCACCCTGCATTAGCCACAGATGAAGAAAGTAATTAATAGTGAGAACAGCCAACGATATGAGAATGACATTTGAATACAGACACCTGTTGATTTATTTTGATTTACTGTTTTACAGAATGTTAAAGATGGGGTCATTTTAGCTAATAATTGGCCATATCTTTTTGAAACACTCTTATAATATATTAACATGCTATATTCTTTTCGATTCTTGAATAAAATATAGTATGTTCCATTTAAAAAAATGTGTTGCTACGAGTTTTTGAAACACCCTGTATAATCTAAATTATTTTAAAAATGTGCACCCAGTGACTGTACTAGCTCACACAAAATTTGAAAGTTTTATCTCTTACCACAACGATGTAATCCTCCGATGACAGAGGTTTGGCCCACAGTGTATTATGACATTGAAATTAAAGATGAAGAGTGATTTTATACAATGTTTTTATGCTATATTAGCCTTTTTTAATTGTATATAAAAACAATTTATGTTACTTAAAGGCAGTTTGAAGTTTTTTAGTTATATTAAAATAAAATAATGTCTGAGACGGAATCTGCTGAAGAAGTTACTTATAGCTCTCCTATAACGCTATCAAAAAAAAGCAGCTAACTGTAGAAATTAAGGAAATAATTTTAAATTTTTATAAAAACGGAACACAACAACAATTGCAACAAATTTCTATTTTGTTCCAAACCCCGTATATGACTAATAAACGTTGATGTCTCATTATTTACAAAGAAAATTTCACACGAACCCATACGTTAATATGGACACAGTTTACGGAATTCTGCAAGTCAAAGAAATACGAGCTTTTGGAAAGTTTACAAGTTTAGAGCAAGTAAACCTAATCCTGAAAGATTGGGCGTGAAATGTGAAGAAAGAAAACGGTGAAAATTACAAAGAACTAGTTGTGAAGACAATGTGGAAAACCGTTGCGAAAAAAAAATGCAAGAGATGTATTTTATGAAGTGGAAAATAATTTTTGATCCATTTAAAGATATTATCTTCAAGTCTAGTAGGGAAGCTCGAGTGAACCCCGGAAGCTCTGCAGCTTGTGCGGGGGAGGGACGGCTATTATTATTATTTGCCATGGCGCTCTGGGGCGACTTACTGATGCTTGATGGCGCATTTGCTTTACAGTTGTGGCAAAACCCAGAAAAACCACACAATACCATCATCGACAACGATGGACTCTCCCAGGATTTTAAATATTTGCTGCGTAAACTAACATCAAAGTAATTAATGTTAAATACGCTACAGATCATGCCCAGAAGTAGATGTGCGCCAATAAAAGGAACTCGAGCTCTGGTTCATTAAAATTGGAAGAATACTACGCAATGGTTTTATTATGAGACGAAGAAATTCCGGCGAGACTCCAGCGAAAATTTTACCATATCGCTTCAGTAGAACTTGCCTGGTGAGCTGGAGAAGCAGTCAATTGCAGAGTTCATTATTTTAAAGAGGAAGTAGAGAATTCTGGGATTCAAACACGTAGATAACATAGTTACATATTTTTTAAAATAACTGATTTTCGAAAATCCAACTTTTTAGGAATAGTAGCAATAAAACGGCCCAGAGTGGAGAAAAAAAAATGGCCGATAGTAAATGGCTGTTCCCCAACACGAAGAACCCTACCTTTCGTCCAGTCCGTCTTTTTAAATTCTAATGGTTAAACGTTCATCTAGAGTAACAACTGATAGATTATTCTTAACACTAAACGCATCATGGAACAAAGAACAATCAAGTGGATGGTACAAAAACACTCCAGTTCGAAAAAAACGAACTTTCGAAATGGACTAATGAAGCAGCTGAGAAGGCAGGGTTAAATACAAAAGAAATAAAAATCACAAACCACTCTGGGCGGTCGACAGCAGTCAGTGACCTGGCTAAAGGAGGGGTTGGTGAACAAGAATTAATTAAAATTACTGGCCTCACTTCAGTCAAATCAATTAAGCCTTATATGCAAATAGATAATGATCATTATTCCAACATCATCAACACCCTTAGAAGTGCTGCCTCAGACCCTCCAGCTAAAAAACAGAAAACGGAAGATCTCGCAGCCACTCCTCGAGCTTCTCACTCTACAGCTGGACCCATCAACAACATTAATGATTTTCCTACACCCAACGTTATCAATAGTCGAGGCAATGAAGCAAAATACCGGGGAAAAATTTCGGAGTGAACGGTTTGGAATGCGGTTTTTTGCATTGTCTTCCAAAATTTATTTGTAAAAATGTGGCGACTTGGATTCCATGACAAATCGGAAATTGCATTACTGCAGCCAAAAATGCATCCAAAAAATGCATTATTTGAGAGGCCTTTTGGCAAATTTAATAACTTTGTAAATAAGAGTCAGAATTGGCCCAAGTCGGCTACTCAGGGGTTTTTGAGGTCACTGATCACGATTATGATGTTCAAATTGGCCCCACGAACACCTGGAGCTCAGGAACCCCGATAAACGTCATCTTCGCGGGACTATCTCAAAATTCAAGCGGGGAAGTAGAGAAACTCAGTGCCCGGGGGTTTTTTGAGTCGCTAAATCCAAATACGGCATCGGCGAACACCCCCGAACACCTCGTGCACCTGAACCTGGACGTGGACGGCATCCCAGAGAATTTTCCAGAAAATATTGACAAAAGCAAACCGAAAATCTCTATGGGGGCGTTTTTTGGGGTGCTAGATCCAAATGTCACGTCGAAAACGACCCCTGAACACCTGGTACACTAGAACCTGGCCCTAAACGTCGTCTCCGAGGTTTTTCCAGACATAATCGAAAAAGATGAATCGAACATCGTGAAGGGGGTTTTTTGAGGCGCTGAATCCGAATTCCGTGTCGAAATCGACCCCCCGAGCACCTGGTGCATAAGAACCTGGCCCTAAAGGTCGTCTTCGAGGTTTTTCCAGACATAATCGAAAAAGATGAATCGAACATCGTAAGGGGGGTTTTTTGAGGCCCTGGATCCGAATTTCGTGTCGAAAACGACCCCCGAGCACCTGGTGCACCCGAACCTGGCCCTGAATCTCATCTCCATGTTTACAGACAAGGCAGCATAGAACTCACCAAAAATCAGCGGATAATTTCACACATTCAGTCATTAAACTGGGGCCCTCGAAAAAGTTGATCCACTCCTATGAGAATGACGAAAATAATATCCGGCTAGATCTTCGAATTTTTCCGAGCGGCCTTTCGGATTCAGCGCCTCAAAAAACCCCCCTTCACGATGTTCGATTCATCTTTTTCGATTATGTCTGAAAAAACCTCGAAGACGACGTTTAGGGCCAGGTTCTTATGCACCAGGTACTCGGAAGGTCGTTTTCGACACGAAATTCGGATTCAGCGCCTCAAAAAACCCCCTTCACCATGTTCAATTCATCTTTTTCGATTATGTTTGGAAAAACCTCGAAGACGACGTTTAGGGCCAGGTTCTTATGCACCAGGTGCTCGGAGGGTCGTTTTCGACGTGACATTTGGATCTAGCACCCCAAAAAACGCCCCCATAGAGATATTCGGTTTGCTTTTGCCAATATTTTCTGGAAAATTCTCGGGGATGACGTCCACGTCCAGGTTCAGGTGCACCAGGTGTTCGGGGGTGTTCGCCGATGCCGTATTTGAATACAGCGACCCAAAAAACCCCCGGACACCGAGTTTCTCTACTTCCCCGCTTGAATTTTGAGATAGTCCCCCGAAGATGACGTTTATCGGGGTTCCTGAACTCCAGGTGTTCGTGGGACCAATTTGAACATCATAATCCTGATCAGCTACCTCAATAACACCTGGGTACCCGATTTGGGCCAATTCTGACTCTTATTTACAAAGTGATTAAATTTGCCAAAATGCCTCTCAAATAATGCATTTTTTGGATGCATTTTGGGCTGCAGTAATGCAATTTCCGATTTGTCATGGAATCCAAGTCGCCACATTTTTTACAAATAAATTTTGGAAGACAATGCAAAAAACCGCATTCCAAACCGTTCACTCCGAAATTTTTCCCCGGTTCGGGCATTTTTAGTGCTTCATTGCCTCGACTACAATGAGTTAACAAAGATTTCAAATAATACTCCTAATGTGTACCAAAATTGCGATTTATATTTTATTTGTATCATAAATAATTAAGTTTGTAGTATTTTGTGATTAAATAAATTACCTGTTTTTCAGTTTTCAAATTAATGCCTAAATATTTATTATGTATGCATATATAATAGGTAGTATGTTTTGTAAGCTATGTGTATGCAGAATAATCTGTTACTCATGAAATAGTCTTGTCAAATACCATTCGGGCATCTAATTTTTCCTGTGAAAAAAATCGAAAAAACACAATGCAAAGTAATATTTTTTTAACAAAACGCATTCGCGCAGGTGCAAAAATCCTCGTCTTCGACTCAGTTTTTGTTGCCACCAGCACTCATGCTTCTTGTTAAAATATTACTTAGCAACGTGTTTTTTCGATTTTTTTCGCAAAAATTAGATGCCCTTATGATATCACTTACGAAATACATTCCTTATTTTTATAAACCCCTTAATGGACTACTACTACTAGATCAGTCACATTGTTTCCACGTGCAAGTTTGTTTACACTCCTTCTCTTTAAGATGGAGACAAATTATAGTACTTTTCGCCGGCCCCATTCAAACAACCTTCGTGCAACTCCAGCAGCAAGTAATGCATATTATCCAAAAAATCTTAAAATTTCAGTACCTACTTTTAAACAGCCGTGTTTCTGATCAAAGATTTTTCATCTGCTCTCGTATACACAAATCAAGAATTCCAAATATTCCCGGCGACACCATTTGATATATTTCACCTCACATAAACTCGACTTCATATAAAATCCACCAGATGTTTGTGAAATTTAGATCTAAAATCAGCATATCATTTACATGTTGTATTAAAATTTGAAATCAGGACCCACCGAAAGGGATATATTAATATCAAATAAAAATATAAGTAGTTTAAATAGAAACGTTTTCATTTCTTTACAGTTGCTTATGATGTTTAAAAAAAATCTTACGACTCACTTATTAATGAAAAAATTTTATTATCCTTCGTTTTATAATAATATAAATAGCGAACAACCGTCACGTTGTCACAGTCCACATTTTACATTTATCTACCACTTTCACGATGCATCTCATAATTTTTTTACTCTCATAGTGATAAGCATCGTTCTCGGCGCCCTTGGAAGTCTAATATTTCATTATTCCAATGAATAGAATTTCCGTAGCATGGACCCAACTTGTTGAGGTTTCAATCGATTCACCGCCGAGCTTCTGGATATAAAAAAACAATGGTACACCACGCCTGTATGTAGAGATGAAAGGGTTTTAGGTTTTGGGGAAACTTCCTGACATTGGCGTGCTTAGGATAAAACTCTGTGGGGTTCATCATTTTCACATATCAGTTTTTTCAAGTTTTATTTACTTTTTATTAAGCCCACTGAACAACTAAAAGAACTTGATCCCTTCCTCAAAATTGACGTCTTCAGTCGCGGTCAATTTTAGTAGGCAGATGGATATGGAAACGTGCTTACGCTGCTGAAAAATGAAGAAATAACAAGGTTTCTTTTTCTAGATATATCTTTTTATATATTGTTTAAAGATTTTATATTGGAGAAAAAAGATCAGGGAGAAAATAAATTGAAAATTACAATAACGCTCGTAAATATGTACATCCAGATAAAAATAGATAGGAATAAGAACTATTAAAAGCAATATTTTATCTTTTAAATGGTTGTATCTAAAACTACTAATTTCCGAAATTAATTAGAAGCAAGGAGTTATGGTCTATTCGCTATTTCATCGTCCGCAAATCTCAGAAAAGTTATTGCCGTAGATATTAAATAGTAGACATTCAGCTGTATTCTAGTATACAATAAGATTTAACAATCAACTCTTCTCTGAAATGGAAAATATTAAGAAAACCGAATCAACATTTTCGTCCACAGAATCCAGGGTCGTCGTGTTGCATACAGCAAAGAAAAAATTTTGTTCAAAATATTATTACTAATCTGATAACATTAACAAATATATATTTTTTTTATTTCATACAAAGTAAGCCCGCACCAACTACTAGGAGTTATTAACAGGGGAGACACAAAACATACAAAAGATAAATTAAATTTGTGAATAAAGATTAATGTCTTTCAGGAACTTCACTAGACGGTCAAAGTTAGAAGTCAATATGGAACTAAATGTCCGCTTATTTGATTGATTCTTCTTTCATTGTCGTATTGAGGACAGGCTGTACATACTGGTGGATTTTCTTTCTTCAAAAGATGTTGGTGTGTGAGAAGTGTGTGACCTATACGGAGGCGATTTAAAATAACTTGATCCTTTCTATTATTTGGCAAGACCAGTTTTGTATCAGATATATAGCCGTTTCTTCAGTATATAATCGTTTATAGAGGTTTTATGATCGGATCAAGGATATTTATCAAGAATTCCGATATCGTCTTTGGTAGTTGCTTCCAGGGCTACTGCATCTACTCATTCGTTACCTTTAATTCCGGTATGCGAAGGTATCCAAATAAATGTTAATTTCTTGCCTTGTTGCTGCAGATGGAAGAATTCTGTTCTAATTTTCCGTATTATTACATGTGATGGATATAGTTGTTTCAGACCTGATAAAGCGCTTAAAGAGTCTGACCTTTTCTGGGATTTCTTTGCACTTCTTGAGGGCTTCGAGTATGGCTGTAGTTTCTCCAGTATACATGCTGCAATTTTCCGGTATGCGAATATTGAAGTGATGAGTGTCAGTGATAAATGCTGCTGCAAATCCGCGAGGGGTTTTGAAAGCATGGGTGAAAATCTGATAGGAGGCGGGGTTTTGGAAATCAGTTCTTTGTAGGAGTTTATAATAAGGGGTTGGGTTTGTGGAGGTTTTTTGGTGTTTCTTTAGTATTTATTTCCGGAGTTTTTTTTAACCAAGGCTACAAAACTGTATATTTAATTTCGTCGTATCAGACAGATTGAACTGCTCGAACGAAAAGATACAACGTTTCATTCTTTCTCTTAGAGGTAGCTTTCTAAACGGTTTCGTATGATATATATTTGTGTTGTTATTAAATATGATTGGGAAGGAGGTTCGTTAGCTATTACTTGAAGGCTATTTATATGGCTGGTCCTAAAATGGCACTCTTAGAGATGTTTGTATATGATTTAAGGCTTTTAGTAGACCCTTATTGGCAGGGTCATAACAGATGTAACCATAATCTATTTTATTTCTTATTATTGTTTTGTACAATTTTAGTAGAATTGATGTGTCAGCTCCCCACGTGCTGTTGGAGAGAACTTTTATTATATTCATACAAGATTGGCAAGATTTTTGCAGAGGGGAGATATATAAAAACAAAAATAGTTGAATAAAGTGAATTTGTAGTTTGTAGACAAATAAAAAAAATACCCAAAATGGAACTACTCAGCTTGTGTGTATTTTTCATTTTTTTTTACTTAAAATAATAAATGCAACATGGCATTTAGTATACTTGACTGAATAACCCATTTATTTATATAGTCGCCCAAATCGCTTGATGTAGAAACATGACTTTTGGGATGTATAAACTTCTTAAAAGGCGTTTGTGTTCTTCAGTGCCTTTAAAGCAGACTGACTATCAGACGCAATAAATTGTCAATTTCCTCCACTCCCTTTTCATTGTTATTTTTTTCTTCTTTAATTTAACCTCTATATTTACAAAAAATTTACATGTTTTTTTCAATTTTGTCCAATTTTCCTTAAAGTATTATTAATCAGAAATGTCAGATCAATTTTCTAAATATTATCATTAGCGAGTCCTATCCTGAACTAATACCTTTTTGGGAAATAATTGGGTTTGTTATAACAATAAAAGATACGACCGTACGTCTTTTTGGTTTTACTATCCAGAGATATACGGTCAGTTCGCATTATAGACACCTATAACCTTCTTAAAGCGTCTCAAGAGTAGTAAACTTTATTATATTATCGTAAAACTTCAAATCTTTCATTAAATGAAGACTAGCTCTGACACATCACTTATAAAACGTGACTAAAATAATTTATGGTGCTGGAAAAATGACTCAAAGAACTGATACATATTGATCATCACAAATATGTTAAAAAAAGCCCCCTCATGGAGGAACTGGATGAAAATATAGATTTTTTTCAGTGTAAACTAAAACTCAGGTTTTGGGGCCTTGACGCGTTTTTAGAGCAGCTCACCCATCATTCGGATTGACGGCGTTCATTTCCTTGACAGGATTTTTCCAATAAAACAAACAATTTGCTGGAATCGAGGCAATTAATTTAATTTATCGACGGTCTACACAGAATTGCCACTCGACATTAGATTTTTGAGTAGAAAGTTTCAGTACACATCTGGCGATTAGAAAGTAGGCGTACAGCTCATTTGTTTCAGTTTTAATAACGATGAAGGACGCTAGTTTTTATTTAATATAAAAGCTACGTAGAAAGAGCATTTCTAAGATTCCGGAAAGAGAGGGAACATAGTAATCAGGAGCCCACCAAAGGACAAATTTTACATTAGATACGTTTTTAAAAATTTTAATTTTGCTAAAATATTATTCACCATCGTATCGTCATTCTCAGCCAAAATAATTTTCACGTTTTTTACAAATCGGTAAGCCCGAAATCCCGGAAGTTAACATTTCCCGAAATATTATCTGTTAGCCATGATATATGAGTATCATAATCTCCTGAACCCGTTGTCATATGGTTAATTGGCAGCTGTAGGGGATTACACGGCATTATATACCCACATAACACAACAAGAATGGTCCATTCAAGCACAATTCGCAAAATGTCCGAGTCTGTCTGGAGATTTTCCAGCCAGGAAAATTTAATTGCGAGGGGACAAAACAATTACATTTTGGTTTTTATGAGGTACGAAGAAAACGAAATAAAAGGGTAGATATGGTTTTGTTTTTAGGAGAAGATCGAGTAAAGTGGGTCGGTCTACATGATATAATTACTTCTAACTAAAAAAGTAGGACATTTTGAGAAATTTCATGGCACCTTAACTGTTTTTTCTCTCTCTTCATTTCACCTGATTTCAGATGAGTTTAAAATGTCAACATACATAAAAATTTCCAGTAAAACGAGCTACTCCCGCAACATATTTGTCACTTCCGGGGTCGCCTCTGCTCTCTCACATAACATTCGCCAAAAATACCTTAAGCGATAAAAAACTGTGATTCATATTTTCCAGTGATGACTCCTAGAACCCATCCCAACATTTGACTAAGAGATTACGACAAACATCACGAGTGACAAATATTCAGAAGTGTCGTTTTATGATACGCCGAATACATTTTTATCCATAATTGGCTGCGGTCCCTGAGACCCTCTACGTTCCGTAACGACGTCGTTTGTATCTCCCACAAAGACGGCAACCATCTTGAACAACTTACACGGTTAGTATGGATGGCCCTCGTAAAAGCCTAATGTCCCTTTTATTCGACTAGATGCTAGATGTAAATGACCGGCATAACGATACGGGAAAAATAAACGTTTCAGATATAGTTTTGGGGATAAATCAAATTATTAATGAGAAAACAAAGTGGGCTCTTGAGACTGGACTTTTAACAAAATATGTTTGTTTGAGAGATATTTAAAAATAATGTAATAAAATAAGAAAAAAACTATTTATTTGTGATGGAAGAAAAAGAACAAGCATATTATGAATAAGAGTTGACGGATGTTAAAATTATAGAGACGGCTGAAGCAGCCAGCTCCAGGTGAGAATCCAGCTTCTTAATTTAGAGTTCGAGAACGAGGTATCAAAATTTATGAAAATTCTTAAATCGACGATGAACAAGCCAAAAATAAATGCCACGAATTTCCCTGGTTCTAGACCTTTCGTGATATTTAAAACCTACAGTGAAGATGGGTCGCGGGTGTAGTTAAATTAATGTGAAATAAATAAAAGACGTGCCCAAAAGGTAAACTGTCAAATAGGAACGCTCATCTCCCTTAGCGTATTCGACCAAGACATCCCCACCAGCGTACCTACCTCGATTACCTAAGTTAGCTGGTTGGCGTTTCCCGACCTATAGTGTATTTGAAAATCAAGAGAGAGTAAATTCCCAGAAATGTTTTGCAGTTATCAGTGTTAAAGGCAGTAAACCATAGACGTGCGTTTTCAAAATTAAATTAATATGGAAATAGAAATATTTAATTTGTTTTAGTTATTTATACCTAGATTACCAATTTTAGATAGATAAACATAATTCGTAAGTAGTAATTTAATTTGGGTAAAATGAAGAAAAAGTCAATATTATTTTAGGCATTTTGTTTTAGGCATATGTTTATTTACAAAATATGTATATAATATGTACAGATAATTACAATTATTTATAAATTAATATGAGGAGCTAAAAAAACAATTAAGTAGGTATATGAGAAAAAAAAACCAACCGCAAGGATAAAATTTGACGAGCAACATGCAAAAAATACGACAATATTAAATCTTAAAAAATAAAAATCTAAAAATAAAATTAAAGTACATAAATTAATAATTTTAAAGTTATGGTTCCTCGCACTCTGTGTCAGAAGATTCACCATCTGATTCTAGAGAAATTACAATGGGCTCTATAGTAATATCAATTATGTTATCTAGCTCCCACATTTTTTTTTCTATTTCTGTAACGTGTCTAATACATTTTTGCCAATTTTCACTTGTTACTTCAGATATTGCCTTATTGAAGAGATTTTTAACATCTGATAATTTAAAAGTAGTGTTATTTCTGGCAACATAACCTTTAACTTGAGCCCATATTAATTCTATCGGATTCAGCTCACAATGGTAGGGTGGTAAACGAAGGATTTCAATTTCTCGTTTTTTGGCTATCTCCTCAATATTATATTTTTTATAATTTTGCTTATGTTTTTTAGCAATAGTTAACAATTCTGCCCTCAGCATTGTATTGTCAAAGGCTAAATTTTTAGAAGATAACCATTTTGCAATTTCACCCTTTTTCCATTTAGTGGTTGGTAAAGGTTCAAGTAATCTGGAGTGGTAACTTGCATTGTCCATTACAATAACCGATCCTTTTGGTATGAATTGAATCATCTGTTCAAAATATTCCTCAAACACGTCTCCATTCATTTCTTCGTGATAATCAACGGTTTTTTTTGATTCAAATAAGAGTAAACCATTCTCAAAAAAACCGTTTGTACTGCCTATATGACAAATAATTAATCTTTTACCTTTTCCTATAGGTTCCTTAAAACCAGTAGTATATCCTTCTAGAAAAGCTTGATGGGATGATTTTATATTTTTGTCTTTCCAAACTCTTCCTACACAATGTCCTTCATTAACCCATGTTTCATCTAAATAATAAATGTTTTTATTTTGAGCTTTAACTTGTTGTATTCTTCTGAGGTACTGTCTTCTCCAACATACAATTTCTTCAGAATCAATTAGCATTGAGTGTCTGCCCATTTTTTCAAATTTAAAGTTTAACTCATGTAACACTTTCCATAGTTTATCCCGGCTTATTGTGGGTAAATCAACATCATTCGTAATGGCTTGCAAAACTTTATCTAAAGTTGGTATTTGCTTGTTTATAAAAAATGAGTGAACAAGCTTACGAATAGCATTTTTAAAAAACTCGTTGACTTTTAATAGTTTTGGTCTACCTGATTTCGGCTTTGGTGAGGTTACTCCACCTGATTTTTCCTCCTTTCGAACTCTATATATTGTAGATTTTCCATATCCCATTGCCTTAGATGTTGTTTCAACTACACTGTCAATAGTGTTTGAGGGATTTTGATGTTTAAAATAGTGGTACACATTCACTACAGCACTCTTTTCATTGAGCGATAAATGGTCTAGTTTTAATTTTTTCACTGGCGTATACTCACAAACTGCTTCCATTTTTAGTCACTACTATTTGTCACGTTTATCGAAAATCAAATAACTGCATTTCTAGAAACTATTTAAGTCAAAATATCTGTCATTAGAAGCTGTTGCCATTCGGAGGTCGTTAAATAACAATTATCCCTTTCTATTCTGGTTACGCCTATGACGCACGTTAATCCTCTTAGGCCTACTGTAGTAACAATGAGAGATCATAAATTAATGTGATAGTCCAAGAAATTTAATAAATTTTGTATTGAAATTAACAAAAACAATTTAGAATGCATTACAAATATTGAAGTTTTACCGCACGTACTGTACTATAGTTTTGCATACCGAATTACTTTTTATTCTGGGAATTTACTCTCTCTTGATTTTCAAATACACTATAGTATGAGAACAATTTGGACAACTTCTAGTTGTGTAACTTTCCTTATTACACCTAAAACAGACAAGACCCCTTTTCAAAAGACAACCTATTGCCCTATGACCTGGTTTTCTACATCTAAAACAAATTATGGAAGCTTCATCTCTAATTCTGGGTTGAGAAGGACCCGAAACATTCACTCGCTGTTCATCCACCAAAGCAACATCTTCATTTACCTGTACATATGCCAAATCTGGCTCTAAAACTATACCTCTCCTCGATGAAGGCACAAAGGTGTTTCAATATTTGATATAGAGGATGAAAAAAATTCTACGCGGTAAAATTTATAAATGCTTTTTCTTCATCTACAGAAAATTACCCAAAGGTATTGAGCACAATCGAACCAGGTTTAGTAGAGATGAATTCAAAATAGAAAGATAGGTAAAGCGTGTAACTCTAACTTTTTATTAATCTCTTAAAGGGATACGAAGAAGAGAGTGTCATTTTGACTAGAATTAGTCAAATAAAAGCTTTGCAACACACAATGCAAATTGTGTATGCAACCCCAATACATTGGGAATTTTTTACTTTATAAATTGTCAATACTCTCTTCTAATCATAGATGGTAGCACATCTAAATATAGGTAAAGCAGTTGTTAAAAATTGTACTAAAACAATCAATGAATACCAAAAAGGATACATATAAGAATCTGGTTCTAAATGAATTATCATTTTTTTTAATAGAGTGCACATTAAAGAAAGAAAGAATGACAGTTTAAACGAATACCACACCTGCAACAATTTAAAAATACCATAAAAGTAAAGGAAGATATGCGAAACGATGTTTGTTTACCATGTAAAGATGAACACTTGCGAAACAAAGAAGAATTTTTAGGAATAATGTTAACTGATACTTCGAACTTAGTCATGACCAGATCTAAAGATTATAATTCAGTATTTTTTCAATGGGAGAGGTCAAATAAGATTGAAGGTGTCTTAGGAGATAATAATCTAATCATGACCCTGCTGCTTTCTTCCGCTCTTTGAGTTCTACAGTGGGGAATTATGTAGGTTATAAACACCGACCAGTTTTTGATGTATCTTGTAAAGATCAGTTGGGCTTAAATGCTTGTTTAGAAAATGGTCCATTTTTAAATTAAATTTAGGTTAAGTAGATATGATAGTATTTATTTAAATTATTTTTTTGATAATAATAATGTCAACCATTTTGCGACAGAAAAGTGCTAATTATAGCATGTCCTTTAAACTATATTGCTAACTAACACGATTTTGTTAATCTCACAGTCTCCATCTAAATCCATATAGACGGCATAAATTTATACAAACCCTCAAAGAGAACATAGGAATACGTTTCGAAAGGCAATAACTGGTGGAAATTTTCAAAAAAACAGATGGTATTCCTAGGAATAATGAGGTTAAATTGGCTAATGGGAAAGTCACAATGTCACCCAACAAATTTATCATTTATTTTGATCCCAAGAATCTTCGCTTACTCTATTAATAATACCCCATCCTCTATAAATGCTCCTTAAACCATTTCCTATTCATTTTCGAGTTTGTCCTATATTCTCCCTGTTAAAACTAATCTAACAATATTAATTCTAGTGTAGTGCCTACAGACTAAAATGCCTGCTCAAAGTTAAAATGAGATTAACAAACAAATGTAAATTTCTCAAGGGCTATGTTTGAGCCTCACTTAACTAATTGGCTTTTAGGATGGTGTTATCATTACAGGGATCCAAGCAAGCCGTGTATTTTCCTTTTTCTATTTCAATGGGACTCAAGTGAATTAATAGGATGAGCCAGTTTTTATTTTGTCTTTTACTTTCTATCTAAGAACCATGGGCGGAGAACATTTTTTGTAAATGAAACGTGTTGTCAGTTATTGGTGTATTAATACTATTCACAAATACAACTAAAACCAAACAGGAAGAAATACATAGTAAATACTCATTTAATTTTTTGAAACAAAGAAGCAATAAATATGACCTACAGAAAAAGGCTATACTTGAAAAACAAACTTTAAACTACAGAAATAAAATGATGTTCTGATCTGATTGGAATGATATTTCACATATTGGCTGCTGACAGTTGTTAAAATATGTTTCGGAGATTGGCATCATTAGCGTCTTTTAAAACTTATGTAATGATGTCCTAACCTTATTTTAATGACATTTTTTACGTATTGACGCTGACAGTTGTTAAAATATGTTTCTGAGATTGTCATCATCATTAGCGTCTTTTAAAACTTATGCAATGATGTACTAATCTTATTTTAATTTTAATGACATTTTCTACATATTGACATGACAGTTGTTAAAATATGTTTCTGAGATTGGCATCACCATTAGCGTCCTTTAGAACTTATGTAATGATGCCCTGATCTTATTTTAATTTTAATGACATTTTCTACATATTGACATGACAGTTGTTAAAATATGTTTCTGAGATTGGCATCATCATTAGCGTTCTGTAAAACTTATGTAATTATGTCCAAATCTTATTTTAATGACATTTTCTGCATATTGACAACTGACAGTTGTTAAATTATGTTTCTGAGATTAACATCATCATTAGCGTTCTTTGAAACTTATGTAATGATGTCCAAATCTTATTTTAATGACATTTTCTGCATATTGACAGCTGACAGTTGTTAAAATATGTTTCTGAGATTGGCATCATCATTAGCGTTCTTTAAAACTTATTTAATAATGTCCAAATCTTATTTTAATGACATTTTCTGCATATTGACAGCTGACTGTTGTTAAAATATGTTTCTGAGATTGGCATCATCATTAGCGTCCTTTAGAACTTATGTAATGATGTCCTGATCTTTTCTTTTCTATATATTGACAGCTGACAGTTGTCAAAATATGTTTCGGAGATTAGCATCATCATTAACGTCCTTTAGAACTCATGAAATGATGTCCTGATCTTATACTAATGACATTTTCTACATATTGACACCTGACAGTTGTAAAAATATATTTCTGATATTGGCATCATCATTAGCGTTCTCGAAAATTTTATAATGATGTTCTCACATTATTTTAATCGCATTTTCGATATACCGACAGCGATTTGTGACACCTGTCAGTGTCAAAAATATCTTTTTTAGATTGCTATTGTAATTGAGGACTTCAAAAACGTGGCAAAAGGTTTCAAAGTTAAATCGGCCTTCTAGAAAAATGTGCCCCCGAAAGTGGCGTATTTAAGTCATCAAATGTTTCTGATAGATTTTCGAAAAAATAAGGTAGAGGTGGCAAACAACATTTTCACTGTACGATATTTAACAAAATAACCCTACTACTTTTGTTCAAAATGTTTCACTCTTTAACAATATTTGTCAAATTTGAACTTTACTTTGAATTTTACTAATTATCAAATTACTGTGAATATAACAAACTTTCAGAATGTTTTCTATAATGTATTGAGGTTTAAAAAAATTAATTATTTCTAAAACACGTGTTTTTAATAATTTATGTAGAATACTAACAATAAATATTATTTCCCTACGGAATAAAAACATATATTTCCTAGAAAATATTGAATTTTTCTACAAAAATCTTTGTTCGGCAAATCAAAAGTTTTTAACGATCTACAAAAAACCACTTTTTACAACTATAAACTATGACAAAATGCAATATTTCCTTGCAACAATTTTTCAAAATCTCAGCTGCTCCTTGAAATATAATAATCCTTATGTACATTTTTAATGATGTTGAGCTTTTACAACAATAGAAAACCTTCCTTTATTTCGAAAAAATACTTGTGTTAAAATATTTGAAAACTACCCGTAAATTTAAATTAGTTTCCTTAACTTAATTATATCATTAATATGAAAATCTTCTTTTTCAGGTATGACAGAAGAAAGATATTTTTTATACTACGAATATCTCATTCAAAGTGAGTAGCAGATAATAGATAGTAGTTAAGATATGTATCTGGGGCATAAAAAATGACCGTTTATAATCTAAAAAACAAATCTAGAAATTGAATACGTAAAAAATCTTCCTTTTATTCCTATTTTTTTTTTAATGGAAATAACAAATCACTTTAATCATTAATTATTTTGAAAGTGGAATAGTTCTAGAATGAAATGGAGTGTACTTGTATGAAGTGTATAGATTTATTTGTATTTGCAAAGCGCTTTTGACTATTCAGTCTTCATCAGTGCTTCAAGTCAGATAACAGGAATTATATAAAATAAAATAAAATTTAAATATTAGACTTTTTTGAAAATGAATTTTATAAATTAAAAAAAAATGTAAAAAACGCGCCTTGTGATCGGAGACCATGTAGAAATGCTGTGGGTTTTTTTTAAGATTCACTTGATCACAGCGCTCGTTTTTTAAAGAAAATTTAAAAATCCAAAAATTGTTTTTCAAAAAAAGTCTTTTAATGTTTAAATTACTCAAACAGCTTTGGTATGTCAGACAGAATTAAGATAATATTCAACTTTTGCACGTTTCTTCTCCATACTACAGTGAATGAAGGTAAAAATCAACTATTACCTCCGATTTCGGTGAATTTTTCAACATTTATATGCATGATTTATGATTTTAATTAATTTTTCAATTCTTTTAGCAACCACCCCTTAAATCGAAAATCATGAAAAAATCATTTTTTATATTTCTGAAATATGAAATCGCATATTAACATTACACAAACAGTTTGTTTAATGTTTATGATATAATTTTTGGTTGGCTGTGAAATTTCAACCCTTAAAAACCACCCCCTTAAAGAAGAATCATTGAAAAAATTGGTTTCAAGAAACTTTAATCATTTGAATAATACATTACTGAATTGAAATCACATTTACTGATTATTAAAATCTTTATTTACTTATTGCGAAATTTTCCACCCTTAAAAACTACCCCTTGTCATAAAAATATACATACACACACCCACACATGTATATTTTGTGAGCATGTACCTATCGACACGTCTACTTCTTACTATCTATCTTTTTTCCTATTATATACATACAAAATCTCTGCTCCAAAAATTTGTCCAAAAAAATGGTATTGTTTTTTTTACAATAACTCCGTTAATTTTGTTCGATATCAGGTTCATCCAAAAACTATTCGAAAGGTAATTTCAAAGACTATAACAATGTATTAAATCTAATCTTTTAAGTCCCTTATTTTTTAAAATGTAAATGGTGAAAGGGCCCCGGTTACATGGTTCTCGCAGTAAAATTTAGGTCTACCTAAGGTTGTGAAATAAATCACACTTGTTCCCAAGAACAACGACATTAAATGTCCTACACCGCACCAGCGTCTGGACTTCAACAAGTACTCCTTGGGCTATATGCCCCCCCAGGTATTGAATTACGAAAGTCCAGACGTGGTTTGGCGCCCGACCAAGTCGGGGTTTTAAACCAAAAACTTTGATTTTATTATTAAAGGAGCTTGCCATTCTTAGACCGGCTTCGGAATTATTGTTCCTCTTCAGTAATAATTAATATTAAAAGGTTTTTCAAGTAAGGAATTTATTCGATTTTTTATTAGCTTCAATTTGGGTAATGACAACTTTTTTGTAAAAACTTATAGTTTTTGAGTTATTTATGAAAAACCGCTTTAAAACATGCATGTTTTTCACGAAAAGTCAAAATCTTTGATCTTTAATAACTCAAAAAGTATTGATTTATTTTAATAACTTTATATGACAAATTTTGCTTAGAATGGGTACCTTTATCGATTCTTGGGGTTATTTTTAATAAAATAATTTCCACCCCCGAGAAGGGGTGGCATCCACCCCCAGGGTAAAAGCGCAAGTTGGCACCATGTCGCTTTTGTTTCTTAAGGTATCCTCTAACTACTCACCCATTTTCATGAAAATCGATGGAGGTTCAACGAAATCGGAGGTGAAAACATTTTTATATTTAAGATTATACTCCATATATTTAGTACATTAATTACATTCATTAAGATTAAAACTTCTCGAATCATTCTGGATTAATTTATCAAAATTCTAAATCAGAAAATTCCTGATAAGATTTTCACGTAACGAAATGAAATGTTTTACTTGTTAAAGACATATTTAATGTAAACAGGTCATTCATTATGCAAGGGTAGAGTTCAGAATTTATACACCGCAAAGAAACAGTAATTAGGCGCTTTCTCTTTAGCCAAGAAAATAATGGTAGGGAATCCCTGTTGGCAAGTCGTTCTAAAGCAACTGGTAATACCTATTTTACACTTTTGCCTTCTTTTGTTACTAATTACTCCAATCTGTCAAAAGAGATTTAATAACCAGTTTATATGTCGCTTTCTACTGAATTCTAACAGGAATTATTGCTTTAAAGGATTACTGAAACGAGTAGATTTTGTAAATTGTAATTAAAGTATTAGTATTAGTGAGTTTATGAGACATGAGACATTTTGACAAAATAAACATATAATGGTTTGATCATTTTCATACTCTTCTTTCTGAGAGAGAGAGAGAGAGAGATATATATATAGATTGTCAAAGAAAAATTACAAAAATTTTATAGACAAAGCGAATTTAAAAGTAATCATAATAAAAATAAATTACTAGACAAAACAAAACAAACAAAATATGAATAACAATTGTATTGGATATACAATATCAGTCACTATAAATTAAAGTTCAAATTAAAATTTTCAAATTAACTTAATTTAATTATTGCTCCTATATGCTGCAACCCAAAAGTCTGAGGCAGTTGCGTAGCCAGCATTTTTTTTCGGAGGGGGCCCACCATTTCTCGCAGATATACAGGGTGGTCCTTAACTAATTGTACATAGAAGTATGGTAGATTCCTCACATTAAAATATTACGATTTGAACCAACTTGATCTAATAAAATGGTGCTAGAAAGGAATATACAGGGTGTTAAAGGTTAAATTTTAAGATTTATTTTTTGCAATAACTTCAGCGTTTTTGGAAATATATACATAAAAATTTGGAACTGAGGGTTTTTGGGCACGAGAAATCAGAATCTGGTACCTACTTGGATGTAATTTATAGAGGGCGCTAGTTAGGCTACATTTGCGGCATAAATGTGCGATAAACTTTTTTGCTCTTTAAGTTAGTTTTAGTAGAAAAAAAGTATACAGTGCTGTTCCTAAAGTGGTGCTTGGAAACAGTTACAAAGCCTACACAGAACACGAGGCTAATGGCCATAGTAGTCGATGCCGTTGACACAGAAGTACAAAAAAAAAGACAATTAATTATTAATATAAGATTGAACTTTGGATGAGCATTATTCAAAGGCGCAATTCTGCGAGTATGTCTGTTGTAAAATTGGTCTTTGATTGCTGGACTCTGAGGCACGTTATAGAATTCTGCCTCTGTGTTTTCTTGAAAAAAATCCCTAGTCGATCTTCTGAAATTATCATATAAATTTATAGATTTTAACTGTATCTGGAGGTTATTATACAATTAGGGTTAGAATTTTGAAATTTTTAAAGTAATTTTCACAGTGTGTCCTACTACTTAAACCAAATACATAACGAATTGCTCTTTTTGTAATTTGAAAATAGATTCGAAGTGGTATAAGCTCAGAACCTCAGAACGGCAAACGATAGCGAAGGTGAGATTCGAATAAGGAAAAGTAGGTAAAAAATGCAGTAGTAGGGGTTATCTCTTTAGAAACAGTTTTAATGGCAAAATATGCAGAAGATAATTTTGCCAAAGTATCAATATGAGTGCACCATTTCAGGAATTTGTCTATATAAAGAACTAAATACTTAGTTGAGTTCACCGTTAGAATCGGTTTTACTGGTGTTGAAACAAAGCCCATTCGAGTCCGACCAGGACTTGATAGTTACTAGATCTTTGTTTATGCTAGATTGAATTGTCTTGAGGTACTCCACTGCTAATTGGCAGATTTGAAGAATCCTCATCATTAGCACGCACCTGCTGATTTCTATTTTCTAAGTAAGTTTTAAACCACGCCATAAATTTGTAGTTTCTTAATTAAGATTTCATGATTAACACAATCAAAGGTCTTTGCGAAGTCACAAAATACTGAAGCTGAGAAAAGTTTATCATTAAGTGTTCATTTTTTAGGAAGGAAACCATACTGATGAGGTGTTAGGATGTCTTGTTTGGAAAGAAAGGGCAGTAGACGATTTTTCATTTCTAGTATCTTCGATAAGGGTAATAAAGCAATAGGTCTATAGTTACAGGTTTCGGTTTTGTCGCCACCCTTATGAAGCGGGATTATTAAGCTGTTTTTAGACAGTTCGGAAAGATACCAGATTCAAAGGATTCATTAATCAGCGAAGTTAACATGTTATTTACTACATCAGGTATATTTAAAAATATTTTAGTGGATAAGCCATCATTTCCACAGGAAGATCTATTTCGAATGCTGTTTATAGTTTGCACTAGTTCGTGCTTATCTACTAGGAAGAAACTATTAGTGATCCTTTTAGTAGGTAGGAGGAAGGAGAGAACATTCTGACGCAGAGCTATGTTAGAGCTGATATTCTTACTTACATTAACAAAATAATTGTTTATTTCATCAGGACTAGGATTAACAGTGTTTGAAGAACGGGTTTTAGTTCTATAATAGACCAGGTTTCTTTGGAAGAATTTTTCTGATACAGTATTCTATAGTTGTTGATATAATTTAATATTAGGGGGTTATCTGAGAATTTTTTAATATACATAAGTGACATCATATTTTTTTAAGACATTCTTATTCCTTTACTTGTCCAAGGTTTATGATGTTTAGATTTAATGGGGCGGAGGGGAAATGCTGTGTTGAAACACTTAATCATTTTATTTAGGAAGTCCAAGAATTTAGAGTCAATATCTTCAAAAAAATTTCAAAATTACGCTGAGAGAAAATTTTACCCAACTGACTGACTTTTTTTGGAGCTGCGCGTGGTATCACAAATTTGGCAAAAACTGCTTCGTGGTCCGAAAGACCTGAGCTAATTACTTGGTGTTCAATATCAGCGGGTTTAAAATCGGAGACTACATAATGTATAATTGTAGATGATGTTTTGGTGATTCTAATTGGCGAATCTATGTGCATAGTGAGACTGAATGATTCAAAAATATTTGTCAGAGAAATTGACAATGACAAAAATATAACAATTTTTATTTATTTAAAGTATGCAAATCAAGACTATACGGAGGATAACATTTTGAGTGTTCAAAAAGACAGTTGTTTGAACTTTCGGCAACATGTCCAGTTTTGTTCAGTTTATCTCATCTTGGAAGACCCACACAGATTATTTACTTTCGCACGCCTACGCAATACATCCAAGATTCGTCACCTGTTGTGGACGGTTTTTGAAGCACAGCAATTATGTTTTTAAACATTTCTTTCAATCAATCGGCATGAGCCTTTTTATAGCTAAATTTTTATGCAATATTAAATGTATAATGGTCATACTATTACCTAAGATTGCCTAAGATTTCTCGCTTTATAAATTCGCGCACATTTGATTTTGGATGACCTTCTCTAAATTCATTCCCCATCTAATTAAAGCTACGATAAAATTATTTGAACCATCTATATACAGTGGCTCTGTATTGGATTTCATCAACAAAAGTCCAAAGTTATCGAATTAATTTCATTTTTTTGTTGAGAAAAAAATTTCAACTCAAAACAACAAATATTATATCGTCAGTATGACAAAACTTTTTGGGCACGAATGCCGTCTCCTATTCGCAACCCACGATTTGTTATTAACTTTCATATTTCATACTTCCATATTCATATATTCAAAACTTTTATAAAGTAAAAAACAATGTTGTAAACGGTCGTCTGTTATAAAAAAAAACGTTGATACGATTCTATATGTCACGTACATAAGATTTAGTTTTTTTTGTAAATATTATCATTCCGCCAAAGCTTCTCATCATTTCAACGCTGTACACGTCACGAACGGCTTAAGTATGTCACTTTAAAAAATTCGCAAGAAAAACATCTTTTGCTTTATCCCCTACGCACTTCTCCTCGATTCTGTGGAACCTTTTCCACCCAAACTGACGGTTATATGAGCCATGGCGAAAGCAAACATATTCCATGTTAACAATGAAAACATCTTGATACTAAAATGTTTTATGCGAATTTTTTGGTCCGGTTTCAATTCTGGGGTCTGCGTAAACATTTTTCAGCATGCTGTGATAATATTTTTAGACGCTACCTATCGGTGGATCGATGACGCCTAGTTAAGCACCTAATAGACTGTTAAATAATATCATTGGAAATCCAGTGCTGTATCATTTTAGAGATAAGAGAAGAGTCAAAATATATCTGTTTTTTAAATTATTTAAAACTGCGATGAATAGATTTAAAGGAAACTGTTTTATTAATTATTAAATTTTAGTATACTTTCTTTATCAGAAACCAATTTATTTGAAATCCAAAGTAGTTTACTTAACTCATACATTCTAAATTCAGTTGCACAGCTCAAGAAAAATATTTATATTAAAATGTATGCCATATTTATAAGGACCAGACAAGGCCTTGCAAAAAATTTCATATTTACCATATTTTTATACATCTTCCTATTATTCTCACTAAAAAACTTGGCATGATACAAAATAAACTGGCGACGAGGCAAATGAAACAATTCAGCATTTTCTTATTTATGCGTCTCGCAATAAAAAGAAAGGCAAACACAATCCATTGTAGTTGTTAACTTCAACAGAAATATATTAGCCCGAATGTGTCGTCCCGTGTTCATCTTGAATGAAATGCCCCATTTTATGAAGATGTGTTTGTTTCTATTTGTGCGCAACGGTAGACAATGAGTTGTTGCGTGAGCTTACCCGAACGCTGATGTCAACCTCTGTCCCGGAATTTAGACCTTCTCCAGGGAGGATTTACTTATTAACAAAAAAAGCGAAGGTAGAAATTGTAAAATTGATTTTCATATAATGAATCAAGCTAAGAAAATTTTCGAAAGCTTTCATTTTTTTATTGATATACGCCAACCCAGCAACGTTCAAAGCGATATCTTGTGGCGCGGCCCGTAAGTTAATAGTTAATGTTTACCTAAAATTCCGTTAAAGCGCCGCTCGTGTCAAGCGAAATCGAAATTGACAGGCATATTTATTTATTTATTAATGTGTATCAGAATACAAACAGGACGAGCCCAGTACAGTATTCACTGTTTACTAAACTAATACAAAATGGATAATTCCTTATTAAATGTTGCTTAACAATAAAAATAAGAAAAAAATATGTATTATACATATTATATAAAAAGAAACTAGTCAAGATATAATTTTATAATAGTGTTTGTAAAAGTCATCAAAGAGGAGGAGAAGATATCCACATCGGTGAGTGACGAGATTGTATTGCATGATTTACTGCTTCTTTGCAGAGGAGAATTTAGGTAGTAGTTAGTAGAGCTTTGACTAATTTTGAAAAGATTTTTCCCTCGCGTGTTATACGATGGAGTAATGAAATTAATTTTACTTAAAATTTCGCTAGATTCAATTTGCCCGTTAACGATTTTGTAGATAAATTTAACATCTGAAAGTTGACGTCTGTCGACTAGTGATGTGAGCTTCGGTTCTCGTTTGTAAATCTGGAAGTCTGCATAAGTATGAAATTTTTTTGAAACATATTTTATAAACTTATCTTGAACTTTTTGTAATCGGTCGATATAACAGTTACAATATGGATTCCAAATAGAAGAACCGAAACTTAAAACACTATTGACATATGCCATGTATAGATTTCTAACAGACTCTACCTCTTTGAAGTCGTGACAAACTCGCATTAGGAATCCTAGTGCTTTATTAGCTTTTTTTGATATGTTGGTCAAAAAAAAGATCTTTGACCACCGAAACTTTTGTTAAAAGTTCATTATTGAGGAAATATTTGTTTTAGATAGTGTCATTATTCCTTGAGAATACATTGACATTTTTGTGTCTTCAGATAAAGATGGTTGTGCTGGCAATGTAGAGTCAGACGATTTAAATCTTCTTGGATCAGGAGTTTATCGGAATAATTAGATATTTCTCGAAAAAAATTCATGTCACGCCAAGAATTTTGTATTAATGAAACAAGTGGAGATATCGTTAATATATATGTTGAACAGAAGGGGCCCAGGTGTGACCCTTGAGGAACCCCTGAAGTTATTCTAGAAATAGGAAAACGAAACTTTCCGATGGATATAGATTGGGATCTGTTGCTGATGTAGGAACCAAACCACCTAAGCAGATTGCCATGCATACCGACTTCGGAAAGCTTTCTAAGTAGGATGCTATGATCGATTTTATCGAAAGCCTTACTAAAATCGGTGTAAATGGCGTCTACCTGATAACCCGTGTTAATAGTTTCAGATATGTAATCTATGTAAATAAATAAGTTGGATTCGATGGAACGTCTCTTCATACTGCTGATCCATGCTGATCCAAATTTATAATTGATCTGCACATAGAGAGTCGGTAATAATTGATTCCATTATTTTTGACATTAAATATAATTTGGAGATTGGTCTATA
The DNA here is from genome assembly GCA_949320105.2 of Crepidodera aurea. Taxonomy (NCBI): domain Eukaryota; kingdom Metazoa; phylum Arthropoda; class Insecta; order Coleoptera; family Chrysomelidae; genus Crepidodera; species Crepidodera aurea. The sequence continues at coordinate 60,266,830 of OX439473.1, read as the reverse complement.
ATGTTCAACCAGATTTAAAAAATCTGTTGTGTCGCCACAAGACTTTCCCGGCAGTTATAAAATAAAAATTAAATAATTAATTTGGTGTTAAAAGTTTTCCCAAAAAAAAATTGGTTTCGAATTATTTTAAAGTAAAAATGAAATTTGAAATATCAAAGGAAAAACATGTCGCATATCAAAAAAAAATTAAAACAATTTTTTATGGTCGGAATTTTGCTTACTTTTTCTTTGACATGTCAAATGTCATTTGGATTTTAAATTTTAAAATTTTTTTCCATTGCTTAGTTTTAAAATTAAGGAATGAAAATTTGAGGATGTATTTACAAGCCAATAAGGCACCTAAATACCAAATAAAAACTTTAGGTATTTTATTTTTTTGTAATGTACACTGCGCGTCATATAAAACTGGTACAACTCTTATAATCGAAAATAGTGTTTTGCACGATTGGTCATTTTTGACTGTTTACCATGTCTATTTTGATGACAGTAAGGAGCATTTACTAATGTCAAGAAAAACTGAACGGTAAGTAATTTACTTACCGTTCAGATTTTTTACTTACCGTTCAGAATTTTCACTTACTGTTCATAATTTTACAGGTACTCTTATACCGAAATTTTGATTTTTCAGGAATTATTGCGGCACATCCTTCTTCCCATACCCGTTCAATTTCTTCAAATCCACTTTCGTCGCTCATATTTTAAAAAATTATAATAATAATCAATAAGAAACACTCAAAAACTAAATTTATTGACGTAACAATATTTTTTAACAATAATTATAGGAAACTAACAAATTATTTATTAAAATTAAATGATATTGTACATTTTCTTAAATTGCTTAAAGATATCCCACTTGTTTGTGCTGTGTTTTCACTGCTAATAGAAACTCCTCCAGAATTTTGTCGTCGAGTTTGTTAACGACTGTAAAACTACTCTGGATATTTGTTTTTGTATTGGGTAATTTTACAATGATTAAACAATCATTTTCTTCGATGTCATTCATGGTAATATTATATAATTCTTCCCTTCTACATGCACCCGAAATCCCCAAAATCATTGCGACCTACAAATGTGCAAACATTATCATTATTAGAGTATTTCTTGTGTAAACTAGTTTATGTTACCTTGTGAATTAGAAATTCCTCGTCTGGTGCTTCCATCAGAAATTTTGAAAAATTCTCGCGTGTAAAAATGCTAGCCTTCTTAGGCCTATAGCCAACGTTTTTCCTTTTGAGATACGCGATCAAAGTAGAAAACTTGGAAATATCAATACCATCATATAAAAAAATTGTGGATTTCATCATAGAGTATTCTGCCCATAAGCTACCAGGGGCTTTTAATTGTGTATTTCTTTGAACGAAATATGCCAATACACTTTTTTCTTGAATATCTACTTTCTTATCTTGACACCACTTTTTAAAAATTTTGTAGGTATTCTCATACCGCAACTTTGACTTCTCGTGAATAATTGCGGCACGCCCTTCTTCCCATGCCTGTTCTATTTCATCAGAGTCACTATTGTCGCTCATATTTTAAAATTTAAAGTAATATCGAAAAAGCAACACAAAAAAACCAAAATTGATGTAACAATATTTTAAGTGACAGCAGTGACTTATTATGCGGAACTACCTAGCAACCATAACATGTATCTTGATATGATGAATCGAAATTTTGAATATAAAAAAAAATGGATAATTTAATAGTTTATTATTGCTCCAATCGTTCAAAAAACGTTATAAGCATGTCGAACGGTAAGGGTTACCGATGTCTTCCATCGGTAAAAAGCCCTTACCGTTCTCCAAACTTAATATACTATTTTCTAGGTGTGTAAATGCATCTTTTAAAATGTGTCAATACTAAACTAGTTTTTATGTTATGATTTCTAGGGCAGTGATGCCAGGTCAACAAAGTTTTGGTAGATGTAACGATAAAATTAAATTTTTTACAGCAATAAAACGAGATGGAGAAATTAAAAATTTCAATTCAATAATTAATAACTTGTCGTCATAGCGCCATTACTATTAAATTTTCACCTTCTGCCAAGCTATTTTGGAAATTATTCGAATTTGATCAAACTTACTTAAATGGGCTGGCATTGTGGATATGCGCTTTGACAAATTTGACAAATGTGACGGTTATTTTGATTGATTAGTTAAGTTAGGTTTACATTGGGAAAAAAAATGTACCAGTTTTATATGACGCGCAGTGTACATAGGGACTAATGCGCCTCCTGGTGGGGCGATTTCAACCAAAAACAAACGGATTCATTCCCCGATGATCCGATACCCACATACCAAATTTCAGCTCAATAGGACCAAGCGTTTGAAAGCTACGGGTTGCAATTTTTTAGTTTAAAAAAAAAAATTTTAGGTTAGGTTTAAAATTAAGGAAGGAAAATTTCAGGATGTATTTACAAGCCAGAAAGGCACCTAAATATCAAATAAAAACTTTAATTCTTTATTTTTTTCGCGATGTACATGTGACTCCTGCGCCCCCTGGTGTGGCGATTTCAACCAAAAACTAATGGGTTCAATCCCCGATCACCCGAAACCAAATTTCAGCTCAATCGGATTAAGCGTGCGGACGCTATCGTGGATCAAAAATACAGACACACATACACACACAGACAGACGGACAGACTTCCATCTGGAAATCGTTTTAATCATCTTAGGGGACCTCAAAATGGATATATCCGTCGTTATCTCAAAATTTTTTTTTAGCGCGTTCACAATACTTTCCCTTTGCGAGGGGGAAAGTAAAATAGGAACAATGAGAGCTGCTTTCCAAACTGTTGGGAAGCAGCCTTCGTGAAGTGATTTGTTAAATAAAATGTGTAGTATTACTGAGAGCTCGTTTGCACAGGACTTTAAGAAAGAGGTAGGTATTTCATCAGCACCAGCGGCCTTCTCTGGAAGCTCTAAAAGTTTATTTAGGATGGTGGCATGTGGAATAGAATAACTGTTTCCATGGTGTGGATTTGGGTTAGTGTTGTCTAACTTAACCCATCTTTTACCAAGGGTAAGAAAAACGAATGTAATTTCATAAAACTTAATTTTATTCGTTTAAATAAAGCTTAATAAGACAAAAATAGAACACAAATGTTTTTCATTATCAAAACTAATGAAAAAAACAGTGGTGCATATACGCACCACTGGCTAAATCCGTTAAGAATTGCGAAAAACAAATGAACTTTGCACTTTTGGCATGTATATATTGTATGACTATGATATACCCTGCAACGTCTGCGCTTTTCTTGCTTAAAAATAACGTGATCCAGATTATCTGTTTGAACCTCATTAGGTATATTCATTGGAACCGCTTGAGCTTCTCTGGTATTGTTAAATTTCAAAAGTCGTAAAGCTAGGTAAGATCTAAAATCGGTTTGCGACATTTTGTCCTTATTGGCTATATTATATATTTTCCACGAGTTTACTATCATATTATCTAAAACATTTTTAAATAAAGGCCACCACCATTTCTTTGGGTACACCGTTGTCGTGTAAATCTACACCACCCATGTTTTTATTATATCTGTAAATAACGGCAGGCTGTGGCACAGTAATAATTTTTTTTTGTGGTCTGCTGTATCTCTTTGCACTTGCTAATGGCTCTACGTGGTAATGAGTGCTAATCAAAGTAACTATTGCATTATCGTTCCATCTTACCAAAGAAATGTGCGTATTTTCCTCAAAGCAAGAGTCATAAGAATCTCTAGGGCTTTTTTTCATAAGGTTTGTACATTGTAGAGGCTCTGATAGTGCCTGTTGCAAAAAAAGCCCTGTTCTTTCAGTGTTCGAAATAGACCATAGGATGAGAAAAAATTGTCGAAAAATATGTTATGATTATTTCTTATAACTGATAATAAATCCAGAACAACTCGGGTACCCAGTGTTTGCTTTTTATCCACTGGTCCAGCTGCTGCACCTTGATAGGGTACAAACTTGTACATATATCCTTCACTTGAATAAATACACCAAAGTTTAAAACCAAACCTTACTGGTTTGCCTTTGATAAACATCTTACACGAGTGGCGTCCAAAGTATGGAACCATTTCTTCATCTATTGATAGATTATGTGAGAACACACCGAATTGCATAAATTTCTTATTTGTTTTGTCAAAAAATGGGCGCAATTTAGAAAACTTATCATTTGTATCAAGCATTCTATTACCACTACATGTAAATTGCGTTTTATGGAAGTAAATTTGTTACGGCTCATGCAGTCTTTCACAACCTGTACTCCTTTATCTGCGTCAAGTGACCAGTACATATGGGTTTGAGGTAACGTATGGTATCCTGATAATATTAAAATTCCAATGAAGTTGAGAAGGTCTTTTCTGGTTAGACTAAAGTCATGTCTATTATTGTCATAAGCATATTGGAAAGAATATTGAATAATCATATCTTGCATATCCACGTCAAAAAATAAAAAAAATATATCTAACGGTGTCAGTCCTTCTAAAACTCTTACAGATTCAATGGACGTGTATTCATTTGATTCGGGTAAATCCTTACATAAAAATGCACCTTTCCTCCACTTAGGCGATTCTTTCAAATTTTTCTGCTTCTTACTTTTAGATTTACCTTTTGTAGGCAAGGAAACCCCAGTCTGAGATTCTGCTACGTAATGCAAATCTTCTATATCGTGTAAATCTTCAGCACAATGTAAAATAAAAATACATACCATCTTTTTCCAATTCATCAACTGCCTCCTCTAAAGCAATTTCTAACTGTTGTTGTGTAAGAAATTTGGGCATGATTATAGTAAAAGTGCACACAATTCTAACCAACAAACAGAACTATGACAAATAACTCGACAGCATTTCTAATAAGAATAACAAAAACACGAAAATCTGATACCCTCAGATCCTTCAAGGTCAACTACATTTTATTAGCCAGTGGTGCGCTAACGCACCAGTTGTGTTTAGAGTAACATTTCAAAAAAAATTAAAAAGATACAAATATTTCCTAATATACTGTTATAATTTCAGTCATCGCTATTACTAGTTTTAGAATATTTTCAGAATAATCGAAAAATAAATAGTTCAAAACATATGTCAAAGATGGACATACGGAAAACACCAAATTTACTAATTTTTGAATATTTTTTTTGGACTTATTTTAATTGGTATATAAGTGGTGTATTTTTTTATAAGTTATATGTAACTTCAGAAATCAACTAATTCAGAAATGCTTCAAAATTTTCATTAGTGATGTAAAGAAAAAATTAATATTGAACTGGTGCGTTAACGCACCAATGGTAAAAAATTAAAAACTGAACTGAAATGGTCAGAAAATAAATGTCAAATATGTTCGATATCCGTTACCATATGATTACTAACCTTCAAAAGAACTACCCTTTTTAGATTTGACGAAGCTCCAAAGATGCTTCGGATCATCACAAATATGCGTTTCTATTTGTTGAATGTAGTTTTTATAATCGATGTCAATCAGATATTTCGATCTCCCACGGAGTAATTTAAAAGTTAGATAGTCTAAGTGATTTTTGTATTTTTTCCACTTTGTGTGAAACCTCTTTTCTTTGATATATTTGCCAAATTCACATTTTCTATTTTCTCTAGTGATTGCCAGATCGTCAACGATTCCGAATTTTTACAATTACTAGAACCGGGAGATGAAATCATGGTTTTCCCCAAATTCGAACCGAGCTGGTCAAAAGAAAGTGTATGCTTGTAACTCCTTCCGTTTGCTGTAAATCCACAGTTGAATACATGTTTTCATGTTTCCTTTTGCTTTCTGCACCAAGAGTTTCCCTCAAAACAGTACAGAAAATTAATCTAAACCCATCCTCTCCAATTTCTTCCCTAACATTACTGACATGTCTGACATGATAACTTTCGTACAATTTAGTTCCCTTAGATATACTTTTTCATTGAAAGACGCTCATATTGACACTTTGGAAAACGCATTTAATATTTAGTGACATTATTTAATTTACTTTTTCTAATTTTCTTTGCTTGTAATGTCTTGTCTAGGTTTGAATTTCAAAAAATGATACTGTTTGTTTAGCTAAAATTCCGTTAGAGCGGCGCTCGTGTCAAGTTCAAAACGCTCAAAATGTTTGTTTACCTAAAGCGACATCTTGTGGCGCGTCCCGTAAGTTAATAGTAGTGTTTGTTTACCTAAAATTCCGTTAGAGCGCCGCTCGTGTCAAGCGAAATCGAAATGGGCAGGCGTATACAGTTCGATACATTTTATGTGATATAATTCGGCGACATCGAAAACAAACCAGAACGGGGAGAAGCTAATAAATCAGCAACCTGGCCTATAAAATAATAGTAAAATATTTTTTTATTATATATTTTATATGTCAAAAAACATCTTATTCCGGACAGTACACAATAGCAAGAATAACTTTTCAGTCCACGTACGAAAAAGTATTTTTTCGAACGGTGGACCTACTTCCCTACTTTCCTACTTCCCGGAAAATTAAAATTTATTTGGCTTACACTTTTCTTTTAGCTTTAAATTAATAGTTGTGTTCAATAATATTTGGTGTATTTTAGAAAATAAAACTTTTGTTTTTAAACAAAACCAAGTGACTTTTGTAGGCTATGTTATGTTATGTTACATTTCTTTCACTTGTTTGTTTGTTCTGTTGTTTTTTAGTGTACTGTATAACAGAACCGATGAGCTATTCGCAACGCTCAAATTCAATGAAACAGTTCTAATAACACTCATACATAACACATAACACATAACACATAACACACATAACTCAAAATTTTATTTTTATAAATTATACATGCTATTTTGCTTCGAAAGGTATTGTGTATATTTTATTTATTTTAGTACTTATTACACTATACAAATGCAATGAAACGCGTTTTTTAAAAATTGTGTGTAGATCCCTAGGTACTACATTTTCTAACACGAGATCCGTTGACAATGGCAAACTATAAAATTATAAGTAGAACTAGTATTTTTCTTTATTTTATTAATATTTTTTATATTCTAATAAAAAATATTGTATGATAACGTGGACGAGAAGTTTCTATTTCGGACTCTTATGGTAATACTGGACAATTTCACAATATATGATAACAACATAGAACAAAGAAATAGATTTTAAAATGTAAGATGTTAAAATCTGTTGCCAACATATTTTTGGTGACTTTTCTGGGAACGATATTATAATAAAAGCGTAACGAAGTTAGCCGCTAACGCCCTTTTGGTACCATCGCTGCGCATGATTTTTGTTTACGTGTTTAATCCGTATACACCGTACAGTACTATGTCGTTTTCCCTGTTCAAATCGGACCCATAATAACGAAGTTAGCCGCTAACGCCCTTTTGGTAACGCTACTACGCATGATTTTTGTTGTCGTATTTAATCTGTACGCCTCGTATAGTACAGGGTGGCCAAATAAGAAAGCGAGGTACTGTATCTGGGAAACTACCCATCGTAGAGGCTTGCGGAAAAAAAATTTATTACTAAAACGGCCAAGATAAAAACCTGGAAAATATTTTCGCTATATTAACCTAACAAAAAAATACCTGATCTTTAACGTAGAAGATAATCTGAACCTTTTTTGTTTGACAATTTTTGCTGTATCTCTAAAAATAAAGTGGTGAGGGGTATTCAAAAGTTTCAGTAAAAAACACCCTGTATATTCAAAACGGCTGAGCCGATTTTAACAAACTTAGGCTAGTTGAAAAGAGCTATTCTTGGGCTACAAATGCTATAATATTTGAAGTTTTGTTAGTTTCACATGTCGCCGCTAGAGGGCTTTTTTCGACATTTCGATAGAAATGGTTAATTTTCTCAAAAAATTAAATGCATTGGTATGATTTCTTTTTCATGAAAAAGTAGCTAAATGATGCCTAAACAAGCTCCCGAACACCGCATCTCGATATCTTGTTCCTAACCTAAAATTTAGGCCAGAGAAAATTTTATACGGAAATCCCTTAAATTTTTATTTTGTAAACTAATTAATTCCTTTCATTATGTAAGTTGTGGCCCTAAAAAGGAACGATTTAAAGAAAAAGGTTTTTAGTGCCCCCGTAAATGCTGATCATTACGCTCTAGGCATTTCTGAAGCCTCTCATGGATAGACAAACCTGCAGCTTCAATTTCGGCTCTCGGTATGTTACGTAATGCATTACGAATCCGGTTTTTCATATCTCTCTGGTCGTAGGTTGAGTCTGAAAATCAAAACAAGTTAAATCTGGTGATCGCGCAGGCCATGGAAACATACTTCCTCTTCCAATCCAACGCTTTTATAATATTGCTCTCGCACAATAATAGCAAAATGTGCTGGGCAACCATTCAACTGCAAAAGCAAGTTTTGACGTGTTTCCAGTGTCACATCTGCAATAACAACGATAATTTATTGGCCAAAAAGTCAAGAAAGATATTGCCGCTTAGGGATTGCTCGAAAAAATATGGCCCAATAATTCTGCCTCCCAGTATGCCACACCACACATTTAAACTCCAACGTCTTTGATGCTGAACTTCACGCAATCAATGCAGATTTTCTGCTGACCAATAATGCAGATTTTAAAGGTGGCTTCATCGGTCCAAAGAATTTGAAATAAAAATTCTCCATTATTGTGCGAGAGCATATTAATGCAGTATTACAACAGCGTTGGATTAGAAGAGGAAGTTTGTTTCCATGGCCTGCGCGATCACCAGACTTAACTTGTCTTGATTTTTAGACTCAACCTACGACCAGAGAGATATGAAAAACCGGATTCGTAATGCATTACGTAACATACTGAGAGCCGAAATTGAAGCTGCAGTTTTCTCTATCCATGAGAGGCTTCAGCAATGCATAAAGCGTGATGATCAGCATTTAGAGCATTTGCGGGGGCACTAAAAACCTTTCCTTTTTATATCGGTCCTTTTTAGGGCCACGACTTACATAATAAAAGGAATTAATTAGTTCAAAAAATAAAAATTTAAGAGATTTCCGTATAAAATTTTCTTTTGCCTAATTTTTAGGTTAGGATATCGAGATGCGGTTTTCGGGAGCTTGTTTAGGCATCATTTAGCTACTTTTTCGTGAAAAAGAAATCATACCAATGCATTTAATTTTTTTGAGAAAATTAACCATTTCTGTCGAAATGTCGAAAAAGGCCCTCTAGCGGCGACATCTGAAACTAACAAAACTTCAAATATTATAGCATTTGTAGCACAAGAATAGCTCTTTTCAACTAGCCCAAATTTGTTAAAATCGGCTCAGACGTTTCGAATATACAGGGTGTTTTTTACTAAAACTTTTGAATACCCCCACCACTTTATTTTTAGAGATACTGCAAAAATTGTCAAACAAAAAAGGTTCAGATTATCTTCTACGTTAAAGATCAGGTATTTTTTTGTTAGGTTAATATAGCGGAATTCACAGAAACATAACTTTCTTAGATTCAAGATTGCAGTTACGCCCCCTAGCGGTCATTTCAGAAACTTAAAAATATTTTCCAGGTTTTTATTTTGCCCGTTTTAGTAATAACTTTTTTTTCCGCAAGCCTCTACGATGGATAGTTTCCCAGATACAGTACCTCGCATTCTTATTTGGCCACGCTGTACAATAACGTTTTCCCCGTTCAAATCAGATCAATAATAACCTTTTGGTACTCTCCCTCTGTCCCCTCGCGCCACCTTGCGCCCGCCCGTTGGGTTAGAACCCGCCCGTTGATCTAGAATCTGCCTAGTTTTCATTGATCTAGAATCCGCCTAGTTTTCCTTGGTCTAGACTCCGCCTAGTTTTCAATGGTCCAGAACCTGGGTAGTTTCAAATGGTCCAATCCCCAGGTAAGTTACCTACTTTATTTGACTTTGCGCTTATAATTATTAGTTTCTTTAAAAAATAATCTAGTTGAAGAATTCAGTTGTATTTTAAGGTCAAAATCCCAAGCATGTTCATATATTTTTGATTTTTCGAATTGTTTATTTTTAATCTGTGATTGGTTTCATTAAGTCTTGTATGAAAATGTCTGGATGTTTCTCCTATATAAAATTTATTAAACTCACATGGAATTTTGTAAACACAATTTTTTGTATTTTAGATTTCATTAAAGGTTTTGTATTTACTATTAAAAATTTAAATTTGTTTGAAAAACTGTTCTTAAATTAAATTCATTGCTAGTCCTTTTAATTTTTTTCGATAATTTTAGAATATAAATGATTTTTAGAATGTTTGAATGAAATGACGGACGATTTAAATTTTCTTCTTTATTTTTAATATGTCGTGATCTGTAAATTTATTTGCGTTGTTGTCAAAATGTTTGATAGTATATTCTGGCAATTTGTCCATACGACTTATCCTTTTTAAAACATTTGTTTTTCGGTTGTCAATAATTTGCATTTGTCAAACATTCTTGGGACATTATGAGTTTATAACAGATTGGCTAAAAATGCCCGAATTATCTCGGATTACCCTCAATTCCCTCGGATTCACTAGGAGTCCACGAATTACTCCAAATTATTGGATTCCCCAGACTCCCGAGATTAAATTACAAAATTACAAAACAACCTTATTTTGAATATTAATCCATACAAACGAAAAATTTCTTTTCATGTAGAATTAAATTATGCGTTATCTAAATTATTGTAGTATAAAAAAATAAAATTATATTGTACAAAGCGAGTTTTCTTTATCATCATTTCGCAAATTCACAAACACAATTTTTACGAGTTTATCCTCTTTAAACGCGGCTTAATATGTTCTGCAAAGATAACATTTTGTTTTAAATTTTTTCCTGAAAACCTAAACAAACAAAAATTTACACACCTCCGGTTTTTTTTCGATATAACGCAGACTCTGATTAACATAAAGCAACATGGTTCGGTTATATGTAAAGCAAAGATGAATTGCCAAAACGTGCCAACGCACACATGGTTCTATCCGGCGGGAAGTAAAATGAAATACAAAAAGCAACGTCGGCAAACTCTAATTCTATTATTTATTTACATGCAAAATTATACACATGTGGTTTTTCGTTAATTTACATATCTGGATAATGAAGTTTATTTAAAAAAATACGTAGATACATAATTTCATATTTTTAACAAACATACAAGGCAGGCCAGATAAATAGCCTGTCCTACCATTACACATCCAGCGCTACCTCGTTATTTAATAAGTTCGTAGAATGACAATGACATGTACATGGTACAACTATTGAAAAAATACATATAGTTTTCAGGAAGTACTAATAGTGGAGTGAAATTAGACGAAAATATTCTGAAAATGGACGTAAGAGCTAAGTCAATTTTTTTTTATATTTTTCGATTTTATACATAAAGAGAAGCTTGTAAAACATTTGTCAATAAATTTGGGCTGGAGCTTCGCTAGATATGTGCCAAAAACGACATTTTTGATATTTTTCGAGTGGATTACTTCACTATTTTTTAAATATCTCCAGCTCTAATAGGGATTCTTCGAAAAAAATTTAATTGGCCGGCATTTTTGGAAAAACAATAGCAGAGAAAAATTTTTGATCTTAAAAAGAAGGATTTTGTGTGTACTTTTGCCAAAGAAAATCCAACATTTTATTTCTTTATTTGAAGTGCCCAATTTTTTATGTTTATCGCGATATTTATGCTTGATTGTCTTAGAAAATAGTATATTACATAACAAGTGTAGAAAGTGACTTAGTTCACAAGAGCGAACGTTTAGCACGAGCCGCGTAGCGGAGAGTGCGGAAACGGAACGAGTGTGAAAGTCACTTTCTAATGCGTTATGTACAATATTTTTCCTACGACTAATAATTAAAACAAATTCCAAAGATAAAAATTATTTAATAAGAAACAACAATTAAATGAACTTAATATGTTATTACTCGCTTTTAAACTTTGTGTCATTGTTTTGCCAGTTCCTGCCTTCTAGATAGAAATGCACAATTCAAAACTGATATGAAATATTCATATCGTATCAGTTTTAAGTTCATATCATCACTGTTTTAAATGTGACAGATATTGTCAACTTTCTGACGTATTTATTTATGCGATATAAGCTACTTTCGCATATAGTCGTGCCATTATTGTCCCACAATGGGCATTCTTTATAAAAAATTTAATTTGCCACCATTTTCTGCCAAATCATCGCATAGTTAATTTTTTTGTATTAAATTTTCGGCTTTTCTATATCCATTCATCTAAGGAAATGAAATAGTTTGTTTCGTTATTTAATTTTTCCATTTTAGGGTTTGCAAAAAAAAATTCTTACTATTAAAACAGTAATTGAGTAATTCAGTATTTTTTATGCATTCTGACAAATAATTTTGTATGTTAATAATAATAAATATGAACATTAATTATTTTATATTTTCTTTTATATATGTTTAGTTATAATTATTATGTAAGATTGATAAAATTAATGAAATTAAAATCTACAAATCTACAAACAGTTATTCTTAGTTAAGAAAATAAAAAAGCCAAGGTAATGTTTTTATTTTTTAAGACTTCCTGCATCACTAATTTCATTTTCTTCGTTACTCTCATAAATATCATCGATTTCACAAATTGGCTCAAAAATACTGCCTTCAATATCTTCCTTACTAACGTTATCTGTACTTGTGTCATTTTAAAAGTAATCTGAACTTCTGACTACAGAATCTTCAATTACATTTGTATTTTCTTCGAAAATTTCTGATTCATTGTCTGCGAACATTTTCTTCAGCTCCTTTGTAATGACGGCATAGTGCACTGCACTATTGATTTCCATTCGATCTACATGAGCAAGATTTTGTTTTGCAACTTTTGTGCACGCGCACTTAATTTTTTCCATCAAGGTTTCTGGGACCGGAGGTTGATCATTCGTAATTGGCATTAATTCATAATTTTTAACGGCACCCTACCTAACCCATTTTACACAGGATTACCGACTGAGTTTTAAATCTTAAAAAAAAAACCAAATCGTTCTTAATAATATTTGAGACTTTATGTTGATTCGTTCCCTCAGAAAAATCTTACTTTAGAACTTGAAATATATTTTTTATTTTTTTAAACATTTTTTGGAGTGAAATATAGTTTTTCTAAGAGAATCAAGCATAAATACCGCAATAAACATAAAAAAATTGGAAAAAAATTAAAATCGATTTTTTTTTTATTATTCCCTAAATTGGGCACTTTAAATTTTCTTAGACAAAAGTACACACAAAATTCGTCTTTTTACGATAAAATTTTTTTCTCTACTATAGTTTTTCCAAAAGTGACGGCCAAATACATTTTTATTATCTTTATCATGTCTTCCCTACATAAATAGTACATTGTTTACAGAGTAGGAAAAAGTCTACATTCCTGGACGACTGTGAAGATTGCGCTTCGACTTAGCAACACAGAGTGCAGCAACGTGGCTTTTCCTACGAGGTAAACATAGTATTTTTCCGCAAATCGTTTAAAATTCGATAGATATTAATTAATTTTAAAAAAATCGCGTATAATTTTATTCACAAATAAATAGTGCTTTGAAATTCGTAATAAAATTGGTTGCGTTACTATGGAAACGTATTAATGTTGAATTGTCAAACAGTGTAAAATGATAAGTGATGATGAATTTTCCATTCCATTAGAATTATTGCCAAAAAATCAAGAGAAAAGTACGAAGATGCTTATACACATTTATGTAGAACACTAACAACTGTAAGGAAATGGATATTTCCTAACAGTTAGGAAATCTTGACTTTTTCTTTAAGAAGTTTTGTCTGGAATGTCAAAATTTCCTACCGATTTGCGGAAAAATACATGTACTCTCCAATTTTTAAGAAAATTCGAGGATTCTTTGGTTATTTATTGCCAATTCAATAAAAAAAATAATATGCGCGAATTCGTTTTTTGTGGTTAGGATGCATTTTTAAAAAAACCCTACTATACGGATCGATATTCTACTTCATCACGGTCATTTCAATTTTTGTTTCCACGAAGCAATCCACTCGAAAAATACCAATTTCAGACCCCAAAATACGCTATTCTAGTATTTTAGTCCGTTGCTAAGCAACGAACTTTCCCGGATCGAGAACAGTCCGGGAATATTATTGCTGTAAGGCCGTCAAAATCTACGTAATTTCCTAAAACGTCAAAGTGACAACTATAAACCAAAGAAGTCAAAAGTTTTGTCTGATGTACAAATTGAAACGAGATTATGTACTTACACTAAATGAATAAGGTACGTTTAGAATGTAAGATTTTTAAAATTACCTAGATATTTATGTAGTGTTTACTATTTAGGTCGCTTTAATATTTAGTGTTGCCGGTGAATTTATAAAAATTCCTTAATTTATGATAATTTTAGAAAAAATAGTATGTGTACCTCGTAGTAAAAACACATTCCCAGACTCCAATTCTTGTCCGCCTCGGCTTAACGCATCGGCCAACAAGTTGCATTGTCGTCCAGAAATGTGTCGCTTTTACTACTAGGTACACAATGTACTATTTTGGCACATATCTCGCGAAGCTCCAGCCCAAATTTATTGACAAATTTTTTACAAGCTTCTCTTTATGTATAAATTCGAAAAAATTAAAAAAAATTGACTTAGCTCTTACATCCTTATAAAATTCTAATTTTACTCACAACTGATCCGTGTCAAAATTCTTGACCCTGAAACTAAAATTGGTCCATTTCGAATAGCATTAGATAATATTTAACAGATTTTCCTACGTGCATGAAATGATCCACTAAAGTCTGAGTGAGTTGATATTAGTTTATCCGTTACATTTCTTTTCGATAAGTTTAAAATATGTGTTGGTCAGAATTTGCAGCTAGAATCGAGAGGCGAAGGCGTTATCATTATATGTGAGCCAGCAAGAAATACGTGACTCCATTTCCGACCAATTTCTCTCCAAATCCAAAATTGATTTCGTAGTGGTCTCCATCTGCGATTGCTTTCGTTTATTTCTTTAAAAATAATATTATCCACGTGCTGTTGTCTTTTAGTGGGAAAGATATGCAGGCCTTTCACTAAAAAAGCCTGAAAATGTGGGAGTTGTATGAAAAACAAAGATTTACATTATCTATTTTATTTATTTATTACGTCTGGAATTTCTTGACCACGTAACTGATCAAAAGAACAATAAAGAAGGGGAATCAACAATTCTCTGATAAAAAAGGTTTATTCAAGATGTATGTGTGAAAATTCATCGCATAACGATCAATGAGTAATTTTTGCCCAACTTAAATTAATACTTGAAGATTGGATAACTAAAGTCTACTCACTAGTGTACCTTAGGTTCTGATAATTTTTTACACCTTACTTAACGTGTATTCACTTCTGCGCACTATGCTCTCCTTTTTTCTGTCACTTTCACTTACACTAACTCAAAGGCCTTCTTTCTATTGAGTCTTGTTACTAGATCACTCTTGTCCAGGAGTTGGGTGGCCTCGACATTCACGTGTTGGTGGAGTCGATGTTCGTGACTTCTTGCAAATTTGTTAATTGCCTGGTTAACAGTGTCCATCTCAAAGTCCTGGTGGAGGTCACTATTTCTGCAGTACCAGGGAGCGTAGACTATTGATTGATTGATTGATTAAGACGATGTACCTGACTGAGGTTTTTAAATGCCTCAATACTGCAGCCTTAAGACTTATTGTATTATGTCAGTTACATCGTTATGTTCAGGTGAAGAGGTTTGTTACCTTTATCAGGCTGAGTAGCCTTTTCACCAGATTTTCTTTTGGAAAGTCCTCCTGTGGGTTTACCGGCCCCAGTAGGTTATACCTCCAGTGCGTGAAGCGTAGACTATGCTCCTTAATGCTTTGTTCTGGAATCTGTGTTATGAGTAAATTACTGACTGGCACAGCCCTAAAGCTTCAGAATTTGTTTGTATAACAATATTTTGTTATATAATGACAGGGTAGAAATTCTCCCAAGCAGCCAATACATGTTTCTGAATTTTATGTTCTTCACGTTTCTTTTTAACATGGAACTTCCAGCGTAGTCGCGCATCTAAAGTAATTCCTAGATACTTTGCTGAATTAGAATAAGGGATCTGGGTATTATTTATTCTGACTGGTATATACTCATTGTTTTTGTCAGTATAATTAACATGATAGCGGTGTCATCTGCAAAGGTGGCAATTGTATTTTGCTCTAATTCAGGAATGTCATTAGTGTATAATAGGTATATAACTGACCCTAATACACTTCCTTGTGGTACTCCTGCCTTAATTTCTTTAATTTTAGAGTATGCTTCTTTCTGTTTAATGCTAAAGTATCTTTCTGATATATTTTTTTTTATTGAAGAACTGCATATTTACAATCTACTCACATTAAGGAGAAATAAGTAAATGTTTTGTAAGAATAATAATATGAGAAGAGAAATCTTCCAGCGAAAATCCTCTTGCAGAATACCATTACTCTTGAGAGTTAGTCGTCGTCCTCGTCTAGTTGCTGCATCTGTGAATCTTCTTATGATGTTCAGTGGAGTGCTTAACTCAGTTATATACTGGTTTTTATTGTCTTGTAGGTTGGTGTGGTAAAGTTTTGAGAATCTTTTAATTTCTTCAGTAACGAAGGGTATTTGTAGGTCATTATGTAGTGTAAAATTAGTTACATACCATTCTGATATATATGATGCTAATAATTCTGAAAACTGTTTTGGCAATAATAGATTCATTTTGTGTTTAAGTCCTTCATGCCAAACTCTATCGAAAGATTGCGCTACATACAGTAGAGCTAACTTTTTTTTCAACTAAGGTTTTTTCGATATTAGTCCATGGTCTATAGTTGAATGGTTTTCTCTAAATCCAAACTGGTGTGATTAAATTAGTTTCTTTTCTTCTATAAGAGATTACGGGATTACAGGAGGAAGATATATGCCTATAAGACGTAATTTCATGTGGTGGTTTCCCTGATTTTGGTATCATGATAACTTCTGATACTTTCGACATTCGTGGAACATATCTCATTCTAAATGATGCATTAAATAGGTATGTAAGTTTTACTATAGCTTTCCTCGGAAGTTGTTTTAGCATCTCTCCCTTAATAAGATCGAACCCAGGCGCTTTCTTAGGGTTTATGTTTTCTTTTATTTCGGTACTTGTTTCTTTTGGTGAGGTAATTATGATGTCCCTTTCTCCTAGAATAGAATTTCCCTCTTCTATAAGTTCATCTCCTTCGTTATGCAAAAAAAATTAAATCAAATATTTGAACATCAAAGACCTCTAAATTCATCCTGTCGATTAAAAAAAAACATGCTAATAAATAATAATTTTTTTGTATATAAATCAATCCTGAAAACAGGATCTCCACAGTCAGTGATTATAATGATTAGATAAATAACGAATTTGAATTTAAAAAAATTTAAACTGGACATTTTATGCGCTTTAATTTAATTGTAAGTATTTACAGAAATACGATATGCGTTAAAGCACTGTTTTGCTTTGGCTTCTTCAATAACAAAATTATCCACAGGATGTTCTCTTTCTCTTTATCGAATTTCGAAGATGGTTCGGCAGGCGGTAAATCGAATTTGATATAGTGGTTAGATGCATGCAATGCCGTTGGATATCCCGGTTGATTTCGATTTGCCATGATTTATTTTTCAATATGATATTTTATGTCTAACATTTGTTTGAATTTTGCTGAAGTTATATAATACCTTTTCTCCACGATCGCTTGTAAATGTCTGTTATGATGTTCGTAATAAATATTTTTCAGGAAATTTACTTGTGTATCGGTATATCAGGATTATGTGGGAAAATGCTAATAATTTACCGCTTTTTTTCTGAATTAAATACTTTTGGGAAGTTTTCTGTATTTGAGTATACTTTTATTCGTATTTCTTATCTTCAAGCAACTCCAATATGGGACGTGGAAATAATCTAAATTATCACTTATAATACCACTAGAGCTTCAATTATTACTGGAAATTTTCTGTTTTTAATTGAAGTTGGAGTGGTATTCGGTAAGAAAATTTCACACCGAAATATTATTAAAAAAAATACTAGGATAATGATGGTTTTTGATGGTTTTGAAATTTAAATAGTAGGCTTTTTATATTAATTCAAAAGGATAATATTTATTTTATATATTATTATGGTTTGATATATTTTGTTTTATTTTCAATTTTATTTATAATTACATTTATGGTCTCTATTTAATTTTAATTTATAATTTGTTTAGATAAAAAAACTATTTGGAATTTATAGTACAATACATTATTACACAACCTCAAATTATTACTTATAAAAACTCTGAAAACCTTAGATTGAACTTAGATTCTTTCGATTAATAGCAGAAAAAGAGAAACTCTAACCTAGTCTAATATGAAATTTTAGTTGTCTTCTTTTTTATTTCTGTTGGCATAAAACAAAACTTAATCTAAAATTATTCAATTAAGTAATTACTTTTAATTTGTCTAGATAAAATATTTAATGGCCTTTTTTTATTTTTACTTATAAGTTTTTACAGTTTTTAATTTTTAAATAACTAGTTATTGTTATTGATACATTTTTAATTGACGAACTAATTTACAGCTGTAAATTTAGGCGGACACATCAATCATTATATGGATATTTATCTGAAGCAAGGGCTGATATTTCACAAAATATATTAAAATGGTGGAAGAGGCGTCATAATGCATTTCCAATACTATCTAAAATGGCTAGAGATTTTCTAGCGATACCTGCTACATCAGCATCAATAGAGAGAATTTTTTCGAGGTTTTCTCTAACAATTACCAAACGAATGAATATATTAAATGATGATTCTGTTAGAATTTAACAGACTTTATTTCAACGTTAAAATGTGAAGAATAAAATAAAAATGAGAATTGTAAATCAACATTTATAATATCCAATACTAACAGAAAAATGCTTTAAACGATTTATAACTCTCTCATTTTATAAATACTTACTTTTTACTGGCTTTTTATTAGGTAAATGTTTTTTTTCATGTATTAAACAGGTTTTGTTATACTAATAAAACGATTTCATTATTCAAACTATTTGGTATTTAAAACTTTAAAATTTTATAGTTTGATTTGATTTGATTTACAGCACTGCTAGGCTTGATTTAATTTCAAATCAAACTCATATCAAATTGCTAATATCAAATTAAACTCGTGAATCTCCAGGTTTAATGGTGCTGCAACTAGGGCTAATCTGGACGAGACCTACAGCTTATCGTGGGCTCCGAACCACGGTCCTCAATCACCTTCCACTCTTTGTCTTAGGAGATCTACCGACTAACAATTGTGTAAATGTGCCACCAACCCCTATCAGTTCCACGAGATATCCGATTTCATCCGGCCTGATTACCGGCGTGAATGAAATACCTTTTTGCACTTGCCCAAAGTCTTATCTGACTTTTAATTCCACTTGAGATTCGCAGGGATCGAACCTACGACCCGAACACTGGCCTAGTATAAAGACCGAGGCCCTAACCAACTAGGCCACGGTGTCCGGTTATTAAGGTGTTTACTTAACTTAACTTAACTTAAGGCATATAATTAAATATATTTTAATTATTAAGAAGGCCTTTTTATATTTTTACCATTACGTTTCTTTTATGACTCATATTGTTCTGTTTTTAGATTTCTAGCATTTTTCTTTAAATTTTCTTCTAATTGCTTTAAAGCTACTTTACACTCTTCTTTGTTTTCTTGTATGTCCTTCTTATTTTCCTGAATATCTTTTTTTAATTCTTCCTGATTTTTATCTATTCTGCATTAATAGCAAACTCTACTTCTTCTCTAATTTCTTCTATTTTTTTATCTGTTTCCTTTTCTTGTTTCTCTAATCTCACTTCAACTCTTTCAAATTCTCTTCTTATTAAAATTATCATCTCCTCATTATTTCTTTTGAATTGATTTTCCATCTCCATTCTATTCTTTTCTAGATTTCTTTCTATGTTATTCTCCATCTTTTCTTGATTTCTGTTCATAGTAATTAACATTTGCATAATTGGATCTGATCTTCTTCCATCCATCTTTTTGTTTCCACTTCTTAAGTACATTTTTTTTACACGTATTTTATTATTTTATTTTATATAAAGGCCCCACGTTGGTTGGCGACATATATTTTTATTATTAAGACCTTTATATTTTTAAATTATTTTATTCAAAACAAATATCAGGGTATTTGGTGAGTTCATAAAATATCTGACATTTTTAAAATTAAAAACATTGACAACCTTTTATCTCTAACTACTGTCAAACATAAAACTCCTTATTACACTGTAAAAAAACTATAACCTAACTTACACACTACAATTTCCACTCCCAAAGCCAAAAAAAAGTGAAAAGAAAATGTTTACTCATACATGTATTAAGTCATACTTATTTTGATAAAAATTAAATAAATTACAAAAAAAATCAAAAACGTTAAACACCGAAGCAACAAAAACTCAAATAAAATTGGAATGTATTTAATTTTTACCATTGTTTTTTTAGAATTAAAGATCTTAATTTATTAAAAAAAATTGTAAAAATAAAAATAGAAACAAAATAGATTATATTCAAAAGGTTTTGAATATTAATAACCAGTCGATAATTTGCACAAACAGTTTTTTTCATTTCTTTGAATAAATGATAACCATATAAAATTAAAAATGCACTAAAAATTAAAAAAAAAAATAAAGTCAAATTCTAAAATGGATGCCAAAATATTTTTTGTCGCCCATAATATGCAAAAAATTGTGAATTGTAATGTAAAATTGTTTGAACTGAAAAATCTTTGTAGAAGCGCAATTATTGTTGAACAAATTAGAAGCAGAATAAAAATTTATGAAAAAAAAATATAGTAAAGTAGGAGAAAGTCAGAAAAATAGGAGTTCTCAATAAAGTAAACACCGGATTTTTTTGGAGTAGTAAAAATTCAAAATTAAATGAAGAAATAAATTTTATATTTTATTATCCCGTAAACTATTACATCATTTTTTGAACGATACTTTAATATGTATTTGTAGGAAAATACTGTGAGATTTCTGGAATAAGAAATATTTTTCTTGTACGAAGGCTCATAAAACGAGATCAAAATGCGCACTGCGCTTAACGTAAAACCCACAATAAAATCTTTAATGATTTGGTCCATAAAACAACAATAATGCCATATTTTTCCTCGTAAAAATATAACTACAACATACCACGTACAATAAAGTATCGCAGTAAAAGTGTTGACTTCTTGTGCTTTATTTCGAGTCTTACACTTTCTCTATAAACAGCCAGACGTTTACGTTAGTATACAACATTGTTTTAAAGTTTTACGTTATAAATCTTTTCATAAAATAATTTTCCGTGGTATTTACTCTAAACGTTCGCCCAATAAAATAACACTTAACTGGAAGCAGGCTTTAATTTAACTGAATTTAAAATTTGTTTGTTAAATAATAATTTATAATTACTGGACGGAATACATAGCATATTGGTTGATTGCGGAATTTAATGAAACTCTAGTATGTTGTAGATTATGACTTGTCGGTAAATAAAGGTAGTTTGCTACAAATTGAGACTATTTTTGGTTTGTTCTCGTGATTTGGCTAAAATATGTCATACCTTTGGAAACGCAACACTATTATGATCCAAATGAGTATTTAGTTTACCGGGGCCATCAAAAACGTACTCAAACAATCATATTTCTTTATTTTTTTCTACTTTAATTTAGAGATTTGTCTGAGCAGCGTTAACAATTTGGGAGTTATTCACTTCGTTCTTTCAATAGAAACCATAAAGAACCATATATTTTTAACTTATAACGTTAATATCCTTAGGCCATAATATGTGAAAAACCTTTAGCCAAACTTATATTTTTAAAATTCGAAAAGTAACTATACTACTGAGTATTTCAGGAAGCTAATTTTCTTCTTTCGCAACCTCACGAATTGCGACATCTTGAACGTATTCCAAAGTATTGTTAGTTGGAAAAATTTATATTTTCCATAATATGCCTACTGGAGCTGAGGCACCAAATAGTACTTGCCATATGACGCATTCCCACCACCCTGGCTCCCGACCGTATAAATACTGATTTGGATCGTAATAATGTTGCCTTTCCAAAGGCATGACATATTTTAGTCAAATCACGAGAACAAACCAAAAATAGTCTCAATTTGTTATAAATTACCTTTATTTTCTGTTTTTGTAACTACTTTTAAAATCACCCTGTTTCTCCTAAACTAATCATACGATTTGATTATGGTCGTCCGTTTAAAGTGTTACCGACTGGTCATGATCTACAACATACTAGAGTTTCATTAAATTCCGCAATCAACCAAAATGCTATGTATTCCGTGCAGGGTCCTTTTAGCTATAGATTAGACAGTGACAAATATTGTTTTCCTCATTATAACAAAAGTTTTTGTGAACAGTGAGGGAGCACCCTGCGACCCGAAGTCCACCTAATGGCAAATTATTACTGGTTAAACATCTTCTACTCAGAGTCCAGGAGATTACTTTAGTTTCTCTATTTGTTGTTTTGGGAGTTTCCTAGCATTTTCCTCTCTCGATCTTTTCAGTTTTGGGTCAATCCATACCACGTGGTCCAAAAAAAAAATTGTTTGCTTGGCTATCTCAGAAAAAATTAATATTTGGTAGGTAGATTCCCTTATGTTTTGGGGGTTGTTGAATCTCAAAGTTGAAATTTATACTTAAGTTCGATATCATAAAGACCTATTATGTGTGCATTTTTATCTGGTCCCCCAACAAAAATATTGCAGGTTAAACCTTGAAAAAAGTTAAAATACATATAACTAGGTAATTATGGTTTTATTTTGTAGACCACAGTGTACTGAACTCAATGCAGTTTATTTGAGAAGGCTAGGACGATCCATTGCTGTATAATTTAAAAAATCGTAGATGCCTGCAAACGCGAACAATAGCGTGCGGCCTAAAACAAATATGGCCGCCATTTCCAAATGGTACACAGTAAAAATTTTGAAAAAATATTTTTGAACCCCCAAAATACAAAGGAATCTAACTACACACCAAATATTAATTTTTTCTGAGATGGTCAAGCAACTAGTGCTGGACCACTTGATATGGATTGACCCTTTTTTCATCTTCATTCATATTCTTATGATCTTTTTGCCAAATTTCTCCCATATCTCAGTTATGGATTTTTTGTAACATAAATTCTATGTTGTTTATATTATTCGTATTTTTCTATCGACTTCTTAAATAAATATTCTTTGTTCCCGTTTAATATTTTCAGCTTATTTTACTTCGACCTACCACCAAGTTCTTTTACATTTCTTTACTTTCATTATGCAACATCAAATACAATAACAGGAACATCTGCAGACGAGACGGCAAGTCTAGTAAGTCATCAAGAAGCTCTAATAATCTTCCACCTACACACAAGAATATCTAGATCACCTCCAAGAGTGGATAATTAAATGACAAATCAAGGTAAATAAAAATAAAGTCAATCCATGTAATATTTTCTCTTCATAGGGATACCTGTCCACCGGCTGATATAAACAATATTGATATACCACAAATTGGAAAGAACACATATAAAAATCAAAATTATGAATAGAGAATAAACTACTTATATATGACATAGAATTATGGGGGTGCGCGAGAAAATCCAACACAGCAATTATACAGAGATGCCAGTCAAAAATACTTAGGCAAATAGCAAATGTCTGGTATATGACTTAAACCGGTTAGTAGAACAGCTGCTGGTTCCTCCAGACAACCGACGAAATTGTGGCCAATAGACTTAATATTGTTCACAAATTCAAATTTTTGAAGGCTCCTAGTTTACGAGTGTTTTATTTTATTTTGTTCGTGCCTGTTTAGTGTTAGGGGATGAACAAACTTTTATCAAGAATAACTTTTTGTCGAGAAACCCTTAATAAAAAAGTTTCCCATATGGTGCGTACTTTCGTGATGACACTGTATAAGATCTAATTTGCCTATTTATGCTTAATCCTTTACCTAAAAACTATAATTGTACCCATATATTTTTAAGATAAATTGAATAAGGATCATCCAAAGATCTATATAGTAATTATTTTAAATAAATCTAAATTTTAAATATATCCAACTATTGTAACTTCCATTTTACGTAATTACTTGTCACTGCATAAATAGAAAAATACGCTGTAACATTTTAAATATTTTCCTGTTGTTAGAATCGGGCGAGTGATTATTCAAACCTCCATAAAACATGTCCCGATAGTTTTTTTTGTAACATATTCTGGTTTTAATTTTCGAAACAATGACCGCGTTGAAAAATAGAGACCATTTCGTGCTGTATTCAAAATTATCAGCGCAATGAAAACTTCCGCATCAATTAAAATTGCTGAATAATTTTGAACATAACAAACGTTATTAACACTGTCCAATCCATTTTGTCAAAGCCGCATTACCGAATGAGCCCGCAATGTGATAAGTACAAGCATAGATGGCGTTGCCTGACAATCCGGAAAGGTAAATTCAACGAAAAATTATTATTAACCTTATTATTCTCATATTCGAAAAAGAAAGGAAATTATGGCGACTTAATTGAATTTTATATTTTTTGGTGAATTGATTCATTTTAAATTTTGGTGAATTCACTTATTGAATAATTTTGGCGAAGGATTTTTTAATAACCACAAAAAAAATTAATTTTAGGATTGTATTAACAAAATAAAATGATAGTTTTACACTGATATCGTCGATCAAATATGAAACAGCTGAAAAATATATGTATTGGGTGGCCAAATAAGAATGCAAGGTACTGTATCTGGGAAAGTATCCACCCTAGAGGCTTGCGGAAAAAAAAGTTATTACTAAAACGGGCAAAATAAAAACCTGGAAAATATTTTTAAGTTTCTGAAATGACCGCTAGGGGGCGTAACTGCAATCTTGAATCTAAGAAAGTGATATTTCTGCGAATTCCGCTATATTAACCTAACAAAAAAAATTCCTGATCTTTAAAGTAGAGGATAGTCTAAACCTTTTTTGTTTGACAGTTTTTGCTGTTTCTCTAAAAATAAAGTGGTGAGGGTATTCAAAGGTTTCAGTAAAAAACACCCTGTATATTTGGAACGGCTTAGCCGATTTTAACAAACTTGGGCTAGTTGAAAAGCGCTATTATTGGGCTACAAATGTTATAATATTTGAAGTTTTGTTAGTTTCACATGTCGCCGCTCGAGAGCTTTTTCCGACATTTCGACAGAAATAGTTAATTTTTTCAAAAAAATTAAATGCATTGGTATGATTTCTTTTTCATGAAAGAATAGCTAAATGATGCTTAAACAAGCTCGCGAAAACCGCATCTCGATGTCTTGTTCCTAACCTAAAATTTAGGCCAAAGAAAATTTTATACGGAAATCCCTTAAATTTTTATTTTTTAAACTAATTAATTCCTTTTATTATGTAAGGTGTGGTCCTAAAAAGGACCGATTTAAAATAGAAAGGTTTTCCAGAAATATTATATAATTATTTAATTTATCATAAATACTTATAAAAAACACATTTTTAGATTAGTGTTGACCTAAAATAGTAAAAAACCATAAGAGCTTTTATTATAATCTGTATAGAGATAAAAGTATTTTTGGTTTTCATTACTGATTCAAATATTACTTACAAAATTTATCTACATTTTTCACTTTTCACCATCTTGATCTTATTTCTAAATTGTTTCCTTGTACTTTTAATTGGAAAATTTTGAATGGCGGCATTTCTCCTTTAGTTAGGACGATTAGTCAGGTATATTGTGACGTCTCCAGAATTTTTCCTTTGCTCGAGTGTAAGTAATATCTGATCAGTTTGGCCTCCAAATATGTTCGATATATTTTTTTTCTGAAACAGACATGTACAGTATACCTTAGCAGGTCTTACACTTTTTTTCCAATATTGGCTTGATCTTTAGTTGCCTAAGTAGTGCATTTTTATATTCTTTCCTTCTTTCACGCTGTGTTTTGTTTAAAAATTTCTTTACGTTCTTTATGCTTTTATTAAAACATTATACATAAGTCATATGTAATACCAAAAAGTTAATAATTTAGAAATTAAATGTGAAATGTATATTAAAAAATATTTTAGTATATATTTTTCTTACTGTCTTTTCTTCGTATAATATTTTTTAGAGCGTTATCTCGGTTTTTTTTGTGTTTTAGTCTGTCTCTCTTCATCTATATTGTTGTTGGCTATATCCCGCTATATTTTCTTCTATTCGTTTGTATGTCCCCACCGGCTTAATTGTTTTTCTTCAATATATTCTAATATATACTTTTTCCCGGGCTCTTTTCTTATATCTGTAGTCCTCCTCTGGTCCGTTAAGGGGTAACACTATTCTAGAGCTGAAAAAAACTTATTTTGAGAATTTTTTACAACAATACAAAAGATGCCATCTAAAATCAGTTTAATGGTCTTGTTTTATACAGTTTATAAATTTTTTTATAATAATATTCGTCCGAAAATGGCGGCATTAGAACTCAACCATTTAGACCTCTTTTTGCTACTAAAACAAAATCAGTTCTACATAGCTCGGGACATACTTAGGGATATTAAAAATATATATTTTTTTGTAAAAATTAAGTGGAAAATTGTTTATTTAATAAAAAGTTCAAAATACGTAACAAAATCCTTACTTATGTACTTTTGTGTAATTTAAAAAGAAGATAAAGCTTATTGTAAACAATACAGAAGTTGCCGTGGAATTCAACTTGAACAAATATCTTCCTACAAAACCAAAAGATCAAGCAAATACAAAATTTAAAATGTCTCCAACGCATGGAACGAACAAGCAAAGTTATCAGCTTTTCATAAAAAAATGAAGTGGCGGTAAAAATGTTCAATAGTATTTACATACCGTTTTTTTTGTAGATGAAGAGTTAAATCTAAGCTTGTTTAATAAGGGCAACAACAGAAGGATAATTTAAAGTTTAAGAACAAATTAAAAACTCATGTTGCAATGTGACCTATCACAAGAATGAATAACAACAGAAAAAATAAAGTATTTGGCAAAGCAGAAATCAATAATAAATTACCTACAAGAACTGTAGAATCATAAATAGGAAAATCAGGACAAAATTAAATGAAAAAAACCACACTGTAGTGGCTTCTGTGAATCGGAAAAAACCTCAAAAAAGAAAATATTTTCTAACGTAACGAAACTAGTTACCCCCACCCGTTTTCGAGGATGCTGAACACGATGGCGGTGGTTTAAATTCTTTTTGAGTTGACCATCACCCCCAAACGGCCAAAAACAACCCCCAAAAGGGGTGAAACGCGAACACACCGCCTTATACTGAAAAAAACTGCGTCACCTCCCGTTTTCGAGTATGCTGAACATGATGGGGATTCTGAATCTTCTTCCCGAAGTAAACTTACCCCTCAAACGGCAACTGAGAATATGAATTATATATTCGCAGATCATTGAATACACACCGGATGCAGGTTTCTTGATTGCCCTTTAAACCAAAACCGACTTACTGGAGCCACTACTGTATAAGTGGTCTATGAGGAAGGATTATGCATCTATGTGAGTAAATACAAACATAAAAGTAAACTTTGTTATGTTTATTATAAAATATAAATGCTATAACGTAATGAACACTAATTATATTTACGAGGGTATTCAAGAGAGTTCTAAGAGGACTATAATTGTCACCTAAATTATTTAAAAAAAGTCACTATCACAAAAATAAATATACGACCGGGTATAAAAGACATTCTCCTTCGTTACTTTTTGTTGACCTGATACAAAACAAATAGAGTTCCCTAAAAACCTTGAAAACCATCAAAACGATAAACGCAAAAAGGTAGGCGTCAAAATTATAACACACAAGTTGAAAGTTAAATATATTTTTTTTAATTATATTTGTTTACCCACAACAAACTTTCCCGAACGCACGTCAATGAGTCGAAATAACCACGTCGCATGTTTTTATCTGTTCGACACTGCACACCGATATAATTTACACTGACATGCAGAAATGGAATATGGAAATTTATTTACAAGGCGTGTCGGCTGTGAAAGATCCCGTAGGTGCCCATTTTAGAGGCAAATTCACGGTCCTAATGCACTTTTTCCCTTTCGTGTTCCCTTTTGGATTAACCATTTGGGTGTCGCCAAAAAATTTGCGAAAAAACCGCTGTCACGAAAAGGTGGCATGAGCGTGATATTTTTGAATTTTAAGGGTATAAAAACATGTTTTTTATATGATAATTATGATATTAATTATTGCGTTTTTCCTACAATTCGATCCCTTACTGCTCTGATGCTCCCTGGTATACTTACTAATAATTGAAGTTGGGAAATCCCGGAAAACCTTACGCAACAGCACAAATGTCGTGAACTTCCTCAGAATTTTACCGTAAATTTAGTTTTAAGCAGCCTACAAATCAAACACAGAAGTGGATAATGAGGAGAAAACAATCTCATTGCTCTCACCTGAGTTAGAACTAGGGAACGAAAGTGTTAACAGCTTTTATCCAAAAATCTCAGTCGCTGATTCTTAATTAATTATTTTTTAATAGAAAATAGTCTTTACATTTTACTTTTCTGGATCCAAAAGGAATCTTTTATATAGGATAGATTGTCCCAGTTAGATATGTTAAACCCTCAACATTTCCTAGCTGGTTTACATTTGAACTTAAAGCATTGACAATTAAAAAGAAAAAAGTCCATAAACAGTTTCAAATAAGTAGATGTCATAATGACTATACGTTCTTTAGCAATTTACATCATCAGTGTAAAGTTTTGCCATCAAAAATATCTTCATCGTATGGAAAATGATCTTAATGAAGATCCCAGATCCTTCTGGAAATCTAACGATTATCCCTCCCAAATGATATTCAATGGTAGAAAATCTTCTTCAGTTCTTGATCTTTTTGCAGAATTTTTTTCATCTGTCTACCTGTTTGATGTTCCGGATTTTGTCCTGAGCGATTTTAAAAACTCAGCCCAGCCATACAATGATTTCATTCTTCCACGTTTTTCGATCACAGAAATTTTTGAAACAATGTCGAAACTTCCTAATAAAGTTTCATTTGGTCCTAATGGCATTCTCCTTATCTTATTAAAAAATTGTGTTTGTACGCTTTCTGGAAAAATAGTTCAAATATTCAAGACAGGTAACCGTGAGAATATTGAAAATTACAGAGGTATATGTATTCAATCAACTTTACCTAAAATGTTAGACAACCTGTTATCTACATATTTTTCATATCAGCTAAATGATCATACACTGAATTTCTGTTAAACGCCTTCGAAGGAAAATCCCAAGTGGATAGTACATTGTAACGGTTAACTAATTCCAATAGCTCGAAAAGAGGATAAACAAATTTAATATCTAGCACAAAGAATTAAAAAGAAACAGATAAGTTTATTAATACGAATAAAATCATTACTTATTGTATTTTGAGTAATCACAGGACAGAATGTAATTTAAAAACAATGTTTTAAACTAGTTCTAACATGGGAATTGTAAAAGAATCTATAAAATTTGACATATCGAAATTTAACATTGA
Organism: Crepidodera aurea; assembly: GCA_949320105.2. NCBI lineage: Eukaryota > Metazoa > Arthropoda > Insecta > Coleoptera > Chrysomelidae > Crepidodera > Crepidodera aurea. Next base: position 60,237,464 of record OX439473.1, on the reverse strand, counting down.
AAGCCCATAAGAGATTTTTACTAACAGATTTAAGGTATTTACGTAAAATTTATCAAAGAACTGAATTTATAAATTCAAAGTAATGTAGTCTCAGATAAGTCTGCGACTATAATAATAATGAGAATGGTATTATATTAATCGTGAGGAGAAAAAGATAACCTCAAAATTCAATATTATGGTATATCAAAGTAATTAGTTAAAATTTAAGGGAAATAATATAAATCAGAGAGATAGAGTTCCGGATTTCTAAAATTAAAGAAATAGAGTAAAAAATAATGAAGTTTCATGGAATTTAAGGAATCGATAATAACGAACATTGAAAGTCTGTGTATAAATTTAATATAAGTAGAAATAGTGAGAAAATTATATCAAAATTATACTTTTTGTCTCTAGAATAATTTGGTGTCAATAGAAAGTAGTAAAAAAAATTAATAATTTTTGAATTTTATAAAAATTTACATTAAAAAAATTGTCAAATTCCAATCAAGTAAGCTGTGATTTGATGGTTTATAAAAACTATTTCGCGCTGTCAAGCGAGACTTTTCACCAAAATCCTTTGAAGCGTACACATCGAATCAAAGCAATACTGATTGAAGATAAAAAAATTCAAAGAAATTTACCTGTCAAAATGAGTGAGGTTATATTTTGGTAAAATAAGAAAACTTAAAGAAAATTCAAGAGGAGAAGTCCAATTATTTATCTCATCGTTGTTCCTGTTAAATAATCCAGATCCTGTTGTATCCCGACTATACTATACAGATCCAGTTGTATCTTGTATTAATCTATCTTATTCCTGTTTTTGGTTTCCTAGAAGATATTGTACCAAATCCCATCTTGAATTGACTAGGAAAATAATCAGAATAAAAAAGTCTAAGTCGTATTAAAGGTACCAATTTACTATATTAAATGTCGATATTTAAAAACGTTTAAAAATAAAAAAAGGCCACAAGTTTTACAATAATAATAATAATAATAATAATAATAATATTTATTTCAAAATTTTTTAGTTATTACATTTTATTTTTTATAATATATTACATTTAAATGAAATAAACAGTTATCCCTTTAGAAACCATTATGGTTGTATTAGGGATGGCTGTTTGTATTCTAGTATTGATTGCTGTTTAATCTCATGTAGTTATATAAAAATGTAAAACGTGAATTTAAAGAAAGAGAATACTCTAAAGAAAAAATAAAAGCAAATTTAATTATTATAAAAGGGCGTTTGTATATCAGAGATTTCAATAAAATCGCAGACTATATAACTATCTAATTGAAATGTGAAGGATTTGAAATATTTTTTAAATAAATTGAAGTTGTTTAAGGTTAATAGAAGAGTTTTGTAGAATTCTGGTAAGTTATTATAAATTTTTAGGGAGAGGTAAGTATAGCACATTTGGCCTAATAATTTGTTGGCATAATTAGTAATAACAAATTTATTTATTTTTTGTCTTGTGTCATAGTTGTGTTCGATGTTTTTTAATATCTGTTTATGTTTGTAGGTATAGATCAGGAGATTGTAGAAGTACAGTTTTCTTAGATCAAATATGTGACTTTCTTTAAAAAGTAAATCTGTGGGGTATAGTATTGGTTTCTTATAGATTATTTTTAGAATTCTTTTTTGTAGGACCTGAAGTTTATTAAGGTATGTATTTGAGCAAGCACCCCAGCTAAGTATGCAATACTGCAGGCGTGATTCTACTAGTGCATGGTACAAAATTTTTAGTTGACTTAGTGTTAGTATTTTACTTAGACATTTAAATTTGTAAATTAGAAGCCTAAGTGTTTTAGTTATAGATTCAATGTGGTGATCCCATCTTAAATGAGAGTCGATGGTAATACCTAGATATTTTATATGAGTTAATTGGTGTATTACAGCGTCATTACCTATACTAAGGGTATTAAAATTCGGTAAGTGGTTTTCATAACTAGCAAAAGGTACGTAAAAAGTTTTCTCAAAGTTTATGGATAGTAGCTTGTGATTAAACCAATTGAAAATTTTTGCCAGATCTAACTCCATTTTTGTTTTTAGGTTCAGCCACGAATCAGATGAGTACAGTATTGCAGTATCATCAGCAAAACTATATATGGTCCCTGCAATTTTTTGGGTTAGTAATCCATTTATATATAAGGAGAATAATAAGGGCCCGAGGATGGAACCTTGAGGCACTCCGTAACCCAATAATTTTTCATTGCTTAGTGTTTGTTTGATTTTTACAGCTTGTTTGCGATCTTTTAAATAATTTTTAAGTAGTGCTAGTGTTGGTCCCCTTATACCAGCATCCTCCAAGGTTTCTAACAGCTGTGTATGATCCACCGTGTCAAAGGCCTTGGCAAGATCTAAGAAAATGCATGCAGTAGGTTTCCTAGTGTCAACTCTATTATAAACTTCACCGATTAACGCAGCTGTCGCGTCATTTGTTGAGATACCCGCGCGGAATCCAAACTGTTTATTTGAGATTTGGTGCGTTATATCCAGATAATCGTTTAGCCTATTTTTCAAAGAAGTTTCAAATATTTTAGCAAAGGTGTTAATTAATGAAATTGGTCTATAATTAGCTACTTTTTTTTTATCACCCTTTTTGTAGATTGGAATGACTATAGCCTTTTTGAATAAATCGGGACATATTCCCGTCTCGTAAATTTTGTTTATTAAGTACACTAAAGCTGGGGTTATTTCATCTGAGATCATTTTAACTGTTTCTGATTTAATTCCGTCTTCGCCAGGTGCTTTTCCTGTTTTCAGATTTTTTATTAACGAGGAGATTTCTTTGTTTTCGGTTGGAAACAGATAAAAGGATCTCAGAGTTGTTTGAGTTTTAGGGGGTGGTGAATGTGGTTTTTTTATTTTGGAAGCATACTTTTTGCCTACCGATGAGTAATGATCATTAAAATAATTAGCTATATCAAGTGATTGAGTTAAGATTTCATTATTTTCAGATTGTATTTCTTTAATTGTATGATCTTTATTTTCACAAGTTATTTCCTGTACAGTCTTCCAAAGATTTTTTGTGTTACCTTTATTATATTCAATTTGTTTTTGATAGTATACCGATTATACCAATTATTAGCCTATTTAACCTATTTCTGTATTTTGAGTAATCCTTTTTTTTTGTAGCATTATCCGGATCTGATTTATGAATTTTGTATAGTTCAGCTTTTGTTTTTGTGGAGTTTATGATACCATCTGTAATCCAGTCTTTACGTGGTTGTAGTTTTTTTTTAATTTTAACTTTAGTTGTATTCGAGTTTATTAGATATTTTATTTTTTCCGTTAAATATTCAGATAAAAAGACTGGATCCTTGGAGGAGTAAAAAGTATTCCAATTTATATTAACAATATCTTCCTTTAGTTTTTGATAATTAATAAAAAACTTATATATATTTTTCTCTATATCATTAGTCTCTTCACGTTCTAAAAGAGCACCGCCAACTATACTTTTGTGATTATTTATACCAGTTCTACAAGTAAAGGAAAAGCTTGTATTTTGTATATCTTGTTTAGTTTTTAAGAATATGTGATCAATGCAGCTAGTAGAATCACCCTGTTCATTTGTTGTTGCATTTATTAATGAAACAAAATTAAATTCACTCATTAAGTTCAAATATTCAGTTATAATTTCGTTTTGTTCCCCTTTTAGAATATCTATATTTATATCTCCAACCAGATAGTGCTGTTTAACTAAATGATTTTTGGTTTGTTCTAGATATAAGCGCAAGGAGTTTATAAAGGTCTCTTTATCGCCAGCAGGAGATCTGTATATTGATGTAATTAACACGTATTTGTTCCTTTCAACTTCAACCTTTACTTCTACAACCCTACAATATGCCACATCTACATTTCTGGAAGTATACTCGAAACCTTTTTTAACGTATACCACCACTCCGTCATTTTTATTGAAAGATCCTTCACTATACATCACATTATAGTTATTAATTTTATGGCAGTTAATATCCGGAACTTTAAAAGTTTCTGTCAAAACAATAATATCAAAGTCTATATTTATTTGCTTCAAATAAATCTTGTACTCATTTAAATTTTTATTTATGCTTTGAATGTTTTGGTGAAGAATTTTGAAGTTTTTTTTATTGCAATATCTAAAGTTTCTATTTAATTCGGTAATATCGTCGCATTCTTTAGCGATAACGGGGACATAATTGAAATCTCTGATAAACTGATTCATTTAAGTGATTAAAGTTTCTCAGAATAATAATATTAAAAATATAGAATAATAGTAATATTTCTAAAGGATATCAAATTATAATTAATGTTTAAACCAAAACGTTTACAAATATAGCTACCTAAGATAAGATAATAGAGTAAAATAAGGATAATGAAAATAAATTTGTGTTTTAATCACCTATACAAAGAGACAAGATAGTATGAAAACAAAAAAACTAATAACACAAATCAGACGTTCTTTTAAAGTGGGTATGTGCCGATTGCACGTGCCCTGCCTAATTTAAATAAATTTTGAGATTGAACTTAAGTGAAAATAATATATATTCTTATTTTAATTATATTTATAAAAACCTGCATATTGTCCAACACATATTATTTAGGGATACAGTTATATATTTATTTTCCATTGTTCATCATTTAAGATTGTTTAGGTTATCCAATGATTCAATCTTACGTACATCATCTTCATTTTGCAATTTCAGAAAAACGTTTCCAAAGCTACTCCATACCCGGCCTTCTTTACCAACCTTAGTAATTGCATGTTTCAATAATTTTTGTTGTTCAATAGTTAAATCTTCACGTATAATTATTTTAGTATTTTTAAGTAACTTCTTGCTAAAAAATACTAGGTTCCTATGTCGGGTGTTGCAAAATTTTACCAACACTGCCTGTTTAGTTTTTATGATATTATTGCCTAGTTTGTAGCATCCTTCGATATCAATGTCTTGAATGCCTAGTTTCATTTTATCGTTAAAAACATTTAAGATGGCGTCGGTAATCATTTTATTGTTATTATCGTTAACACCAAGTCCAAAGAGTATAATGTTGTTTCTGCGGGTATATTTTTCATAGTTTTCATTTCGTCTTTCCAGTGTTTCGATTTTTTTACTTTGATTATCAACTGTCTTCTCCAGCTCAGTTATTTTTTCTACCAACGGTTTTAATTTACAATCAAACTTTTTTGCCAGCATATCAGATACAGCATCGCTTATTTGCGAAATAAACTCATCCGAACTACATATTTTGACAAGGACCATTTTTACTGCTGCGTGCAGTTCTTCTTCTCCCTTTCTTGTTGACGGCATTTTTGAACCGAAACTTATTACAACACTTAGAAAGAAAAACTACTTGTATGTGTCCTTTTTCCACTCGGTTTCTTGTTGAGGTACACTACCCGATGTATTTTTCCAGAAACACTAATTATTTTATCACTTTTTTCCAGCAGAATTTAAACTTTTAACAGAGCACATGTACAGCACGTCTACTCTACTCTACGGTCATTACAATACAATACAATGAATTAGGATAGATTTTTTTAAAAACTATATCTAAATTACTTAGATTAGAATATAACATTGAAGTAAGGTAAGAGAGTAATCATAAGATTTGTGCTATTTTGTAAGTAAGAAAAATATTACGCTTACCTTATTCTGGCAAACAACTCTTTCACATAAAATAAAAGGTTAACCGTTATTTATTTTGAATATTAATAAATTTTTTACTGAGTCGTTATTGTCAATTTCTACAATCACGAGGTCAATAGAAACACTTCCTGAGTTTAAGATTCTCAAATTTTCTACTTGTTAGTAGATGGCGCTCAACAAAATTATCCACAACAAATAATTACATTCTATTTCAGTTTACGGCAGAAGGCAATAAGAACAAAAAGACATAGGTAAAATTTAAAATTTGTTATAAATTTTAAATTAACAACAAACCAAATTAAAGAGCTAAAGTCGAGGTTAGTTAATCTATTAATAAAATCAATAATAACATTATAGGTTATGTACTAAAACTCAAAATTAAATAAATCAAATAATAAAAATACATATTCAATAAAATTAATTTTTCTTTTACACACCGATAGTATCTACGTAACAATATATACGGACTTTTAGAAAGCGTTTGATAGGGTCAGTCATAATGTGTTAATACAAAAATTGTTTCCTCACCAATCGGTTTTATCAATGATAATCTCTCATTTGCATTTCCTGTACTATCGGGTGTTCCCCAAGGATACCACTGCGGGCCATTACTTTTTAATATCTTTGTAAACGAATTAAATAAGTATATTGTTCATTCTCATTTTCTTCTGTATGCCGATGACCTGAAACTCTTCCGTGAAATCAATACTCATAATCTCCTCTTACAGAATGATTTAAATGGTTTAATTCATTGGACATCGCTCAACATACATGTATGTTAATGTTGAAAAATGTTTCTATATAACTTTTTCGCGACGAAATACCCACGAGAGCAGTGAATACTCGATTGAAGACCTCAGATTAACGCGGAAAGAGAATGCTAAAGACCTGGGCATATCACACATTAATAATATGGTAAACAAAGCTCTCAAATATCTTGGTTTTATTACTCGAAATAGCTACAATTTTTCTCCAAATACACTAACTAATCTCTATGGATCTATTATTTGGGCACTAAGTTACGCCGTACACGTCAATTCAATAGAAAGGGTTCAAAATAAGTTTTTGAGAATTTATGTTTGGACTAGTCGTTGATAAATAAATATGTGGATGAACGTGTCAATCAGTACAGTAATTAAATATATATTTATTTGGTATAATTATAAATATATGCACGACCGGTAAGGGTTTCTTACAATGTTGCTGAATCTATTATTTTTTATTTAAGTTAAACGAAAATGTGTCTTTTTATTTTTCTTCTTGAAATAATCCCCCGAAGCAAATACTTAAAAACACGAAAACAAGGAGGTCCGTTACGCTTGCTTATGAATATATTCATTTTTCTTCGACTTGACAAACTTGAGGGTACATCCATCTTGCCTAAAGTTTAACGTAGAGCCTAAAAATCGAATTAATCATCCCAAGTTTGAGTTTTTCTCTTAAAGTCCTAACCCAATTAAAAGTCTAAACGATTTAATTTTCACGATACAACTTTGAAACGGACCCCTGATTGCGAGTACTTACCAGTAAACTTTGGACGCCATCTTGAATGAAACTATTAGGTTTTAGGCCGGACTCTGCATGTAAGAAATTCTGAATATCGATAATAAAGTAATCACTTCCAAAGTTTTTTGATAAAGGAATATTTTAAATATTCATTATTTTGACAAAACGTTTTTAAATATCGTTTATTTACTTTAAACTATATAGAAGAAATCATATTACGAAATAAAAAAATAAAGCGGGTGTACCTCGAGGTAGTGATTTAGAACCAATACTGTACTTACGTTATACGTGTGGTATGCCGCTAGTTTGTGGGTAGGCGGAAAATCGCTGCAAAACAGGCTAGCGACTAGCAGAGGTCACCAGGGTTTGATCCGCATCCAGGATTTTTGTTAGAATACAGTAAATTGTAAATTAAAAAAATTTTGATGTTCAATAGACTAACTAACTAACACAAAAAACATTCCTCCAGTCTTCCAGAAATCGTTGCACTATAAACATCATCAAAATTAAACATAATTGAATTTTAAAACAAACAATTAATACACTTCACAATTATTTCTGTTAGTTTTCAATAAACAGGAGTAAGTTGACAATCTAACGAAGTTATATCAACAACCTTTTTTTTATATCAAAAATAAAGTGTATGAGTATCCGGAAATCGTTTCCTGTCATAAACAATCAAGTAACCCAGTTTCTACTAAGAAATTAAGGTAGGCTCTGGAATTTTATGAATATTTACCTGTCAAAATGAGGCAACAGAAAAGATTAATATCGATTTTTTTCTAAAACGGTGCATTTGGTTGCCTCTAAACAACAGTAGGTACCTTTTTTATCAAAAATCCTGTAGTTTGTTAATTCATTACAAAAAATGTAAAAAAATCTAATTAACACCAGGAAAATCGTCAACCAAGTTTCATATTTTTTAAATGCACGCCGCGTTTGAAGATATTTGAAAAAATTGACCTGAAGACGCCATTTTAAAAGAGCTCTAGCTTCAAAATCAAAGCTTCAAAAGCACATGTTTATAAGAACTTTTACATGTCCTAAAAACGTAATACGTATTCATTAACACGTGTAGTGACATATTTCATTGTAGTTTTATAATTATTACCATATAATATATTTATTAAAATAATAAAATTAAATTGTTTATGTTAAAATAAAATAGGAAATTCTTAACAAACTGAAACAGGAGAAACTACAGAAATAAAAGAAATTATTAAACACAAGTAAGACTGTAAACTGCTTACAATACAAGAAGTGAAGTACACCACTGGTAACAATAGTCCCTTCACTTTATGGGTTAAAAAAATAGTTTGACGTTCCGAGACAAATTAGTGTCCTGGTTTTGTAACGTCTTAGTAATAGAAAAACCTTTTTAACAGTACTAATAATGCCATTCATTAAATATATAATTAAGGAAAAGCTTGTGCAGTAGACGGTGCAGTTGTACAATTTCAGTTTCAGCGCGGAAAATTAAAGCATGAAAGCTAGAAAATGGCGTTCTTAGTATAAATGTAAACTCAAGTTTACAAACAGTTTACGTAAATATTATGTTTAAATGTATATCACGTTGAAACCAACAGTTTAATGTTTTTTGGAATTGTGTGTATACCGAGTAAATTACGAAAAGTGACTTCGACAAGGTTTACAAATACACTGCAGTGTAGAGAAGGATTTCGGATTTATGTTTATACTCACTCTGGAGAATATAGCGTTTATAATTCTGTTGATTATGTTAACGTAAGCCCGTTTGTCATAATTAAAGTGTTTTGTGATTTAACAACACTTTTTATCTAGATATTCCTTTGTACCAAAGGCGTGCAATTAACACCAGCAGCCAGGTAAAGAGGCAGCCGAGCGGGCCTCAAAGTAAAAGCAAAAATCATACAAACAATAAACAAAACTAATATTGTCTGTATTAAAATCATATGTCTCGCCATCAAATTTAAAGACACACGTTGTTTAACCTTCCTAGGACCAAGTGGGGTCCGTCTTTACATTTCTTTTTTTTAAGTTAAAGTTATTAAAGAATTTTTTTTAACTGTTTCGAGAAATATAGGATTAAAAAATCAGGAAAGCAAACGTTTGCTGTTGATTTATTTATGTCTGAATGCAAAAAAACATTGTTGTTGTCCTGAATGATGTGATCTTATTGGTTGTATGACGACGCGTGATCATCAAAAGGTCGCTGTTTTTTGTGTCCCAGGGCTAAAGATAACAAAATGAGATCAGAATGTTCCATCTGCAAAAAATTTTCATGCAGCAAACATTGCGAAAAGAAAATTGTGTTTAATAAATACATGTAAAGATTATATTTTTTTTTATAACTACTACCTACAACCCTTTTTTACCTGACCAACACAATAGAAAAAGACCAAAAAATAAAATATTGATATAAAATGCTAAAAAAAAATTGGGGCCGATTGGACCCCACTTGGCTATTTTTCTTTCAAATTTCACTTGGCCCCAGGAAGGTTAAGCTGAATTAATGGGATAAAACCTTGGTAGATTGGTAAGATCTATGATGCTTCAGTTCTAATAAAATGGTATTTTGCTGAATCGCAAAATACTTCAGTACTTCAAGAGGCATATTTTTTGGCACCTAAAATTCAAAAATGTTTGTGTTCAATAATTATTTTGCGTAATACATTATTAAAAATAAATTGTAAAATTCAGAAATAAATATAAAAATTGGCATAGACTATTTAAATAATTTGTGCTAGAATTTGAGATGGATTCAAACTTTCTACATCATCAAATTGTTTGGAGAAAAAACCGAAACAGTTTGACTATGAACCTGATGATGAGTCTATAATAGAATCAAAAAGTCTAAATTCGTATTTCAAAGTTATTGTCTTTTTTTTACTATTTTGGATATATTTTTACCTCGTAACGAACCATATAACGGGTTGGAAAGTTTTAATAAAATGTTTGAATTTAAAAATTACATTCATTTCAGTAGGTCATAATGGCTTGCTCGTTTATATAATATTCTCTACGGATATAAAATATAAAGCCAGTTTTAATATGCAAAACTTTTAATCTCTTGACTTTATAGTCCAGTAAATTAACGCCACAAAAATCCCAAACCTGGGCATCAAGTCTGTCCGTCAAATTTTTTTTCTAATTTGCAGGTATTCATAGGTACATTTACCTCCGAAAATCTCAGCTACGTGGAATTTGTGGAAGGGTGGGAAAATGGCTCTAGGGTTCCCGAAAATCCGTTTTTCGACGATATCTGCCGAAATATGACCCTAAGAGCATTTTTGTTTAGACAAAAAATGAAGAGCAGTTCATTACCTACAAAAGTTGACCCTAGGTTTTTTTCGCTACACTAACATTTTTTGCAAAAACGGCGTTTCAAAAATTCGCAATTTAGAGAATCTGAAAATACGGGGCTTCTTTTCAATTATTGTGGTGAAAACGGAAAATTTGAATATCCTCCCAAAACTTGAATATCCTTCCGTTTTTGTCTGAAGACAAAAGATAAGGCAATAATAACCAACTTTTTTCACTTTCTGCACTTGATTATTAAATTCATTGTAAAAAAATGCAATGAGAAAGTTTTTTTTCGTGCACATAATAAAATACTTCATACAGGGTGTTCCAATATTCGACCGACAACACTTTACAGGTCCTTGAAAAATGAGTTAGGTACATAAGCCCCTAAGATTCTTAGTTTAGATACAGGGTGTTAAAGTTGAGAAATTAAAATTATTTCGACCCCCCTATTTTTAAGACACTGTATAAATCGATTTTTTTTCATTTTATTTAAATCGTTGGTTATTTATGTTACAAAAAGTTATTAACTTTTATTGCGCTAAAATCAACAATTTTGGAAATATTTGACTTTGAAGAGAAGTCTACAATTCGCCTTTTCTATCGTCGATGTTAAATCTGGAAAAGACTAATTGTAGCTCTTCAAAGTCAAATATCTCCAAAATTGTTGATTTTATCGCAATAAAAGTTAATAACTTTTTGTAACATAAATAACCAAAGATTTAAATAAAATAAAAAAAAAATCGATTTATACAGTGTCTTAAAAAATAGGGGGGTCGAAGTTACCACTACCCATTATTGTGCGCCACTGGATGAAGTACGCCAAGCATATTTTTAAGTTTCTAAAAAGTAAATCGACTGCCAAGTTTGAACAAAAAATTTAAAACGACAGGTCAAATAGCGCAAAAAAATAATTTTAATTTCTCAACTTTAACACCCTGTATCTCGTAAACTAAGAATCTTAGAGGCTTATGTACCTGACTCATTTTCCATAATTTGTCAAGGGCTATCACCTGTAAAACGTTCTCGGTCAAATATCGGAACACCCTGTATACTGTTGTTGGTTATATCCCGCTATATATTCTTCTATTCGTTTGTATGTCCCCACCGGCTTAATTATTTTTCTTCAATATTTTACATTCCGAGCTCTATTCTTATATCTGTACTCCTCCTCCGGTCCCTTAAGAGAGAAGAAAAAAACTTATTTTGAGAAAGTTTCATATTTTTGACAAAAATGATGAGGATCATTTTTGTAGGTAATGAACTGATCTTCATTTTCGTCCAAACAAAAATTCTCTAAGTGTCATATTTTCGGAAATAGGAGAAAAAAACACATTCTTGAGACAAATGGGTCATTTTCCCGCCCTTCCACAAATTTCAGACAGCTGAGATTTTCGGGGGTGAATGTACCCATGAATACCTACAAATTAAAAAAATGGTACCGGACAGACCTGTTGCCCGGGTTAGCACCTTCGTTTATTGGACTAATTACATCAAAAGTTGTTTACAAAAAATTGATAATGATTTTAAAATAATAAAAAAATTTATTATCGTCTGATTAATCGCATCGATCAATATAATTTCCTTTAATATAAACCTCATGGACTATCTACATCAAGAAAGTTAAAACTGTCGAATGAAAGCCTATCAATATGTTCGTCATGCACTTTTCCGCAAATTAACTCGGAATTTTTTTCTCAATTTCTCATTCGAAACCCAACCGCAAACGATGAATCACTCTAATAGGATGTGACATAAAAAATGACGTGAAACGGATATGGATGCGACCCACACACTCAAGTTGACTTCCGGGTTTGTCGTAAAGTATATCGAAATGAAGGTCAGAAAGAATACTCTGAGTGATGAGATAGAAACAATCTACAAACTATTTAAAAAAAATTAAGTAAGAATAATTTAAGGGAAGACTTGAAAACTTAAAAACTCGTATGTAATTAAACAAATAAATTATCCATTTCTCAAAATTTCATAATTAAAGAAATTAAACTTCTCAAAGTCATAAGTACCATCAATCAAATATAATATAAATTATATTAGGATTGCACCACATCTGAACCAAAAACAACTACTCCTGGCTAATGCTCCCACAGGCATTGAATTACAACGGTCCAGACACGTGTCGGAAGTACAATAGCACAGTCCAACCCTTTTCAAAAGTCAAACTAATAAAAGTATGACATGTCAGTTTCCCCAAATTTTTGTAATTTAAATCTATGTTGAGCAATACCAAAAGAGTGGAGCGAAAATTCAAGTAGGTGTATATGCGGGAACGACTTGCCTTAATGGATATTTTTGGAAAATCAAAGATAAAGAAAAAACCTGCTTAATTAACACATGGCGACCCTTTTGAGTCCTGGAAATTCTGAAGTAAATGCTCTGGAAAAAAGGGAATACTTATTTGGAAAGAAGATCGGTCAAGGTTCATACAGATGTCTGGTCTTTGGGTATAATTGTATAATTCTATTTATAGTATTGATGCGAAACAAGTGCAGTAGCACTTATCGCTAATCATTCATTGTATTTAGTGAATAAAGTAATAATAATAATAATAAAGGAAGAAATCGAAAAAACTAAAAAGGTCCTTCGAACAAAGTTTTTTTTAATTAAAATGTACTCTTTTTTTTTATTTTAAGCAATCAAACACAAATTCATGTACCATACCAATTATATTAAAGGTTACCGGCGATTAGTTTCGGCTAACAAGCCATCATCAGGCCAACATGATGCTGTAGGAGATTATGAGACATACATAGTCAGCTAATCTAAGACAACTTAAAACTTATTTTAAAACCAAATTAAAGTAGGTAATAATTGGTGGCCACTTGTTCAGTATATGTTAAATTTCTTATTTTCATCCTTAATATCTAAGGTAATATTGTAAAATAAAAAGTTTACCATCAAAATGTCGTTTTTTTTTAATTATTGTTATTGGTGTATTATCTCATACGCAGTTGACACTATTTACACAAATGTGTTACCATCTACCAACAGAACTAGTTTTACTTATATATTTTTATACCAGATGTTCGCCAACTAATTTTTAATATTACCTAGACAAGGAAAAAAATTCTTACGCCTTACAAATCACAGTATAACTCAAAACTCGTTTTGTAAGTTTGTTAAATACTCTTCAATGCTAATATAATAATAAAAAGTCTTATTTGATTTTGATAAAATCCGAATGCGGCATGTCATCAGAGGTATTAAGTTTTTTGTTTTGAATTTCGGGGTCGACTATACATTCTTTGCCATATAAATGCACTACTATTATATTGTTTCCTTTTATTTAAATTTAATATGCCTGATACAATGGTTGTTGCTTCGACAATATTTTTAGTCGTTTTGGTGTATTAACCAGTCAGGAGAATGTGAGGGAATTCTAAAAATGGGAAGAAAGTGTGCAGTACCTCATTGATATACAGGTTATAGAAAATGTCCAGACAAAGCTGCATTATATAAAGTTCCAGATATTGATTTCTTTTATAGTGGCGACATTTTGCCGCTGATATAAAAAATACAAAAATACCCATGTCGGGGGTGACTTTTGGCTGGTGAAGCGGTTGGTGAAGCGGGGGAAAGACTTTTTTTTTACAGGAAATGATGTACTGCACGCTTAAGGAGTTTTTGGTCGTTTTAGGGGTTCGGCTGGCAAAAAGAGAAATTCTGATACCGCCATTGTGTTCAGCGTCCTCAAACACGGGGGGAGTAGGTACTCTCGATCCGGGTAAATTTTGGTCCATTTTCCATGGTTTTTCCGACTTACAGACGCCACTATTAAGTAAATTGTAAGAAGGAATTGCCAGAGACGACAGAACTATTAATTGTAATTTATTGATGTAGTTGTTAAATTTATAGATTCTCATTCTTTCGACTTTTCCTTCCACAATTATTTCCCTCCAAATTGTTATATTTTCTGTCTTATTAATATTAACACCATCCTCTACGGTATCGTATTTAACTATATCTTTGTCTTGCTTCCCTGAATTGGACAAGTCCCAACCACTTTAGCCTAGTCTAATTCATCACACTTTCAGAACGTTCCCTAAACTATCCTTGATGTAAACATTTGTCACTTCTTGTTACATCAAACGTCCATAGATCATTTATATTACTTTGCGAAATGCCCAAAATTTATCCCACATAGGGTGTAATTGAAATACATATGTAGGGTGATCCAATCAAGAAGGAACAGTAGTGCTCTATTGGATATCCTAAGAGATCCAATGTCAGTTAAAAAAACAATTATTTGGATTTTAGTGGTGATATTCCGATTATTTCCAAAGTTATTCGACAAAAACCGCTTTTTAACTCATGCTTACTTATTTATCAAATATTAAAAAATCTCATTTGAAACATTTGTTGTAAAATTGAAGGAAAATTATCTGAACGTAGAGATGGGCACAAACAGAATGTACTGTACAATGTCGTTATCGTTATTTTTGTTGTAGTTTTATTTGAAAATATATTAGACGATGCAAAATATGCACTAAATGAAAATACTGCTATTTGTCCAAATGACATTATTTAATATTTTTGGCGTCCGATCCTGTGTTATAAACCCAGTCGCAGTCGATATTTAGCAGAGGCAAACCAGACTCCCTGTCTCCCTGCTTAATGAAAACATGGCCAACTTTCATATGAAGCGGCGGCAGTTTACATGTAACATTATGAAATTGCCGAAGACAAACAGAGTCGCTGTGATACCGGGGCCATCAATTTTATCCGAATGACAGTTGCTTGTCACGAACCGCACCAGGGCGAGAACCATGTGTGCTGGAAGACTAATTGACTATTATGTAGATGGGAATAAACGCACTAATTTACCTTTTCCGGATCTACAGCGACATGTTTGCATTTGAAATTAGTTGTATTTCATTTCTTAAAAGATACTTTCTTAAATTACTTTCCTGAAGTTATTTATAAATATTATTTTATATTTCCACCTCTTTTTACAATGATATTATGTACTTGAGAAAATACAGAGGTTTACAACACATAGCCGGAGAATTTTTTTTAACTTTAGTCAAGTAGTCTTGATGTATGTGCAAGATTTTTAACACGATGTTGAATCAGTTATATAAAAATTTCTAGTAGAAATCTGAGTGATATCTCCAGTTAACAGTTACTGATTAACTTCTTAACTTTTTTGATGAATCAGTTAAAAATGACAAGTTCGTTTTGTCACCACCATTAAGAATATACTGATTCGGTCAGTCAAATTCTAATAATTCCCATTGAATACCAAAATAAAATATTATTCTTCTTTTGCTTTTTTTCTTCTTTCAAGACATGTTTGATATCTATTAGAATCGTGATATATTTTTTTTTCTTTAGTCGTTATTTTTTCCTTTTTTATTTATTAAAATACCCACTACGGATCATTTGTTAATATCACATAAGGATCAATGAGTAATTTTGGTCCAACGTAAATTAATACGTTTGAGGATTGGATAACTAAAGTCTACTCACTAGTGTACCTTAGGTTCTGATGATTTTTTACACCTTACTTAACGTGTATTCACTACTGCGCACTATGCTCTGCTTTTTTCTGTAACTTTCACTTACACTAACTCAAAGGGACTCTTCCTCTTGAGTCTTCTTACTAGATCACTGTTGTCCAGAAGCTGGATGGTCTCGTCATTCACTTGTTGGTAGAGTCGTTGTTCGTCACTTCTTGCAAATTCGTTAATTATCTATTTCTGTTTCTGTTTAACAGTGTCCATCTCGGTGGATGTAAGTCAGTTTCTGCAGTACCATGAAAAGTTGACTATAATCCTTATTGCTTCGTTCTGGAATCATTATATTAAGACTAAATTATTCTCAATGGCATAGCCCCAAAAAAGGTGGATATCATAATTATGTCCATACCGGTTTCGGTGTTTTATTATAAATACAGGCTAGAATTCCTTCCAAGCAGCAAATACATTTTTCTGAATTTTATATTGAATTCCTCACGTTTCTTTTTGACATAGACTTTCCAGCGTAGTCTCGCATCTAAAGTAATACCTAGATACTTTGCTGAATTAGCATAAGATATCTGGGTATTATTTATTCTGACTGGTATATACTCGAACGATTGGTCCAATTATTAATTCTATCTGATCATGTTTGTAGTTTTCTTGCAGCTTCTTCCCTACAGGAATATCACTAGTGTATAATAGGCATAGGAATGGCCCTAATATCTGGTATATCTGGATTATATCGAAGAATTTCGGTTACTACATACGCCGATGAAGTAAACCAGTCCTCCCCTGCCATCTGATTTTTGGTTCTGCCTTGAGATACCTAGGAAGGCTTTTAAAAGGGGTAATAAAATCACTCGCTGCTCTTCTAATCGAATTATTTTCGATTAATACTGCTCGGATGGCCTCCCCAATTATATTATTGGGCTTCTTTGTCTTCTCGGTCTTTATTTTGTATGTTCTCGTTGCCCTGTTTAAATAACGATCCCACAATAATAACAAACTGATTGATCATTATCATTTTAATGTTACATAAGCTACTTACCTAACCACCAATAATTTATGCAGCCGAAAGCCTTCCTCAAATCACAAAATCCCCCGGAAAAAAAGCATAAAATACTTTTTCTCGTTTAGAGAACAACGTCACTGAGAGTTGGAAAATGCTGTCCTGCTAAATCAATTTTAAAAATGAAAAGATAGAACAATAAATAAAAAATGTGTGTAATTTTGCTGGAGACAGCACTTCTACTACAAGAGCCAATTCTGGCAGGAGAATTACAGAGTAAAAGCCTCGAACAAATAACAGAGATTAGTAAGGAACTTATTAAAATATGGAATATTTATTCAGCGCTTTCCTCGCTGTGCCAACGGTGGATGTAAGTAGATAATTTAACTGCCGTAGAGTTTGGGTTAACATTCTAAAATAATCCAACGAACACAAATTGTTTTTTGTTCCTGCCTCTAAGAATATCTGCTACATAACCAAATTAAAAGTATGCAAGTTGGTAATTGGCAAACAAAAATTTAAAAAGGGTTCCTTATGCATCAAAAGGTATGAGTACAAATATTTTAATAGGTGGACATACGTTTATAAAATTCAATAACTGAAAGGTAGTGGCAGACTAACAACATATACAGGGTGTATCATAAGGAATGGTCAATATTTTACTGAATAACTCTGGGTCAAATGTTATCTACTACTAAGACACAGCGTGTTGAAGATAAAATTTATTTTTCGTTTTTTTGCAATAATTTCTTTATTATTTAACATATTAACTTGAAATTTGGTTTGGTTATATTTTTAAGTTAGTAAATCATAAGCGTGTTATCAATTTTTGAGATTAGATAAAGAGGGCTCCACCTACAAGTATCAATTTTTTTTATTCCTGGCCTTTTTTGAATTTTCTTTATGATGCTTTCTGTAAATTTGAACAAAAAAGGTATACTTCTTTTAATAGCATAAATTCAGATCATTTCGAGATATTTGCATTTAAAATATTCTAGCCACAGTATCTATTTAATTTACTTTAACGTATTTCAACATAGTAGGCTTTAAAACTAAAATGAAAATGTACAGCTCTCTCAAATAATTAATTGTTAGATGGCAGCAGCAAGTCCAGAAAAATTGTATTTGTGCATAAACACATATCATATCTCTCATTTCTGAATTAGAGAAATGGTTGTGTCGTGGCATTTTCATTACCAACTTAGATGGAATTTAGTGAACAAAATTACATCTAACAATTAATTATTTGACAGATGTACATTTTCATTTTAGTTTCAAAGCCTACTATGTTGAAATATGTTAAAGTAAATTAAATAGATACTGTGGCTGGAATATTTTAAATGCAAATATCTCGAAATGAGCTGAATTTATGCTATTAAAACAAGTATACCTTTTTTGTTCAAATTTACAGGGTGTATCATAAAGACTTTATAAATTCAAAAAAGGTCAGGAATAAAAAAAAATTGATACTTTTCTTCATCCAGTAGAGTGTAGGTCATCTAATCTCAAAATTGATACCAAGCTTATGATTTAATAACTTAAAAATATAACCATACCAAATTTCAAGTCAATATATTAAATAATAAAGAAATTATTGCAAAAAAACGAAAAATAAATTTTATCTTCAACATCCTGTATCTTAGTGGTAGATAACATTTGACCCAGAGTTATTTAGTAAAAGATTAATATTTCGAGGTCCTGAACCTATGATTAAAATATTGATCATTCCTTATGATACACCCTGTATAAAATATGTAGATAATAATAATAAAAACTTTGAATGCCTAAAAATGTTTTCACGCTTAAAATTTTTAGGTTATAGAACCATCAAAAGAATACATCTTTTAGTGCAATATTAAAGATAGAAATTTCATGGAAAATTGAATGAAAAACTTTCCAAATCATATGACTCTTAAAGAGACTTGTGGAGGATTTTTGAAGTAACGCCAAAATTCTTAGTTTCTCAAAAATTTGAAATTACGTTTAAATTTGCGGGTAAGTAAATATAAAATCAAATGTACTAAAACTGTTATATACTGACCTCAAAAAAAAAGTAAAAGTATTCACTTGTTTTACTTTCTCTACACTCTGGTAATAAAACTTTTCGTAAAGTCAAACTCTGCAGTAACATAAATACCAGGTCACAAGGGACAGACCACCGACTTTACAATCTTTACATATTTTCTACCCTCTCGCCTGGAGGAAAAGGATATTTTCCTGAAGATGTACACCATAAAAAACCTGAAAAATTATAGCAATCGAGTAAATTTCAGGAGAACGATTTCGGGCGAAGAAGATAATTCATGTTCCAGATTTTGCGATTTTTTTATGTCTTTTCACATACAATCTTTGGCGGAGCGATGGCGGCAACACAACCGAGCTAGATTCAACCAGTGTCGCATCATGAGGATTTCAAAAGAGTTTGATTAGTAGAAAAATGAAGTAAAATGTAACATTAAAAGTAAGAAACAAGCTTACAAGAAATATAACACAACCAAACAGAGATAAAACTATAACCTAACAAGGGATGGGGTGAAGTTATCAGTAAAAAACGAAAAGAGAAAAACAGGGAAAAATTCAGTATTGTGTTAAACGAGGAGTATAAAAATGGTTACAGGAAATTTTGGAACATAATAAGGAGTATAAGGGAAATAGCAAAAATGAGATTACAATAAAGAAAAGTAAAATTCTTGAAATATGGAGAAATTATTACGCAGAAAAATTTGAAAGAAAACAAATACACTCCGAAGAAGCCGAACTCGAAGACCAAGATGAACTGATGGAGCGCAGATTAAGATGAAAGAAACAGTACAGTTGTTGAAGAACACAAAAGTGAAAAAAACCAGCGTATTTAAGAAGAATAGCAGGAAAAAATAAATTTGATAAAATGATAAATGACGATATAAGAAGAATAGCAACGCAAGTATCCATTATGATTAAACTAGTTGGACTAGTATGGAGATCTAATCAGAATAAGAAAGTCATACAATCAAGAAAAGGAGGAGAGAAAAAAGGGGGAGGATCACGGAAAACCTGGTACGGATAAAAGACTCAGAAAATGAGGCCCAAATCCGAGGCATTAATATGCATAAAGATATATTATTAAGAAGATGAAGAAGTTTATCTCTTTTTTAATTTGACATTTAAAGTTCAAAAACATATTACCAGTATAAGATTCTAAATCAAAAAACATTAAAGAGGACAATTAGGTATATTATAGACGTGATCTGGTTATCAAAAAGATTGCTAAAGATGTAAGTAATTTTCACGATTAGCATTAATAAGACGTGTTTCCTAAAGTGGTTTATTAAAATGAGTCAGGTTATACCAGAAGTTACGATAATTACAATTTAAATTAAACGATGTTCGAAATATTTCTAAAGTAAAGATTATATTTATTTTTAAAACTTTAAACCGTCATCGATCACTTATTAATAGCAAAGTTACCTTTATCTAAGCCAAAGGTCACAGTGATATTTATGGTAATGAAAGAGCAGATGTAGCAACCAAAGAATCCCGAATCTGTACCAGTTTCGACAATGTTCCTTGCTACAGTGATTTACTTTGCAAATATAAACAAAAAATAGTGCAAAAAGTGGTCAGAAATTCCACCAATCCTTATTAGGTTCTCCATATATTTCAGTTTAATGTCTCCAATAAATACTCATCTATCATTACACGTCTCAAAATCAGTCATGGATGTTTTCCAGCCCATCTGCATAAATTAGGAATAATAGAGTCGCCTCTTTGTCAACATGATATTGAAACGGCTAATCTGAATCGCCTTTTTTTTTAGTTGCAAAAATAATCCAGGAATTGTTAATTTCATTAATAAACTAAAACAATGTAATTCTTAATTCCCCACCAGCATCCAAGTCTTACTAGCGACGGAGGAACTATATATATATATATATATATATATATATATATATATATATATATATATATATATATATATATATATATATATATATATATAACCTAATTGTGGGATTTATCTTAATAAATAAAATCTCTATTTAATTATTTTAATTCAAATGAGTCATCTTTTCTCCTTAAGTTACTTTGTGTGTGAGGCTAATACAAAATAACCGAATGGAGAGTAAAGGACCATTATTACCCATCCGTCTGTCTTGGAGCGTTTATGTTAAATTATTATGTGCTGGTACACAAAAGTTTCTCTTGTACCTGAAAATTAGCTCTAAACAATATCCACATAATTGACTCCGTTTTAAATTATCATCATAAAAACTTTAATGTAAAAAATCGTTTTTGAAGGCACATAATATATTAAATTGCCGTATTTCTTCAAAACCAGACTGACCAACAACATTTCTAGAGCCGAATAACGACTGTTGTATCTATTAAGCGTCACTTTTTGTAAAATTAGCCTCTTGTTTCAAATAATATAGCGAAGGCAATTTGTATCGTTTTGAGTTTTAACTGGCAACCATTCGGAAAATTCTATTTTTCTACTTTTTCTAGATTCAACGGTTGCGAAAAAGGTGGACTTAACACTGAGAGATTTCTTACGATGATTACAAACAGAGGGTAATGGACGGTTTAACGTTGCGGACAGCGGCAGCTAGGGTGACGTAATCCGGAGATCTCTTAATTTAATAATAAGCCGTAAATAAAATATGATGAATAATAAAAACAATAGTAATATTTTTTTTTTCCTAAAGTTATGGCCTTGGGGATATCCAATTGGCCAGACTGTAATAGTAATATTAATAAATAAAAAAGTCAAACCTGACTGGGATTTGAACTTGCGACCGATGCCGCCGGGCGTAGACATTCTTTAAGAAAAACATACACAGAATAAAGAAAGCCTTTGTCTCCACAACGAGAAAAAATATCGCCGCAGTAAGAAAATACGATTGTGGAATTGATTTTTAGATTTTATTTAATTTTTCACAAATTTTTACTTATTTACGATTTGTTGCAAATTTTCGTCAAAAAAGTCTGTTTTAGGATTTAAGGTAATTTTTCAGACGTTTTCACCATTTTTTTCCATTGTTCAATACTTTTTTCCTTTGTGTTTCAATGTAATATTTTTTTATATAAATTTCATTCTACCGATCTTCTAAAATTATCACTTTTTCAAAAAAAAAATGTTTAAAAGCTAAAACCTGTGGCGTCAAATTTTTTAAACAAAATTGTATTTGTTCAGTTTTTTTAAACAAAATTTATTTTCCACAATAACAAAGTTTTTGTTAAATAATTACTTGATTTTAACACAGAACTTCTGAGTTAGCAGCTTATAAATAGTAAAATGTTAGAACCCCAAAAGTATCTAGGAGGAAAATCTGACTCCGCTATAGTTTTAATGTGAAATATCACGTTTCTAGATTATGTAATGACAAACCATAGAAAGTTATATATTTTTGTTATGAAATAAACGTTGTAATTAACGGATGTCGTATTTGTGGATTTATATTTTTCGGATTAGTTTTCTTGAATTGAAAATAGCTTCATTTCTCAAATTATGATGGATTAAATTATTTTTAGGACTTTAGATTCAACTTCACCATTCCTTTTTCATTTAAATCTATTTGGAATCTTTTAATAACCCTGGTATATTTACGGCTTTTAGACTTCTAAACCCTAAAGTTTAGAAAAGACTTATGGAACGCTTCTGTCTGTCTGTACGCATTTATAACTTAGCAGAGATTAACGGACAACTGATATGAACTCAGGATACCTTGAATGTGTGCACGCCTAAATTTCAGCTTTCTACGAATTCCGGTTTTAAAAACTTTAACCTGAAGTGATATTTATAGTTTAGTTTAGAAGTCTACTACTTTTTTTCTTTGTCCCTCCTTTAATTGATTGATTTGATTATATCTCTCGAAGCAAAACCCCTGATAGCCCTGTAATAACTCAGGAAGCATCCAATCATGGTCTAATTCCAGGCCCTACAGGGTAATAATAAAAAACGTACAAGAGGCTACATTGACAGCAGGTGCCTTGTGCCTTGTACACCGATAGGTCTAAAACAAATAAGGGTTAGGCTGTGGAATTTATTCCAGATCCCTGAATCTTAATATAAAATGGGCAATGGGTTCAAATGCCAGTGTAGCTCAAACAGAGCTCACGCTATCTCCATCGCCGCAAAAGAAACTAGCAGAAGAAACATTACTGGTAATAATATTTATATCTTTACGGTTAACTGATAGGCACTACTAGCTCTGAAAAGACCTCGCATTACATCAGGTCTAGTACTAGAATTAGAATGTCACCAGGCGCTAATCGAAGCTTTCAACAACAACGTGGTCATTTTAGCTTGGATCAAAGGACATGGAAAATCGAAAGGCAACCGTATAGCTGACTCGTTAACTAAGAAAGCAGCCTCCCAAAAACTCTTGGGACCTGGCACTTTCGTAGGCTTATCGGCATCAGCTGTGGGGTACCTACTAAAGAAGCACTCCCTTGAAAAGTTTAAGGGTAGATGGGATGACGAAACAGGCTGCAAGCTAGCCAAGTAACTTCTACAGTATCCGAACAGCGAAACAGCCAAAAAATACATGACTATGAACAGACAGAACCTGCGCACAGCCACAGGTATCCTGACTGGCCACTGTCATCTACGAAAATGCCTCCACAAGAAGGGGTTATCTGACACTCCTCTGTGTAGAGGATGTGAACGGGAAGACGAGACTGTCGATCACATTCTCTGCGAATACCCGACACTCTCACAAATAAGACATTTTCTTTTCGTCGAGCAGAAGTTAACAGAAGCCAACATAAGGGAGCTATCTTCAGACGACGTCATCACCTACTTTAAACAAGCGGGCTGGCTGACGAGTTGGAAGGAAGGCTCAACCTCAGAAGGATGCACAATGTGCCAAATGAGGCCTACACGCTGTGGGGTGACCCGCCCTTCTAGCTTTATATTTACAGAGATGGTCAAATTCCAAATGGCTGCAAACATTTTAAAAATTATCTCTGCCTAACGACCCAGCCGTGTCTTGTTGTCTCATACCTTTGTGTAGATAGAAAAATCCTCAAAAAATTCACGGATTTTTGTAGCGTTTCAAGATTACTTTTTTAACATTTTAAAGTGAATATTTTTTTCTACAAATTTTTAAAACAATTTTGTTGTACCCGACGAGTCGTCTGTGAATCACACGCGGGCGAGATGGCCTCTAGAGATGTTACCAAGAGTGGAAGACGGAACGGGTGTAATAAAACAGACCTATAGCTGCCACGGGTGGTTTCTGTTTGTCCGACCGCAATAAACTACCCTCATTATTTACAAAAATCAAGATAAATCTTTTGATTAAAGGGTAGGTTGCGATCGCCGACGAAAACCGTTTAATTTGCTATATTACCACTTGTTGAGCACCGAAGGTCAAATATTGCTTCTCGAAAAAAGTTTTATATCCCCCGGGATTTTTTCCGTACTGGAAATTAAACGTCTATTTATGAGATGGATCGGAATTGTGTTCGGTTATTAAAAAGTTAATATACTTGATATACCTAACTGTTTATTTAATCGTTTTTATTTTTCAATTATTTCGCATGTATGGTTTTTTGTTTGTTCTAAAATACAGCAAAATATCAAATAAAAATTCAGAAGTAAAATAAAAAACACCGTCCGTTACATACGCGGATCTAGAGTCCCATAAGTATCACAACTAATTATTTTTGCAGTTGTATGAGTGGGCCGTCTGAAATAAAAAACTTTGCTCACTAAATTATGTAACGTGTAACTTAATTAAGTTGTTTAATTTTAATTTCTGGCTCGTTAGAATTAATGATGAAAATAATGCCAGTTTCAAGTTTCTTCTATTGAAGAGCGGTCACGGCGAAAATAGGCTATACTTTAAGTTATTTTCCAAGAGCCCCATCTCATTTGAAATGTTCTTTTATTTAAAAATAGAAACATGATTAATTTTAAATTAAATCTAATAATAATTGATAATTGTCTATTTTTCTGAGAACTTTGAGGAAATCAAACACAATAAAAATTTAATGGGTTTTATTAATAATAATAAAAAATTAACAATAGCTGAAGGCTTTTTAAGAAAACAAACAATAATATTGCAGAAGCAATACACCCATAAAGGCATTTAGTATATTACAATCTGGTCAACAGTGACCAATGACCAATTTAATTCTAACTTAATCTAATAGAGTTTGAAACTTAAAACTAAGGTATACTCATCAGCGTTCCTTTGGTTCTGGAGAATGGATTGCACTAAACTTTAACGTGCACACACAAGCTCTGCTTTTGCACTAAAAACACCTCAAAGAGCTTGATCCTCTTAAATATTCTTTCTAACCCAGTATTGTCAAGGAGCTGGATAGCCTCGACATTGACATGCTGACGAAGTCTTTCTTGATGACTCTTGGCTAATTTCTTGATGGTCTGGTCAACAGTGTCCATTTCCAGATCCCTATGGAGGTTACTATTGTCAATGTACCAAGGAGCATCTACTGTGTTCCTCAGTGCTTTGTTTTGAAATCTTTGGATGATTGCTAAGTTGCCTGCTTTGGTGCATCCCCGTAGTTGGATACCATAGGTCCATACAGGGTTAAGTATCTGCTTATAAAGCATAAGCTTATTATGTAGAGACAGACAAAATGTGGATATTATTTTATAAATTATATCAGTAGTGTAATTAAACTTGAAATGAATTTACAGAAAGAAATTGGTGTTTATTGGCTCTAATGGCCTCAACCTTAAAATCAAAAATTATGTGGGAATATCCCAGGTAAAACCGGTGAATTCAGTGACAACATTCACCAGGGAAGTGTGTTCAAAAGCTATTGTTATATGTTAGATATATGGAAAAATAAAATATCTTTACCAAAATGGCGGTATCTCCGTAAAATTAATTTAAAACTAAATTCAAATCATCGGTATGATTTGCAACCAAATATATCACAATGATATTATAATGGTCTTGCAATAATTTGTTATAAAATCTACCAAACGTAAGCTGATTGATTAAATATTTTAAGATTAATTATAACAAAATATCAAACCGTGAGATTTTAAAAAGGTAATTTAAAATAATAACACACTTACCCGTTGAAAGTTACACCAAGACTAACGTCTCGAAAGACAATTTAAAAATCTATCAATTTGTACAGGGTGGCCAAATAAGAATGCGAGGTACTGTATCTTGGAAACCATCCATCGTAGAGGCTTGCGGAAAAAAAGTCGTTACTAAAACGACCAAGAGGAAAACCTGGAAAATATTTTCAAGTTTCTGAAATGGCAGCTAGGGGGCGTAACGGCGATCTTGAAGCTAAGAAAGTGATGTTTCTGCGAATTCCGCTATATTAACCTACCAAAAAAATACCTGATCTTTAAAGTACAGGATAATCTGAACCTTTTTTGTTTAACAATTTTTGCTATATCTCTAAAAATAAATTGGTGGGGGGTATTCAAAGGTTTCAGTAAAAAACACCCTGTATATTCGAAACGGCTAAGCCGATTTTAACAAACTTGGGCTAGTTGAAAAGAGCTATTCTTGGGCTACAAAAGCTATAATATTTGAAGTTTTGTTAGCTTCAGATGTCGCCGCTAGAGGGCTTTTTTTGATATCTCGTCAGAAATTGTTAATTTTCTCAAAAAAATTAAACGCATTGGTATGATTTCTTTTTCATGAAAAAGTAGCTAAATGATGCCTAAACAAGCTCCCGAAAACCGCATCTCAATATCTTGTTCCTAACCTAAAATTTAGCCCAAAGAAAATTTTATACGGAAATCCCTTAAATTTTTATTTTTTAAACTAATTAATTCCTTTTATTATGTAAGTTGTGGCCCGTAAATGCTCTAAATGCTGATCATCACGCTCTATGCATTGCTGAAGCCTCTCATGGGTAGACAAACCTGCACCTTCAATTTCGGCTCTCGGTATGTTACGTAATGCATTAACGAATCCGGTTTTTCATATGTATCTTGTCGTAGGTTGAGTCTGAAAATCAAAACAAGTTAAGTCTGGTGATCGCGCAGGCCATGGAAACAGACTTCCTCTTCCAATCTACCACTGTTGGAATACTACATTAATATGCACTCTCACAATAATAGCATAATGTGCTGGGCAACCATTCAACTGCAAAAACAAGTTTTGACGTGTTTCCAGTGAAACATCTTCCAACAACAACGGTAATTTATTGGCCAAAAAGTCCAGAAAGATATTGCCACTTAGGGATTGCTAAAAAAAAATAATTCTGCCTCCCAGTATGCCACACCACACATTTAAACTCCAACGTCCTTGGTGCTGAACTTCACGCAACCAATGCGGATTTTCCACAGACCAATAATGCATATTGTGCAGATTTTAAAGGTGGCTTCATCGGTCCAAAGAATTAGAAATAAAAATTCTCCATTATTGTGTGAGAGCATATTAATGCAGTATTACAACAGCGTTGGATTGGAAGAGGAAGTCTGTTTCCATGGCCTGTGCGATCACCAGACTTAACTTGTCTTGAATTTTCAGACTCAACCTACGACCAGAGAGATACGATTTTTAGAGATGCAGCAAAAATTGTCAAACAAAAAAGATTCAGATTATCCTCTACTTTAAAGATCATGTATTTTTTTGGTAGGTTAATATAGCGGAATTCGCAGAAACATCACTTTCTTAGCTTCAAGATCGCAGTTACGCCCCCTACCGGCCATTTCAGAAACTTGAAAATATTTTCCAGGTTTTTCTCTTGGCCGTTTTAGTTATAACTTTTTTTTCCGCAAGCCTCTAAGATGGATAGTTTCCCAGATACAGTACCTTGCATTCTTATTTGGCCACCCTATACAATATTTATTGTCTTTCTTTCCGGAAAGAAAACAAATAACACAACTAAACGTCAATCTGTCAATCCTGTCTATATGTTTTAATCCCAATGTTTCACATTTCCGTACAATTTTACAAACATTTTTTAACATACAAACCTTGTCCTGACAATTACAAACACAACAAAAAAGAATTTGTCAAATACATGCAGCCGTTATGTAGTGATGCACTTACATACATTCAGTAATTGATTTTTATTTATATAGATTTCTATTTTCTATTAATAAAAAGTGTGTTTGCTTTATCTGTGAAAGTTTGAGTTGGTTATTAATTTTGGAACACTCTTCTTAAATTATGGTGTTTAGTTTTGTTATAATCTTAAAAACATATTGAGTGAGTGCCTAAAACGAAAAAACTTTTAGTAACTATTGAAAAATTATTATTTGTCATCCCTATAATCCTAGAAATTGATTTTATGCCGTACATATTGGATTAGCAAATGCTGAACATCGAATAATTCCTAAAATATGCATACTTGCTGATTCTAACCGACGGCACTTACTCAAGTTTACAAAGAATCAATTCCAACTGCGATGAGGTCGAACCAGATTCCGACAAATACCAAACAGATCTTGATTGGGCACGCACAAGCTCGTTTCAAACACCCATATTGCCGGTTTGTCACGTTTGTGTTCTACACTTACTATTGACGAAGATTCTATCTGGACTTTGTACAAGAAAACAGAATTAGAGGTAAAGCTCATAATTTTAAATATTCCTACCTATTAAAAGCCATTTTTATTTAAACAATTTTATTTTCTGCTTCAGAATAACGTTTGTTTTATCAACATATAATTTGTTGTCTGAAATTGCTCGAATATTAAATTAACAACAAACCAAATTAAAGAGCTAAAGTCGAGGTTGGTTAATCTATTAATAAAGTCAATAATAACATTATAGGTTATGTACTAAAACTCAAAATTAAATAAATCAAATAATAAAAATAAATATTCAATAAAATTAATTTTTCTTTTACACACCGATAGTACGTAACAATATGGCGTCCAACGTGGGGCAATAAACGTAAATTGACTAAAAAAAAATTGGCAATTAAAGTAAATTGACTGCTAAAAATTGGCTCTAAATTAAATTGGTTCTAAATAAGTTTAATTTAAACAAAATAATTATTAATAATTGATTACCAAAAATTTTTATTTCTTAAAATTTACAAATACAAATTAAAAAACAATAAAATTAACTATTAATAATAAATAAATAATGGAGAACAAAAAGACTCTTAAGGAACTGAAAATACAAGAAATTAAGAATTTGTTGGAAAGGAGAGAATTGGATAAAACAGGACTAAAATCTACACTAATAAATAGACTGGAAGAGGCAATAATTGGAGAAGGAAACCTATTGTTATGTACTAAGACTCAAAATTAAATAAATCAAATAATGAAAATAAATATTCAATAAAATTAATTTTTCTTTTACACACCGATAGTACGTAACAATATAGTAGGTGAATAAATTTATAATTTAAAGGTTGGTTTATAAAATTTAAGTCATGTAATGTTTTTTATATATAATTTTATTTTTAGTTCTATTAGATGATAAAATTTATAGCTCTGCCTGCTGTAAATGCCTAACGCTCTGTTACTTTCTATTTCTTACCCTTACCATTTCTTGCTCTGTTTGTTTTATTTTTTCACAGTTATACCGCTTCATTCATATGTTCTTAGAACTGTGCCTTTTGTTATTCTGAAATCTCCAAATTTTCATTAAACTTCTCTGTGAATTCTTTTCAAAATATAAAATTATTATTTTGTTGCATGTCAAATAGCTATAATCGGAACCAACTATGCAATATTTATTTACTCTGTGACCCAATTCACTTAAACAAACTGGTCTTGCGTCGTCCGCGCATACTGATTCTTCAAGAACAGCATAACGAATTCAGAGTGTATACTACTTACTGGTTTCCTGCAATGCCTTCGAAACTTTTGTACAAATTGGCTACTAGACCTCAAAGTTATCACTGAAAACTTATGAAAGTTCTCTTAAAAGGAGTAGGCGTAGTTAACAGTTGAAGATTGAGTTCGGCCGCTAAATTAAGCCAAAGTTCCTTCCAGTGTTTAAAGAGTTTAAATGTGGGGCTTAAGTTTCACGTTTAAACGATACGTTGTGTTCCAATAGGTCAAAAGTTTGTTTACAAGAGAATCGTATCTACATAATAATATTTAAGGTAAAAAAATCTAAATTAATAATCTAAAAATGGCGAATGTTAGATCGCCACCAAAATTTGAAAAATATTCATCAGAATTTATTAAAATGGTGAATGTGTTCGCTCCTTCACCAAAAACGTTTGGCGTTTGGAGAAAGTCATTGCACACATTCTTGTATAGAACATTGTTATTCTAGGGGAGGGGGGCATTATTTCCTCTATATTGCGTATAAATTGATTAATAAAAAATAATAATCACACCACTATCGAACTGTTCTTACTGAATTTATTTTAAAACAATACGTCTATTTTAAATATTATAAATATATTGTGCTGAAAACGTGAAATATTTTATTTTGTAACACAGGAACCCAGTAAGAAGCGGTTTTTTAGATATTCACTTCCTAAAGGGGTCTTTTAAACCCTGCAATTACTAGTTACTCAAGAACTCCAATTCTTTAGGGGAGTTCAGGATTTTTCTGGGTGACAAGCTCTCTCTCTGTATCTGTAGAGTAGGGAGGGTAAGTTAGTCCCACAGCACTTAGGCCATATTTGACCCATTGTACATCCTCCCGAGGAGTTGTCCTCCTAGGTCATCGTCCATCCTGTCCTTTCCAGGAAGGTGGACAAGTCACTAGGAGACATCTCCTTTATATCGGCAGATGTAGGCCAAGACTCACGCAGTCTCTCATTGACGATAACTCCGGGCAATCGCATAGAACATGATTTACCGTTTCGTCTTCCTGTTCACACATCCTTCATAGAGTAGCCCCATTGTATGGAGGTGTTTCCTTAGTTGACAGTGGCCAGTCAGAAATCCTACTGCTAGATGTAGGTTTTAATGGTCATCGCCAAGTATTTCTTCGACGCCAGCTTCCCAGGATCGCCCAGTGTGACCCTGGCAAAACTGCATCCCTTGATTTCATCCCATCTTTTTAGAGATTGAGCATGGGTGTAACGTTTAGCCGTAGGTGTCGCTGGGTCCTAAAAGTCTTAGTCCAGCCGCGTCCCTGGCTAAGGAATCGGCAATGCGGTTACCTTTACTCCTGTCCCCACCTCAGGGTAATAATGTTATTTACCGAGGCGTTAGCTAAAGCTTGATGGCACTCTAATACTAGCCCTGATGTAACACGCTGTCTATTCAATGCTAGTAGAGCTTGTCTGCTGTCAGTGCAGATTATTACGTTTTTGCCAGAAATTCCTTTTCTGGTTAGTTCTGTTGTGGCAATTGAGATACCAGCCAATTCTGTTTAAACCACGCCTGGTATTTTTCCCTTTCCATGACAAGCTCATTACCTCTGTAGAAAGTAAGGCAATCCTGCCAAGTTGAGCTAGCCTTTTGCATGATAAGGCATATTAAGTGTTCGGCTGTTTCAACTTTGGATAATCCACAGACTGGTTCTGAAACTAGAAAAGGGGTTTTTGAGCTCACCTTTTATAGTTCTTCAGCAGCTTCGTTTTCTCCAACCTGCCGGTGCCCTGGTCCCCACAGGGGGCTTCTTCTTGGATAATAAAACTCGTTTTTAAACACAAACTTTTTAAAAAATAATGATTTACAAAAAAAGAGATAATCGAAAGTTTTATCAAATTTTCGAACTTAGGAGAAATAAAACGATTTTAAAATTCAGGAAGTCAAAACCTGTTGCCAACATATTTTTTGGGATGTTTCTTGGAACGGTATTATTATGAAAACTTCATTTATGACGCAATTTAGATTCTCATTTCAAAACCTGTTTCTGTAGTATTTTATGATTATTTATTTTGTATAATTTTTAACTTTTAAATACGATTTTTGATACAGAGTGTAAAGTAAAATATTAATTATTAATTTACATACACTTAATTTCAAAATAACTATTACGTTGGAATTTAACCTCAACATTTTCTCCAAATAATTAACCACCAATGAAAGCCGGGATAATCCTGGAATGAAAACAAACTCATATTTGGGGAAGTCTTGTCGACATCCACAAATTAGCGTTTCAAATACTATTTGTCTGATTATCCATAGCATATATGCTAATTATTTAGGGGTTGTTGGTATTTATCCTCTGTTGACGCAATTAGAGGCAAGGTAAATTCAACCATGGATATAATTACGATTTAAATGATAACCTGGTAATGCCAGTCATAATTAATCCCTGTTAAATAGTAATTGTTTGGATTTAATCTTGCCTTGTGCACGATAGCCGATACTTAGTTTTATGTTTGAGTAATCATCAATTTTGGTAAACTAGTTTCCTGTTTTTCCAAATGATTGGAAACTTTAAGATGTATCGGGTGTTAGAGAAGTACTCTAAAATACGGTGATAAGACAAAGACGACTTAGTGACTGTCACAGAATTACTAATAAAAAAGCAGACCTTGAGAAGCATCTACAGTCTCTTTAACTCGAAAATTTAGAAATATGATGTCGTAATCACATTCGATGAATATGGAGGTCTAGATTTATTTTCGCTTTCTATTACAACAGTCTTTATTCTACTGCATTTCCCGACTTTTTTGCATTTTCGTCTCTTTTTATAAAAGATAATTGTAGATTATGTTATGTTACATGTCTTACATTTGTTTGTTTGTTTCGTTGCTTTTTAGTGTAGTGTATTGTAACAGTTAACTAATTTAAAAAGTCAATACAAATAACACAGATAAGCAAGTTCTTAACACGACTGAATAAAACGAAACAGATAATTTTCTTAATATTGATAAAATCACTACTCGTTACATTTTGAGTAATCACAGGACATAATGTAATTCTAATCTAATGTTTCAAAAGGTACTTTTAGACGGTCAGATCAGTTTTCCGTTCAGTGTCAGTTTCAGTCGAACTGTCAGCTATTTGTATGTGTAAATACGAAAAACTGTAACTGATAGGGAGACTTGGCTCGATGGGAATACAAGCAGTTATCGTATCAGTTCTCAGTTGAACGGATGTATAAAGAAACCTGTCCGTTCAATGAACGGCAAATGACAACTGAAAAAATAAACTGATCGTCTAACAACAGCAAACTGAACTGACAACGGAACTGAAACGGAAACTGTACCTTAACAAATTTTAACCATTGGTAATTATAAAGAAACTATGAAAATTCACATGTCAAAATTTAACATTGTAAGTCCAAATAACTGAATAGATAAAGTTAAATTTCAGATCAGCCTGAGAAAATGATAACAACTTATTGTTATATAAAGTGTTATGAGTAAAAGAAAATTGCAATATAACCTCAAAATTTAATATCATGATACATTAACATAATTTGTTCAAATTCAAGAAAATTAGTAGAAATCAAAGAAGTAGAGTTTTTTCAAAATTAAAGAAAGGGCAAATCATTAATAACGAATATGAAAAGACTTAGTATGAAGTTAATATATAGAAATAATAGAACTTTTCCGAGTAAAATACAAAAATAATAAGTAAGAAAACGTCTTATTTATTTTATTTATTTAAAATTTTCCAGGGATATTCCTTAGTTAAATATAACAACTGATATTTTCAAGCTTTGCCTTGTAAATGAATATGTAAAACTTACTAACTGAATGGTACACTGCCTATTTCTAATATGCATATGGATGTCGGTCTTCAGGCGTTTCGGTCTTACCATTTTCATTTATTGCAAACGAACTAGAAATTCCCACTTGATTAAATTCCCAGAAAGGTATGATTTAAGTAAATAGACTTTCATTCTGTGCTCGGTGGAAGCTGCCTACTCCTATTTTGTATTACGTCACTGCGCACTGGACACTGGGCTTACATAAATTATTCTTATACCGACAGTGGAAGTGATAAATAGTATTTTTAAACAATAAATTTCCATTTCTAAAATTACCGTTGACCCATATTGCTCCTAGATCACAATATTTGCTAATAACCAATTCCTTGATTTGAGTGCCATACACATACTCTACACATTGTCTACGCATAGTCAAGTTTGAAGGGGCTAGACTATGAATGGGTGATCACTAGTATGCGGACCGAATTGTCTTTTCAACCCAGATGAAAAATAGAACGTTAAATAATAAGGCCCCAACTTATCTCCTCCTGTTGGATTCTGAGGATTATATGATATTTATTGGGAAAGTAAATGACACTAAAAAATATTTTAAATTAATCTCTTAAGTCGGCTTTTATTATTTAAAAACTTTTTTAATATATTTGAAAACTTAAATAGAAAGTTCTAAAATCTGAATAGATATTTGGTAAGTGATCTCCAGGGAAATTTTAAGATTGCTCCATCACGAAAACTGTTGAAAATATAGCGTCGGCCATCAACCAAATTTAAATTTTTAACTACCAATTTAATCTTGATAATCAGCAAGGCTTGTTAAAAATAGACAAGAGCTTCTTTGACTATTTCGCTCGAGAATTTACTTGCTCATTTAAGATCAAAATTTTAATTAATTATCTACCTTTCTAAATCCGTTTTCTTTGTTGCCTAAAGTGTGAAAACCTCATTTGCATAAATTAAATTTTAAACGATGAGTAAATTAGTAATGTTCGTTTAACATTCTGACTTCACGGCTTCCAATCTCTAAGTGCTCTATGAGTAGGATTTTTAGAATAATATAGTGACGAGTAAGAGGATTTTAAAAGAGATCAAAGTCTAATTACAAATTTGTCTAACCTTCAGTGGCTCGAAAATCTAGAGGATTTGTATCTAAATTTAGATAAAGCAAATTAAAAAGCATCTACAAGAATCTTTCAGATTTTCAGATTTATGTTCATACATACATACATACAGAGTGGACCTTAAGTAATTGTACATAGAAGTATGGTAGATTCATTACTTTAAAATATTACGATTTGAACCAACTTGCTCTAATAAAATGTTGCTAATAACGAATACACCTACAGGGTGTTAACGGTTAAATTTTAAGATTTATTTTTTGGAATAACTTTAGCGTTTTTGGATATGTATACATAAAAATTTGGAACTGGGGGTTTTTGGGCACGAGAAATCAGAATCTGGTACATACTTCGATGAAATTTGTAGAGAGCGCTAGTTAGGCAACATTTGTGGTATAAATGTGCCATAAATTTTTTTGTTAGCGCTATTGTGGTAAAAGAATATTAACGCCACGTTATTTTAGTAGAAAACGAATCATACTTGTTATTAACCTTAAAACTTACGAGATGATCGCATTTGAGGGATCAGCTGCATGATTACACAGGTCAGCAAAAAAAATTTTTTTATGGTCCTGACACTATCCTGCTGATTCTCATGTAAAATGATCTCCTGAATCCGAATATGACCTCAATTTTTCGTGATGGATATGGGGCGATAATTTTTTATATCAGACAAGTCACCGCATTTATGAATGGGTATCACATAGCTGAGTTTCCAATTACAAGGGAAGGTACCTGTTGCAAGAGATTTATTAAAGATTTATTAAAGTTAAAATAGGAGGGTGTGAAGCTGCAGTATTTGAGAAGGCAAGGTGGTACTGCGTCAGGTCCAGCACCTTTATTTCGATCAAGATTACAGATTTTATCATATATTTCAGATATCTTTATATGGAAATTAACTATGGTAATATTGTCGGCTGTTTCGAGGGTGGGTGAATGGTAAGAGGCGTCTGAGTAAACTGATGCAAAATAGTCTGCGAACAAATTGACAATATCTTGACCGGAGTTGACATGTCTGTTGTTTAAGTGCATTTTGTTGGGTATGGTATTAGACTTTCTTTTTGAGTTTACTTATTTCTAGAAACGTAGAGGATTTGACTGTATACGTGATTCAGTATCAGTTACGTAATTTTTATAGCACTCTTTAGAAAGGAGTTTACATCTGGATCTATATGAATAAATAGTAATTAATGTTCTTTTCCAAAGGATACCCTCTATATCGGGATAGTATCAGTTTTTCTCTTTGTTTTTTCTTATGATATCATTTTAAAACGTCAATTATGACGAAGTATAATTTTTCCCAAATATGCAAATGCACTATTCTTTTAAAAATCGTTCCCAGAGACGCAAATATGCAAATGCACTATTCTTTTAAAAATCGTTCCCAGAGACGCCACAAAAAATATGTTGCAACAAATGTTGACTTCTTAAATTTCAAAATCTTTTTTTATGTCTCCATGTTCTTATCATATTTTGTGAAATTGTCCAGTGATATGTTTCTATATTACAAATCGCTTTAATGCAAATACATTATTTTATGTCAAAGCTGAAAAAAGCTGCAAGATGTTGGTATTGTTATGCAAATAGAAAAGTGCTTATATATTTTAAAGTACTCTGTATAAAATAGGGAAACACTGTACTAAAAACCGTAAGATCTCAAACAGTTAAAAAATGTAAAAATGCACAGGTTGTCCCATTTAAAGTAAAGTATGGTTTGTTGACTCATTTTATTCGAAAATTTATTCAAATTAATAATTAGACATGCTTCAACGTTTTTCTTAATAACATTTTATAGAGTGCAACAGTGGCGCCGTGTTCCATATCTCTATTTAGGAAAGAGATAGGAAAACAATTTTCTATAATGTTACCTTATTGATCGAGCTCGACAAAATAAAAAAAATTTCAGTCACACAGGGTGTTCAACTTTTTCTGGCCAGGTCCCACTTTTGTTTTTTTAAATGGCAACCTGGAACTTAAGCTCAGAGTTTAATTTATGAATATACAACAAAA
Source organism: Crepidodera aurea (assembly GCA_949320105.2). Lineage (NCBI taxonomy): Eukaryota > Metazoa > Arthropoda > Insecta > Coleoptera > Chrysomelidae > Crepidodera > Crepidodera aurea. Next base: position 60,200,977 of record OX439473.1, on the reverse strand, counting down.
CATAAAAAAATATTTGTTTGGACACCTTATAATGTATGTAATTGAACAAAGATATCTTTGTATATTCTTATCAGTCGTCAAAAAAGTCGTTCATTGAGATTATAGCGTAAAAATATGAATATTTGCCATTTTTCTTAAAAAAGAGCTGTTTTAAGAAAAACTAGTGAACTTAGCCATAGGGAATAAATACTTGATGAAATTTGTAAACCCTTTGTTGGCGCTTCTTATGGATAATAAATATACAGGGTGTTCTATTTGAAAGAAGGAAGATTCTGCAAATTTTTATTGACGATGTGTGGCAAGCTATTTTTCATACCCTGTATATCGTACGTCGATTTCAGATACACAAAAATAAATTTTAATGGGGCTTGGCATAACTTCATAATTTCAAATATTCTGAGTGAAAAAAAACTTATCATGCTAAAAATCTCGAAAACCGTCAATATTTTCGAAACATAAACATGCATAAGGTATCTTTTATTTTTCATGTAGAAACCGAAAAAGTGATAAAAAATACAGGTTGCCATTTAAAAAAACAAAGTTCTTTTTTCTTTTGTCTAGCTCGATTAATAAGGTAATATTATAGAAAATTGTATTCCTATCTCTTTCCTAAATAGAGATATGGAACACGGCGCCACTGTTGCAGGACCCTGTATATTGTAACGGTTGACTAAGTTGATTAACTAATTAAAGAGAATACAAAACTTATGTTCAATACGCAGAGAAAAAATTAAACAAATAATTTTATTAATACCATTAAATAACTATTTATTTTACTTCAATAAATCACAGGACAGAATGTAATTTCGCAAATAATGTTTGAAACTAATTTTAACGTAGTAATTACAAAAGAAAATAAAAAAATTCCAGATGTCAGATTTTAACACGTTAATCCCATAAGACATTTTCACCAACAATTTTAGGATATTTACAAACAATTTAGCAAAGATTTCAATAGCAAAATTTAAAGTAATATAATCTCAGATAAGTCTGCGATCACAATAACAATGAGAACATTATTATTTTAGACGTTTGAATAAAAAAAGAAATTTTAAACTTAACCTCAAATTTCAATATCGTGATGTATCAAAATGATTAATTTAAATTCAGGGGAAATACCATAACTCGGGAAAATAAAGTGTTAGAATTACTGTAAAAAAGGCAGTAATAATAAAGTTGTATAGAATTTTAGAAATCGATAATGACGAACTTAAAAGTCTGTGTGTAAATTTAATATAAGTAGGAATTGTAAATAAATTATATGAAAATCATTCTTTTTGTCTCGAGAATGATTTGGTAATAAGCAAAAATTGTATAAAAATCGATAATTTTTGAATTTTTAAAAAATTTTAGGTAAAAAACTGTCAAATTTTAATCTAGAGAGCCGTGATATGATGGTTTATAAAAACTACTTTTCGCTGTCAAACAAAAGAAATTTAAAATCAAAGCAATACTGATTGAAGATAAAAATTAAAAGAAATTTACCTGTCAAATTAAGTAAGGTTATATTTTTGTAAATCAAGAAACTTAAAGTGAAATCAAGAGAAGAACCCCGATATTCATTTTTGTCTCTGTTAAACTATCCAGATCCAATTGTATCCTGCATTGATTTATCCTGTTCATGATTTTGATTCCTGGAAGATATTGCATCCATCCCATTTTGAATTGACTAGGAAAGTAACCAAAATTAGAAATAAAATCTATATTAGTATATTTTAGTCTATTTTAGTATATTATTCCTATGCACAATCTAAAATTTTAATGGGCAAATATCGATTATTTACTGTTACTTTTTTCCTCCCTAATTTTAATTTGGTAAATAAACAAACTAAATAAACCAAAAGCTAAAGCTCCACGCACAGAAAATTCTTTGGGACTACCAAAACGGCTTCAGACCAGGAAGATAAACAATCAATGCAATCCATACGCTAGAACAAATAATACAAAGAATATGGGAATATAACAAAGAACTCCACATAATTTTATAGACTTCAAAACCGCTTTTGATAGCATCAATAGACTAAAGATGTTGAAGAAATTAAAAACCCAGTATACCAAAAAAACTGATAGATTTACTCGAAATAACCCTTAAAAATACCAAAGTTAAAGTGAGGTTTCATGGAAACACCACAGAAGAGTTCAAGGTAAATGAAGGGGTAAAGCACCAACAGTATTTAACTTAGCTCTCGAAAGTATATTAAGGAAAGCAAATATAAACAATAGAAACATAATAACAGACCAAATAAAAGTTATAGCGTATGCCGATGATCTGACTATAATAATAATAATAATGTTTTATTTAGTTTGTGTTACAATGATTTACAATTACAAAAAGAAAAATTGAACAAAGCTACTAACCGATAAGTGCTTACACTTGTTTCGATAATGACAAAAATATTATAACTATGTATAAAAGAAAAAAAAACGTTAAAATCACATAACTATGTAAAAATATTATAAAATAATGGCAATGTATAAGAAAGTATTAAGAATAAAGAATTAAAACTATTTACATAAAATATACAATGTAAATAACATAATAAAATAAAAGTCACATTATAAGGGTAAAGGGTTATAGTTATAGCGTATGCCGATGATCTGACTATAATAACAACAAAAGAAAAAGATATAAAAAAAGCTATAGAAAAACTGGACAAAGAAGCGAATACATGCGAATAGGAAGAGAGAAAATACCACCACAAGAATACCTAGAAGTGCAAAAGTATAAATTCGAACTGGTAACCACCTTCAACTATTTAGGTATGATGACAGGATTAGTAAGCGTAGAAAAGGTCAAGGAAAGAATCCTCAAAGGAAACCAAGCTCTAGGAATAAACAGATAGATACTGAAAAACAAAAATTTAGTAAAAGGACAAAAATAAATATATATAAAATATTAATAAGACCAACGATTACATACGCTATGGAAACTGTGGTAATGACTAAAAAGGAAGAGGAAGACTTGAAAAGAAAGATTATGAGGACAATACTAGGTCCAGATATAACGGAGGAAGGAGAAAGAAGACGAAAAAGAAATGCAGAAATTGAAAAATAACTAGGAGGAGAAAATATAATAAGATCAAGGTTTTTCGTTTGGAATGCGATGGAAACCCACAGACACGATTAAAAGGATAACAAACTGGACTCCACTGGGGACAAGAAACAGAGGAAGACCAAGGAAAAAATGACTCGAAGAAGTAAAAGAAGATATTAAAACACTGAATATAAAAGATTGGATCATAACATGTAAAAACAGAAAAATTGGAAAATAATAACAACGGCAGCGAATACACATGAGAAGCTATAATCTATAATGGGAAAGAGAGGAATAATCCACCTCATTAAATGGATTTAAAACGCTATAAGCGATGCCATAATCCTACGGGATTGAACGGCAATGATGATGATGATGAAATAAACAATATTATTATTAAAATGGAGATCCCCTTTTGCCCCAACCTTGAGGTTACATTTGAATCTGAATAATATAGGTACACGAACTTGGAAAACATATTTTTATAAAGTAGCATAAACCCAAGCAGTATAATATACGTAAAACCATTTTTTGGAAACTTGTTTTATCCCGAACTTTTACTAGATTCTATATACTAAATTTTGCATTGCAGTTTATTTCTGTTTACCTATTTTTGTATCACGATTGAAACTTCAGCTGTATAAGCATTTAAATTCCATACCGTTTCGTAATCGATACCAGTTCAAAACTATTTGCGTACATCGTTTCCCAAACTGACCTCTGGGATGCGACATTTTGGATTGACAGAGGGTTTTTGGGTCGAATATCCCCAAGCAAACTTTAGTTTTCGTGTTTCAATACCTTTGACAGATTTTACTAAAATGTAATTTTCCTGTGAACAGATATAATTTAACTTGACATTTCTGGCGGTCAAACATTTCGACATCGGTTCAGTCAATAGAGTAAAAGCTTAGGAAGAGAAAATGGTTATTAAATTATAATTTGTTTGTGTCGGATAATTGGTATATACTGATAGGATAAAGGTACTTGATGTAAATTTATAGGAAATAGGTAATATGGATGGATAATATTAGATTAGATTAAAGAAAATTTCAAAATCTGTTGTCAACATATTCTTTTGGCATTTTATAAAACGATAACGATAGGATATGTATCCAAATTTTTGATGTATAGACAGAATTATTTTTTATTGTAAACCCATAAAGGCATTTAGTATATTACAATCCGGTCAACAGTGACCAATGAGCAATTTAATTCTAACTTAATCTAATAGAGTTTGAAACTTAAAACTAAGGTATACTCATCAACGTTCCTTAGGTTCTGTAGAATGGATTGTACTAAAGTTTAACGTGCACAAACAAGCTCTGCTTTTGCACTAAAAAACAATAAACTAACTCAAAAGGCTTGATCCTCTTAAGTCTTTTTTCTAATACAGTATTGTCAAGGAGCTGGATATCCTCGACATTGACATGATGATGAAGTCTTTCTTCGTGACTCTTGACTAATTTCTTGATGGTCTGGTCAACAGTGTCCATTTCCAGATCCCTATGGAGGTCTTATATTCTATTTCTTCATGATGTAAGAAATTATTCTTAATTATTATGGCTCTTCCACCTCTCGCTGCATTGTCAGGATGGTTAGTTTGATAAATTTTGTAATTTCTAAATTTAATATGTACTGATTAGTAAAATGCCTTTCAGAAATGAGACACGCATCTAATACATTTACATCTAGGATTGCTTGCAATTCTTGTTGGTGTTGCAAGAGACCATTAGCGTTCCATTCCATTATTTTAAAATTAGCCATTCCTCTGCTTTGGAATAGCTCCTTTGGCACAATGTTCTAAACTAGTTATTCGTTCGTCAAATTTTTGGAATAACTGCTCCTGTTTCTTAAGTTGTTCTAAGATCAATTGTAAAGTCGGGTCAGTAGTTGCTTTAATTTGTGTTCTAACATTATTGTTTTTACTGGCATTTGATAGTCCTGCAACAGCTTGGTTGTAGGAAGATGGCCTATTTTCACTTTTTTTAACTTGATTTCCGTTATTCCTTCTTTTTACTGAAGAGTCAGTTTTTACCTGTTGTACTTGTCGTACTGGTTGTCTAGGTAAATAGGTTATAATTGCTTTAATTTCAACCCTGATTCCCAGTATATCCGTAATACTATAGATTTTATTTAACATCTTCATCTTGGTTAAATTACAACATAAACATGTTTAGCGGTTGCTTAGTTTTACTAGGTTGTTTAGTCTCCAATTGTTTTCTAAAAAAGAACCAAATATATGCTGCAGCTACGAAACTTACTTACTTTCAAGGGTACTGAATCCGTAAAAAATAATATATTAATAGTTTTTTACCCATTTCAACCCTTAAAACGGGCGAAAAGCATCACTTTTCGGTAAATTGTTGATTATGAGTATTCGGTAAAGAATGATACACCTTTTCATTGGGGTTTCATGTCAAGGGAATGCTTATGAAAGTAGGAAGGCTGTAACAACTCCCGGGGTTTGAAACAAAGCTGCCCTCCACCCTTTTCTGACCTTCTCTTATTACTAAATCCTTTTGTAAAACTCTTCCACTCAAAAACATCAATATACCGGAAGAAGGACCGAAAAGGTGTGGTTTTTGACCATTTGAAAAAGGTTTCGATAACTAAAAACTATTCGACTACTCTTCCGATTCCTGCTGTAGGCTGACTTGTCTCCATAGAAATTCTTAAATCGAGACTTGAAATGAGGTGGCATGAGCTATGTTACCAAAGAGTACACCATCTAACAAGAGAAAGCTGTTTTCCTGATAACAAAGTATGCGCATGCGCGATTTAACCAGTTTAACTGTCAATGTCAATTATCATTTCCGTTATTCCGATTGACGCAGTATTGCCGTTTTGCGGGTAATTAGTGGCATTTGCCTAAAATGAGAAATACTGCCAGGAAATATCTGAACTAAGATAGGTATAGACCAAATCCGAAATTCGGTCGCCATTTGTCCGTTTTCGCGAAAACCGTCATCTTCTTAATACATCCTGTAGCAGTGTCCTCAAGAAAAATTAAAGAAGTTACCTCGAGCCAAAGATTAATCAGTATTTGCCCTTCCCCTCTCCCCCAAATTAAACTAGCGACTTGAAATTTGGATACAATACTTGGGTCATGACTATCTATCGGACGAAAAAATCAAGTCTCGAAGTCACTTTCTTCCCTGCGAAAAACGCGAACACGGCTCTAGGTGTGTTGTTGCCGCGGCGAAAATCCCTATACTTTCAAATCGCAATATCTTGTTACAGGTTTAAATCAAGTATTAGTAATCTTAAGAACCTAATATTTACTTACTTTAGGAATTTCAAAAGAGTTCAGATATTTTAACTGTTTATTAATTTAAGTTAACCTAATTCATTTGTTTACAATGTTCAGAACTATTTTAGTGACCTTTGAACTCTGCTCTTCTTCTCTTATATTTTGGTAGATTTTACAATTAAGGTTATTAGGTATGCCTACACCTGGCTAAAATATTTATGTTCACCAATAAACTCCTAGGTCAGGAAATGTGTCTTTCTCATTCACTTCCTTCTTTTTGATCTTTTTTGTTCTTGGTTGAGATTTGGGCCATGAGGTTCTGATTTCCTAACTTTTTTTTCCAATTGTTTCAACCTAAAACAAATTGGTTAAAAATATCATCTAACAAATATAGTATAAGTAATCTAAGTGGATTTACCGATATTTGCGGATAAATTATACTTATCTAAAAAGGCCGCTACTAATCTCCGGTAAGCATGCTTGACCTTATTGGTGATATAAATCTACAATTCCTATATTATTGCTTTTAGGCCTTCACTCGTTACGTATCAATCACTCGTTACGTATCAATCACTCATTGCCATCAATTATTTTGGGAATGAACTTTTGGAAAGCCATGCGCATAGTGCCGGATATGTTTTCTGGGAAATGGTTTTTCCAAGATGTATCTCAAGAATTACCATCTACTCAACTCGCCCTCATATCTTCTGGATTTTTATCTAGTGAACAGAAGTCTAGGCTTGATAAATTTATTGATAGTACTTTTCAGAATATGGGAGTCAAATTAGGTTGCACTTCTCAAGTGGAACACATCATTAGGACCAATGCATTACCGATTAAACAGCGGCATTACCCTTTGTCTCCGCCATTATTGAAGCAGGTTAACGAGGAACTAACGAAGATGCTGGATGATGGTGTCATCGAGCCTTGTAGGTCCCCGTGGGCTTCACCAATTCTCTTTCTCAAGAAAAAAGACGGACGATATTGTTTTGTGGTAGACTTCAGAGAATTGAACAAGGTTACCGAAAAGGATGCGTATCCTCTTCCCTTCGTTAACGCAACTCTCGTTAAATTGAGAGATTCGCACTTTTTGACAACTCTCGACATAAAGAGTGCGTATTGGCAAATTCCATTGTCAGAGGAGTCAAAACCAATGACAGCTTTTGTATTACCTGGACGTGGGCTATTTTAGTTTCGAAGAATGTCCATGGGACTTCATAATGCGCCTGCAACATGGCAACGTTTCATCGATCAAGTCGTTGGGTTGGATCTAGAGAAATATATTTTTGTGTATCTAGACGACGTGATAATTTGTGCGGAAACATTTGAAAAGCACTTAGAAGTACTTCAAGGAGTTCTCTCCCGATTGACTACCGCTGGTCTCACCCTAAACCGAGAAAAATGTCATTTTTGCAAATCAGAGCTGCAATATCTTGGGTATGTTGTAGGAGCAGGAGGTCTCATGGTGGATCCTGCAAAAGTGGAAGCAATACTGCAAATTCCACAACCAAAATCGAGTTCCGAAGTTCGAAGATTAATAGGAGTTGCATCATGGTATCGGCGATTTGTGCCCAATTTTTCATCCTTGACAGCACCCTTATGCAATCTCCTGAAGAAGAACCAACCTTTTCACTGGAGTTCCGAATGTGAAGCTTCGTTTAAGTCACTTAAAGAATGCCTTAAACTTAAAAAAAAAAGTTCGGAAATCTCAACCAAGAACAAAAAAATCTACCAAAATATAAGCGAAGAAGAGCAGAGTTCAAAGGTCATTAAAATAGTTCTGAACATTGTAAACAAATGAATAAGGTTAACTTAAATTAATAAACAGTTAAAATATCTGAACTCTTTTGAAATTCCTAAAGTAAGTAAATATTAGGTTCTTAAGATTACTAATACTTGATTTAAACCTGTAACAATCTCGAGAACCGCTAAACCGATTTGGACGGATTTCCCATACCTTTACATGTTAATTTACCTCTTTCCACAACTCCTTTAGCTTTCATATAATGATCACGTGAAAGAGGAACCTCCAATCTATGAAATCGCAAAGAAAAAAATTCGAAAAGAACGACTTCGTTTATCGGGTTTTTTTTCGACAGATCAACTCTACTAAACGGGGAGGTATATTCATCAACACTATTATTTTTCTGGGTGTAGTTCGGTTTGTTTTAATTTAAATAAATACATGATACTTTTCTCAGTGTATTTCAAATAGTTTATGTGTCAATGCTGTAACGTATTTCCTCTCAATATTGTGGCTATCCAACATCAAAGGAACCGATCAAGCTTTCGCATCTTGTTAGATGGTGTACTCTTTGATGTTACTGTCAAATTATTTTGACAAACAGTAGTGGTTCTCGATTTGTTACGCCGTGCTTTTAACATTTCGCCTTCAATCCTTGTGTGATAGAATGTATGGACATGCAATTACGTGCCCTTTAATGGGTTTATCAATTTTGCAGTCTAAAATATACGAATTTTTTGAAAAATAAAGGTTTTAAATCTATCGTCGAGTCCAGACTTTTAATATTATTTTCTGGGTCACCCGGTAGGTATAGTCATGTAAAAGGATGCAAAAATTGCTTCTTAATAAGCCGTACAGTGACATATCCAAAATATACAAATCTAGCGATCCCTAGGGTTGCATGTCTTAGGGTGCCATGTCCTTTAAGGAGGAAATTATAAATGTCTTCCGAAAATCCTTCACAATTTTATTTTAATAAAATAATCTAACTTTAAGATTATACTCATTTGATATTTAGAGAGTATCCGTTGATTTAAATACAATCTTAACTAATAATCCGAGATTCTTTTCAGTTTTGATTCCGGGATAATTTTGGAAATTAAATGGTATTTAAAAATATTGCACATTTGTTCCAGTATCAGTATACTAACCGTTTCGAATACTAGAAAGCAACATGATAAAAATAAGGCACGCAACTTTCAGGACGTTGATGTATATCTAAGTGTAACAATTTTAATTCAGAAAAATGTCATGCGGCTTTGCACGCAATCCAATATTTATTTACTGTTTAATATTAATTTAAGAAATAATTTATTAAAATCGGATTACACACAGTTGTTAATTGAAGGTTAGTAGTTTATATTTCATTATTATATGTTTAAATAACTCACCACACAGTGTGTCAACTTTAAGTGATTTATTAGCAAGATTTTTTGGGTAATTAAAATAAAGTATATTTAAGATAATAATTCAACAAACATTTTTTTTACTTATTAATGGATAGACAAAATTTTTTATTTTTTACCGTATTTACCGTATTTTTTACAGATACAACGATCCTCAAAGGTACATTTTCCACAAACATTTGGAACATACAGTATTGTCCGAAATAAACAGTACTGAAACTAAGTTGGTGGTGTCACTATACGCGCGCTGCCATAACCAAGTTAGCTAGTGGAGACCTGTTAAGTAAACCTTAAACAATTAATTAGTAGGACCTAATTGTTAAAAATGGTACAGAGCATAAAGTGTTTCTGGTTTCGCTCATACGGAATCGGACGACGTAATAGTGCAAGTCTGCGATACGTGTGTGATCAATTCACACAACGGTTTAATAAACGTTCTCCAAGTAATGCTGTAATTTTAAAGGTTACTAAAAAGTTCAGAAATACGGGTAATGGATTGTGCCAACGAAAAGGAAAGTCCCAGGACAGTTAACAACAACAATAACCATGAACGTGTTTTTGAACAGATCTTAGAAAATCCGAAAGTCAGCCAGACAAGGACGACAGGATTGCAACTTGGTTTAAAAATAACTTCCCTGCAAAGAATTCTGAAGGAGCTGAGTGCATTTTCGTATGTGATTCAGATTATCGCAGTAGAGTGGAATATTGCAACTTGCCATACTGCGGCCGCAGTTCGTCAATTTCTTCAGGGATATTTTCCAAGAAGATTCATTTCACGATTTACTGACTTTCCTTATCCTTCACATTCTCCAGACGCATGGCTAAAAATGGCGTTTTCAAAAGCACACAAACCATCGATGAATTAAAGGATGCTATTAGAGACTTCTTCGCAGACCTGAGACAACCCTTATTCTATAACATGACGAGAAACTTAGAACATCGTTATGAAGTCTGTCTTGAACGAGGAGGTGCACATTTAGTACATGTAGTAAAGTGTCAATAATATGTATTTCTTAAATAAATAAAACAATTACAAGTTCAGTACTGTTTATTTTGGGCAATACCGTATTTTTGGTTTTTTCTTCTTGGTAAATACTTTATTTAACACGATTTACGTTTATAAGGATAAAATGTTTTGGAATGAAGATGAATAATGAAAAAACTATAGTTATAGCAATAAATTATCTGAAGATGTAAACATAGAAGAAGTACGGCCTGAAGAGGTCAATACTTTTCAATACTTAGTAGTAGTATAAAATTAAACGTATAAAAAACCATCTTCAGACCAATAATAACATTTGGTTGTTAATCTTCAATTGCAAATGACATATCTTAGAAGAGTAATACCAAGAAACAGGCTGAGACACAGACAAAAGGCAAGGTCGGGTATTGCATGCAATGAATAAACGATATACGACAGAACTGTACAAAGGATGTGAAATAAAAATCACACAAGCTCCCACCCTTTGTGCAGTTTTGTCACTCCCGTGGTCCTTTTTTGATATTTTTATGGTTCAAAAAAATTCCACCTTCCTATGATATACGACAGGTTTGCAATACAAAATAAGAAGAGTGAATACTACGTAAGACTTGAGATAAAGTAATGGGAGAGGTACTACACGAAAGAGGTAATACAAGGAGAAAATCAAAAGAAAAGGTTTTTACATCATTAAAAGCGTAAACGCTCCACATCATCTAAGAGATAGAAGTCTCTATGATTATATTTATAAAATAATAAATCAGTGCCGTGATAGTGTTAATTTTTTAAAAAAAATTGAACAACTAATAAAAAGACTTTAAAGTTTTTATAGTGTTAAGTGAGTAATTAAATCGCTTTATAATGAGCTATTACTTGATTGCCGTTGCACTCTAAAATTTACAAAGGGGAAACTGTAACCTGTTTATGGGTTGCAAAACTCTATAATGCAATTGTTACTTCGTTGGAAATTAAAATTGATATGTCTGAGGAGTTTCCCAAAAATGTTATAAATGTGTTGAGTTGATAGGAGGACAATGTATTTATTAATTTATTAACTTGTATAAATTGATTTTACGTTGGAGCAGTTGGAACAATATACAACAAAAACAGAACAATTTGAACGTCAGCGCGTTATAACTGATCGCTATAAGTAAAATTGAGTTCCATGCTGTTACTCAAAATTACAAAAAAAAATAATCATAAATAATCTTCATTGAAATTGTAACTAATAATAAACAGGACCTAATTGATTTTGGCTAAAATTTAATTTCGAAGTGTGTACACATGCAAAATACATGCTGATATAATTAGCATCCTGATATGTAAACTAAATTATGCCTGTGATTGATATTTAATAGTAAATAAATATGAACTGAGTTAAACAACTCGGATATTTTGGCCCTTTACCCTTTCTATATGGTATATTAAAAAACTCTTTTATAAATAACCAGTAAAACTTATAAATCATTAGTTTTGTAGATATTTAAGTTATAACGATTTATTATTATATATGATAAAAATAAATCAGAAATACATTAACTTTATTTACATACATAATGAGTACCTCATATACAGTGCGGATCATAAGTATTACCCCCCCCCCCCCTACCTAACTCGTTATTGGACTCTTGATAGGAAAATCGCCGAGACAGGTCGACTTTTGATTTCTACAATGTACATTTTTGTATGAATATTTTACCCCCAATTTCATCCCTTATTGGAGGGAAGCAACCCTTTCGAAAAATGTAAATAGCATGGGGTGGTGAGTGATAGATCATTTGAAAGGAGGATTTATTCTCCATTCAACCGTGGAAGAAATATTTAAATTTGCTTTATTACGTGATGAGTTATTAATGTTTAAAAATAATAAAACACCATAAACAGGAAGGCAACTAAATGTTCCCCGTTGACCTCCTGGTAAAAATAAAGTCTATTTTTAGTTTCAGCTTTGACGTTTTGCAAAAAAAACATTAAAAAAATAAAATAAAAAAATAAGATAAAAAAAAATCATAAAAAAAAATAAAAATAATAGTAAAAAATTAAAAAAAAATAAAGTGAAAATAAAAAAAAATAAAAGAAATTAAAAAAAAACACGGTTGAATAGAGAATAAAACCCCCTTTCAAATGAGCTATTACTCACCACCCCATGCTAATAAAATTTTTCGAAAGGGTTGCTCCCCTCCAGTAAGGGATAAAATTAGGGGTAAACTATTCATACAAAAATGTACATTGTAGAAATCAAAAGTCGACTTGTCTCGGCGATTTTCCTAACAAGAGTCCAGTAACGAGTAACGATCCTCACCCCATTACTCAACACGTAATGAAGCAAATTGAAAAATTTTTGTACGGTTGAATGGAGAATAAAACCTTATTTCAAATGATCTATCACTCACCACCCCATGCTATTTAAATTTTTCGAAAGGGTTGCTCCCTTCCAGTAAGGGATGAAATTAGGGGTAAACTATTCATACAAAAATGTACATTGTAGAAATCAAAAGTCGACGTTTCTCGGCGATTTTCCTAACAAGAGTCCAGTAACGAGTTAGATAGTGGGGGTAACACTTATGATCCGAACTGTATATTATACTGTAAATGTAAAAATGCGAAAATACTATTTCAGTTGTAATATCTGTATTACTGATGATCCTAGTTGTCGCTACTTACCGTGTTGGTTTAATTGAATATAACGATTTTTAACTTTAAATCCTGATTTCTAACTAACGGTCGTAAAAAAATATAAACATTTAAATACAGAGCTGTAGACTTCTCTTTGAATAATTAACTATTATCTTTGTTTGAAATCACAGGTATAAACAATTTGAGCACTCCGTAAGCAATAATATTATCGACGCCACGAGTATTAAATTTTTCTGCACCGACAGTTGTTATGATAGTATTCTTCTTTTTCACTGTATTGGCCTCAGCTGTCATTATTATGGCTAAACCTACATCGACATTATTAAAAAACCAATCCAATAAAAAAGTCCCAGGACCCAATATCCTTTATCCTTCTCCGCATCACTGTATAAAAGCACATATTTTAATATAAATTTTCCAACTAACATTCACTATCCATACATATATCATGAATTTAGTTTAATAAATTTATATTTTGGAACGAACTAGCAATACCATCTACTTTTACTAATAAACCTGTCAAACTTTTCCTATAAATTCGTGCTATTTTCCTGTCTAAATATGTAGATTGGTCATAAAAAATCGTAAATACTTTCAACATTTGCAAAATATTGAATATTTCGTTAAAAGCTGCACAAAAACAAATTTAGTTTTTCGTATATTTAGAACTATTCATTTAGTATGCCAAAAAGTAACTAATTCGTTTACAGGGTCTCTCCAAATGTATCGCGAAAGATCGGGTTTGTGTTGGATATAAAAACAATTGTGTAATTATTTTAACTGTTGTGGATTTTAATTTTTTTAATGGAAAATCCGCAAATCGGTATTTTTATTTTTATAAAAATTATTTCGGCATCGATTTTAGGATTTGTTTTCGCAAATTTCGATAAGTTTCATCCAAAATAACTCCTTTTTATAAAGTTCTAAGGCTATTCTCCCTGACCTGTAAGCCAATCTTGTAGTTTCTTACTGAATAATTCGATTCTTTTCAAGGTTCATTGGTGAAGGAAAGTTCTACAATCTATAAGTTTTTTAACTTGATCAATTTTTTAGCAAATTGACTAAGAATTAACCGATATATGAAGTAAACAAATTCAACAAACAGACAGATTCAACACATTTACTAAGAAAGAAAAGAAGAGGTAAAGTTTCTCGGGGTCATTATGGACTAGAGGCCCCTAGAGAACCTCTATCAGGAAACCACGAAAACCAATAAACAGGTCTCACCTGTTCCATAGTAAATGTTTAATTTCCAATTACAAATTAAAAATTTCATTCCTATTTAATAAGCAAATTGGCAACCGCGACACTGACAACAGTCAGTATTGGCAACCGCGCTACCAGCAACTCGACAGATATATTTGAATTAGACGATAAAATAAAGTTTAAAAATCTTTCACTCGATTCGAGTTGAAGTCAGACAAAATCGCCAACTTTGAGATAGACGAACTCCATTTAGGCACATCAAGCTTCCGTTTCCTGAACACTTGCATCGAATTCTTCCACGCGTCCGCATTCTTGAACGTAACCAATCTGGGCGGGGCTTAACACAACTGCGAGAAGCGCAAATTATTTAACTAGTAAAAATATATTTTAAATTCAAGTACTCCGACAGTGCAGCAATTTACAATAGTGTGGCTTTGACTGTTTAACTGACTGCATAGAATTTTGTTCTAACCTAACTTAACTAGAATTCTTAAATACAAGGTCCTACTCACTAGTGTACCTTAGGGTCTGATAATTTTAGTAACATTACCGGTAACGTGTAACACAATATCCGCACAATACTCTGTTTGTAACTAGCACTGTCACTGAACTAGTTCAAAAGGTTTGGTCCTCTTGAGTCTTCTTACTAAATTGGTATTATCGAGGAGCTGGATGAACTCAACGTTCCCATGTTGGAGCAGCCGTTGTTCATGGCTGCTGGCAGATTTAGATATAGTCTTGTCAACAGTTTCTACATCCAGGTCCCTATGAAGATCACTGTTGCGACAGTACCAGGGTGCATCGACGATGTTCCTTAATACTTTACTTTGAAAACGTTGGATAACTTGAATGTTACTTTTACTGGCGCATCCCCAAAGCTGGCTACCATACGTCCAAACGGGTTTCAATATCTGCTTATAGAGGAGCAGTTTGTTATGTGTGGACAACTTGGAGTTTCTTCCTAATAACCAATACTTACATCTTTTTATATTTTATACCAAGCACTTCACGTTTCTTTTTAATGTGGACTTTCCAGCGAAGTCTAGCGTCGAGAGTCATTCCAAGATATTTTGCTGTATGAACTTAACGTTACTTAACGTAAAAATATTTCTTTTCACAAAATATTATAAAAATACAAGTTCAATCTGAGTGGCTAATAATAACGTGAATAATTTTATACTAATTTAGTGTTACTAGTTAGTAGTATTACCTATGTAGTGTTTGTATTTGTTACGTTTTTCTTCAATCATTAAAAGTTTAATAAACTTGTTAAACGTAACGTGTGTGTTTTATTTGGAATTTTTCTGGAAAAACGAAAGTTATACAGTCCACCTTCAAACAATGTTTAAAATTGCGGCAATATAGCAAAAAACTTGCATCGGCCGACCTTGGAAACAGTTGCAAAAGGGTATCTTGCTGAAGATGCGTCAGTAAAAATTTTCTAACTAATGATTTTCCACTCCTGAACTTGATGAAAATATTATTTTTATGAAATTCAAATTGACTTTTTCAAACTGTCACCAACGTTTTTCATAATATTTCATAATATTTACCTGCGTTGCCGTGGTTTACAATGCATTTTATATGAGTGAAATATAGCATTAACCAGATGAGAATAAAGATCAAACAGGCAGAACATCAACCGTAATCAGAGTTGATAACGATTCTCGCTCACTCGCCGGATGTCATAACAACTACTGACACCTGAATGGGGAGCACATTTGTGTGAAACTTGAACTTATCAGGGAAAAGCAAGAGCTTGATAACTTGTGAATCGCTTATATAGAATCGTTTACCAGTCGTGTATTAAGGTCGAGGGATGGGGATGACATTTCGCGAAAGTGTTGTTCGACAATGGATCATCCTTCTTGTGTCTCCCTGCGGTATTTGATTTGTGTTTCCAAGTGATTCTATTTATCGTTGATTCGCTTTCTTCTTGTCTATTCATCCACTGTCGAGGTTAATTTCTACAGCCAGCAAATTGATATTATGATAAATTTTGGTTATGGCGCTATCGATATTAACCAAAATTAGTATATTGTTACGTACTATCTTTTGTGTAAAAGCGAAAAATTACTTTTGTTTAATATTTAATTTCGTTATTTTATTTATTTTGAATTTTAGTTGTAGTAAATAACCTATTAAATTACTATTGATTTTTTTATTGCCGTCTGTCGTAATCTCAGACAGAATGTAATTATTTGTTGTTGATAATTTTGGGCGCCATCTACTTTCCAGTAGAAAAATTGAGAGTCTTAATCCCAGGTAGTGCTTCATCTATTGGCCGCGTGATTGTAAAAATCGATAATAAGGACTCAGTGAATATGAAAACATTTATTAATAATCATAAAATAACGGTTAACCTTTTAGTTTATGTGAGAATAAGAGTTGTTTGCCAGAATAAGGTAAGCGTAATAAATTTCCTATTTATAAAATCAACAATTAATACTTAAATATCGATATTTAATATTGTGAATTGGTACCTTTAATACGACTTAGATTTTATTTCTAATTCTGGTTACTTTCCTAGTCAAATCAGGAACAGGATAAATCAACACAGGATACAATTGGATCTGGATGGTTTAACAGGAACAAAGATGAAACAAATATCGGGCTTCTTCCCTTGATTTAACTTTAAGTTTCTTGATTTACAAATACATAACCTCACTTAATTTGACAGGTAAATTTTTTTTGATTTTTATCTTCAATCAGTATTGCTTTGATTTTAAATTTCTTTCGTTTTTATTACGAGCACCGATGTGAACAGTTCAAGAGGTTTTGATCAAAAGCTTCACTTGACAGCGCAAAGTAGTTTTTATAAACCATCATATCACGGCTCTCTAGATTAAAATTTGACAGTTTTTTTACTTAAAATGTTTCAAAAATTAAAAAATTATTAATTTTTATACAATTTTTGCTTATTGCCAAATCATTCTCGAGACAAAAAGAATAATTTTGATATAATTTATTTACAATTCCTACTTATATTAAACTTACACACAGACTTTTTAAGTTTCAAACATTATTTTCGAAATTACATTCTGTCCTGTGATTTATTGAAGTAAAATAAATAGTTATTTAATGGTATTAATAAAATGATTTGTTTAATTTTTTCTCTGCGTATTGAACACAAGTTTTGTATTCTCTTTAATTAGTTAGTCAACTTAGTCAACCGTTACAATATCTTACCCATTCAGTTAAATAACACGTTCCTTTTCCGTGTTTTCCGTTTGATGTTCTGGCCCATTTTCCTCTGCTGATAAGAGGTATAAAAAATTAGTTTCTAAATTTTGCGTGTGGATTTCCAAAAAGAAAATTTTGCTGGGACGTTCCGTACCCTATCAATGTATTCTCCCTTGATCTTCTGATTTGTTTTTGTTTTTGAGTCTTATTGTTTGAAATACTTATCCTTTATCCTGTTCTTCTTTATTCTTTGACGAGTTTTCCAATTTCAACTGAGCATTTCAATCCTTTTGTCAAATGAGTAAACTCTTTTGTGTCATAATATTTCAAGCTTTCTCTTCAAGTTGTTCAATTGTTCGCAAATTTAGCTTGATTTGAATAACTATTGGCAATTGCCTGTGGATTCTCAACTTGGCTTTTTGGCTTCACAGGTAAAATTTTTAAAAATAGTGAAGTACTTCGTTTTTTGTAGAGATATACCAAATTCGCTACACACCGTATACTAACTGGTTGACCACTTATTTTTTATTGTATATTACATTGCTAGTTTACAATAATCTTTGGGAGAAATTGACAAAACTTGGAGCATTTAGATGCCGCCATTCCGGTCACTGTTCAACATAAATCAATAGATAATCGAACCAAACGCGAAGCTATTGCAACCAAAATTTCTGCGTTATGGGTCAACCACAACGTAAATATTATCTTATCAGTTTCGCTATGAATGCAGCCGATGGTAACGTATCATCAAATAGGGCGGTGTAGCCAAAGTTATTTATACATATAAATATTTACATAAAATTTTATTGTTCCAAATGATTTCGTGTACCTATGACTATAATAATAATAATAATAATAATAATAATAATAATAATAATAATAATAATAATAATAATAATAATAATAATAATAATAATAATAATAATAATAATAATAATAATAATAATAATAATAATAATAATAATAATAATAATAATAATAATAATAATAATAATAATAATAATAATAATAATAATAATAATAATAATAATAATAATAATAATAATAATAATAATAATAATAATAATAATAATAATAATAATAATAATAATAATAATAATAATAATAATAATAATAATAATATAGGGGGGTGGGTGGCTCAGCGGTAGATCAAACACTCTTTCTAGATTAGATCTCTCAATATGCTCCCCAGTACTGCATCCTAAACTACAATGGAATGTCCTTGATGAACATAACACTGATCACATCCCTATATCAATAGAATTTGCTGATAGAACTGTCAACAATAACGTACTTCCAAAATATATCTTCCATAAAGCAAACTGGACCCTTTATGAAAACACCTTGGACACTCAGGATATTACTGGTGAATTAATTGAGGAGCAGGTAGATAAATTAACTAAAGCCATTCAAAGTGCGGCCAATCTATCAATCCCTAAAACAAGTGGTTTGATAAAGAAAAGAAGGGTACCCTGGTGGAACACAGAATTGGCAGAGGCAATCAAAAGTAAGAAACGAGCCTATAACCTATTCAAGAGAGCCCCGACTTATGAAAACATGATAAATTTCAAAAGACTAAGAGCCAAAGCCCGCCTCCTTTTGGTGAAAAGTAAAAGAGAATCTTGGCAACATTATGTAAACTCCATTGACCGAAATACACCAACAAAAGAAATATGGGAAAAGATTAGAAAAATCAAAGGAAATAAGTTTATCTCACCCTCCCCCATATTAATTATAAACGGCAGAGAAATAACAGGCGAAGTTAATATAGCAGAACAACTTGCTGAAACTTTTGCAACAGTAAGTGCCACTAAAAACTACAACCCCAATTTTATAGAGCTTAAAACTGTCCAAGAAAGCATTCCTATAGACTTTAAAACAAGTGAAATCATACCATATAATGAACCGTTCAGCTTAGAGGAACTTGAAAATAGTATATCCTCCACCAATAATTCAGCACCAGGCAGTGACGAGATTCCCTTTGAACTCCTTCGACGGTTAACTGAAAATAAAAAAATATTCCTATTAAATTTATTTAACAAAATATATACCAACGGTACTTACCCCACACAATGGAAGAACGCCATCATAATTCCAGTCCTGAAACCTAAAAAAGATGGAAAAAACCCATCTAGCTACAGACCTATCTCACTCACACGTTGTCTAGGTAAATTACTGGAAAAAATGGCCTGTGAGAGACTACTAAGGCACTTAGAAAAACAAAAACTTTTATCAAACTATCAAATGGGCTTTCGCAAAGGTAGATCCACTGTTGATCAACTCGTATTAATGGAGAACTATATAAAAAAGAGCTTTGAAGACAGATCACATACGGTAGCAATCTTCTTCGACCTTGAAAAAGCCTATGATACAACATGGAAATATGGTATATTAAAAACATTATATACATGGGGTCTCCGAGGCAACTTACCGGAATTTATTAGAAGCTTTCTAACTGATAGAGAGTTTAGCGTCAGAGTAGGATTAGAAACATCACGAAAACATCCCATGGAAAACGGAATTCCCCAGGGTGCTAATTTGAGTGTAATACTATTTTTAATAGCTGTAAACGGCTTAGCAAATGTAGTGCCTCAAAGAGTACAAAGGAGTCTATATGTAGACGATTTAGGGATATATTACTCATCACCACAAATGGAAGATATAGTTAACACATTACAAAATAGTATAGACTCCATTGCAGAATATTCAGAAAACCACGGCTTTAAACTATCGGTAACTAAAACACATTGCATACACTTTTGCAAGCAAAGAAAAAACCACCCTGAACCTATACTATCATTGTATGGAAACAATATCCAAATCAAAACATCTACCAAATTTCTAGGCCTTATTTTTGACAAGAAACTTCTATGGCAAGACCACATAAAAGAACTTATATTGAACTGTAAGAAAAGGCTAAATATTCTAAAAACCCTAGCAAACATTAATTGGGGATCTGACACTGCTGTTCTTATCAACTTTTACAAGACATATATCCTATCAAAGATAGATTATGGATCCATTATTTACGGATCAGCAAGTGAATCGAACTTAAAACAATTAGAATATATTCAAAGTTCCGCATTAAGATTATCTCTAGGTGCGTTCAGAACCAGCCCTTACCTCTCACTATGCTGTGAAGCTGGTGTACCACCACTACGCTACAGAAGGCAAAATTTGATGACAAATTACTACTGTAAAATCCTTAACAACCCCACACATCCTGTTTATGAACTACTAAATGCACCAGAAACAGTTTTCCAGACCAGGCGAGTTAGCAGCCTTCCGTTCCGAACAAGAATATCACATTTACTTTCGTCTTTAGATATCACCCTGAGAGAAAATCAACTAGAGGAAGGCCCCAAACAACAAATTAAACACATAAAAGAAAAAATTATGGACAAATGGCAAGAAGAATGGACTTTAAATAACAATTTTTTAAAACAAATACAACCCAACATACAGCTAAAACCAACTTCATATAAGCTAGGAAAACGTAGGGACAAAGTAGTAATAACCCGAATAAAAATTGGACATACTAACCTGACAAACTCCCACCTTCTAGTCGGTAGAAACCCACCTGTCTGTGAATGCGGAGCGCAGATTACCATAAAACACCTGATCATTGAATGCCCGATACTCACCCGAAGCCGTCTAGATATGAATATAGAGAAAAACATACAGGCATGTACACCAACTACAAGTCAACAGATTAAACTTCTGAACTTCCTAAAAACAAACAATCTTTACCTTAAAATATAAATAATGTTTAATTGAATTCTTAACTGTTTCTAATGTAAGAGGAGGTTTTTGGTTGGTAGGCCTTTAAGGAGTCCAACACTATCCAATCGTAGATTGGGTGAACATGAGTTTTTCCCTCCTCAGAATTACAGAGTTAATGGCCAAAGCAGTCGATACTCTATAATGACAAAAAAAAAAAAAAAAAAAAAAAATAATAATAATAATAATAATAATAAAATGTCTTTAAAAAAAAAGTACAATTCATAGGCGTACCTCAGGGGACAGTTTTGGGTCCTATTCCCTTTTTACTTTATATTAATTCTATGCTTTCTCAAACAAGTGCAAAAGTCGTATCATATGCCGATGATACCGTAATTATCTTTAAATCAGATACCTGGTTGGACGTTAAATTAATTGCAGAGAGGGAACTTCATCTAATAACGAATTGGTTAAATACTTATCAATTATCTTTAAATGTTAATAAAACACATTATATCGCATTCTCTGCAAATAATGCTAACAGACCAGCTTTTCAAAATATTAGGATTAATCAGTCAAACACAAGTATTACTGAGGTTAGTCAGGTAAAGTACTTAGGTATCGTTATTGATAAGAATTTAAAATGGGACAGTCATATCAACTACTTAACAACTAATTTTAGAAAACTAATTTATAAATTTTACCAGTTACCTGAACTTCTCTCTATGAAACTGCTAATAATTATATACAAGGCTCTGGTTGAATCACTTTTACGTTATGGGATATTAGTTTGGGGTGGGCTTTACGAAAATTCTCTTTACTCTCTTAAAATTATACAAAATTATATTCTTAAAATTATTTTTAAACGTAATAAACTATTTTCTACTTGCTTGCTGTACTCCAGTGATATACTCAATATTAGATCTTTATATTTTTTAACAGTCCTAACATTTGCTTTTAAAAGAGGATATTTCCAACAAATAATGTGCACTCATGAATATAACATAAGGGGTACGACAGATAAACGTTTAAATATTCCAAATAATTTCAAAAATATCAGTCATCGATTTGTAACATTCATCTTACCAAAAGCTTCAAATTTATTACCACTGGCTATTTGACAAATTTCTAGAGTAACTAATTTTGTAAATGAAATAAAAATATTTATTTACCAAAAATATTTGGAGTTTTAAAAACTTCTAGCCACATAATGATTTCAATTGTATTTTTTTCTCTTGGATTAACATCCATTTATTGTCATTGTATATTATTTATGTAAACTACATGTTATGCATTTATTTTGATATTTCTCTTCCAGATGATTGCACTAATACAAGTGTTTAGTCACTTAGGGAGCAATGTTTTGGAAAACTTTTACACATCTCATTCTATTGTAAATTAAATTTTTAAATTATTCTTTAATTTCGACATATTTTGTAATTTTGTTCTACAATATTTCTTTTGTAATTTTTTTGTAATAATTTGTAATTTGTAATAAATTGTCAATAAATTTTGTAATTTTTGTCAATAGGCGAGATTTAGCCTGCTACTCTTATATCTCACCTATAAAACAAAAAATAAAAAAAGATATAATTGCAATTTTAGTGAAAATATAATAATAATATAGCAATTGGGATGAATTCATTAGCTTGAGGGCAAGATCAAGTGTGAAATCTGCCGAAAATGACATAAAAGAAAACCCAAATAAATTTTGGGCATATATAAACAACAAAAAAGGATCTAGTGGCATATCTGACAGAATGTCTTACGAAGGACAATCTTTAGACAATCCTCTGGGATATTCTCAACAGCTTTGCTGATTTTTTCTCCAAATCATACATTATTAGCTCTCAAACCGAATTTAATGATGGTGATCCGCATTCACAAGTCCTGAACACTTCCTACTTTGAAGAAAAATGTTGTCAGCCTTGAAACAAATAAAACCGAAAATGACAACGGGTCCCGATAGCATCCCTGCACTGTTGGTCAAAGACTGTGCTTATGTCCTGGCTAGTCCACTGACAATGTTGATTAATATTTGCATCAAAACTAGTACCATCCTAGATCTATGGAAATTGTCTAAAGTTCGCCCAATTTATAAAAAAGGAGATAAGTTTAATGTTGAAAATTTTAGAGCCATATCAATAATATGTAATTTCGCTAAAGCGTTTGAAATCCTTCTGTGCAGCAGGTTTTATCCTCATCTGAGCAACCAATTTTCATCACTTCAACATGGTTTCATGAAAGGTCACTCGGCAACCATCAACCTTCTCAACATCACTCAATATATTGCAGAGACAACTGATAGGAGATCCCAAACCGATCTTGTATACGGACTTCTCGAAAGCGTTCGACAAACTTGATCATGGAATACTACTATCGAAACTATACAGGTATGGCTTTTCTCAGACACTCATCGAACTCTTTGTGTCATACTTCACTGACATATTCAATGGCTTCAAATCGATAGAATATGCAGCTACCGCAGGTGTCCCACAAAGCAGCAACATTGGTCCACTTCTCTTTAACGCTTTCATAAACGACATAGTTGATGTGATTGACCTCAACTGCTTATTTTACGCGGATGACTTAAAATTATTTTCTGAGATTAACGGAATCGAAGTCTTCAACTGTCCCTTAACCTAAAGGGCATTGAGCAGTGGTGTTTCCGTAATTAGCTTCCTCTTAATGCAAGTAATGACATTCACATTGAAAAATCGGCCACTATTATTTCAATATTTAATCAACGATATTCCACTCCAATGGCCTGTCACATACACCGATCTAGGGGTTATTTTCGACTCAAAATTGTCATTTGTCCCTCATATTGAAGCCACTCTGTCAGCTGCAAACAGAATGTATGGATTCACTGCGCGCATCTCTAAAGATTTCTCCGACCCATCTACATCGAAAACGTTATACTATGCCTTTGTCAGATCAAAATTAGAATATACATCTATAATTTGGAACCCATCTCATCAGTTATACATAGAAAAGGTTGAATCGGTTCAGCGACGCTTCCTAAAACTTCTCTCCTATAGAACGGACAACAGATATCCACCAATTGGTTTCCCCCATGACGCATTATTAGCTAGACACGCTAAGAACAGCCTAAGCTGTCGTCGTGATTGTCACTCCACAATTTTTCTGATCAAACTTATTAACAACCCACATATTCTGCAAAAACTCAATTTCAATATACCATCGTCTAGTGTAGACAATACGTTTTATTTACCAACACAAATGTAATTCTGCAAGTGAGCTTGATATTTTTTACTGTTCAATCTCTGTGATTAAATCCTACTTTTTCAGTTAATTCTGTATCTATTGTTATTTCGTTAATTTGTTTTTATTTTATATTGTACTTTACTTTATTGTACTATAATTGAAACTTATATTCCGTTCTGTAGTTGGGTGTAACCTGTAGGACAGTGTAAGATGAAATAAATAAATAAATTAAATTAAATTAAAAAATTAAAGAACAAGAGTGAATGAGTAACTTATCTATTGAGTAACATTATTGTGTAGTTAATAGCTTTTCTTTTAAGATTTTTTGAAAAGTTTTCACATACGACGCTTTTTTCACTGTTGATTATTATAGAGATAAACAGCATTGTATGAAAAACTGCGTTTAAAGGTAGTAGTGTAGAAGCCAGGCATGGTGAGATTAAAATGATTTTGAATATTGACATTATGCATATCATTTCTAAAGATTAGTTTCTTATATAGATAGGGTGACATTGATGTACACGGAATTTCAAAAATTAAAGACAAAAATAGACCTTTGAATGAATTACTAACATGTAACCATATATATAGTAAATTTTCTAAGATTATTGATAAACCTGCAACATGCATTTTGTACATTTCAAGTCTATTATAATTTAAAAGAGTCAGGCAAGGATAGTAGACAGTTATACCATATAATAATTTAGAGATAACTAATCTGGAGCAGTGTTTGGTTTTAATGTTTTTATCATGAAGAACAAATTTGTTAGCATAGAGTAGACGTCATGCACTATAGGCTTGTTGCAAAATATAAATGATTGATGATGATTGAAAATTAAATTTTTATTGGATAATAGTTTGACGACGTTTTGAATATATGAATGTGGAGGTGTGAATTTTAAAAGCAAATAATATATCGAAGCTGACTAGCTGTTTATTAATTATATTCGTAGAAAATGCTTTTGATTAATTTTTAGGCAATACCGTGTTATCTAAGACTGTTAGAAAAATAATGTGTTGGGGTTTTGAGCCCACCATCTTTGAACTGCAACATAAGGCTTTCGTGAACGGGATTTATATTTGTTGAAAAAAAAATTGGATTAAAATTTAAAATATTGGAAGTACGTTTTTTTGCATTAAAGAATGTATTTATTTTAAAACAAAATGAGTGTACAGGTCAATTATTGTATTTACCTTCGCTGGCTACTACATTCTCCCATATCTCTATCAGGCAATTTTCGGATTCTATCTCAAACAATATGGCTTGTCTTATTTTATTTTTGATACACCACCCAACAGTTGTACCAACCATTTAATGGATGGGAAAGGACAACATAAAAAAACGTTAATAATAAAAATCGCAATATATATAATATACAAAAACTGTCCAGTTATAACGTCCATAAAGAAAATGGACGTTAACATTGGACAGCTTGGTAGTGTAGGGAACATCTACTATGCAATTGCATAATTTTCTAAAATTACGTAATACTTATATAATAAACACTTATAATACAGTACCTAGAGAATTACACTTTTAATTTGGTATTTTTTATTACAGGCAAATATGTCCAAGCTATCCTGAATGTTATGGTACTGATTAATTGGTTGGTATAATGGGGATGAATTTAAAATGTTATTATGTTAATATGTTCTTGCAGCTGGCAAATAAAAAATAAAATAAACTCTTAGACCCGCGCGTGGTATTTTAAAATGAACATAATTTAACAAATCAATGCTATCTGCTGATTAGTTTTTCCAGATCAGGAAGTTTAAATCATGTTAATAGTAGTTCATGAGGGTAGCCCCTTGGAGGGTAAAAAGAAGCCGATTTCATAAATTTCCTTTGAACTTTTTCAATTAGGTCGATATGGACTTTCTGCCTAGGACACCATACCTCCGATGCATATTCGAGTTTCGATCGGACAAAGCTGTTAAATAAGATTTTTAATGTAGAGATATTAGAGAATTCTTTGCAGCTTCTTATGACAAACCCTAAACTTTTATTAGCAGATGACACCATTGATTCGATATGTTTAATAAAAATTTAGCTCGGGGTCAAAGTATATTCCAAGATCTCTCACAAACTTCGGCCTGTTAAGAATAATATTATTATTATATCATAATTAAAAATAAGAGCAGTATGTCGCCTGGTAAAGACACAACAGAACATTTGTCTGGATTTAACAGAAGTGTGTTATTTTGACACCAATTTGCTATATCATTTAGACAGTTTTGGAGAAGTAAAGACTCATTGAAAGAACGAATTTTAACTAATAGATTCAGGTCATCTGCGTACATTAAAACTTTTATATCGTTGATGTTAATAACAATATCATTTAGAAAAATAGTAAATAGAAGCGGTCCCAAAATTCATCCTTGAGGAACTCCTGATGCCTGATGAAATTTATCTGATCTAAAACCGCGACACTGGACATACTGATGTCTGTCCTTCAAATACTAAGACATTAGCAGATGTAGCTGTGGACTTAAACCTTCTGGAGTAAAATAACATTGTCAATACTGTCAAAGGCCTTAGAAAAGTCAGTATATATTACTACTTGACTTCTTCTGTCTAAGGCCTCCGATATGAACTGTGTAGAGCAAATAAGATTTGTGACCGAAGACCTTTTTTTTTTTTTTTGGCAGGTGAGGAACCTCATGGCCTCCCCAGCGCTCGGATCGGGCTCTATCGCGACTGGGAGTGTGGGACTCAGGGCCTCCAGACCTCATGGCTGGAGTAGTGCAAGCCCTGCCTACCGCACCAAACCTCACCTCGTTTCCCTATAGCCCGGAACTGTCTAAATTGACTTGCATCAGGCTACGGTGCTATCTTCTAACATTTACTCTTACTGTTACTTATTGTTGTTCTTCCGCCTTCGTCGACATGACGTCTTGAATGTATTTAAAACCGATTTGCCAGTTTTCTCTTGAGGACATCATCCAACGCAGTAACCTGCTTGTACTCACGGCATTTCCCATGACCACCTCCAGCCTATTTCTCCAAATGCCCCAGCGGGGGCAGACAGATACCGTGTGCTCGGCGTCATCTACCTCATTGCAGTAGTCACACCTGTCTGAGGCAGCCTTTTTAATTCGGTACGTATAACTTTTAAAGCTACCATGACCCGATAGTACTTGTGTCAAATAATAGCCCGTTCTTCTATGCCTGCAGGCTAACCATTCCCTGACGTCCGGTAAGATTCGCTTCGTCCACTGCGCTACAGCGTGTTGGTCCGTCCATCTGGCCTGCCATCTATTAAGGGTTTCCAATCTTTCGGCCTTCTTTATTTCCTCCGTCAACCCCTCCACACTGGAGTCTATTCTTCTCCTTTCTTCCACCATCTCGTCGATTGGCGGTATCCCCGCGATCACCGCCGCCACTGTTCTGTAGGCACAGGTTACCCTAAGGAGCATTCTCCTTTGCAGGGAAATTAAAGTGTTCCTGTGCCTCTCAATTTTGACGACAGGCGCCCAAATCGGAGCTGCATAGAGAATGACTGAAGCCACCACTACATACAATATTCTTCGCCCATAGTATCCAGGTCCTCTCAGATTCGGTAATATTCTCATTAGAGCACTCACCTGCCTATTTGTTCTCGCACGTTTTCTTGATGTGTTCTCCGAAAATCTTCTTCTCGTAACCCGAGGTACTTTACACACTTCCTAGGAGTAATCTCCTGTCCATTAAGCAGGAACACTATGTCTTGCCTGTTCCTTGGTCCCTTCAGGATCAGTGCCTCAGTTTTTTCTGGTGCGATCTCCAGTCCTTTTTGGTCAAACCAGTCGGATATTCGTAGTAGAGAGACTTCGACCTCCCCCTTGAGGTCGTCTACATCCTCTCCGTATACAAGCAGGGCCAGATCGTCTGCATACGCTACCTTTTTACCCTTTGGACCCAGGTCCATCTCTAGGACTCCATTATAGAGCACATTCCAAAGGAGTGGCCCTAGCACTGATCCCTGCGGAACGCCCTGCGAGACCGACAACCGGCCGTTTCCTACGGCGATCTCTTTGTCCCGAAAGTAGTCTTTTACAACATTT
The DNA here is from genome assembly GCA_949320105.2 of Crepidodera aurea. Classification (NCBI taxonomy): domain Eukaryota; kingdom Metazoa; phylum Arthropoda; class Insecta; order Coleoptera; family Chrysomelidae; genus Crepidodera; species Crepidodera aurea. The sequence continues at coordinate 60,172,543 of OX439473.1, read as the reverse complement.
AGCAGGAAATGGGAGTTAGCCCATTTCCTGCAATTCATGTATGATATGGCTCCACTTAGCCGTATTAAAGGCGTTCTTTACGTCAACAAATATTGCAACACTCCATTTGTAGGGTCCCCTAGCTGCTAAGTATATCAACTTCTTGACAGCGTCGATCGTCGACCTCCTCTTTCGAAAACCAAACTGGTTGTCGGAGATCAAACTCCTTTCCTCTAGTTCCCTTTCCAACCTCCTCTTTATAAGGTGTTCGAAGAGCTTTGCTGCAGTTTCTATCAGACATATTGGCCTGTGCTTCCCCGTGGAAGGGTTTCCTTTTGGTATCAAGCATACCTTTGCCTTTTTCCAATCGATTGGGATATCGGAGGTCCGAAGGATGTCATTTACCAAGTCAAGCATGACTATTGGCACTTCATCCACCGCGATCTTTATGCTCTCGGCCAGGATCCCGTCGGCCCCCGGCGCCTTGCCCGTCTTAAGTCTAGCCGCTGCGTCGCGCATCTCCTCCTCCGTAAATATGGGTACGTCATCGGTAACCACCTTAGTGGTATCCGGCCTATCTGTCGTCTGCGGAAAAAGATCTCTTGTAATCTTGAGCTTCTCGTCTTCTGGTAGATCGTACGGAGTAAGCAAATTTCTGAATTTGTTAGAGACAATTTTGTACCCTTGTCCAAAAGGATCTCCTTCTAGATCTTCGCATAATTTCTTCCAACTCTCTGCTTTGGACCTTCGGATCTCCCTACTTAGGATTCTTCTATCCTCCTTATATTCCTCCTCCAGACGATCTATAAGCTCCGGTGTCTCGTTTCTTGCCCTTAGCCTTAGAATTTTTCTTCGTCATCGCTCCACCAGAAAGGCGTTTTTCGAGAAGATGTGTTGGCCCTGGTTATACACGCGGTCTGTGCTGCTCTGATTACCTCCAGAATCACCTGGGGATGAACCGGTGGTCTCGGCATTGTCATGCCAATTATATCCTTAAAAATTTGTTTATCAAAGGCTACAGTGCCAGCGCATCGGTTCTTCCTGACCAAGTTAACGTCGTCGACTTCGATTACAATGTACCTATGCAGACTGAGAGACTCAAGGTCCTCCAATACAGCCCAGCTCTTTATCCTGCCAGTCATGCCGTTGGTGCAAAAGGAAATGTCTATGATCGATTTCTGGTTTCTTCTGACAAACGTTGGTATAGTTCCGTTATTTAAAACTGTGAGATTGTGGGCCATCAGGCAATCTGCCAAGAATTCCCCGCGTCGGTCTTGTACACTCGCGCTCCAGAGCGCCGACTTCGAGTTGAAGTCTCCAACAACCAGGGCATCTCTGTTTTCTCTCCTGATATCATTCATCAAGGTACCTATGTACTCCTTGTAGACCTCCAGATTTACATTTGGGGATATATAACAGTTGTATAGAATGAAATCCTGCAATCTTAGTTTAGAGTAACCGTTCATTAGTGAGTGTTTCACGGCTCCGCACTTGCGGTTTCTACAAAGTAGGGCCGTGTCTCCTTTTTCGTCTTCCAGCCATCTTGGATCTTTACCTGTCAAGGCTCTGTTAGGTTCCTGTAAAGCGATTATGTCAGCGTTTAAGGAATCAGCTGTCGCTCTGGCCAAATCATGTGCTCTCCCCCTCCTGTCTACGTTTATCTGCAGGATTTTGGGCATTAAATTGTTTAGTGGCTTATCCCTTCCATCCCTTGGCCCTGAAGGGCACCGTATATAGGGCAGGGAGGTAGCCCTTGCAATACGTCCATATCTTCTACCTGTGCCATCTGCGGCTCCACTCCTAGTCTAATCATGCTGGGATCTACTGCTCCGGTATCTTCCTGGTTTGTCTCTGTTCTGTTTCTTTTATGGCTTCGTTGCCTAACCTTTTTAAGGGCATTTCTGAAAGCGGGACATTTCAGAGTGCCTGCCTTATGTCCGTTCGCGTTGCATACAGGACATGCTGGCTCATTTACGCAGTCTTTGGCGAAGTGGTCATCCCTTCCACATCTGAAACAACTGGCTTTCCTCTCGATCCCTTGGCAGTTGTCAGTCCTGTGGTCATATGCCCAGCACTTTGCACACCTGGGGACCCTCAGTCTCCTCTCCAGTCTGCATCTAACAAGTCCGATTCTTATGACTCCGTCCGCCAAAAGCCTATTTGCCTCATCTCTAGGGATTGTTACAGTTGCGGCCCTTTGGTCGTTTGCCATTGGCCTTAGCTCACTGACTTTATGGACGCCCTCTTCCCAGTGTCCAATTTTTTCTTGTAAAGCCCGACGGAGATCCTCTCGGGTACTCTCCATGTCCATGCCTCTGACATGGAGGGTCTCCATTTTTCCTTCCTCACCTAACTGCCAGGTTTTAAGACCCCCTTCAGAACCCTTAATAGCCTGTCTAATGTTGGTCATGGCCTCTTGGTCTTTGTCGAGTACCATGAGCAGTTTCCCATCCTTAGTACTCTTTATCACTCTTATGGCTCCCCTCGCTTCATTCCCGCCCACTGCAGTTTTTACCTTGTTCAGTATGTCTTTATAAGTGGCGCCGCCGCTGACCACCATGCCCAGGGTTGGTCTCTCTTTCCGTTCGGTCTTGCTGGGGCCAATCCTGTGAGCGTTTGTTGTATAAATCGTCACTCGAGAGCTGGAGCCATGGAAGACGCACTCCACCATTTTTTTGAGCCACTTAAGGTTCTGATCCTGCACGTGATGAGTGACCACCTTCCTATCTCCCCTCGTCTTCTCTTTAAGAAGTTTTATGTTTTTCCATAAGTCCTCAGGGGTTCCATCATAGGTAATCTTTATCACTTTCTTAGTCTTAGGAGCTGTAGCCCCCTGAACCTGCTTCGACCTAATGTAGGTCCTTTGTTCCAGAACTTCAAACGGTTCCTTTAGGTCTACCAGTTCCGGATATTTGTCCTTGAACAATTTTTGAATGCTATTGCTCATCCCAAGGTCCTTAGGATCCACAATAACTACGCGGACCGCCCCCTCCTCAGCATCAAGTGGGTTACCAACTGAGACCTCTGTATTTGTGTAAATGCCATCCGGCCATACCGCATTTTCTATCTTTCGAAGGTCTGGAAGCTCCTCAATGTTTTCGAGGTCACTTTCTGATAGTGTCTTGATACCGTGGTGCCACGGGTCCGTCTGAGTGGCCATTTCGGTTGTTTGCGGCCTCACCTCCGCCTGTGACCGAAGACCTACCTGCTATGAATCCGTGTTGATCAGAGGATATACATCATTTGATATGATTTGACAAATGATCATGCAGAACTTTTCCTCGATGATATAGTGGACGGCGGAAAAGTAATAAAATGACTGTGTCAGTGATTTGAAGATTTGTAATGTGTTAAAAAGTTCTTGGTACGTATTTAGTCATTTCTAATATATTTTATCTTTCTCTTATAACTTTGTTATTCCTGATCGAAATTAAAATAACAAAACCTGGGTATAAAGCCCCTTGAAATAAGGTTGTCACGCGACCCTATGTCCCATTTATTATTTTTAATCCGGCAAGCTTCGCAACTCCGCCAATGTTTCGGTGACGTTCTTTTTTTTTTAAACTCACTGTTTTAATACAGTTTCATCTTGTTTTTGTCGCATATTTATACCTCAATTCGTTTCAGAAATAACTTTATGGACGCGCTATAGATAAATACACAATTTTATTTTTTTTTAGATTATTACTTTACTTCAAGAGATGGAAAACCAAACATAAGACAATTAAATATAGAGTAGGTCATACGATATCAAGAGGTCATATCTATTTTCTGAAAAAAAAACTACCAAACGAAGAAGTGTCCTTCAATTTTTCTTCTCTTTTGAAAAAACCTCCCGGCGACGGCTTACATTTCGAACGAAAACTTCCATCTTTATTCGCAGCGCGTTATCACTCTCGTTGATTACGGAGACTCGGATTTTATCCTCGTATTACTCTTCCAGCATTATGAATTTCCTGCGGTAGGTATACCAGGTAAAATTATATTATATTTTATTAGCGGCCACTGGAGAACCCAACTTTTATAATAAATATCACGGTAGTTTCGTCGTCAGACATTTTAAACTTTGTTATATTAGCCTCTGCTTTCGCGCTATATATTTACTATATTTGTTTTAGCATTATACCATTGTCTAATAAAGTCTGTTATATGCCGAGCATATAGCGTAGCATTATTAAAGTTGTACTCTTCAAATTAATTTTACTTTTGACAGAATGAAAGCAGTGACACATTTTATTAATACAAAGCACGTTTTACACACTTTTTAGTTTTAATGGGGAATTTTTTTACAGTTTTTTACCGAGAAGCAAACAGTAAACATTTTGTTGTGAGTATTATGAACACGGCCGTCTCTGGCTATTTTGTTCAGTGCAAAAACAAAACAGCCGCTCCTCTCATGAATAAAATATATTTTCAACAATAACAGAATAAAACTTCTATAAACTAAAGTGCGAACAGTAGACTAAGTAAATAATTTAGTCGTGCTGAGGATTTTTTCACTGAAGAGGCCTCCAACACTTCACTTGAAGTCGATTGGCAGTCTTCTTTTTATTCTTCTAATAATTGGTTGGCGCAACATAGGTTGCAAAAGTGGGTTGGGGTGTTCTTTCATTCTTTGGTGGTAGTTTTCGCCTCTTTCTGCTATTACTTCTTTAATTGTGCTCTTTGGATTATTATAGCTGTGTTTGACTTACTGGCATATCCCCACAGTTTATTGATGTATGTCCATGTTGGTTTTATCACGATCACCACTTTTTATAATGAAAGTTTATTTTCAAACGTTAGGTGAGATCTTCTTCCGACAAGCCAGTATAATTCTTTAAATTTGAGGTCAATCTGTTTCTTATCTTATGCTGTGTTCTTTCCAGGTAAGAGGAAGGCACCGACCTTTTCTCAGGGTGAACTTTATTTGTATGGACTTAGTTATGGTCATTTTACACTTTTTTGTCCAGTCTCCTAATAGATTCTGATGCTATTGCAGGTAGTAAGATGCAGTGTTTGCTAGCAATTATTCCAATATCGTCGGCAAAAGGACTAATTACTGTATTGGGTGTTGTTGGTAGGTGTGACGTGTACAAGAGGTATAGTTTTGGGCCTAAGGCGCTGCCCGAAGAAGCTCCAGGTTTGATTGAGTTTAACTTTCTAAAGAAGGCTTGGCTTATGTCAAATAATACTGAGGGACAATTTTTTTTTCTGAGTAATTGTGTATTGCATGGATTATTCTATGGCTGGGTGTTTAAATGTGACTGTCGAAACCCAAATTGATGATCAAGATTTCCATTTAAAAGTGGACTGATTCTTTGTAATAGCAATTTTTCAAGTAGTTTTAAAATGGCTGATAAGAGATTAATTGGTCTATAGGAAGTTACATTATTGGGATTTTAACCTGGTTTGAGTAATAGGATCTTTCCTCGCATCTTTCCTTAACTCTGATTAATATTGGATTAAAATTTGCTTCAGTGCTTAATAATAAATAACACTTTTGTTTCGGCTGCACAGTGGCAATTAACTTGGTGAGCTCCTCATATATATTTGGAGGTTTACCAGTTTTTGGATTGCGTGTTCAAGACTGAAATAACTGTCTTTATAAGCATCGGGTAGTTATTGTGGATACTCAAGATCTACGTCTCCAACATATATCATTTTGGAGCATCATCAGGGATATACAAGGCATCAATGTTGGTATCTATCCAGTCAAAGCCTCCGTATGATAAATATTGGGAGATGGCCCACCAATATTGTTTGTTAATGTCAAAGTACATTAGGTTTGGAGGAATCGTAAGTGCATATATTTGTTGTTTGCATGGGCTCTTCTCTTTGAACACGAGTCTTTCTCTAATACCCCTTTTAACGTTAAGAAGTATGTTCAGATCTTCGTATGTTTTAATACAACTGATGGTGAATTTCTCAAAAATGTCAACCAGAAGCAGCTTTCATATGTTGCCAGCTAATTGTCCAGCTTGTTGGAAAATGCTTCAATGGTAGATAAGCAAGCTTTAACAAATGGATCAAAGGAATTAAAAAGTTGTTTTCTAATTAATTAAGGTATAAAATGTTTAAAAAAACCTCAAAAATATAATTTCCATATCCATATGTAAGTTATACATTAATAAAATGTAATTTTGATGTTCTTGTCAAGTATTCCAATGCCTAGTTCACAAAATGCGAATAACTAGTTATTAAAGTAATCCGCATTTTTCTTAGATTTAATAAAATCAATAAAAGATTCAGGTGTTTTGAAAAAAAAAATATTAAGAATCACAATTCGTCGTTTATGACATCTTTAATATTTTGTTTCTAGTCTTCGTACGTCTAGAGCCTAAAGCTGATTTATATTATATAAATCTTGCCATAATGAGATAGGAACAAAGCCTTTTGACACGTTTTCACGAAGACGAGCCAGATAAGACAAGTTATAATTTGCGCAACATGTAACTTTATTGTTGTGTGTATTGTCTATTGTCTGTGAGAGGTAAGTGTATAAAATATAGAGTAAATAGTAGTGGGTATAAAATTTATTACTTCACTAAAATAGCAGACAGGGTTTAGAATTGAGAAAAAATTATATTTAAGAAACTTATTCGTGGTTAAAAAAGTTTTCTTGGTAATATCTTGCCTATCCAGGATTTCCAGAATAATACTTAAAAAAATGGAAGTAAATAAAATCCGTAAGATCCTTTAAAAATTAATTAAAAGTATTTCAATTTTAAATTGTAGTTCTTTACGGAATGTACCAATTTTGTTATCAGATCATGGGTAATTTAATCTCTATAATGTGGATAAAGGGAGAACGCGAACTCAAAAAATATTAACGTCTCTTAAGATAGCAGAACAAAGTCAGCAGACTCGATTTATTTCTTTGTGAAAATGGAAAATAGATCCTTTAATGAGCAGTTAATAACGAGCACTTTTTCGGTCATGTTCTGCACGCTTAAGTTAAAGCCAGCAGAACAGTCATTATTGCGAGCAGAAAATTTTAGATTAGGGCAATTAATTAGCCTTTAATAAGTTTTCAATGACTATACTACCGAAACACTGATTTTCATTGTTAAAATCGTTTTTCCGCCATGCTCCGCAAACCTTACCACCACGTCGTGACTTTTTCCATTTTCGCAAAGAAATAAATCGAGCCTGAAATTCGCGATTAGTGTATCCCTAAAGCCTTTAATTGGCCGTTAATAACTGTGAAAAGAAAATTGCAATTTTTATTGTTTCAACCACTTTTTCGGTCATGTTCTGCTCATTTAAGTTAAAGCTAGCAGAACAGTCATTACTGCGAAAACTCGCAGAGCAGAAAATTTTAAGTTAGGGCCTTTAATTGTCCATGTAGTTGCAGGAGACTTGCTCATGAAATTTTAGATTGTAGATAGCAAGTGGGGTCGATTGGCCCAGTTGGCCTTACCACACTGCGACCTATAAGATCTTTGGTGTATATCCTACATCTATGTTTTAGACCAAACGATCTAGGCTTCTGAGAAGGTCTATTATCCGTTTTGGAGCTAGGTATGTAACCTGATCAGGCTTTAGGAAGATCTGTTCCAGGTTTTTAAGGCGTTGGCGAACAATTACCCTGCACACTCTGAATAAACAGAATTTACATTCGTAGCACCTTCAAAAAGTTCAAGTCCTACGATGCTGAAAGATGTATCGAGATTCGTCAGTGGCTGACTTAAAAATTTGTAGATATTCCAGATTTTTTAAAAGTAGTTTTGGAGGTATCATTTACTCAGTTATTCAATATTTACAACACCCACATTTGGACAGATAAAAATCCTAAGTCTATTCATGAATCTTTATTAGTCGGTTCTAATGTTCTCAGATTAAATGGACCTGCGTATCTTCATTTTTCAGAGAAGAAAAATCAGTACTTTTGACTATTGGAATAGATCTCTTGCTTTAAGGCAAAAAATTAGTGTCTTCTGGATATTGCCCCTCCTCATTCATTTTCACAGAGACGTTCGGCAATATTTAAGCAATTGGTTTCCCCAGAGTAAATAACGTGCCAATTAATTCTGGAAAAATAAATGGTAGCCCCAGAATTCAAACAAAACCCAAGATATATTTCTCAGTGCGCAGGTTTCTTTACAAAAAATTTTATTAGCTTGTCTACATAAATTTAATTTTAAGAATTTCATTTAAAACGCTGTTTACATTTTGTTTACTCTATCACGTCCTGCAACAGCGATACTCTGTTGATGTGAAATATTACCGCTTATCGTATAAATTCATCGGCATATTTTACTTTATTTTCAACTAGACACATAGTGGAATGAAATTATAATTTTATATTGATGTAAGACCTACGTCAAAGTTTTTTTAATTTTTTCGATTTTATACATAAAGAGAAGCTTGTAAAAAATTTTTCAATAAATTTGGACTGGAGCTTCGCGGTATATGTGCCAAAAACAGCATTTTTGGTATTTTTCGAGAGGATTGCTTCACTATTTTTTAAATATCTCTGGCTCTAAGAGTCGTGGAAAAATAAAAAAAAAATTAAAATGACCGTTATGAAGTAGAGTATCGATCTGTATAGTAGGTTTTTTTTTAAAATGCATCCTAACCTCAAAAAACGAATTCGCGCACATTATTTTTGTTTTACTGAATTGGCAATAAATAACTAAAGAATCTTCGAATGTTCTTAAAAATTGGAGAAAATATGTATTTTTATGTCGGGAAGACACGGTAAAAATTTAAAAAAAAAATGTATTTGTCCAGCCAAAATCGGCAATTTTCGAAAAAAAATTGAATTGACCGCCATTTTTGGAAAAAGAAGGCAATATTTCACGGTAAAAGAAGGGGTATTCGTTTTCGGTGATAATATAATATACAATGTGTGTGTACCTATTTAAAAACGACTATGTATAAAACAATTCATTTTTGAGCGCTTAAAAGAAAAACCATATAAAGCTAATTATACACCATTTAGTTATTACTTTTATGAGTACATTGGCCGATAAAGTTTATTACCGAAGCATTTTGTTTAATAAGAGATTATCTAAAAATAAAATTGACGTTAGTGAAAATTTATGCTTTCGGCAAGAGGCGTTAAGGCAAATATTTTGATTTTTATAATTGAATGATCAAAGAACCAAAACAAACTAAGGGGTTACGAAGATACACAGGTTAAGAAATGAATATATAAGACAACAATTAAAAGTGAATTCAGCTATAGAACATAGAAGAAAAACAACTAGGATGGTGGGGACATATAAACAGATAAAAATCAGTGTATCGTGTATCTAAGATGAATCAGCCATTTCATTTAAAGCAAAAGTAGTAATAATACAGATAAAGAATAAATTAGGTAATTATGTATTGTTATACTTTATAAAGGATAAACAAAAAGGAAACAAAAAGTGAAACTCTACTGATATATTTCTAAAAAACCCGTTAACAATTCGTTTCTTTTATTCGTACTTTTCTTTCCAAAATCTTTAATATTATTAGTCATTGTGAGATTTACGTCATTTCATGCTCTCAATTTTTGATAAAGAGGATTTGAAATATAAAGAACGGAAAAGTGAAAGATTTATTTTTCCTGTAAAAGAAATTCATAACAATGCCCGGTTACATAATGGACCTGATGGGGTGTGAAAAGACGAAATTTAACTGGGAAATGTCCCAAACAAAGCAAGAGGACCTAACAAAATTCAAATTTCATTTTATGTCGAATTTACGGAAAAGAAGGGTAAAATTTATTGAATTCAGAAAACCTCAAATATGTTTGTTATGCCGGAGGATTCGAAATACCTCATTGGTTTGAAATTCCTGAATTTTTTGTGCGATATAAATTGGTTTTAGTATATCTAGAACAAAAGCATTTAATAACCAATAAAATTTTGCCACATTTTCTATAATACCCAATTTTTATGTTATATTTCTATTCGAGTTTAAATGTTTTATAGCAAATAAGAATATCCAGATTGTGTGTACAGAGCCTGTACACAAACGGATCAATAAAATTGGTGTCAGATTTAGAAAATCCAATTATGGAAAATTTTTAATGCTGAAAGGTCAAGTTTTTTTTTATGGCTCGACTAAACTTTGATGTTTATTAAAGGCGCATTATTAAAGCAGGACTTTACAATGGAATATCAAATCAAATAAATTATTTTCGCCACGCCACTACTGAATGTAGTTATTCTGAAACCACTTATAATAACACAAAAGAAACATTCTTGCTCTTGAGATTGAACGAAAATTCTGAAACACTTGTCTCTTATGTATTTTATACTTATTTCATTCTTACTCTAGTGTCAGAATGTTCATTCATTCCGTAATTGTTTAAAAAAATAAGGTTTGCCATGAATGTCAAATTAACTGCCAGTATTAGTTGATGTGGTCTTAGTATTGGTTTGTAAAAACTTTTAGTTTATTAAAAAGGAGTAGAAGATCAAACGAATCAGATGTAGAATTTGAAAATCTCCGGAAATAAAAAAATATGCCGATTACACAGCTCAAAATCCAAGCTTGAATATAAAAATACTACAGAATATTGAGAGATTGAGGTTTCATTTTACTGTATTCAATTCCTACTTTCTGTGGCCGTGGATAAAGTACACTCTGTTACTCTGGTAGAATGTCACTCGTGGTTTCCTAAGTCGTGTCAAAATATCACTTAAGAAATTCAGTTTTCTATCTTTCGATCTAAATTTTAAGTTCAACTTAAGATATTTTCAGACCGAAAATTGAAATAATCGCAAAAAACGAGAACATTATTTACCTGATATTTACCTGATATTATCTGAATCAGTTATTTTACTATTCGATACCATAGATCCAGCATCGGTCTCCGTTTTTCCACTATCGTGGCAAAGAAAATCATTAGGACCAATTCGAGACTCTACTAAAAATTTGACTTGGCATCCCGTCCCCTTCGAGCATTTTATGTGCGTCGTGGGACACAATTTTTTTACGATTCACCAACTTAAACTGACAGCTAAAATTTGACGTAACGTCATTCGAATCATGGCAGACTTGTTTCCGCCTCGTATTTAAGTCGGTCCTTATACAGGGCGGACTCGATGGATATTTCATTGACAGTAAAATTTGTTTTCTTAAAATTTTCTACTAAAAATTGAATCGATTATCTTTAATGATCTGTATACTGTTGGTATTAGTTTGAAAACTGTTATTAATCAAAAAAAAAGTTTAGCTTTCAGTGGATTTACATGTTTTGAGACCCCCTAAGTCATTTAAGACCATTTCCAGAAAATGTATGTATGGAGTATGTAGTATGTAGTATGTAGTATGTAGTCCGGAAAAATTTGTGTGCGCTCTAACTCCAACTGCGATCGGAATTTCCTAACCAAATTTTATATTTAACATTTTTACAGCATGTTAATGAGCTGATTAGATTTTGGACAAAATCGGACAACCAGAAGTGGGGGTTTACTCTTGAGAATTTTCAGATTTTCGCAATTATTATCGTTTCTATTAAGTTTATGTAAAAATATTAAGAGAAAAAATTTATTTTAAATTAAATTTACTATAAATTTTGTTTAAAAACTTTTTTCAAATTTTGTATTATAAGCGAGTTAAAAATAAAATATGGAATAATAGCATAATAGCATAATAGCGCAAGTGCAGTAGAAGTGTTTTGTTTCATGGAGACAATTGTACGCTCTTGCCAGGCATGGCCTGCCTTAAATATGTACGAGTGATTGGATTATGAGCACGTAGGGCCGTTACAGTATGGCAAAGTCATGTGCATGGCCACATCCGATTTTTTTTCACAGCATCAGTTTGGATACTGTTGTTTTTCATTAGTTAGGACACTATTAATTTTTTCAGCATCAGTTTTAACGCTATTATTTTTTACAGCATCAGTTTGGAATCTGTTATTTTTTACAGCATCAGTTTAGAATCTACTATTTTTCACAGCATCAATTTAAACATCCACTCTTATCGAATTCTTATTCCAACCTTGTTACAGAATATACTAAACTGGATATTGTCTCAATGTAAACAGTTTTCCTGAACGTAATTAAATGTTTATAGAAATTCGTAACTATTTTTTCTCCCGTTTCTGTCAAAAACGTCTATTGACCAGACCAGACTTCCATATGTCTGATTGCTTAAAAAGGCCAAACGCTTCCCATAAAAGAAGACAATAATTTTATAACAAAAAGTTAGTTAGAGCGACAAAACATTTAGCTTTAATTGTGTGATAAATTAACTTTTTCACTTTAGTAACAAGAAACTTTATCTGCAGTATATTTTTAGTCGAAAACAAGAAGACTATTCATTCCCTGAAAGTTCCTAATATATTTCATAAAAGTCCCCGAGCAACTTCTCTTCTATTCCTGCAACAAACATCGCCTTTCTTGAACGTTTTATTTAGTATTCGGCCACGTTGTGTCCGCAAACATCGCACAGCACTGCTCAGTATTGTGTTGCTATTTATTAGTAAAGTTTCCGAACAATATCACATTATTCCGTAAACCTACCAACCCAGCACAACAAAAAGTTTCTGCCTTGACAAAAGAGTCTAATATCGCGGTTACGGAATACATAATTCACCCTCAATTTATTGAAAACGCCAATCTATTTTCCTGCTAAACAGCAAAACACATGTTAGTTTGCAAACTTTTAGTCTTAACGAATTTAATCCCACCGGATCGACACATTATAGCTCGATTTTAAATGAAAAAAAAAGATGCCGAAACCGGTCGAGATATGTCAAGCTCCTTTAATAATAGAGTCAAAAGGTTGCATTTTTCGAACACGCATCTGGACTAATGTAATTCAATGCCTGTGGGGTCAAGTAGCTCCAGAAGTTGGGGTTCATATGCGATGCAAACCTTTTCGATATTACTATAAAGTTCACTTGACTTTATAAAATGAATACCTATGAGAGTAATACGTTTTTTTTGCCATTTTGATTGTGTTATTAACCTACCTATCTGAAATCCCAAGTAGCACTATAGTGACAGAAACTGATATCGCAACTAATCACTAAATCTGCCCCTACACAGTAAGAATATCTTCATTTTACTTTTGCGTACTTGTAGTCATGTAATTCACCGCTGAGAGTCACTTAATAGTTTTATAATATGTTGGTGCTACTGAAGGTGTTTGAAACGTCAAAACAACTAAGCGAAACTACATCAAAGTTGCACAAACATTAAAGTGGAAAATAATAGTTACGGCCACCAAACCATATCACTTAGAAGTGGCAGTGATCTTAAAGTGGGCGTGAAAGTTTTAGTGTCGTTTTGGGAACCATTAATATACCTTTAAAGTGGCGGCACTTGATTATATGATTCTCGCCACGCTTTTGCTACACAAAAATCACTTTAAAGTTTTATTTTCTAAACGCAGACATTTGCAGCCATTTTTGAGATCTTCATGATGAGAAAAATAAACACGCTTATTTAAAAGCTATTTTTCGTCAGTACGCCTTCAAATTTACTAATTTCCCATACATAATTAATGATTTTAATAACGCAAAGATTGATAAAAAAACACAGATTGAAGCATCTAAGTATTTAATTTCCATGATGAAAAATTTACGGATTTAAATTTTTTTCTTAAATTATGAGGTATTCTAATGGCGAGTGCCCATATTTCGAGCCACAACACTTATATTTGACAGTAAATTTTCAATCATTCCAACTTTTTACCTTTCAGTAAAACCAATATTCTTGTATTTCCGAAAAAAATCGAAAAAACACATTTCTAAGTAATATTTTAACAAGAAGCATGAGTGCTGGTGGCAACAATAATCCGAGTCGAAGACGAAAATTTTTGCACCTGCACGAATGCATTTTGTTAAAAAAATATTACTTTGCATTGTGTTTTTTCGATATTTTTTCTCATAGGAAAAATTAGATGCCCGAATGGTATTTGACAAGACTATTTCATGAGTAACAGATTATTCTGCTTACACATAGCTTACAAAACATACTACCTATTATATATGCATACATAATAAATATGTAGGTACTATTTTGAAAACTGAAAAACAGGTAATTTATTTAATCACAAAATAGTACAAACTTAATTATTTATGGTACAATTAAAATATAAATTGCAATTTTGATACACAGTAGGAGTATTGTTTGAAATCTTTGTTAACTCATTGATAACGTTGGGTGTCGGTAAATCATTAATGTTGTTGATGGGTCCAGCAGTAGAGTGAGAAGCTCGAGGAGTGGCTGCAGGATCTTCTGTTTTCTGTTTTTTAGCTGGAGGTTTTGAGGCATCACTTCTAAGGGTGTGTATGATGTTGGAATAATGATCATTATCCATTTGACTGCTGTCGACCGCATAGAGTGATTTGTTATTTTTATTTCTTTTGTATTTAATCCTGTTGCTTCTTTAGTCAATTTCGAAAGTTCGTTTTTTCCAAATGGAGTGTTTTTGTACCATCCACTTGATTGTTCTTTGTTCCATGATGGGTTTACTGTTAAGAATAATCTATCAGTTGTTCTTCTAGATGAACGTTTAACCATTAGAATTTTAAAAAGACGGATTGGACAAAAGGTAGGGTTCTTCGTGATGAGGACCAGCCATTTACTATCGGCCATTTTTTTTCTTCTAAAATAATGATCTCTGCATTTGACGGCTTCTCCGCCTCTCCAGGTAAGTTCTACTGTAGCGATATGGTAAAATTTTCGCTGGAGTCCAGCCGCGCCGGTGTGTCTTCGTCCCATAATAAAACCATTGCGTAGTATTCTTCCAATTTTAATGAATCAGAGCTCGATTTCCTTTTATTGGCGCACATCTGCAAATTCCTTCGTTTCGCATTACGAACTTCCCTACTAGACTTGAAGATAATATCTTTAAATGGAATTATTTTTCACTTCATAAAATACATCTCTTGCATTTCTTTTTGCAACGGTGTTCCACATTTTTTTCACAACTAGTTCTTTGTAATTTTCACCATTTTCTTTCTTCATATTCCACGCCCAATCTTTCAGGACTAGGTTTAGTTGCTCTAAACTTGTAGTTTCCAAAAGCTCGTATTTCTTTGCCTTGTTCTGGATCCATCTATCATTTAATGGCACTTCTCAGTTCATCAAGTATTATGCTGGTGCTTCTTTCGCAGAATGATTCAGGTTTCAGAAATGAGGTTTCACATCCATTTTTGCGAGTACGTCTGCTATTTCATTACCCTCCACTCCAGTGTGTCCCCGGAACCCATAGTAACAGTGTTGTTCTTGCTAGTAATGGCGGCTTGGCTATGTGACATTATGATGATCTCTTGTCTGGCAAAATTTCTTTTTATACTGAACTTTGCACATTTTCCGATGGCGTAGATTTTTGCTTGGAAAATGCTCGGAATTTTTGGTTCCAGGCCCATATACTCCTATTCCTTTTCATTCTGTTGTTCTGGATCCATTTAATGGCACTTCTCTCTTGAGTTTTGGGATGGTCTCTTTGTCCCATTCGCTTTTATTACTTAGCTTTGTGTTGAATTCTTTCACAAAGCTAAACTTCTTTGTCATCGCCAACAGTGCGTTAATATTCTGTAAACTGTTTCCATATTGACGTATGGGTTTTAACGGTATTGTACGGTACACTTTTCTCAATCGCCAGATCAATTTTAGTCATAGAATCACTTCCAAAGCGACTCATTTTCACTACATAAGCTGACTAGCTACAAATCAAAAAGACATGCGCAATGAACAAAGTTTTGTGTTTAGTGTCGACCACCACACCACCACGTAGCTGCCACCAAGAAAGTGTTCCCCATTTTATTCACCGCCACGTTATAGAACCGTTTCTATTACGTGGTAAAGACTTTGGCAATACACTTTAAAGCTTCTAATGTCGAGGCCGTCACGTTCCGTGTACGAAAAATGCTACTTGGGATATCAGTAGGCTTCTGATGAAACATTTTATTAAATAGTTTATACAAAAATATATTTTTTCTTTTTGTGTTTTGTGTAATTTCTTACACGTAAAAATGATACAATTAGCAAAACTAATGTCAAAAAAATCAAGTTACCAAATTGTCTCATTAGATACTTTTTCAATTGGGGAGAGGATCAAGGTTTAAAAAAACAAAACTGTTTCTTAAAAAATAATTACGCTACTTTAAAATCAATTTTATTCGATTTTTAATGCAACTTCACGTCTAGAAAAGGATTTTCTAGCTTGTCCTTGTGGACAAATTATTTACAATTTCGTTTAAAGTTACTCATCCAAATGACAATAATCAGCACTACTTTAACTTCAACTTTGCCATTTGAGTTTTTTAGTAAAATGCAAATTCTAAAGAAATTTCCATAAAATTATGCTCCGAGATTTCGCGTTTAACTGGGATATATTTCACAGATCACTTAAGTACTTATAGTTTCTCTATAAATTCAGTTACAAAACTTCTTCAGTATTCCCGCAAGAATAACAAGAGCGGAAGTTTATACTGAAACTTGCTTTAGCAAAAACTTACCCTTACAACGTGTCTCCATTATATGTTACATTTATACGTTATTAGTGACATTCTGAAATATAAAGGAATCCATTACATCACGCGTAAAAATTTCTGAATTTCATACCCCATGTACGAGGGTTGCTATTTATATATTAAGAACTGGCAATACTGGCGTTGCCAGGTGAAATCTGCATGGCCAACTTAAAGTTTGTCGTTTTTGACAGTATAAGTATTCAGAACGTTTTGACGTGCGAGCAAAATTTGTGTTGTTTACAGTAAGTTGAAAATTTCATCTCCGTCAAGAAATGGAATAAATTTTCGAGCTATGATTTACTATGACTTTCGACGTGGTGTACCTTAAGAATAGTGCATCAATCAACAAATTTGGTCGTAGTTCCCTCACGGAAGAAGTTAAAGAAGGTCGTCCAAAATCGGTCGTTGTGCCAGAAAACATCGATGCAATGCGAAAACTAATTGAAGAAGATCGACATGTGACCAGCATCCATAAGATTTTGCACGAACATTTTGGTGTTCGGAAGTTATGTGAGCGTTGGATTCCACATTTGTTGACAGATGCTCAGAAAAATGATCGTGTCATTTGGTGCCGTAAAATGATTAAAAAATACAACTGTGGTACATCCAAAGCCGTATACAGCATCGTCATAGGTGACGAGTCGTGGATTTGAAAAGAAAAGAAAAATCGGCAGTTTGGGTGTTTCAAGCCAACAAAAGTTACTCGTTCTCGAAGCGTTAAGAAGCAAATGGTGGCGTGTTTCTTCAGGAAAACTGGTCATGTGGCAACTGTGGCTCTTGAAATTCGAAAGACCGTTAATTCAGCATGGTATACAACTATTTGTTTGCCAGAAGTTTTCCGTAAATTGAAAGAAACCAATCCAAGACGACGAATCATTTTGCATCACGCCAAAGCGAGCTCACACACATCATATGAAACAAGTGAGTATTGGGACACACAAAAGGAATTGATGGGTCATCCGCCTTACAGCCCCGACTTGGCACCAAGCGACTTCTTGTTGTTCCCACTAATTAAAGATAAACTGCGTGGACAACGGTTTTCATGGCCCGAAGAAGCCGTTGAGGCATTTAAAAAGCATGTTTTAGAGCTATCATCTTCTGACTCGGCAAAGTGCTTTGAAGGGTGGTTCAATCGCATGCAAAAGTGTATAGATCTTAAAAAGCGACTATTTTGAAAAGCAATAAAAATATTTTTTTTAAATTAATTTCTTTGTTCTTTCTATTCGCAATACATAAAAAGCAAACCTCGTACAATAATGAAAGTCCATTTAATTTACATTGTCAAGGTGTCTCCATCTATCGTATTCCAGTGTAAACACATTGGCTTACCCATCAAGCATCCTTATGCCTTCATTGTTTGACAGCTTAACCTAACTTTACCTTATTAGCAACTTTTAAATTGAGGGCTGTAAGAGACATTGTAAATACGAAACTTTTTGCTCGTTTGAATGCCCTTCTATTAGTTACAGTTTCTAAGATAGCAATGTCAAATCTGAATAAAAAAGACCCTGTTACATTGAACATCTTTTCAAGATAACAAACAATGCTAGTACAGGAAAAATAACTCATCCTGTACAAACCTCACTAACCGTAGAAGGTATAAGCTATTTGTATGTGGCCCTTCTGACTTAGTACTTACTAATTACTGTTATTTAGTATTCACAACTGTTTAAATATTAAGAGCGTCATTATAAAACCCAACTCACAACAAGCTTAAATTTTTAAATTATTTTAAACCAGCCAAAATTACCTTTAAGATTCCCACCAACATTTTAGATATTTATGAGTAAAGTTTTTCAATGTAAACACCACAACTTTTCCGTCATTTCAAAATTTAATTGCAAATGCCAATCAATTTTTCCAAACATCAAAAGAGCCTGTTATTTTCTTCATCTTGTAGCTTATCATTTTAAACTTTTTAGGGAAAATGGGTTTATTGATTAGATCGCGTTAAAGAATTTGTCGTTTTTTAGAAATACCTCAAAGTTAATTGCCATCAAAGGGGAAGAAAAGTTGCTATAAAGAGTTAATTAATATTAATATTTATTTTCTTTTCAGGTACGTCAAAAGTTTTCAGCTTTACTCAGCCATGAACTATACAACAAACTGTATTTTAAAAGGTTAGTAGATCATCACTCAAAATTATTTATTTCTAAAATGTTTTTCTTATTTAAAAAAGACCCCAATATTAGGAATAATTATCACAGTTGAAATATCTTATTTTTATAAGACATGATTGAGTTTATATCGTCGGTTAAAAGTCAAAACCTCGTAAGTCAAAATTGACAACATTTCAGGAGAACCAAAAAACTGCACTGAATATTACTAATTTATTGAAATAGTTTTATGAGGTTTCAACAGAATGCGCTACTAGTCTTTACTGACTGATTTAATTTATGAGGCTTTGGCAGTACATCCAGAACAATGTTTTCAACCCGTAACCTCATAATCCAAAAAATGACCAATTTTTGACTTATGAGGTTTTGACATTTAACCGACGATATACCGGGTGACAATGAGACTAGGGCCATGCTTATATCTCCTTCACTTTTCAACCGATTTGAATTAAATTTGGTACATAGATATGAGACATTATTTTGGATTGACAGACGTATAAAAACAAAATGGCAGACATCCGGTTTCGCCAGAAATGTCACCAACTTTGATTTTTAAAATACAACACCCTATATATTTGATATTTTTTGAATTCTATCAAATTACATACGACAGTGTTGCCAAATTTTTTATTTTTCAATAAAAAAATTCAAATTCTCAGATTTTTTTAGTACAGGAGGCCTTGATCAGGTCGAAATGTAGTCTAATTACTAATATCAAAGTAATTCATAGTAATCGTCATTTAATCGATAAGATCAATAACAAATCGTACAGCAGGAATTTAAATTTTCTGAATTCATTTTTAACGAATAAATCGTTTTTTTCAACCTACCGAAGGCCATCTTGCCATTCGATAAAGAATTTAATTACCAATTCAACGATATACATAATGTATCATTTTCTTTTTGTAAGATAATCGTTTCTTGAAAAAAAATCTGAGAATTTGAATTTTTTATTGAAAAATAAAAAATTTGGTAACACTGTCGTATGTAATTTGAGCCATAGAATCCAAAAAATATCAAATGTATAGGGTGTTCCATTTAAAAAATCGTAGTTGGCGAAACCGGAAGTCGGCCATTTTGTTTTAATACGTCTGTCAATCCAAAATGGTGTCTCATATGTATGTACCAAATTTTATTCAAATCGGTTGAAAAGTGAAGAAGATATAGGCATAGCCCTAGTCTCATTGTCACCAGGTATAGCTTGGTGTTTATTTTCTTCCACTCTTTCCTGTCTCCTGCCTTCGCTTTCCAATACAGGACTTCTTCCTCTCTTCTCCCTTTCTTCTTCTGCCACTTCCGTGTACCGCCTTTTTTTAGTTTCCCTTTTTTTTTCTTGTTCCCGCATCTATCATTTTTTGTCATTCTAGTATCTGGCATTCTCTGTATATGGCCCAGTTATCCTTTTCTTTTTGATCTTATTATTTTCCTTTCCCATATATCTACTTTACTTTCTTCCTCCTTATTAAATATCAATGTTTCACTTCCATGGAGTTGTATGCTTGAAATCGATGACTGGCTAACCTTCTTGAAAGGTGAACTTTTTTGCGAATTTGTCATTTTTCATTGATTAACAATCATTGACTTGGATTTAATTAAAAAAAAATAATTGTGTTTAACAAGATTCAATGGTTTTTTATATTTATAAACAATTTTCTGAATATTTTGATTACCAAATTCAGTCTGGTTTAATTAATATATTGCATTAATTTTAACAATAGCACTTTAAATACAGCTAAAGTATAATAATATTAAGTTTTATGGACTATTTTGGCAATAAAATTGAATAAATTTTTAATGAAAATTAATGGATGAACCTTATCTATTATTTATTATATACATTGATAGACACTTTAGAACGAATCATGTCTTTTTTTAATTCAAAATTTAATTTTCATTTAATTGTATTTTAATATATATAGAATCACATTTTAGCTTAAAATTCTGGATATTATAGTAATATCTGAAACAATATTGGAATAGGAAAAAAATTTTGATAAATATTTAATATTTATTTTTGAATGAATTAATTCAATTTAACAGATACGAATCACCTTGATAAGCTCTAATCGAATATGAAATTGGTAATATTCACATTAATAAACAATGAGCAGATAAATGGTGCGATATTTAGGGATTATTAAATTATTTACGGCTAATAATTTTAATTCCGAATATTGATATATGCGATCGTCTCTCTCTTATGCTTCTTATACCGGCTGTCCCAATATTAAAACGAACCAGCTTCCAAAACTCACTTATCCCTGTGGTTGTCCCCCACTTGTATACACCTAAAGGTCCCCCATCTACGATTTCCTATTATAAATAAAACCGTGTGCTACGCCAGTGGCATTCAGAAAAATCTGAAAGTTTCTAAAATGATTCAAAAATTTTTAAGAGAATAGTACATTGTTTACCTATTAGTAAAAGCGATACATTCCGAGACGATAATGCAAATTGGAGTCTGGGAATTTGCTTTTACTACGAGGTATACATACTTTTGTTTCTGAAATCGCAATCAACATTATCATAAATTAAGGAACTTTGATAAATTCACCGGCAACACTAAATATTAAAGCAACCTAAATAGTAAAGAATAAAATTCTTACATTCTAAAGGTACCTTATTCATTTAGTATACATAATCTGGTTTTAATTTGTACATCAGACAAAACTTTTGACTTCTTTTGTTTAAGTTGTCACTTTGACGTTTCAGGAAATTACGTAGATTTTGACCAATGATGATAAACTAGAGAGAAGGATGGGCCACTTAACTCAATCTGTCAGACTGTAAATGACGTCATGAAATACATGATAGAATTCCTGCTTTCTTATAAACAGAGTACTCTGCATTACAGCCAGAAACAACACAATTAGCACCCGGCAAAACTAATAAGTATTTCGTGACGTCATAAAACACATTTACATTGCTTCTTATGGAGGTGGCCCATCCTTCTCTCCAGTTTATCATTCTTGGATTTTGACGGCCTTGTATGGCAAAAATTTTGCCGGACTGTTTTCGATCCGGGAAAGTTCGTTGCTTAGCAATGGACTAAAATACTAGAATAGCGTATTTTGGGGTCTGTAATTGCTCCGAGAAAGTAGGCATTCTTGAGCGATTTCAGAAAAAAACTTTTTGTCAGTATCCTAAAAACAAAATATTCCAATCGTTATTTTTCAAAAGTCAGAGATGCCTATTTTTATTTAAACATTATCCAGCTGTCCATGTACTCGAATCCGCTGATCTCTCATCAGTTTCCTTCACACCACTAAATCAGATAAAACAAAATAAGTAGAAAATTAAATTAAAAACCATGCCATATAACTTTTTATTTATAGGCAACTATTTTCAGCCCTAAGACAACCTTCAGGTCTAGAAGTATAGTAGAACCCACTTGTTTATGAGAATGAAAAAACGTTATAAAAACACAAAGGATACCGCCAATAGAAGGAATGCTGATGAATCTGGACATTTTTGAGCAGTTCAATGTGGAAAACACCGTACACTGTCCATATACATAAAATAATAAAATAATATTTTGGCTATTAGCACCACTGTGCAAAGATTCAATAACCAACTTAGCTGGATATCGTTATAGGGGAGAATGGCGTATAATTATTTAATATGAATTTACATTTTAATTTCTATAACGCATATTAGATTTGAATAGAGGTTGATATCTTCATATTTTGATCTCTTGTGAGATTAACAAACGTTACTAATTAAAATTTTGTCTTAAATTAATTTAACTAATTTAAATTAATTTAACTAAACTCATAAGAGGCGACAATGGAAGTGTGGTTATAGTTTTTACATTTTCAATTGCAGAAACAAAATTCTCAGATGTGCAGACAGGTTGCATTGGCGGCTTGTAGATGTGCCGACAAGTGGCTTTGTCGGTATTAGCGGCATGTAGATGTGCCGACAAGTGGCTTTATCGGTATTAGCGGCATGTAGATGTGCCGAAAGTGGATTTGTCGGTATTAGCGACTTGTATAAAGCGGGATCATTTTGTTCTGCATTTAAAGTAGGAAGTAGAAGTTAGACAAATATTGTCTTCAGTAGTGGGGGCTAGGAAAATATTCATACAATGATACACTGTGCTTGTGTTCGCACTTGATTTTTGATTTAGTGAATAGTAGGTGGTAGGTGATTCGTGGCGTTAGTTTATTTCAGTTAATATTATTCTTGGCTTCCGTGTATATGTTTTTATTTTGAAACATTGTTACAGTGTACTTCTTATTTATTTATTCGGTGTCAATTTCAATATGTTTCGTCCTTGGGAAAATACAGTTTCTTTAAGTGGATCTAAAGAATCGGAACAATCATTAAATGATATTCCAATGGATTATGTGGTATCAGGTTGTAGTCCCAAAGATTCCTGTAGCTCCGATGAGGAAGAGAACATTTTTGGTGAAAGAACTTCAGAGTATCAAGAAATATCCACCTCGAAAAAACAATATCTTTGTAAAGATGCCCAAACCATATGTATAAATGTTTATAAGAATATTCTAACTGCCATTGAAAAAACATCTTTTTTAACAAATGTTCCCATTAGCACTCTTTATAGAATTATAAAGAATGGTCCAAAAAATCGTAAAGAGAGGTGTGATAAAGGATGTGTTAAAACTTTAGATCCTTCAATATCAAAATTAATTGGTAGTATTATTTATGAATCTTACCAAAGAAATGAGTTCCCAACAGTGGATAGTATATTTTCTTTACTAAAAAGTAAAAGGCCAGATTTAAGAATTTCTAAAAGCACAACACAGCGTTGGATATCGAAAATTGGATTTAAATACCAAACTATCAACAAGAGGACTGTAATAATGGAAAGCCAGAGGATCATAAAATGGAGGATACAATATTTGGAAAAAATTAAGGCATCTCGAAATAGTAACAGAAAAATATATTATTAAGATGAAACGTGGTTCGATACCCACGATACGTCAAAGAAAGGATGGTCTGACGGAACAAGAAGATGTTCAGTAAATGTTCCTTGTAACAAGGGAACTCGACTTACAATTCTTCACTGTGGATCGAACTCAGGGTGGGTACAAAATTGCCTCAAACTCTCTGGAAAAAATTTGGAAGATTGTAATTTAGATTACCACAAAAATATGTCTGGAGAAAGTTTTGAAGATTGGTTTGAAAATCAGCTGTTAAACAATATTGAAGAGAATAGCATCATAGTGATGGATAATGCTTCATATCATTCCCGCTTCAGATTCAGGAATTTTTAAGAAATCATGAACTTTATTTCGAAGAAAATTATACAAAAAACAATTGCTTCAAGTATTAGGCACACAATCATTTGAAAAAAAATTCTTTATTGAAGAAATGGCATCAAAAAGGGGCCACGAGGTATTGCGCCTTCCGCCCTATTTTTGTGTATTTAACTCCATAGAATTAATTTGGGGACAACTTAAAAAAGAATAAGGCGTCATAACGTGTTTCCCAAATTTGACGGGTTGGTTACAAATTTGGTAAAAGAAGAAATTAACAAAATTTCAGCTGATGATTGGCAGAAAAAAATCAAACATGTCATCAAAGAAGAAAATTCTTATGTAACGAGTCCGACCCAATTTATTATCAATGTTGATGACAGTCAATCCGATGGTGAGGATTGAGATAGGGTAGGTAAGCTTAATTAATTTATAATATTTATGACTTTATTCGCTGTGTTTTTAATTTTAGAATTAAAATTTGAGACAAAATTTTAATTAGTAACGTTTGTTAATCTCACAAGAGATCAAAAAATGAAGATATCAACCTCTATTTAAATCTAATATGCGTTATAGAAATTAAAATGTAAATTCATATTAAATAATTATACGCCATTCTCCCCTATAGCGATATCCAGCTAAGTTGGTTATTGAATCTTTACACAGTGGTCCTAATAGCCAAAATGTTATTTTATTTTTATGTATAAGGACAGTGTATGGTGTTTTCGACATTAAACTGCTCAAAAATGTCCAGATTCATCAGCATCCCTTCTATTGGCGGTATCCTTTGTGTTTTTATAACGTTTTTTCATTCTCATAAACAAGTGGGTTCTACTATACAATGTAATTTTTACTTTCACTCGTTTCTAGACCCTAATCCCGACCCTAGTCGCCGCCTACTATGTATAATTATATGAAGTGGATAAAATTTATAATGGGTTTCGAGCTTGCGGAGAAGTCCGGCATACCAAACTTGATCGAAAGCTTACTGCAGCTGAAGTAGGATGATTGAGGCAGTGCGTTGTTTGCTGTTGATGGCTAAGAACGTTTAATCCTTCGTTTTTTCAATTGCTTAAATATTATTAGAAGGCCTGATTATTCTTAATAATAACGTTTTAGGTTTCCATGAAAATGAAATATTTTTAAATTCATAGATAATCATTCATAGTGGAAAACTCATTCAAATTCGCTGATTTTCAAATTTTGATCTTAAAAATACATTTAAAAATCAAAAGTTGGGGTAATTTCCTTGGTTTGTTATTGTTGGCACACTGTTCAAACTAAGAATCTGCATTGTCCGATATTTCCATACTCATTCGATAATCAAATGGAAAATCGCATTGGATGATTTTACTCAAAGATCTAAACTAATTTAGTACGCCACCGTTTAAGGTTCCCATCATAACAAACACCGGCCTCTCCTCACCTCACCTCACCCACAAGATCCATGCAAAGAATAGATATATGTTGGCAACTCTATGTATTTTATTACCCTCTGATGTTCTGACTGTTGACAGTTATTGCCAATTGCGTTTCAAACTTTCAACAGCGAAAGATATTTTTAATTAAATTCTACTTAATCTTTCGTGATTTAATTTCTTTTTATTTTCTAAAGCCATCTGATATATTATGTACTACAACATCAAGATTGAGTTTAGTTCAGTATAATTATGGTTTGGAGTTTAGAAGTTTAGTTTAATTATGGTTTAAAAAGAAGACAATTTAACTCTAAATAGTTTTACTACACAAGTAAATGAATCAGATGTATTTACGTGACTGATGTCCCAGAGCACTGATGTGCATGACCAAAACCTGATTTCACTGCGCTGAACAAGGAGATACCGGCTAAATAGTTTTCCTAACACATAGCCCCTTTCTTGAAGTAACCCATTATTATGGTTTAATGATATTTGCTGATTCGAGTAATATATTAACTTAAAAGTTTTTTTTTCATATGTAAATTAGAATTCGTTCCCATATCTAAAGTTTTGAATAAAAATAATTATTAATGATGTTTCCACATTTTGTCATTATTGTTTTGAATTCTGAATACTTATTTCAAATGTGGTGTCGCCCCAAATTTCTAATTTCCAGAGTGCTTGAGTTATTTATAACCTAATGCCAAACCTTATACAAGTCCTTTAAAAACTTTTCAATGTAAAAAACAACTTATACTACTACAAGTTATGAAACTAAACCAAATGACTATCAGCCGGTATGTTGTTCACAAGAACAAAATTTTCATATTAAAATGTA
The DNA here is from genome assembly GCA_949320105.2 of Crepidodera aurea. Taxonomy (NCBI): domain Eukaryota; kingdom Metazoa; phylum Arthropoda; class Insecta; order Coleoptera; family Chrysomelidae; genus Crepidodera; species Crepidodera aurea. Next base: position 60,146,555 of record OX439473.1, on the reverse strand, counting down.
CGAAGTATTTTATAAAAAAAATGTTTTGAAATCGACTTTAGGATTTTACTTCATTCCCCAAACCTTGCATATCTTTCCCGATTTTTTGCATATGTTTTCTAACCTTTTTCTACCAGTTTTTTAAAATTCCAATATATCTGATCGATTCCTCAATTTTTAAAGTTAAAAGTTGAAAAAATTCTCAAAAAATACTCTACTTGGATTTATCAAGTAATAGTAAAAGTGGCGTTTTATTGTTTTTATTTTTCTATTGACAGCCCTTTTCCTGAAAATGCATTTTGTATCATATCACGCTTCGAAATTGATCCCCTGTAAATTTGAATTTTAATAACATCCTAGTGTTGTGTATGTTCTCACACCATCCCATATGCGCCATCGATTATTTATTATGATTAGAGAGAGGACATCTTGTATACCAACCTTCAAGCTTTAATATATAAACCAACCATGTGTTAATCCATATTAGTGGAAAATATTAATTTGTTGTCTATCCATTAACGCATGGGCACTTTAATTAAAATTTTAATAATTGAGGTTCCATGTATGACCTGCTATTTGTGAATTTATTAAATCATAAATGAAAATTTTAAACATTTTACAAATTTTATTAATACTAGGGACAATCTTACACAAGTCAAAAAGCTGGATCGACATGAATCTATACCAATTTGGAAACAAAAAAAAACGGGTATAAATATGTCGAATTGAATATATGATTAAAATATATATATAAAAGTGAAATATTATAATATTCCCGTATACTAGCTTATTAAAAAAGCCATTAAAAATCAATGTTCCGCAAAATTTTCGAAGCTCTTGGAAAAATCGTCATTTCAACATTAAAGCTAGAGCCGTTAAAGACAAAAACTTGAAAAATATATGTGTTTCTGAATAGTAAAAATTAGAACGTTAAAAGGGACGCAATTTTTCATTCATTTAATTTTTTTCTGTAAAAATTGTACCACTAAAAATATTGTAATGTACCACCAGTACATGAATACCACAGTTTGAGAACTGCTGATCTAGACAATTCCTATTACATTAATTTTTAAAGCTGATATGTTTTTGGTATTTTTCAAGCTCACTTGGCAAAATATTGTAGGGTTTGGACATTTATAACCACATTCCTTTTCTAGAACGGTAATTCTAGGTATGGGAAGAACAAGATTATCTCTAAACCTTCTATTATGTTGGTGATCTACTATATATTTATTAAATATATTTATCCAACACATGACAGTTATGACTGTCATTAGTAATGTCATTTTAGACAAGTAAATTATCAAATAACACACTAGTGTGTTATAATTCATAATTCTCTAGTGACTTATAGGATTAATTAAAGGAAACAGCTCACGGTTTATTCGAATTTAAAGTCATTGGTTCATTGGAACCAGACGCTCCCATATCGGTACAGCTGCTGATAGTGCTGGAAGACGCCGACGCATTAGAACCTTGTAATTTTTCTGCCGTTTGTGTTTTGTTGTGCACCGATTCTTCTAGGTATCCTTCTGCTACGGTCGAGGACTTCCATCCTCCGTGACGCTTCAAAGTAGTCATGTTAGCCCCTGCATTGGCCAAAAGAGTAGCCGAAGACCTTCCCAGGCAGTGACCGGTGTAGAGCGCTGGTTTCTCCAATTTCAAAAACATTGCAATTCTTGAAGGTATCTTCGACAACGTATTTATTCCCACATACTGGCTGGTACACCTCCCATTTTTGTAAAAAACAAAAAAGCGGCTAGAACTAGTATTTTTTGGTCTCAAAGACATGTACACATATTGATAGGGTTGACTGCAAATCCTTCTTCAAGTATGGTGAAACTTCTCGATTTCTTGGTTTTAGTGTTTGGCAAAACTACGTGAAAATATTTCGCTTTCTCTTGAATGTTTTCTATTTTCAAATTAACCAATTCATCGCATCTACAAGCACCGCTAATCCCCATTATCAAACCCAGTTTCATCAACAGGTACTCGTTGTCGGTAGCTTCGTTCAAAAACTGCTCTATTTCAGGTCGTTCTAATGTCTTGGACTTCTTTGGTTTGTATCACTGTGATTTGCTTTTCAAAAAGCTCGTTAGTTTACCATATTTTGAAATGTCGATTTTTTTATAAAGGTGAATAGTCGAGCGAAGCATCGAGTATTTGGTCCACAGCGACGATGGGGCTAATTTTTTTTGCAAATGTAAAAAATAAGCCAACAGAACATTTTCATCGATACCTTTTATCATTCGTGAATTCATCCAAGGCCCAAACATTTTCTGGCAAAATCTGCATCGCTGGTTCTTCCGGTTCCGTAAGGATATCCTCAGGAACGTAATTTTCATCGGTTTCCTCAGTTTTCTATACTTTTTTTCTTCAAAAAAGCTTCCATTTTCTGAAATGAAAACTGACAAGTGTCGAAATTTATTTAAACGTTTGCTAACAGTGTGTCATGCCCGTGGCAACCAAACAAACAACCTACTTTGACCAAAATGTAAAAAAGTCACTGTCAAGTCATTCTGACATTTATAGGGTACTGAGACGCAAGTAGCTTTGATTTGATCAGAAAGCTTATTAATTATTATCTCATAAAAAAACGATTTCTTCCACTTGTTGGATAAAACATTGTATGCCACTCGCGTGTTGTTTCCTAAGTTACTTGAGAATTTATACCACTCGGAATATAATACACTCTTAGGCATAGCTACCAGATACTGTCAGTAAATTTAAATTTTTAAACTGCCCTTTACATGGTTCGCCAAGCATCAGGTTAGCAAATATTCTAACCAATCCTTTTTGTAATACAAAGACTTCTTGGCTGTGTGAACCATCACCAAGAAATTTTGTCGAGTTGGAATATCGCAGCTGCGTATTACATAAATTAATTTCTTCGGGGTAGTCACTTCTTTTCCGACAAATCATCAAATATAAAAGCCCTGAAAATAAAACAACAAAGAATTATCAAACAATTAGGTCACTTTACCCTTAACCCTTATCCAATTAAACGCTCTAATGCAAATGCCACGTGCCTCGTGGACATGAACATAAAGATGGTGACTGAATCGTAACTTTTTTTATGAAAAATAAAAAAATAGATATTTTATATATACACACTTATTGCTATATTCATTAGAGTATTTAATTTTTTTATATTATCTCTTAATTCCTTTAACTTTGATTTAAACCCGAAATTATAGCACTTCAATAAGTTTTCATGTTTAGAACTTTTATTTTTCATTGCCAGATGAATACACTGTAAACTTGAGTTTTATTTATGACTATATAAATCTTCAAGTAGCGAGAAATTAATTACTACTACTTATAGCTATGTTATTTACGTTAAATTGAATTTAAATGCCGAGCATCAACTCAACACTTTATTGTAGAAAAGAATGTTACAAACTACGCTCCCCTTCAAACAAACTATCGCTTACAATCTGAAACTTCAGCCATTTGAACTCCTAGAGTTCCAGACATTTCCATTTGTTCGCTTGCCACAAACACGTCTTTTGATGATTGATTAGAGGCTTTATGTATACAACTAGCTGTCAATATCGATGTGAATTCTCATATTTTTATATGACGATGTAAAATCAATGCTCAGAATAACTTCTGCTCTTGCTGAAATTCAGGTTAACAAATCATAACGATTCAGAATTCAGAATGATATAATAATAAACTTTAAATTTCGGTAACAAGTAAACAAACAAAACAGTAATCTATAAGACCAGGTAACTAACGAGAGTTTGTTTTGATTCGTTTTAAAAGATCAAAATACAAACCTAATAAGCAGTAAACTTTCACATAATACATTTGTCAAACCTGTAACAATACATTACCTTAAATAAAAGAATTCGTAACGGTACAAATGCTTAATTTTGCACATACGTAAAAGATGAAAGCCTAAAGCGAAGAAACCGTACTTTATCAAATCGGTGTTGCCAAATTTCAGTTTCAGATTTCCTATGAGGATCGAACATGTGATTCTAGATATATTAGAATAAACTATTTAAATCATTGCATATGTAATTTGTTTATACTTTAAGGCAATAAAAAGTATCAATAGTGACATTGAAATGATGGTTATCTGCAAACTGGCATTTAGCATTTCAATTTAGGTTTACTATTTATTTCTAAATTCTCATGCAAGATTAAATGTTTTATACTCTTATTTATTCAACAACATTAATACTGTGAATTCAAATACGTTTACCATATGTGATAAATTAAGCTTTTAAAATGTTTCGAATAATTTCTGCCTTTAAATGTTTTTGTTTAATACCATTGCAATTTATTAGGCATTTGCATTTGCATTAGGGACTTTTTTAATTATTTCACATAATGGTTTGAATATTCAATTCCTTGCACTTTGAAATTTTCATAAATTACTACCTCCTATATTTGTTCATGAATAAAACCGAAAGCGACTTTGATATTTGACAAATCTCTTCTTTATTAAACACGTTGGTATTTATTAACGTCTCTATCTTGCTTGTTCTTTACTATCTCTATTTCCCGTTTTCCCGTTATAGGAAGATATATTTGGACTGGAAAAATCACAAGGTAATAATTTAAAAAAAATTATTGTACTTATAACTTTTGTTTTAAAATTTGATCGTGGTACATCAGTTTCATGTACCACCTGTTAATAGGAAAACTGTTTTGAAATACGATCTCCCAATATAATGTTTAACATAATGGAATGAAATGAGTTTGAAATAGATACTTTGAAAGTTCGAAAAGTTTCATCAGTATTCCAAATTGATTAGAAGGTAAGTTTATTTAAAAAAAAGTATATATAATTTATATTTTTATTAAAGATTTTTATTTCAAAATAATAACTGTTTTCAATCAAGAAATATCAAAAAAAATATAAACTATGTTGAGAATAAAAAGTGCATAAATCGATTTTGTGTAAGGAAATCTGTGTTAATATCACTCGATACTACTTAGAACTCTAAAAGTAGTTTTTCTTTCAGTTCATAAATGTTAACTATTCTAAAAGAAAAGCTAAATGGACTGACCACCCTGATCACCTGATCTAAATCTCTAATTTTAGTATAGTTTATCTATTTTAAATTGCAGAACACAATGATCCCGCTTTATATTACTCGGAAGAAACAGAAACGTTTCCATTTAATCTAAAGAAAGGAATTGTTACACCAATACATAAAAAAGGTAGCCTTCTTAGTCTTGATAATTATCGCTCAATAACCGTCAAAACTGTTGTATGTAAAATAATAGGAAAATGTATTTATAAACAAATGTTTTCTTTCCTTGAAAAGTATAATGTTATACATATCTGACAATCAACATGGTTTCTTACCTGTCAGATCAACGGTGGGTGCATCCGTAGCCCTACTTAATTTTATCCACACCTCATTGGAAAGGAAAAGGTATGTGGGTGCACTCTTCTTTGATCTTTCAAACGCTTTTGACTCGATTAGTACTGATATAACAATAAATAAACTACGAGATATTTAGGATTTCGGGGCAAATTTCTATCGTGGCTGAAACCATACTTGGAAGCTAGAAAAATTATTGTTAGAATTGAAGATCAGATGTCCCTTCCCCAACCTGTAGAAATTCGCGTACCTCAAGGATCAATTTTAGGTCCAATGATATTGTTATTATACATAAATATGTTAGCACTAATCAGTTGATACTATATGCAGACGACACCACATTAGCGATTGATGCTGAATCTCCAGATGAGCTAATCTTAAAAATGAATATTTTGTCAAAAGAATTTATCCGTTGGTGTGAAGGGAATTCTCTGGTAGTAAATTTTTTTACAAGGACAGATATTCCTGAAGATAGTAGTATCTCAATTAAGGATACTGATTTTTTTCTTTTCTACCAAATTAGGTAACTACCTTGATAAGAATATGAGTTGGAATACCAATATCAATCAGATTTGTAAAAACTTAAATAGCAGTTACTTTTTTTACAACTAGGCAATTGAATAATGTCTATTATACAATAGTATACTCCCATATTTCGTATAATGTCATACTCTGGGGAGCTGCGGCCAATGCCTCAAGGCTTTTTATTTCCCAGAAATGGAGTATCCATCTAATTTTTAATCTAGATTATAGACAAACATGCAGAAATCATTTTAAAGATTTCGGTATCGTCTCATTTTATTATATTTACATCTTCTTCCCCTCGAGAACTTTGGCTGCGGAAACTGAATCCATTTGCCAATTCTATTTACATCTACAAGTGCATATTATACACAAAAAGTAATTTTAATGATTTTAACCTTAATTCTGATTTCCACGATTACCCGACCAGGTCTGGCAAGCTTATCCGGCCTCCAAAACATGTTTCCTCAGTATTTGAAAAAAGTTCTGTCTATAAAGGAATTCATTTCCTAAATCATTTACCTACCTGTATAAGATATGAGAGCAATTTCAATGTTTTCAAACAAAAACTTTAAAAATTTTTAATTGTAGAATCTTTTTATGATGTACCAGAGTATTTAAACAAACGATTTTAATTTAACTAGCTTGTATGTAAGTAATATTTTAAGGTGTATGCTGTTTAATGTAAAGTCTGTTTTGACCTGTCCTATATCATGTATTATGATCGAAAAGGATGAATACATTATTATTATTATTATAAAAGCCGCCAATGCAACTTGTCGAAAACTCAAATATCTCCCTACCACACAAATAAAAATATGCAAGTATCACGTAGCAACATCTACTAAGAATGCCAAAGTGAGTAAACTAGTAGAAAATATGAACTTTTTAAAATTCATGTAAATATTCTTTGAACATTTGCAAGATGTTGTCGAAATAACCATGAAAAGTTATATTTCCGATTGCATGTTGAGAGAATATCGTATCAGGGACCTCGTAGGTCACATTTTAAGTGACTTTATTGCAGTTTGAAATGAAAAACTCGATCGTTTAGGAATATAAACGAGTTTAATAGCAAAAGAGCTGCAATATGAAGTTGAAAGAGGTAATTAAGATTTATTTTTAATGGAAGTTAATGATTCAGTTTTTTAATATATAATATACAAAATATATAAATTTACACATAACTTCAAACAAAAATTGTCAGTTAGCTCTTTAAATCTAATAAATTAAATTACACAAATATATAAGGTAAATAGCTAAAAGATAAAATACGCAAAAGTGCCACCATCTATCATCAAAACTGATAAATAAAGCCCAGAAGTGAGTTTTGACAACTTTACAAAGAAAAATTCCCAATTTGCATTGAAGGTTGCCAAGTTATTGATCGATTCTGCTCTAGGTGTCACTCTCTTCTTCGTATCCCTGGGACTATAAACACACGTCCTCTGAAGATAAGTGCAAAGAGACGACCCGATCGTTGTATTAGTTTTTGAAATATTATCTCTACCGAACATAAAAACCTGGTTCTGCGAAAAACGCGTTTAAAGTTTTAAAAACGTTTCAAGTTTCAAGTTAGATACAGGTTGGCCCAACTATTCTCGCTCGGACCATAGTTGCTAGGCTGATGAAGATCGAGAAAAAATCTTATTGTATTTTATTGGAGGATCTGTCTGCTACTTCTTAAAACTATTTTCGAGTATACAGGGTGAAACATGAATCGGGGCAAAACATTCGGTTTTTTTTAAATGGTTCACCCTATTATTTTTTCATTTTTAGAATATCTGTCATGTGGACTTTACCCCTTTACTCCTTTTGTTTTTGAGGGTCACATGTAACGTTGTCAAGTTATTTACATTTTAATAAAATTTTATGATAAAACATGAACGAAGAAAAATCTTCATAAAAACTCTATTTTCAAAAATTCATTGAAAAAACTGGGTATGCGAGTACCAAAAATATATGCAGAAACATACATATCATTTGGGTTCATTCAAAAAATACAGGGCGTTTCGAAACAAGGACCAAATTTCGCCAACTTCAAATTGCCTAAACTCATTTTTTTCAAATGGATTATTTACTTATCGAAAAGTATTATTGGAAAGGTCATTGAATGGACCTTCAAATTATGAAATCATATACAAGGTGATCCAGTACGGTTTTATATAAATGTTTATTCACTACAATATGGTGTCTTTTTTTTCAAATATCGTTGGGTTTTTTATGGAACATCCTGTATATTTTGATATTACGTGAAAGTGAGCTCTTTCTCAGTCGAATTAAAAAATGAGTGTTATTTTGTTTTTATTGATAATGTTAAAGTATGCTTTGGAATTTTTAGACTGTCAGTGAACTGACACAACGAACTGTCAAAATAATTAATTCTGATTTAAGTAATTTCTAAACGCTTTTAAATAACATGTTTATAAATAGCATGATTGTGAATAGAAAGCTTGTGAATGGTGTGTTTGTAAATAGCATTCTTGTAAAGGACATTTTTGTAAATGACATGCTTGTAGATGGCGTGCTTGTAAATACGAGTAGTTATTAAACACAAATCATATTTTTCTACCTGGCATATGTACCCTGGCATGTTCTCAAATGAAACTGTGTCAAATTACTCTGATTTATTAAAAAATATTGCTACAAGACTTTCGCAAATACGTTCATGCATATCCATAATTTGCCAACAAGGCGCTAGTAATGGCTTTGCACAGCGCTTTGAACGGTCAATATTTTACGTACAAATTCGTCGTCTATTAAATAGTTAAGCCAATTAATGGTTTTCAATTAAGCTGAATTGGTAAACACTAGCACCGCAGCGGCAGGATTGTGGTCGAATCTCACGGGCCCAACTGATTCCAGATGATTTGAAATTCGAAATGGATTAAAATTAATTGAATCAAGTTTAACGTAGTCCATCGCCGTCCGCTCGTTGCGGTTTGAAAGTATAACGAGTTCAATCAATGGTATAGAAGTAAAGAAATTTAAGATAAAAAAGACAAATTGAAGTTTCGCAGGCAGAATCTAATTATAACATTAAAAGAAGCTTAAGTAATACAAATCTGCGAATGTATAAAATGATACTGAACCCATCTCCTGGAGAGGTTGAAAGGTTATAGATAAGTCGAAAATATTTCGCGGTGTGTAACCAAAAGAAACAAAAAAAGTCGAAAAGAAGCCATAAAAATCTGCTGAAAAAAGATGCCGGAGACTGGAGAGTAATTGCAAAAGATAAGGAGAAGTGAAAATATTTACCAAGCAAAAAACCTGAAGCTCGTTGAACTCGAAATTTAAAAATATAAAAAAAGACCAAAATCAATAAATAAGACCAATTTAATGATGAGTGCCTAAGAGCCAAAAAGACATTTGTACGTATATCTAATGGATCACCCGGTTTATAGAGATCTGAGAGAGAAGTGCAGGTCCCGATGTAGCAGAAGGTGGTGGAGGTTCTGGAAGGTTAAAGTTTTTTAGGCCACTCAACTCAATTATTTCTTTTTTATACACAATGTTAACAAAATAAAGTCATATTTTTTTTACGAGTAAACCTTTCTGGCTTTCTTTAACTCAAGTTAAATGTATATTTATTTATTTATTCATAGCTGGAATAGGTTTTCGCTACGCGCAAATTTGCCTTTTCTTTTAGATGATGTATTTGAATTTCTAAATATAGATCTGCTTCAGTAACCTTTTAATAGGGAATAATTGAATTTGAAGATATGAATTCTATTAACTATTTATTTTTTTACATATTTTTAAATCTGATAAACAGAGTAGGTATTGTTTTATTAAGTGAACATAACCACAAAATATATACCTTAAATACTTTACCATGAACACGGATAATTCCCGAGATCATAGTAGTTTAGTTTTAGAAACCTGGGATTCCAAACATGAATCGTCCAGTTGCAAAAGGCCAGAGCAGGGTCCAGGATTTACCATGCAAATTTTTCCAAGATGTATATTTTAAAAACATCTTGTACAGTTAGTATAAACGTAAAATTTTATAGTATTGCAATTTTATTTCTGTAATAAAATGTTTATTTCTTACCATTCTATTTCTACGAAAATAAATTTCGAATTATATGAATATAAATTGGCGATACATACTTGGGAAGTAAACGAAATGAATATGAGGTATTAGGTTTCAAAAAATAAGTTTAAAAAATGTTGGTACTTTTAGACTTCTAAACTCTAAAGTTTAGAAAAGTTTTATGAAACGCTTCTGTCTGTCCGTCTGTCTGTACGCATTTATAACTCAGCTTCCAGAACCGATAGAGACTAACGGACAACGGATATGAACTCAGGATACCTTGAATGTGTGCACGCCTAAATTTCAGCTTTACTACGACTTTCGGTTTCAAAACTGGTTTTAAAAACTTTAACCGGAAGTGATATAACTTAGTGTTTATTTTTTGCATTGTAACTGCATTTTTAAAGCCATGTCAATGTTTTACCTGAAAAATAAATCGCAGGCTTCTTTTACATATGCTTCCAATATTGACTTTTTTATGTATTTTGACGTATCTTATTGGAAAATTCCGGAATCCCAGGAAATCGCCATTTCTTCAGATTATTATTATTCTGTATTTTTACCTCTGACACAAAATTTCAAATATATAATAATAACAATAAGTAGGTCACTTGTTTCGACATCGTCTAGGGCTCTCACTCAAAGGTTCTGAGTTAGAATATTGGTCTTACAAAACCTTTGGTTTTAATTTGTCATTTATTTAATTATTAAAGGTCACGTTTTATGGTTTATTCATTACTTTCATTTGTCACTTCTGAAATGTAGTTTTTGTTTTAATTATTGAAGAGAACGTAATTTTTGACCCTTATCGAGAAAATTTTTGATAACATTTTTTTTTTCGTCAACCTCTACAAAAAATGACATTTTACGTACTAATTTCTGAATGAAAAGTCAAATATTTTTGAGGGCAAGTACTTTTCGTCCTCAAATGACTCGGACCGTGCCGTATCCTAGTGACCACAGCGGACGAAAAGTGTTTTAGGACGAAAAGTGCAGACGAAAAAATGGTCGATTTTTCTTTCGGAAATTAGTACGTTTTTGTAGACGTCGACGAAAAAATGTAATATGCGCCTCGGCGAAAAACTGTCTATTGTCTCGCCTGCTTGCTAGCTCGGCTATCAATTTCCGGACTTGACTATAGTAGACAGTTTTTCGCCCTTGGCACATAAATAATTATTTTGTGAAATATGATTTTTACGAAAAAATTAATCAGAAAAAACCCTATGGTGATATACATGTGGCATAATAAATGATAGTCCGTTTCTCTTAAGGTTAGGCCGTTTGAGGTGATTTTTTTTTAAATGTTCGTCATAAAATTCCCTATCGATCCCTCTTTCTAGATTTTTGCTTCGGGTCTTCATTTTCGCGGAATTTGACTAACAAAAAACTAGATTTTTCTAAACTCGCAATAGATGTCCAAAAATGTGCCCAAAAGTTCTGGAAAATTTTTTGCGGATTCCCAGAATGTGTACAAATATTTTTTGACAGATGAAAATTTTTTCCAACACTTTCCCAGTTTTCAGTAGAACGATTTCTTATATGTGAAAATTTTTGGATGATTGTGACCATTTTAAGGGCAACGGAAAATTTCTCCCCGAATTCTAAGTGGGCAGTCTTGTAGGGTTTTCCATCACGAGCATTTCCCCATAAAAAAGTCCGGCAAAATCTGAATCTCGTGTTCCGTAAGGTCATTTTTGTGCGAAAAATCTAGTTTTTTCCATGCAAACCCATTTTTGGAGTCAAATTCCGCGAAAATGAAGACCCGAAGCAAAAATCGAGAAAGACAGATCGGTAGGCAATTTTATGACGAACATTTAAAAAAAAATCACCTCAAACGGCCCAACCCTAAGCGGCGTACATCCATTCGTACTTCGTCCATACAATCATACAATCACTCAAACTATTTTGTCACTCCCAAAGACAGACTTTTTAGTTATTTTAGTTTTTTTTAAGTGTGGGTGGTCATAAACTGGTCATAAATTTAAAATATTTTTAGTTTTTTATAACCGAAGGTATTGGTTAACTGAATTTTTCTGAGTGTATCTGTGATAGACGATATATAACTTAAATGAACTCATTAGAAGCAAATACGTATTCTTTTTGGTTTAGTTTCATATAACGTTTCGGTTTCTGACATTCTACATTTTTCTTCCTTTTAACGCTGTAATTTAGCGGCCAATTAACAAGATAATGTTTGCCAAGTTTAAATTTCATGCCATTTAATGTTTTTCATCATCTTTCTTCATTACGTGGCACGTAATTATACTGGGGCTGGCTTGTTAACAACAATACTACGTTCATTATGTAGGTCTTTTGTAGCGATTCTTTTGATTCATTAGATCATTTCATTGGTCATTGGCCTTTGTGTTATTAGTAGTTTTGAATAGTGCACTTTGATGTAATTGAAAACGATCGTGTATTAAGGTTGTCTTGTCGTTAGAATATTTTTAACATGAAAACATTTGTATTTCTAATTTATTTTTATTCATTTAGATAAACATTAATAAAATTACTAATAAATAGTTAAAATTATCCAAAGCAGACTGTAACAAGAAGAGGTTAATAAATTCCTAACTTAATTTTAATTTTTCAGTATAATCGATCACATAATATATTTTTTACATGTTTCATACATCGCTTTTATACCGTTTAGAAATATTATTTGTTTTTGGCATCAAAATGCTAACAAAAGCCTTCACTTCTTCGTCGGTTTCTTGCTTCGCAACATAAGAAGTTCGACTGCTTGACGGGCTTGTTTGAATAAATCAGCATAATAAGCCCAAGTCTTTGTAATATTTTTAGGTAAATATGCAATTAGAATAATACCTTCTGAATCACAAAACATATTGAAAAATATTTTTTTTCAAGCCCGCAATAAAAAAAAACAAATGACATAACAGAAGATAATTGATCTTTCCCCAGTTATAGGTATAAGTAATTTTCTAACATGTAAGTGTAGAAATTACCAGTAATTTTAAGTTATTCTTTATATATTGTTTCTTTATAAGCACCACACCAAATGTTCCTTAAAAACTCCTTCACACATTTTTCAATTTAGAAAGAGGATGAATTCATATTTTACGTAGCATTAATCTATACAGGGAATTTAAAAAATCAGCGAAATTTGCAATTGAAAAACACCGTTTTTTAAACACCCTGTAGAAGAGTAAAATGTTTATTTTATCCAAAAAAAAAAACTTTTTCTAAAAATAAATTGTCTAATGAAAACCGCATCTTTCTATCGCATGTGAATTCGGACATATTTGCAGTTGAAATGGGTCAGAAACTTTTGGCACACCCGGTATTAATCGACGAATTAGATGTATAAAATTAACAGCGTCTAGGTGGGTTTGACAGTTTGATAAATAAAAATATAAACTGTTTTTAAGCTTTCATTTTGCAAGCAAGAAATATATAATCGTAGAAAAAGTATAGTGTACCACTCGCGCGAAATACGCATTTCTCACTTGATGTCGAGTAGGATTTTAATGAATCACAGTGCCTTAAGTAGTTTAAAAAATATAAAAGTGATGATTTTGAAGTAAGAAACGAATAACGTGGAAGATCAACGAAAGAGTTTCAAGACGCCTATTTTAAGCATTGCGGATCAATTAAATGTCACACGCAAAGGCATCTTCATATGTTTAAAAGCAATGGAAAAGATCTAGAAGTTGGGAAAATTGGTTTCACTTGAACTAAAGATACAGAAATAAATAATTTTGTAAAATGATAAAATATATTTTAAATAAGCAAGCAATATATAATTGGGGTATGGGGAAGAGGACCAGATAAGAGTGGTTGATAGAAAAAAATAGAAAGTAGTGCAAGACACTCATGAATATAAAATCGGAAGTAATACTGAACCAATTAGGAAAATGAGAGTTGTGAGGAAGGGGCGAGGTTACTGATTTATGACCTTTATCTCGTAGCTAATATAGATAGGTTCTCCGATATCACCAAATTTTAAATCACCGGCATATAGTATTGATTGTTAATTTTTAAAACAAGATATAACATCGCTAGAAACTAAAAGAAATAAAATAGGCCACGCAGAACCACGCCCTGTTAACTTTGTCAACGATTGCTACTACATGATTAGATCCATTTAAATTCACCACATACTCAGCTTCTTCAACAGAAGCCACTGACAAACACTATAAAATGCCTTTAACAGATCAGTGGTAATAGGGTCAATTTAATATCCACTTGTAATAGAAGATATTAGGTCTGTTTCTTTCAATATTTGGTGTAATAGGTGCAGCACCAACAGTGGTATAGTTGAGTGTTGCAAAGTGAAATAAACGTGGTAGTGTAGAAAGGTTTGTTTACTATTACCCAAAATGCTCGATTTTTCCCACCAAAAAATTATTTTTCTTTAATTTTGACACCGCGTATCATTTTTTCTACCTCGATTAACCCTCTGTGATAACTTTTAAGAAATCTAACATATTTGACAGATTTTATTTTTTTTTTATATATAGAATTTATGGAAAATCTTTAAAAATATTATCTAGAGAAATTTTGTGGATAAAAATTTGTTAAAAAATAGGTTTCGTCTAAAAATTTTATGAAAAAAATGTCGAGAAAAGATATGATAATGTCAAAACTAGACAACTTCGCAGTGCGCATGTCTGGTGTAGGGAGCACATAGTCTGAAGAGTGTAGCATCGGTGCAGCACCAAATATTTAAAGAAATACGTTAGAGCTGCACTAATTGGACAAAGAAACAGACTGGTGCAGCACTTTTAGGGCAAAGAAACAGACCTATTGATAAATTGCCAGATTTTTGGACGTAGAGCGGCACCTAAATAAACCATGCTACTAATCAATATTTCATAGAATGTTTAAGTTTAGTTTGCTATTACAGAGCACAAAAATTTCGTTGAGGATGAATTATTTAACACTGAAAATGCATTTTTAGTAGCCCAACAGAAAATTATACACTTTGTTATAAAGTCAGTGCAAAAGAACTGTCGACTAGTGAATTAATTAAAAAATGATTTGTAAAATATTTTCTGAAATTGCGCTAAACTGTTTAACTATTTAATTTATAATGTGACAAGATTTCCCTATACCTATATCTCCTCTAAATTTATTTCTATGAAATTTCCAGTTACCTTCGTCCATCAATCTGACAACAACCGACTTTCACTTTTTCCTGAATTTTCCCGAATATTTGGAATAAGTGCCCGGATTGGGAGGTTTCCAAAACGAGAGGGTGAGGGTGAGACTCGCTGAGTAGGCAAATTTTGCTAATATATGCCGGTAAATTATCTTGCAAAATTGCTCTCTTCTTTCACATTTCACATAAGAAATTTCAAGTAAAAACTGGCTAACCAGATTCTAAAGAAAACCGCAACCTTTGTACTCTACAATATACTCGGTGTTCCAAAACACTTATTTATAAATACGTGTTTGTACTTACAGGCATTAAATTACAAAAATTTTATTTTAATATTATTTCTAAAGGGTTTGCATTGTGTCTAAACGTCAAACAACTACTCCTAGGACTACCAGACATTGAATTATACAGGGTGTTTCATAGTTAAACCGACATACGTTAACTGTATATAGAGGGTACTTAGGTGATTCCAAATAACCTTGGTTAATGGGTCTAACGCCTTTAATAACCGAGATACGGGGTGTTTCATCCATTTCGGCCAATATTTTGATAAGCCGTAACTTTAGAACCACCCTGTAGATTTCTCTCATACTTGGTACAGGTATAGTGTGTTAATAGCCCAATCCTATAGTGTAAGAACTACAATTAAAATCCAGATCCGGATTAAGAAGAATTTGCAAAATTTGAAATCCCCAAAACAACACTCTGTATAACAGATTTTTTAAAATTGAGGTGGATATTTGAAAAGAATGGAAAAAATGAGCTAAAGTTAAAATTTTTTTTAAATGCACATCCCATTGTATTACTGGAGTTTTAACGTCAAATTACATCAAATACATTTTTTTCATTTTCACAAGCAGTAACTTTCGAAATACCTGATAGATTTCTTTCATATTTGGTACAGGTATCATTTTTTAGTAGCCCAATCGTATAATGTAAGAACTATACTACAGTTAAAATGCAGATACGGATTAAGAAAAATTTGTGAAATTTGAAAATCTCCAACGCAACACGCTGTACATCAGATATTTTTTAAATTGGATCAGACATTCGAAACGAATGGAAAAAACTGAGACATTGTGACATATTTTTATAAATGCACATCTCGTTCTACATATTACTAAACTTTTAAAGTAAATTCAATTAATGCAATACATATTGTCATTTTCATAAGCCATAACTTTGGAAACACCGTGTAGATTTCTTTCATATTTGGTACAGGTAGATTGTTTTGATAGCCCAATCGTACAAAACAAGAACTAAAGTTAAAATCCAGATCCGCATTAAGAAAAATTTGTAAAAGTTGGTAAAATAGCCTCCTGTATATCAGATTTTTTTAAATGTAATCGGATACCTAATTAAAAAAAATACAAAAGATGTGTTATACTAAAATATTTTTATAAGTGCACAAGAGCGTTCTACAAACAAAAAATACAGATTTAATTTTTCGGATTAATTCCGGATACAAAACTCATTAAACTATCAAGTAAGCTTCGGCAATAACACATCTTTTGTCTTTTTTTTCAAATAGATATCCGATTACATTTTAAAGAATCTGATATACAGGGTGCTATGTTTTACAAATTTTTCTTAATCCGGATCTGAATTTTAACTTTAGTTCTTGTATTGTACGATTGGGCTATTTAAACAATCTACCTGTACCAAATATGAAAGAAATCTACAGGGTGTTTCCAAAGTTATGGCTTATGAAAATGACAATATGTATTTCATTAATTGAATTTACTTTAAAAGTTTAGTAATATGTAGAACGAGATGTGCATTTATAAAAATATGTCACAATGTCTCAGTTTTTTCCATTTGTTTCGAATGTCTGATCCAATTTAAAAAATATCTGACGTGCAGCGTGTTGCGTTGGGGATTTTCAAATTCTACAAATTTTTCTTAATCCGTATCTGCATTTTAACTGTAGTATAGTTCTTACATTATACGATTGGGCTACTAAAAAATGATACCTGTACCAAATATGAAAGAAATCTGCCAGTTACTGCTTGTGAAAATGAAAAAAATGCATTTGATGTAATTTGACGTTAAAACTCCAGTAGTAGAATGGGATGTGCACTTAAAAAAATTTTCACTTTAACTCATTTTTTTCCGTTGTTTTCAAATATCCATCCCAATTTTAAAAAATCTGATATACATGGTGTTGTTTTGGAGATTTTCAAATTTTGCAAATTCTTCTTAATCCGGATCTGGATTTTAATTGTAGTTCTTACACTATAGGATTAGGCTATTAACACACTATACGTGTACCAAGTATGAGAGAAATCTACAGGGTGGTTCTAAAGTTACGGCTTATCAAAATATTGGCCGAAATGGATGAAACACCCCGTATCTGGGTTATTAAAGGCGTTAGACTCATTAACCAAGGTTATTTGGAATCACCTATGTTCCCTCTATTTACAGTTAACGTATGTCGGTTTAACTATGAAACACCCTGTATAAATCCAGACACGTGTTGGAACAAATCCAACCTTGTGATTCTGATGTTAAAGGAGCTTGTCTGGACTGATCTAATTCAACGTATGTGGGGGCAAGTAGGCCGAGGAGTAGTTGTTTAAGGTTCAGATACGGTGCAAACCCTTTCGATATATTCTGAAAGTTTTTGAGAGAAAGCCTAAATTTGTATTTGATCAGTTTGATAAAATAAATAAGTAATACATTTTCTGCAAACGTGATTCTGTTGTTATAGTACAGATGGCGTTGTTATTTCCTTGAACTGCATGCGTATTGTGTAGTAAACATTTTAATACAGCTTGACAAGGGACACCATGTGGAGCCATTGGCGCGTCCAGGGGGCTGTGGGGGCTGCAGCTCCCCCGTTAGGTCGAGCTTTTTAAAGAAAGATTACAAGAAGCCGAGAGGTCCTTAGAAGGTTAAAGGACTGGATGAGAACAACCATGAGAGAGGATAGACCGGTAGCAATCTCTCGCAGGGGATATTCTGTATCCCCCTGGGTGAAAGACAGCCCCCACTTGAAAATCGTCTGGAGCCACCCATGGTTGAGCTGTGTAATTTCTACACATATCTGGACTGTTGCAATGTAAGGGAAGTAGCACAAGTGGTAGTTATTTGAACAGAAGCATACATCTGTAAATCAGTTTGAAGGTCCCAATTCACTTGTCTTTTCATATATATTTAATGATATAAATGAGTTTGCAAAATATTATTTTTATTACCGAGTCAGAAACAATGTTTGCTTAGTAGTAAACAAAAAATTATTCTGGTTTGAAAAATTCCTTTAAATATCCCCACGCATTTAAATCTCGTCCGTTGAACCGATTAACGCTAAATTGGAGTCATGACACCAGTTCGCATTAGTTTCCACCCTAACGAAGTGACTCTAACGTCCCGTTAATGTACAACCAATTGAACTAAAATCAGTCGGCAGCTCATTCTCGCTAAGCACTCCTTGGAGGAATAGAATCGAGTTACGAAATTGATGCAGGCGACTCCATCAACACAGGAACACTAACTAATATCGATAATGACTTAACGGTCACATTTTAATTAAATTCGGGTCGGCACTTGTTCCAGAATCATGTTCTTGCATAATCGGGACCCGGCGGACACGGACAAGATGAATATTGATAAAAGTGGTATTCGGGATGGTCTGTATGCTATAAGCTTATTTTGCGAAAATTTGTGAATTAATATAAGAGAACCGCGTGCGTTACGAGGGAATATTAATAAACATGTTTATAGTAGATGTTCTACGAGGGCAATGCTCAAATTTTGAACATTTAAAATATGGGTTTTCAAGGAGTTCTGTTCAATTTCCGATAAAAATGGATCTTTTTTTGCGGAGGTGAAGAAAACCCTTTATGGGGAGGTTATGAGCCTAATATCTCAAGGTCTACTGTGAGAATCTCCTTCCAGGCAAACTCACTAAAAACTTCACCCCCTAGTCTGACCGAAGCCTCCGGTGACACTTTGTATCTTACCACTCTTTTTATGTGATTACAATACCCAATGGCATCTACACAGTACATGTGTCACTGTTTCTGTTTCCTTACCGCACAGTCTGCAGGCAAGGTCACCATTGTACAGTTCCATCTTAGCGCATGGCCAGTGAGGAGTCCTTGCCGTTGGTCTGGGGGGTTTTCGGAGCCTCTTCTTGCGAGTTCGTCTGCTTTCTCGTTACCTGCAATTCCCCGATGCCCCGGCACCCATATCAGTTTGACGTGATTACGGTCTGCCAGCGATCTCAGTTCTTCTTTGCAGTCCCATGCCAGTCTGGACGTTACTTCTTTGCTGTACAAGGCTTTGAGTGCCGCTTGACTGTCTGATAGAATATTAATTCGCGCATTAACTATGTTCCTCCTGGTATTCTCCCTCGCGCATTGGAGAATAGCATATACCTCCGCCTGAAAGACGGAAGTGTGAGTGCCCAATGAGTAGCTGTTGCCAGTCTCCGGGTTCCTGGAGAACACACCCGATCCCGCTTCACTCTCAGTCTTGGATCCATCTCTGTACCAGATCTTCCCCTGTAGAATGTTCCTGAGCTGTGAGTCGTTCCATTCAGTTCTATCTGGCACCACCACTCTGATTGGATTGTTGAAGTCGTACCGTTTCGGAATATGATCTGTTCTTGTTCCTAGAACGTCCCCGGTTACTATTCCGACATACTCATGTATCCAGTCCCAACATTCATATTGGTATGTATGTTCTGTAATCTGAGAGCACCAAGCCTTGCCTCCCCTTGTACCACAAAATGGAGAGGAGGCAATCCCATGGCTAGAGTAGACGTTGACTTTATTGCCACCGTGATTCCAAGACATGCAAACCTTTGCACCTTGCTTAGTCCTGTAATGGCTCCTCTTTGATGTGTCTTTGGCCACCACACTAGATAGGCTTAGGTAATGGAGGTCATGACCACCTTTTTGTACAACCAGTGCAACATATGTGGTCTTAGTCCCCATTTTTTCCCAAAAGAGCGTGTGGCTACAACTAGTGAAGTCACCGCCTTTTTGGTTGTTTTTTCCAGATGTTGGTTCCAATTCAACTTGGAGTCAAGTATGACTTCTCCTCGAAGTCTTATAGGTCCAAGACCATCTAAGTTGCGTCTTCGGGTAACCGCTATTATGTTTGCCTTGCTGGGATTGATATTCAACCCCTGCTAGTCCGTCCATCTTATTGCCAGTTTGAGAGCCTCCTGCATGCTCTAACCGTCCTGTTATATTTTCCTTGTACAAGGACTACTATGTCATTGGCATATCCGAGGGCTCGATGACCTTCATCTTTTAATGTACCCAGCTATGCTTATTTGTTATCCTGCTACTGGAAGTATCATACAGCGCAGTACTATTTGAAAATCTGCCTAGTAACAATGTTAAAATCATTTATTTCATCGTATTAAAAAGAGAAACCTAAGACAAAGGGAGACAGTAATAACACGTGTCTCAGAATGTATCGACGCAGAGGTCTAACATAAATTAACCAATTAGAAAGCGATTAAGAAACCACACGCTAATTTCTAGCACAATCCACCCTAACAGTGGGCACAGAGAGAAATAGAAAACGTTTTGTAACCACATACTCAGATAAATACAATTTCTTTTTTAGTCGTTCTTACATACTCCAGCAGGGCTCAAGTTCCAGTTGTTATTCATGGCCGGAACGCATTTAATTTTCAATAAATAATAATTTAGTTGTTCTTAAGCTCTCGCACCAATGCCCCTAGGAAACAACTCAAGGCTAGGGTAAGATTTTTGGTAGGCAAACAATCAAAAGCCTGAAATTGTACATGTTCCTTTAGGAAACCTTTATAGATGTTTCTATTAGTACAGTAGGATTTTAGGAAAAAATGGTGATAAATGACCATTAGGTAGGATATCAATATTTTGTCATACTAATTCCACATTTAAAACTCAAATTCGCTAATTTTCTCTTTTATATGATACTTTCTGGCAGAAAAATCGCGTTTTTCCTTAACCTTCTAGAATTTCTAATGGCTCAAAATGGAAGAACCGCGAGATTTTAATGTATACTTTTTAATTTCAGGAAATGGAGATATTGAAATTTCGCATGTTTTTTTCAAGAACACGGATTTTTTCTAAAATTCCATATTATTATTGAAAGTGCCTAGAACCTTGTTGTAAAAAATTTTTTTTGATGCGCGCATTACAAAAGTTTCTAGAGCTCATTAATCGAAGCAATATCACGACCACCATATACGCTTCCAGCCGGAGACGTCCGGCTCAGGTAGAAAACTTTTCAAAGAATTTTAAAACATCACAAATTTGATTTAAATTCAGTAAGAACAAACTGTCAAGAGACCTCATCATTCACACATCCAGCCCGCGAGCTTTGGGGGATTTGATGGGTACTATAAGCAAATCTTAAAAAAATCCCCTTCGTGTGTGCTCAGCTATTGAGTGACCGAGTAGTAGATTGCCCGGTGATTATTAGTTTAGTTAATTAATTTAGTTGAATACTTTCTGATCTTGTTGATGTCCGAGCATATCTTGATTTTGCTTTAATTTAGTTATTAGTACAATTTTGGACAATATTTGAATTTCGCTAAATATATTATCATTTTTCTAAATATTTTAATTTTGTCTTCAAACCTGGATTTTTTACTTTCGAAATTCTAGTATATCTGGATTGTAAATTCTTCATTTAAGCATTTAACATTTAAATTGCATGTGAAGTTAGTGCTAATAAACTTTGAAGTTAATTTGCGTGTGGCCATTTAAACTATATTTGCACAAATTCCATATTACTGTTGTAGTTGTTTTCATGCTTTGAGAGTCCATTTAATTGTGGAGCCATTAACTGACAGGAGATTGGGTCCTTCGTATCCAAAATTAACTCATCCTTAACAGGAGTCTCCTTCAAGTTTCTGCGTTCTGTGCTTTCCATCCTTTTCCATCAAACGACCTCCGTTAAACCGCCATTAGACTATCAGATCCAATTACTGCACCTGGAGTTATAGAACTTTCAACGTTAAAGCCGGATACTTGATTATTTTCCAAGTAGACACATATATTATTAATTTGAATTTAACTGTTTTACAGAATAATATTTTATTAAATTTATTTATTAATAGTATATTTTTATTGGCAAACTTCCAGTTGAGAAGGTAGGATTCATTAGTCTAGCATCTAAAGTAATACCTAGATACTTTGCTGAATTAGCATAAGGGACCTGGGTATTATTTATTCTGACTGGTATATATTCATTGTTTTTGTTAGTATAATTAACATGTACCGATTTATTTTCATTTAATTTGATTCTCTAACGATTTGTCCAATTATTAGTTATATCTAATGATGCTTGTAGTTTTCTTGGGTTTTCCCTACTGCCATGATAGCGGTGTCATCTGTAAAGGTGGCAATTATATTTTGCTCTAATTCAAGAATATCACTAGTGTATAATAGGTATATGACTGGCCCTAATATACTTCCTTGTGGTACTCGTGCCTTAATTTCTTTAATTTTAGAATATGCTTCTTCCTGTTTAATCCTAAAGTGTCTCTGATATATATGATGCTAATAATTCTGAATAATGTTTTGGCAATAATCGATTTATTTTGTATTTGAGTCCTTCATGTCAAACTCTCGCTACATCAATGAAGACAGTAGAGCTAACTTTTTTTCTTCTAAGGTTTTTTCTATGATATTAGTTATTCTACGGACTTGGTCTATAGTTGAATGGTTTTCTCTAAATCCAAACTGGTGTGATGGAATTAGTTTCTTTTCTTCTACAATAGGATTTAGTCTTTCTAGTAATATTTTTTCATACAGTTTAGAGATTACAGGAAGTAGGGATATAGGCCTGTAAGACATAATTTCATGTGGTGGTTTGATACTTTCCACATCCGTGGAATATATCCCATGATGGATTAAATATGCATGTAAATTTTACTATAGCTTTCCTCGGAAGTTGTTTTAGTATCTCTTCCGTAATAAAATCGAACCCAGGGTTTATATTTTCTTTTATTTCTATACTTATTTCTTTTGGTTAGGTAATCATGATGTCCCTTTCTTCTAGAGTAGGATTTTCCTCTTCTATGAGTTCATCTCCTTCGTTAGACATGAATGTATTTTCTAGATGTTCGGCGAATTTGCTGGCTTTTTGTATATTGTGTTTCTTGCCCAAGGTCCATCCATATTTTTAATTGGTGGGTTGTGTAGGATATGTCTTTTTAATCTTTTAGTTTCTTTCCAAAGCGAATGATCACTATTACTGTCATTTGTTAACTCACTCAGGTAAATACTAATTGAATCATTTTTTAATTTCTGAATTTCTCTTTTTAATTGCTGAGTAGCATTGTTTAAATTTGTTTTATCCATTGGTGCTCTCGATTGATGCCATTTCTGTCTTAGTTTTCGTTTTTCAGTGGTAAGCTCCCTTATTTCTTTTGGGTCGTTATTTCTCTTTGTTATTTGTGTGATAATTGGTGTATTGTCCCATGCGGCTTTTTGAATCTTTTTTACAAGCAGTTCTACTTCTTTGTCTAGTTGTTCTTTAGTTCTAATAGGTAGGTACTGAAAGATTAATATTATCTTCAAGTTGTAATTTGAAGTTTTGCCAATTAACAAGTATCGGAGCATTTTCTTTTTGAATAATTGTATCGCTCAAGGTGATAAGGATAGGTGAATGGTCTGAATTCATATCCTATGTTTCTTCTAGATACAAGTAAGAATTTATGGAAATATTCCTAATCATAAAGAAATCAATGAGATCAGGAATTTTTCTAGGATCAGTGGGCCAGTATGTTGGTTTACCAGTTGATATTACTTATATGATTCTTATTTTCATAATATTATTTTAATATTATTATTTATAATCCAGCTCAAAAAAGGTAAAATCATCAATGAACGAAAATTACATCAGCCGTTTTGTGACACAAAAAATAAAAATACCAACAATGTTGATACTATTATACTTCAACGAACAATATTTGCTAACAAACGTTTCTTCGAATAATAAGTAAAGAAACAATTTGTCATCAAGTTTAATTTTGTTTTATTTATTTTTTATACGTCGCGTCGTGATGAATAAAGATAAACAATTGGTGCAACTTTTTCCACTTGGACTTTCTCAGTAATTTAGAACATCAATTACAAATTGCTTACTTTCTAAATTAGAAATGTGAGATGGACTTAAAATTAATTAATTGTTTTTAGTAACGCCATAGCGGGAAAAATATTTTGATATTGCGTCTGTATTTCACGATATCTTTCAAATTGTAATGTCGATTTTGGCAATTAATTTAATATTATATATATTTTCACTATTTTGCCCGCTTATTCCTCATGGATTTGCATTAAAAATTAGCATTCTTGTCGAATGACTACTTAAATTATGATGTACTCAATCTTATCGAAGGAAATGACATAAAACTCTGGAAATCTCCCCCTTTATACGACCTGATGATCTGAATATTTGATATAAAATTAAAAGAAGCAGTATTTAGTGCCAACTAATTGCGTATTTAAACCTATTGTCCTTAGAAAACACAACGCATATTATTATAGTAAAGACAAATAAAGATGATATTAAGGTAAAATACAAACAATATTTTGAAAAATTACTAAAAGAAGAGAACCCCAGGCAAACCTACTCCGAAGGAACATCAAACTGTGGAAGAACAGTGGCAATAGACCGAGAGGAAGAAGAAGGAACTATGGGACCTAACGAACAAGTTCTTAGAGTAAGATAAAATGGAGTTAATAATATAAAGCAGGATTTAAAATGTATTATATATGGCACAGTCAGCGTAGGTATATTTATAATATCAAAGAATAAGAAATGATGACATAAGACCCAAGTCAATACTGGAATGGATAGAAAAAAGAAGTCTAAAATAATTTGGACGTCTAATAAAAATGAAGAAGCAGAAATTTCTCCAAAAACTCGGTAAGAGGAACCCAACAGTAAAAAGGAAGACGTAGAAGAGTCCAACAGCCATGAAACCAATGGTCTAGATCCGGAGGATATCACTGATTAAGAACTGATAGACGGCGACGAGCACACATATACACACATAAATATACAGAAGTTTATTTCAGACAAGCTAGCCATAAATATTCGACTCCCCTATAACACCTACACAATTACTTCAATAACCCTATATTATTGCTCACGTGGAAGTTAATCATTCTTATAATTTCCTGCAATATTGTCATATTCTCAATTTTGTAAATTGCGTAAATTTACATCTGTATGGCGCAGTTCCTGCTGTGTGTATTTTCCTTTAGCCTTCCACCCCTTAATTTACTTCCCCTATCATCAATAAAGTTATGTACACGACCCCCAGAGCGCACATGCCCCGTCCTGACTTCGATGAATACACGAAAATGAGAAAAAGTTGCTTGTATATAAGGAGCAGTCAAATATTCGTATGCAGGAAAGTCTTTCAATCAGTTTTTCTTGTAACTAATTTATAAAAAACGTACATAACGGCCACAAATATTAGGGTGTAGAAGTTTTGTTGTCAAAACATTTTATATTTTTTCAACGTAAAGTTAGTTAGTACACAAAGAATATTGAACATTGCATTTATTGCACAGGTCAAAACTCTTTTTACTCGCTATCAAACTCAAGTATAATTGATGTGACTCATACGTTAACAAAAATTATTTTCCATTTTCGTCAATAAAAACCACCCTGATCCAAAAGGTCGCGGATTTTTTAATTTAATGCAAAAGTTACTCCTGACTTCCATCGTTTTCAGTGGTAAATATACTTGACCCTTCTGCGGGAGATAGTCTAGTAAATTAAGGCCACAAAAACCCCAAACCCAAATTTGCAGATATTCATAGGCGCATTTACCTCCGAAAATGTCAGCTACGTGAAATTTGTGGAAGGGATGGGAAAATGGGTCTAGAGTTCCCGAAAATCCATTTTTCGACGATATCTGCTGAAATATGACCCTTAGAGCATTTTAGTTTAGACAAAAAATAACAGCAGTTCATTACCAACAAAAGTTGTCCCACTGCTTTTTTTCGCTACACTAATATTTTTTGCAAAAACGGCGTTTCAAAAATTCAAAACTATTCTTTTTAATAATTCGCAAAATTATTGTGGTGAAAATGGAAAATTTGAATATCCTCCCAAAACTTGAATATCCTCCCGTTTTTATCTGAAGACAAAAGATAAAGCAATAATAGCCAATTTTTTTTCACTTTTTGCACTTGATTAATAAATTTATTGTAAAAAAATCCAATTTGAGAAAATTTGAGTTTTTTCTCGTGCACTTTTATTTAGTACCCCAAAAAATTTTATCACGAAAAGAAAATAATGTCGATTTTTCATAGGGGTGAGAATTTTTCCAATTTTCCGGAAAAAAAAGAAAAATGCCATCGACAAGGGGACAAGCTAAGCTTTCTAATGATGCGTTGAAACCCGATATGGTCTTTGATTATCTATTAATTCCCGATAGACCCGAGCATTTTCGAAAACTCCAAAAATCAAAAAAAACGCCATAAAAAAACATGTTGTTTATGAAAATACATAAACATAATTTATTGAATCTTTCTGAATATATTTAACACCTTGCAAAGCCCCATTATCCAAAAGGATTCCGTGAAATTAGTCTTGACAAAAAAAATATGAATAAATTTATAGGAGGCTCAAAATATCGAGCAAAAACAAACTTTGGCCCGGTTTTTCAATAATCCAGAGAAATAGACAAGGAAAAAGTAACATGATATTATAGTTCTTCTTTCATCTGAACTTTGAATCATGACAAAATATTAATTTTTACGTGATTTATTGAAAAATTTGTAATCCGCTTGGGAGTGTCATTCCTTTAGAGCGTGATCTCTAAATGCAGATTATGTCGAAAAGTATCAAATTTTTGACAAAAATGTTAAGAATCATTTTTGTAGGTAATCAACTGATCTTTATTTTCGTCCAAACAAAAATTCTCTAAGTGTCATATTTTCGGATATAACGGCGAAAATAGGCCAAAAAAACACATTTTTGATACCAATGAGCCATTTTCCCGCCCTTCCACAAATTCCAGGTAGCTGAAATTTTCGGGGGTGAATGTACCCATGAATACCTGCAAATTAAAAAAAATGTTGCCGGAAAGACCTGATGCCTGGGTTTGCACCTTCGTTTCTTGGACTAAGATAGGTTGAGAATAATGATGTGCATTTTTACAGCCTATGACATGTAATAACCTGCAATAAATAGTCGGCTCAACAAACATTTTATGAATACAACTGTACCACAAAGTATTTTACGCAGTAAATTATTATTTTTTATGTCATTGTCAATCTTAAAAATCGTCTTTCGCTGATAGTTTTTATTATCCAATCCGAAGAATAAATAAAACTATCTTATCCATTTTAAAAACGTGTATGCTGTTGACGACTGACTACTCCGTTATTATAAAATGTAATTGGCTGCTAAAGATTCCTTCGTTATTTAAAAGCCAAAATACAGTCCTGAAATTACATTAAAATTATGTCCCGACTTACTGATCGAACCAGGTAGACTAAAATGAGAAAAAGTTTTGATGTACCTTCGCGGAAATGTTATTGGGGATGTGGGCCTCCTAAACCGGAAGTTACGGCTTTCTACAAATGAAAAATACGAATTACCCCCTTCTTTGCATGCGACGTCGTCTAACGGGGTCAGCCCATAACTATAAAAGTTGTTACTGAAACATAAACTTTGAAAACTATTATAGTACGTATAAAATTTCCTATCTACCTTATAGGTTGGAGAATGTATTATATAAATAGCGCACTAAATAACTGGTAATGCTAAGTCTATGGTCCAAGGAACGTTATAGAGGATAACAACACATTGAATTACACTATAAAGTGTTCCTTTACAAGCACAAATTGTCTGAAATTCAATTAGACAATTTCTTAAATATCGGAGCCACTTATATTGCAAAAGTACTTTTTTGTCCTTCTACTCTTTATAATATTTATTAATACTTATAATGCGCATTCGACCAATGTTTAATGAGTCTCACATCCTTTGTGGCCAAGATACAGGGTGTTTTCTCAAACCTTTCATTATTGATGACTTAAGAACCACATTTTTTTTAATATTTGGTAAGCGTCTTCTATTTTGATAATAAAATTTATGCTTTATAAAAAATTACCAAGTTCGAACACTTGTCAAATAAAAATCAATTCAAGTAAACTCTAAATAGCATTATATTTATGCATTTCTAAATATTAATTCCTTGGTTAAGAGCCTTTACCGAGGCATTGTCCTCTTTGTTTCCCAAAATTAATTTAAAAATACAGAAATTGGGAGAAGGGAAGTTTAGCCAAGGGCTACTCATACTTAACCACTAACGAATCACAAAACAATATGATATAAACAAAGAATTATTTTACTAAAATTAAATATTAAATTTCATAGGGAAGGGAACATTGAACAAAGCTTTTAATTAGAAAAGTGTCGAATACAATATTAATGTTGTTTTTGTACATCTAAAAAGATTTTTTTTGCTTTAAATTTAAATGTTGTGTTTAAAATTATTATGGATATTAATTTATAAATCGTGAACTTTTCCGAGACATCAAAAATATAGAACAAAATTTAAATCCCCCAATACTTCATTCAAATATAATAAAAATCATTTATATTCCAAAATTATCCGAAAAAATTAGGATTGGCAATAAATTTAATTTAAAAACAGTTTTTTTTTAATAATACATTAAAATATTTAATAGTAAATACAAAACCTTTTAATGAAATTAAAAATACAAAAAATCGTATTTACAAAGTTCCATGCGAATGTAATAAATTTTATATAGGAGAAACATCTAGATCTTTTCATATTAGACTTAATGAACACCAATCATACATTAAAAATAAACAATTCGAAAAATCAAAAATATGTGAACATGCATGGGATTTTGGTCATAAAATACAATGGAATGCTTCAACTAGATTATTAAAAGAACCTAATAATTATAACCGCAAAGTTAAAGAAGCAGCATTGATATGCTTAAATAATAACGAATGTGTTTCTAATTGTTCGGTCGATATGTAAAAAATTTGGAAGCCTATTTTACAAAACGAGTTAATTGCAAAAAGGATACCCTCTATATCGGGAAGTTTTTATCTGGTTTTTTCTTATGAAAATTTCACACCATTTTTTAACTAATAAGAAGCTTTCGTTTCACCTCGTTTCTGTAGCAACCAAAAAACTTGGCGATAGTATTTTCCTACCCTGGGCTGTACCACAGCGATAGGATTTCTGTCAAGTGTCAAATTATAAGTCTTACGAAAATGTCATGTTATAATTTTTTATATTACTTTGGTGTGAAATTTTCTTACCGAATCTCCCACGATCTTGAATTACTATCTGGAAATATCTCCTCAAGCATGAATTTTTTTTAAAATTTTTTAAAAAATTCATGCTTTCGGAAATATTTCCGATAGTAATTCAAGCTCTAGGGAGATTACAAGTGATAATATTATTAAGAAAACTTCATTTATGACGAAGTATAAATTCTCTTATAATATGCAAATGCGCAAACGAATTTTGAAAGAGGGATATCTTTCAAAATTCGTTTCCAAAAACGTCACAAAAATATGATGGAAACAGATTTTGACATCTTCAATTTCAAAATCTTTCTCCGTGTCCTATGTTACTGTCATATTTTTGTAAGATTATCAAATGTTCTGTTTCTATACAAAATTTTTTATTATATATTTTGTTATGTCATTTTGAACACGCCTTCCGATTAAGGAAGTCGAAACATCAAAAATTAAAAACTTTTTATCAATATCCATAAAGAAGAGTATTTGAAGTATAAAGCCACTATGAGTTACAGAAATGAATTAAAATTTTTTGTCCACGACTTTCTATAAAACATTAATTATACTTGTACTTCCTTAAGTATAATAATACCTATTATTCACTGTATGACGTCACCCAGTGAATAATGAGTCATTATTCACTGGGTGACGTCAATGACAGCATTGACAGCTCAGCATGTTTAAACTTAAAAATGTTATTTACATTAATTTCTAGGTAATAATATGTAAGTAGAACAGTTTCATTACATATTTAAAAGTAATACCCAAAAGTAACAACAAAAGTGCAGAGAATTTATAGATCCCCTGTGACAAAAGTTTCTACTAGATAGGCATACTCTAATTTCCATATCATGACGGTATGACGGTCATGTTAGCAGCCTTCAAAAGTTTTTAGTAAAGTTATAAAAATAAAAAATGTTAGAAAATGAGTTTTTTCACCTTGAAATATTTAACAAGTAGTAAAGCTTTATATAGGCAACACAAATTACTTCCTCTTTGAATATTATGAAAAATCTTAGCATGTCATGAGATGTCAGATTACAGAATATATTTAAAATTATTTGAAAAAGTTTTTAGAAAATAATAACATTGAAGAAGAAGCAAAACTGGTGGCATTAAATTTGTTGCCTGAAAAATCTAAAAAAATTTATGTATCTGCATACGAATCCTTTTTGCAGTGGAGAACTGCAAAAAAAAACAGATTCTTCTGGTTAAATTTATTTGCTAGTCGTGGACAAAGTATAGTACTCTACTTGTATATAATGGCTATTATTATATGCTCGTTAAATAATATACTATTATTTCATTTGGTATTACTTTATATAATGACACTGCATTATCGTATCGTATCAAAAGGCAAATCACTGAGAATGACATAAGCACCTTTATAAAAAATCAAGACAAATTTAAAAATGCTCAAGTGGTTGTTAAAGAACTACCCACAAAGGAATCGCTAAATAAATGTTTTATGTTTGGTATTGACTGGATCTACAAAGAGGACATTTATAAATAGTCTTCCTGGCCTAAAAATGTTGCCTTTAAAAGATTTAATTTTAAAAAGTACCGTACATATCTAGACAGCAGAGCAGAGGATTTTGCGTTACAAACTCAAATATGAAAAATCTAAAACCGAGAAAAAATAACCAGGATAACCAAGTTACTCTTAAAGAAGGCAGCTTGAAGATATTCCATACGAATGTACAATGTCTGTCAAACAAAATTGAAGTATTACAGCTGTATATGGGGAAGGAACCTAATGACATTATTTGTCTAAGTGAACACTGGCTTAACGAAGACTGTTTAAAAACTGTAAATATCAATAATTTTAAATTAATTGACTGTTTTTGTAGGGAAAAGATGATCCACGGAGGAGTAGCAATTTTCGCACGATCTAATATGGAATGTAAACCTCTTTCTTTTAATGAATTCTCCACTGAACAACACTCAGAGTTTTGCGGAATCGAAATTACTAAATTAAAAACAGCCCTTATAACTACTTATAGGTCCTCTTTATCGAAGGAACTAGATTTATTTTTTGAGAAAGTAGAAGCCCTCCTTGTAGCTACAACCAAAAAATATGACAAAATTATTTTAGTAGGTGACTTCAATATTAACTTGATGGAAAGCAGTTATATTATTTGGTTTAAAGCCAAAAATAAGTGATCCCACAAGGGTTACATCTACTACATCAAGCTGCATTGATAATATTTTTACTAATTTAAATGATTCAGCATGCGGAGCTGGGGTTTCTGAGCTCGGTATAGGTGACCACTCTGGTCAATATATAACTATTTTTAACTATTTTCAAGAAAAACACGATCTCAATAGTAAAAGATCAATAACCAAAAAAGGACTGGTAGCTCTGAGAAACTCACTATACCATATTAACTGGCAGATATTTTATGATTGTGGTATAAATCAATTAGCAAATTTTATTAACGATACTTATAGCTTGTAAGCAAACACTTCCCATTAAAAAAAGTTAAAAACTACGATAGGAGACCAATAAATTTCTATAATAATGAATTACGAATGATGCGAGACACTTTGCAAGTATATCAGACTATTAGTGTAGCTACAAACCTAAAGGCATATAGAGAGTTTAAACGTCTTTACCAGTCGTCTATAACTCAGGCAAAAAAAACATCATACGATAATTTTATACAAACATCTTTTAAGAAACCAAGGGATATTTGGAAGTTGGTAAACTATGAACGTAATTCATCAGCTCTTAATACTGTTACAAATAACCTTACCTCCAACGAATTTAATATATTTTTTACGAGTATTGCAGAAAAAATTATAAAGAATCTGCCTTCCTGCAACCAAAATGCAATAGATCTATCTGAACTTCCTCAGCCGAAGGATTCCTTCTTCTTTAATCCAGTTACAGAAGATGATGTAGCTCAGGCAATAAATAAACTTAAAAAAACCAACTGTTTTGATATATACAACCTAAATGGTAATATTATAAAAGAAACTCTGTCTTGTGTAATTATTCCTTTGACAAATTTAATCAACCTTTCCTTCACTGAAGGAATATTTCCAGACGTATTAAAAGTGAGTAAGGTTATTCCAATATTTAAAAAAGGAGATCCAAATTCGCCTGACAACTACCGTCCCATATCTATTATCCCCATATTTGGTAAAATTATTGAAATCATAGTTAAAGAACGTTTAATGTCATTTCTCTCCAAACACTCAATCCTACATAACCATCACTTGGATTTATTACAAACAGATCAACAACTCAAGCTGTTCTAGAGGTAATATTTATGATTGTCTCCAATTTAGAAAAGGGTGAGCTAACTGCAGTAACATTGTGGGATCTTAGCAAGGCATTTGATTGTGTAAATCATGATATTCTCCTAGAAAAGTTCAATCATTATGGAATCCGAGGTACTGCGTTAAATTTCTTTAAATCTTATTTATGTAACAGAAAACAAGCCACCTACAGTAAGGGTTGTCTTAGTAAGACTGAAATAATATACCATGGCATACCCCAAGGATCTATTCTAGGACCTATTCTATTTATTGTCTATATCAATGATATCTTTCATGCACTGTTGCCTGCTGCAATCATTTGCTTTGCTGATGATTCT
The DNA here is from genome assembly GCA_949320105.2 of Crepidodera aurea. NCBI lineage: Eukaryota > Metazoa > Arthropoda > Insecta > Coleoptera > Chrysomelidae > Crepidodera > Crepidodera aurea. The sequence goes on along the minus strand of OX439473.1, from coordinate 60,113,681 downwards.
ACAATGGTGCTGGGAAATAAGCATGAAATAGATCTATTAAATCATACTAGCAAATTTGAAAGGAATGCTGAAAACTGGTTTGCATTGAATAGCTTAAAATTAAATAGAGATATAACTCAAAAATTGATCATTTCTTCAAACCGGAACACCAGATCAAATCAGAACGTTAAACTGTTAGGTATCATCATTGATGATAAGTTAAACTGGGAAACACATCTCATCCAACTTTGCAGAAAACTTGCCACTCAACTCTATTTATTAAGGCAATTAAAACAAGTTCTAAGCCACAATGTTTTACTTACAACTTATTATTCTCTTTTTCATAGCCGCCATTTAACATATGGATTGATTGTTTGGGGACAATCGACACATTTAATTAAAGCTTTTAGAATGCAAAAAAAGGCTATAAGAGTTTTAGCGGGGGTTGGTTTTAACGAACATTGTAAACCTTTATTTAAACATTTTAAAATCTACTACACTCTATTGGAAATACACAAAAACAAGAAACAATTTACAACTAACAGTGACTTCCACAACTACCACACCAGAAACGCCTCTCACCTGAGACCACAAAGAATGAGATTAGATTCAACAATCCGCAATTCTCTGAATGTCAATCTCTATAACGTCTTACCAACGTCAATTAAAGAAATAAATTATAATAAATTTAAAAGCTGCATCAAAAATATTCTCTTGGATCATTGTTTCTACACTAAACAGGAATATTTTGAAATTATGTCTGTAATTTAGTTCATTTTAATAATCTACCTATTACCATAAGTGTGAATTGTAATATTTTATTCATTTAAGTTAATGTAAATCTTTTATCTATTTGTTATTTTAACATTAATATCACTAATTCCTTGTTCTTGACTTGTCATAAATGTATATGTACATAACGTGATTAATAAACTATCTATCTATCTATGTAAAACTGCGATTAAACATTCCTGAACTATGGAATTTAAAATAATAATAATAAAATAAGAAAAAGAAGTGAGTTAAGTGGTTGCTATTATCAATTCTACTATAGTTAAACTCGTTAGAAAATGCTACAAGACAATGTCCATTTCTACAAGTTTCCGCAAGACCATAAATTCACAAAAAGGCGATAAAAACTGTTAAATTGCGTGTGCTGTCGCCAAACACACTTTTACAAAATTTATTTGTTTCAAACAGAAAGGACATTTCCTTCCAGTCTAGTTCTCTTTACTTCCTTTTTCCTATATTTAGACAGAGGAAAATAATACGGTTGGTTCGATTGTTTCAAAAGGGTTTATATTTTTATACAATTTATTCTTGTCTTACCGCTTCTTTAGAATTATAAGAATGATTCTTCTGGAAGCTTAGCTTTTTTTTTATTTTTCGAATACAGACACTTTTCTTGATTAAATCAATCGAAATATATTAATTAGTAATAAGTGATAATCATTATCCTTTTGACTAAGGCATACAAAAAAAAATTCGTATTCTGAGCATATGATACATATTTTCTCAAGTATGTTTCTGTGTTAAATTCGAATTTCAGTTTTCTAAGATTGGCCCGAAAAATACTAAAACTTTTCAAAATAGACGTACAAAGCCAAAAATCGCACCTAACTCTTAAACGTCTAACACTCTTAAGCTTGACCCTCCATATGAAAAACCATTATTCCAAGGTAAAATTGTATGGATTTTCTGATTTCACAGTCAGTTTCTATGTACAACTCTACCCTTGTTGGTTTTATTTTACGTCTACAGACCCTTAAGGAAGAGTTTTACAAGAAACCTGAAAGTTATGAAACCATGGAAAATCGTAAAGTTTACGCATTTTTGAATCTTGTAATTGTTTTGCGATCTCTGCTGCTTTAGAAAAGAGAAATATTACTCACAAATTACCAACAATTTAGAAATATGTATTCAACAAAATAACTTTGCAAATTGTTATTAAAAACCAGTTTTCAACTACAACGTGTTCAGCGGAAACATTCCTTTTGAGCAATAAAATGTTTTATTCGAATATGTCAAAAAACGTCAAATTCGATACAGTACACAATAACAAGAAGAATAACTCATTTCGGAAGCTCATAGTGGTTTACTAGCTCAATTTCTCTTTTCATATGGAATAAAACCACTTATTTTCTTGAAAAAGTTTTAATTTTTTGACGTTTCGACTTCGATATATAATAAAAAATTTACTATAGAAACAGAACACTTGATAATCTTACAAAAATATGACATCAACATAGGACACGTTTCAATCATATTTTTGTGACGTTTCTGGGACCGAATTATGAAAGGATAGCGCATTTGCATATTATTAGAGAATTTATATTTCGTCATAAATGAAGTTTTCTTATTAATATTATCATAAGAAAAAAATCAGATATCTTATGGATACTATCCCGATATAGAGGGTATCCATATTGCAATTAACTCTTTTTGTAAATCCAAATTTTTGAAATATCGACCGAACACATTCGTTATTATTTAAGCATATCAATGCTGCTTCTTTAACTTTGCGGATATAATTATTAGGTTCTTTTAATAATCTAGTTGAAGAATTCCATTGCATTTTATGACGAAAATCCCATAAATGTTCACATTTTTTGGATTTTTCGAATTGTTTATTTTTAACGTATGATTGGTGTTCATTAAGTCTAATATGAAAAGGTCTAGATGTTTCTCCTATATAAAATTTATTACATTCTCAGGGAATTTTGTAAATACAATTTTTTGTGTTTTGAATTTCATTAAAAGGTTTTGTGTTTACTACTAAAGATTTTAATGTATTATTAGTTTGACAAACTGTTTTTAAATTAAATTTATTGCCAATCCTTGTAATTTTTTCGGATAATTTTGGAATATAAGTGTTTTTACTATATTTGAATGAATTATTAGGAGATTTAAATTTTGATCTTTATTTTTGATGTCTCGGTAAAGTTCACGATTTATAAATTTACTTGGGTAGTTGTTCTTAATCAAGACAGATTTGTTAAGTGAGAATTCATTATTTGAGTCGTATAGAATCAAAAGTCTGCTTTACCAAAACCAAAAAAAATGAGTTAGCTCTTGGATACAATAGATCACAGGTTTGTGCACCAGCCTACAATATCATTCATCTTTAAAACTCGTTGAAAGGTATAAAAAAAAATGTGGTAAAAAAACTGAGTTTCAATCAAAACTATCTATTTTCTATTCAACCAATGACAGTGCACCTTAATAATCACGTGATGAATCGCCCGCTCAGATCAAGTGATAACAGGCGTATTAAGGAGTAATTTTATAATACTTTTTGGCCTTCAAAAATAGTCGATTTTTCTTTCAGAAATTAATGCGTTTTTGTAGAGGTCGACGAAAAACTGTCTATTGTCTCGCCTGCTTGCTAGCCTCGGCTATCAATTTGCAGACTCGACTATAATAGACCGTTTTTCGTCCTTGTCACATAAATAACTATTTATAAACGTTATATTGATATATCAGTGTATTTTCATTTGTTCATTCGTCATTAATGTACAGCTCAATGTAATATATTTTTATGATCGTATACAATAATTTTTATTACGGTCCTGTCTCGCTATAATGTTGATTGCACATTAGCTTCAAAACTCTGTATTTTCGCAAGTTTCAGTTTCAAAACTTTGTATTTTCAAACAATTTCATTAAATTAGAAAATAACTATCCATACTTCAACAAAAACCACTGTGGAGTGAGTTCTTTAGAGTATTCACATACGCAGATCATATAAAAAACCTGCTGTGAAACGACAGATATATAATGAACAGACAGTTTTTCGCGGTTTTCTCAGAATGACATATGTGGCAAATACAGAGTTTTGATTTTATAGGACTCATTTAAGATATTGTCATTCGAACAAATTGTTTTTGCTCAATCGGAAAGAGATTTGACAATACCTCGTTTAACATAAATTGAGTGATTTGAATTAAAATTTAGAAAAATTAAAATTTGTATGTGTTTCTTTTCTAAAAACTGATATTTCAATAAAATTGTTGTTATTGTGTATCAGTACATCAAGAAACGGTAATTTTTTATTATTTTCAATTTCAATTGTAAATTTAATAGTAGGTTCCGAATTATTAATATTATATAAAAATGTATCAATATTTTCCCTATCGTTTTGCCAAATTGCAAAGATATCATCTACATATCTAAACCAGACAGAAGGTCTTAAATTTTGTTTGTTTACAATTTCCATTTCAATATCCTCCATGAAAATATCATACAATTTTGGTGATAAAGGTGAACCCATTGCCATGCAAAAATTTTGCTGATAAAAATCACTATTTAATTGAAAATATGTAGTTTTAATACATAATTCCAACAATTCTAGAATTGCTGCGACGCTTAATTTAGTTCTATTTATTAATGTATTATCACTTGTCTCACAAGATTAAGAGTTTTATCGACAGGAACATCTCGTGGTGTTGATAATCTTACAAAAATATGACATCAACATAGGACACGTTTCAATCATATTTTTGTGACGTTTCTGGGACCGAATTATGAAAGGATAGCGCATTTGCATATTATTAGAGAATTTATATTTCGTCATAAATGAAGTTTTCTTATTAATATTATCATAAGAAAAAAATCAGATATCTTATGGATACTATCCCGATATAGAGGGTATCCATATTGCAATTAACTCTTTTTGTAAATCCAAATTTTTGAAATATCGACCGAACACATTCGTTATTATTTAAGCATATCAATGCCTCGTTTAACATAAATTGAGTGATTTGAATTAAAATTTAGAAAAATTAAAATTTGTATGTGTTTCTTTTCTAAAAACTGATATTTCAATAAAATTGTTGTTATTGTGTATCAGTACATCAAGAAACGGTAATTTTTTATTATTTTCAATTTCAATTGTAAATTTAATAGTAGGTTCCGAATTATTAATATTATATAAAAATGTATCAATATTTTCCCTATCGTTTTGCCAAATTGCAAAGATATCATCTACATATCTAAACCAGACAGAAGGTCTTAAATTTTGTTTGTTTACAATTTCCATTTCAATATCCTCCATGAAAATATCATACAATTTTGGTGATAAAGGTGAACCCATTGCCATGCAAAAATTTTGCTGATAAAAATCACTATTTAATTGAAAATATGTAGTTTTAATACATAATTCCAACAATTCTAGAATTGCTGCGACGCTTAATTTAGTTCTATTTATTAATGTATTATCACTTGTCTCACAAGATTAAGAGTTTTATCGACAGGAACATCTCGTGGTGTTTCGCAAAATACGTCTTGTGACTCGGGAGTATAATCGATTATTTTCGAAGCTCTTGTGATATTACTACTGAATATGTAATTTTGATTTTTGATAATTTTTCTAAAAAATGTTTTGAATTTTTGATAAAGGAATTAGTATTTCCTGATAACGGATCTATTATTTTAAGTAGAAATCTTGCTAAATTTTGTCCTATGTTGATGTCATATTTTTGTAAGATTACCAAGTGTTCTGTTTCTATAGTAAATTTTTTATTATATATTTTGTTATGTCATTTTGAAAACGACTTCAGACTTAGAAGTCGAAACGTCAAAAATTAAAACTTTTTCAACCAAAATAAGTGGTTTTATTCCATAAAAAGAGAAAGAAGAATAACTTTTCGGTCTAGGACTTTTTTCATATTTCTTCGGACGGTGAACTGTCCGGAAAAGTAAAATATAGGTATTTGGCTTACCTTTTTCTTTTAGCTTTAAATTAATAGTTGTCGTCAATAATATTTGGTGTATTTTATTATCGGAGTAACATATTTACTTGCTGTGATATGTGTTTTTTTTAAACCAAGTGATATTTGTAGGTTATCTTAAAATGTCAAAATAGTTATAATTTTTTATTGAAATTTGACATTTCTTACACTTGTGTTCTATTACTTTTTGGTGTAGTCTATATTACATCGACATAACCGATCAGCTATTCGCATCCTTCAAATTCAATGAAAAAGTTCTAACAACACCAGTTTAGTTCATGATAACTCAAAACTTTGTGTTTATAAAGTCTACATGTTACTTTGCTTCGAAAAGTATTGTGTATATTTTATTTATTGTAGTACTTCATACACTATACAAATGCAGTTTAACGGATTTTTTAAAAATAGTTAGCTTCGTACTACACTTTCTAACACAAGCTCCATTGACATTGGCAAACTACAAAACTATAAGTAGAACTAGGTAGAATTTTTTTTTATTTTATTAATATTTTTTATATTCGAATAAAAAATATTGTATGATAACGCAGACGAGAAGTTTCTTCTTCGGACTCTTATGGTTTGCCAGCTTCGACTAACGTCTCAGCCGGCAAACTCCATAATCGTCCGAAAAAGTAACACTTCTCGTCCTTGCATCATAAACTATACCTACTACAGTAAATAGAGACAATTTACCATTGACTAAATGGAAAAAATTAGGGGCAAGCTGAAATTTTGCAGGTAGCTTTTGGTCAAAGGGACGAACTCAAATCCAAGTTTTCGACCTTCAACCCCTTGCAGAAAGGTGGTTTTTGGGGGTAAGTTCGTTTTTGACAATTTTGTAAACAATTGTTATAAACAAAATAATGCAGTTATGAAAAAAAGTCAAGAATTGAAAGTTGTTGCAAATGTAATTCTCTACAAAATTGCTCTTGAAAGTTTTTTTGTAAGATTAAAAATGAGGGAGTTATTTGCAAAAAACAAACTCACCCCCAAAAACCATCCTTCTGCAAGGGGTTGAAGGTCGAAAACTTGGATTTGAGTTCGTCCCTTTGACCAAAAACAACCTGCAAAATTTCAGCTTGCCCCTAATTTTTTCCATTTACAATTCTAATTTTACTATACTATACTATAACAATACTAATTTGATATTGATTTTGGCACTATTTTGACAACTGTTTAGTTAAAAAAAAAATAATTTTGAACAAAAATGAATTATACATTTGATGAGATGGCTGATATGTAAATAATTTATATAGACGGGCTTCAATTTTCTAATACTCTAATAAAATTCCTATAATTAACATAGCAATTAAATATTACAAATGTCGGTCGAAAAGATAGCGCGCTCCTGATTAAGTTCACTAACTGGGTTAGTGGGTCAATATACAACTAGATACACCTGTTTTATGGTATTTCCAGAATTGCAGGTATAGATTTCATTTGTTTAAGGATCTACCCAATTAGTAGAAACATAAAACTTGTAATGCAAAAATTGGGATAAAAGTACTGCAATGAGAACACTTTTCAGCTGTAGAATAAATTGACAGCGTTTACAGCGATAAAATATAGAAATCCGTATAACATATTGTTGAAATAAATGATTATTTGGCAACTACTCTAACTCAATTTGACAAAGTGTTCATTAGACCTAAAATGGCCATCAAAAACGAAAAAATTTAAAGAAAAAAATTCTGCCATCTATATTAAATTAAAATTGCACCACACTGGCATAATCAGATAAATAAAAAATAAATGTTTGGTATGGAGCCAAAATATATTAAATCGTAAATATTATTGCAATTGCACGATCTGTTGTTTTTATAAACAATGTAAAAGTTTTCATAATATAAATGCAGAAAGATAAAACGTGTAATGAAAAGCTGGATTAAAAAAATCGTAATACAATGAGAACGTTTAAAAAAACATATGACAAAAGAATCAGTTGTAGAAAAAATTGACAGCATATACAACATCAAGTATCCATGTTACATAAATTGTATTTGTTAAATTTAATCTCTTTTATTTTTATTGGTAATCTAGTGTTGTATTGTTACGTTTCAGAAACCAGCTTTTTAAACAGTACAAAATGAACAAAAATGATGACAGATTTGAGATACCGAAATATAGTTAATACATTAATAAAAAACGCTAAAACCTCATACTATAAAAGATGGATTATCTTAGTAAAGGTGATGGTAAAATAATTTGGAATACAGTAAATGAATTATCAGCTGCCAAAAAACAAAATAATATAAACCAAATACAATATGAGAATAGAACAATTACTAATAGAGTTGAAATAGCAAACTTATTCAATTAACATTATACATTGCTAGGGAAAAAACTCGCTGATAAAATTAAGGCACCTGCAATTCCACGACTACAAGGATCTCGGACACAGTCTTCAATATTTCTTTCACTGAAAATGAATTAATTACAACTATAAATAATTTAAAAGACAAAAAAGCTCCCTGATTTGATGGAATAAGGGCGAAATTACTAAAAGAAATCAGAAACGAAATTTCACAACCCCTCACGTTTTTGATAAATAAAATAATTGAATATGGAGAATGGCCTGAAACACTCAAACTTGGAATAATAAAGCCACTATTCAAAACTGTAAAAAAATGATGAAATCCTCAACTACCGATCCATTTCCCTAATTAATAACATCGCAAAAGTTTTTGAAAAACTTTTGAAGGTCAGAATAGTTACCTTGATAAAAATAAACTTTTATCTGAAAAAGGATTCACGGAAGGAAAGTTCACAAATGACGCGATTTGCTCACTCACATCAAAAATGTATAATAGCCTGGATAGGAAGAAACATTCACTAGCTGTTTTTTTGGATCTCGCAAAAGCCTTCGACACTGTTGACCATATACATCTTTTGAAGGATTTGCAAGATCTAGGATTTAGGGGAAATGTACTTAAATTATTTGAAAACTACCTGTGTAACAGCAAGCAACGTGTAGCAATCGAAAATGCACTTAGTGAAGAAAGAACAGTACAGTATGGGGTGCCGCAAGGGACAGTATTGGGACCGGTATTCTTTATCATTTACATGAATAACATACTCACTTTACAGACCAACGGAGAAATCATTAGTTTTGCAAATGACACGGTAATATTTTATGAAGACACATCCTGAGAAAACCTGAAAAAGAAAGTCGAAAGCGATATCAGTAAAATTAAAGATTGTTTCATTAAAAAAAATTAACACTGAACTTTGAAAAAACTTTTGTTCCTTCCCCTGCGCTCGTTATTCTTCTAACCTCCCCGATTTCAACTACCTGATTTCAAATATCTAGGTGTCCACATTGACAGACACATTAGATGGGATGTCCACAAAAAAAACTGTAGGTACTTGGAGGAGTATTTCGATTGACAGGTTAATCCAATAAAAAGAAACAAATCGGCGTCATCACATCCTAATGTGATTACGAATCACGCGGAATCAAGTAGTGAATTATTGGTGGAGAGTGTAAGATTTTTTTTAAATATAATACCCTACACCTACTATAATACCAAAATAATAAAAAGAAAAGATTGATAGATAGTGGAGTGAAATTAGAATTTTATATGGATGCAAGAGCTAAGTCAATTTTTTAAAAAATTTTTCTCTTTTATACAAAAAGAGAAGCTTGTAAAAAAGTTTTCAATAAATTTGGGCTGGAGCTTCGCGAGATATGTGCCAAAAACGACATTTTTGGTATTTTTCGAGTGAATTGCTTCACTATTTTTTAAATATCTCCGGCTCTAAGAGTCGTGGAAAAGTACAATTAAAATGACCGTGATGAAGTAGAGTATCGATCCGTATAGTAGGTTATTTTTAAAAATGTATCCTAACCTCAAAAAACGAAGTCGCGCCCATTATTTTTTTTTGCTGAATTGGCAATAAATAACCAAAGAATTCTCGAATTTTCTTAAAAATTGGAGAAAATATGTATTTTTATTTCGAAAAACAATAGTAGAGAAAAAATTTTTTTCTTAAAAAGAAGGATTTTGTGTGTATTTTTGTCTAAGAAAATCCAACATTTTATTTCTTTATGTAAAGTGCCCAATTCAGGGAATAATAAAAAAAAACCGATTTTTATTTTGTATATTGATTTATATTGATTCGTTCCCTTACAAAAATCGTACTTTAGAACCTGCAATATTTTTTTTATTTTTTTAAACATGTTTTGGACTGAAATATAGTTTTTACAAGAGAATCAAGCATAAATATCGCGATAAACATAAAAAAATTGGAAAAAATAAAAGATCGATTTTCATTTTTTCCAATTTTTTTATGTTTATCGCGATATTTATGCTTTTTATTATGGATTTTCTAAGACAAAAGTACACCCAAAATCTTTCTTTTTGAGATAAAAAAATTTTCTCTACCATTGTTTTTCCAAAAATTGCGGCCAATTCAATGTTTTTCGAAAAATGCCGATTTTGGCTGGACACAGAACTTATAATTCTTCACCCATCTGTCTACTCGTCGTAAACATTTAAATAAGAAACTATTTTATCTTTACCGAACTTTGAGTAATCTCAATAATAATCCGTAGGGGCGCCACATCCTGGTTGGTAAAAATGGGCTTGTAAGAGTTCTAAAATACAGGCTTTTCTTAGCAACGGTATATTTTTTTTTTTGAAATTTTCTTTACGAGCTTATAGGGAAAGGTTGTCTCGATGCTTAAATATGTCATAAGGCCTACTACAATTTTTTGTACAACGCTGTCCAAAAAAACACTGTATTTATAACACTTACAATGCCATTTTCGCGTACCCGCGGAGCAGAGCCTTAACTTATCTAGATATTTTACAGAAAAAAATCCTAAAAGTTTGTTCCAATATATGTCGAACGTATTCATCGACCTTGCTCTATTCTAAAAGTAAAATATTAGACCTCAGACAAATCTACTTGCTACATGTAGCGGTAGATCAATGCAAAAACAAAAGTAGCTTAAGAAATATTGACGACAACTTTGATACCAGGGCAAAAAAAGAAAACATGAAGCTCACTGAGTATTCATCCAAAACTATTGGCCAGAGAGGATATCAACAATATCCCTAGAAGCATCAAAGATTCAAAGTCAATAGTATTATTAAAAAAAAATACAAAACAGTACCTTCATGAAACAGAAAGAAAAATAATACATAATCTAATAGTCCCGAATAAAATTCACTAAAGTAATATTTATTGAAAAATATGACATTGTCCCAAAATTTTTATTAATTTGTTCACTGTATATTATTATTATCATTCTGTTTTTTATTTAACTAGTAGACATTATATTAAAATAATTAGCAAATTTTGTTATGAAAAAACATTTTTACAACATGTTTATTTCAAAAATACAAATTTTGTACTTTTGATTAATGTTAAAAATGGTATATATTGTTAATATTTATTTTTTTTTAAATAAATTTATTATTATTATATATTATTATGCAGGGTGTTTCATTGGGAGAGGGAAACATTTTAACAGTGGCTAGGTGTCACTGGGGTGACTCCAAATAACCCATATTTTATGGGTCTAAAGTCCCTTATAGCTGAGATACAGAGTGTTTTGTACATTTTGGTCATTTCTTCATTGCCTCCTGTGCTTTTAACCACTCTGTATAATTTTATAATATTTGGTACACATACTCTCTGTATCGTAACAAATTAATTGAGATATTATTAATATTGAAAATCCAGGCCCGGCTTAACTAAAACTTGACAAATTCGTTCCGCTCATAAACCACACCCTGTATGTTAAATTTTCAAAAATATTTTACCATACCTAAAAAGAGGACAAAAAATTGAATTTAACGATATACTTTTTATTTTTGCACATATGATTTTACTACTCATAAATAGTTTTCTTACATTTTTGGGGCACCAACGTGCTTAATTAAAGTTGTAAACAATATTATTTGACCTAATTACCTATTTGGTTTAACATTATGTTATTCCAAAATTTTTTATAGTCTTCTAGGTACATGAAAACTGATTTACAGGACCGTACTAGGAACTAAATGTCACATTAGATTTACCTAAGCAACACCCATTTTATTTAGTTTTTTTAACCTTCCTTATATGGAAAAATTGTGTAGTTTGGAGTAGAAAAGTAAAAAAAAATAAAATTAAATTTTTGTAAGGGATAAAAATACATAAAAGCACATTTTTAGTTCAATAATATTTAATTAAATTATAAACAAAATTTAAAAATTACACAACCCTTAAAAGACTAGAAAAAACACTGAAGTTTAAAAAATTATAATAATTGTTCGAAATGACCCCCATTCTGTTAAATGTATGTTGTTTCTCGCTTAATAATTTGGTTTACAGATTTTCGAATGATGTTTTCGTTATTTTTATGCTCTTGGTAATCGACGGGACTACATTCCGGTGATCTTGAAGGCCAATGTATAGGACCACCTCTACTTATCCACCTATTAGGAAAATTTTCATTTGAAAAATCCAGTACAATTAGCCTAAAATAAGGAGAAGTGCCATCGTGTTGGAAATAAATTCCAGCTGATGTCTACACCTTTATCCTCTAACAAAATTGGTAAAATATTTTGAAGAAGGTAGGGTAAACAGTCCAATTATTGGCACTTTAAGGTTGGCGTACGGATTAAAAGAAGATTAATGTATTATTACTTCAGAATCAGAGCCAATGTGCTTTTAGTTGGATATAATAACCTTCACAGAGTGTGAAATAAATTAAAAAAACGAAAATCGTTGCTTAATTATTGTGATATTAACGAATTAAGTGAAATAGGTCTAATTCCCAATCATTGGCACCTTCGACCCAATTATTGGCATACTACTCATACCAGTCATTGGCACCCTTTTTCTTATACAAAAGATAGATAAAAAGTTGTTTTTTAAAATATTGCACAACTGTAAATTAGTATACATATTTCGTATATGATGAACACTTTTTACTTACCAAAGACAAATAAAAATTAAATTGTTTAAAATATTGCACACCCTTTAGAAACTTTTTCATATTAGAAGTACATGATTTACACGGTATTTTTTACTACATTTCTGACATTGAATTTCTGCTAATTTATTTATTAGTGTTAGCATTACAATGGACGTCGTATATATGTTATTTGTGCATATAAAACAAATACATTTTTTAACCAGAATATTATTTCTGCGAACAGGATTTTTGATGATTAACACTGTATTGACTGGAATTCATTGAGAGTTGACTGATTCTAAATTTGGACCAGTCAATTTTCAAAAATTGACTGGAAATCATTGAGAATTAACAATTTAGAAAGACTATATAGTGCTAGTTGATTTTAGACTATCTGTGTTTGTGCGCAGAAATTCTAGGGTGGATGAGCTGAAAGAAGAAAAAATGGAAACTGATTATGAGGTTGTGTGGGATAAAAGTGTAATCCAAATTTTTTGTTAATTGCTTTCTTTTTTAGGCATCTAAAATTGAGATGTACCTACCTAAATAATTCATTTATGTTTTTATTCTTTGTACATAAATTCTATAGTTACTAAATAGGTAATAATAACTTTAATTTAGATTTAAACAAACACGAATGTATTTATAAAATCAGGGTGCCAACAAATTTCTCCCTATATTCTGTTATATAAACTAATAATTGGCACCCATGTTAACAATTAAAATATATCACAATTATCGTGCCAATAGTTGGCACCCCCCCTAATTTAATTAAAATGTTACATTTTCTAATCAATAATTACTCCTTACTTAATAGTAACTACATGGACAAAACAAAATAGATTTAAAATATTAATTATGTAATTCACAATTTAAAAAAAGATGTTTAAAAACATCAGTGCGTTTAAACGGATTAGAAGAAGTCCCGAATTTTTAACAGCCATATATTTCAATGTATTTTACTAAATAAGCTGCTCTAATGTACGGTATACTTATTTAACGATAAATTACCATTTTTATAATGTTTCAGCAATAAATTTCCTCTATAAAATTAGTGCCAATAATTGGTACCTATACAGATACCTTGTAACTAACCATTGGCACCCATGTCAATAAATTGGAATCTATTATAATTTGCTTGCCAATAGTTGGCACCCCATTAATTTATTACAATTGTAATGTTTTCCCGCCAATAACCTCTCTTTATTTCGTAATAAACTTAGTAAATCAAATATACACTAATAAAATAACATATAGTTTGGAAATATGTTGATAGGACTATCATCATAATAAGCTGTTTCTTATGGTTTACATAAAATCTTACCGTTTTCAGTTGGACCGGTGTTAACATCGGTCACTACTTGTAAACTTAACCATGCAACTCAAGTTCAACAAATGCACTTATTGAACAGAGTTGCCAGTTTTACTCTAACGTTCAGATTGCGAAGAAATGTGTGCCTAGAATCTATTAATTTCAATTATTTGTGTCTAGGTGCCAATATTAGGACGGGTGACAACCATTGGTCACTTTACCCTATAAGTAAACCCCTTCAGTTAATCTTTGAGGAAGTATATGGGGTCCAATTAACTTATTGTTAAAAACACTACACCACAGATTTACGGAAAATTTATATTGTTAATGAGCTTCCCTGATGGTAGCAAATGGATTATGTGTTTTTTCTAGTCTTTTAATTTTTTTGTAATTTTTTAATTTTGTTTAATTTAATAAGGAGATATTATTTAACTAAAAATGATTTTTATTTATTTGACTCATGTGTTGTTGACGTATCTATTTAATTTCACAAATAGTACAGCGTATTACCAACTTTAAATAAATAACGCGTTACATTCACAATGCTTTTTATGTACTTTTATCATTTACGAAAATTTGATTTTAGTTTTTTTACTCTTCTACTCCAAACTACATAATTTGTCAAAAGGAAAGTTAAAAAAATAAATAAAATCGGTGTTGTATAGGTAAATATCATGAGACATTTAGTTGCTCGTACGGTCCTGTAAATCTGTTTTCATAGGCCTAGATGATTATAAAAGTTTTTGGTATAACATACTTTTAAACCAAATAATTAAGCAAGTTAGTGCCCCAAAAATGTAAGAAAACTTAACTTATTTATGAGTAGTAAAATCATATGTGCAAAAATAAAAAGTATATCGTTAAATTCAATTTTTTGTGCTCTTTTTAGCTATGGTAAATTATTTTTGAAAATTTAACTTACAGGGTGTTGTTTATGAGCGAAACGAATTTGTCAAGTTTTAGTGAAGCCGGGCCTGGATTTTCAATATTAATAATATCTCAATTAATTTATTAAGATACAGAGAGTATGTGTACCAAATATTATAAAATTATACAGAGTGGTTAAAAGCACAGGAGGCAATGAAGAAATGGCAAAAATGTACAAAACACTCTGTATCTCAACTATAAGGACTTTAGACCCATAAAATATGGGTTATTTGGAATCACCCCAGTGACACCTATCCACTGTTAAAATGTTTCCCTCTCCCAATGAAACACCCTGTATATGGTTTCGTTGCAGGCATGTTTATATTTATTTTTTCGTGTTCGTCCTATTTCTTATAACCTTGTTGGATACGAAAAATTGACCTTTTGTTAGAACTGCCATCAGCACAGTTAAAGATGTCAACATTTTCGAGTCAATATAATAAAAAGATACGCACTTCAATTCAATAAGAGTGAAACCCAGAAGCAGAGCTTGTGTGGGGGATGGAAGGTTGGTATTATTATTTACCGTAGCCCTCCAGAGCGATTTACTGATCGTTGATTGCGCATTTGCTTTACAGTTGGACTCCACCGAGATTGAAATCTTTGTAGCGTAAACTATGACAAATACGCTATAAAATCATGCCCAGAAGTAAACAATGAAAATTTATTTAAAAATCCCATTATTTAGACCTGGACATGACTAGGGAAGAAGAATAGGCCATTTGAGCGTACAAACAACTAATTTGATGCTTCTGATCTAGAACCTATCGTTATCCATTTAAGTTCTTCCGGAAAACATTCATTTGTTTGAATTTTATTTTAATTTGCGGCAACAAGCGTAAAAAAATAAGTATAATGTTATTTTATTTCAGTCTTTAATGACGACTCTAAACTGTTTCACGCTTTAGCAAACATAGGGGCGCAGGTGTTGCCTCTTAAGTTTCGTGTTTTTTATACAACTTAACCAAGTTTGCTACTGGATTATTTAGATGTAGTAAGCATAGCATTCGCAACTACTTGCAATTCGTAACAGACAAAGATAAAAAGGCAATTTAATGAGCATAAAGGCAAACGTCTCGTTTTATAGACTCTTTATAGAGTCGCTCTCGAATTCACCGAAGAAAATATCTTTATTTCGGTGTAAAATGCGAGTGCTACAGAATTAAGTACAAAAACAGTAATTATGCCTTTTCTGGATTTGCAGAATTCGTGCTTGCACTACCTAAGGCGAAGTGTTGTTTTTCTCAAGTTATTTTTTGTTCTGGGACTTAAAACTCAACGCCTAATTAATAGCTGGAAGGATTGAGATTTAACCGATGAAAAACATGAAAATCACGTATATCGAACAGTTTTAAAAGTGTTGTTTTTCAACCAAATCCTACTTATAGCAAAAAAGTTTAAATTTTCACAATAGGTATAGGTTGATTTATATAAAAGTTCTCGGGATTGGTACACTAAAAAAAATATTTGGATCACATTGTGAATTTGCGCAGATATTGACGAAAAAATTACAGTCCCATAGCTGTAAAAAAATTGCTAACAATAACAAGTGATTTTTACAAGTACGTTGTGAAGAAAAAATGTGCTTTCTCAGAAATATTGTGAAATTTCATATAACCTGTAAAATTCACAAGATATGTCAGTCATAAAACACATTTTTTTGTAAAAAGCTACACAAAATGTAAAATCGCAATGAGAAATCACAGGTGTACCATTTTTATGTGTTTTTATAGTCGACTTTGTGAATTCACATTTTGAAAATACAACCAATTTACCCACCCTCCTGTGAAATTACAAGACCTGACGAGTAAAATCAAATTTGCCAATGGATTGTGAATTTGCATCCTGATAAGAATATAACATTGTAATATTACATTGATAAGAATATCACACTGTAATATTACACTGATAAGAATATTGCATTGTAATATTAGGTACATTGACAAAAATATCACATTGTATATAGTGTATAGTGTGTCGATGCTTTATCGATGTTTTTAATTTTTCAAAGTTTTATATTATTAATAAAATATTGAAAAATCTATTTTTTTTTTAATTTTTTCAACCGAGATTGTTTCTTGAGCCTTTGAAGAATAGCTCCAAAGTAAACATAAAACTCTCCATTTACTATATTGACACACTTTCATATTCAGAAATGTAACGACTGATATAGGTTAGAAATCTATCTTAAATAATATTCAGTATATAGTTTCTTGCCCATACATTTTCGGCTCTTCCGCAGATATTGTTTCTACTCAGAAAAAACATTTTAATACGAGGTAAACTCTTTTTATTTTAGAGTCTGTATGTAATATGTGAGTAAAACCATGCTTCCCTTGGAAATACAATGCAATTGTACTGATACAGAAATATTGTGAATTCGTCACAGATGCATTGTGAATTCTTCACAGTTACATTGTGAATATCTAAGATTGTATGATTTTCTGAAAAACGAAATCATCTGTCGCTCGATTAATTCGTGTATCACCGGGTCAGTAACCGTTTTATCGCCTATTAGTTCATTTGTGAATCTACGGCGAATAAGACAAAATAAGAATTTCTACGAACAGCAACGAAAAATGTACTTCTAGCTGCACCACTTCCAGGAGTCTTTGATAAGAAAAACAAAAGTGACTGTGTTTATATTTACCTCATTTGTTAACAGCGATTCTTCTCCACCTCTCACAGTAATGTCCTGTGATTGAATAACAGCAGTGGTAGCACACAGGCAGGTTCTTAAATATAATTACTTTTAATTAACATAATAAAGATAACCTCAATATCAAAACCTTTAGAAATTGATGGTTAAACATATGTGCCTCAAATATTCCGGTTCAAGTTTTACAAATTTAATAATTTGTTCAATTGTCATAAGTCAGTTGCTAATGATAACTAATTCAATGATACATAAATATTTTTTAGGAGTTATTCGAGAAAAGTTTCCCTCAACAGATAAATCCTAAATCCTAAAATGCGTTGGGAGTTGGGACCAATTTAGCCACGGACAGTGATCGAGATGGAGGTCCCAGTGACAGAAAAAAAATGTCTTATAATGTATTTTGTTTTAATAAATTGTCAATATTGACCAATTGATGGTAATGCATTATTTCAATAGTAACCCAATATTGAATGTGTGAATGTATCCAATAATGATGCAAACGTGTTGTGAAATTAAACTGTGGAAATGATTCAATATGGCCCAATGTAAGTATTTATTTCTTGTATAATCACATCAATTGAGAATTTGTATGTATTGTATTTATATGTATTCCTTAAAAATGAAACCGACTTTTCTTCAAAAATTCTCTTTTATATTCTGAATTTTTTTTTATATAATTTTTGAAGCAAAAACAGTTTCTTAACATTAATATTTACCAAATTCTCAATTCATGTGATTATATAAGAAATAAACACTTCCATTGTGAATTCGGCATATTGAATCATTTTCACAATTTAATTTCACAACACGTTTGTATAATTAGTGAGTACATTCACAAACTTATAGTGAAAGTAACTTGTTGACCTGTGATTTTACATTGTCATTTCACAAGTTTCGAGTAATTTCACAACATAGAAATATAATGTAACGGTTGACTAATGTGGAGAAGAGAATACGAAGCTTATATTAAATATAAAGGAAAATAAAGTCACAAATAAATTAATCAAAACCAATAAATAACTATTTATTTTAACTCAAATAATCTTAATCAGAATGTAATGTAGAAAACAAAGTTTGAAACTAATTTTAGAGTGGAAATTACATTTATTATATAATTTTTTATTACATAAAAATTTAACTAGGAAATCCCATAAGCGATGTTCATCGATGATTTTAGCATATTTATAATTAACTTAGCAAAAATCTAAATAGAAAAAGTTAAAGCAGAACAATCTCAGATAAGTCTGCAGTCACTACAACAATGAGAACATTGTTATTTTAATTGGGGCGGTGGTAAACTGGACGGGAAGGTTACCTGCTCCATAAGATGAGCATGTAAACTGGACGGAAGGATTTTAGGGTCAGTTTAATCATATAGGTAAACTGGCCGGAAACGTAAATTTGTTTGTAGTCTTTGCAGTCTTCTACTTCTTTTGGATTCAAATAAGTCAACCCCAAAGTGTTTTTAAGCCAAATGCCGATTTCCGTTTTTGATTCATAATCAGAACTCAGCCAGATTGACTTTATCTTTCTATACCATGCTTGGTGTAAGTGAAATCGGCAACCACTAATTTCAACATCAGGCCAAACATACAGTAATGCTACATGGATAGCCTTTTCAAAATCAACAAAAACTTGTCCTGGCTTAAACATAAGACCATACTTTTCATAAATTTTATCTATCCGCTAAGAAAAATAAAAATAAACTAAACTATGAACCTACTTGACCTGAAACGGTAAAGAAAATTAAATTTCATAATTGAGTTTGGAGTGGTACTAAAGAAAGGTACTTAAGAAAGGCCAACGTCCAATTTACAGGTTATGACCCTTTTAGAAATACAGGTAAAGGGATAATTTTTTCGCCTAATTTACAACGTCCTTTAATTGGTATAAGAGAAATAAATTTTAGATTTAACCTAAAAATGCTGTGTCTTAATTTATCAATATGGTCAATTTAAATCCAATATACAATAAATAGGGAGAATTAAGTGTTGGGGCTTCTAAAAATATAATATTATGGTAGAAAAGGCAGTAATAACAATGTTTAACACAATTATAAGAAATCGATAATGATGAAAGAAAAAGTTGTCATGTAACATTAATATAAGTAGAAATAGCAAGTAATTTATATCAAAATCATTCTTTTTATCTAGAGAATAATGTTTTGATAGTTAAAAAGTGTATAAAAATCAATAATTTTTAATTTAATAATAATTTTAATGTAAAATTCTGTCAAATTTAAATCAAGTTAGCTTTGAAATGCTCGTTTATAAAAACCAAATCTCGCTGTCAAGCGAGGCTTTTGCAAAAAGACTCTTGACCTGTTCACATCAGAGCTCTTCATAAAAACAAAAGAATCCTCAAGTCAAAGCTACTACGAGTAACACAAAAAAGTAAGAAAATTTTACCTGCCAAGTTTAAGTGAGGTTAGATTTGATATAACCCAAGAAAAAAGAAGTTAATTAAGAAAAGGACTCCAATCATTGATTGCTGCCTTTGTTCCTGAAGGAGAATCCAGATCGTCTTTCCCATCCAACAGTATCCTGTAATTTATCCTGTGTTTATCCTGATTGATTTTGAAGAATATCATATCCGTTATTATTGAAGATTAGAAAGAAAATAACAGAAGTAGCTAAAAAATTGATGATTCGTTAATAAAGAGATAAAGGTGCCAATCATTTAATATTAAATATCGATATTTAAAAGAGTATAAAGACGTCTGTAAAATTAAACAAGACCAATAATAATTTTATTTAAGTAAGGTTAGGTTTCACTTCAACAGACAACTAAATTTAGGTTAGAACAAGGTAAGAGTATAATTACAATAACAATAGCATTATTATCAACTTCATAAATAATTAAAAAATATACACTTACCTTTTTCCGTTCCAATAAACTCTCGCAATAACGCTTACGCACAACCACATCTTTTCTAGTTATTTTATTTTCATTGTTAATAAAAATTTCTATATTTAATGACTTATTTCATTATTATCGATTTAAAAGTTTTCACAGTCAATTACTGAAACACGACTGAAGGTTAAGGTCTCAAGATTTTCCTACCAATAGGTAGGTGGCGCTCAACAACATTCTACTTAAGATTACGAAGGGAAATAAATAAATAAATAAATAAATAAATAAATAACCATTTAATATAATTTTTAAAAACATAATTATTAAATCTCATAACAATAAAATTGATAATTAATTTGTGCTTACAAGAAATTAAACTTAACTCAAACAAACCAAAGCTAAAATAAAATTAAATATAAGTTGAGTATTTCTCTCGATTTGTTTCACTATCCATAAATAGAAGTAACAAACAGATCGAACGGTAAGTAACAATAAATAATATTAATTTCACAAGTATTCTGGAATCTGCACAGTTCACTGTGATTTCACAATGAATTTGGGAACTTTTCAATTTTCTTGTGAAATTTCATAACTACAAATTACAGCGCGAAAATCGAGAGCCACAAATAACCCATAATTTTTACTGTAATTTCACAAAACGCTTTTTTCAGTATAGGTGCTACTATCGATAATTTTAATTTATTTTTCGTTAGGAACATTGAAACGTTTGGTATGGGGTACTAAATAGTAAATACTATAGTTGTTTATTTAGATCATATACGTTAATGGATAATCCAAAGAAAAGGTAGGATAACATAACAGCGGAAGACAGACGTAGACGTAACAAACCGAAATATTGCTGAAATACAGCAATCTCTATACATATAATAACTTGCCTGACTGACACGTTCATCCATACACCCTTTCATCCACGGTCAGCACAAATCGCTTGATTTAGAAACATGACATTTGGAGAGTACTTTTTTGTGACGTAAGCACTTAAAAGCGATTTTTCGATAATCAATTCATAAAAAAACTAAACAGAACGTTCAAGTTCGTATGGAAAAATAACCAAAAGGCTACTGTGATACTCTACAAAAAAACCGTTTATTCAAATTTTACAAGTGCACCAAGAAACTTTGTTGAAATTGAAGCAGTTGAAATATTGTATGCTGAGCCCAAACCAATAAAAGATTTTCAATAAATTTACTTACATGGATGTAGAAAATTAAGGCAATCAAAATATAACATATAGTGTGCTAAAGAAAAAGCAAGCTAATTTTAAATAAAAACGAAGTAAAGCTAAGATTTATAACAATTGCAAAAATCATTTCTGATATATACAAGTGAAACTTGAAATTTAATAAAAATAAATAAAAACTAAGAAAACAAAACAGCTGCATCAGGAGAAGAGTGAAACAACTAAATTTTACAGAAAAATAAATGTAAAAGTAAGAAAATATAATAAATACACAAACACAGTTAAATGGTACGTAGATGTAATCCGAAGAAAATTCAATATTAAGAAGGGTCATGGAAGAATCAAGGAATAGAAAACGAGGCAGGCCGAGGAACCGGTGAATAGTGAACAAGAAGTAGAGGTTGCAAGAGGAAAAAGTATGAACAGTAACCTAAGTTCGACACCCTAGAGGGTAAAATGCTGAGGCAAGAAGTAAAATAATAGGAGGTGAGTGAGTTGAGAAGATTTTCCCATTTTTTAAATTATGCAATATTATTATCTTTTAAATTTCGTTAACCATAACATACAGTTAAGAGCAAAACATTCTTAGGTTATTGTTCAAATACGACCCTGAAAATATTTTTATTTGGTTCTTTGTACACTTTTTAATAAAGATTTCCACCAATGCAACAATCACAAACCTCACTAGTTGTTCATAAATGATTTAGTGTTACTTCCCAGCCAATACGAAAAACGTATCTTAAATTTTCTTTACTACTTCGGAACATCTGTATATCAAATAATTACACTAACAGCCAAAAAGCTAGAAACATTCCTTTCACTCTTGAAGACTACAAATTTTATTAAGTTTATCGAGAGATCCTAGGGTAAAAGAAAAAAAATTCTTTCCTTATTATTCATGAAGTTTTCTAAAATAAAAATACTCTTACGCTTTCGGTCTTTCGGCTGAAAGACGTATTCCCGATAGAGGGTCATAAAAGGCTGCTGATAAAACATCTATAGACAAAAATAGTTTGGTGTATCTCCGATGAAATCGCGAGCGGGAGAAGAAATTTCGATAGAGACACAATGGATACAAAAAAGAATCGAATCCATTTTGGAAGTGGCGACTCGACAGGGAATAACGTTGTAAAAATATATTTCATTTTTAATAAATTTAATCAAAAACTAATCTCGTACATCTCTAGAAAAATTGTTCAGAATAAAACACAAAACAATAATCAAAACTAAAAGATATTACAACTTTTTTATGTCCTATACAAATCTGCAAATCGCTACTTTGGGAGTGTGCAGCAGGGAATAAATCATAATATGTGAACTATACAAAAATCGTGGAGATATCAATATTAAATCATGTGAAATTGAACTAGTAAGGCTAGCCGCTCACTGGGAACTTTTGTCTCCTGTCGCCGGCCTTGAGCCTTCTCTGGTGGAAGGCGTATATCAGCAACATTCTGCAGATAAAAAATTCGCAGTAAGCGCCAAGCCTTAGGCTAGCAGTTGGAAGCATCTTGTACCAGATTTATTCTTGTTTGCGTAACACTTTATATGCCTTCCCAAATTGAAGAATTCTAATTTTCTTTAATTTGTTAATTTTTTCAGTTTTCGTTGCCATTGTTTATTTTAAACCTATTTTTTGCATTGTTGCAGTGTTTGACTGCAGCTTTCTGTTATTAAGTATACAAATTCAAAATATATATCGAAATGCATAGTAAAACGTAAAAAGAGTAACGATACATATCTGACACTATCTGGAATTTAAAGAGGAGAAAATTTTCTAATGTTATTTAGTATATGTCTGTATAAAGTATTTAGTATGAGGACTACGATGGGTTTCTGTACTTCAAACCTAAAAACGAGAATGTAACATAAAATTCTTAAACAATGAACAGTACAACCGTGAATTATAGGACAGTTACTTGAATGAAACATCATACTATAACATGTTTCCACTACTTAGACGCCAATTTTGTAGTATAGTTAAATCTGATTGCAAACTATCAGTATCCTTACTTGAGTTCGTCGACAAACATCATTACAGTTTCATAATAAAAAAATGCTCTAGCAATATCATTAAATAAAGTTAACATCAAAGGATCTAGGTGAGGTGCCTGCGGTAAACCGAAAAGAACAGAGATTACATAAGAAATGCAATTGCCAATTTGCACAATTTGTTTCCTGTTACTATAGTTCCTAACTCCGTTTAATAATGACCCTCTCATACAGTTTCCAAGTTTAGCTATTTGTACTCCATGATTTACTTTATCAAAGGTCTTGGAGAAGTCAGTGTAGATTGCATCTATTTGACATCCATTCTCCAAGACATCTGTGATGTGGCCGATACAGTTCAGTAAATTAACGTCTGCTGATTTTCCGCTGGAAAAGCTTTATGTTAAGGAATGATTGTTTTCCCGAGTAGAAAAAAAGATGAGTATACTTTCAAGTATACCTTTTAGGATTAGTAATTAATATGCAAATAGGGCAGTTGTTTTTTTAATCATGATTGATAAATTCTCCAGTAGTTACCAATTCATAGAACTAAACTACAAAAATTTTAACAGGAATATTTAAAATTAATAAATGATAGTTTATTTTGAAAATACATATGAGAAATAGTTGGCAAATAAATCTACAATTTTGAACAAAAACTGGATTTGTTATCGTCCAAAAACATGTCATTAGGTAAGGAATTTGCTTGAATTAACAAATTTACAAAAAGATATGCAAATTGTTCCACTGCTAGATCTTAAATTTGAGGTGTTCTTATAACTGTCATTATTTAATAATCTTGTATATTCTTTATCAGTCTGTTTTTAAGTGAGAGGAGAGTGGAGTGTTCATTTGTCAAAGATGTTTCTAAGTAATTGTTGGTGGAAATTTTTTTAATCACATTTTTTTAGGGACGTATGACCATCATTGAATAGGTAATATTAAAATATATTAAGTATTATATCAAGTGTAGTAAATAGTAAATTGTCATCAGTCTCATTGTCAACAGTCACTTTAAGTATTAAAGTTATTTGATGTGGAGGGTGGTGATTATTTGGAAGATTTAGAAAATATTACATCTAAAATTTCTGTTATTTACACTATTGAAACTCTAAAAAATATTATTAAATGATTGCGAAGTTTGACATACTTTCAACTGCATCGACTTTTGATCCCCTGTTATTAAAGCCATCTTAAAAATTTGCCAGTGTCTAATTCAAGAAATCAGTGACCAAGAGGACAAAGAATGTAGCGGAAAACAATTGTGGGTTAGAAAATGGATAAGTAGAAGGAATACTAGAGGTGCGTCTGCCTTGCTCTTAAAGGAACTCTCAACAGAGGATCCTGAGGAATATATATTGTGTCTTGGATTAACTCCTAAACAATTTGATACTTTGCTAACTATGGTATCACCTGAAATTCAACATCAACCTCCATTGGCTGGCGAAAAACTGTTTATATTCGGCGTGCATAGGGTTAGTAGCGAGATGAGTAGCAAGGACAGTAAATTTTACAGTAGTGGGGGAAGGTTAGTAGGCTAGTAAATAGCCTACGCAGCTATTTACTTTCCTAGCCAGTCTGCTGGTACAAGTACTGGTACAAGTAAGTTAGTATGCAGTTAATTTTGGATTAGTAGCTGTCTAGCAAGATACTGGCGCCAGTAACTAACCTGTTTATTATACCGATGAAAACGCCGTTTTACCACTATTGTTCTTGTCAGTGAGGATTTCATAAGTACTTTTTGATGTATGATTGTAATTCATCCATTTTTTAGGCTTTGTATGTTAAATTAACTTTCCCTATAGTCACACTAGGAGAGATCGCTGCATTTACGATTAATTGATCTGCTGCAACTATTTCAATTGAATGAATTAGTTTTGTTTCAAATCACATACAACAATTCATGCTAGATCACGAAATGACGCCTTGGTTATATTTGCATTTTGTGCCTAAAGTCTTTATTAACCAATTTAATTATTATTAGGTACACGGCACTCTAAAAAACGATTAATTTAATCTCCTTGCAAGTAAAATTTTAATAAAAACACGATTAATAACACGAAGACCTTTCTGTATCAATATTTTTTTAAGCAGCGTTGGAGAAACGGTCGTATTTTGACAAATACGCCGGGCTTAAAGAAATGAAAATACAAGACGAATATCTAACGAAACTGAAATTTGGTGGGACTATATTTAAAATATTTAGTTTGGAGCCGCCACTGACTGAGACACAATAGGTAAGGGAGAACCGAATCCATTTTGTGAGTGGCGTGGCAAGATTGCTCCGAAAATGGAGTAAGCGTCTGCCGGTATGTTCATTTTTAGACTATAAAGTATATTTACAACGCTACAACACATAAAAACAGGATCCCAGAAATCTGGATAACCATGTGCAAATCGGAGCAAATCAAATCAGTTTCGCTGAAAGAAATGGAAAAAACGCAAACTTGAAAACTTAAGATCGTGGGAAGAATGACAACAAAAATTATTCAATAATAAAATATGAGGTAAGCATTTTTTTGAAAAAACTCGTTTTACACAGGAAAATTACAAAAAAATATAAAATATAGTGTGCTATTCTATATTCAACTTAAAGAAAGTAATGTAAACAGACTTTTGGCTTGAATCTACAAAGTTTTTGATGACGTCTGTCTCTCTCTCTCTCTCTCTCTCTCTAACGCGTCTCTTTCTAACACATTGATGAATGAGAGTGGCAAATGTCTGCCTTCAATGTGTTAAAGAGAGAGATACGTCTTCAAAAACTTTGTGGATTCAAATCAGCAAACGTTATTGTTTACATTACTTTGCTTTAAATTGGATGTAGTATAGTTCCAATACAATTATGTTTAAAGTTATTTTTTAAAGTACCTTTCTTAACCTTCAGAGTGCATACATGTTTATTGCTATATTGGTGTTATACTCATTATATACTAATTAATCAAATAGAATTCAACAGCAATGGTAATCGAAAGCTCTTTAACGGGGCATTAAAAAAATTTGAAAAGGGAAAACATAACAAGTTGTAGAGATAAGCCAATAATTAAGAAGGACGGGAATAATGGAGAAATAGAAGCAATATTTTCAAGACTAGATAAAGTTCTGAACATGAATACAACTGAAAACCAATTAAACACGACGACGAGGTAGAAGAAATAACCCCAGAAGTTGAATGGAAACTTAAGGAGTATATGGGAAATTTGTAAAACTCTGCCAAAGTCTCTACCGATAATTTTGAGGTTAAATTGAAAAATGCTTAATAGAAAAGTTTTAGATTTTTTAATTATCTACAACTTTTATACTAAAGTTTTTTCTATAGGATGCATATTTCAGCCACAAATCGTAAAAAACCAATATCCTAACTTCAAAACGTAAATTTATCTAACCCCCAACCACCCAGAGACGGATCCAGGAGGGGGGCTGTGGGGGCTACAGCTCCCCCTTTAGGTCATGTTTTTAATTTAAACAAAGATTACAAGAAGCCGAGAACCCTTCGAAGGTGATGACTAGATGAGAACAACTCTCAGGATAGACTTGTAGCATTAGCACTGCTAAACATTCACAGAGAAATTGCAGACAAAGGTGATTCAAAAAAAGTTGTTGATAGGTTTGCTAAAATGAAGAAGAGGAAGTTGGACTTTGTTGTTTAGGCCAAAACGTATTTTTGTCACCTCAAACCTACATTACATTGTCCAAATATCAGTTTATTTTATATGTTAAATTATCACAGCCTGGGCAAAGTGAGCAATTAAAAGTTTTTTAAGGTTGAATTAGATTTAAAATACTCTCTTACTTAATATAGCCTGATTTAAGTTTCATTTACATAACAATAACATTATGAAAACAGGCTGATGGGGAAAACCCCAGGGTTTGTCAAACTTTAGTCCAAAAAGTTCTTCACATGGGCCATAGCTACCTACTGGCGAAAGAATTTTTTAAATCGGGCGTAATTTGCTCCATTTATCGTGCTCACTAACATCCAGACCTAGAAACCTACAGAGATCCGGATAGACAGACACAATTTTTTACACATTAGAAATTGTCACACGCTGCACTGACGTCTGGACCTCAAACAACTACTCCTTGGGCTATATGCCCCAACAGGTATCGAATTACAGAAGTCCAGACGCGGCTGGGACCCGAATCGTTTCGGGACTTAAACCAATAACTTTGATTTTGTTACTAAAGGAGCTTGTCATTCTTAGACCGATTTTGGCATTATTGTGCCTCATCAGTAAGAAGCAGATAAGCTCGACTTCCTATCTCTAAAGAAAGTGTGAACAATGGATTCGACTCGCCTTGTTCTTGATAAAACTAGTTGCGTTATAGCAAGTGTATCAAGAACGAAGAAAGCCCAATGCCATCTTCACTTTAATAACAAAAGTTTCCAATTAGTAGAAATGAAATCTTTTGGATACCACCGTCTGAATTTCTGTAATCCAATACCTGTTGGGGAATATAGTCCAGTGCAGTGTGTGACATTTTCGAATGTCGTAATTCTTGGGAGCTGTGATTTTAACTTATTTCACATCTTTTGTGCAGTTTGATTACTTCCAGTGAAATATTTTGATATCCAAAATATTTCATTTTTATCACAATTTTTTTTTGTCTCGGATGGACTCTAGGACATTCAAAACGTCGAGAAAAGTAATTTTGAGCAACTTTAATTTTTATTTTTCTTCCCAGGATTTGAAGACTTTGTCCTGCCTTTGGGTGGGCCGAAGTAAATGTACCAATGTTATAAAACTGTGTTTATTAATTAAAAGAAAAATCCAAATTCGTAAATGAAGGTTAAAACTTAATTTTGGATTATCTAATACAAGGGAAATATTTTGTATCTCCTAATATCTATTTTTTTAGTTTTTCGCTATATTTACACCCTGTAAGCGATTCAGTGTTTGCACATTTAAAATTTCGATCTATAACGATTTTGAAGTATGATCAATCGAAACTGGTTAAATTATCAGTCTCAAATATAAAGCCATAAAATAAATATTCCACAGATTATTGACTGAGATGTTCCAGTCAGGTTAAATTCTTTTTATAGAATTGTATGTGTAAATAGTCTGGCATCGGTCGAATACCTTGTACAAACAAACTTTTTTCGACTTATAGACTGTGTGCATTGTCTGAAGTTTTTATTGCGCCATATATAAGGTTGTCAAACAATTGTTTCTGGGTAGTCTATTTCAGAATAAGCTTATGTTCCCCGTTCAAGGAACTAATAAATAAATAAAATAACTTTTTCAAATTTGTTTTTATGGGAAAATGATTTTTTTATTATAACTTTATATATTACGCTTTATTTAATTTCAAGCAACTTTAATCCCATGCTGCGAAATGGCACGTTGAAAGGAAATGCCCCGTCATGTCGGACAAGGGTCCTGTTGGCTTCTGTAGATTGCTCGTAGAGGGACAACCAGGATGAAAGAAAAGAAAACAAAATATATGGAGAGCGATAATAATTAGGGAATTGAGCAAACAGTCCGCTAAGTGGATAAATACTTTGATTAAAAAATAAAACAGCGAAGGAACAAACAACCTTTAAGTTTCTATCTTCACAAACAACTGAAACAATTACATCTAGAGTTTTCGTGTACCATGTATATGGTTTACAGTTCGTGTCTAAAGTCTCTTTCCACTTCTTTAACTTTGAGACAGAAAGAGCTAAATGAAACTTGACTTACGTAAATTAAAGCATACAAATGTTTTAGCTTTTAATTTTTTATGACAGAAATCACACGATTTATTTAAATGTTTTGCTGATTTTAAATATTAAAAATAGTACAACCTCGCAATGAGTCTTACACAATCAAAGTGCGGAGTTTCTTTGCAGTTGCCAATGAAACACCATAACAAAATTCCTGATATTCCGACATCCGCATTATCAAGCGATTTCCGCAAATAATTTCCCTATGGATATTTATTTTATCTCTTTGGTTGTGTTTTCTCAGGTAAAGAACTTTAATGAAATAAACACAGTAGATATATTTATAGTATAATATTAATGCGGTTCTTCCTTCCTCCAATATGATTTAATACTAAAATAATAGCGTGATATAGTCGTGAGGTTTGTTATATATTAGCGAAACTGGAGTAGTGTGTAGAAGAAATTGAAACTGAGGACAACATTACCAGTAAATCTTAAAGTTTACTGTTTAATTTTTGTATTTTATTTAACTTTATATCAAATATGTTTTACACAGATAATTTAGTGGGGATTTTTCCAAGATTACCATATCTGTGGACCAAGATCCAAGAGGCTAAAATTTATATTGAGCATCTCAAATATTACGCCCAACTCAAACTTAAGAAACATGAAATTTGAGTAGTGGTTTTCTTTTGTAGTATGGACGAGGGGTAAACCGCGAGGTCCATTTTGGTGTACAGACCTCGACAATTAGTAGCCATTACTTAGCCATTACTAGCCATTATTACTAGCCATTAGTGGCCATTTTTATGACAAAGATTTAACTCACGGTTTACCCCTCCGGTATGGATGTAAAAGAGGGTAAACTAAATTGATCGAAATGTGATAGAATGTGACGATAAAAGTCAGTTTTTAACATATTTCGGTGTCATTAAATTTTGCCCCAAATAGGACCCAATATATAGATTAGACGTTGATTTTAAATTAATTTGGTTTCCGTTTACTTCAAACCCGTCAATTAATTTCGATTGCAAAAAATTCAAAATAATTGTTGCCGTTTTGTCTTTGGCATAAGAAAATATGACCATGTATCAAGTAAGCTAAAACCACTTGGATGGTTGAATATAAGTAACTTCCCAATAAATAATTTTCGTAACTTATAATAACGCCTAGTTATATAAAGGAAATATAATGTCAACGGGATTATATAAGACGTTTTATATTCTCACCTTTAGTATTGTAGTTTTATAAAGGTTTTATTACACAACTGTAAACTTTAGTAATATAATGAAGTTATACAACTATTATATAACCATTTTTAAAGAACTTGTAGTAATGGTTACTAATGTATTTATAAGAAAGGTATATGAAGGTTGTCAGAACCTCTTCAATATAACTGATGTATCCTGAGTTATATAGTAGTGTTCCGATCACCTTAATAAAAACTTGGAGACAGTAGTGTTCGCGTGATTACGTTATAAAACTTTTGGTGATCATGTTGGTAACGATCGTTTCTTTCTTAAAACTACCGTTACCATTATCGATGCAAATTACCATTATAAAACTTAAAGTTATTTTGACAAATAAAAGCACTTTTATTTGTCGTTTAGCGTTTTTGCAGGTTATAAAAGTATAAACTGAAAATATATATAGAGGGCAGAGCTGGGGAGGATTCGAATCATATAGGATTCGAATCTTGGTACTAAATAATTGGAAGAAAATTAAATACAGCACTTCTTTTCGTCGCAAAGTTACGACAAAGTTTACAAAAATTCTCAACTCTGTACTAGTGTTGCAGTCTATTTGAGGAGCAGTACCAGTTTAGGACATCATAACGAGGTAAAAAATATATACCTCCGGATTAGGAAATGGTAATGGTCTGTGGCACCCAATTTTTTTCCGGCCTCAAATTGCCATTTCTTACCAGTTTGGGAAGAAGTCCCTTTTTTTGTTGTTGGGGCACAATAGTTAAAGAGGGCAACTTGCGGCCAGGTTCTTTCGTTTGTACAATTTTCAAAGACATTTGCTTCTAACACATGCACAATTTTTAGCTCCGAAACAAATTGATGATAGCATGAAAATTTTGAGGTTAGATCTCGGATCTCTCAATTACGGGTTGTCTAACTTAAGTATATAACACCACTTGTAGTACAGTGTGTTACTATAATTTATATAATAGTTATTAGAGGTTGTCAAGTTTTATTTCATCACATTAAGCTACACTAGATACCAATAGATGACTTGTCATCCTAAAGTTATATAATACCACTAATCAGAGGTATATACCATTACTTTAGAATATATTAGGTTATATAGAGTGATATAAGGCTTTCTAATAATTATAAGGTTTCTAATGTTGATTCCGCCATGTTTATTTGACGAAATATATCAGACGCTTCCATAATGTAATAATTATACTAAGTAATATGTAATTTATTTTCCGAAACAACCCAAAATGAATAATCACTTGTGGAATAGAGGCGATGCGAATGATCTTTGATGCTCAAAATGATAATTGTGTAAAAAAAATGTATGCATCCCATAAAATCTAACCTGAACTTTTATTGTTACTGGGAATTTTGAAGGCCCCTGTTTTTTGTCGAAGTATCCAGTTAATATTCGCAGTAAAAAAATTGTGCACTTCACGAAATATATCAATTATACTTTATTATTCTGTTGTTCATCATGTTAAAGGATAATTTTGAAATGAGATAAGGCCATACATAAAATAAATGTGTTCAAGAGAGAGAAAAGGCTACTCAGCCTGATAAAGGTAACAAACCTCTTCACCTGAACATAACGATGTAACTGACATAATACAATAAGTCTTAAGGCTGCAGTATTGAGGCTTTTAAAAACCTCAGTCAGGTACATCGTCTTAATCAATCAATCAATCAAGAGAGAGAAACGTATAAGCTATTAAGAATATGAGAGGATTGACAAGTTGCAGTTTTATAAGGTTTTCGGAAATACATATAACACTATATTATGTGACTAAAGGTGTTCAGCTGCGATTATTTAGCTCTATTGCGGTTTCCATAACATTTTGTTCCTTGTGATAACAAAACTTAAAGCTATATAGCATTACTAAACGAAGGTATTCGTAACCTCTATAAATGCTATATTTAAGCTATTTAGGAGGCTTATAAGGGCAACGGTAATCGTCCCGTTACCTAACTACATAAATTAAAGTTATTTATGGTAGATAATATAACATTTACGGTAACTATTATATACACAAAAATGTTTATTGGGTTATATAACTACCACCTTGCCTCTTTGATATAATGAATCATTGTGACGTCGAATCCTATTTATTTGAGAAACAAATTAGTGGAGAAGCTCATAGCCTGTCTCTGAGATATCCGCATAGTCTCATGTTACCACGATATAGGTTAACAATTTTTAAACGGTCATTTACTTACTCAAAGTCTGACAGTAGTCTCAGTTTTTTTAAACAAAATTATATACAAATTCTGCTGCAGCGTCAGTAACTTTGATCATATTTTTTTATATTTGCGATGTATAATTTAGTATATTTTAAATGTGTAATGTCTGAGTTTTACTAATTTTGTATTTTATTATCTGTAAAGTAGAGTAACTCTAGCTAGACTTCGCCTCACGTATTTATTGTTTGTATTTTTTTACAGACAAATAAAGGCAATTTATTATTATTATTATAATCATGGTATTCTCAAAATAGATTACAGTTAAAAAAAAATTGCCGCAAATAAAAGTTTCTCTTCAAATTTTTACTTTTTCAAGCTGTAACGATGAAAACTTTTAAAATTCTGATCTCCACTTTAAGACCATTACTTTTAAAATCTTATTCGAGTTCGGTCGCCTTAGAAGATTAAACTATAAGATTTTATCAAGTATTACGAACGGATAGATTTATGCTTTTAAACTCTTACATAATCGATATTATTAAAGAGCAATTGAAACGTTTTAAATGGCATGAAAATTTTAGTGTATGGATGTTTATTGTCTCCCAAAATTCATACGTAAATCTTTTCACGAAATATTAATAATAATAATATACGCTCTACAATTAACCCCCTTACGAGTGAACCTAGGAAGCAAAGCTTGCGTGGGGTGGGACTGCTATTATTATTTTCCGTGGCGCTCCAGGCCAACTTACTGATATTTTATGGCGCATTTGCTTTAGACTTGTGAGAAAAACCGAAAAAACCTCATACCATCAAAAATATACGGAAATTCACTCAAGTAACTCAACCCGCTAAAATTAGTAGTATGTAGTTTAATTTAAAAATCAATACATCTTGATAGGTACGTTTAATAGAAGATGACCTTTCAGTTTAAAATTAACATTTATCATCATGTTCTTTGTTCCTCTATGTTTAAATGTTTGAAGGATAGTCTCCGATGGGAATGAAACGAGAGATATTTTCAGAATTTTAACAGGCTATCACTTGAGTTGTTTTCCGTAAGTTAAAGGTTTTCTAGTAATGTTATTAATTTAACCAAAAACAATTACATATTTTATCCATGCCATGCACTATATCCCATTTGTTTCGTCGTCATCTTCTTCTCTTTACTTTCTGCATTCTTGCTTATCACACTTGTGTAAGACATTTTATGATTTCCATTATCTTTAGGTGTAAGAAAAATCGAATGGCATCATCGACATTTTTAGTACGAACTTGGAAATCCACGAAAAGGATTTTAATAAAAAACCGAAAGTTTCGAAAAAGCGTCGGTAATTGCTAAAAAAAATGTGACTCGCCCTATACAACACAGTTTAATGTAACATTTATGACACTGATCTTGAACTCATATGTATCTTATAAAACGAGTAACTGCAATAAAACATCAAACAGTTACAGTACATTTACATCTGTGTTCGTTGGTGGTATAATGCATCAGATAGTGGATATAGGCCTACCTCATCATCTGTAAAACTAAGCAGATGGTCGATATTTCACCTGACTGGAAGAGTAACTTAAACAAAGGGGTTTTTCATTTGACGATAATACAAGTAACTGTACAATATAAATAAATCACTGTTTCTATTACAATTTTTAAAATTTCTTATCCATGAAGAAAATGAACAAGAACGTGGAAGTATTGCTTTAAAAATCTATCATGTCTTCATTTTTTTATAAACCTAGTCCAGTAAATAAATTAAGAAGATCCAAAATGTCAAAGCATAAAAATGAAAACCTCCAAAATAATAGGCTACAGGCGCGTGTGAGATAATCCTCTAATTACCATCTTATAATATAAAATAAGTTAATAGATGGTCCATAATTTACCAGGAATATTTAAAAGAAGCATTAACCTAACAATTAAAATTCAATCAAATTTGAATTTTGTGTTTTTTCAATACTATGGCTTTTGTACGAGCACAAAATCACAATTTACCAGTAGTCTTATGCTTATGGAATTCATGAAAACAATGATTGTTTTATCCAAAACGATATAAGAGGAATAAAAGAGGAATGGTAAGTTACTGA
This sequence comes from Crepidodera aurea, assembly GCA_949320105.2. Taxonomy (NCBI): domain Eukaryota; kingdom Metazoa; phylum Arthropoda; class Insecta; order Coleoptera; family Chrysomelidae; genus Crepidodera; species Crepidodera aurea. The sequence goes on along the minus strand of OX439473.1, from coordinate 60,078,998 downwards.
AGCAATGTTAATTTGCACATTGAATATTATTTTGATCAGTAAAGCGATCGATCATACTTCAATTTGTCATATAATAACCACCTAACTAATAGCATAAATTCTTACAATCAGATTTTTTTTCGTAGCAAACACTCTGTGGGAATGTTTTCTATAATTACAATCTGATCATGTAGATCAATAAGCAATTTTGTTCTAACCTAACTTAACTAGAATTCTTAAAGACTAAGGTCCTACTCAGTAGTGTACCTTAGGGTCTGATAATTTTAGTAACACTACCGGTAACGTGTAACATAAAATCCGCACAGTACTCTGTTTGTAACTAGTACAGTCACTGAACTAATTCAAAAGGCTTGGTCCACTTGAGTCTTCTTACTAAATTGGTATTATCGAGGAGCTGGATGACCTTGACGTTCCCATGTTGGAGCAACCGTTGTTCATGGCTGCTGGCAGATTTAGATATAGTCTTGTCAACAGTTTCTACATCAAGCTCCCTATGAAGATCGCTGTTGCGACAGTACCAGGGTGCATCGACGATGTTCCTTAATACTTTATTTTGAAAAGATAACTTGAATGTTACTTTTACTGGCGCAGCCCCAAAGCTGACTACCATACGTCCAAACGGGTTTCAATATCTACTTGTAGAAGAGCAGTTTATTATGTATGGACAACTTTGAGTTTCTTCCTAATAACCAATACATCTTTTTATATTTTATACCAAGCTCTTCACGTTTCTTTTTAATGTGGACTTTCCAGCGAATTCTAGCCTCGAATGTCATTCCAAGATATTTTGCTGTATCTATTAGCATAGGGAATCTGAGCGTTATTTATTCTTATGGGAATGTGTTGGTTTCGTTTATTAGTAAAGTCAACATGTACAGATTTATTTTCATTGAACTTAATACGCCATTTTTTAGTCCAGGTGTTAATCTGGTCGACTGATGTTTGTAATTTTCGGTTAGCTTCTTCATGGTATTTTCCAACAGCCAGAATGGCAGTATCATCAGCAAACGTTGCAATAGTATCGTGCTCAAGGTTAGGAATATCACTGGTATACAGTAAGTAGAGTACTGGACCTAGTACCCTACCTTGGGGTAGAATATACATCTGTCTGTTTTATTCTGAAATATCTGGTTGATAAATAGGATTGTAATAGTTCTGAATACTGACGTGGTAATAACAAACTTAACTTGTGGTTAAGGCCCTCATGCCAAACTTTATCAAAAGCCTGGGCCACGTCTAGGAAGACGGTGGAACAGACTTTCTTTTCCTCTAAAGACTTTTCAATTATGTCTGTGATTCTATGCACCTGGTCGACCGTTGAGTGTTTTTCTCTAAAACCAAATTGATGGGAGGGAATCAGGTCCTTTTCTTCTATTATAGGTTTTAATCTCTTAAGAAGCAATTTTTCGTAGAGTTTCGAAATAACAGGCAACAAAGAGATGAGTCGGTATGATGTTACTTCTTGGGGAGGTTTACCTGGCGTTGGTATCATTATAACCTCTGCTACTTTCCATAGCTGAGGTACGTATCTCATCCTAAATGATGCATTGATAAGGTTGGTCAGTTTGACAACAGCTTTACGTGGGATTTGTTTCAAGATTTCCCCGGTAATGAGATCAAATCCAGTGGTTTTTTTAGGATTTATATTTGTTTCGATTTCCACGGAAACTTCTTTTGGGGAAGTAGGTCTAACGACTGAATCTTCCTGTTCTGGTTCATTCCATTCACCATCGTTGGTCTGGAAAGTCATTTCTTAGTGTTCTGCGAATCTGGTTGCCTTTTGTATATTATCTCGTGCCCAACTCCCGTCTTCCTTTCTAATTAGTGGGTTATGTATAATAGGCCTTTTTAATCGTTTGGTTGCTTTCCAGAGTGAATAAAATCAGAAAATGCTTTATTTTATTTAAGTAATAAAATGTGTTTTTTATTGTGCTTAACATTAAAATGATCTTCAGCGACAGCCTCACTGGTCATTTTAATGATAATTATATCACTTTTTATTTAGAAGCCACAACTAAACAATCATACAAACTATTAACAATTAGGAAACAAGATAATATAAGACTCAAACCACATCCAAACACAAGTAAACACGGATGGAGGTGACATTTAAAATTTAAAGAGCCAAGGGAGGGAGTGACGTCGCTAATTGGATATCCGACTAAAATGCGTTTACGCGCGAATTTCAATCTCAATGATTTTAAAATCGTTTTTATCCTTTTCATCACTAGATTTTTTTCTTATTATATTAGATTTTCGAAAAAACAAAATTTGGGATGTCCCGGTTCAGCTTTATTTTGAAAATGATTCCGTCAAACTATTTGCTATTTTATAGACCTTAGTAATGTTACTAATTAATCAAGTACCGCTTGCTCCAGTGCAGTCGATTCGCTCCGGCGGACTTCTATCACTACTAGTCAAAGTAACGCGACAGCGGCGTGCGGTTTCAGCTTTGAGGAATGCTTTTAACAGTGAACAACAAAGGATTGGAACAGGGAACTATAAATGCCCAATATCCAATGACTTTTGTAACTTGCTGATGCGGAATCATTGCAATTGAAGTAAAACGTTCATACGCTATTTAAAGGTTAATTTGAAAGGTGGAAAAACTTTAACATTTATTGACTGAATAATGGTAATCAGACACGTGCATTCCAATATAATCCAACTGAAAAATAATCAATAAAATGATGCAATATAATTTGGTTTAATGAAACCATAAAAAAGAGGCTGATATGCCAATTTTGTTGTAAATCCAATATCTGTCAAGTGGTTATAAATATTTCACGCTTTATATACTTTTAAAAATTATGGAATATTTGACTTATCTGAAATTGGAGTCACTTCTGAAGCTGCTTACTCATTTATTATTTATTAATCTGCGTAAGTACTTGAATATTTTTCTTTTCCCAATAGGGTAACTGAAAATTTCTTTTAACTTTAACTAATAGAACACAAAATAAAAGCCAAAAACGAAGTTAAATGCCGAATAGAGATAGCTTGTAACGGATTTATGCAGAGCAAAGAAATATAGTAGAATTAACATTAAGTGGCAACCGGAGTTCTTGTTTGAAAGAAATGTATCTCAGCCAAGATTCAGAAGATAAAGAAAAATAGAGACAAAAAAGAGAAGAAACAAAAGAAATAAAAAATGCAAATTAATGGAGTTTGAAGTGTTTTGGAATAACAGTAGAAAAAGAGCATCGGGTAAACAAAAGCAAGTTCTCGCATACAGTACAGAGACTAAAGAGAAATAAAGAAGAAGTGTTACGGAAGACAGCAAACCAAAACACCGCCATAAAAAAAGCCGGACGAAATACTAAAAGTATGAAGCGAGTATTATGATGCCAAATTTAAGAGCTAAAAGCATCATATGAATAAAGAAGAGGATAGAGCTGAAACAGAAATCATATAAACAAATATACAAACAGTCAGAGCAGAGAAAAGTCATGGAATGGGAAAAACAGCGTTTGAAAAAAGATGAGTCGGGACAACAATGCCCATGGTTAAAAATCATAGTCAAGACATAGTCGCACTTTTTAGAGATGCTAAGTTTCCTAATGTAACTTCCAATGACCCATCTACACTATGGACTGTAGTGTCCGTAATATAGATGGTAAAGGCCATGAATGGCGTTCAGAGCGGTCCAACTGCATACATCAAAGGAGGCCAGCATGCGCAACAAAACTGCTAGGTGGCATGTCCATACGATCGGCCATAATTGGCCGACCACACAAACTTGCACTAGCTGCAACCGCGATTTCCTCGTCCTTCATCTACGTATCTATAGATTAGGATTATATTTATAATTTAATAATAACAATAAATTATAATTTAAAATTAGGAGGAAAAAATTTCAATCACTGAGTTGATTCCCACAGAAAAATAAATCAAATGGGTGGAAGCAGTGGCCTATCTAGTGATCCACTGTGTGGAGCCAACTAATTGTTGAACGGTCAATATCATAGCCATAGTGTAGAGGAGCCATAACCTCCATTAATGGAGACAAGACAAGAAGAAAGAGAGAGAAAACATATTCTATATTGAAACCAACAGCTCTGTTAAAATTGGAAATAAACGTTTGTATAATGTGGCAGATAATATTTCATAAGCAGCCAATAACTACGGAATATTGCATAGATTTACCAGTTTCAATTTCATTTATTTCAATTACACATTAAATAACCGTCATATTTTCAGTTCACCTATAAAGAAAATAAGTATGCTGTCACCCAGTAGAATATTGAGAAGCACTACAGTTTACCGATCTATATGGTTGTAAAACTCGCTTTACAAAGCTATCTATCTTTTGTGAGTAGCAAATCCGTGATAAAATTGCCATAAAAATGTTCGTCTATACATAAGGAGGCAATAACTTTTATCTGGGAATAGATTTATGCAAGCTGGCATCTGAAATAAAATGTTATGTCATTAAAAAGATAACACGACTGAAATATGTATCCAGCTCTTAATTAATGTGTTCTGTTTAAAACGTTATCAGTAGGCTTAAATTAATTTTGTTTTTATTTATACGAAATGGTATTTAGTAGGAAGGTCATATGCAGAGTACAGACATCATTTACTGATTCAGAATGCTTTTAGACCACCAAAGAATATTAATATTTACGTCAACAGTTCACTATCTTCCGAATATAAAATGTAACTTTGTTCGAAAATATATTACCGCCTGGATATTGGTGGCGTTGGGAGATCATACAGATCTTTTAGAATTGACTGCTGCCGTATGTTATTTGATTGTGACTGTTCTTTGATTTATTCTTAATGAATAATAATTTGACTTATATTGCTTCTCTGCATCGAGCAAACAATGTAGTTATTTTGGTTTGAAAATGTGGTAATCAATAAAATGGATCTAGCAAATTCCTCAAGAATAGAATTTTTCTTTGCGAACCGTAAATAATAATATTTACGAAGACGCTTTGCCGTGTGACTCACGTATCGTTGTACCTCTCTGCTTCCCCTCTCCTACCCCTCTGATACACCTCTACTATTACTATCCCTCTGCTACACTTCTGATACCCCTCTGCTACCTCTCTGATACACCTCTGCTCGCCCTCTGATACGGCCTCTACGGATTAAGGGAACGCCGGCGATGGGGAAAGCCGATGACCCGTTGAAAGAAAGTTAGCTTAGGTTTCTAGGATCCTACAAGGTTTGGGTCCTTTCGTCTCTGTATTGTTTACGTATACCCTATACCGTTTCCCTCATTAAAATTAGACCAATAATAGCCGAGATATAAGCTAAGGCCCTTCTGTCCCCTTTGACGTCCCCTCGCGCCACCTTGCGTTCCACCCGTCTGTCCGCCTAGTTTTCAATGACTCAACCCGAATGGGCAAAACGGCACCAAATGACCCATTGCTCCTTTTGGTAATGCGCATGATTTCTTTGCCTAAACCCCCCCCTAGTTTTCTTTGACTCAACCCGCCATTGTATTACAATCGCTTATATTACAATGCTGGTGTGACGTCAAAGTGGCATCAAGTGTCCACTGCTCCTTTTGCTCATGATAGTCGTATATTACGTACTATACCGTTTTCCTCGTTCAAATCGGACCAATAATAGCCGAGATATACGCTAAGGCCCTTCTGTCCCCTCGCGCCACACCCGCCCGCTAAATGGTATTACAATCCGCCTCAACCCGCGTAGTTTTTGTTGACTCAACCCGCCTGGATTACAATCGCTTGGATTAGAATTCTGGTATGGCACCGATACGCCCATTCTCTACTGTTGTTGGTCGTTTGAACGATGTGGCCAAGTCGGTGTACAGATGTAACATCACCATTGTGCTCAGCATTCTCAAAAAAGGGAGATGACCAGGGTTTTCTTTTTTACAACAAAAAAATTTTTCACCCTATAGCGGGTGATTTTTGGCCGTTTGGGGAATGGGATTAAGTTGAAAATAATTTTGAATACCGCCATCGTGGTCAGCATCCCCGGAATCCCCGGAAATCCGCGATTTAGTTTATCAATGTATATATTATCTAACATATAATCTTTGTCATCGTAAAATAACAGATGAGGGTATATATTTCTAATACCGGATCTTGCACTATTACGTTTCTGTACATTTTGGAATTTTCTCTTTAAATTTTAACACTCAGTTCACAGCGACTACAGCATTTCTATCCGTTTTCCTATTTCTTTATCTTCTTTGTTACTGAAAGGTCGCCCAACATATCAACTTTTGAATTAAATGAATGATTAAATTGGAAAAATGGAACCTTTGGTTTATCAACTAAGTTGAAACCTTATCTTCGACCACTAAACCAAAACACAAATTTTAACACACTCTACGCCACTATGTTGGCATCATCAAACAATTAACTATTTCTAACAGCTATTTATAATAAATGACTAAACACCCCCTCGCCCGGCGGTGCCGAGTACCGTCATCGCCGATGAATAAATCTTTCAAAATTATTGCTTACTTTAAACTCAACGGGAACTTTATTTTTTCCGAAAAGAAATTATATTAATCCTGGAAGAATCTGTTTTATACTTATTTTTTGTACATTTTTTACGTAATTTATAATTTTTTATATATTTTTGTTCGCAAAAAAAAACGATGGTGGGATCCATTTTTAGGATTTGCTCATTTTTTTTTGTAATTTTTTTATGTCAATCAATTTTTAATTCACAATTAACGATTTTATTGTGGAATTTTTATTTTTGTTTTTGAAATCCCCCAAAAATTTTGATTTTTACACATTTATTTTTAAATTTACAACTTGCTATGTGTTTTCACCTAATAAAATGATATTGGCATCAACCTAACGTAATTTTTCAGACAGTTTCACATTTTTTTCCGATTGGTTAACACTTTTGCTTCTTAATTTTTTGTAAATTCAGGGATATCAAACTCTGGTAATTTCCCTTTGCTACAGCCTTGACAAAGTTAACAATATTTCAACTAAAACAAACATACATTTATATGTAGAATTTGGAAATTATATCACCCATGCAAAACGTTAAAACAAATAAAATTTTCTTTCATGTGACTCCTACTACTACCCTGTGCAAATATGAACTATGAAAACATTGAAATTAATGGTAGAGTGTGAAGGAGCAGATAATTCAGGCCAGGTAAACATTTCGGGTCTATCGTGGGTACCCTACGTAACAGCCATCTACCAAATCTAATTATTTGTTGAATGCTCACCACCCCGTATTATTTCTGTCCTGCAGAAATGCAGTCGGTACTAAATTGGGATGCAGCGCAAGTCTACCAGACAGAAGATTCAAGAGGGTTTTAGATTTTGGCCCAATCAGTATGACAGATGGCTCTGTAATAAATAGTTTGATGGCTAAGAACCGACTGCACTAGGACCTCAACGATAAATATTTGAAACAGTTTGACTCCGCCACAAGTAATAGAAGTTTTGTTTGATAAATTAGAGCCGCATCAATGTAGTTTCGAAAATAAAATTACAATTAAACGTTTAAGATTTTTAAGATTTTAATAATATATAATTATTACTGTTTTTTTTGTAAACCACCCAACAGAAATACATTTACAGGGTGGGAAATCACAGGTCAAAATACAATTTAAAAATTAGTAAAGATAAATAAGGTGGAGATATAAGACATGATCCAAAAATATCAAAATCTGATTTTTTTTAATGAAGCAATGCTGCAAGAGAAGATGTCACACCTATGATTGGTAGCATTAAAGTTGTTGCAAATTCGGAACATTTGTTCTATGAGCTTCGAAGTAAAATATAATCTTGAATTTACTCTTGGAACATGAAAATTGAGCATACTCAAAACCGCATTACTGTCGATTTGGCCATGGATCACCTTATAAAGAAAAATTAGAGCAGCTATCTTCCTCCTACTTGTAAGAGAAATAAAGTTATGCCTCTCTGATAAAGCAGTATTAGATATTCCTATTAGCAGGGTAGGCACCATCTTCCTTGAAAGAGAAATATTTGATAAAGCGTCTATTCGTTCAAGACTATTTGAATGAACATTATAATTTGGACACCAAGTAATAGATGTCAAACTCAATGTTGGCTCCAAAGGTAGGTGAAACAAATTTTCATAGTCACTCTCAAAATTAAGAGAGATCACCAGGTAAAAGTTTAAAAAAAATTTTTTTACATTATCTTGACTGACAAAAATATGTACGTAAAATTTTATTGGAAAATTATGAAGAATGGCGGAATTGTGTTTTAAAATTTAATTTTTTTATATATATAAAAAATAAAACACAAAACTTTAATCGCGTTTTTTCTCAAAACTACTTTTTTGAGTTTGCAAATGTTCGTGTCTGCAAGTAATATCATAAGGGCATCTAATTGTATCGAAAAACACGTTGCTAAGTAATATTTTAACAAGAAGCATGAGCATGAGTGCTGGTGGCAACAAAAATCCGAGTCGAAGACGAGGATTTTTGCACGTGCTCGAATGAATTTTGTTAAAAAAATATTACTTTGCATTATGTTTTTTCGATTTTTTTCACAGGAAAAATTAGATGCCCCAATGGTATTTGAGAAGACTATTTCATGAGTAACAGATTATTCTGCATACACATAGCTTACAAAACATACTACGTATTATATATGCATACATAATAAATATGTAGGTATTAATTTGAAAACTGAAAAACAGGTAATTTATTTAATCACAAAATACTACAAACTTAACTATTTATGGTACAATTAAAATATAAATTGCAATTTTGGTACACAGTACTCATTGATAACGTTGGGTGTAGGTAAATCATTAATGTTGTTGATGTAGAGTGAGAAGCTCGAGGAGTGGCTGCAGGATCTTCTGTTTTCTGTTTTTTGCTGGAGGTTCTGAGGCGTCACTTCAAAGGGTGTTTATGATGGAATAATGCTCATTATCCATTTGCAGATAAGGCTTCATTGAGTTGGCTGAACTGTGACCAGTAATTTTAATTAATTGTTGTTCACCCACCCCTCTTTAGCCAGGTTACTGACTTCTGTCGACCGCATAGAGTGGTTTGTTAGTTTTATTTCTTTTGTATTTAATCCTCCTTTCTCTGCTGCTTCTTTAGTCTATTTCGAAAGTTCGTTTTTTCCCACTAGAGTGTTTTTGTACCATCCAGTTGATTGTTCTTTGTTAAATGATTGGTTTACTGTTAAGAATAATCAATCAGTTGTTATTCTAGATGAACGTTTAACCATTAAAATTTTAAAATGACGGACTGGACAAAAGGTATGGTTCTTCGTGTTGGGGACCAGCCATTTACTATCGGCCATTTTTTTTTCTCCACCCTGTTCCGTTTTTGTTGAAGAGAGGATTATATTCTACTCTTCCTAAAAAGTAGGATTTTTGAAAATCAGTTATTTTAAAAAATATGTAGGTAACTATGTTATCTCCCTGTTTTAATCCCAGAATTATCCACTTCCTCTTTAAAATAATGAACTCTGCAATTGACTGCTTCTCCACCTCTCCAGGCAAGTTCTACTGAAGCGATATGGTAAAAGTCCCGCCGAAGTGTCTTCGTCCAATAATAAAAGCATTGCGTAGTATTCTTCCAATTTTAATGAAGCAGAGCTCGATTTCCTTTTATTGGCGCACATCTGCAGATTCCTTCGTTTCGCATTATGAGCTTCCCTACTAGACTTGAAGATAATATCTTTAAAAGGATCAAAAATTATTTTCCACTTCATAAAATAAATCTCTTGCATTTTTTTTTGCAACGGTGTTCCACATTGTATCCACAACTAGTTCCTTGTAATTTTCACTATTTTCTTTCTTCATATTCCACGCCCAATCTTTCAGGATTAGGTTTAGTTGCTCTAAACTTGTAGTTTCCAAAAGCTCGTATTTCTTTGCCTTGCAGAATTCTGTAAACTGTCTCCATACTGACGTATGGGTTTTAACGGTATTGTACGGTAGAATGACTTCCAAAGCGACTCATTTTCTCTACATAAGCTGACTAGTACTGTTTAAAAACAATATTACAAAATTTATTGACAATAAAATCAGAAAAATTGTTTAGCGTCGTTTTCTGGTGTCCTAGGAGACCATAATTACTTGTTATCAAAGGTACTATAATTTTTGCTGACAACAGCTGTCAAGTTTTGCCGCGGGTAAACTCGAAAAAACTACTGACAGGAGCTGTCAAAAGGTAGGGTTCTAGAAACCATTTGTAATCAAAATTGCGCGTTGTGATTGGAGGAAATTAAGACAAGGGAAATACTCTATCTCAAATACTAATCATATAAAACATTGACAGCTAAACGGCCAAATGACGCGCTCCCTTTTGGCAATGGGCGCGTAATTTTTAGTACTTCTAAAAGCTTTTGTGGACAGGTTTAAATGCTTATTAGGTTTGGTATTAGCACCGAAATATCCTACCAGGCTTTTTAATGGCTTCTTATCTTCAGAATTCATATATCTGTTCATATCCAGGTCACCTTCAATTAAGTAGATAGCGAATGGCTATTTGCGCTTTCTGTAGTTTCAGATAGTTTTGTAGTACTGTAGGGACAATATGGTCATCGTCCTATACATGGTGGTAACATTATTTCCGTTCTGCAGTTTTAAGTTAATCCTCACAGATTCAGAGGATTATTTCATTCTAAAGTATGTTTCAACGTGATCTAATTCAAATACCCTAATATACGGATCCTCTATATAAAATTTAGAATTAACAGTTCATATGAGAACTCACTTGGTTTTTTTTTAGATTATTTAATGTTGTTACCTATTGTTTCTAATTATCCTCTCTTGCATTCATCCCCAATATTGTCGTAAAAAGTTCAAATGAAATAAGTTTATAATAGGATCATGAGACTAAATCGAAAATGCAGCGAAAACTACGGAAAGGGATCTGGCTGATTTTAAATCCGCCGTAGAAGACAATCATATTAAATAAATGATTAAAATCAATATATTGATCAAAGTACTCATAAATTAATTTTATTGTTTTTGCACAATAAAAGTAAGTATAATTCTATTAATCTCTTTTTCAAACATTTCTTAGAAAAATAGTGAATAAACTAGAAGTTTCCAGTTTATCAATTATTCTACCACTGTATCGGGACGCCCAATAACTTTGACTTTCGGCCATATCTCAAGAACTGTTTGAGGTGGAGCTTCAGGGAAAACATTTCAGTGCTCAAAGGGCCATAATAAAAACCTGGAAATTATTTATAGAATCGTACTTAATACCAACAAGAAAATTGATGTTTTCAAGATTGCAAAATTCGATTAACCAGAGGCGTTTGTTGAACTCACAGTTTGGCCAAGAGGCATTCTCATTGAGCCACCCGATAGTTCTTCCGCTAGGTTGCCCTTTCCCTCACCTATTTTGATCGACAGCAGGATACGACAACCTAAATGAGATAATGAGATAACACGTACTGGTATAAACAACATAATAGGCACAAATTATTAGTTTGCTGGAAATATCCAGGTGCATTACAAATCAAGAACAAAATAAGCTATATAATCAACCGTGTTTATGTTCGGTGGATACAATTTTGCGTAAATATTAAACATTTAGTGCAATTGGTTTCCCACCAATTTAAGAACAGATGCGGAATTTCAAAACACTTGAACGAGCACCATAACTCCGTTTTTGGGCTGAACGCGACCGATTTTAAATTGGGATACAAAGGGGATTAAAAGAATTAGGGTGACAGCATTCAAATTAGGTGCTGAAGATTTATTTACAATGTAATTCCTGTTTCAGAATTGAAAGTAGAACCGTTTTTTTATTCTAGATAATGTAGAGTTACTTTACCGTGTAATTTTAGTTAGTTCTCTAAAAGCTTTGGTATTTTAACACCCTTACCCAATTAACTGTTTTATATTGTATATAGAAATTTAGAAAAAGTCGTAAAAATAGCGAAAATATATTGAAAAATATGTCAAATACTAAAATCGATACTAAAAAATATATAATTTTTGATTTTTTAATAATACTTTAAATTCTATTCTCATTGTAATACCGTGTGACACAGACTCATGGTACACCCCCCTTTTCTCCTTTGTTTCTCTAGCTATATTTCTGAAATTTGGAACATTGAATATGCTCACTAGACGGCACTTTTTGACATATTTGGAAAAAATATCAACATCCGGTTTTTCCGGAAATGGCATCAACTTTCAATTTTCAAATGGAACACCCTGTATATTATTACATTTTTGAAATTTTCGTAATTATCTGAGTCCAATGATACCTCATACTTGATATTTAATTCGTCAGAATACCCATTTTATTTTTCGATCTAGAGAGCCATGAACCCTCTAAAATTATTCCAAATAATCAAAATAATCGTACACTATCGCATTTTCGATTAAAATAGTATTGTGGTTCGAAATACGTGCGAAAAACGTAAAAAATAAATGTTTTTTTAACCAAAACTCAATTTTTTCAAATGGTACCATAATGGTACTCCGATGTCATTCGAAAGTACCATCGATGTGGTATCCATCCATATTAACTCTTTTTGTGTATAACCATTACGAATAAAATAATGTAATTGAAAAAAGTTTGAGTATCTTCTCGTATCTTCTTGTTCAATAACAATAATTTATGAAGGTGGCTATGGAACACAAGTTACACTTTGATATTTCGATAATCTGAACACTTAAACTTTCTTCAACTACATTATTTTTTTCATCTGTCAATACAGTCAGATTTTGTAGTTTCAGCCAATAACAGCTCAGTATCCTAACCAATCATTGTGTTTTATACTGATTATTTTTTTCATCTGTCAAAACAGTCAGATTTTGTGGTTTCAGCCAATAACAACTCAGGATCCTAACCAATCATTGTGTTTTATACTGATAAAACCGCTTCGTCGTTTTTGTTTTTTGATTAAACTGTGTTTACCTATTTGAGATGTCAAATGTAAACATTTATCAATTATTATTATACTAAAATGTATTGCAAATCTATGTTAATAACCAAATTTCAGAATGTATTTGTAAACTAACCTGTTTTTATTAGTTTATTTCAACATTCATTTAACATTTTTAGATACCTCACTTTAACACTAACCTTAAAATTAATTAAATTAAGAAAGACTTCATTTCATTCTTCTTCTTCGCTTTTATTTAAGGCGCCGTTTCGCGGGGTAGCCAGTCAAAAAATCGCCTTGGTGGCCCTGTATGTAAAACTATAACAGCTCAGGTTTCAATTTAAATTGGTAAAGAAAATTTTCAATATTTGTGTGTAAAGTGTCTTTTGCATAAATGACTATGTTCTCTGTTTTTAATACAAAATGATTCAAAAAATAATCCTTTCAAATACGACTCGTCCTCTGAAATTTTATAGATTAAATTTTTGATCTTCATACTCAAACGCCTTTATTTTAGGCAAAACCACTCAAACAAACTGATTTAAGATAAAATCACGAGTCCGCAATCAGTTTGTTTTCGTGGTTTTTCCAAATAAAGCCGTTTTCGTGAAAACCAAAAATTTAATCGATAAAATTTGGAGGACTCGTGGTATTACCTTTGATTATTTTTTTCATCTGTCAAAACAGTCAGATTTTGTGGTTTCAGCCAATAACAACTCAGGATTCTAACCAATCATTGTGTTTTATACTGATAAAACCGCTTCGTCGTTTTTGTTTTTTGATTAAACTGTGTTTACCTATTTGAGATGTCAAATGTAAACATTTGTCAATTATTATTATACTAAAATGTATTGCAAATCTATGTTAATAACCAAATTTCAAAATGTATTTGTAAACTAACCTGTTTTTATTAGTTTATTTCAACATTCATTTAACATTTTTAGATACCTCACTTTAACAATAAACTTAAAATTAATTAAATTAAGAAATACTTCATTTCATTCTTCTTCTTCGCTTTTATTTAAGGCGCCGTTTCGCGGGGTAGCCAGTCAAAAAATCGCCTTGGTGGCCCTGTATGTAAAACTATAACAGCTCAGGTTTCAATTTAAATTGGTAAAGAAAATTTTCAATATTTGTGTGTAAAGTGTCTTTTGCATAAGTGACTATGTTCTCTGTTTTTAATACAAAATGATTCAAAAAATAATCCTTTCAAATACGACTCGTCCTCTGAAATTTTATAAATTAAATTTTTGATCTTCATACTCAAACGCCTTTATTTTAGGCAAAACCACTCAAACAAACTGATTTAAGATAAAATCACTCGTCCTGCGGACTCGTGATTTTATCAATCAGTTTGTTTTCGTGGTTTTTCCAAATAAAGCCGTTTTCGTGAAAACCAAAAATTTAATCGATAAAATTTGGAGGACTCGTGGTATTACCTTTGATAAAACCGCTGCTTCGTATTTGTTTCTTGATTAAACTGTGTTTACCTTTTTGAAATGTCAAATGTAAACATTTAACAATTTTTATTATACTAAAATGTATTGCAAATCTATGTTAATAATCAAATTTCAAAATGTACTTGTAAACTAACCTGTTTTTATTAGTTTATTTCAAAACGCCTTTAACATTTTTACATACCTCACTTCAACACTAAACTTAAAATTAATTAAATTAAGAAAGACTTCATTTCATTCTTCTTCTTCGCTTTTATTTACGGCGCCGTTTTGCAGGGTAGCCAGTCAAAAAATCACTCGTCCTGCGGACTCGTGATTTTATCAATCAGTTTGTTTTCGTGGTTTTTCCAAATAAAGCCGTTTTCATGGGTCTCTAGATCGAAAAATAAAATGGGTATTCTGACGAATTACACATCAACTATGAGGTATCATTGGATTCAGATAATTACGAAGATTCCAAAAATGTAATAATATACAGGGTGTTCCATTTGAAAATTGAAAGTTGATTCAATTTCCGGAAAAACCGGAAGTTGATATTTTTTTCCAAATATGTCAAAAACTGCCGTCTAGTGAGCATATTCAATGTTCCACATTTCAGAAATATAGCTAGAGAAACAAAGGAGAAAAGGGGGGTGTACCATGAGTCTGTGTCACACGGTATATATTATATTATTAGTTTTACGAAAAAATTGTACACTTTATAAAAAGTTCTGTATGGTGTAAAACCCATGATGAAATAATAGTAGTGTTTGGCATTAACACTTTGCAAATTGTATAAATTTTTCAATAAAATAAAATGTCTTCTTTTTGGCTATCTTCTACCAGTCTAGCTTCTTTTCCCACTCTGCATCTTTCCTCTGCTAACACTATGTTGCTTAGCATAACATTTTCCACCAAGTGATCAGAAGAAACATTACTGACGTCCTTACACCCGTAGGTCTCACTACCTCTTTTTGATTTACTTTTGATGGCCATAGATTTGCCACTTCCATTCCCTTCTGATACACCTGCAACTGCATTGTTGTTCTCTTCATTGACGTAGATACAGACCGCTGCTGCATGCTTGCAGAATCCTTTTCCTCCTTTGCAAGTGCAGTTTGTATACAAAACGTTTCTGTCAGGATCAACCTAAAATCAATCAACTATATAATTTTTTTAAATGATACATTTATGGTCGGCACATTTAGAAATGTTAATGTCTTAAGGCTCGTCCATACTCATCCGAATAAACGCAACTTTTCAAATCGGAATATAACCGCCACATCGTTATATGTTGCAGCTTATCCATAGAATACATTACACAACAAAAAAATGATTCTTTTCCTTAAACTTCATCTTATCAATGTTAACATGCATTTTTTCAGTTGTAACGATGCATGTGGCGGTTTTTTCCGATTTGAAAAATTGAACGAATGAGTATGGACGAACCTTTGTTATTTCATCATGGGTTTTACACGATGTAGAACTTTTTATAAAGAGTAACTTTTTTTCGTAAAATTAATTTTAAAAAAGTTTTCCATATGGTGTAACTGAAGTAAACGCGCTGTACATATTACAAAGAAAATAGTATTAAAAAATCAAAAATTATATTTTTTTATAAAATCGATTACATACTTATTTTTATAACACCCTTAATGCAACCTTGTGTACTTGCAAGATCAGTGACGTTTACGTTTCTTTAACTTATCATTATCTGTTATTAGAACGTATACAATAATTATAATAATTATATACATAGCTCGATTGTCGGCTTGTAGAGTTTTGTTTTCTTTTTGGCGCTTAGTGCTTAGCGCAAAACAGTTCCTATAATCTCAGATGATCCATCAGTTTTTAACTCGTAGACGCCGGAAACATAATGGCTTTATACGAGTTTCTTGCCTTTAGTGAGGCTTTTCTTTCGAAAAATTGTTAAATGTACCGGCTTAAACATCTTAGCAAAGCCGACATTGTGGACGGTTAATAACAATAAATAAGCAAGTTTTTCAATTAAACTTAAGCGATCGATTTAAATCGACAATCAATTATTGTTTTTCCCGGCCGTTAGAGCGGCGCTGGCCTATAGTAATTAAGGCTCATTAATTCCCGAGGTACATAGATTATTTTATTTCTGATAGATTTTAATAAAATAAGCAGCAATGACATTCACTAAATATAACGAAACACTGACAGCAATATTCAACAAACGTCAAAATATTCTAACAACGGGAATTAAGCCTGACAACGGGAAATTAAGGCACCTCTAATATCCCAAGGGAGTTATGAACCTGTTTATTGAAAGCGTAACTATGATGATATAAGCTTATAATAGCCCGGTCAGGAATAAAAATAAATAACAAATTGTGAGTTTGAAAAAGATTGAATTTTTGAAACTGGTAATATTGAAATTGACACAAAAGTAAGCAAATAAGAGCCTCTTATGTACCTATTTGAGAAGTCATAGTAAATGAAAGACAAAAACAAGATACATTCTCCAAGAAGTTAAAAAAAATTAATAATAAAAGCAGAATTTTCTTTGGAGATAAAACTTCTGGTTACTTTAAAACTACTTAGTTGTACTGGACATTATTGCATATTAATTATTAGAGACGTAGACGAACAATTTTGTAGAATTATTCGAATTATTGCGGTGAAATAAAAAAGAGGAATGGTAGCAAATTACAGCAGAGGACATTTTCATTAAAAAAAAAAGGTAATTTAGCAATGGTTCCCAAAACAGCCCTTAATTAGAACTGCATTCGTATAGTGAAATTTCCGTTTAATCAAAAATAACACTCTGATAATTATTATGTACTCATATTATTGATTTATAATTAAAGAGCTTGGCATTTCTCTGCAATTTTGATAGAGTTAATCAAATTTTTCGCCTGTTTCATTCGCTAAAACATATTTTGTCCCGTCCAAACTAATCACATACAGCGAGCGTTCTCGTAGAATTTAGGGATTTCAATGGATTTTATTTCATTTATTACTTACCAAGTACCAAGGAAAATAAGGAAGTTGCATACATTGTTCTTTATCGCGTTATAGAAGCACCACTTTCTTTATTATGTTAACCAGTTTTGTGTATATTATGTTTTATAAATTATAATTTTGGGGGGGCAATTACCTCCTGTACCCCACTCCCTAAATCCGCCCTTGGAAATAACAAAATATTTATCTGAAGGACGGGCTGATAGTTCAGAAAATTTATTAAAATTTTGGAAGGGGGATGTGACTGGATTTCCTATATAGCGGAGGCAAGGAGTCGGAGTGACACCTTTTTTTCCGGACTGGGCCAATTTAGTCTCTCTGAAACCGAAAAGTTTTACCCTAGGCGTCCCCTTCAAAACGACCAAAAACCAAAATACCCATTTATATATTAATTTTCTTCAAACAATTAATTTATTTTATGGTTAGGGGTCATCTCCCTCGAGGAACTTCATAGTTTTCTGAAGGAAGAGACTATTACTCTCAAAAAAGTGTTAGAAACCTCGATAAGCTGAGAAACCCCTATTAGGAGTGGATTCTGGCCGTTTTGAAGGGGACGCCGAGGGTAACAACTTTTTTTAACCTCAGATTCGGTTTTAGCGACCTCGAAAATGCGGGGGAGAGACTAAATTGGCCCAGTCCGGATAAAAAGGGTGTCACTTATGAAAATTCACCCCTTTCGGGGAAGATTATTGGCCGATGGAGGGGTTGGTGGTGGTCGGAAGTGATATCCAACATCACCACCGTTCTCAGCATCCTAGAAAATGCGGGGAAAGTGTGTTTTTCTACAGGGAAACCTTGTAAAAGGCGCTTTACCCCTCCAGGAGGTGGTTTTTGGCTGCTTTGAAAGGGACGCCGAGGGTAAAAACTTTTTTTACCCTCAGATTCGGTTTCAGCGACCTGGAACACGGGGGGGGGAAGACTAAATTGGCCCAGTCCGGAAAATAAGTGAAAATCACCTCAAATTCCGACTCCTTGCCTCCACTAATAATATTAAACAGGCTAAAGAGGATTTTTTCCAGGACTTCTTTAACAATTACCCAACGAAGGAATAGACTAAATCATGAATTTATTAGATGTTTAATGTCTTTAAATTCCTGGATGGCTACACACTTTATTTCAACATTAAAATATGAAGAAAAAAACACTAACAGAAAAATGATTTACAACTCTCTATCGTTTTATAAATACTTTATTATTGTAAACGATTCGTTTTTTTATGTATTAAGCAGCTTTTTTTATGAAGAAATGAAATATTTTACTGGGAGTAATCAAACTGTACAAATGATGTGAAATAAGTTAAAATCACAGCTCCCAAGAAATACGGCATTCTAATAACATATTTCATTTCTTCATACGATACAGTTTTCTACATAATTCCAAACTTTGATTTTGTTATTAAAGTGAAGATGACAGGCACCTTTAGTAACAAAATCAAAGTTGTTGTGAACTAACTAATTATCCAAATTTTCACAGCACTGCTAGGTTTGATTTCATTTCCAATCAAACTCGTGAATATCTAAACAGAAATAAAAACATTCATGAATTAATATACAATCATTTACCGAAGTAGGCAACTCAAAAATATTTATTTTCTGTCGCAAAAACTTGCCAGGCACTATTAGAACTAACCCATGTAAATTAATGCATTTCCAAAATTTTGACGAATTATTTTTTATCCAAGTGAATACCCAAAAAAAAACTAACATTTCAAATTGGTTGATCAACATTAATAATAAATTCATCAATATTGTGAAATCTAATTAAATATGTTTTTTTGTCTATTTTAGAAAACACACCGAGTTTATTAAAATACAAATATCAGGCAGTAATTCTCAAATTGTTTAAATTCTTTCATGAATTTAAAACATTAAAATCATTCAATATAATAATTACTATTACAATAGGAATTTATATTATTAACTTTTAAAATAATTAAAATATCCAATAAGGTTTTTCCTCTGGCATTCAAATAAACATATTTTATTTTACAAAACTAGAAATCCAATTTTGTTTGTATGAGTTTCCGAGTTAAAGTCAAAATAAAAAAATCAAAATGGCGAATCTGATATAGCGGATAAAAAATTCATGAAAATTTTGAAATTGGGCTTAAAATAAATTTCATAATATTTTCAAGTAGATGATTACGATTTTGAAGTCAAAATTTCAAAATGGCGGGCACCATGTTGTATACAAAATTTTATGAAAACCATCTCAGTGGGCTAAAAATTATATTCAAATATTTTCAAAATTTTTTGTGTTTTTGAAAATTAAATCAACGAAATAATGATGTCCTGGCATATTTTTCCCCACTGTAATTGCAAACAATAGCTCCGAGTTTATGCGATCTCTCACTTTTCCATCTCATCTTTCATGATGTTCGATAAATAAATTAGTGGAGTAGATCTGGTTTTAAGAACGAAGTCGCTCTTTTCGAAAAAAAAATTTTATTTCATAGATTCGAGGTTCCTCTTTCACTATATGAAAGCTAAGGGAGTTGCGCAAGGGAGAAAATTAACATGTAAAGATATGGAAAATCGGATTTTCGCACGTAACTCGCTGACGTTTATTCGGATCGAAACGGCTTCTATATATAAAATAAAGTGCTCGCGAAAATGCCTAAACTGAATTTTAACCCGCCCAAATCGGTCTAGCGGTTCTCGAGATATTGCGATTTGAAAGTAAATGGATTTTCGCCGCGGCGAGAACACACCTAGAGCCGTGTTCGCGTTTTTCGCATGGAAGAAAGTGACTTCGAGACTTGATTTTTTTCCTCCGATAGATAGTTATGATCCAAGCATGGTGTCCAAATGTCAACCCGCTAGTTTTATTTGGAGGGGAGCAAAATGATAAACTCTTTCATGAGGACACTACTAGAGGATGTATTAAGGAGATGATGGTTATCGCGAAAACGGACAAATGGCGACCGAATTTCGGATTTTGCAAATTTTATTTTTCGATTTTCGCAACGAAAGAGTAAAATGGGGAAAATTTTTCTCGAGAACCGCTAGACCGATTTGGACGGGTTAAAATTCAGTATAAGCGTTTTCGCGAGCACTTTATACCGATTTTCTATATCTTTACATGTTAATTTACCCCCCTCCACACCTCCCTTAGCTTTCATATAGTGATAACGTGAAAGAGGGACCTCGAATCTATGAAATCATAAAAAAAAAATCGAAAAGAGCGACTTCGTTTATCGGGTTTTTTCCTCCAGATCGACTCCACTAAATATGTAAACGTATATAACAGCAAATGCACGTACATTTAAATAAATAAAGGGGTAGATAACAGTTTAAAAATAAACTATGTGGATTTCGAATTAAAATGATATTATATTTATTTGCTCTACAGGCCTTGGAGGCATAACGATTACATTAAATTTTATATAATTTAATTTTATACCTCTATATTTTATAAAGTTCATTTCTTATTACTTCACCATCTACTTTCGAGTATCTCTTGCACTATTCCACGCCATTCCTTTCTCCTGTTGTTTCTTACAGTTTCTAGCTTGTCTTTATATCTTCTTCTTTCTTCTGTATTATTGATCCACCTCTTTCTTTGTCTAACCTTTCTTTTTCTGCCTGTTCGTTTTTTTAGCACTAATTTTGGTAGTCTTTCTATATTTAACCTTTCTATATCGTCGTTGCAGAGTGAAAACCACGTATGTCATTTTTTTATGAAAATAGTTTTATTGCTTAATAAGCTTGAAAAACTCGTAGCGCACTTCCTCACGAAACGTTTTAATTTAAAAAGACACCATCTAATAGTCTACTTGATAAACACGTTTACATTGCTAACGTATCATAAGTAAATCGGTTTTTAATTGCCTCCTGCAAAATTTACCTTTTCGAACATACGTGGTTTTCACTCTGCAACGACGATATGTTCCCAGCCACCTTATTCGTTGAGCCTTGACAACTGCTATGATATTAGGATTTTCATACAGTTCTTCCAATTCCTGGTTTGTTTTTCTTCTCCACCCCTCGTCAGTCCTTTATCAACCATAAATAGCTCTTGGCATCTTTCTTTCCCACCTTTTCATCTTTTCTTCTTTAAAACCCACGTCTCACAGTCATATGTTGTTGTTACTCTTATGACTGTAGTGTAAATTCTTTCTGAACTTTGATTTCATGAGGTTTTTTAAAAATCCATATTTACGGTTTCCTTTTGCAATTTTTGCTTGCATTTCATGTTCTTCGTGTCCATTTTCCTCTATGGTTAGATATACGAATTTTTTGGTTTTCTCAAAGGTGAATTCTTTGTTTTTTATAGCCAAAGTTATCATCTTCCTCCATAATCCTCTCTGTCCCATCACCATATATTTTGTCTTATTTTGATTTATTCAAGGCCGAAGTTCTTTGCTTCTTGTAATATTCTATTATGGCTAAAAAAATTATAATTTTCGCTATTTTCACACTAATTTTTTTTTCGTAAATTTCGATATTGCCATCTTAATTTTTTTCGTGCGATTTTCATTGTGGGGTTTACAATTATTGGATATCTGTATTTTAAAATTCACAATTTCCTATGTCAAAATTATGACATCACGCTGAATTTGTTGCACGCCCGCCATGCCTTTTGAGTAATTCGAACACACAACTTTTGAAATATAAAAAAGTGCTTTGAACCCATTTCCATTCATAAATGTAGCCCCCAGCTATTAAATCTCAATTTACATATCTCAATAAGTCTTTATTACATCTCCCAAAGAACGCCTTCTTCGACCAGAACAAAACTTTTGAATAATATGTCAGCTCTCAGTGATTTGTGATCGTCCGTCTCAACGAACAACAGCTTGAACTAAGGAAAGAAGATGTGCTCTGTTGCCAAACTTCTTGGAGTAAAGTCCTAAAGCAGATGCCATCTCTTTCAACTATATTTTATCCTTTGTACTGTTTTTGAGGATGCAACTGGCAAGGATTTTTCATTCATATTAATTAAGAGTTCCTCTTCCGTGCCTGGATATTCCCCAATATTAAGATGAAGCCATAAAAATAATTGGGGAAATTTGGAGTTATCGGCCATTTGAATCATTGGTAATTGAGCTGAAGGTTCATTTGTTAATGCTACCGTAATCGATAATCTAATTTAGGCTCTATCGAAAATTAATCCTGGCTTTCCACGAAATTAGAATATTTGTAGAAGAGCAGATTTCCACCATACAGAGGAAACAAAAACAAAACAGCAATTTAATCAAAACTGCAACTGTTGTGGAATATTTCAGCTATATATTAGAAATCAAAGCTTCCAGGCACAGTTTCTGTTATAGTTTCGTTATCCTGTTTTGAAATATTTACAAACTCTGTGTATATAAATACACAAATTTTGGGGGCACATAATGAAATATTGACAGTACAAATTTTTGCTTCTGTATATTTTCACCGAACAAATTGTTCGGTATCTGAATTCGATCTGTGTGTATGTATGTATGTGTGTATGTATGCGTGTATGTATGTGTGTTGATTCTTTGTCTTTGTGAATTTTAAAATTCTGACTTCAGATTTTGATAGAGCATCAAAAAGTAAGCTTAGGGTTTGATGTGCCGTACCACTCCAGAACCTCATTTAAAATGGGGTCCAAAATATGAAAATTTTGAAGTTTAAAATGCCATTGAATTTAAAGTAGACGCATAGTGAATGACTATTTTGGTTAAATCGAGTAGACTGTGGCTGTGTTGATTAGAATGAGAACTGAGAACTGTCAATCTAAAATTTTATTAATAATGTCATTACAATTTGTTCGGTTTATGGCAATGCTAGAAGAACATTCTCAACTGGTTTACTTTGTATTCACTTTAATTCATTAGCCTTTATAAAAAAAGTAAAAACGAACAGTAAAGTAGAAGCGTAAACTTAAACTCATCTAGAGTTACTGTAGTTTTTGATTAGTTTCTGTTTTATTACGATTTTAAAATATAGACTCGATGATTCGGTGAAATCCGTCCAAAGGCTTAAAATCATGCTATTAGTGGTCTTTTGTTTCATTTTATTTCTAAGTATGTCTAAGAATATCTAGTTTAACCATTAATGAGGGAGTCTCCCATTACAGAGAGCAACTTACATGCCGAATATATTCCACAGACTTCCGTCACAATTTGGCAACATCGCCAACGAATGAAGTCAACTAACGCATTTTCGCTAGTATAGGAGTATAGCCTACACAGTATTTGTAGTCGCTCCTCGCTCCAGTTCTGTGCATGCGTTCGGAATGTCAGACACAGTTAGAGAGTTCGGGTTTGTTTCGGTCCCTTGATTTCGAACTTAAACCGGTAAAAAAAAGTTGTTCTGTGTGGACGCTTCTTGTTGTTTGGGTAACTCAGTGTTCTTGCCTCTTTGTTTTATCCTAAAACTTGTGTTGTATAGTACCCGCGCTGGATTATTGTGTGGTACTTAGTGGTACTTCCTCGGATTTAAAAGTGAATGCACTGCTTAGGAATACCAACTGCTATACCGCTTTGCATGTGTTGATGGACGCAGCAGGCAAAAAGGTAATACAGTACAGGGTGAAGTAATGTTGTTGCGGATACTTCGTCGAGACGCGTTAAATTATTTTAAATTGAATGCATGCTACAGTTAAAAAAGTAATAATACTGCTCACAAAGATCAGGAAACCTTTATTGTAAATGATATATATGCACAAAATTATAGGAAGAATTGTAAATATTCATTCATTGGGCAATTTGTATTTCTCATTATAATTGTGGTACTTAAACTGTTGCTTTTGTCGTTACTACCTGATGGTGCTGTTAAAAGAAAGACTTTTTTAAACAGCAGGCAAAAAGGTAATACAGTACAGGGTGAAGTAATGTTGTTGCAGATACTTTGTCGAGACGCGTTAAATATATTTTAAATTGAATGCATGCTACAGTTAAAAAAGTAATAATACTGCTCACAAAGATCAGGAAACCTTTATTGTAAATGATATATATGCACAAAATTATAGGAAGAATTGTAAATATTCATTCATTGGGCAATTTGTATTTCTCATTATAATTGTGATACTTAAACTGTTGCTTTTGTCGTTACTACCTGATGGTGCTGTTAAATGAAAGACTTTTTTAAACAGCAGACAAAAAGGTAATACAGTACAGGGTGAAGTAATGTTGTTGCGGATACTTCGTCGAGACGCGTTAAAGATATTTTAAATTGAATTCTTGCTATAGTTAAACAACTAATAATACTGCCCACAAAGATCAAGAAACCTTTATTGTAAATGATATATATGCATAAAATTATAGGAACAATTGTAAATATTCATTCATTGGGCGATTTGTATTTCTCATTATAATTGTGGTACTCAAACTGTTGCTTTTCTCGTTACTACCCGATGGTGCTGTTAAAAGAGAAGACTTTTTTAAACAAAGCTAGTATAATGCATAACTCAACATTACCCTCCACTGCAGACAAGGATTTTCCAGCGCCATATCGTTAGATCGGCCACTGAATTAACAATTAACAAAGTTACCCAAGATCTTGGAAAACAGTGACTGGTAAAGTGCTTCGAAGTTTCATTTTTGAACACATTAATATCTGAGTTTAAAAAAAAAGTCTGTTGATTCTATACACACGAAGTTCCCGTATTTGCTAACTTTTTCTTCTGTTTTAATTAGGATTGGATTAAATTAAAGAATATAATAAAATAACCACTTAACCAATTGTTCTATTATGAGAACTGAAGGCGGAATCGTTGCTGTTTGTTTATAAAGATATTTTTGAGATACTTGTTACATCTACAAAAAGTAGATGTAACAACGCTAAATTTTGTGAAGCATGAAGGGAAACCTCTGGTTTAACCGCATCTTGATGCTACAAGTTTAAAATTTCCTAGACGTTCGATGTTGAGGAATGTAGAAAATTTGACTTGGAAGAAAACAATGAATAACAAAATAGTGATTGTTGTATTTCGAGCTTTATTTATGAAATAAATATTTACAACAAACAAAAAAAAATGTAGATGTAACAACGCTAAATTTTGTGAAGCATGAAGGGAAACCTCTGGTTTAACCTCATCTTGGCGCTACAAGTTTAAAATTGCCTAGACGTTCGATGTTGAGGAATGTAGGAAATTTGATTTGGAAGCAAACAATGAATAACAAAATAGTGATTGTTGGATTTCGAGCTTTATTTATGAAATAAATATTTACTACTAACAAAAAAAATGTGTGTAAAAGGTTTAGTCCATAGACGACTCTTGTTTCTTGTTTCTTTGGCATTTTAAAATATATCACTGCTCCTTTAGAACTTACTACCCGTTGGAGTTGTTAACGCAGAAGAGTTTTTTTAAAAAGAGCTGGTGTATTCAACATTAATCTCTAACTAAATAAATAAAGAGTAGAAATAAAAAAATCATATACACTCTGTGGACTATTGCACATACTCTTGTCTGTAATAGACTTTTTTAGACAAGTAACTTCAAATAAATATACAGAACAAGCAGTACTATGAGAGAGTAGGCAAAGGTATTGTTGGAGGAGAACGTTTAACAAATAAAGAACATCTGAACAATTGGATATCCTATTGCTATCACAGAAATCTTCACTGCTACAACAATGGTAAACCAGAACATGAAATATAATTTACTGCTAGTTCAGCGATACCCATAATCCTGTTAAAAAATATCATTTTATCAGCGAATGAGTGAGTCACTCCCAATATGAAATTAAATAACGCCTATAATTTTCACTAACTTATTGTTATTCGACTCCATTATTATTATTATTATTATTATGCTTAAAAGTTATACGAAATTAAGAAAGTAGGACTGGTTCACAGAGTAAAATTAACGAACATTAGATGGAAGAACGAGAAAATGTTACTTTATGATCCGATAACAAAAATATTGAATTATAAAGGTATAGAGGATGAAAGCCTTTAAGGAAATTAATTGAAACTATCTATGCATAATTAAAATTTACTAAACCACTACACATAAAACGTTGTTATAGTCTGATGCTCATACAAACGCTTTGTACATTACATTAGGGTTCCTATTGTCAATTAAAGGTTGCTTACACCCTTGTTATTAACAGCTGCTATATTCCTATATACTATCAAAAATAAAAGGAGGGAATAGGAAAGTGAATTCTCACCTGGTTTAAACTAAAATCCCAGATGTTAGGTTCACTCGACTTCGAGTAAAGTCTTTCATCACAAATAAAGCTCGCCGACTTTTGCTACAAATGATCCAAGATGTTACTGATAGGAAACTCTTCTCATTGAATAGGTAAAAAAGTAATTTTAAAAATAATAAAAATCTTTAAAAAATAATTATTCCGTTCACTGATAAAATATGTGCAATATAAAAATGAGAAGAAATTTTAAATAACTTCAGCAGTTTTACCACAATTCAAAAATTAGTTGAGATGTAAGAAAAGGCAAAGGTAGGAGAAAATGAAAAAAAAACCATAAAATATTAAATAAGCAAGTTACGATCTTCAGATTTTCCTCAACGCATTCTACTTCTTTTCTCTTCAGTTTTTTGGTACAAGTCCCAGTATGGGATCTCGTTATATTTATCGCGATTTCCCTAGCTTACTCTGCTGTTTTTGCATTATGGAGCCGAGCATTGTCATGTTGAAAAATGACTTTATCGTACCTTTGGGAGTATGTTAGTCATTTTTTCTTCAATGCTCGGTTTAACTTCATCAACTGTTGTCTATATCGATGGCCAGAAATCGTTTCACCAGGCTTCAGCAATACAACTTCTCTACTATGCCTCCTAATACACAGGAACGCTCTCTATCCATGGATATTGCACATTGGTTGTGATGTTGAAGGTTAACCTGGGTCTACTCATAATTGTTTGTACTTTGGATTGTCGAAATAGAGTCACTTTTCAACACCTGTTGCAACTTGATGCCAAAAGTCTTTTCTCTTCTATCTCGCAAGCAAAATTTTACAAGTAGTTTTTGATGTCTCTTTCATTCAATTCATATAGAATCTACTTTTCTTCATTTTGGATCTTTCACAATCCGTATTATAGACTTTCGGAAATGGTGAACTGTGCAACATTTAATACTTCTGCTAATTGTTTTAATGTTTGAGTTTGAGTCTTCATCCCATAATGCTTGCAAATCTGCATCTTCAAACTTTTTTGGCACTCCTTGCCTTTTATATCAAAATCTCCATTCTTAAAGTTTTTTTGAATTGGAGCATGTTCACCATAAGCTTCAACCAACAATCGATAACTTTCTGCAGCCGCAAAACGTATTTTTCTGGTACGAAATTCGACATATTTAAAGCTATGAAGAGCTAACTTTTAAACAGAGACAGATGTTGTTTTTATGACCATACGCAAGTATGACAAGTTATTTCTACGACTTTAATTATTTAATTATTGGGTTAACTGTCTTCAACTATTTACTACCATTACTCGAAACTTGGGTTATTCGAATTCATAAATGATATCGAGGTCTTAATACATAGTTTTGAGGCATTTCTAATAACAGAATTAAATTAAAATTCCTGCAAGTACGTGTACTAATGACAAATTAAACGGTTATTCTGTTAATCTTCCTATAATTGCACTTAGAATGAAGTTTAACTTCCAATATTTCTCTTCACAGTGAGGACATAATTTAGATTAATTAAAACAGTTGGCATGTACTGAAAGCTCAAAGGTCGATTTCCTGCGAATTAAAAAAGATGTTGAACTGGAAACAATCTCTGAAGCTAGATAAAAGGTATATTTATTTGAAAGCAGTGGCAAAATATATACTGTAAAAGACGAAAAAATGCCATTGTGTGACCTCAGTAAAATATTTCAAATTAAATAGGGAAAATTGATTAACGAGTTCGGATAGGATTTCCGAGGAAACGGACGGTGAACAAGTTCATAAAACTTCTTTGGGCTAAGCTAATTAACGCTGGATCTTTAGAAATATTTATATAATCGTTTTATGGTTAATAATGTTGATTTTGCTAAGAGATGGTGTTATTTCATTTATTAATAAATATAGAGTTTTCGACATTTTGGAAGGTTGAAATTTATGGTGAACATGATCCAACCCAAAAAATTGGTGGACGATGGTGTGAAGTGAAAAATTGTCTTGCTTTTAAAACTTTAAATGTATGATAAAAATATATAAAACAAAACGAATTAAATTTGAGTCGTTAGAGCAGAAATTATATATTTTTTAAATTCTTAGTCACAGGTAAATGATATTTTATTATTATAAAGGAATTCTTAGCTCTTTTAGCCCATTTATTACTGAGCAAAAAACTTTTAGATTATTACAGAAACTATTATACTACGTCCAAGATAAAGAAAAATAAATACAAGTTTACAGAGCGTGACTGTTCTAGTACACAGGGTCGCATTAAGGGTTTGATAAAAATAAGTGATGGATTTCACTCTAAGCGTCGCACGTAGAGAACAAGAATGAATCCTTAATACACACCTGTATAAATTCAGACCGCCAACTACCTACAAAACAGCCAATACAGATCTGATCACGCGTTGTACACTTTGTTTACGTTACTTGTATGTAAGTTGGACATAGTATAGAGTTTGTTCTTGTACTAAAAAGGCTACAAATGAGAAATAGTATTATTTTAAAGAAATTGCAATCACACAATAAACGAACGAACGCAATAAAACGATTGAAGAGAGGCAGAACTATAAAATCTATTCAAGATTTCAAATAACATATCAACATTGTCAAAATATAAGATTTTATGAAACGATCATTTTATATAGTAAAAGTATTAGGTTTCTGTACCCCAATCTCCCATTTCTATAAAAAATTCTACCTGATGTTCTTCGGAAAATACGTGTTCATCCGTTGATTTTGAAGCCCACCTGTGAGAATCGAATGACACTCACAAACTATTTTATGACCGTATAAATATTTGTTCGGTATAGAAAAATCCAATAATAGGTCGTAAAAGTTAATGAAATTATACTTTTAGTAAATTAAGGAAAAATTGATTATACTTCACATGAAGGATTGGTTTGATGTGTAGTCAAAGTTAATCAGTGGTGGAGACCTTTTTTTTTTGTAAGAGTAAAAACGTTAATTAATCATGCATGTCTCATTGTAATTGACATGCATGGTTAAAATACTTTACGTATGAAAAATTCACGTTTTTAAGGTAAATAAGAAAACAAAAAAATACATTTTTTTCAAGTAGAAGATACTTTTACTGTGGTGCTATTGGGACGGTATACCTTTTCATCAGTTCTCGGAGAGTTGAGAAAAAAGTTCAGTGTTTTTTTAGTCACTCGAAAGATCGAAATCTCAGAGCAATAAAAGACATAGAGATGCCATTTTCTGTTCTTGTCTGAATTCACCATACCAAGCTGTCCAAGCTTTGTTTGTTATTGTTGTTAGCGCACTGTTCCAAACTAAGATTCGGCATTGTTGTATATTTCCGGACTCTCTCTGTAATTAAATAGAAAATCCCATTGGCTGATCATGACTTGTGAAACAAAAACTAGTTTAGTACGCCACTGTTTAAGGTTTTATCATAACAGACACCGGCCTCTCCTCACCTCACCTCACCAACAAGATCCATCCAAAAAAACAATGTGTAGTGTAAATATATACAGGGTGTCTCAACTAAAATTTGCATCAAAATATTTGAAAAAATTCCGATATAGATCAATTTTAACCTAGAGGGACCTCAATTTTTATCGTAGTTTCAAACTTCAAACATCCCTCTAGCGCCCAGAACCACCCCTTGAAAAATCTTAAATGGCAAGGGGTGTTAAGTGACACATCATTTTGAAGCTGCTTAAATTACACAGCCCAACAAAAAAAAATTTTGTCTGCGCCAAGAACTTCACTACTGTAACTAGGGGTTTTTGGGGTCGCTGAATCAAAATCCGAGGTCAGCTTGACCTCATCAGGTCAGGGTCAGGGTCAAGGTCATTTTGAAGGTCAAATTGAGGAAACCTTCTGGGAAAAAATTCATAAAAATATATTTAAATTAAAAACCTTGAATTGAACAGTATATTCGTTAAAATTAAATTGTTTTTTTAGAACTACTATTGTTTTCTTTCACAATAATCTAGACAGTTTTCTCAAAAAAGAGTCATTCAAAATAAAAAAAGAACGGGGTTGCATTAGATAATGAAAGCAGCTTTCAAATGATGTGTCACTTAACACCCCTTGCCTTTTAAGATTTTTCAAGGGGTGGTTCTGGGCGCTAGAGGGATGAAAACAGAAGTTTGAAACTGATACTAGTAAAAATTGAGCACCCTCTAGGTTACAATTGACCTGTTTCGGCATTTTTTCAAAATTTGAACAAAATTCGAGATATGTGGGTGCAAATTTTAGTCGGGACACTCTGTACAAGGCATCTCTATGTCCTTTATTGCTCTGAGGTCGAAATTGATATTTAAATATGTAAAAAGTGATCAATTTTTGTTATGAACACACGTCCGTTTCTCTGGTTTTTTAGAGGGAAGTGAATGTGTTGAGAAAAAATTGATAACGGTCATTTTAAGTCACACGCCAGGTTCTAATGGATTAAAATTGGAAAATTACCCACAGGTTCATCACTTCATCAACATCAACATATGTCCGTTTGGTTGATTATGGGTTATTTTATATGATTCTAGATTACGAACAAATATAAACAGACATTTTCATTGGCCCACGTGCGACTTATTGACTTTGTATTATACTTGATGTATTGGTTTTTATTATGAAAAAGTTGGAAAAAACTGGAACGGACAGTTATAACGACCCCCGTGCGAGCAGACTGATTTTCCGTTGTGTTCATTGATGCTTTTAGTGCATAAATAATTTTTGACGCATCCAAAGTACTCTTTCTGAGTTGGCCCCACCCCCAAACGGACAAAAACCATCCCCAAAAATTCTAAGAAACCATGAGTTTCAGAACAATGCCAAGAACAAAAGAGGTCCAAAGTACAAAAGTTAAGCCTGGTATAGTAGAACCCACCGCTTTATGAGAAAGAAAAAACGCTATAAAAACAGCAAAGGATACCGCCAATAGAAGAAATACTGATTGATCTGGACATTAGGACCTCTGTGCAAAGATCCAATAACCAAGTTACTGGAGATCGTTAGCGGTAATTTGCGTAAAATTTCTATATTGATTAACTTTCTTTAATATGAATTTACATTTTAATTTCTATAACGCATATTAGATTTGAATAGAGGTTGACCACTCCACCTGGCCTATAGCTTCATTTTCTGATCTCTTGTGAGATTCAGAAACGTTGCTAATTAAAATTTTGTCTCAAATTTTAATTCTAAAATTAAAAACAGGGTGAATAAAGTCATAAATATTATAAATTAATTAAGCTTACCTACCTTATCTCAACCCTCACCATCGGAATCACTGTCATCAACATTGATAATAAATTTGGTCGGACTCGTTATATAAGAATTTTCTTCTTTGATAACATGTTTGATTTTTTTCTGCAAATCATCAGCTGAAATTTTGTTAATTTCTTCTTTTACCAAATTTGCTATCAACCCATCAAATTTATGACGCCTTATTCTTTTTTTAAGTTGTCCCCAAATTAATTCTATGGAGTTAAATACACAAAAATACGGCGGAAGGCGCAATACCTCGTGGCCCCTTTTTGATGCCAGGAATCTTTGGGACTACAACCTGATACCATATAATCCATTGGAATATCAGTTAGTGATTGTTCCGATTCTTTAGATCCACTTAAAAAAAACTGTATTTTCCCAAGGACGAAAGATATTGAAATTGACACCGAATAAATAAATAAGAAGTACACTGTAACAATGTTTCAAAATAAAAAAAAGCATGTATATACACGGAAGCCAAGAATAATATTAATTGAAATAAACTAACGCCACAAATCACCTACCACCTACTATTCACTAAATCAAAAATCAAGTGCGAACACAAGCACAGTGTATCACTGTATGAATATTTTCCTAGCCCTCACTACTGAAGACAATATTTGTCTAACTTCCTACTTCCTATTTTAATTGCAGAACAAAATGATCCCGCTTTGTACAAGTCGCTAATACCGACAAATTCACTTGTCGGCACATCTACATGCCGCTAATACCGACAAAGCCACTTGTCGGCACATCTACAAGCCGCCAAAGTAACCTGTCTGCACATATGAGAATTTTGTTTCTGCAATTGAAAATGTAAAAACTATAACCACACTTCCATTGTCGCCTCTTATGAGTGTAACCTCACAGTTTAGTTAAATTAATTTAAGACAAAATTTTAATTAGTAATTCAAATCTAATATGCGTTATAGAAATTAAAATGTAAATTCATATTAAACTCATAATTAATAATTATACGCCATTCTCCCCTATAACGATATGCAGCTAAGTTGGTTATTGGATCTTTGCACAGAGGTCCTAATAGACAAAATATCATTTTATTTTTATGTATATGGACAGTGTGCGGTGTTTTCGACATTAAAATACTCAAAAATGTCCAGATCAATCAGTATTTGTGCTATTGGCGGTAATCCTTTGCTGTTTTTTCATTCTCATAAAGGATTGAGTTCGACTATAATGTGGTGATTTTTATTAAAATCCAGTGGTTAAATTGGTAATACTGATTTGACTGAAGACTAGAAGAGGTTTGCTCTTAACCTATTGAACTTTGACATACCTGTTTATTGTAAATAAACAATATTTATTTTTATTAATATTTAATAAATTATTTTGGTTGTGTTAAATTATTTTATTTGTTTTAAAGTTCTGTTTCTAATTTTAAAAGAGAACGGTAAGAAATATTTCATTAAATTATTTTTTTTAAATTATTAATTAGATGGATAAACAAAAGATTAAATGGATTAGGTTATAGGTTATAATTAACTTTAGTATAACCTCTCCATGAATTCATGCCTATTTTTACATAATTAATAATAAGTAAATAATGGACGTGTTGGAATAAAAAAACATATTTTTTTACATACGGAAAATCGTCTACAAGACCACCGAGTAACTGTAGAACTTTTTGCCATGGGAAAATCTTATTGTATTTGTGTAAATATATCGACGTGTGGCGATAACAGGCCATTTTGGTTACCCTATAACTTTATTAAGCAAAATATTGTTCACTCCTGAATATACAGTTAACCTTTAGCCCATTCATTATCCAAGGAGTTTGTGGGTGGTAGTTAAAAACAATCGAAAATGTAGAATGGGTCATAAACCTTTTTTCTCCATGGCCACTACTGAATGTAGTTATTCTGAAAACACTTATAATAACAGAAAAGAAACATTCTCGCTCTTGAGATTGAAAGAAAATTCTGAAACATTTGTCTCTTATGTATTTTATATGTATTACATTCTATAACTAGAGATAGAATCTGTATTCCGTGATTGTTTACAAAAATAAGGTTTGCCGTGAATGTCAAATTAACTGTCAGTATTAGTTGACGTGGTCTTAATATTGGTTTGGTAAAACTTTTAATTTATTAAAAAGGAGAAGAAAATCAAACGATTCAGATGTAGAATTTGAAAATACTCCTCCAGAAATAAAAAAATATGCCGATAATATAACTCAAAATTTGCTACCGCAAAAATCCAAGCTTGAATATAAAAATACTACCTACATAATGTTGAGAGATTCAGGTTTCATTTTACTATATTTAATTTCTACTTTTTGTGGCCGTGGAGAAAGTACAGTCTGTTACTCTGTTGAAATGAAAATCCGACACTCGTTGTTCCTCACGCTCGCATTCGCTCGCGTTCGGAATCATCCACTCGTGTAGAATTCTCATTCCAACCTTGTCACATAATATACTATTCTTGCAAATGTTTCAGTATTTAGAACACTAGGAAACTGTCATTATTGTCCACCCTGTAGGCTTAATAAAAATTGGAATTCCCAGACCAGTCTGTAGAAGTGGGAGAGGAGACGAACGAGGAGGAATAGAAAGTCTGACTGATGAGGCCTTAAAGGTCATTAAAGATCACTCTGATAATTTATTTTATATTAAATGTATGCATGCAACGTAATATAGGAAGAACGCGTACCGGTAATAAAAAAGTGGTACCGTTTGATTTCAGCTTTGTTGATCTAACTTGACCTGATTTTTGTAGGATGCTATTAGAATATTTAATACAGGTTTTGTATTAAAAAAAATTATACATTTTTTCAGTTGATACGAATACAGAATTTTAATATTCTGATGTGATTTTTCGTTTGACAAGCACCACTTTAAAATAATTACTTGACGTAGAATACGTGCTGCCACTAGCAGTCATTTTTCAGCTTAGCGAATTTATTTTTAAACCAACTAATTGTAAATTAAATCGTCGTTAATTGACATACTTAATGATAAGAAACGTGTACGTTAAGTGGTTTTTCGCAAGTGTTATCTCGTAGCTAAAAACGCTAAAAATTTTAATATTATAATTATTAAATTTTTCCTGTTCAATATTTTGATTTATTTCAAAGTATTTAAATATAGTAGGGGAGGCCGAGATGCTAAATTTGCAGTTACTAAAGCGTCATGGGGACCTATTGGATTGTGAAGATTAGGTTCTAAAACGAAAAAGTGTATGTTAAGTTTTCCATTTTAGTGGGGCGAAGAGCGTGTAAAAATTTTCAAAAATGTAAAAAAAAAACACTAATATGGTCCATTGTGGCTAAACGGTTAATATTTTGAGAATTTTATTTTTTCATGGATATGTGGGTTGATAAAGGCTACATTTTAAAATTATTTTGAAATATACAGGTTGTCCCAAATCTATTAATTTTGGAGTTATTTTTATTTTTGGAGTTATTTTAATTTTTGTTATATTTTACATTATTTTTCTACCGTAACGCCTAAATATAACACCCTGTATTTGATCAGCTTGGACTATGATCCGAAAAAATTATCTTTGAAACTATGTGTTTGGTTTTGACATTATTAAAAATGTTTCGAGATGCATCAAAACCTGTATGGAAAAGACGGATAGATTTTTGTTTAAATTGTATGGGCATTGGAGAAGGTTAGTGAAGATGATTTTTTTATAATATGCTGTTTACAGATGAATCCACTTTTCATAATAATGGATTAGACGGTTAACATATAGATTTTGATGCATCTCGAAATATTTTTAATAATGTCAAAACCAAACACATAGTTTCAAAGATAATTTTTTCGGATCATAGTCCAAGCTGATCAAATACAGGGTGTTACATTTAGGCATTACGGTGGAAAAATAACGTAAAATTTAACAAAAATAAAAATAACTTCAAAATTAATAGATTTAGGCATAGTAGAACTTTATAATTTTTAAAAGGCAATGGAATTTGCTACATAATAGGATTAGAAAATACAGGGTGTCCTATTTAAAATAAGAACGATATTGTCGTTTGAATATGTCATTAGAGAATCGCCCCGTTTTGGACGCACTGTATAATTTTAAACAACTCTAAATAAATTATTGCTTAGTTAGTCTAATTTTTTTCAGTTAAGGGTTCATATATGGTAGGGGTACATTACAGGATGCAAGGTTTCTCCCCATATGTATTTCTGACGCGCTCGAGTAACGCGGAAAATCCCCGCTTGGCCTCCCCTACTAATAATAATATGGACATAAAATGGCGGCTATGTAACATCTCGTACTGTTGTTAATCCTTTTTCGATTATTCTTTTATATGATGATGGTCTAAGTCAGGGCTAGCGAACCCATGACACGCGTGGCATGTATTTTTTTAGCACGCGTACTGAAAAAGTGTTTGAAAGTACCTTCTCATTAAATACATTAAATATTTTAAAAACAGAAAGGGAATCATGGGCATGAGTTTTTGCTAAGCAACGAAAAATTGCAACGAAACTAGGCTATATTGAAAATTATTTTCTATATAATTCTCAATAAAAACTTTTGATTATTGATACGATACAAATTTTTGTTTCTATAAAATACGTGCAATATAAGAAAAACATTAGAGTTGGTTGTTGATAGAATGGTAAAAATTCACTGTGTTGTGATAATTTTTCCTTGAAAACGCATGGTATTGTAACTTGATTCACCCAGTATGACACATTCTTGATTCGATGCATTTCAAGGTTGCTGTAAATATGTTTAGTAATAGGTAATACAGATAGTGAATCATTTTGCTTGTTTGTCGAAGTTTGGTTGAGTCAAAGGTTCTTTTTACTAAACTATTGTAGTAGTGGCATTAATTTTATTCATACATTAAAATATCATACATTTATAAAATCACTCTTCATCTTTAATTTCAATGTCATAATATGCTCCATTGGCCTTTTAGTTGGACATAAAACCTCAGTTTATATTATTGAGCATATAACGATTTCAAGCAAAAATAATTAATTTAATTTTTGAAATTAAAATTGTTTTATTTTAAAATAATTTTACCACACGAAAAATAAATCTACTGTACAACTAATCAGTTCATATAAAAGAAAATCCTTAATCCTTAATATACACCTGTTACAAATTCAGTCCCCTTGAAGCAGATGTTTTCGCTGTTTTTACAGTCCTTTTCTTTAAGATGGACATAGTATAGTTACAGTTTGACTATATAATTTTTTTAATCTCTAAAATAAAAGTATACATGTCAAAATTCAGTAGCCACCCAAACGCAGATGTTAGCTGATAAGGTTTTGGTCTACATATTATGGGATCCTCACGGTATAGAAGTAGCAATTACCTTGAAAAGGGAAGAACCATCAATATCCAATATTATATCTGTATCTGTAGAGTATCTGTAGAGTAGGGAGGGTAAGTTAGTCCCACAGCACTTAGGCCACATTTGACCGATTGCACATCCTCCCGAGGAGTTGTCCTCCTAGGTTATCGTCCATCCTGTCCTTTCCAGGAAAGTGGACAAGTTACTAGGAGACATCTCCTTTATATCGGCAGACTCACCGAACACCCACTCTCTCATTGACGATAAGCATAGGACATGATTGACCGTTTCGTCTTCCTGTTCACACATCCAGTCAGAAATCCTACTGCTAGACGTAGTATATTCCTGGTCATCGCCAAGTATTTCTTCGACATCAGCTTCCCAGGGTCGCCCAGAGTGACCCTGGCAAAACTGCATCCCTATTATATGGCATTATTGATTCGTCTGAAGAAAGAAATTGCGAAAAAATGACCCCAAAAGTAGACGAAAAAAGTGCTTTTGCCAAAACTGAAGCCTATTTTGATTCCAAAGATAAATTGTTCTCCAAAAAAGATATTGAAACGTTAGAGAATCGTTGTAATGAATGTATCACTCTTGAAGGAAACTATGTTGTTTTTAGTCGTCATATGAACTAAATTGAAAGTTCTGAATGACCGCCTGTGGTATGCAATTATCAGAGTTATAGTTAAAATGGCTGTAAATTAATATAAACAAATAATTAATAATAAGAGTGTTGAAAATAACGTTATCAATATCTTTCATAATATTTATTCAATCTTTATTAAAAAATGTGATAATTTATATACACATTACACATAGTTGATTGTTCGATAGAAAGCTAGACACAAAGAAATTTTATCTCATGCTGTTTATTAAAAATAATTGGTTAAAATATTATCCTGTCAAGTTTTACTTTCATCTAGGTTGAATGAACAAAACATGGGATTTATGGTGAAAATATTTCACAGGAATTCCGTGTATAGCGTTACGAAATTCCCATGTACGTTGTATAAATTACGATAATAATTTTGATGCATTATGACTATCTGATAATATTTAAACGCTTTGTTATAAAATATAAAGCAAAAATCGTTGTCATCACAATATGGATCACTTTGATAATGCTAAAGATAATATGTTAGAGTGTCAACACTTATTTATTACACAATAAATTGAAATGTGACAAATTATGAAAAAAGACTGATAATTCGTAGATATACATCTATCGGTAATGGATATAACGGAAATTTAATGAAATTAATCTGATTTATATATATAGTACAATAGATGTTAATATAGGTGCGAAAATTGTCTTGTTATTCTAAATAAGAATATTTGATCTAAAAATGTATTTATTTTATAACAAACTGAATGAATAGATCAATTAAAGTATTTTCCATCGATAGTAGATATATATTGAGAGACCAACCTAAGGTCAACTGCTATTCTCACACCAATCCGCCCCACCGCCAGCAAATTCTGTGAGAGAGCCAAATTCTTTTTCTACGCTCTCTCGTCCTCATTATTATCCCTTCCTTGGCATATCTGAGCTCTCTCATCCCTATTATCCCTTTCAAAGAGAATAATCTATCTAGTGGGAGAGAGCAAACTTCACCCATCCGCGGTTCTATGAAGAATGTAATTATGATATTCCTTATTATTATGACCCCTTACATACGAACAAACTTCTATTTAATTCATTTGAATAAATAAAGAAAATTTATAAATGAATTTTGTATTTCTGGTGGCCTGCCAAATAGTGTTCCAAACCAATAATCAGAAGGAGCAATGTTCGGAGAATACGCTGGTGGCGGTAAAACTTCCCATTTGAGATTGTCCAAATATTTTTTATGGCTTTTGAGACCTGTGTTTGCTAGTATTCCAGCCGCTTTTTTTATCAGAATCCACGGTTCAAACAAATCAATTTCAGCAGCTCATAGTAAACAACAGAATTGTGGTACCACTAGATACAGAGCATGATCTTCGAACTATGTATTGTGTTAATGTTGAGGTCAATGGCAACAATATACCGGGCTTAGCCTAGTATTTTTTCTTCTTGGGATTGTAGAATATCCACTTCTCTCTAGTTACAATCTGATGTTAAAAAACCTGTCTTTTGTTGCCATTACGAGCTGCTTGTAAGTGAAATATCGCCTTTCAACGTCGTCTCATGGTTTTAGTTCATGCAACTCCCAATTTTCTTGTTTTTGAATCATTACCATGTCTCTCAATCACTCTCAATAATTCTGCAAGCTTCTCTTGCGTTTGACTCTGATCTCGTCCAGAGCGAGGCTTTTCTTCGACGTTGAATTCTCCACCCTTGAAACATCAAAACCATTTCGTACATGATCTATCAGTTGGAGCCGCGCCACCATTCAACACGCATTCGATGGGCTTCCTCAAATGATATTTAGTTAACACAAAATTCTACATTTTCAACAGTGTAAAAAAACAAGGTGCAATATAACGGGAATATTATTGGCAGATGTGTAATCTCTCTCAAGCCTCCAAATTCGGTATCTTTTAAAAATGGACCGAACTAATATGTAGACCCAATAATAAAATTGGAGATATTTATTTTATTTTGAATAGTAAAAAAACATTTAATGCAGAATTGTGATCATTTAGTTATTGACAAGAGTAAGTTTTCTTTCTTTCTTAACTCTACTTAAAGCATTTGCATCAATTAAAACCCATTCCTCATTTATCTTCTGGTGAAAATGTAAAGAAGGTTCTGGTTGAATCGTACATGTTTTTTTAGGTAGACCCATAAAATAAAAGACTGTCTCTTATAGTCCTCGTAACCTATATAAGGGCGATAAGGGACAAGAGGAAAGCAAGCAGCAGCCCGAGCGCGTAACAATTATTTAAAATTATCTTTATTTAAATAGGAAGGAATAAATTACGTAACTACTAAAAATGTATTTTGGCCACAAACAACATTTTCTGAAAGTTTTTATTGCGAAATTTGACATGAGGAACTCTAAAATAATCTCATTCATTGTATAGATTTCACATTTGGCGTTGACCTTCGTGTAGATACTATTGAGGCACTTAATTGGTAATAGGAAATTTCAGATTTTTTGCGGTCATTAATAACTCTGAATTTTTCAAAACACAAGTAGTGGTTTTGCAAGAGACTGATGTTTAACTAGAAATACTACATTAGACTGTATATATAAATATATGTGCTCATGTTTTTTTTTATACTTCGGTGTCAAAGGCATCAACTACTATGGTCATTAGCCTCGTGTTCTGTGTAGGCTTTGTTACTGTTTCCTAGCGCCACTTTAGGAACATCAATTTATAATTTTTTAATAAATTAAAAATCAAGTCACAGATTAGAGAACTACAGATAGGACGGTAAGAAACGACAAACGAAATTAGACAGAGATAGAGGTGCACGCCAATTTAAAACCCACTTTGAAGGCTGGCAGGAGCAGTGTTGCCGAATCAAAAGTGTAAAATTAATCAATAAGCCAAACAAAAACATTACTTAATAAATTAATTAAAATATTAATATACAGTGTGTAATTTGTAAAATACTTTTAAATTCCAATATATAAAGCAAAATATGAATTGACAGAAAGTATAAATCATTGCACTTATTCAATAAATAATCCAATGACCAATGCATATATATTGGAAATTTTTGTATTTTACAATTTTGATGCTTGATTATGGATTTCCAAGTGACGCAGAACTTTTTTTTCGTAATACTAATAAATATTAAATATTACCTATTTATTAAAAAGAAGACAAATAAAATTAATTGGCAAAAATGTCATTATGGGAGCAAATTATCCAAAAATATTGAATCCACCAAAAATTCCCATCAGAGTCAAAATTTCCACCCAAGGGGGAAATTTCCAACCAAATGGCAACACTGGTCAGCAGTGTGTCTGTCTGTGATCTTTTGACCCATTTATGAAATCGTTCTTCTTCCTCTTCTTCTTCTTTCTTCGGTTATGGCTTGCATACTAGTGCATTTGCCAGTTCATGAAATCATTTTATTAACAGTTTACTTTGGTTTTAAGCTTCCAATGTTTATTAAATATTGTTTCAGAACACTGTGACAGCAAAAACACAATATTTTATAAATATATTTCTTATTTCTGACACTAATGGCAATTGACAAATCAAATTTATACGTTACATGAAAAGGTAATAGGTAACACTGTACCGGATGTTTGTACCATTTAAAGGTCCGAGGTCATAGAGACGGCAATCGAAACATCAAAGGAAATGGGCGGAGCTTCATATCTGTATACTAGTAATCTGTTCTCAAGTTATATGTAAAATTTTCCTTTAATACAGTTTGGCAACGTCTGATGGAAATGTATTATACATTGCTTGTCAATTTGAAAATTTCAATGTGATATTAGGTTTCTGTCTTAGTGTATTATTAATTAGACACTATATGGAGGCCGTGGGAATGTACAAGAAGTGAAGATATATTACATGAAATTGAGAGTATTAATGATAGAAGAGGAAATCCGCGCTCCAAACAAATACCTAATTCATTTGCCTATAAAAGCTCAAGAAATTTGCCTAAACGTCTATAAAAATCACATTTCTTGTTACACCGTCTCTTTAATTGTGTTTTGAAAAATTCAAATTTCCTGTTTACCCTGTAAGTGTCAGCAAATAGTACCAATATGATGCGGCAAGCGAAATAATGTATAATAATCTTCCTCAAAATTTAAAAGACTTGTATCAACCTTTAAAAATAAATTAAAACAATACATTTTTCCGCAAATCGGTAGGAAATTTTGACATTCCAGACAAAATTTCTTAAAGAAAAAGTCAAGATTTCCTAACGGAAAGGATATTTCCTTACAGTTGTTCGTGTTCTACATAAATGATTATAAGGAATTAATTTTATATTTTGCAAACCTCAATGCATTGCAGAATACATTTTAAATTTACTTTGTTATATTTACAGTTAGTACAATTATTCAACATTGGAGGAACATTATTAGAACTATGAGAAACATTTTGGACAAAATGCGGGGTAGTAGGGTTATTTTGTTGAACATTTTGTAACTGTGTAAATTTTATTTGCCACCTCGGATATATCTACATTGTGTTTATTGCAAGGGTTGACTTCAACATTGAATAATTGGCCCATAATGTTGAAGATTTCATCTTTAAACAAAGGTCTAGGAAATATGCCATTACAACATTTTCCGAGAAAGAACTCCTGTTTTTACTCTTGCGATAGTCCATAAAACGTGTACATGCATATTCGTACTTTTCTATTGATTTATTTGGCAATAATTCTAATGAAGCAGTATTCCCTGCCCCAAACAGCTCTGGAGGAGTCACAGGAATGGAAAATTCATTATCACTTATCATTTTACACTGCTTTGCTTTCGAAAACACCAGCAATTAAATTTATATGCGTCAAGTTTGACAATTCAACATTAATATGTTTCCATAGTAACGCAACCAATGTTATTACGAATTTCAAAGCATCATTTATTTGTGAATAAAATTATTCGCGATTTTTTCAAAATGAATTAATATCTATACAATTTTAAACGATATGCGGGAAAATAGTATGTTTACCTCGTAGGAAAAGCCACATTCCTTGCGCCTCGACTTAGCAATCTTCACAGTCGTTCAGGAATGTAGACTTTTTTCTACTCGGTAAACAATGTACTATTTATCTAGCAGTACCTATTTGTTCACTTTATATTTTTCTTTTTTGTCCTCTTATAACATAAAACACAGGTTAATTTAAAAAAATTAAAACAATGCATTTGAATTTCAACATACCCTGTTTATATTTTTTACAATTCAGCGCCCTATTTCGCCCGAAAAAAATCTTGTTAATACTAAAAGCAAACCACTTGACCCACACTAACGTTTGCCGCAACAACTGATGGGTCTTTCACAGTGCAAACTCAGTAATGATGAAAATAATTAGGATCTCACCAAACACGATCACTATTAATGACAGTAATGATTAAAATATCTATATTTCCTTCATTATTTGTCATCTTTCAATTTTTATATACTTTACATCATTAATAATGTGTCAAATAAATTTTGATAAAAAGTTGGACACCGTAATGATTAATATTTCACAAAAAACATTTATTTATTTGACAAAATTCACCAAATACCGCATCTTAAAATATATTTCTGAAGCTGAAATACCAGAAATATTTATCTATCTAATTTAAATCATTTGTACATATTCAAGACTCATACATATGTATTACCTTGCCACTTAGGAGACAGCCTGTCATCCGGTTCATCACTTTATTTCCATTTGGAAAATCCATCCCTAAGTCGATGGTATTAACGTCATTACTAGTTCGTAAATAAATTCGTCTACCCAGATTTAACCACCCCTTATGTCTATTCGGGAACGGAACTATAGCACTCGAGCCAGTGAAAATGAAAGTCTTTCCTTAGTGTATTTATTTACTTTACTAAAACTTTCACACAAGTCTGTCAAAGTTTGTTCAAGCTATAAAAAACTGTCTTTAAGGCGAGCGAAACTATTCTTTATACAATGATCATCAAGTTTATTTACATATTGAAATGGAATTTGTTATCCTTGAAAATTAAAAACTTTGTAATTTCGCTTTTATCTCAAATTTGGCGCCCAACGTGGGTCCCTAAAGTAAAGGGGTCCTATTGTAAGTTATAATTTAAAAAATCGATTTAGGAGATGAAAAAAAAACAGGATTAAGAGGGCAACAAGAAGAAGATCAAATGACTATAGATGGACAGGATGTAGTGGAAGAACAAGAA
The DNA here is from genome assembly GCA_949320105.2 of Crepidodera aurea. Lineage (NCBI taxonomy): Eukaryota > Metazoa > Arthropoda > Insecta > Coleoptera > Chrysomelidae > Crepidodera > Crepidodera aurea. Next base: position 60,035,423 of record OX439473.1, on the reverse strand, counting down.
ACAATTATTATACAACAAGATTTAAATGAAGAACAAGGGGTAGATCATGTTGCAGAGGTAGCAGAAATGAATGTTAGGGGAATGGGAGACACAATGTCTGGAAGAAGTAGTCCTATGATGATGGATGCTCTGCCAATGTTCTTTAACAGAATTGAACATAGAATGGAAGGAATGGAAGGAAACTTTAGAAAAATGGAACAGGGAATTAAAGATATAAATAAGAACATGGAGAGACATAATGAAACTATAAGAGAATTTAAACTGGAAATAGAAGGAAAAATAAATACTATTAAAAAGGACTAAGAGATGTCTGAAAAAAGTTGGAATGTAGGATTCAAGCAGTACAAGGTGAACAAGAAGTAATGAAGAAAAGTGTGGGAAAAACTGAACAGAAACATCAGAAAATTGAAAAAGATGTTCAAAGTATCATGAGGGATACCGAAGGAAAAATCAAAAAGACAGAAAACCATATGAGTGATAAAATTGGAGAAATACAGACAAAATTGGAAAAAGAAATATATAAGATTGCAGAAGTAAAAGAAGAAAGTTTGGATAATTTTAAGATGGAGGTCAATGAGGAATTGAAAAAAGTTAGTACTGAATGGGGGGAAAATTTTGATAAAATGACAGACATATTGTATAGAGAAGTACAAAATGGACTGCAGGTACAAGGAGTAGGTAGGATACCGATGAATATAGGTGATGGGACCGTGAAATTTGACAGAAATAAAAGAAAAATTCATCCTAAAGCATTTGTTGAAACTTGAAAAAAACTTGGCCGAGAGAATTAAAAATAATGCTAACTTTGATTTAAAGCGTAAATCTCGTTCAAATTCATTCGGTTTTTAAGCAATAACTACTATTGAGATTGGAGATACGATTTCGGAACTTAAAAATAATAAATCTGTGGGCTGTGATGAACTAAAAGCAGAGAATATAAAATTAATTAAACATTTTATCTCAGACCCATTGGCTTATGTATTTAATATGTGTGTTGATCAGGGGATCTAACCGTCCGAATTCAAGAAAGCTATTGTTACACCACTCTTCAAAAAAGGTGACCAACTACTAATTACAAATTACCGACCAATCTCTCTAGTGACTCATTTATCCAAAGTTTTTGAAAAATTAATTAAAAAACGACTCACTTCCTATATCAATAAATTTCATATTCTTTCGATAAATCAATTTGGATTTAGGGAAAAGGTTGCTACTGAAGATGCAATTCTTTCATTGACATCAAATATCACGGAAGCCTTAAATGAGGGTAAGCCGTCCTTGTGCCTATTTATAGACCTAGCAAAAGCCTTTGACACTGTCAGTCATTATCTACTCCTGCAGTCCTTAGAAGATATAGGCATGCGTGGCAACATTCTTAAACTATTTAAAAGCTAAAACAGGAAGATACCAGGCTGTAAGGGTGGATGATGTTCTGAGTTGTTACAAAGAGATAGAGTGTGGAGTGCCTCAAGGTTCAGTGCTAGGGCCCACCCTATTTAATATTTACATTGATGGCTTGTTTTCAATGAGTAACAGTGGAAAAATTATCGGCTTTGCAGATGATACAGCCATCTTCTACAAAGATGATAATTGGAATAAGATAAAAAATTGTTAACAGTAAACGTAGACAAAACACAATATTTGCTCTTTTGTTGTAACACTTCCGGAATGCCTCCCTTTGATCAACTAACTATCATAACTAATGTTACTTTTAACATCTATCTTGAAAAGAAAATAAAATACTTAGGTATAATTATTGACTCACACTTTAAATGGGATTCACACATACTATTTATTGTCAATAAACTCAGAACTCAGAACACGTCAAAAAAAGACATTTGTTGTTCCCTTAATGCTGAAACAGGTTTCACAAAGATCTTATAGCTATTTTTCTCCTAAGATTTACAGTACGATTCCAGAAAACATAAAAACAATAAGTAACACAAAAACATTTAAAAAAGAATTAAAAAAATACCTATTAAACAAGAAACGAACGGACATATTAGAATTATTCGATTAAAGAAAATAATAATAAATGGATATTCTTGTTACATTTAGTTTTAGTTTGTTATTTTCAATGTAATTAATCAGTTTGCGTTTTCTATATTTTATTTTATTATTATATTAAGTATATTAAGTATTTCTATATTTTTATTTATACATTTTTTGGCGAAACAAGTCACTGACTTATCGTCTGAGGTAAACTTTATTTAATTACTATTTTATTCACTTGTACTTTTATATATTGTTCATTTATGATTGAATAAAGTTATTATTATTAAATTATTATTATTTGTTAAGATTATTAAGAATAAAATACAAGGAGTTAGAAATATGGAGGAAAGAAAGTCGGTTATTAGGAATTTTTTGGAAGGAGATCTGTTGTTATGGTACTATAATTGGAAAACGAGGAAGAAAATAAAGAGCTATATGAAAAGAAGATAGTGGGAGAATATTAAAGAAAATCTTTGAGAGATTATGTGGGGGGAATTTGAAATAGAATTTTTTATTAATGCGGGTTGTTTGGAGAATTTGGGACATAATCAAAATTTATTATGAAATGGGGTTTGTGGTTTGAAGTGAAATGATTAATGGGAAAAATTATGTGTAGGGGACTTAAAAATGTAACAGGGTTTTTTAGGATGATTGTGATGAGGTGTTTTATTTATGTTTATTACTAGATAGTTATTAAAAAATGTCAACGTCAGAATTAAGAAAATAAAATCCTTGAAAATTAAAAAACTTCTAATTTCAAATTTATTACAATATATTTATATATTCAGCAGGTAAATAAAACCATTAGCTACGATTCTTTCAGTGTCAAAAAAACATTTATTATTAGGTGCATTAGGCTTTCTTGTAAAAAACTGGTTATTTATGACTCATCTTTTAAAGCGATCCAAGAATCGATCCAATTTCTTACTTCTTCGAAAGACCGGAAGTGCCGATTAACCAGGTTTAGTGATACAATATTATGATTAAATTATGAACGCTAAACAATATATTCAATAAAGCTACTCCACTTTAACCTTTAACCTTAGTGTGCAGTTTTAAAAAATACAACAGATAAATGTTTAGGATCAAATGAGAGGTTTTAAAAAATTAAATACAAATTTTCCAAATCATATAAGGTACTTAGAAAAAGACAAAAACGAAACGGACTTCTAATTTTTTGATTACGAGAAACTGAAAACGATCAAATTGATGATATATACGCAAAATTACAACTTTTGGGAATGTTTAGGTATTTATAAACGATATCAATAGCTATTATTATTTATAGTACACCCACAACAAAACATTAAAACTTCAACTCTGTTCTATCTAACATTAAAAAACGAATAACCTTAAATTATTATAGATATTAACTTAAAACGCATAACCCAACGGAAGAACAAAGGATTTTAAAGAAACATTTAAAGAAATGGAAAATGTAGATAATGCAGCCAAATCAAAGCAGACCAATAGCGAACTTTTAACACCAATTCGAAGTAAAAATCAAGAAAAGTTAATCAGAAACTGAAATTTATAAATCAAGTAGAAAAATTGAAATCCCAAAAAATCTAAAGAAAATTACAATAGTGACAAATCGTCCAAATTTACCCTGAAAAAAATCTATTTAAAGACTAACATTTTAAAGGGGGGGCGAACAATAATAAATTATATAGATAAGTGTTTTGTAGATCAATAAAAACTTAATTTATTTATTTATTAACATTAAAAGAAGAACAAAACCATTCGGACAAATTTTAAATTGACACATTTTGAACTTTATTTCAATTCAACCTCCTAATCGAAATTTTTTTGTTTAGATTTTTCATTAAAGGTACAACTACGTCAAATTTATTCTTCATCGCACCTGCAAGCTCTGACAATACCCATGATCTATGCAATTTTTCAATATCGCTTCTGCTAAAGGTTTTACTTTTTTTTATAAATCTGGACTTTTTAAAAATACGATGACTCTGTCCTACTTCTATACATCCAACCTTCTGGAGAGAAATGGGACAAAATTGCCATTCCATCTATTCCAGAGGTTCCCAATCTTTTTCGGTTTGTGTCTCCATAAATAATCGGATTTTTTCCGCGGCTCCCTTAATACATCATTTTTTTTTTAGCGGCTAGCTCCCCACCCAAGCTTTAGTGACTAAAGCATGGGTGGGAAAGCTGTACTTGCGTAATAGCCGTTTCAGAAGATGAGGATGGGAAAGAAAATAATGAAAGACTCGAAAGTTACTAAATTTTTGGAATTTTGTCAGCATAACCAATTGAAATTTCAAGAAAATTGCAGAATTTTTTAATTTAATTTCACGGCTCCCTTATGACGACATGCGGCTCCCAAGGAAGCCACGGCTCACACTTTAGGAATCACTGATCTAATCCATTAATATTACTTGAATCAATTGTTGGAAGACAGAAAATTCCGTACTTGACTGACCTGTTGGCATATTGCCAGTGCCATTGACTTAAACAAAAGAAAATTCCTCTTTTTATTTATTTATTTTAATATTTTATTTATTATGTAAAACAAGAGAGTTTTTGGGTCCAGATATCAATTACTTATTGAAATGTTTGAAATGCAATAAAATTTGGGTTATTATTGGTACCTCCAGTGCAGATTTCATTTGCCCCCAACTGCCTAACACCCTCTTTGCAATGACTCAGGTAAATTTAAGACTTCTTATCAAGTTAGCTTTAAGAACGTGCACGTGTTCGGTTCGAGAATCGTTATCAGTGTTTTCCAACGTAAATATTTAAAATATCACGCCTGTGCTGAAATCGATGCCTAAAGATAAGTGTCTTAGAGGATGTAACAACGGTTTGTCACCTTGCCGCCACAAAGTAGGTACAGAGACTGTTTCAGACCCTTGAAAAGTGAAATTTAACATAATATAAATTTAATGAGATTTTCACGACTGTAGTTTAAATATTTAATTAACCTATCTCTGGATAATAATAAAGATATTATACGGTGAAAATAATTGGAAATTGAAATTGGTATTTTAAAGTAAAATATTACCAGGTTCGGATCTAGGACTCAATTTCTGTTTGTTTACCTCCTCGTTTATTTATTTTAGCAAACTTTTTATTGACTCTTTTAAGAAATACCACCAGCGCGAGATACCAAAAAAGAGCCGTTTTGATATTTTAGTTTATCCTCTTTTAAAGTAGCAATTTCTGCTAAACCCAAAATATTTCAGTTTTGCTTCATATAACTTTTAACACCCTGTAACTTGGGACACAAGTAAAATTTTTAAAAACGATGAATTGCGTGTTTATCTTTTCTCCTGTAGAGTTTATTAATCAAAGAAGGAGGGTCAATAAGGCCGCCTATTTATTTGAAAAATAATCATTGAAAACTTAATTGTGGATATAAATATTCCATTTAAGAGCAAACCGAACCTCTTGAAAATTTTTAAAATCATTCTAAACCTTTACTTTTAGTTTGATTTTTGTGAAATTTTCAGGAAATACCTACGAATAATTACAACACTTAGGGAGAAGGCCCCTTGATTTTTTTATAAACCTTCGAAAAGTATTTATTTTGCTAATTTTAAATGGAAAATCACAAAAAGAAGGGTCCGCGCCATTCTGTATTAAATCTATGAAAATTTGCAACCATTTGTTTTAATAAATATCAAGTAGTTTTTAAATAATATGCTTTCCCACCCTTTTCTTAACTATCTTTGCATAGTGCTGCCTCATCGTTTCAGAAATTTAAAGCTATCGAGATACATTCCATCTTCAAGTGTTCCCAGTGGCGCGAATATAAATACAATTTTATATTAGAAAATCCTCATAAAATAGAAGTGAAATTTGCTTTTCACAAGAGCTCCGGATTGCTCTTAAAGAGATTCCTGGTCATTTTCAATACTTCCATTAACTGTCTTGTCTCTACGCTTCTATGTTAACTCGTAACCATTTCTATCCCCTCAAGCATACTTCCGAGTCCTTTTTATGGAACAAGTCACATTTGCCACTTGTTGGCGGACCACCACGAGACACTTCCAGTCCACGTCGCTGTTTCTCGGTAGCGCTAAGTGTAGAAGTATTTAGAACATAGATTTATTTATTAAATTCAGATTGGATGCTAACAAGACGAATTCATCCGTACGGAGCACTGTAAGTGAGAGATAATAAGATTGAGGGTCTTGTAGTATTCCGCTAGGAAGCTGCAGATGTTTGGAAGTACGTACCTTACACCTGCCTCATCTATAGTCTTAATAGTGGAGTGAAATTAGACGAAAATATTCTGAAAATGAATATAAGAGTTTTTTTAATTTTTTAGATTTTATGCATAAACAGAATCTTGTAAAAAAAATTTCAATAAATGTGTGCTGTAGCTTCGCGAGATATATGCAAAAAACGGCATTTTTGTTATTTTTCGAGTGGATTGCTTCACTATTTTTTAAATATCTCCAGCTCTAAGAGTCGTGAAAAAATAAAAAAAAAATTAAAATGACCGTGAGTATCGATCCGTATAGTAGGGTTTTCCTAAAAATGTATCCTAACCTCAAAAAAAGAATCCTCGAATTTTCTTAAAAATTGGAGAAAATATGTATTTTTATGTCGGGAAGACATGGTAAAAATTAAAAAAAAAAAACCTATTTGTCAAGCCAAAATCGGCATTTTATTTCTTTATTTAAAGTGCCCAATTTAGGGAATAATAAAAAAATAAAAATTCGATTTTCATTTTTTTTTAATTTTTTTATCGCGATATTTATGCTTTACTCTCTTAGAAAAACTGTATTTCAGTCCAAAAAATATTTAAAAAATATAAAAAAATATTTCAGATTCCAAAGTAAGATTTTTGCGAGGGAACGAATCGATATGCAACGTCAAGATTGAACCTAAACAAGACCCCCCCGACATCTCGACAATAAACCTTTTTCCTACGAGCGTTCGCAAAGATACACTTTTCCGCACGCCGTGCGGATAAGATGTCGATGAAATTGTCATTTTTTTATTTTTGTTATCTGATACGAAGCTTGTAGGGAAAATTTTGTTCCTAACACGTGCGTGAAGTGTTACCTTTCGTGTAGTAAAAGTATTTGAACAACCCTCGTATCTGACCACTTCTATTGCTAATAACTTTTGAACGGAAGAAGATAGAGAGAAACAGAAAAATCTCCGAAATGTTAAATTCCACGCGCTATCCGTGTGCCGATTTTCATCGGAATCGGAGATTTTTTTTTCGAAAAAAAATGGTCCTCCTTTTTTTGGAAAAATACGCTAGGTTCGAATTCGGGTGAAAATCTGTATGTAGGTAGAATATGACCTATAAATAAATAAACAATAGTTTCTCCGAAAAAATTTTTTTGTCTAATCGAGTTGAGAAATTATACAGAAATCCGTCTTTTTTTATCTCAAGCCATTTAGTTAATAAATACAATTATGTAACTTAAATGAAAATAATTTATTGAAACATGAAGGCGAAGGATCGATATGTTATCGTCAATTTCTGCCAAAAAATTGGATGGAATCTTATTTTAATTATTTTTTTTTTCGATTTAAGAAGTTTTGTATTTTTGCTGTTTACATTCAAGTAGTGCTACAATCTTGCAAATGAAAATTTGTTTCTGTACCTACACGTATTACATTAATTTTAATTTTTACTTTAATTTTGCTTCAAATTGACACTAACTTTAATTTATTATTTGATGTTGTTCCATAAAATCATATTTTCGACTTTCCTATGGGATTTTTATTTAGACTAAGGCTTGAGGTTCTTATTTGTAACATATAAATTTAACTGAGTCTACTTTGAATATATTTTTACATATATTAATTTTTATTCTAGGGCTGATGGCTGTTTAAGAAACTATGTTTAAGAAAAAATGTATGTGGTATTGATCAAGTTGATTTTATTCATATTGAATAACCTACATTTGTGACATGGATAATATTTTCTATCTAATATAGGTAAATACTTTTTGTCATAAAATGTCTCGTAAAAAATCGTATTTGTCTTCCCTTCAAATATCTGTTTACATTTAGATACCAAAATGTACAAACTGTAGTCCATCTCTGCCTTGAGGGATTTAAGTTGGCATTTGTGTTGAATTCCTGTAATCAAACTTAGTGGTTTATCCCTCTTAATTGACTGTCGTTATGTTATGATCACGACTCGGCGATAATTTACCCACCTATCATGTTCGAGCGCTCTCGATACCGCAGATATCGAGGGTCTATGAGAAATAATCAAGATCAATTCTAGAGGTCAGCCGACGGGTCAAGCACTGTCTCTCAAACTTGAATACGTAATAGATTGATGCATAAAAGGCTTTGTTATAAATTAAGGGACAAAGTTAAATGGAAATTATGCGATAGTCAATATACGTGGCATGTTCGAAAGAAAGGCATTATGACAAAAATTGTCAATATTTAATTTTGAAATTTTCATTTTAATTTTTAAATTTTTATTCAACACTTACTATTTATAGTGTCATTTAAGATAATGGAAGTAGAATATAACACATGCGGGTTATGAGTTATAACACTCACGTGAGTTCAGGGGCGGGTCTAGGATTTTTCTGAGGGGGGGTAATTCCGAACTGAGGGGAGGGACTCCGAAATAACACAATAATAATTTTCGAAAAAATATTTTAATATAGAAACTAAATAGTGAAACCTACTACATATATTGAAAAAATGCAAAATAATATAATATAGTTAGAAAATTAACCAAAACATATTACTAGTAGTCTGAATATTACTCTGAATAATAAAACGTCTTTCGTCAGGGGGGAGGGGGGCGAAACTGAGTAAATGGTTTTTTAGATACTAATAAGAATAGAAGCAAAACCGTCCAACCTATCGTTACTAAACGTATATGCACCAACGGAAACTGCGAACAAAGAAGAAAAAGACAGATGGTATGAAGATATAGAGGAAGAAATAGAAAATATTCCTAAGGAAGACACGATCATGGTACTAGGAGATTTCAATGCTCAAATAGGAAAAGAACAATATCGAACTCATGCAGGAAAATTCACAATACATGAAACGGGCAGTGATTATACAACATAGCAACACGAACAGATATGACCATGACCACTTCATGGTAATGGCAAAAATAAAACTGAAAACAAGAAGCCAAAAATGAACAAAAAAAATTGGAAAAAGGATGATCAGGTAAAAAAGAAATACATAGAACAAGTTGAAAATGAAAACAGAAACAGAAGATGAGAGACAAGAACGTAATGAACCGAAAGAATAATGGGGCAATATAAAAAACGGCATACAAGTAGCAGCGGAAAAAGTGATAGGTAAATAGAAGAAGGAGAGCAGAAAAGAATGGTACAATACTGAATGCCAAAAAATAGTTGACAGAAAAGCGGAAGCTAGGTTATAATGGATAAGAACAAATAAACCAGAAAATAGAGAAAAATATCAAACACTAAGGAAAGAGAGCAAGAAAATAATCAGAAAAAGAAAAGACCTAAGGATACAGGAAATAGACAACGAGAAATGGAGCAGAAATTAAAAAAAAAATTATAAAAAAATAAAAGAAAATAATAGGACTTTCAATAACAAATTAAAAGGAATAAAGAACAAACAAGGAAAAATTGTAGAAGAGGAAAAACAATATAAAGAAATATGAACAACATACTTTAACTAATTACTAAATGAACCAGTGATAGATGAAACAGGAGAAGAAGCAGAAGAAGAAATTATTACACCAGGCCTATAAAAATGGATTCAGCAGAAACTATCTCCTATGACGAAAACAGAAGAAGATCAATTCTGGGCCCAGCGAAGATAGGAGAGCAGGAATATAGAAGGAGCACGAATCAAGAGCTATTAGAAGAACTGAACGGCGAAGACATAATAAAGAAAATTAAAACTAGGACATATTTGGAGACAAGGACCAGAAGCAGTAACAAAGGCTATGTACAATGGTAACCAGGATGAAAAAGAAGGCGGGGAAGACCCAGATCGAAATGGTTGGCAGAGGCGGCAAATTAGCGAAAAAGTGCAATAATGAACTGATGATCCACCCCGATAAATGGATTTGGAAAGGTAAAGCGGCGCAACCTCATATGAGGTGTTAAGCCATATATACAATAAAAAACTTAATTTTCATAATACCACAAGTTGATCTAACCCATTCAAAACCTGATTTAAGCAGTTGGAAAAGCTTAGAAGCAAAGGAAAATTAAAGGAGTGAGTGTGTCCTAAACCCATCCCATCTTTACTGAGATTATTCGACGTTATTTCTTCCAATTTTTAACTAGAAAAATGAAAATATCAGAATAAAAATTTTACGAAATAATAATTCAATATACAAACTGTAATTTTGAATAAAAATTTGATTGATATTATCGAAATTTACAAAAAAAAATATAAGAAAAGGAAGAAAAAATTTAGGATAATGCGAAACAATTGCAAAATCATTATTTATTTTTATATATAATAATTTAAATCCCACCTTCCAAACTCTAATAACCTTTCATATTTCACTACTAGACTATCAGGATGTTTACATGTTCCTCTTAAACCGTTTACATAGAAATTTGTGGACAGAATGTAGTGGTAGGGTAGGACATCTCTACAATACCCCTTTGGAGAACGTGAACGTCGTCAATAAGAGGATTCCGTTTATTTGTACCGACAACAATAAGAATAGCCGCTGGCTAGTTGTCCGCACATCTGAGACCGTTCACCCCGAATCGAGAGACTAGAGAATTTCCGCGTAATATCGCTTCAGCGCCAATATGACATGGAGATTGCCTATAACTAAAATGAGCGACAGTAGCGCCGAAACTATTATAAAACCGGTTATGAAATCAATGCTGGATTAAACTAGTTTTTACTTATTTAAAACCTTTTACTGTTTCTCTTGTCTCGTATCGTAAGTGTGTATGTAGGGTTGGAATTAAAATCACTTTAAAAAAGATTTAAAAAAAAACCAAAATCGATTTAAAAACAAAAAATAAATAGGCCATATTTGATAGACAAAATGCACTTTGAGAAAATAACATTAACTCCAACATCAAATCTGCTATAACATGAAAATAATAGCCATAACTTGTAATAATTGTCGACTTTAAAGAAACTTAATTCGCTTTAAAATATCGTATCACGCTCTTTAAATACGGTTTGCACAATAAAACGATACATAGCACTTTGAATCGTAAGTCAAAATGCGAGTCTGCCATTTTATAGTTGGTTTGTCCAAAGTAGAGATAGGAAAAGTTTTCTGAACTGTTTTTTTCCATTTAGTGCCAAAGGTGCTGAGGACCTTATTGAAAGGGAAAATATTTGGAAGATAATTCATCATAATCATTGCCGTTCAATCCCGTAGGATTATGGCATCGCTCATACGATTTTAAATCCATTTAATGAGGTGAATTATTCCTCTCTTTCCCATTATAGATTATAGCTTCTCATGTGTCTTCGCTACCGTTGTTATTTTTTCCAATCTTTTCTGTTTTTACATGTTATGATCCAATCTTTTATATTCAGTGTTTTAATATCTTCCTTTGCTTCTTCGCATTATATGTCCAAGTTATTCCAAACGCAAAGCCTTGATGTGTCTTATTCTATTTTCCCCTCCTAGTTCTTTTTCATTTTCTGCATTTCTTTTTCGTCTTCTTTCTCCTTCCTCCGTTATATCTGGACCTAGTATTGTCCTCATAATCTTTCTTTCCAGTATTTTCAAGTCTTCCTCTTCCCTTTTTAGTCATTACCACAGTTTCCATAGCGTATGTAAGCGTTGGTCTTATTAATGTTTTATATATATTTATTTTTGTCCTTTTACTAAATTTTTTGTTTTTCAGTATCTTTCTGTTTATTCCTAGAGTTTGATTTCCTTTGAGGATTCTTTCCTTGACCTTTTCTCCGCTTACTAATCCTGTCGTCATCCCTAAATAGTTGAAGGTGGTTACTCTTTCGAATTTATGCTTTTGCACTTCTAGGTGTTCTTGTGGTGGTATTTTCTCTCTTCCTATTCGCATGTATTTAGTTTTGATTTCATTTATTTCTAAGCCTAGTTCTTTCGCTTCTTTGTCCAATTTTTCTATTGCCTTTTTTAGACCTTTTTCTTTTGTTATTATTGTCAGATCATCGGCACACGCTACAACTTATATTTGGTCTGTTATTATGCTTCTATTATTTAGATTTCCTTTCCTTAATATACTTTCGAGAGCTAAGTTAAATACTGTTGGTGAAATGGAATCCCCTTGCTTTACCTCTTTATTTTCGTTGAAATCTTCTGTGGTGTTTCCCTGAAACCTCACTTTAACTTTGGTATTTTCAAGGGTTATTTCTAGCAAATCTATCAGTTTTATTGGTATACCCAGTGTTTTTAATTTCTTCAACATCTTTAGTCTATTGATGCTATCAAAAGCGGTTTTGAAGTCTATGAAAATTATGTGGATTTTTTTGTTACATTCCCATGTTCTTTGTATTATTTGTTCTAGCGTATGGATTGCATTGATTGTTGATACAGAAACAATAAATGTCCTGCGGGAAAATATCTTTGAGTGCTTGAAAGTGACTCTTTTTGAAACAGAAGACGATCATGCCAATCATGTAGCCAACAGTAGGCGGCTTTCATCGTCAGCAAAGTTGATAGTGCGTCAGCTCTATAATCACGGCATCAAAAAACCCAATGCCAGAATTGCAGCCTGACCTGATAGTTGGAACATCAGATATTTGCAGAGTATTCCACCCACTTGCTGTTGTTACAGCGAAACTGATTATTAAAAAAATCATGTTCAAGTTTGCATGGAACTGTTTGGAAACCAAATGTGCTGCTTGCCGATGCTTCTGTTGCAATCACAAATGGATTTAAAGCAGTATTTGGAATACCAGCTCGAAGAATTCAGAGTTTCTTTCATGTTCTTAAAAACATGAGTCAAAGATGCGGAATATAAAAGAAAAAAATTAGTTTTTCGAGATATTCATACCCTCCAACATAGCATAGACGATGAGACTTTTACAGGTGCATTATGCCTATTCCTGAAAAAATGGTACGATGCGGGTGATGGTAACTCTAACTAAAGTATAAAGGACTTTTAAAATTATTTCGAAAAGACGTGGACGAAGGTGCAAGTCATCAATTTTCAAGCACCAATAATGGACTGGAATCAACAAATTCTGTCATAAAGAAAGACCCAATCCAAAGTGCGATTCTGTTATATTGTTTAATTTTATAGTGGCTAAGGTTAAAAGTTAAAATATACCAAATCCAAAGTGCGTTTGTATCTTTTCGTAGCGATTAAGCTTAAAGTGAAGATTTAACTAATGCAGAGTGCAAAGTCCAGCTTGCCAAACATGTTGGAAAGATTTTTGGACATCGAGGAACATTTTGGGGATTGTTTCGTGTAGATTGATAGAGATGATTATTTGAGATTGGATGCAAAGAGGGCGTGAATTAAGGTGGATTCTGGTTCTGTGGAATTTATTCCTCATTTGGAAATGTGGACGGTGCAGGAGTTTTTATAGAAAGATAAATATTATATAAATTATACCTTGCCCGGCGGGACGCTCCTCCTCTCCAAGCAAGTCTATCGAGCAATTAGGAAGGATGCTTTATCGCTTATTATCACAAAGTGAAATGAAACATAAGGAATCTCTATTTTTATTTAAAATGATTCACATTTTACTGCTTAAACGCTTTCAAATGCATCCTGCAATTTATCGTTGAATACCTTTGATGGTTTAAAGGCCCATATAGACATAACTATCACGCACGAACAAACTAAAATTCGCAGTAATTGACATATTTTTTATAAAGAACAAACCACCTGTTTCTAGTCTGTACGTCAAAGAGTTTGTTTTGGTTTGAACATAAACTAAGATGAATTCGACCAACATTAATTCTCTTAAATCGTACCAGCATGTTTGTGTACGTTCGTGTTCGTTTCTGCTTGTTCGTGACGATCGTCATGTGTGTAAGTAGTTCACATGTTTTGATTTCTCAATACTACCAGTTTTTTTTGTAACGAGCATTTACGAATCTCCTAGTTTGTCCAACACATTTATATAACGCTGACTTCGTAAGCACCACTTTTTTTAACTTTCCAATACTGAAACGCGCTAGGATATCCACACTGTAAAAATTAACTTTGACGGTTAGTAGAGTTATAAAACTGAAATTTGATGCTCATCCGGCGCCCCTGCGTATCCGTAGACGTCCATGCGACGTGCATTCTCACGCTCCGACGTCCATTGTAGCCACTTTTCGTGGAATTTTATTTGTACACAAACAGCACAAACAGGTCGGCTTTGTACTTAGAAGTACCCCCGAGCAAACGTGATGAACAACGTTGCCAGCTCGTTTCGCAGATTGGATTATTTTATGTGAACGGATGAGGGGCTCGGTGGAGGCATCGTATTACAGACTTTACAGGTAATCTCGCAGATGAGAATGGTGTTGTTACTTTAGTGTCTTAACAGGTTCTAGTGTTGTAAAACTTTTTGAAAGTCACAGGACCGGGCCTTAAAAGCAATTCATGCGAACTAGGAGAATTTGTTAATTTAGATTTAATCGGCATTAAAATTAGTTCATTTTTATATTTTAAAACGATTAAAAAAATATATTTTGCGAACAACATCTCTAGTTTTTGACATTCTTTAATAAGGGGAACTGTTAAAGATGTGGAACTGTCATTTTAAAACCAAAAGTTATGTAAAATTGGTAAGCAGAAATCTGTAATTCAGCATCTACACATTTTCAAAACAAAAAGTTTAATTAACTACCTGAAATTTGGAAGAAATTTTAAAAAATATTGATGTAGAATCGTCGAGCTGTCAAATAAAACAATTCAGTTGTAGCGAACTTGACATTTCTTCATTTAACATCAGTTTAAACAAGTTGAGAATACTCTTCTAGCATTGCCATAGACCGAACAAATTGTAATGAAAGTATTAATAAAAGTTTAGATTGACAGTTCTTATTCTAATCAACACAGCCACAGTCTACTCAATTTTACCAAAATCGTCATTCACTGTGTCTACTTTAAATTGAATGTCATTCTAAACTTCAAAATTTTCATATTTTGGTCCCCATTTTGAAGGTGTTCTCGAAGAGGTACGGAGGGGCACATCAAACCCTAAGCTTACTTTTTGATGCTCTATCAAAATCTGAAGTCAGAATTTTAAAATTCACAAATACAAAGAATCACCACACATACACACACACACACACACACACACACACACACACACACACACACACACACACACACACACACACACACGAATATCAATCATTATTTAGCAAAAGATCTTAATTCAATATGTCTACCGATTTAGAATTGGAGAAAGAAAAATTGATTTTTGATATATTTTACGAACTCAATTTGCCTACCTGTGCTTTAAGACAAGAATGTTTAACAACTTAAAATTTAAGGAATATTTTTAGAAAAAATGACCCAATTTTATTTTGAAATAATTTTTGTCTGTGTTGAAAGGGCTCGCTCCGCACCTGTTTCGTATAACTGTCACGACTTTCTTATGACGCGTAACGTTATTTTTCTCTCTCTTGTTTCTATTCTAGTCTCGAAGTAATTATATAATAAATAAGTTCTAGGGAAAATAAAGGAGACTTTCTATGCAACTTGACTTCTAGTACAAAAACTTAAAATGGGACAAAATATACAAATAACTCTAACTAAGAAAAACCTGGTTTAAATTTATTTAATTAATTTAAGAATATATGTTGGTAGAAACCCATGAGAGTTTATAAAACTCGAGAAAAGAATTGTTCTTTGGTCAAGACATACACAATATACAGGGTGGTCCTTAAGTAATTGTACATAGAAGTATGGTAGATTCCTCACTTTAAAATATTACGATTTGACCCAACTTTCTCTACTAAAATGTTGCTAATAAGGAATATACAGGGCGTTAAAGGTTAAATTTTAAGATTTATTTTTTGCAATAACTTTGGCGTTTTTGGATATTTATACATAAAAATTTGGAACTGGAAGTTTTTGGGCACGAGAAATCAGAATCTGGTACCTACTTCGATGTAATTTGTAGAGGGCGCTAGTTATGCCACTTTTGTGGCATAAATGTGCGATAAACTTTTTGGCTCTTTAAGTTGGCGCTATTTTTGTAAAAGAATATTAAATCTATGTTATTTTAGTAGAAAAAAAGCATACTTGTTATTAACCTTAAAACTTAACGGTTTACGAGATAATCGAATTTTAGGGATCAGCTGGTAGGCAAAAAAAAATTTTTTTCTGGTCCTGACACCATTCTTGCTGAATCTTATGTAAAATGATCTCCTGAATCCGAATATGACCTCAGTTTCCCCCCACCACCCACTGTTTTTTTTCATTCCTCCAAATTATCGAAAAGCGATAAAAATAGGTGGGGGTGGGCACTCCCCGAAAACGGTGAGTGTTGGGGGAAAACTAAGGTCATATTCTGATTCAGGAGGTCATTTTACATAAGAATCAGAAAGAATGGTGTCAGAGCCAGAAAAAAATTTTTTTTGCCTACCAGTATAATCATGCAGCTGATCCCTAAAATGCGATTATCTCGTAAACCGTTAAGTTTTAAGGTTAATAACAAGTATGCTTTTTTTCTACCAAAATAACGTGGATTTAATATTCTTTTTCAAAAATAGCGCTAACTTAAAGAGCGCCCTCTACAAATTATATCGAAGTAGGTACCAGATTCTGATTTCTCGTGCCCAAAAACCCCCCGTTCCAAATTTTTATATATAAATATCCGAAAACGCCAAAGTTATTGCAAAAAATAAATCTTAAAATTTAACCTTTAACGCCCTGTATATTCCTTATTAGCAACATTTTATTAGAGCAAGTTGGGTCAAATCGTAATATTTTAAAGTAAGGAATCTACCATATTTCTATGTACAATTACTTAAGGACCACCCTGTATATAAGTTGTCATTAACGGTCGGATTACGCACTGGCAAAACTAGTGGTGAATGGACCCCAGATAGTTTTCAAATCTCTTGAAAATATCTACGAAAATACCATCTACGGTATTTTCAACAAGTCAGAAGTGGTCAAAGAAGCGGTGGGAAGCAAGAAAGTTTTGTAACTCGATTTTGATAGTGACCCAAATATAAGTCATAAACGTACAAACAGTTGTCTGAGAGAAACATGTACGATGAAAAATGTATTATATATACCAGAAGCCCAGATCTGAACCCCCATAAAAAGTGTTAAGGGAAGACAAACTATGCCATCTTCAGACGACGAAGAGAACTTCTTGAAAGAATATGATCCCTACTTGGAAATAAGTGATTTGGGCACATTTTTCCCAACTACGATTAAAGTGATGTATTTAAGAATTCACGTAGTATTATTAAAGACACAAGGTTTATATTATGGAAGGTAAAAGGTGTTTAGTATTATAGGTTTAATTTTTGGTAATTTATTTTCTTTAAACTCAACTCGTGTTTGGATTTTAATCAGGGTCGGTTTAAGGCGTACGCGAAGGATGCGGCCAGGGGGCACCACGACATGAAAAACTTTTTTTTCTGAATGTAATGTAATAAAAAGTAGTCCAAAACAGCGTTTTAGGCTACTCAAATTTTAAAAAATTTCACAGGCCCCCGGTATTACGCCCCCCCCCCCACTGGTATGAGGGGCGCCAGTGAATTATTCGCATCCACTAGAACAATGTCTAGGACCGGCACTGATTTAAATAAATGTACGAGTACTAAAGGAAATAAATTTAAATTAAATTTCATGGAACTGAAGAAACAAAAATACTTTGACACATCCCCAAGTAATTCAACTATACTTACGCTTCAAATCTAATTTTTGTCTGAATAATATGAACATTCAAAAACTTACAAAAATGCTCGCTCGCTTTTATATGTAAATAATATGTATTCTACTTTAAATTCTCTTGTTTAGAAAGCTTACAGGAAATTTCTGAAATGAATATGGCGTCATTTTGCACTAGTAAAACTTCTCACTTATATAAAGCTTTATGATAATGCCCCTTTTGTATCCGAATGCTGCAAGTAGTGTAACATTTACACGTAAATGAAAGAGAAGTAGATAAAGCAACGAAGTTTTCTTGTTACGTCGTTCCCATTTTCTATAGAATGTTGTGTGAATAATCATACAATTTTCACTATTTCAATCAATAACGCAACTACTAGAAATCGGGACGTTTATTTGGTGGTAAGGAAAAAGGCATAGTTAACGGGATAGCAGAAAATATTCTTTATTTCAGCGGTGAACTTGTCTTGGGAAAAATATAAATTTTTGTTGATTAACAGCCGATTCTGCATTGCATATAGTCCAGTAAATTAGCGCCAGAAAAACCCCAAACCTGGGCATCAAGTCTGTCCGTCAATTTTTTTTTTAATTTGCAGGTATTCATAGATACATTTACCTCCGAAAATTTCAGCGTGTGAAAGGGTGGGAAAATGGCTCTAGAGTTCCCGAAAATCCGTTTTTCGACGATATCTGCCGAAATATGACCCTTAGAGCATTTTTGTTTAGAAAAAAATGAAGAGCAGTTCATTACCTACAAAATTGGTACCTATGATTTTTTTCGCTACACTAATATTTTTTGCAAAACCGGCGTTTAAAAAATTCATTTAATAATTCGCAAAATTATTGTGGTGAAAACAGAAAACTTGAATATCCTGCCAAAACTTGAATATCCTCCCGTTTTTGTCTGCAGACGAAAGATAAGGCAATAATAACCAACTTTTTTTCAGTTTTTGCACTTGATTAATAAATTTATTGTAAAAAAATCCAATTTGAGAAAGTTTGAAGGCAGAGCTTTTTCTCGTGCACTTAATAAAACATTTGATATATATTGATGAAGTGGTTTTATTTAGTACAATTCCTAACCCCAAAAAATTTTATCCTCGAAAAAAAATGTCGATTTTTCATAGGGGTGAGAATTTTCTCAATTTTCCGGAAAATAAATTTATAGGAGGGTCAAAATATCGAGCAAAACAAACTTTGGCCCGGTTTTTCAATAATTCAGAGAAATGGATAAAAGGAAAAAGTAACATGATATTATAACTTCCTTCTTCTTCCTTCTTTCATCTGAACTTTGAATCATGAAAAAATATTAATTTTTACGTGATTTATTGAAAAATTTGTAATCCGCTTGGAAGTGTCATTCCTTTAGAGCGTGCTCTCTAAATGCAGGGCAGGCGATAAAAATGGGGGTGCGTTTTGGAGCCGGTTATGTCGAAAAGTATCATATTTTTGACAAAAAATATAATGATCATTTTTGTAGGTAATGAACTGATCTTCATTTTCGTCCAAACAAAAATTCTCTAAGTGTCATATTTTCGGAAATATCGGCGAAAATAGGCGAAAAAAAACATTTTTGAGACCAATGGGCCATTTTCCCGCCCTTCCACAAATTTCAGACAGCTGCGATTTTCGGGGGTGAATGTACCGATGAATACCTGCAAATTAAAGAAAATGGTGCCGGACAGGCCTGATGCCCGGGTAGGCACCTTCGTTTATTGGACTCATAAGTTTTTAATAACCTTTGAAAAAAACTCTCAAAATGAACGATTAAGAATTAATAACATTGTATATAGGAAAGTTTATAAAACGCCTAATTTTCTTATAACCAGTTGACTAAATATTCATTTATATTTCCAAGAATCTTTTTCAATTACATTAACGTTGTACAAAGGACTAGGTTTTAGGAAAGTCTACAAAGGGACTAAGAAAGTAATTTTTCTACACTTCTAAAGTGAATTGGCTACACTTCGCAAATCTCCTCTTAAAATTTTACTATTATCAGTCTAACTGTATAAGTCATTACTCCTCCAACTTCCACAAAATTTGCCACGATTACAGACTAAACCATTACATATAACGACACGCAGGGGCTTGTATGACGTCTTACGACATAACCTTTCGCTAATAAGGCTATGGCGCTATCGACCCACTTAAAGGGCTATCCTAAAACGTACACGGAAGGGAATCATCAGGACAAAAAAAAATAATGTTAAAGCCAACTCGAATTCTCCGCCGGGTCATAAATTAAATAAAGGAACGAGTAAAGCAATTCCTGAAGACATGATGTGGATTTAAAGTGCAAGGATGAAGGAGATCAAGTCCTGCACTAAAAATCAGGATTTTTCTCATCTCAAAGGTAGTTTATTTGTAGAAGCACTTAAAGAAAGTCTTTTCAAATATAATTCTAACGCCGTAAATCTCGTAAAAATATTAAATTCAAAAAGGAAGTCTTTTAATAAAGTAATTATGATTATTTATTTTTACTTGAAAGATATAAAAGTCTTCATAATAAATCTTTGATATTCAAGTTTATTGATTTAAATCACACTTAAAATGCCTTCACCAATTTTTAAGTACTCAAATAATTCATTTTTCAAGTTTTATAACCTAATTTTTTAATTCATGGCTCCTTTTATTTCAATGAGTATTTACTTTGAGGAAGCACTGATGACTGATGAATAAATAGCCTTATTAATAAACTTCATACAAAAATTACTCTCATTTTATTCTAGTGTATTTACCTCCCCCACCTTCCTTCAAAATTGTAATTGCTCAGTACTATAGTTTAGAGAAGAAAACAGTACAGTAATTTAATTTGTAGAAGTAGTATAGGTTTAAGAGGTAGAAATTTTATTTTTACCTCATCCTTCAATGCTTATTTGTAGTTAAAATGAAAATTTTAATACATTTGATCGGCCTAATAAAAGATTTCGTTTGATTTAATCATGTTTCCATGGTTTTTACTGTAATAAACCTTCTCTTTTGACAGATATGTCAGACTTTATTTATTCATAGCCGTATCGTAATAGCAAAGCAACATAAAAACAAATTCAAAATAGTACATTAAGCAACGCATTTCATAAGGCATTCTGTTATGACACGAGTCTAAGTTTAAAAAACGAATCGCGCAGCGATGAGTTTTTTAAAGGACGAATGTCACAACAGCCATATGAAATAAGTTGCTTATAATACTTTTTATATTTTGCCATTTTATTAATTTTTTAATAAATTTTTACTTCGCATATTATAGAGAAGTTTGCTTTAAAAAAAATGAGTTGGTAACACTGTTGTAGAATTTTTAAAATTTGACAGTTTTGAAATTTAATTTCAATAGACAAATGTCAATTCATGCCATTTGGTGATTCATATTGCCAACCGTATAACACAAAAAGTTGCGTACTCTAATGAAACATTAGAGTTCTCAAATGCGTATTTTAATGTAAAATATTATAGATGCAAAATATAAAAAATATATTATAGATGAGACGGCCCTAGAAAATGGATTTGAAACTCTCAGATTGCCTCCTTACCATGCAGAGTTAAATCCCATTGAACTGATCTGGTCACAATTAAAAGGTTATGTTTCTCAAAACAATACAACATTTAACTTACCTGATGTGCGAAATTTGTTTTCAGTTTCAGATGTAAGAGAACATTTGAGAAAAGTGGAAAATTCATTTTGGAAAGTGGATATAGCAATGTAAAATTTAATAGACCCTATAATAATAAACCTCAGCAAAGACAATGATAATTATACCAGTAGTTATAGTGAAGACAGTGACTTTTAAAGATAATTCTTGAACTTTTTAATTTTTTTTAATTGATTTAATTGTTTTAATACCAAGAGATTAAAAAAGTTTAATCCCATTAACAACATATAATCCTATGGAATGTGACGTTATATCCCCACTTTTACTGCACTCTTCTTTTATTCAGTATAAAAACGGGATATTTTCTTACTATTAGTAATATGATTTTTAATTTACCATTTGACAAAGCAGTGCAAATTTGTAAAGAAGGGTAGCATACTAAGGGTGTAAAGAAGGAGTTGAATCTCATTGGTCACGTGAAAATGAAAACTTAGTTTCTAGAGAGGTTAATTGTTTCCAAGCTAGTCCAGCGCATCTTTTCAAAGCCAGCAGTCCGTGGAAAGACGGCATTGGGTAGAGAATGCCATATTACAAAGCATAAAATATTGTTTTTCCACTCCCACAATGGCAATTAGGCTAATTTTATATTGTTTTCAAAGTGGACAAAAAAGGAGATTTTATTAAGTACTTATTTTATATTTAAATTAATAATACATTGAAGAAACACCATTCTATGATTTTTTTAATGGTTCGTCATCCACGTTCGTCTTTTGCGAAAGTAATCTTTCGCAGGCAGCATTTGCATTTGAAAATTCTTCTTTTAGAAAATTCAGAACAATTAAAATTACACTTTTTATGTTAGCGTCGTTTATAAGCCACACCCCAGTAAACGAAAAACGTCGAAAGTCAACTGTCAACATGTCAAATGTCAAACGTCAAAATAAATGAATTATTATCGACAAAAAGAGTACAGCCAACGTAATGTCGATTAATAATATAAATAAATATATTATGGACTGGAATTTTAGCAGCAAAAAAAACATTACAGACATTTTTTCTCATTTTCCTGTAGTTTTTGCCACTAATATTTTGACTTCGAAAAACTAGAAAATGTCAATCCATTTTTTTTACAAAATTACTTAGAGTGTATGAGTGTGTGTGAGAGAGAGATGTGTTTTATTGTCATAGAAAAATTACAAAAATTTTATAGACATAGCGAAATTAAAAACTAAACATGGTCTATACAACGAGGTATAACGAATTATTTAAAAATTAGCCTGATATCTTCTGTCACAGTTCTCTATACTTCTAAAATTCTCTTCGTTTTCAAATCAATATCGTATTAAATTAGTATCAGATAGTTACGTCACTGTGATGTGAAGACATATAATCGTTGCCAGAGTCTAGACAACGATGTTTCATTTTCATATATCTAATCAACTTTTTGATTGAGACCATAAAAATGTGGAAGTTGCTTCTAATGAAATTTTGGTCAGATATTCTCGCATATTTTAACAAGCCATAAAAATTCATGAGAAATCGATTGATGCTATGACCGTTTTTTTCTAAATCTAAATTCATTTTCTTGACGAAATACAGCGATATAAGAGAAACAAAAAAGTTATCTTACCGAACTTTCAACGTCTGTATTTAATTACATTTTAAATCAATTTCAAAAAATCAATTTATTTTAACCGACAAACTTAATACATCTCTTTTTTTGCAAAAAATAATTAAAACCGACCAATTAACTTGTTTTGAAGGTATTTATCACTGTCTAAGTCGATTAGAGTTGTATCGACCTCAAGTCAATGCTGAACGTGCAATATTATCTTCCATAAATCAGTCTATTTCGTTTCTGCGAAATGAGAAAAACACTTTTTGCAATTTTGATTCGCGCAAAAACAAAGAAAGAGCTATTAGCCAACTTTTTTTATTCGCGAAACTACTGCAGATAACAGAAAAGTCGATAACCAACAAAGGTTTTTATTCGCTATAAGGCGATG
The DNA here is from genome assembly GCA_949320105.2 of Crepidodera aurea. Taxonomy (NCBI): domain Eukaryota; kingdom Metazoa; phylum Arthropoda; class Insecta; order Coleoptera; family Chrysomelidae; genus Crepidodera; species Crepidodera aurea. The sequence continues at coordinate 60,012,107 of OX439473.1, read as the reverse complement.
TTGAAGAAGAGACAGTGGCATGTCTAAGAGAAATTTGGATTTAAATATTTGTTGATATCGGATGGTGACTTATACTTTACTTAATTTATATAAAAAAAAATACTTTTTTGCACAACTGTCAAAAAAACTTGACATTTCTGCATCTCTATTTATGCGTAAATATTTACTTTTTTTCACTGCCAAAATAATTCACAAAATAAACATGAAGTTGATTATTCATCCTAAAACAATTTCAATTATTGGAATAATAATTGATAACAAAGTTTGAACAATTACTTCCAACATAAATACTCGAAGATGTTCCATGTTGCTGCTTATCAGAAAAGTTAGATATTTCTTGAAGAGTTGATTCCACAATTTTATCAGATATTTTAATTTGTTTGGAAGAAGATGGACAATTGAATATTTTCTTAGAAATCTCAATTTTGTTATTCAAACTATCTTCTATATATGCTTCTGCTACGGAGGTAGATTTCCAGCACATTTTCAGAAATCTTTTTTAAATGTTTCTTGTCGCAACATTCACAAAATTGGTCATATTATGTTTTGTCTTATACTAACTTAGATTTGGCCGGTAACATATTAGATACTATTGCATTTGCTTTTTCAGATATATCTGATGGACTATCACTATCACTAACATAATCAACATCCATCTTCTTGAAAATAACTTGAAATTGAAGCAAGTACGAGCAAACACAGTCAAACAGTCAAACACGCGGCGTGCCAACAAACCGTTTCTATAGTAACGACACAGAAAGACTACTGGATGCTGTGAAATTGTGTGATAACTTATCGGGATAAAAAACCACGTCAAGATGTATTGGAAGTATTTATTTTTAATATATTTCAGACGATGTAAATTCACATTCACAGTTGTACAAAAAATGTTGTTTGTATTTCGTGTATAAAATTCGTGTTTTCGTGGCACATTCGTGCCATTAAAAAAACACTCATTTTACGCACTTAATACAAAAATAAATATATTCATCCGGTGTGACAAGTCAAACTTACACAGAAGAATACAAACAATATTTTGTACTATGAATCAATAAATAAATTAAAATTTTGTTGTTAGAAATTCCTCTATTGAGTAATAACAATTTTCAATAAGTATATTTTTTATTTCTCTTTTAAATTTATTTGGGTTAAACTCTGATACTAGGGGTACAGGCTTATGATTAAGAAATTGTATTCCTCTGTATAAAGGGCTTTTCTCATACCTAGAAGTGAGATGTTTTGGTGATCCCATCAGATCGAGTCGCATGTTCAAGAAAGTTTAAGTTTAAAGAAACCTAATTAGGTACTCTTAAGATACAAAATGCATTTATAAATATATAAAAAGGTTACAGTAATAATTTATATTTTTGAAAAAGGTTTTTACAGGATTCACTGCTATCCACATCGAAAATTAATTCTAAAATTCTTTTTTGTGAAATGAAAACTCTGGGGGCGCCAACTGTAGTTTCCCACAAGACAATATTGTAAGCAATATGAGAATAAACAACCGCATAATATACATTTATTAACTGTTTAGTGTTAAAAATATTTTGTAACTTCAATAACACTGGTCAACATTTTATCTAGGCTTGTACACGGGCATCGGAGATGGTATACTAGGGTTTTCGGGGTCGCTGATTACTTAAATCTATTCTCAATCAAATACTTTTTCAAGTTTTTCTTTTGTTATCAATCATATGGCCTTCAAATGACTTTGAACTTGACCTGATGGAGCTCAACTAACCTGGAATTAAGATTCAGTGACCTGAAAAACGTACACATGAGTTTTTTTCAGATTTTTCAACATGCCCTTGACTGTTTTATGTAAAATAACCTCAAGATGGCCTTGAAATAACCTTCAGTGACCTCTATTCTAGCAAGGGATAAACAAACAACGGATTCGAATTCAGCGACGAAAAAACATATATATATATATATATGATTTTTTTCAGATTTTTTTGAGGTTATTCCTGGATTTGACCTTTAAATGACCTTGAACCTGACCTGATGGAGCTTAACTGACCTCGAATTAAGATTCAGGGACCTGAAAAACTTACACATGAGTTTTTCAGATTTTTCAACATGCCCTTGACTGTTTTATCTAAAATAACCTCAAGTGACCTCTAGGATTTTAGCAAGGGATAAACAAATAACGGATTCGAAATCAGCAACAAAAAAAACATATGTATGAATTTTTTCAGATTTTTTTGAGGTTATTCCTGGATTTGACCTTCAAATGGCCTTGAACCTGACCTGATGGAGCCTAACGGACCCGCTCATCGTAATCAACGACCCTGAAAACCCTAGGATACCATCTCCGATGTCCGTGTACAAGCCTAGATAAAATGTTGACCAGTGTAATGCACAAATGGTTTATGTGTAGTGTTGATGTATGAGCCAAAACAATATTTTATCTGGTAAATAAGCTCACCACCTAGAGATGGCATGGACTTTTTGAATTGTCTTGATTCCTATAAATAGATAACCCAGAATATGGTGAAGTGAAGTTGGAGTGTGTTATACAGTTCGTGCAAATATAAGAATGATGTATTTTGCTCTTGAAAGGTGACTTTTATCATGTTGTACCGGGTTAGCTATCAATTGAGGGAACAAACATTACAACATAAACAATGTTATGTTGTTATGTTTTATTGTTTAGAAATGATTTGAATGACTTTGCAGTCTTTTAGCACTTATCTGTTCGTCAGCACTTTATTCTATAACCACACTTTTATTTTTGGAGTTACTTTCGCATATTTTTTTTGTTTGCTTTGCTTCATAACAGCTTTTAGCGGTTTGTCAGCAATTTGCCCTGCAGCCACCGGTCACAAAGTATCCTTAGGTACAGCGATCTTCTCTTGCAAATTTCAAATCTGTTATCTGTTGGTCGTTTGTTTCAACTGCAGCTAACGATTGTTTCTTCGTGGTTGGGTACTAGTAGTTTTGCCGAATTTTCTTTTTACCCAGGAAAAAATGTCCGTATGTGTTGTGACAGTAGTTCTCTAAATTTCAACAAGACCAGATCATATAATTTTATGTAGATACTTTGATCATTCAGTTGGAATGTCAAAAGCCAATCGCCTTTAGTGATATTGATTTTCAATTTTTTTTTTTCATTTGCAGAATTTTGAAAACAGGAAAATAAAATGTTTGTTGCTGAAATCTCAATTCTTGGAACGTCAAAACCATTCACTTCATGATTTATCAACTGAAGCAACATCACCATAAGCCTCAACAAGCATTCCGTAATATAGCAGTTGGGCAAAAAGATCAGGTAGTTCCTAAACCTACCATTCAGTTGGGCAAAAAATATAAAATCAAGAGATTAACTACCCCAACCTTTAATGTCCTTTAATGAACTTACAGGTACCTGTTTTAATGAATTGCGAATATTTATTTCTAGTTTATTCATTATTTCATTCTTTGCAAAGCAAAGTGCTCGATCTGTTAGTTAACTTACAGCCTAAAACTTCAGGAGACGAGGATTTTTTGACCATTTTAGATCGCGAAAAGAATTTTTGAGCTTATTTTTTGGTATTAATTTTTTGGAACCTTAGTTTTTTGCCAACGATTTTTTTTTAAATAATTCCAATTTAACTCAAATTTTTATTCGGCCCATCCCGATATTTTGAACTTTATTAACACTTTAAACATACGCAAATTCAGACATATATTATGTATATTATGTATATTAAGACAGTCAGTACATCTAAAATTAACAAACTCAAAGGATATACGAAAAAAAGGCAAATGATGCTTGTCGAAACACTAACTAGTAAAAAAGTTATCCACCTTTTATTTGTTTAAAAAAGTAAATAATTTTACCAAACAAATTTTTAAGCTGGGTATTTAATGTCCAGAAAATCTTACGTGAGCTACTGAAAAAAACACTTCGAGATTTCCTAGTTTATCGGAATAGTGATTACCCAAGAACCAAAAGGACAAGTAAGAGACTATACGGGCATTAGGGCGCCGCCGATGTAACAACTCAATAGTTTAGTTTGAAACGAATGCGACAGCTGTGTCCTTTTATGGAATTTACGAAGAAAACGAGATAGAAAATTACTTCAACTTTGTAAAAGATTTTATATGTACGAGGTAACTGAGTGTTAACTTTTTATCTCAATTAGAATTTTGCAAGACAATTGAGTGTCATTGACGTATGTTAAACTGGAACAGCTGTTTCGGCTCAATCAACCGAAAATATTACTATAGAATTTTCTAACTCTATAACTTCTATAAGTTTTTCCCCGAAATAGTTATGAAGATGATTCTAACGCCCAATTTTCTAACTTTTTAATAACTCTAGAATAGTTTATATATATAATTATAATTCGGGCAAATTTGAAGCTTTTAAGGGTGCCGAGTCCGCCGAGAATTTTTTTTTGGCCATGAAGTTGCAAAATATTGATTCGAAATGCGGGTTTCGCCGACCTACTATTTAATAACTCCAGCACAATCGTTCCAAATAGAAATACTTTAGTTTTTTATGATGCATTTTCCAACAATAGTACAGTGGTAGGAAATAGTCTAGGATAATTTTTTTTGGCCATGAAATTGCAAAATATTGATTCGAAATGCGTTTTAGTCGACATACTATTTAATAACTAGATTAACGGTTAAGCTAGCACAACACCATTTTCTCGCGAACCACTTGAGTTATAAAATTCTAGTTTGTGTTAGAAAATAGTTAATAAACACTTAGAAAATACTGTAATATTTTCGGTTGATTGTGCCAAAACGGCTGTGTCAGTTTAACATACGTGTGTCAAAGACAATGGCAGAAAAGAATCGGCTTAGGTTAGGTATTATTAGCTTAAATAATATTGCAATACAATTTCTTAGGTTAGAATTTAACTTAATAAATGTTACCGACAAGTTGTATTTTTAATAACGCTGAAAGAATAGAATATTAAGACAAATCTCTACATCAATACGAATACAAATAATAAATAAATAAACATAATTAACAACAAAATTTAAAATATTTATTAAGAACGCTACAAATAAAAAACTACTCTCTATGAATACAGGGTGTCCCGGAAGTATGTTTTTAAAACGCAAGGGCACTTAAGGACAAATAAATTATCTTTGAATCTCAGTAATAATCAAAAAGTACTCATAAAATTTTTAGGCATACATATTGACAACAAACTCGACTGGAACTTTCATATAATCCGACTTAATAAAACAGTAAATCTGTATTTGGATTACGTTCAATAAAACAAAACACTAACATGTTCTTAGCAAAAACAGTTTATTTCGCACAATTTCATTGCCTAATGTAATACGATATAGAATTTTGGGGCTCATTTGCATGGCTCAGAAAAGAGCAATTCGGGCGATTCTAACTTAAAATCTAGAACTTTGTGAAGATTATTTTTTAAAGATCGAATAATGACCACCCAATACGTCTGCTCTTTCATTACTCTCCACTCCAATGTGTCCCGGAACCCATAGGAGGGTAACATTGTTGTTCTTGTCTAGTTCGTTGCCCAGACCATCTTGGAGAGACTCTAAACGAACTAGGCAAGAACAACACTGTTACCCTCCTATGGGTTCCGCGACACACTGGAGTGGAAGGTAATGAAATAGCAGACGCAATAAAAGGGGCTGAAACACCATATCTGGGACCCTTCTGCGGAATAAGTACCAGTACAATACTTGATGAACTTAGAAAAGAAGTAAATAACAAAAGATCCCAATACTGGATAGGACTATAAGGAATGAGGTAGGCCAAGACACTACTGGGGAAAAGTAAAAGCAAGCTCAGAATACTAACGGGGCACTGCCGGCTGAGAGGCCACATAAAGAAACTCGGGTTAGTAGACGAAGAAGAATGCACATTCTGCTAGAAAGAGGAGGAAACCTCTATCCACATTCTCTCAGAATACATTTCCCTGCAAAATCCAAGGGTATGATACCTTGGAGAATATTAAACAGAATCGAATAGAATAGACCATGACAAACGCTTACATTTATAAAATATCTCTATTAATTCATAAACATCAAAAAGATCTACTTGAACCATCTCCCAGACACAAATATTTCACGCGCAATCAAGATACAATACTTCCAAATTATAAATATAATCCACTCGAAATGGTCCTTTAGATTCAGATATTAAAGTACAATCACTTATCTTCTGATTTAAAACATCTTACAATGAATCGATTCAAGAGAAAACTTTTATCAGCATGTTTTTTATGATACCTCAGAATACTTTCTGACAAATTTTAGCTGATTTAGGTGATCATTTCCAATGCTTAGGCTAAAATCACATTTTATTTTTATTTACTATTATAATTTTATATTGTGATTTTGTGGAATAAATAAATAAATAAAAGCTTGAATGAAAGAGAAAATAATAAGTACCTACGTCATTTTTTCGCAACGTGTCTTCGTTTCCGAGAAATATTAAAAATTCATTTTTAATCATGACTATTGCAGAGTAACCTCGAATTTAAAGTCTGAGGGATGCCAAAACTTTTGAGTGGCACTTCGTATTTACAAAATCTCTCCAAATTATAATTTTTTTAAATTTATGGTTACATTTGATAAATGTAATTCAACGTCGACATTTTACAAATTTTTCTGGGTTTTCCTTGTGATATCATTATAAAAACATCAGTTATGATGAAGTTCCAATTTTCATTTCAATAAGCAAATCCTTATACATCCCAAAAACCCTACAAAAAATATGTTGACAACAGATTTTCACATATTTTGTGATCTGTTTCTATAGTAATTTATTATTATATTTTTATGTTTTGTCAATCTTTGATAACGACTTTCGGAAGGAAGTTGAAACACATAAGAATTAAGTGGTTTTATTAATGCAATTTGAAGATAATAAATAGTTTAAAACGATAATCACTTACTATAATAAATGTTAAGTGCTATTTCAGTATACTTTCTTTTCCCAATCGCTCCAATTAATTTGCGAGACATCGGATAATTATGAGCTACAACTATTGCAATAAATGGGTAAAGAGATAAAGCCTTTCAATTTGGAGCCTCGTCAGTTCCATTGGAAGGCTCTGTGGTTTAGGTCTGGATGGGAGTAGAAGAATAAATGGTGGTAGGTATCTGAGGAAACGTTACTGACCCAACATTTGCCTATTGGATATGAGAAAACCACTACGACAGAGCCACCTCGCTTGCTTGAATTGATCTGTACGCATTGATTTAAACCAGAAATGTCAACCCGCTTAATAACTACTTTCAGCAATACACAAATTAAAAACCCATAATCTCTTCATAGAATAAAAATAAAATAATGCGGGTGACATTCTTCTAGAGCTAGTAGTATCTCGGAATTAGTTTCGTACTTCATTATTTCTTGCCGTTTAAATAGAAGGTAGTTTAAGAAATACAACTGTTTCTATTTTAACATTTATTTTATTGTCAATTAAAAATCTGTTGACCTTAAATTAAAGGGAAAATGTAATATAATAATTCCCAGTTATATATTTAAAATGGTTTTGTTTGTGATGCATTTCACGACCGTTTGATATAGTAAAGTTAAAATTGCCACTGAAAATATCATAAACCATACTTTATTGTTATTTGGATATTGCAAACCATAAAACCATAAATCAGTAATCAGTAACAAGTTGTTAAAATACCAGTAACGGACTTCACTTCACGAGAATATGATGGTTTGAGGCATCAGGGATGTACTAAAATAATCTAAAATTCTATATAGTCTTCTAGTGTCGTGAAAAAACATAGAGAAGCTCTAAAAATACTTTTTTTAAATACTTTCAAAATAATAAAATTGAGCGTGTAGCAGGAGACTACAAGAGTATCTGTAGAGACGTTACAAGTTCAACATTCAATGCCTGTGGTGGCATCCAAGAGTAGTTGTTTTCGGTACACACGTGGTGCAAGCTCTTTATATAATTTATATTATATTAGTATGTGGAAGACTTTGAGTTTATTTTCTATTCTTATCTTCAAACATTATACCACATTTAGATTAGGATAATCTTTTGGTGTTCAAAATATTGTTTTAATAATATTATGATCGATTCCTATTCAATATACTATTGAAAAATGACTACAATATAATAAAAACACATTGCAATTTTTTACCCTAATCCAATAAAAAACGATAAATCTTCTAACGATATAAAATTCACAAATACATTTATTTCGGTATTTTTGCCGGCCTCGATATTATAAATGTCTGCCCTCTAGCGCCGAGTCTATGCAATTAATCATGTAACCTCAGCTTTATAACGTCACTGAACTATTTCTGTGAAGTTACACGAACAATCAGATTAAATATTTAAACAGCCCAGTATGAGGGTTCATATAAATCAGATAAAAGCGAGAATAATAAATATCGTGCATTTTTTAATAGATCAAACAGTCGGAAGAACACATCTCCGGCTAGTTGGTGGTCAGGTTGGTCCAGTAAGTTTGCAGAGAGAAATTTGTAGTCGGTTTGGTACAGCGAATACGGTTTTTAGTTAAATATGAGAAATTTAAATAGACACAATTTTTAATTTCTCTTTGTATCTACGTTTATAAGAAAATAAATAATCACTATAAAAACTCATTTTGAGAAGGAAAGGACCCCGCACCATTTAAATGTAAAAACGTCCCGGTCAAATTTTCTGAAACGTTGGTATGTTATAAAACTCGATGCACTGACAAAAAGTGTCCATTGGCCCAAACCAATCCTATGGCTAAGTAATTACTTCTTGGAGATGAATTATATTTTATACAGGGTGAGTCACAAAATGTGGTTACAGAGGGCATATAGTGTTTTTAGCTTTAACGAGTACCCCGTATAAACGATATGTTATAAAATTAATTAATTAATTAAAAAAGCTGTGTTTTGTGCACTATCCTGTATTTTAAAAGTTTCTCCGTCAACTTTATAAATTAATTCATTTTCACATTAACTAGTTTATTATTTAACACATAGATATTAAAAACATATTTCAACTTGTAATTATGGGTAGGTACACATTTTAGGCAAACTGGTCATAGAATTACAACAAAATTTTGCTAAGTTAAATAAACTTTTGTTAATGTGAAAATGTATTAATTTATAAAGTTGACGGAGAAACTTTTAAAATACAGGGTAGTGCACAAAACACAGCTTTTCTAATTTTTAAAGTTTTTGCAATCAGTTTAACACCCTGTACGACATAGAGTGGCAGATCGTACATTTGTTTAATATGATACAAAAATTTTATAACACATCATTTATACTGGGTGACTCGTTAAAGCTAAAAGCACTATATGTCCCTTGTCACCTTTTGTGACTCACCCTGTATAAAATATGATTCATCACCAAGAAGTAATTACTTAAAGTATATATTCATATTTGCTCGTATTTTTAAAGCTATGATTTCTTCAAAAAACCATATTACTTATTTTCGAACCACCCTGTAACTAACCAACTAGCCATAGGATTGGTTTGGGCCAGTGGACACTTTTTGTGTATAACATACCAACGTTTCAGAAAATTTGACAGGGACGTTTTTTACATTTAAATGGTGTGGGGTCCTTTAAATTTAAAAAACTCAAAAATGTATAATATACTTACACATCCTGTATATATTGATACTTGCAAATATATTGGGAAATCTACATTTAAATATTAATAGTGATATTTTATAAAATAGATGTTTGACAATTTAAAAAAATATAGTTATTTTGTTAATCTATAGAGAAAATTTTACGTTTAGCTGAGTTGGAATAACCAATTTTTTATCTATATACAGTTCCAGTAACTGTTTTGTAAACACTTATTAAAACAATAGTTGACTTTAACAGTTGATTGGACTGAAATTGTAAAAAAAAATAATTTGAAATTTAAAACTCGCCTGAAAATGTATAGTGATTATTGTAAATTTTACAGATAACAATGGCACTCAAATTAAATTTCTGAAATAATTCAGTTGTATTTTTTGTTTTATTTGTTAGTAAATAAAACTGGAAGCCCGAATCATCACATAAATAGATATTCAATAAATGATTTTAAAATTGTTTTATTATAAAAAAAATGTCACTACTGTTTACAAAATAGATAATTTTACAGTTAAAATTCTGCAGATATCAATATTATTTAGCCATGACTGGTTAAAATGATTCCTGGGTAATATTTACTGATCATATTTTGCAAACTGTCTATAGTTTGTTCGAAAAAGAACTTGTATTGGAATGTGGTAGCTACAAAATGGCATAATCTTACAGAGGAAATTATACGAAGCCTCAATATGTGTTATAAAAACTAAGACATTAAAAAATTACGCAAAATGCCGCTTCATACAAATGGTACTATATTTCAATTGTCCATAAAAGTAACCCGGACTACCGAAAATGCCGCTGAACTTAATATGATTTACCGCCTCTTTTACATCATCTCGCACTTACAAGTTAGTGTTTTCAAGAGCAACACCCCTTTCGTTACTGCCCAAATCAATTTGAACGGCAATTTTTCTTCTATACATAGCGAGAAACATTTAATATAGTATTTTTACCATAAGAAGGTAATGACGTCACATATCAAATATCTGCGGCGTTGCCAGGTAGAATTTTCATTCGTTTACTTAATGATAAAATTGTGACAGTGTTCTTTTTTTTTCTAGCTTCAATATAAGTGTTTTGATATCAACTTTAAAGTGCTATTAATTAAGCTATAACTTGATTGAAAATTGGAATAGATGTAAAAAAGAACTGCTAGTCTATATAATAAATAATAAAAACTTGACTAGTCTTATATTTTCTTATTTTAAATATAATTCAAAAATAGTCAAACTCCCTGGATACGGCTTTGCTATACCTACACATTATTATTAGCATTTAATTTCCATTATTACTAATTCACCCTGTACACAAAATTTGTCAAGTTACATCCGAACCAAACTTTTGTGTGAAGTTACTTGACATCAACTTCACAAGGAGATTGACATAGATGGTAGACGTGAATTAGGAGGCCCCCCAAAGTTCGGATGCTGTAGAACCCCCTCAGGAAAAGTATCAAAGTGCTCAGCGCGGGATAAAGGCCATTGTCTGTTCTAATTACTATTAGAATAGGTACAAGATTTGGAATAATGGCGTAGTAGCTACAGGTTGACAGAAATTGAATTTGGGGTAATAAAATTTTAGAAAAATTTATCGAAATCTATCTATAATTTAATTAATATTTTAACGACTACATCTCAATAAATTTAAATAAATCAGGAGTAATTAACTATAAACAAGAATTTTTAAATAGAAAAACTTTTACCATAAATTAATCATTCAGCAAAAAAAATGGATGAATTATGGAATCGTAATATTTGTTACTTTTTGTACACCTTTTTTTATATACACTAAATATCCAATAAAAAAAAATTGACTTTTTATTGGAAAGATCTTGTCAGAGATAAAAATTTATTAGGCCAAACGTGACGACCTTAAAAAACAGCTGTGCGGTGACCCGAACCATTGTTTCTGTATTTTTTTTCTCTCAATGTCGCATGTTGAATCGCTTTGTCTGATCGCTCACGTTTTCATTGATATAAATTGTAAGATATCTAAGATTCCGCATCTTGATGTATTTACTCTTGTCTTGTTGATAGAATGTGGGCATTGTTTATATTTGACTTGTCATGGTTACGCTGCTCTTGAATCGTTTGCCCAATAGATTTACTCCTCCACAAGGCAGAATAGTATTGAGTAATAAAATTAATTCACTGTTGGTCTCCACTTTTTTTGAGTCCAAAAATGTATTTATTTTAAAACAAAATCTATTAATAGTAAACAGGTGGCTGAAAGGCTAAAAATGTTTCTCCACGATGCCCAATATTCTGATGGGTCTCCGGGAACTCCTTGGGATCCCCCGAGATGGGAAAACTCCACCTCAAAATCGTAGCTGTTCATGTGGGGCGTAGGGGCCCATTTTTAAGGGGGGGAGAGTCCTGTAGTTTGGTGTAATTCAGAGGAAATATTGGATGAAGTTTAGTTGGTAACTTTGTTAAAGTAATGACAGGTCAGGTCAGGGATTTTTCAAAGTGTGTATGACTATATTACCGGAATTTTATGTATCTAGTGGAGATCCAGTGTCAGTTATTACTCATAATAAGAGACTGAAAGCTGATAAATTGACCAGTATTCATAAATTAACAATGCTGTGTATTGTACTGCAAACAAAAGAGACTTATGAGAATATCAAGAAACTGTTTGCTTTGACACAAATCAATGCTATTCCGTTCAAGTTCGTTGCAGATTTCAAATTACTATTGATTATTAATGGACAACAAACTGCTACCGCCACCTTCCCGTGTCCATATTGCTTTGTGACGTTACAAGAGTTGAAAACACGACGTGAACTCGAGAGTGATGAACAACAGGATCTTGTGCTGAAAACTTATGGGGATTTACGAACAGATTACGAAGAATTTGAATCTCTAGGAGGCGATAAAAAATGTGCCAAATCCAGTTACAGCACAGTAAACCTCCCTTTGTTTCAGGAACCAGATGATATGACTGTTCTTGAAAAATGCGTGATGCCGGAATTGCATATATTGCAAGTTTTAGTTAACCACATGTTTTGGAAAGGTCTTGTGCCTCTTTTGGGAAAGGAAAAAGCCCTAACCTGGCCACGACATCTCAAATTAATATCAAAAAATTACCATGGTGATTCTCTTGAAGGAAATGCCTGTAGGAAAATGTTGAAAGAACCTGATTTCCTATTTAGTGAGGAAGTTTGTGATCACATTGGTGGTTCCGTATCTGTCGGCTTTCAAGGCGATAAAATAGTTCATGATTGTTTTGCAAATGCGGGGCTTGGTGGAGAAGTGCAGAAGTGGATTTGTGACCTTAAAAAATCTCTTGCAGCTACAGACGTAACTGAAACTTTAAAAATTCACGTATGCCTGAAACATCTAGAGCAATCTTTAGAGTTTCTGGAGTGAGAGGAAAGATTTGGGATTTGGTCCAAACAAGCTGGGGAATCAGTTCATCGGGAATTTTCTCAGAGAAACACATTACAAATGCTTCTTGAGTTGAATTTTCAAATCAGCCATTTTTTTCATGTAAAATTGTAGTTTTTTGTTGAATAAAAATGTTTTCTCTATGTATATGGGGAAAGAACTGCCCAAAGAAAACACATGTGTACAAAACTTATTAAACCCCCACCCAAATATCAGTAAAAATATTTTGAATCGTTTGAAAAATCGCTTTTTTGGCCCCTCTAAATTCTCCCCTTAAAAATGGGCCCCTACGCCCCACATGAACAGCTACGATTTTGGGGGATCCTAAGAAGTTCCCGGAGACCCATCAGAATATTGGGCATCGTGGAGAAACTTTTTAGCCTTCCAGCCACCTGTGAGTATATTATCTAAGAGACTGAGAAATCTCTTATAACCGAAGCGTAAACAATTTCATTAGAAAGAGCATTTAAACTATCAAAAAATAAAACAATTTTATTAATTTTATTAACAGAATTAATGAAATTAAATGTACAATTTGTTACTCTTCTTCTGTTCGCGACATTTTCCAATCAGGGCTTCTTTAATAAGCGAACTTTTTCAATTCAATTCAACAAAGTTGCTAATAAGGTTAAGTTAAAATATCTAATAATGAAGGCATAAGGCGACTCGATGGGTAAGTCAATGTAATAGAAAACAGACCACCGATTAGAAAAAATTTTGATATGCCACTCATATTTAGAACCGAAGTTTAAGAATCGAAACACTCTGTATTACTTTAATGAATTTTCTATAGAGACATATGTCAAAATTGTTTTCGAATATTACATGGCTGTCGGATTCGCTCAAATTATAAAGCTGGAATAATTGAACGACAAAGAAGTAGATGTGGGTACCGACAAACAACCTTCACTCGAGCTTGAGCTTATTGTACAGAGTGTGGATTTGTACGTACAAAGGCAAGTCGACCGTACGAAAACGGTGTTGTCAGATTTTCAGGAATTGCAAATCCGGAACAATTGAGAACAGCTCCGGGAAACGAGTCCGAATGCAACGACAGTTTGAAGGGTAAATAATACCCTCATCTGCATCTTGAATGCTATTATGAATATTGTTATTTACATTAAAATTCAGTGGTAGAAACGTTTTGGATCTAACATGAGTTGCAAAGCAAAAAAAAACTATGCATAGGAAACTAAAATCAACGACGAGAGAATTAATAAATACCTATGGCATGATGGCCCACGGTTGGTATTATTTGAAAAAAACTATTTATTCTAAATGAATTCAGAAAAGTTAAATTCCTTCTGCAGGATTTCATATTTTGATCTTATCGATGAAGTGACTATTACTATGAGTTGCTGCTGTCAATTAGAATAGATTTGTTTGTAATTTAAGCCATAGAATCCGAAAAACATCAAATATATATGGTGTTCCATTTAAAAAATCGAAGTTTGTGACATTTCTGACGAAACCGGAAGTCCGCCATTTTGTTTTTGATATAGGCATGGCCCTAGTCTCATTGTCACCCGGTACAGAGGAACATAGAAATCAGTGATACTCTACACACAATCATAGAAAAGATGGAAATCAGGGAGAAATACTAAAAAGAGAGTGACAGGATCAATAATTTAAAAAATCTAATAGCTAAGCCCCTTTCTTATATTATTAGTAAGGCAATCTCAGATGGTGTTTTCCGACAGCATTCAAATTGGCTGTAATCACACCTATTTATAAAAATGGCAGTCAGACAGACCCATTAAATTACCGCCCAATATCAATAATATCCAGTCTGGGCAAAATATTCGAGAAAATAATTAAAAAGCGCCTTGACCAGTATTTGAACAAGTTCAGTATTCTTTCAGAACAACAATTTGGTTTTCGAGAAAATAGGTCAACATCGGACGCCACTTCCAGATTGACAGGTAATATAAACCGCTCAATCGATAAAAAATTATGTTCCATGTGTATCTTCATAGATCTGGCAAAGGCGTTGGATACTGTCGACCATAAAAAACTACTTTAAAACTTAGAAATTATTGGAATTAGGGGATATTCGCATAAATTATTAACTAGCTACTTACGAGAGAGGCAGCAATGCGTACGTATAGGAGATCAAATTAGTACATCAAGAACAGTTAAATATAGAGTACCCCAATGCACAGACCTGAGACCCCTACTATTCAATCTTTACCTCAACGATATATTCCAACTGAATATCAAAGGAAACATTACAACATTTGCAGATGACACGGAAATATTCTACGAGGCTGCAAACTGGCAAGAACTGAAACAAATAGCTGAAACTGATCTAGGACATATATATTCAGTTTCATGGTCAATTCTAACAATTAACATGTCTATCATCAACTCCTGATGATGCCAACATAGTTGGCGAGACGCGCGTAGAGTGTGTTAAAATTTGTGTTTTGGTTAGTGGTCGACGATAGTGTTTCAACTTAATTAACATGAAAAAAACATTTTTGTACCATTTTCTTCTTACTTCAGTCATCTACCTGAATACACAGAACTGAAAATAAAAAATAATTCCAATGAGTTTCTTATAGTGAAATCTGCTAAAGACATTAAATATCTTGGCATCTATATTGATAACCAAGACCAATGCTTTATAGATTTAAATTTTTGACAAACATATTACCCGAGAAATTTCTGAAAACATTATACCTACTTTGCCTTAACAGAAAGTCATTTAACATATGGAATAATAGCTTGGGAGGCGGTATCCACCAATATCATGGATAATTTAGAAACATTACAAAAGTACATATTAAAGGTAATACATAAGAAGCCCCGTCATTATTTCACAGATATGCTGTATAACGAAACCCAAATATTCGACATCAACCAACTCTATGCGAGGACAATTCTAGTGAAACAGCACAAAGGTAGGAACATTTCTAAAAATATTGAACATGAATTATACCCGGCACAAAACTATCAGAAGGTTGATTGTTCCTCATCCTGAAAAAACCATTGGGTTAAAAAGTTTTACTTACCTTGGTCCTAAACTATATAATGAACTGCCCGAAGAGATAAAAAAATTAAACTCGAGCAGTATGTTTAAGAGTAAAATAAAAAAATGGATTCAATCTATACCCAGAGAACATATCCGTGAATTCTTCAATAGTAATAATACCACATTTGTTTTGAAAACCTAACATTACACTTACACTAACATTGTTATATCAATTGCCACATAGTACAGGATTGAATGTCACATAGTTGCCCATGCACAAGGTTTCTTAAATGGGTTCACTCTGCGATTTATTCATCTCAATAGTATATGATTTGTATTAATCGTCTCGTGTAAAGAGTTGTAAAATTATTCTAATTTGTAAACTTTTTTTACTTTAGAGTAACTATATTGAAAACAAACAGTATAGACACTCCAGTTATTGTAGTATTGTATTATTTACTCTGTTTACTCTGCTGATGAATAAATATTATTATTATTAATAAGATAAGCATATCGTCGCTGCAGAGTGAAAACCACGTATGTCATTTTTTTTATGAAAATGGTTTTATTGCTTAATAAGCTTGAAAACCACCTATCGCACTTCCTCACAAAACATTTTAATTCAAAAATACCTAAAACGCCATCTAATAGTCTACTTGATAAACACGTTTACATTGCTAACGTATCATAAGTAAATCGGTTTTTATTGCCTCCTGTAAAATTTACCTTTTCGAACATACGTGGTTTTCACTCTGCAGCGACGATATAAATGATCAACCAAGAAGCAATAACGAAAAAACAAAATTATAAAACCGATTCGGATATCTGACAAGAATTAGAACAACAAAAAACTATGCGAATCAAAAATATATAAGAAGTAGAAAAAAGATAGATAGGGTAAAGTGGGGTAATGTCGATCATTAAAGATGACTTGGCAGGAAAAATATTAATAGCTTAAATTACCATAACTGTTAGTGGAGCAAGTTATTTTGGACCTTGGCGTTGGCCGTGAGTGCCCACCTACTAGTTAACTTAAGTGGTAGGTATTAATAATAATCCTAATTATATAATCTTATTTATCATTATTATTTAATAATACAATAAATTTACAAAATCACAACAGTAACCTGCCTCAGAATCTAATCCAGTGCAGTCCTTATAGCGTATCGTCCACACAAAGTCCTTTTAAATCGTAATTCATGTTTACAAAATTTCTTATAAATGATGCATGATGATAAAAGTTGTCATCTGAATTACTATCGCTTAACATTATTTTTCTTGCATTTTGCACCATGTTTAACAGACGTGACTGTGAGTTTTCCAATTTGATCTTTTTCTTCTTATCTATTTTTTAATCAAAATCGCTTTCATAAGCGTACTTCTTAACACTTCAGAATATATTGTTTCCTGGATCGTCCATTTGTAAATTTACTGACTTTGGAAGCAGAAAAAACATCAGTGAAACTGTAAGGATTAAAGGAATATATTCCTGTACCACTGAATCCATTAAGAGTCTTGTTAATAACCGAGACTGGGAATTAGTATGGTTTCGAAACCGTACAATTTTTTAATAATGTATAGACTATTCGAATAAACTTTGTATTTGGAATATTCCTACGTCCATTAGAAATTTGTTTAAGAAGAAAGTTATCAAAATGTATCCCCTCGTATTTCATACCTGATCTAATTGTTAAACAAATATTTTAAAACTGTTACAAGTAATTACTTACTATTATATTTATTTCATAAAATATTATTTTGGTTTCAAGAACATTTAAAACAATTTAAAATTCTTTTTATAGTAGTCATTTTCACAAAAGGTCTGTAGAAAAATATTTTTCAAAATTGTACATCTCACTATCCGTATTAAATGGGACCGTAGCTGTTCCTGCTGTATTTTTGCATTATTTAATTTTCATTAACTCTCCCTCCAATACTGGAACCGGATAGGAAGCAGTAGCCACTCTGGTGGGGTAACAAACGATTTTTGTTTGTATGCTATTTTTTATTTATGCTTTAGTTTAAGAAAAATACTAACTTTTTATGTGAAAAACCAAAAACCTAAACAAATATTAACAGAAATGCATCTAAAATTATAGTTCGTTTTGGATGAAATTTATGCCATAATCTTAGTTGGGTCCAAAGACGTATATGTATCATGGGCCACGATCCCTCACCGAACGAACTTTTTTATTTGCAATTTAAATAAATTTAATATTTTCCTATTGGGATCTGACATGAGGCCACGCCCTATCCAAGATGGCTTCAATTAGGGTGAAGAATCAAATTTGACCTGAGTGTTGCTCTCTTATTAAATATAAAAAATGACTCTTACGATTGACAAAATTTGTGAAAGGGCTACAACAGACCCTAAAAAACTAAATTTCAAACAAGCTGAATGCATCTATAAGCTGGACACCCAGGTACTGCGCAGTACACATTCTTTTTTGATTTTTCACGCTGTTTTAATACAACTTCGGTCATTATTTATCTCAAAAATGGATTTTCCTGTTTGATGTAATGTATTTCTTATGGAAACGTCACCCTACTTTGTGTTCGAAAACAAAGCGCCAGGTGGCGTATCGATGGATCTCAGATCCCAATATTTGGATAGCAGGAATAGTTGAGAATCGGATATATCAGGAGTTAATAATTGCTTTCTTATTCTCCCCTTGCCAGGAGGGTTAACCCAAAACTTTTAACTGAACATACTCATTAAGCAACGAAGCGGCATTGTTAGTGACCCTTCAAGATACGTTCAAATAGAACTGACTGAATAATTTCATCAAGATGACTCACCGGCGAAGGAAAATTACCGGATATTCAGATGCAAACATCCAGGAACCCCGTCAATTCAAATATAAATTATATACATATAAAAATCGTTGGAAATTAACTTAGAGAGAGATATAGAGAGAGGGACAGAGAGAGAATATGCTTTATTGTCATAGAAAAATTACAAAAATTTTATAGACAAAGCGAAAATTAAAACTAATCATAATAAAAATAAATTACTAGACAAAACAAAACACTAACAAAATATGAATAACAATTGCATTATAACTTAAAGTTTAAATTAAAATTTTCAATTTAACTTAATTTAATTATTGCTTCTATATGCTGCAACCCAAAAGTCTAAGGCACGTTGTAGAATTCTGCCACTGTGTAAAATCGTCTTTCTTGAAGAAAAGCCCTAGTCGATCTTCTGAACTTATTATATGAATTTATAGATTTTAACTGTATCGGGAGGTTATTATACAGTGCGGATCATAAGTGACTAACTCGTTACTGGACTCTTGTTAGGAAAATCGCCGAGACAGGTCAACTTTTGATTTCTGCAATGTACATTTCTGTATGAATAGTTTACCCCCAATTTCATCCCTTACTGGAGAGGAGCAACCCTTTCGAAAAATTTAAATAGCATGGGGTGGTGAGTGATAGCTCATTTGAAAGGAGGTTTTATTTTCCATTCAACCATGCAAAAAATTTTAAATTTTTTTTATTACGTGATGAGTTATTAATGTTTAAAAATAACAAAACACCACAAACACGAAGGCAACTAAACTACAATTACAGTTACAATAAATGTTCAAAATGTTCCCCGTTGACCTCCTGGCAAAAATAAAGTATATTCTTAGTTTCAGCTTTGACGTTTAAAAAAATAAAATAAATAAAAAATCATGAAAAAATAAATAAAAATAAAATAAAAATAATAGTAAAAATAATAAAAAAAAACACGGTTAAATAGAGAATAAACCCCCCTTTCAAATGAACTATCACTCACCACCCCATGCTATTTAAATTTTTCGAAAGGGTTGCTCCCCTTCAGTAAGGGATGAAATTAGGGGTAAACTATTCATACAAAAATGTACATTGTAGAAATCAAAAGTCGACCTGTCTCGGTGATTTTCCTAACAAGAGTCCAGTAACGAGTTAGATAGGGACTTATGATCCGCACTGTACAATTTTTGGCATTGTAGGTAATATAATTTTTTATTAGGTCAGGGATGGGAATAGTTAATTAAACATCAGTATCTAAATTTCTTGTAGGGTATCTATGAGTTGGTCTTTCCGATAACTTTTGAATGTGCTTTCGAACTACGCAGACGGATTCAGAGATAAATAGAGCAGGAAGGGTTAGAATTTTGAAATTATTAAAGTAATTTTCACAGTGTACCCTGCCACTTAAACCAAATACATAACGAATTGCTCTTTTTTGTAATTTGAAAATAGATTCGAAGTGGTATAAGCTACAAGAACCCCAGAACGGCAAATCCTAGCGAAGGTGAGATTCGAATAAGGAAAAGTAGGTCATGAATGCAGTAGAAACACTTTTAATGGCAAAACATGCTGATGATCATTTTTTTGCCAAGGTATCAATATGAATGCACCATTTTAGGAATTTGTTTATATAAAGACCTAAAAACTTAATTGAGTTCACCATTAGAATCGGATTATTGCTTAGAGTTATAGGCTGTAAAGTACCTCTGTAAGACATTGCTACGGTTTTACTGGTGTTGAAACAAAGCCCATTCGAATCAGACCAGGACAAATAACGTTATTCTTCCACTTATTTTTAAGTCTGTTATATCGTTGATGAATAATAAAAATAAAATTGGACCTAATACTGAACCTTGAGGTACTCCACTGCTAATTGGCAGACCCTCGCCATTAGCAAGCACCTGCTGATTTCTATTTTCTAGGTAAGTTTTAAACCATTGCAAAGGAGAACCCCGTACGCCATACATTTGTAGTTTCTTAATTAAAATTTCATGATTAACACAATCAAAGGCCTTTGCGAAGTCACAAAATACTGAAGCTGTGAAAAGTTTATCTGTAAGTGAAATATATATTTCATTAAGAACGTAAGTAAAGAAAATCAAAAAAAAAATGCTGTTCTGGACACGTAACAAATTTATTGTAGCAGATACTTTTTGACTTTGAAATATTCGTTTATGTGCGTGAGATCTGTTGTACTAAATTGATAACTTTCATATATTAAGGAATTTTTCGGAAATTTGTACTACGCATCTGCATTGGTCTTATTAAATATTTAATCCGATTATCTCCATTACTTCCGAGAAATAGTTCATGTCGCCGCCGAGATGAAATTACATTATTTATTGCATAAATCCGATGCTACAGGGCAAAATTTTATCGAGAACGATAGTAACACTAAAATGTATTGTGGAATTTTGTTATTTTAGAAAGTTATGAGGAATAACGTTCCCAAAAACGTTGATCAATTTATGATACAATATTTAATGTTAATAATTTAAAATGTACATAAAATTTTATAACGGCTGACATTTATGTATGTGTACAAATGTGTTACTAGGAGGTTCAAATCAGGAGCAGCAGATTTGGCCAAAAAATGCTTATTTTCTCCCGTAGCTTTCCTCATAAACAATGCTACCCTATTTATGAAAGTTATATTTTAAAAGCCACGTAAACAGTTAAATTTAAATAATAACAAATATTTTTTTTACAGGTATGTACTGCAATTTGTCTATAAAAATCTCCAGTATTGTTCTGTAAGTATATAATTTTGTTTCCGAAAAAAATTTGTTTCTCACAGAAACGATATACAATCTAAATCAAATTACCATACAATTTCTTAAAGGATACATTTTATTAAAAGCATACCTCAAATTTACATATCGATTCATAATTTAAATAATTTTCAGTCGTTTTTCACGCCCACCAATTTTTGAGCACGTAAATTTTATTCAGACAAGTATCATAAAATCTTAAAGAGTCAATTAAAAGCTGTTGACCGACATGATGGATTACATATTTTGTAAAGACATACGCTGTATCTAAATCTAGATATGGATAGTAGAGAATTTAGAGGTAAACAAGTAATTTCGTGGGTGGCGAATTTAATGAAGTAATCTTTTTAAATAAACATTATAAGCTATTTTATTTATTTAAAAAAATACAATTCGTTTGATGATATTCAATATGATTAGATGTTTAAATGCAAGTTTATTAATTTTCTTCAATCTTTGGTAAACTTTTCAGATAAATATTGTTTATCTTATCTCTAAAAGAAAACTATCGAATTTTTAAGAGTCCTTTCACTCCTAAAATTCTAAAATTTGTTTAGATTTAGAAGTCTTTTTAATCCCTAATTACAGCCCCGCATGGCGTGTTAGATAGAGCATCAGCTTTGGCAAGTTATATTGAAATTTTACATGTGTTCTCAAATCGAGAGTCTATTTCTAGTGCAAACTTTGAATAAGAAAGAAGGGTATCATTATTGCATAGACGATGATTGCGTCACTTAAGCTTAATTTAGTAGAGGGAAGCTATATTAAAAATTGAGATCACAATAGACAAAAGAAATATCTATGCCACACCAAATAAATACTTCCCCTCTATACTTCCAAATATTTTCTTGATGATAACTGAATTGAATTTTGGTTGATCTACTTTGTAGCAAAATGTTTCCTGAACTCGTGTAATATTTCAGTATTTCAATCTGGCTCGTGTTGGTAGAAGGATCACTAACTAGATCTTGAAATCTGGATGGATTCTTACTTGGATGATCGTATCGGTGCTTTAGACACATTGTAATAATAGTCGGGAATCTGAGGTGCTGAATTCGACCACCTCTATACAAGTCGCGAACATCCACTTAAAAAACATGTAAAATGACCTGCCGGATTCGAATTTTTTGTTCACCCTTTGATCCGGAATTTCGAAATGTGTCAAAACGTGACATTTTTAAACGTGCAACAAAGATGACGCGTATTACAATATTATTATGACACTATAGGGCTTAAAACACAATATTATTATTATCTAATTAAAATATTTATTTTTCAATGCATTTTCCCTCACACTGGCAACTTATATTGCATCTTACATTTGCTTTCAGGTATTTGCTCTTGTTACTTAACATAATTAAATAATTTACATTTGCAAAATGGAGTAATTTTTAAAAATGCATGTTTTGCCTCTTTGGACATTAATTTTGGCACTATACAATTATTGTCTTTACGTTCGTAACCAAACTTTAGAATTTTCGGGCAGATCTGGCTTTAACATACCTATATGCCGTTTTGAAAATTGCGCGTTGTAAAAATGCCCTTCTCACATGAAAAATAAAAGAATCTTCAGTCGGCGGCAAATCCGTAAAAAAAAGGTCACACACAGTTGCCAGTGTGAGGGAAAATGCATTGAAAAAAAATATTTTAATTAGATAATAATATTATGTTTTAATCCCTATAGTGTCATAATAATATTGTAATGCGCGTCATCTTTGTTGCACGTTTGAATAAGGCTGTGGTGTTTTCTCTCTCTGACACACTGATCGCTCCACAGCATCCTAACAGTGGCAATGCCAAGAGATACGACTGGCCGATTCAATTTCCTTCGGTTTAAAAAAGTACACAACCCAAACTAAACGTCGTATGAAAAAAAAGTTAAAGTAAAAAAGTTTCCTTGCTCTATTGGCAACATTTTTCTCGGTTTTACTAGTTAACCATCTCTAAAGATAAAAAAGTTTTCTCGACTCACCATTTTACTCTGCAAAATGACAATATTTTTTATGAGACGTCCTATATTTTTTATTGTTATGAAACTAGGTCAGGAAAGTACTGAAAAATATCATATCCAAAATTCATAACGATCGGACATCATTTAACAAAGTTTAGCACTAGTTTGCAATAAATATCATTTTAAGGAAAATTTTCAGTTTTTTCAAAAATGTCATGTTTTGATACATTTCGCAATTCCGGATCAAAGGGCGAACAAAAAATTCCAATACGGCAGGTCATTTTACATAGGATTTCATGTTTTTTAGGTGGGTGTTCGCGAGTTGTATAGAGCATCTTTAAAACGCTTCCTAGAATGCCTCAGATTCCCAACTATAACATATCGGTTGACATCTTCACTAACGGTGCCTTGTGTCTGTGCAAATCAAAAAGTATTCGATTTATTTAGTAACAGATGACATTCATAATACAAGAATATATTATATCCGTTTTAAGTTTTAAATACTTTAATAATAAAAAATATTTAACATTTTCGTTCCAGAAATCATATTGTAATCTAGCACCGTCGTAAAAGCGTTTTGCTAAATTAATTTACAGTACATAAATGTCGGTCTTTTTCTATAATTTTAAAAATATAATAAAATTTTGTAAAGTTATGGTTCTTTGTTATTTAGATGAAATTTCAACTGTTAATTAAACTTTTATCGACTATGAATCTGGAACTGGGTCACACAAAACATCCCAATCAAATTCAACACTACTTTCTAAATTTTACTATTACTTTTATTTGGCGCTGCTAGAGCGTTTTAATATTTATCTACCCCTTTAATTCTGAAAGGTTGTGGCTCTTGAAGGACATCAAAAGTTTCACCTAAATTGTTAAAACATTCTTCTGGTGTTAAACACTTTCTGTAGTCAAAATTTTAGCTCTAAAATTTTTAAGATCAAACTTCATCGCGCATTGGGGATTTACGGAGCTCAGCGCCTTTACTTGCTCACTGCTCACCTAATACTGGCACTACCTAAGAGTATTTGGGAATATGAACTTGTAAAGGTAATAACATAAGCAATAAGTTCAACTTGTCGCTGCATGTATAATATTGTAGATTGCAAGGGGGGTCGATTGGCCCAGTTGGCCTTACCACACTGCAACTTATAAGATCTTTTATGTATACCCTACATCTATGTTTTATTCCAAAATATCCAGGATTCTGAGAAACCCTGGTATCTGAGTGAGCAGTGTCCAGTTTCTAAAACTCCAAGAGCAATTTAGCGTAGGCTTGTAATATTTTTCCAGTAGGCTCCACTAAGTTCCTCTTGCCATTGTCAGACTTCTTCCACATTGCGGCTTTTTGGGATACCACAAAATGATTCGGGTCCGATAAAAAGGGTACAAGCTCCTTCTTTTGTGATATCATCAGCAATCTTATTTCCGACAATTTCTTTATGCCCTGATAGCCATCTGTCTATCTATCTATAGAGTAGGGAGGGTTAGTTAGTCCCACAGCACTTAGGCCACATTTGACCCATAGTACATTCTCCCGAGGAGTTGTCCTTCTAGGTCATCGTCCATCCTGTCCTTTCAAGGAAAGTGAACAAGTCACTAGGAGACATCTCCTTTATATCGGCAGGTGTAGGCCAAGACTCACCGAACACGCACTCTCTCATTGACGATAACTCCAGGCAATCGCATAGGACATGATTGACCGTTTCGTCTTCCTGTTCACATATCCTGCATAGAGGTGTCCACTAGCCCCATTGTTTGGAGGTGTTTCCTTAGTTGACAGTGACAGTCAGAAATCCTACTGCTAGGCGTAGGTTTTTCCTGGTCATCGCCAAGTATTTCTTCAACGCCAGCTTCCCAGGGTGGCCCAGAGTGAAATTGAGCATGGGGTGTAACATTTGGCTAGTTCCGCAATTGCCGAAGCCGTAGGTGTCGCTGGGTCCTAAAAGTCTTAGTCCTGATAGCCATAACAAAGTTACTTTGTTGTGACTAGCCAAACTTTTTTAGACTCGATAAGTTGTGGACTTCAGATGTTTTAAAGGACTGACTATTGTATAGTATAGTCAAGTATCTAAAAAAAATTCAGCATAGCCCTCGTATTACCCACCACATGTCTTTAGAAAAATAAATGAAAATCCCATAAACATAAGTCAGAATCGATGCCGTGCCGTTTATTCTCAATCCCCTTTGAACATCGACTAATACCCTCCATCAGTTGCCAATAGGTCCTTAAGAGCTTTCATCGCTTCCTGGCCTAACGGCATGTTCCCGATACTCTTTTCCTTGATTGCCTTAAGTGCTTGTACGTGCATATCTGTTTTAATCAACATTAATGATCACGATGGTTCTCGAACATGGTTTCAAATAGTTTTAATACGCGGCGGTCGGGGTCCATTGTTTCATGGCATTGTATGTGCTTTATTTTTTCTATTTTGTCCCTGCGTGTGTTCGTAAAGTGAGCTTTTTTATTAATTTGATTTCCATTGGTCTAGCACAATCAGGACACATGCGTTTTTTCATCAGTTGTGAAACGAGCTCTTTTAATATAATGAAAAGTTGAATTCGTTTGCGATAAATTTCTAGACTACAATTTGGTTTAATATTGGATATTAATGATTTCGTACGTGACATAATCAGTAAAGGTAAAATGAAAACTATTTGATCACTAATTAATAAATAACGAAATCTTGTTTTAGAGTTTAGAATTTAGAGTTTTAGAACCCTCAATAATTTGAACACATGGTATGAAAGGAGCAGCTATCGTAAGCGTCTGCGAAACGTTAATAGTTACCTTTTACTAGTACGAAAAAGCTAACAAAATTTGGCCAGCTCATACTACATGGTGTTATAACAACAGCTGCTGCTAAACTGCCTTCAGCGGTTGTTATATTTTGCTATCGCAGGAGAAATACCCCGAACTTAATTCATCTCCACATTTTTTTTTAAAGACAGGTTAGATGTGTCCTCTCAAAGCTTCTGTAAATTCAGGACCATATTGAAAGAAATAGCTCATATTAATTGTAAGAGAAAAAATCAACACGTACTCTTCAGACATCAGACCTTGTAGTTCCCCTATCTCATATGGAAAAGCTCTTTTACGTCCTCATTCCCAAGAGATATGAATAGGAGAGAAATTAATTAATCATTTCTTCAAGCTAATACTGAAGGTTAACATCTTTCCTCTTTCCTCCTAATTGTAAATAAAGCCACAACGTAATTAATTCAAAGCAATAGGGTTCTATCTATCTATCTATCTATCTATCTATCTATGATGGGGGTGTCGATACAATGCGACCTATAAGATCTATTGTGCCCCCTACTGCTGCCCAATCGTTAAGGATGTCTTATCGATTAGAGCAGTTCCTCCAGTCCTATTGCTTTCAAAAAGTTCAGGATGTCCGTAGGCTTCAGGTTAGGTAGATCTTCCTCTTCTATTTGATATTCTCCGAGGTATCGTACCCTTGGATTTTGCAGGGTAATGCATTCTGAGAGATTGTGGATAGAGGTTTCCTCCTCTTTCTCGCAAAATCTGCATTCTTCTTTGTCTACTAATCCTAGTTTCTTTAGGTGGCCTCTCAGCCGGCAGTGCCCTGTTAGAATACCCGTTAGTATTCTGAGCTTATTTTTCCTTTTACTGACGCAGTCGTCAGATCTCTTCTGGTTATAGTTTCCCAGTAGTGTCTTGGCCTGCCTCATTCCTTGTAGTCCTATCCAGTATTGCGATCTTTTGTTATTTACTTCTTTTCCAAGTTCATCAAGTATTTTACTGGTGCTTATTCCGCAGAAGGGTTTAGTTCTCAGAAATGGTGTTTCAGCCCCTTTTTTGCGAGTACGTCTGCTATTTCATTACCCTCCACTCCAGTGTGTTCCGGAACCCATAGAAGGGTCACAGTGTTGTTCTTGCCTAGTTCGTTTAGATTCTCTAGGCACTCCCAAACCATCTTGGAGTTGATTACGTGGGAGTTCAAGGCATTAATGGCTGCTTCGCTGTGTGACATGATGATGATCCCTTGTCTGCGAAAATTCCTTTCTATGTTGAACTGGACACATTTTCCGATGGCGTATATTTCAGCTTGGAAAATGCTCGGAGATTTGCCTAAACCTTCCGAATATTTGGTTCCAGGCCCATATACTCCTATTCCTGTTCCTTCTGTTCTTCTAGAACCATCTGTGTACCATTTAATGGCACTTCTCTTGAGTTTTGGGATGGTATCTTTGTCCCATTCGCTTTTGTTACTTAGCTTTGTGTTGAATTCTTTCACAAAGCTAAACTTCTTTGGCATCTCATCTTGGGGCATGTCCCAGGTTTGGTGATTTCCAGGAAGGAGTCGAAACTTGCGTTTGGTTGATTCTTCTCTGGTCATTCTGTAGGTTGTCCTTATCGCTTTACTCTCCACCACTATATGGAGGGGTGTAAGGCTTAGGATTACCTCCATGGCGGCCGTTGGGCACGTTCTCATTGCACCTGAAGCAATAGGGTTTAGAAAATTTCTTACTTTTTAGCTACCAGTCGCCTTACTTTAGACCACTCCACTTTTAAGCCACGCCTCATATGTCAACTGTCATATATGGACTATCATATGTTGACTGTCATATGTCAACTGTCATATGTCGACTGTTTATTTAGGAAAAAAATATAGTGTTGCTAGTTTTCGCTCCAAAATTTTAAAAAGATCATTATAGTTGATTTCTGATTTTTCGGGTAATTGTAACATGAATTAGATGATGATTTCTTATGTGTTTAATACGGGCGTGAAATAGTTCTTTATTGGTTTGTATTAATAACTTTTTATACTGACTTAATATAACAGAAATATCGAATTTTGTCGCAGATTTGGGACAAATAAACTGTTGACTATATAAAACTCGTTATAACAGCCTATAATTAATTCTCTACGCATATGTTCTAATTTGACACTTGCAAAAAATGTTAGTCATTATAATTGATCTATTTTAATACTCAAGATACAAATCGTAGCACATCTGTGTTAATAAATAATATAATTACATCCGAACCTGACCAAATTACAATAAAAAACAACAAGTTAATAAAAACCACTTCTCATGGCCTTAAGCACGTAGTTATCTCCACGATTATAATAATTACGAAGATCAGCAAAATTCGCCCACTTTCATATATAAATAACGAAGACGGCTCAACGTTTTTATCAACATATCCATAGATCGTATCAGTTATACGGAACTTACTCCCACGAGATTTTATTTTAAAAAACCTATAACGATCTCTAAGACAATGGTTTTACCACTTTTCATAGACTTCCCGAGTTAATAGTCTGTGAGCCCGATTGTCCTACGCATAAGTCTTTGCATATTCTGATTGATGACAGCTTCCGGTAGGTGGCAGTGGGATTAAGACCCACCAGGGATGCTCCATTAAAGTTTGCGGCAACAGTGGAGCTTTAGTAAGGACTCTTCTATAATTCAGTGACGATTTCTTCAAGAATCGATTCCCGCTTTGGGTTTTAGGAACAACATTAAATCATTTAGCATAAACGAGATCGTTATTAGCCTAAAGTGTCAGCGAAACTGAAGCAATAATAACTCTCATTAATATATAAGATAAGAGAAGCAAATTGGAATTGATTAATAATAGGCATTTTACTATAATTACACCAAATATTTCTCCAGTAATGTTGACAATAATTACCCAATTAATTAGGCAATGTTTAAGGTACATAATGGATCTTTAACTACTTTTATGATGGTA
The DNA here is from genome assembly GCA_949320105.2 of Crepidodera aurea. Classification (NCBI taxonomy): domain Eukaryota; kingdom Metazoa; phylum Arthropoda; class Insecta; order Coleoptera; family Chrysomelidae; genus Crepidodera; species Crepidodera aurea. Next base: position 59,982,961 of record OX439473.1, on the reverse strand, counting down.
AATATTCATTAATTTTGATGATACTCGATTATAGGAGGTTGGTTCGGCCTCATTTGACTTTTTTATTTTTTTTAATTATAATATCGTATTTTTATATAATTTGGCAACCTCGCATATAAAATATTATCGGTAGCAGGGGATGTCAAGCAGTTTTTTGTTTTTTAATCATTGTTAACTGATTTGTCATATTGTCAAGATGTTTAATAAAGTTATTAGTAAGTGTTAGAAAATGTTTTAATCATCAAAAAATATATAATACAAAGAAAGTACAGTCCACATTAATCCCGAAAGGGACACGAAAGTTAAAACAACACATAATGGTCCATCGAGCGAATTATTTACTTGCAATATAATTGCAACTCGTCAAAAAAAATATTGGATGAAAAGCCGACACTTGTGAAAGAAGCCGTTGTATGGAGATTCAAGGTTGATGACAATATACAATCAGATCGAGGGAGGTGCGGTGAGTGCATAACTGTTCCTTATTTTCATTTTTTACCAAGAGAATTATTGTAAATTGGAATTGCTTTGTTTGAGACGATAATTTGAGGTTTATTTTTGTTGGTATTAAAATTAAATTAGAAATATGACTGATTTGGCGACGCTAAGGCAGAAACGTGGTGCCTTGAAAGGCCAAATCACACGATTTAAAAATTTTTTAGATGGTATAAACACTATAAACAATGATAGTTTACAGCAGTTACGCGTTAGATTAGAAAAGTTGGAAGAAAGCGTGTTAGATAATTTTAATGAAGTACAATTGGGAATTGAGTTGCTAGAACCTGCAGAATTAGAACTTAATACCCGTGACGAATTTGAGACATTTTTATTTGAGAATATAGCCCAAGCAAAACAGAAATTAGCAGAGTATGACGCAACAGTTCAGGCGCAGATCACTCTAAATACAAGTGGCTCAAGTAGAGGCCAAAGCATTGATTTGGAATTAAAAAAGTTTAATTTGCCCTTTTTTAGTGGGGAATATGATAAATGGTTTAAATTTAAAAATACATTCATTTCATTAGTTGACAATAATGCAAAATTTGATAATGTTCAAAAGTTCTATAGATTATTAGAATGTTTAAAAGGGGACGCAGAAAAGGTACTGTCCGAATTAGAGGTGTCTGATGGAAATTATAAAGTAGCTTGGGACATGTTAATAGAAAGGTTTGAGGATAAACCCGGTATTATCCAAAAGCATCTAAAAAGTCTTATAGATATGGATCCAGTAAATGACATAAGATCATTTTTGGATCAACTAAACAGCCATTGGAGAGCATTAAAATCACTTGGGGAGCCTATTGAGCATTGGGACAGAATTTTAATTTTATTAATGTCCCGAAAATTATTGGGACAAACGAAAATATTGTGGAATGAGGCGCGAATAGGTAAATTTAAGGGGGAACCCACTATGGATGATTTTAAGTTGTTTCTAACTGAGAGATGCAAAAGCATAGAGGCGTTAGAAGATAAAGATAAACAAAAGAGACCAGGTAACTCAATGACGCATTTTTCAAATCATAAAAAAGAATTAAAATCATGTGTGGCTAGTTTCGATAACAAATGTAAATTTTGCAACGGTCAACATCTTATTTACTTTTGCGATAAGTTAAAAGATTTGGCTGTCGAAAAACGTTGGCAAGAAATAAAAATTTTAAAATTATGTATAAATTGTTTGAGACCTAATCATTTTGCTCGAGAGTGTCGATCCGAAGGATGCAAAAGGTGCGGTAAAAAGCACAATACGCTGTTACACTACGAAAATTCAAGAAATGCAAATCAAACAAATTTTTTATCAGTTGGAAATCAAGGGTCCTCACATTCGGAATTAGAACGATCAGCTGAAACTGCGGCGTTGCCGGTTCAGCTAGATGTAATAAATCACGAAGTATCCGCTCATTGTTGTACTCCCGAATCACAAATTTTATTAGCCACGGTTGTAGTTTATGTCACAGGAAAAAATGGTGAGCAGCATAAAGTAAGATGCCTGCTTGATAGCGGTTCGCAAGCTTGTTTCATAACAGAGCGCTTAGTTAAAAAGTTAAATTTGCCAATTACTAAATTAAATTTGCCCATAATGGGAGTTAATCAAGTTAGAAATACGATAACAATGCAAACTAAAGCTACGATTACATCAATTTTTGGTAACTACCAAACATTTGAAAAATTTTTAATGTTAGAAAGAATTACTGCAAGTATTCCTAATTATTCCTTTAATACGTCACGTTTAAATATTCCTAGAGATATTTTATTGGCTGACCAACACTTCAATTTGGCCAGTGAAGTTGATATTTTATTAAATGCTCGTATATTTTATGAAACCTTAATTGAGGGTAAAATAAATCTCGGAATAGGTTTGCCTATATTGCAAAATACTTTATTCGGTTGGGTAATAGCAGGTCCATTGACCATGACACGAGAAAATAAGCAAAATGAAGTTAAATGTAATTTATCGGTATTCCAAGAATTAAATGACATTGAGAAATTTTGGAAAATTGAGGAAAATGAGCCAAAAAAGGTACTATCAATCGAAGAATTGGAATGTGAAAATCATTTTTCCGAAACGGTTACTCGCGACGCAGTCGGGAAATTTGTGGTTACTTTACCGACGCGGGAAAATATTTCGGATTTAGGCAACTCGTTAGGAATTGCTGAGAGGCGACTAGTTTCAGTCGAGCGAAAATTCTCGAAAAATCCTTTATTCAAGGAAAAATATGTTAAATTTATGAGGGAATATTTGAACATGGGTCATATGGAAAAAATATCGGACCAAGATATGAATTCACGAAGTATGGGTAATGAAAAAATTTATTATTTGCCACATCATGGGGTATCAAACGAGGCTAGCAGTACCACAAAATTAAGAGTGGTATTTGATGGCACTGCGAAACCGTTTGTCGGTCTAGCATTAAATGAAGTACTTAAAATAGGGCCGTGTATTCAAGACGACATTTTTTCAATTTTGTGTAGGTTTAGATGGCATAATGTAGTTATTATTTCTGATATCGAAAAAATGTATAGGATGATAAATGTTAATGAGAAACAACAAAATTTGCAGCGTATAATTTGGCGCGAAAGTCCCGATGACGAAGTTCAACATTTTAAATTAAAAACAGTTACTTATGGCACAGGGCCGGCTTCATTTTTGGCTACTCGTTGCCTTAAGCAAATTTCTGATGATATTGAGGATAAATTTCCTCAATTAAGCAAAACCATATCACGAGATTTTTATGTAGATGATTTGATTACTGGATGTGAAACAGATAAAGATGCAATCGTTATAGCACAGGAAATTACGCGTGTTTTTAAGCAATACGGATTTAATTTGAGAAAATGGAATTCGAATAAAATATCAGTTTTAAATCAGTTGTCTGACCGGAAATCAGATAATTTGGGGCATTTTTTAACAGATAATGATAATTCTAAAACTTTAGGAATATTTTGGAACGCAAAACGGGATGAACTTGAATATGTCATTGATACCAAAGTAAGGGATTATTCTCCAGTGACAAAACGCGTGATTCTAGCTTCTATTGCTAGGATCTTCGATCCACTTGGTTTAATCGGTCCGATAATTACCCGAGCAAAAATACTAATGCAGAGACTGTGGCAATTAAAGATTGGATGGGATGAGAAAGTCCCTTCTGAAATATTCACAATTTGGGTGGAATTTAAAAATCAATTACAATATTTACAAAACATAAAAATTACAAGACACGTATCAGTGGATGCTAATAAGAGCATTGAATTTCATGGTTTTTGTGATGCTTCGGAAACGGCTAGCGGAGCATGTATTTATGTACGAACGATAGATTCGCATGGTACAGTTAATGTTAAATTATTGTGTGCTAAATCACGTATAGCGCCTTTGAAAACTATTTCATTACCGCGATTGGAGTTAGTAGGGGCTCTTTTATTGGCGCATTTAATGAATAGGGTCCAACAGGCATTTGATAATGTTATACCAACCTTTTATTGGTGTGACTCTAAAATTGTACTATGTTGGTTAGCTGAAGAGCCACATATTTGGAAAACTTTTGTAGCCAATCGTGTTAGCGAAATACAAGGTATGAGTGACGTCCGTAATTGGAAACATGTGGAATCTAAAGAAAACCCTGCAGATGTAATATCTAGAGGTGTTAATCCGCGAGAATTGTTAGATTCAGACCTGTGGTGGAAGGGACCACAATTTTTAAGTGAAACCATAATTGGAAATGTAAATATAATAAATTCTAATATCACTGACATTCCTGAGAGAAAAAAGGTTAAACCTATGACGTTGATTAATCAACTTGAACCATTTTCACTTATAGATAGATTTTCTAGCTTAACTAGGCTACAACGCGTTACGGCATGGATTCTAAGGTTTGTTAAAAATTGCAAATCAAATGCGACATCTAAATTGAGCGGCGAATTATCAATGTTAGAATTAAATGAGGCTTTAAACAAATTAATTAAAATAGCACAAACTGAATCATTTGAAAAGGAAATAAGTTCTTTAGTAAAAAATAAATCTGTTTTCAATAAAAGTAAAATTAAATCATTGGATCCGTTTATCGGTAAGGACAGTTTATTAAGGGTAGGTGGTAGGCTACGAAAAGCGCCTCTGCACTTTGATCGAAAATTTCAAATTATCTTACCGTATAAACATAATCTGAGTAAATTAATTATTCAAAATGAGCATCATTTACAATTGCATGCAGGTCAACAGGCTACGTTAAATTCTGTAAGACAATATTATTGGCCAATTAATGGCAGGAGGGCAGTACGAAGTGTTATTTCGAAATGTATGACATGTTTTAAATGTAAACCTGTCTCATCTTCTCAAAAAATGGGTGATCTGCCCCTTGATCGCGTTAATCAGCCCATCAGGCCATTTCATGTTTGTGGAACTGATTTTGCAGGTCCGTTTCTTATAAAGGATGGGAAATTAAGGAATCGCGCTATAATTAAAGCATATATGTGTATTTTTATCTGTTTTGCCACTAAGGCGGTTCATATTGAAGTGGTTAGCGATTTATCCACTGAATCTTTTTTTAATGCCTTTAAGAGGTTTATTTCGCGTCGAGGTATATGTAAGCGGGTGTATTCTGATAACGGTACTAATTATGTGGGCGCTAGCAATCAAATTAAAGAGTTATTTGAATTAGTATCTAATATTTCGGCCAATGAAAAATTTTCAAGGTTTTGTAATGGTAATAAAATTGAATGGTTGTTTATACCTGCTAAATCGCCTCATCAAGGAGGACTGTGGGAAAGTGCTGTTAAATCAGCGAAATTTCATGCTAATCGTATTATCGGAAATTATCATTTGACATTTGAGGAACTTTCAACTATATTTTCTCAAATAGAAGCAGTTCTTAATTCTCGTCCTCTTACCGAACTCTCCCATGATCCTTCAGATTTAACCCCATTAACACCTGGTCACTTCCTTATTGGAGCCCCACTCACCGCTCTACCAGAGATGAATATCCAGGAAGTTCCTGACAACCGTTTGCCCAAGTATAGGCTTATCCAGAAAATGTACCAACATTTCTGGTCCCGTTGGTCCCACGAGTACCTTTCTACTCTTCAAAGGAGAAACAAATGGTCCAAATCCTCCAGCAATCTAAGTGCTGGTCACTTAGTTTTATTGAAGGAAGACAACATTGCCCCCCTACATTGGAGATTAGGGCGCATTATTGAGACTCACCCTGGCACGGATGGTATTGTTCGCGTAGTGAGTGTCAAAACTTGTTCGGGTGTAGTTAAAAGGTCTATTCAAAAAGTGTGCGCTTTACCAGTGAATTCTGACCTTTAAACTTTATATACAATTTTTTCTGTTTGATAATTATTTATGTTTTACTTTATGTTTTATGTTGAAAGGCAATCCTTTCAAGGCTGGCGGCTATGGTTCGGCCTCATTTGACTTTTTTATTTTTTTTAATTATAATATCGTATTTTTATATAATTTGGCAACCTCGCATATAAAATATTATCGGTAGCAGGGGATGTCAAGCAGTTTTTTGTTTTTTAATCATTGTTAACTGATTTGTCATATTGTCAAGATGTTTAATAAAGTTATTAGTAAGTGTTAGAAAATGTTTTAATCATCAAAAAATATATAATACAAAGAAAGTACAGTCCACATTAATCCCGAAAGGGACACGAAAGTTAAAACAACACAGAGGTAGTAGTTACATTTTATTTGTCAACGAATTTTTTATAGGTAACCATTAACGGTCATCAGTGGTTTTATATTTTTCCCAAAAAAAACTATAAACTTATTAAATATTAATTAATTAAAATGAATAAATATCAATTAAAGTTGGAGCCATCTTTTGAAAAGGGACCGAACTAATATTTTTTCTACTCCCATACTAGTAAATTGCATATAACCTACTATTTAGAAACTAAGTAAAGACACGTAATGACTAGCACGTAATAAAATAAAATAGCAGTTATAAAATAAAAATTAAAAAAATTAATTTGGTGTTAAAATTTTTTAAGTGATATTTGGTATCCCAAAAATTTACTTATTCGTTTTGAATTTTTTTTAAAGTAAAAATGACATTTGAAATATTATAGAAGGAAAAACATTTCACATGTCAAAAAAAAAATAAAACAATTTTTTAGGGTCGGAATTTTGTTTAGTTTTTCTTTGACATGTCAAATGTCCTTTGGATTTTATATTTTAAATTTTTTTTCCATTGCTTAGTTTTAAAATTAAGGAATGAAGATTTCAGGATGTATTTACAAGCCAATGAGGCACCTAAATACCAAATAAAAACTTAGGTCTTTTATTTTTTTTCATTCCGCGATGATCTGATACCCACATACCAAATTTCAGCCCAATCGGATCAAGCGTTTGGACGCTACGGGTTGCGATTCTTTATTAAAAAAAAATTATAGGTTAGGTTCAAAATTAAGGAATGAAAATTTCCGGATGTATTTACAAGCCAGCGAGGCACCTAAATCTCAAATAAAAACTTTAAGTCTTATAATTTTTCGCGATGTTCATAGGGCTCCTGCGCCCCCTGGTGGGGCGATTTCAACCAAAAATGGGTTCAATCCCCGATCACCCGAAACCCATATACCAAATTTCAGCTTAATCGGATTAAGCGTGCGGACGCTATCGTGGAAGAATACAGACAGACACACAGACAGAAGGACAGACTTCCATCTGGAAATCATTTTATTCGTCTCAGGGAACCTCAAAATGGATATAGGTATCCGTCGTTATCTCAAATTTTTTTTTTAGCGCGTTCACAATACTTTCCCTTGGCGAGGGGCCGGGAAAGTAAAAATTACGTTTCAGTTCTATAAAAATATGTAATTTGTCACATTAGCCTTGGAAGCGAATTAGCAAACTTTATTTTGACAGATTAGCATTAACTCGCTGTCAGTGTAAATGTACCTACGTTTATTTTGAATAGAAATAATTAAAATGAGTTCATCGGATAGTGAAAATGAATTAAGTAACACACCACCCAATATAATTCAGTTCAAAAATCAAGAGGACGATATGAAAAGGTATACCAGCAATTTATGGACTGGCGTACAACAACAATGTAAATTCATTTTCCGAAAACGTGCTCTTGGCTTATGTTGGACAAATCGCTAAGAAATTCAAACCATCCTCATTATGAGCAACATATTCAATGCTAAGAACTTTGAAGAATAATATTAATATTGAAAATTACCCAAAGTTGCGAGCATCAGCAATCAGAGGGGTTTAAATCTAAAAAATCGAAAATTCCTGATCCTGATCAGATAAAACTTTTTTTAAATCAAGCTCCTGATGTTCAGTACTTATTAGCAAAGGTATGTTATTTAATAGATTAAGATTATAACATAAATTTAGGTATATACTTATAGGTAATACATTTATTTTAAGATTGTTGCAATTGTTGGAATATGTGGTGCTTGTAGAAAACAAGAGTTAAAAAATCTTAAAATTAGTGACATCGATGATTCAGGTACCATGTTGGTAGTTAGAATCCCTTATACGAAAACAAAAGTACCTAGTTCTTTCTGGTAGTTTCTATAAAATCTGCAAACAATATATAGAAATTCGCCAGCAAATTCAGGCTCTAAGAAGACCTGTTCCAGGTATTTAAGGCGTTGGCGGACAATTGCCCTGCAGTTGCAGATAATATGTTCCGCCGTCTCATCTGCATCTTCCACTGTCCCCTTTGCCTATTTTACAGAGATGATATCTGAGCGAGCTAATATACTATTACCAATCGCTAAAGTCAACGCTGTGAAATTTTTGTCATTATTGGAGACAAACATCATTAATATTTATTTTTCACCTTAGATTAAAACCATGATTTTTAGCTAAGCGCCATTTTCTATACAATATCATTAAAGGTTAATGGATTTAAATGTGTTTACATTCTTCAATTTATGGCGTTGATGAAGTTTATAAATAACTTATTTATAGACAGACGGTCGATTAAACGAAACAATACTTAATAATGCATTTACTCTATTTCTATTTGTATGGGTTAAATATTATGAATTGAGATTATTTATTTTATAGTTATAAGAATAGGTACAAATGCACAGCAAAACGGACAGTTAACCGTTTAAATTTTTTTTTATAAAAATTATTTGATTTAACGAAATAATTTAGACCACCGTTTAAAATGTGGTCAACCGTAAGACGAAAGAAATGAAAAAGAATATACAGTACAATACCGTTTACCAGTACGTGATCTAAAACAATAATATGATTGGCCATCCTTATATGTTGCTCGTTTGAAATGCGTTCAAGACTGTAGAAGAAACAGACAATATAAACAGGTGCTTTTAATTAAACATTTTAATTAATAATAAATAAAAATTCATCATCTCAGTTTCCTTCTACGCAAACGATTTACTTAAACAGCTGCAATGAGTGAGATTGCTAGATAAGGTAAAAATATATAGGAGTGAGATTGGCACAAAAGTTGTAGAGAATAAAAAAATAATATCGTCCGCATACCTCATACCAATGGACAAAAAGTCAAAGTCAAAAAAAGCATGAGTAGCGAGGCTAATAAAAGACAACTAAAGTGGAATAAGGAGAACATGAAACAGTCCAAAAAGGAAGCACGAAAAATGTAAGATTGACTGATGTACAGTTTTCACCATCCGGAGAGTTTGACATTGTCTTCTCAAGAAGATAATAAAATAGATAAAACAATACTTAGTCTTAAATCAAAAGGAAGAAGCAGAAGAAGATATAACGGAAAATAGTAGTGAAACCAACTAGTAAATCTGCTGTATTTTATACTCGGTTTGAAAATGAGTGATAGCAAAATTTTTATGACCCAGAAGATAAACCCCCATAAATCAGTGGCGGATACTTTCTAAAATAAAATGTTTAGCATTGTTTGTTCCAAAATGAAATCTTAGGTTTTGTTCCTAAAATTTTTAAAAATACCAATTTATTTCAATTCTTGATACGTATGTAATCTCTACAGGTAGAAAATATTTACTTTAAGTAGCCCTCAATTAAAATTTCTAATCGGCATAAAGTGTTGTGCAGATTATAAATTATTTTAGTTAAAATTTACAATTCTGTTTGTGTAGTCCTGTGATTGTAACAGGCAGAATTGTTAGTTCTGTAATAATAGACGATAAAAAGCCATACTGATCAAGTAAATTTTGTGCAATAAAAATGGCACAAACGTCTAATTATACTACTGTGAAATTAAAGTGCAATTTAACCGTGCATATGAAAACTTTAGTGTTAAACGTACATGACGCTCTTGTACATGAACATTTCAATAGTACCGTTTGGAGTATAGTTTGTAAGTGTTCAAATATGACCCGAGTTGGAAAGAATGGAAGTATCACAGTTAGCACCTAAAACGTCAACTCGGAGATAACCCACTCAAATAGACGGTACTATGAAACAACTGATCCGAAGAAAAGTGCAATCGTTTTATTTACAAAAAAAATACCTACTTTGGATAAACTTTTAGTAGAGATTAATGGAGACGAAACTTTGCCAAACGTTAAAAGAGACAAATTGTGGAAAGTTTTACGTGAATTAGACTTCGTTTGGGAGAAGAACGATAGAAAATCTGCGCTCATAGAGAAAGATCAAATTATTTGTTGGAGGAGGTAATATTTAAGGGAAATTAGAAAATTAAGAAGAGAAACAAAAATATTTTTTATTTATCCTTTGAAAATAATGAGTAATCAATCACCTTATTAGGTTGTCACCAAAGATGTGTTTTTATTATTTTAGCACATTGCAAATAACGATTATTTTCATAACGTAAACATTCCAATAATAAATACATCCAATTACTGATACAATTGATACTAAAATCATTAGTTATATTCCATATGTATATTCCTTGTGTTTGGAATAATATTTGCAATTGTCCGTATGCATTAGTGATTGGCGCCATCAGGAACATACAAAGCCCATGAAGACAACCATTCCTTTCATTATTATTGCCGATATATTGTTACGATATAACAGATATGGCTTCGTTAATTATTTATTCTGAACACTAGTGTGCTACTGACCAACAGAGTTGAATGAATAATTTCTAATTAATAAATGTTTCATATGCGTGTTTGAATCTAACAAACAAGGGCACAGATGGTAGTGAAATTTTAGAAAATTGGACTGGTATGTTAGTTTTTGATATGAAAAGTTTGAAAAGCTTTAAAATTTGGAAATAAGAAAAAACTTTAGATTTTCTCGAAAACGAGACATCTGATTTAAATTTCGAAACCAAAGGACCACGCACCAAGTAAAGGTAAAAAAGGTTCCGGACAAAATGGCTGCAAATTTCGTGAAAAATTTTTCTTTTCTGACTTCGGGTTTCACAAGAAATCGCGTGAAAATGTAAAATTTAAACGGAACACATATCGTTCACCTCTAAAATGTCACTCGAATATTCAGTCTTGTGTTCTAATTAACAGAAAACACGATTGATAATGATCAAAGCAGGCGATGAACACAAAATAAACGAGATATATAAAATAGAACTCAAAGTACTAAATTGTATTTTATTTCTTTTTTTGAGAACATTATTATGTATACAGGGTGCCCCGTTGGTAATTAGAGATATTTTAAAGGTATATGTAGAGGTCACAAAGGGGATTCTAAATAACCCATAATTAATCAATATAATATATATATATATATATATATATATATATATATATATATATATATATATATATATATATATATATATATATATATATATATATATAATTAATTATGCATAATTATTCATTTGGCCAGAACTTTTGAATTAGTTAGTATATTTTTTCTATTTTTGACATGCAACTTACACTTCTCACTAATAATGTACTGAATTATTGAGAGATATGAAAAACCACCCTGTATATCACAATTTTAATATTTCCATTTTAGATTTGAATAGAGGGGAAAAAACTGAATTGAAACAAGTTGTTGTTGTTATCCCGCCACCGATTTCAATGGGAAAATTTTGAAACTGAAAATATGTCCACCTGTATAACAATACAAAATAGTTTACTTTAAAAATCATATTTGCGATTTATTTTCTGACCATTCAGTTCAGTTTTTAACCCAAATCCACACCATGGAAACAGTTATTCTATTCCACATCTCACCATCCTAAATAAATTTTAGAGCTTCCAAAGAAGGCCGCAGGTGCTGATGAAATACCTACCTCTTTCTTAAAGTCCTGTGCAAACGAGCTGTCAGTAATACTACACATTTTATTTTTTAACAAATCACTTCACGAAGGCTGCTTCCCAAGAGATTAGAAAACAGCTATCGTTATTCCTATTTTTAAATTTGGCAAGAAATATAGGGTTGAAAATTATAGACCAATCTCCAAATTATGTTTAATGTCAAAAATAATGGAATCAATTATTACCGACTTTCTATATGCAGATGTGAAATCAATCATAAATATGGAACATCATGGCTTTATGAAGAGACGTTCCATCGAATCCAACTTATTTATTTACATAGATTACTTACATATCTGAAACTATGAACACGGGTTATTAGGTAGACGCCATTTACACCGATTTTAGTAGGCTTAGTAAGGCTTTCCATAAAATCGATCATAGCATCCTACTTAGAAAGCTTTCCGAAGTCGGTATACATGACAATCTGCTTAGGTGGTTTGGTTCCTACATCAGCAACAGATCCCAATCTATATCCATCAGAAAGTTTCGTTCTCCTATTTCTAGAATAACCTCAGGGGTTCCTCAAGGGTCACAGCTGTGCCCCCTTCTGTTCAACATATACATTAACGATATCTCCTTGTTTCATTAATACAAAATTCTTGGAGTTTGCTGACGACATGAAATTTTTTCGAAACATCTAATTCTTGCGATAAACTCCTGATCCAAGAAGATTTAAATCGCACAAATGATGTGAAATAAGTTAAAATGACAGCTCCCAAGAATTACGACATTAGAAAATGCCACACACTGCACCAACATCTGGAATTCAAACAACTACTCCTTGGGCTATATGCCCCAACAGGTATTGAATTACAGAACAACTTTGATTTTGTTACTAAAGGAGCCTGTCATTCTTAGACCGGCTTCGGCATTCTCGTGCCTCATCAGTAAGAAGCAGACAAGCTCGACAATCCTATCTCTAAAGGATGGTTGAAGAATGAATTCGACTCATCTGGTTCTTGATAAAAATGGTTGCTTTATAGCAAGTGTATCAAGAACGAGGAAAGCCCAACGCCACCTTCACTTTAATAACAAACCCAAAGTTTGCAATTAATAGAAAACCGTATCGTGTGATAAAAAAGAAATATTTTGGATACCAAAATATTTTACTGGGAGCAATCAAACTGCACAAATGATGTGAAATAAGTTAAAACCACAGCTCCCAAGAATTACAACGAAATTTTTCTTCTTATCAGTTATTTCTAATGTTTTATGATATGTTTTGTAATATATTTTAGAATTAGTAGTTCATATCACCTGGCTATATCACGTACAAGCGATACATGTTATTGCTTCTGTGATGCCCTTGTTTATTTATAACTAAATGTACCTAAATTTTTATTTCTATGTACATTCCATAAATAAACTTTATTATTATTATTATTGTTATCATAAGATTTAAATCGTCTGACGCTGTGTTGCCAGCAAAACCATCATTATCTAAACACAAAAATATGTCAATGTATAACATTCTCAAGGAATAAAGACACTATCGTCAATAATGAACTTTTAACAAAAGTTTCGGTGGTCAAAGATCTCGGTATTTATATCGATTCCAAACTCTTTTTTGACCAACATATCGAATATGTTTCAAAAAAAGTTCATAAAGCACTAGGGTTCCTAATGCGCGTTTGTCACGATTCCAAAGAGGTAGAGTCTCTTAGAAATGTTTTAAGCTTCGGTTCTATTTGGAATCCCTATTATAACTGATATATCGAACGATTACAAAAAGTCCAAGATACATTTATAAAATATGTTTCAAAAAATTTCATACTTATGCAGACTTCGATATTTGCAAACGAGAACTGAAGCTCATATCACTAGTCGACAGACGTCAACTTTCAGATAAATTTACAAAATCGTTAACGGGCAAATTGAATCTAGCGAGATTTTAAGTAAAATTAATTTCATTACTCCATCCTATAACACGCGAGGGAAAAATCTTTTCAAAATTAGTCAAAGCTCTACTAACTACTACCTTACTACCTAAATTCTCCTCTGCAAAGATACAGTAGATCATACAATACAATCTCGTCGAGATTAATAAATACATTTTGAAAATTTTATTTTTTTGAGTTTTTGAGTTTACTTTTCTTTACTTACTTACAGGTAGGCACTGCTGACTATATTGTAGTCTGCTATGATTTATAAAATACTTTTACTCTAAAACTTTATTATTTATTAAAAAACTAATTTCGTTGAATTTAATTCTTAATAAAATAAAAGTATTAATCATTTTTGGGAAATTAAGTATATTATTTAGTAACTGTTACGATACAGTGTAATATAAAAACTAAAATATTTATTATTAACTAATTTTAAATCTATTGTTTAATTGTAGAATGTGAAATGTATGATTTTCTCAAGATTTATTATGTTTTTAACGTCTTTTAGTTCTTCTTCAAACTTTAACACTTATAGCTAATCGTTTTGAAGCAATTTTCATGAAAAGTTTACATTATTATTCAGTAGGTAAATATATGTAATAAGACAGCATAAATATGTATAACTTGTAAGTAGTTATCTACCTACAGTGAAGCCGTTGTAAATATGCAAATCACGCACGTTAGTTTTGATTAGTTTTTTCTTTTACACATGCAATAATATTTACTTAAACGATTATATTAAAAAAATAATGGTAGATTTATAAACGCAATCATGCTAAATCCCTAAAACGCACACTTCAATTTTGACAGCTTACCACTTGAAATCCAATCATTATATTAAAATTTAGTCTCCATGAGAAAATGTCTTTATCTGTTCTGAATAGTTCGTATAAATGTTAAATTTCAGATTAGAGTAGTTTTAAAATAATCGAGTATTAAAGGAAGCCATGTCAAATCACTAAAATGTAAAAAAAAACTACTTGCCACTTGAAAATTGGTCAACATCTTAAAATTCGGTATTGAAATACATATTTTCTACATGTTACTTCCAAATTTTATATTTCTACAAGTAGTTAATGATGCGTATATGTCAAATCATTATAAAACGCTATTATTTAATGGTGCGTATTTTAAAAAAGTTTCTGTTGACCAAACTACATATTATTCAAAGTCCGCTTTCAAGCTTATACGTTTGTAAAATCATTTAGATCAGGTAATAGTTCGTAGTGCAAATCTTAAGGTAATCCAAAATATTTTTCGCTTGCTATAACCTGAAGCAAAACATGTCTATAAAACCAGATGTCAATTACTGGAATTGACTGAAATTCGAGTTGACGCCCCTGTCAAACATTGATCTCTATATTTTCCATTATAAATTAGTGGAACAGTTAGGTTCAACAACAATTATGCTAGTTTTCAATTAAGAAGAATTGTGAAGATCCGAAAGAAATGAAATATGACTAGGTCTAGTAAATGACAGTAGTGTTAATTACTGGATGCCATTTACTGTATGTCAATAACTAAATGTCATTTACTAGATGTCAGTTACTGGAAGTCAATTACTGTTTGTCAATTACTAGTTGTCAATTAAGAAGAATTGTAAAGATCTGAAAGAAATGCATGCAGTCGTCAATAAAGAAGAAGAAATTCGTTTTAAGATAACAAAAATAACCTAAGGAAACTAACTATATAAAATAATTTTTGACGAAAGAAATAAACAGTGAAGGGAAAAACAATCTGAATTAAAAATACTTGGAATACTACATTCTAGTTGCGTTTCTAGACCAAATTAATTTTAAAAAGATTCAGAAGCTAAACTTGTGGGAATGATATGCTTTAATAAAGAGAAACTACATGTAAATTAAATATAATAATGATGTGTCAGTTATAAAAAACTCCACAAATTCAAAACCAAACCAAACCAAATATGGTAATGTCAGGTTAAAATATGCATTTGCTGAACCTGTAGATGTTGATGTATTTTAATAACTAGTTTTCTAAGCACTTGCTGTAACTTTCTTACTTATACTACTTGTTCGAGTTTATGTTTCGTTTTTTTTGTTTGGATTTGTTGATGAACAAGTATTTTGTTATTTTATTAATAAACTTGTAAACTTGATAAAAATATATTAATCAAATAACATTTAAATATACTTTATAGGTTAATTGAAATCAGATACTACTAAAAATAAAGATTTTCAAGTGAATCATAGCAACCTTAAAGCACAATTGAATGAAATTGCGAAAAAATAGACCAAAATATAAAAAATATGAGTGGACGAACTCTCACAACAAAAGAACGTAACTCTTTACGACCTCCACCAGTTCATTGCGAGTTAAACTCAATTGAATTGATTTGGGCAGAAAAGAAAGGGTTTCTTGCACCTGATACAAGTTAGATGCTCTTATAGGCGATAAAACATATATGTGCGGAACAATGGCAATTGAAAAATAAATGTGGTGCATTAATCCCAAAATTGAGAGTTCTTCCAATGACAGTGAATGTGATATATGAAAAGCATTGAATATTCAAATAATATTTAGTGTAATACTATTTAAGAACCAGCTAAAAATGTATTTATTAAATATATAATTTAAACGTTTACTACCCAAATACAATACTATACTCCGTTTGAAAATGAATAATAGCACAGTTTTTATGGCAAAGGTCTTTATACCGGATTGATCAATGCAGAAAAAAAGTAAATGTTGATACCTTCTTAGTTGAATTTTCACTAGATTTTAGTATGACCACCCCGAAAAATCTCGAATACAATACATCATAAAATGTAAATAAGCAAACCCTAAGGGAATAACCAATAATTCTATACCTCAGTGACAGCGAACACAAATTACTTTATATAAACAATAGTAAACTGTCAATATTAAGTACCCACATTTATTTTTATAAAAATAGTGTACCTACCTACTAGATATTAGGTTAGGACATTTCCTTAAAATTTAATAATAAATATACACAACCAAATTTATATGATATAGATACTAAAAAAAAATCTTTGCAAAAAAATATTTTCTCATAAAACACTCATATTTCGTCTTTAGAAATACGGGGTGATTCCATATACATTTGTTTATCATATAAACTTACTATAATTAATATAAATATAGAGTTACATACCTAAATAAGTAGGTCGTTTTCTCCCGATAAGGAGTCATCATCATCAGTTTCCTCACTTCCCACAGAAATAATAATTGGTTCTATTGTTTCCTCTATTAACCCCTTACCGCATGAATTTTTTGTTTTTGGTAAAAAAAATGCACTATGTGGAAAAAAAATTCAGGATTTCGGTAAAAATATTTAAAAAAATCTTTATTAACTTTTTTTAATTTTTTTTTTGTATTTTTTTTTTGCCATATGTGGCACAATATGCAATAATACAACAAAACATCAAAATAATGTATAAGCAAATCAATCAACTAAAAGTCATTCAGTATGGAACTTATAAAAGCAGTTTCTGTCTTTGTTCAAGCAAAGATGAACACCACATTTTTCACACTTTACAAAAGATTTTTTACCACAGAAATATTTGCACCTTTGCCGATTATCACACCATACTGGAAGATGGCCATATTGATCTCTTCGAACCTCTTGGATGGGAAAATCTGATGTCGGGCCCCTTTTTTTCTTGTTTTGCAAGTTATCCATGACTCCACTGGGACGGCCTCTTTTCTTTGTCGAGCTGGCTTTATTCAATTTACACAAGCACTCTGCAATGGCCATTTTGAAATCTGCCAGAGCTAAATCTTTGAACTCGTTTTCACTTCTTCTCCAAAGTATCCATGCATTGACAACCATCAAATCAATAATATGAAAAAATATCCTCATATACCATTTTTTTGACCTAAGTTTGATTCTATAGTATCCTAGCATGGAATCCAGGAGATCTACTCCTCCCATATATTTGTTGTAGATTGTTACAGCCTTTGGACACGGAACCGTTATATGTTTGTCATCCTTCTTCGAAAATCTTCGAACCTCAACTGTTGGTGTACTTCCAGCATATGTAGACAACATGTTGACCAATTTGTTGTCATACCATGAGACAACAGATATTTTTGTTCCATCAATTGTGGCGACTTTCTCTAGCATCGCTCCACGGCCATTCTTTTTCAGTTCAGCCTCTTTTGGCATATTGCTATTTGGCACTCTGTTTATTCTAACAGTTCCGAGCGGTAACATACCATTTTGTGCCAAGTAAATTTGTAATGGGACGCTATTGAACCAGTTATCAAAAAATAGCTTGTGATTTATGTGCCTTGGAACAGTTTCTGTTAGCCGAAGAACTACGTTTGAACTCATTCCCAGGTCAGGAAAACCATTGGGGAGAATAT
Source organism: Crepidodera aurea (assembly GCA_949320105.2). Classification (NCBI taxonomy): domain Eukaryota; kingdom Metazoa; phylum Arthropoda; class Insecta; order Coleoptera; family Chrysomelidae; genus Crepidodera; species Crepidodera aurea. The sequence goes on along the minus strand of OX439473.1, from coordinate 59,965,046 downwards.
TGGTTTGCTTTCCTGCAAAAATTTCATAATCGTAGGAAAATCCGCTTACACCACTAAGAACAAACGCCTTATACCCCCATTTATGAGGTTTTTTTGGATTGTATTGTTTGATGGACGAACGTGCTTTCGTTGGAATAATCTGCTCGTCTATAGCCAAGTACTCTTCCTTTGGAACTTTTAGTAGTTGCTCCCTCAGTTTTCTAAGTACAGGTCGTATTTTGAATAGTTTATCATGAGCAGGATTTCCGGCTGCAACAGCATCGTCATTATTCGCAAAGTGCAAAAACCGTTTTATTTCTTCCCATCTGTTGCATGACATAACATCTGAGATCAAGCGGTGATTTAGGTTCAGGTTCCAATAACTTCTGGAACTAGGTAACTGGACTATTGACATATAAATACGGGTCCCTATAAACTGTTCGAGCTCCTTTTCAGTAAGATCCAAAGGTTTTTGTGGTCTCGTTTGAGCAGAATATAAGATACTTTGGTAAACTATATCAGTAATCATCTCATTTGTTAGAAAAAAGTTAAAAAATGCATAAGGAGAGTCTGCATTTTCCAATTCAGGTGGCATGTCAGTAGAACCAAGAAATTTTAGGTTCTCATCCGATGTAACTAAATTACCCCGTTTCCAAGTAGGATGATTCTTGTTTCTATTCTTATTTAGTTTACGAAACCGTTCGAGCAGAGGTAGATCGTCGTCGCTATCGGAACTGAATTCTAAATCCGTTTCTGGGATGATAATATCTGATTGGTTATCGTCCATATCATTTTCGTCTTTGTAATCAGAATCTGGAGCTAATTTACCAGGCGGTTCTTCATCTTCTGAAAGTCTCTCGTCTTCACTACCATCTGGTACATCCATTGGCACATATCTACTGGCACCATAAAACGTTTGTGTATCCATTTTCTGAAATAAGCAAAATAAATTTAGTGTCCGGAGTGCATATTGTGCCATATATGTCCACGAGAGTTTTGGCGAATGTGCATACAGTTCCACATATGACACAACAATATTTCTCATCAAAAACAGTCAAAAAATAAAGAATTACATGGGTCTACTTACAGCAATTCCTTCGAAAAACTCTAGTCTTTACGTGGCTATTTTTTTTGTACCAAAATCTGCTACAGAAACTCGGATGATCGTGGATCAAAATTTATAAAAACTGATAACACCTGTTCCCACGACGGCCATTTGCAAAATTGTATGAAACTTCACCAAACTGTTAAGAGATGTCGCTACACTACCAGAATTATGAAATATATACCACATATGGCCACCTATGCAAAAATAGTTTGGTCTGCGGCTTTATTTATAATAGTTATGTATGAAAATATTAATTGTGCCACATATGACCCATGATGCGGTAAGGGGTTAACATATCAAGTTTCCAGAATTTCTCTTCCTCTGCTATGACATGTTATAGCGTTTTGCCAATTGTCGGGTGAAATTTTTGATAATATGGAGTCACATAATAGTTGACGAACATCTTGAAGTTTAAATGTTGTATTGTTTCTCGCGACATATCCCTTCATTTGAGCCCAGATTAGTTCAATGGGGTTAAGTTCACAGTGATAAGGTGGTAACCTCAACACTTTAACAGTCATTTCTTCATGGTAGTCTTTCGTAGAATTTGAAACAAATTCTAACAAGCCTCTATCAACAAATCCTTTATCTCCTCCATTATGAGTGATAATTAAACGGGGACCTTAACAATAACAATATTGCTTTTTATCGCCTATTATTACAGAACTAACAATTCTGCGTGTTACAATCACGGGACTACAAAAACAAAAATGTAAGTTTTAACTAAAATAATTTACAATCTGCACAACACTTTCTGCCAATTAGAAATTTTAATCCTTTCCAAGAAAGTTGAGGGCTACTTAAATTGATCTTGAATTGTAAATATTTTCTACCTTAGAGATTTCATGGGTACTGACCAAGAATTGAAATAAATTGGTATTTTAAAAAATTTTAGGAAGAAAACATTTTGGAACAAATAATGCTAAACATTTTATGTTAGAAATTATCCGCCACTGATTTATGATGTTATATTGTGGTTTATATTCTGGGTCATAAAAATTTTGCTATCAATCATTTTCAAACAGAGTATAGTAAGAGTTTAGCATCAGAAATAGAGAGTCTGGCACGTAATCAAAATTGAGGTACAGAATTTGAAACTAAGGATATTTTTTTATGTAATCGAGATATTAACCAGGCAGCAAATATTGTTTATTGGATCAGAGCTAAAAGCACGTGAGTAAAGATATTTTTATTTAAAAAAAAAACTTTTTTACTCATGTAGTCTTTTTTTAGTAACAAAAATAGCCACTACCCATATTAGACACTATTAATGATACGTACTACCAAATAACAGCTTCATAAAATGGAATAAGTAGAAACCCACATCAGGCGAAATAAACGCCATATAAATAGAACCTCATGCGATAAAAAATTCATGAAAGTTGCTTACACCTTCTGTGCAGTCTCGCATGCTCCGAACTAAAGTAATAATTGATAAATTGTGAAATATGTTTTGGAAACACACGCAGTTCAGACAAATGAAATCCAAATGGGAGGATCAAAAATTCATGATACAAAAAATATATCCCTCGCGGAAAACCGAAGAAGAATTTAAGGCCCCAGAGACCGTTTCCCTTGGTGAAAAGATGGTTTTATAAGTTTGGGATTTCGTGATGACTTAAACATATTTAAGAAGATTAAATAAATTTCTTTCAGGCTTAATATAAGAAACTCAAATTGAAGGAGAAGGATAATGTTGTATTCCAGTAAACCTTCCGCATATAAGATATCCGATTAGTGCGACAAAATTCTATATTAAAATCAATGTTGATTAATTCCCATTAATTTTAGATTTCTAGGCCATTTTCAATCTAAAATCTAGCTTTATTATCACAAATAAAAAAATAACTGTTGGAGTTTACATAAAAGTAAGTTATAAATAAGGCCTATTGGCCCTATTAGAGGCTGTAGCTGTATTCCTAATTTTTGTTTAACATTCAGTATAGTATAAGCTTTTCCCAACAGTGCAGCCAAAGGCGTATTGTGTCGTTTAAGATCCACTACACGTCATCTTTCTGGAGTAGGGGTGATTAAGTTATTGGAGGATTTTTTTACCTTGCCTTGTACTCAAAGATTATTGGAGAGGCTGTTGCTTTCTCGTCACAGATCGACTTCCAGTCTGTACAGGTGTTTTATTAAGATACACTGCAGCAGGATTTTATCAGTGATATTGGGTAACGGCTTATTGATTCTCTTACTGTGTTTATATGTGGACAACGTAGCGTAAATTATTTGGCACCTCGCCTATATTCATTGTTACCTTGCCACTTAAAAAACTTAAACAGCTATAATTCCTTTAAAATGGAATTAAAGAAATGGATTTTGTCAAATGAAAGGACTTATTTTAGTAACATTGTCAACCAAACAAATGTTTAAGTTTTAAATATTTAAATTAATAAAAAAGACAAAAAAATAAATAGATAATGTAATAAACGATTCATTTTATTCGTCAACGTTAAAATTGTTTTATAAATTTTACCTGATTATGTCAATTTCCTGAATATGTCAATTTTCCTGATAATGTCAAATTCCTGTTTATGTCAATTTTCTGATTATGTCAATATATATTATGTATGCCCTTAATTACCTGATTATGCTGTTAAGCTTTTTCATTCACAAATACAAGTAGTTAAACTACTTCTGTGGAAATTTGTTTATTCACCTTTTAATTTTTAATTTGTCTATGTAAATGTATTTTTCAATTGTTTACTTTATAATATTATATTTTTATATCTTTTTTCTGAATAAACATGTTATTATTATTATTATTATTATTATTATTATTATTATTATTATATCAAGGCCGGATCCAGGGGGGCTGTATGGGCTGCACCCCCCCTTTAGGTCATGTTTTTTAATTTAAAGAAAGATTACAAGAAGCCGAGAGGTCCTTTTCAACCCTTCGAAGGTTGAAGAACAACCACGAGAGAGGACAGAGTAGTCTCTCCGCTGAGCAGGGGATATTCCATAACCTCCCCGTGTGGAAGACAGCCTCCCCCCTTAAAAATAGGCTGGATCCGCCCATGGTTTATATAGTCCACTTTATTTAGATATGTCAACATGGATTTTATCCACTGAGAGATGATGTTTATTCCATGTTGCTTGGTTAATGATATCTAGTACTAATCTGCTAGGGCTATTTCCTGGGTTAGTGAATCTTATTTTTTTGAGACCGGTTGAAATACATATTAGTTTTGCTGTAGTAGCTTCTTTTGGAATGAGGTTTTTTTTGTTTTTCAACTAGTATTGAAATTGGCTTGAAATAGATCTCTTCCGTTTCTCTTTATATTTCTGGTATGTGCCCCAATGTCAAAAGTTCTCTGAATAGCATTAACCAGTTGAAGGCATAAGGGACCACTTTATCAGGTCATGGGGATTTGTAGCTATCAAATGAGTGAATGTCTGTGATACTAAAGCATTATAACTTCGTGTATGAGGAAGTACCGTAACTAATATTTATGTTCTTTCTAGTCCATGCAAATGATTCGTTATTATAAAGAAGAAGGATGTAATAAAACAGGTAATCACAAAAAAATACAAAAACCTAGTTGACAACGATCCTTAAGTTGCTATACCGAATCTTCAGGAATAAATAACCAACAAAAGTCATGTTGTTGTGGTTAAAGTAAATCAGAAAATAAACGAGTTTTAGAAACTGCAATGCCGTAAAAATAGCAAGTGAGGCAAAACAACCACTTACCTATTAGATAACAAGAGAAAGGAACAGTTGTCTTTTCCATTTGTAGGTGAGGTCAACGACGGCATTACAAACTTCTCTCTTTCAAATTTTATAGCATGAAACTACATTAGGGAAATTGTATTTGTTTTCAGTTCAGTAGCGGAGAGATAGGGTCCAAAATTGTTTTTGTTTTACTAGAATGTTACAACTCAAGTCCCAGCTGCACAGCAAATCTTCAGAATAACGATTTACTTTAGAAATAGTTATATCCAATATTATGGCATGCTTCTTACAGGAAACTGTATAAGTTTCAGTTTTCTTTACGTATTGGTTGTTAATTGGTATATTAATATAATTAATACCAGCGTTTGACGTAGGTAGAGGTTATTGTGTTTTACACAGACTGTAAAAATTTGGTTTGCATTTGGGTCTTACTTGCTATTAGAAGATTGCTCGACATATCCTTCAGCGATGCTACTCAATCTCCAACCACCACGTTTTCTTTTGTTGAACTATGACCCACTTGCAACAACAAATAGCGTCGTAGAATTCCTCCAAAAACAATGTCTAATGAACTGTTGACGCTCGTTTATTTTTTTAAAAATGCAGTAAAGGGTCCGAAGATATGAAATTAATGTAGTACAGGTCATTTATTTTAGCGGGGCAGTGACGTCACACGTCAAAAATCTGCGGCGTTGCCATGTAGAATTTTTTTCCGTTCACTTAAAGATAAACTTGCGCCAGTTACTTTTTTTTCTACGACCATCATTCAAAGTACGCTTTTCTGCACAAATTTTCATTTGCAAAGTAGGCAATTGCTCACATTGCAAGGGCACAATGACATATGTGTGCGGAAAAGTGACAGAACTGTGCGCAAAGTAGTTACTTTGCGCACAGTTATGTCAAAATAAGTGCATAGACATATTAAATAACAGAGTCGGTGGCACCTAATTTCTGATTGATTTGTGTTCTATAAACTGACAGTTCGTTGTCGAATGACATTTGGCTCCAATATTTTAAATTTAAATTTTTAGAATTTTACTTTTGTTATCTTTTCGTAAGTATATTTTGATATATTTTATTACTTACCTAATTATTTCTTGACATGTTATCTGGTTTATAAACAAATATATACCGTAGGAAATGAACCAACATACATCATCCGGCTCTGATGATTCTGATGTGGAGAATACACCACCGAAAATTGAAGAAATAGCTAGAATGGCCACAGAAAATTTATTATCAGATATTTCAAGGGGAAAGTACGAAAAACAGTACTCCAAATTTATGAGTTGGAAGGAGACAAACAAAATTAAGTCATTTTCAGAAAATGTATTATTTTTTTTTCATTTTTTTTTATTTATTTTTTTTTGACAATTTTTCATGTATGCATAAAGAAAATTGTATATTAAAAACGTATATAAATTATGTTACGTTATATATATTGTAGTTATCACATTCTAAAATTAAAGTAAATAAACATTAATATTTTGTTGTCTTTAAAAAGTGTGGTCGTAGAAAAAGTATTGTGTACAACATGTAGGCAAAGCACTTTTCCCACTCGCTTGATTTGCGCACTTGTTGCACAAACTACTATTTCCTAGCTAGAATGTAAGTATTACAAGTGCATCAACTTGATTGAAGATTGGAATGGATGTAAAAAAGAACTGCTAGTCTATGGAACAATGAAATCTTGACTATAAAAAATTTTCAATAGTAAGAACTAAATCAAGTATCCCTTGGGCAATGATGCCGTCATCTTCAATGTTTTTAACTCCCGTTGGGTAGATGATAATAATGGAGGTTGTACAGATATTGCCGAAATATTTAGTTATTTTAACAGTTTTCTTCAAAATACCACTTCATGAAAGGCTCATACTGAGCCTCATACATTTTTTTAGATTTTTCCAGCGTACTGCGATGTATTAATAATGTCCTGAATAGAACTCTGCCTAGGAATTTCATATCAAACATTTTAATAAAAAAAACACTACTTACTGTTATTTAAAATTAAATAAAGATAATGTTGAATTTTTTATTGGTGCTTTCTTAATGAAATGAATCTTCCCTGGATACTTAGTCCAATTATCCATTATCGAATTTTGTTAAATGAGCAGATCCACGTCATTCAGTAAAAATAACAAAGAAGCCCGCACAAATCTTATGGGAATTGGGTCCCGGTCAAATTGGCTGAAATTTGGATATGTTGTTTGTTTCAGCATCCTGAGCAAAAGTCTCAATGGGTAAGGGCAAAACAGCTCCGAAAAATTGGCTAATGTCAAAAAATTGTTAAAAGCTGTCAAAACTAGCTGCCAAAAAGCAAGCTACAATCGAAATGGATGAGGTCCGCATGCAAACATATGTTTCTGAGATCGTTAAATTCAAAACTGAAGGTAAAAAAACGATATTTTAAAAACAACTGAAGCATGCTTGCTGCCACCTAATTATTACTCTATCTTGACACATTATCATGCACAGTCAAATATTTAATTAACAATAGTACTCAACTGTTAATATCGTCTTTTTGGCATCAGATTTGAATTAAGCAACCTTAAAAATATATGTTTACATATTAATTTTATCAATTTTGATTGTTATTTTGACAGCTGTCAACTGTCAATATTATTATATTGGCATTAGATTTGAATGCAGCGACCTTGAAAACATAAGAGGGTACTTTTTTAACGCAGCAAATACTAAACTTTTGAAAAGATTACCTTTTTAAGTAGTAAATAATGTTAAATTTCAGCCAATTTGACCGGGAGCCAATTCCCATAAGATTTGTGCGGGGTTCTTTAGACAAATGTACATCTTTAATGAAAACGTAACTACTACAAAACCACTCAACTAGGTCAGGCAGCAATCACGATAAATTTAGGAGACATTTGAAAAATTCGACTTGGCCAACTTCTCTGAACAAATTACTTTCAGAATCGGGAACAACCAAAAAATAAAAAAACCTGTTATGCGCAAGTTATCACTATTCATCAAACTCACTATTAATAATAAAAATTGATTACTCGAGAAGCGAGCACAATGAAAAAGCTCTTTATTTGAGTTACTCAAAGGATACATTCTATTAGATTACCAGTATTACGAATAATAATATTAGTACATGGTTATTGGTTACATTTTGACCTCCCTGAAAAGTTTCGTGCCGCCTTTTTTGGTGTTGCGATAGACATAGGGTTTCTGTACATGTAGCTTTTCATGTTTAATTAAGTTGACTGGATTTTGTAGATTTTTAAATAACTTTATTAATAAATATAGAACACAAACGGTGCATTCAATGAAAGTAAATTATAGTTTTAAAATTTTACATTTTCACTTCAACTATGAACTATGAGGAATTCTTTAATTCACTTTACTTCATATTGTAATAACTATAATTTTTGAATATATCAACTGGCTTATTTTATGCACTTTCGTTGGTATACATCACATTTAAGAAAGACGTGCTGTTGCAACTGAGATTATTGCTGGTATAAACGTGTTATTTGGGTTATTTGGTAAATTACACACATTCTTTTCTCTAGCCTAGCAAATCTGTCTAGGTGCGAATTATTTCTATTACCCGCTCCTAATTTTTTCTGCTGTTTTTCCATCTCCAAAACGAAATTTTATATTATTGGTCCAATCTTTCACGTTTTCTGTTAGATCCTGACCCAGAAAGATCTTTTTTAAATTTTATAGTGACTTCCATTTGAACAGAAGCTTTTTTATTTTCCGAAATAATAAAGTTATCTGTCAACGTTTTAAAAAGAATTACATCTGTCCCATTTCAGCAAAGATTTCTATACATTTTTTATGTCACTGTTTTCTAAGTTTACTCATAATGGGATCATCTCCACAAGTTTCTTGTTATTTGTTATTCAAGTAGTAGAAATTTGTTATTCAAGTAGTAGAAACTTGCGAGCATATATCTTAGTCGAAACTTTATATAAGTTAATATTGCAAGCTCCGAGTTTTCCCTTGGCGATTCCGATCTCACCGTCAAAACACTTCTTATTTGGTTATTCATTCCATTAAGAGATTTAATTTAGTAAAGTGAGCGATCTCGCACTCAATTTAATATCGATATTGTAAAAGTGGTAAACAATTTAACGGACTACCGAACGTAACAAAGTCCTGACGCAACTTATATTGATTGCAATTTTCTATCGTATACACCCTGTCAACTCCTTTAAAGATTGTTCCCCACAATTTCCGCTTTCTGATTTAAACTAAGAATGTAATCATAGATGCCCGAAAGGGATGGAAAACCTTTGGTTAAGGGGTTTTCAAGTTTATTTGGAGATTTTTTTTCTCCTCGAAATGGTAACGAATAAATGGTTGGCTGCAAAAAATAAATATTTAAATTTGGATCGATACAAAAAACCATTAAAGAAAGAAACATTGAAAAGGCCAAGACAACTAAAATAGATTACTAGAAGTACTAGTTAATGACTTCAGAAACAGGATTTTAGAATAAACAAAAGTTTTCCAATAAAAAATTCATTGTTCAACTACCCAGAAAGACGCCTGCTGATTTATCGGATTTTATTGAAGTCATTAGATCCGAAGTATATTTTTCGCACGATATGGCGCATTGAAATTCTCGACTACAGCTAGACATTGCATAAAAGACGATAGGAAAAACAAAATAATAAAAATTACTCAAAGAAATACTGCATATTTATAATATTAATATATATTTTAGTATTGTTAACACTAATGAGAGGAAAATTGAATATACTCCTAAGGGTGAAAGATCATTAAACTCATTAATGATCTTTCACATTAAATAGTTGCAAAACAAACTTCACATGAATGGTCCTAGGCGGTCAACTACCTGTAGAGCCTAATGTTTTAGGAGTTCGGAGATTTGGTGGGAAAAAGTACCTTCTTGAACTGCGATACTTCAACTCCAATATTGTTTTTTCAAAGACAGTAATTAATCGATTCCACAACAAACGGAACTTCCCCTAGTAAGAATTCAATGTCAAATAGTGGCGTCTGTGAGTCGGAAAAATGGACGAAAGTTTACCAGGATAGATCAAGGTCCAATTTGCGTAATTTTGTGAGATGTTATTATTGTGTATTGACCATTATAATGGTATTGGATAATCCTAACAAATAAATGTACTACGCAAATACTAAACTGTTAAAAGGACGCAAAATAAGAATTGCAGAAAGAATAATTATGAAACAAATTTAGTGTAAGAAAAACTCAACAAATCAAACAAGAATTACAAAAAAAAGTCAAAATAAAAATAACACGAGTTAGATAATTAGGTCATATGTAGAGAGCATGAATAGAAACCATGATACTCTCAATGCTACAAGGAGATTCAGAAAAAAGAAAGGCATGCGGCTGACCTGGATCAAAGTGGAAATAGATATAAAAAATAAAATATTGTAAATAGTCTAAAGTGATAGATAGATAAAGTGATAGATTGGGTTGACCCACTCATAAACAGAATTTCAATTAACCCAAATTTCGATTTTTTAATATGACACCCTATATACTGACAAAATACATGGGGTCTAACTGGCAACATTTCAATTTGACTCTAATTTTGATTTCTAATTTAAATTTTAATTTTTGACCCTGGCTCATAATTGATGGAAATTGGTATGTAGAGGAAATGGAAATTATTTAGTTAATTTTATACAGTAGGTAGTGTCCAATTTTCCGTTTCCCTGAAACACATTTGGACGCAATACATCCTTTAATCAGTTTCTATTAATACAAGAACTACCTATGAAACACTTCCAAATTTTACGAATTTGTAGAGGCTTGCGAATAATCTTAGTTTTTAAGATAACCCCGTGCACATAAATCATTAAGTCTGGAAACGTTTCTGGCCATCCGATATGAGACCACGTGTACCTGTCCAGTTTCATTCAAATTTTTTATTTAGATTTTATGTAACAATTGCTGAATAATTCCACAATCTTGCTGAAAATACATTTTTCTTGCTATTTGAGTTGATAAATCTGAAAGTTGAAAGTCCATTTTTTGTGTAAGAATCCTGAATAGCCTTACCATAAAATATTTTGTTACATCTTTGGGTAAAAATATTGTCATCGTAAACATAGAAGATAAATGAATTAACATCTTTAACAACTAAATGCTTTTTCATGTGACTTTCATAGGACCGGAAGGAATTAGGAGCCATAATGAAAGCTTCTTTTTTCTCCCATCTTATATAACGTACCTTCTAAAAATCACGTAACTCTTTTTAATGGAGCTTTAATTTAATCACGCTATTACCGTCAATATTTTAGCCAACCACGCATAAGTAAAAAGCTGGGACAAATTAGTGATAGGTTAATCAGCTGAATTTAATAATCGGATTCTAGACAACTGAATGATTTCAATAATCAGAGTATCATGCGAATCATCATTTGAATGTTTACTTACTCACAAGAAAATGATATAATGATCCGCTTATTCTTATCGCTCTATGTCACTCACGTCTTGCAAATTATGATAGGGGTGATAAAATTGTAAGATACGGTTTCTTAATTTGTATTCTACCGCATACCTATTTACTTAATATTCAGAGTCACCAGACGTATTCTGCGAAACACCACGACAACGTTAGCTGAAGTAGTGTTTTAAGGGTATACTTCGAGTGAGGAGGTTATATAATCGATTATTTTTGTTTGCTTGAGTGGCATTCGTGATATTATACAGGGTGTTTCACAGTTAAACCGACATACGTTAACTGTAAATATAGGGTACTTAGGTGATTCCAAAAATCCTTGGTTACTGGGTCTAACGCCATTAATAACCGAGATACTGGGTGTTTCATTCATTTCAGCCAATATTTTGATAAGCCGTAACTTTAGAACCACCCAGTAGATTTCTCTCATACTTGGTGCAGGTATAGTGTGTTAATAGCCCAATCCTATAGTGTAAGAATTACAATTAAAATCCAGATCCGGATTAAGAAGAATTTGTAAAATTTGAAAATCCCCAAAACAATACCCTGTATATCATATTTTTTAAAATTGGAATGGATATTTGAAAAGAACGAATAAAAATGAGTCAATTTTTTTTAAGTGCACATCCCATTCTTCTACGGGAGTTTTAACGTCAACTTACATCATTTTCACAACTTTCGAAATACCTGGTAGATTTCTTTCATATTTGGTAAGGGTATCATTTTTTAGTAGCCCAATCGTATAATGTAAGGACTACACTACAGTTAAAATCCATTTAGCAAAATTTGTAAAATTTGAAAATGCCCAAAGCAACACGCTGTACATCAGATTTTTTTTAAATTGGATCAGATATTCGAAACGAATGGAACAAACTGGGATATTCTGACATATTTTTATATGCACATCTCTTTCTATATATTACGAAACTTTTAAAGTTAAAATTCAATTAATGCAATACTTATTGTTTAAATAGCCCAATCGCACAATACAAGAACTAAAGTTAAAATTAAGAAAAATTTGTAAAAGTTGGTAATCTCTATAATAGCATCCTGTATATCAGATTTTTTAAATGTAATCGGATATCTATTCAAAAAAAGAAAAAGGAAAGAAAAAAGTTGTGTTATAATGTGTTGAAATATTTTTTATGTAACAATTGCTGAATAAAAAAATACAGAGTTAATTTTTCGGATTAATTCCGGATTCAAAACTCATTAAACTATCAAGTAGGCTTTGGCAATAACACATCTTTTTTCTTTTTTTCTTCTTTTTTTAAATAGGTATCCGATTACATTTTAAAGAATCTGATATACACGGTGCTATTTTAGAGATTATTAACTTTTACAAATTTTTCTTAATCCGGATCTCGATTTTAACTTTAGTTCTTGTATTATACGATTGGGCTATTTAACCAATCTACTTGTACCAAATATGAAAGAAATCTACAGGGTGTTTCCAAAGTTATTGCTAATGAAAATGACAATAAGTATTGCATTAATTGAGTTTTAACTTTAAAAGTTTAGTAATATGTATTTAGTAATATTTATAAAGATATGTCAGAATATCTCAGTTTTTTCCATTCGTTTCGAATGTCTGATCCAATTGTAAAAAATCTGATGTACAGCGTGTTGCTTTGGGGATTTTCAAATTTTACAAATTTTTCTTAACACGTATCTGGATTTTAACTGTAGTGTAGTCCTTACATTATATGATTGAGCTACTAAAAAATGATACCTGTACCAAATATGAAAGAAATCTACCAGGTATTTCGAAAGTTACTGCTTGTGAAAATGAAAAGAATGCATTTGATGTAATTTGACGTTAAAACTCCAGTAGTAGAATGGGATGTGCACTTAAAAAATTTTCATTTTAACTCATTTTTCCCTTTCTTTCCAAATATCCATCCCAATTTTAAAAAATCTGACATACAGGGTGTTGTTTTGGAGATTTTCAAATTTTACAAATTCTTCTTAATCCGGATCTGAATTGTAATTGCAGTTCTTAGATTATAGGATTGGGCTATTAACACACTATACCAGTACCAAGTATGAGAAAAATCTACAGGGTGGTTCTAAAGTTACGGCTTATCAAAATATTGGCCGAAATGGATGAAACACCCAGTATCTCGGTTACTAAAGGCGTTAGACCCAGTATCCAAGGTTATTTGGAATCACCTAAGTACCCACTATTTACAGTTAACCTATGAAACACCCTGTATAATGAATAGAACGATAATAATATTAAGTATGTTTAAAGATTCAATTGATTTTCATTCAAGTTTGTTACTAAATACAAAACTTTGTTGTTATGACAGTTATTGGACATGACTCTAGATTTAAATTATTAATCATTATTTTTGCTCTGTTGGATCACCCGAATAACCGATGTGATTATACCACGTCGTCAAAAGAGTATATTCATTTATCTATTCCTGATTGCTATTGGCCTAATTTCTAACACTAAACTCATACAATTATCCAATTACTTGTTTATTTTATTTAAGTATTCAAAAGTATAAGTATAAAACTATACCATATAAGCATAAGTTAAATCCAATACTTCACTGATAAAAAAGGTTATGTAAAATCACATAAAATTATTTATTAAAATCATGTGAAAATACAGATATTTATGTACAAATCCTACCTTATGAAATCTGTAAAATACAATGGAAACTCACTATATTTATTGTGTAATCTTACGAAATGATTACTGTGATTTCTTCATTAATCTGTGATTATTTGGTGTGACATTCAAACACATAGTATAAAGAAACATGTAATTTTATTCAGAATAAGTTTATTTATTATATTAAAAATACCAATACACTAATGTGAATACATAATTCACATAGCCACTAATTTCTTAATGAAATTGAAAATCTTCTTTTTAACGGCTGACACTTTTCTTGAATCTTAACGAACATTCTCTATATGAATTCCATAGTTGTAGGTTGTGGATAAATCCTTGAGGTATTTTATATTCAAAATATATCTAGTGTCCATTATCATTTATGTTTGTCTTTTCCAGATATACAAAACAAAGTGTCGTAGTTGGTTTCTAACCTAGAAAATATTAATAGCCATAGTGATACAACATTTGTTAGAAAAATTACAATTTCATACAATTGAATACTCACCTACTTCGATTTGTGGTCGACTAACACCACAAAACTGCTTGGAATACAAACAAATATTACTTAGGTTAGAGGAAAAAAATATTACTGTGTTCCAATCTCTCGTTACCCTCAACTAATTTGCCTAACATCAGCTTTCCTCTCAGACACCGAGCTCTAAAAATAGAAATCCAATAGTGCGTAGTTCAGATGGTAGGGTAATCACATAACTAATCCTGTACAATTTCATTCACAGAATGAATTCTGTAAATCTGTAATGTTCGCAATGTCTTTTCACGTTGGCCGTATTTTTCACATACATTATTCTGTGAATAATTTTACAATGTACTTTTGAGGCTTATATAATGTAAAATGAAGGTCACATAGTATATTTTGTGAAAATTACCATACTTATCAAGTTTTTTCACAACCATTTTTTAGGGTGTTCTTTCAACTTGAATAAATCACTTTAATTGAAATTTCTTCCACCAGCAAAGAGTTCGCTGAAATGACTCGAAAAAAGAAATTGAGTAATTATCAATTGTATGAACCATCGATAGTCCTCAAATTTTGTTTGCTGCGGACGCCTCTGATTCAGTAGGAGAAGAATGTAAATTCGATCGCCCAATATCTACAAGTAATAAGTATGTGTACGTGCTTGACTGACTGCATGTGATAATCGGGAAATTGACTCTATTCATGTATCGTGTTTGTCTAAGGAAAAGGCAAAATTATTATTTGTTATTTGTTGTTTGTTATTAGTTATGGTTTGGTTGTTTAACCGGAAACTTCAGACGAAGATCGTAATTTCAGATAACACTTTAAGGATATTGAGGATCACACCTCAGGAAATAACTAACACTTTTTGTTGTTGGTACTTTATCTAATCGTATTGCAGCTATAAAAGATAAACTAATTAATTGTGAAAGGAACAATAGTTGTTTACAGATAGCTGAACTTTTAATGGTTCACGCATTTAGTAGTTATGATGGTTATGGGAGTGTTCGATATAACTATTAAAGCTAAAAATTAAAAGATTTTACTAGTATTGGAGCAGAATCTGATCTTTATAAAGGAGATTCCAGATTTGACCAGACAAAAGAAATTAACATTAATGAAAAATTTTACTTTATAATTTTAACAAGTCATTATAGACCAGTGCCGATAATTTTTGAAACCAAATAAAATAATAGTAGGATGAAACACATTGGAAAAAGAAGAGAATATGACAAAAATGATTTACGGGCGATCAGAGGTTGGGAAGTGGAAGGGGGGAGTTTTTAAGGGTAGAAAACTGTCTCGATTTCCGGCGAAACTACAAGTCCTATGGAAAAAAGTTGAATGGCAAAGTTGTAGGTAATAAAAAGATCTACCACTTTTGTATTTACACTTTTTTCACATAACCTCAAAATTTATGTGAAAAATTCAAATAACCAAGTTTTTAGTTTTTTATTTTTATCTTTATTTCACGAAATTTGGTGAAAACTTATCTACCTTTTTATGTCCCAAACACACTGTAATTTTTTGGTTTTAAAATATTTATTTTTAACCTTATTTTGACTTAATATCGAAAAAGCAGCCTAATTTTCAATCGAAAATTCTCACGTCAAAATATCTGCTTTTTTAAAAAACTTGGTGGGCTTTTTGTTCGTTGAAATCTCTACTTTTTGATGGTGTAAAAAAATACATTACTATGGTGAATGCAAATAAGAAACGAAGAAAACTCCGAATTTCTTTTTTTTTAAATCATCATGTACAATTTTGAGCTATTTATTTAAATTTATAATTTAATTACTCTTTTGTTTATCAATGTAACACGGAAAATTACGTTTTTCGAGTAATTAAAGTATACATTTTAATAAATAGCTCAAAATTGTACATGATGATTAAAAAAAAGAAATTCGGAGTTTTCTTCGTTTCTTATTTGCATTTTCTGAGAACATTTACCATAGTAATGTATATTTTTTTACACCATCAAAAAGCAGAGATTTCAGTGAACAAAAAGCCCACCGAGTTTTTTTAAAAAGCAGATATTTTGACGTGAGAATTTTCGATTGAAAATTAGACTGCTTTTTCGATATTAAGTCAAAATAAGGTAAAAAAATAAATATTTTAAAACAAAAAAATTACAGTGTGTTTGGGACATAAAAAGGTAAGTTTTCATCAAATTTCGTGAAAAAAATTGTTTTGTAAAAGATAAAAATAAAAAAACAAAAACTTGGTTATTTGAATTTTTCACATAAATTTTGAGGTTATGTGAAAAAAGTGTGAATACCAAAGTTGTAGATCTTTTTATTGCCTACAACTTTGCCAACTTTTTTCCGTAGGACTTGTAGTTTTGCCGGAAATCGAGATAAACAGTTTTCTACCCTTAAAAACTCCCCCCTTCAACTTCCCGACCACAGATAACACTGATTTTGACCAATAGAATAGCAATAGCAATATCAGTAATAGAAATTTCTATGTTATATTCAAGTAGGTTGTTGATAGATATCTGATATTATTGACAGTTCTGTGAAAGATAATGTCAAAATTAATCTTGTTGTAAGAAATGTATCAAATAAATTAATAGGTTTCATTTAAAGTACTTATTTATATTTTGTCGTAGAAAAAATAGCTTATGCAACTATCATGTAATGGCTATTAATACACTCGCTTAAGATTTATATTTACCTTAATATACTAGTTTGAAATGGTAACGTTTAATTGAACACTTTAAGATAAGACTCAGTAAATGGGTCGCAGAAAACACTTCAGCTAAATTTTCTTCAATTTCTTCATCGAGAATCAGTTTTCAAACGATTTTCCCAAAAACTTATTATTTTCAGACCGAAATCTATACAAGGGAAAGTAATATTGGATTGATCACAAAAAAGTTTACTTTCTACATTGAATAATATATGCCACTTTGGCAGACTTTTTAATAAATGGCTGTTTTGGGATCCATAAATTTTTTGGACGTAAAATTTTATGAAAAATGTATGTAAATGATCGTATGATTACTTTGAAATTGTCGACATATGACATATTTGATGACAGATGGATTGTTCATAATGGCCCATATCATTGGCCAACGGCTATTTGATCATCGTCCTCAATATTCACCTAAAGGACGGTATCCAACAATAAAGAAGCCGCCCGTAAATTTCAAATTTTTCAAATAAAACATATACTAATGGTATTATAAAATTGCTTATAGTTAATAAATCATCGATCTTTAGTAGCAAATACACAAATCCAACTGATTTCGCACGTCTTCTGAATCTATAATTATATTAATTCATTCCTTTCTATGTAATACCGTCCATTTTACGACAAACATGGTAGGCACGCTACTGTCAATCTGAATTTTGACAGTTTGCCATTAAAGTTTATTACAGAATTAAATTTGATACATTTTGTTAAAAAGTATTAACAATGAGTAGATTTCGGGAGTAAAAATCTTCAATAAATTGATAATATATTTAAATTAAACGTACCTGCCAACACAGTAAAGAGCAAAACTAGTATAATTTATACGTACGTACAGAATTTTTTTTAACTCGGGAAATAATCTTATTAAATATAACGCGACCTTGACAAATTAGCTACTATTTTTATTGGTACTAAATTTCTCGTATATTTTACAATTTGTCTCGACATAATTTTGCCATTAATAATCAAAAATTATTAATGCCAAAATTAAGTCTCGACGAATTGATCCTAAAATAAACTCGAAATTTAGATGCAATAAAAATAGTCGGCTATTTGTCAAGGTCTTGTTATATTACTGTCGATTATTTTCAATCATTGAGTTTTATACTTTGTTTACCTTTTTTGAAATGTCAAATATAAACATTTAACAACTTTTATTTAGTATTATCAATTATTATTATTATATATATTTATGTATTGCAAATCTATGTTAATACCCAAATTTCAAAATGTATTTGTAAACTACCCTGTTTATTTGTTTATTGCAAATCGCTTTAACGCCTTTAACTCACACATAACTCAATTCAACACTCAACAATAGTTTTAGAATACGTCCTAAACCCTTCAAATTACATTAAAACTGAGAAATGTCAGTCTAAACGAATTAAGCCAAATGCAATCGCGCATGCCTTGGTGGCCCTGTATTTCAATATATAACAGCTCAATATTTTCAATTAAAAAAATTGGAGGCGTATAGATTTATGTGAAATTGATAAAGAAAATATTGAACATTTGTGTGTAAAGTGTCTTTTGCATAAATGACTATATTCTCTGATTTTAATACAAAAAATAATCTTTCCAAATACAACTGGTCCTCTCAAATTTTATAGATTAAATTCTTGGTCTCCATACTCAAACGCCTTTATTTCAGACAAAACAACTCAACAAACTGATTTGTTTTGGTGGTTTTTCCAAATAAAGCCGTTTTCGTGAAAACCAAAAATTTAATCGATTATTTTTTTCATCTGTCAAAACAGTCAGATTTTGTGGTTTCAGCCAATAACAACTCAGGATCCTAACCAATCATTGTGTTTTATACTGATAAAACCGCTTCGTCGTTTTTGTTTATTGATTAAACTGTGTTTACCTATTTGAGATGTCAAATGTAAACATTTACAATTATTATTATACTAAAATGTATTGCAAATCTATGTTAATAACCAAATTTCAAAATGTATTTGTAAACTAACCTGTTTTTATTAGTTTATTTCAAAACATTTAACATTTTTAGATACCTCACTTTAACACTAAACTTAAAATTAATTAAATTAAGAAAGACTTCATTTCATTCTTCTTCTTCGCTTTTATTTAAGGCGCCGTTTCGCGGGGTAGCCAGTCAAAAAATCGCCTTTGTGGCCCTGTATGTAAAACTATAACAGCTCAGGTTTCAATTTAAATTTGTAAAGAAAATTTTCAATATTTGTGTGTAAAGTGTCTTTGGCATATATGATTTAATATGATTAATATGATTTAAGATAAAATCACTCGTCCTGCGGACTCGTGATTTTATCAATCAGTTTGTTTTCGTGGTTTTTCCAAATAAAGCCGTTTTCGTGAAAACCAAAAATTTAATCGATAAAATTTGGAGGACTCGTGGTATTACCTTTGATAAAATTTCAAATTTAATTAATTGGCTTCCTAAAACTTTTAATCAAAACTCTTCACGGCACTTCCTGCATTTCTTTTAACTTAAGGTCAATGGATTTTTAATTAGCCCAATAAACTTTTCCCATTTCTCTTATTTGTACGATGAGACGCAAAAACGTTATTGCATTTCACCGTCCATCTGGGGGCAAATAATTAAGATCATTAAACAATGTTGGATTAAATCAAAAGAAATAACTCAATTTTAGAGCCACTTACTTGTAAGAGTGAGCAATGAAAAATAAAACATACTACGTTAATAAAAATTCAAGTTTGATTGCTTTATCAGAAAATATTCGTGTTGTCGAAATAATTGGAAAACTATTGATTTTATTGAACTACCTATACGTCATCAGTATGGAATCATATAAATAAAAACGCACATATTACCGTCAAATATGTAGTTTGACTAAATTGTAAAATATTTGTTATCGGTCTCGACAGTATTTCAATAATTTTTATGGAACTGTAAAATATCATCAAGGAATTAAAATGAATAATATTTGTACTGATATATTTCTACCGAAATATTTTATGGGAGTAAGCAAATTGCACAAATGAAAAGCAAAATAGTCAAATCTCCCAGGAGACTATTATTCTTTTCATTTGTGCAAAATGAATAATAATTGGTAAATTTTTGGATTATCAATCAATGAAATGATATGATTATATGTATTATTTAGCTTATTTTCAATTTATTTTTATAAAAGAATAACTGAGGTTACTAAATTTAATACACTTTAAGGAACAAGACAAAATTTTATACAACGTTTTCGAAGAATTCAAACAAAACTAAATTAATATTTCGTTCGAGTTGCCACAAACCCTTGTTTAATGAATAATTGATTCGAGAAGTAAAAAGTTGATAAAATCAATAAATATCCTATTAACTCTTGACGATTTTTAATTGTTTTGTCAACAAGTTTAATTTATATGTTTTATTCATGAAAAATTGAATTTATTATCCGCACGAATTTTTTCTTCGCGTTTCGTTGTTTTCTTTTCTCTTTCTAACGTTCTGGAATACTGGAATCATAAATCTTAAAGGGTAATGACCCTAAAACTTCTAGTGGAATCAAAAAACGGAACATTTATTTGAAAAATGCTGAAGATGCGAGTGAAGTCAATAGTTGAAACATATTTTTATACGTCTACATATGAATAAAAATATTTCTGTTGCAAAATATCTTTAAACAAGTCATTAATTTTGAAGAAATAAATATTTTGGAAACAAAATATTTTATTTTATTTTTATTAGTTGTTTTATGAAAACCCAAAATTAAATAATTAGACATCAATTTTTTGCATCCGTATACGAGGTATGTCAAAAAATATGAATTTTGCTTAAAAATAAAGTACCTTTATTTGTGACAATATCGAAAATTGTTATATAGAAAATGTGTTTAGATTAAACAATAACGTTCAAATATGCAACAATGTTTATTTAGTTATTTAGTTCCGTGCGGGGTCCTGTCAAATAATTAAACGTAATTTTCTTATATATTTTTAATTAATTATAACTGTACTAAATAAATAAATAAATAAATTCGAGGTATGGTATCAACTTCCAACAACGTTTTTATTGTTCAAAAACGAATATTACCGACCATAATTTAAGATTATTTGAAATTTGGGATGCGAGGGTTTAAGGAAATGCCAATTACTGTTATTTGTACTGTTGCCAGATTGAGCGTTCTTTTCGATAATATTGGAAACTTTAGTTTTTTTAAATGCAACTCCCTGTAGATTGTTTCATTTTTTATTTTAGCCGTCAAACGCCACATTAACGATTTAACACTTGAGATTTAATGTAGTTACAGAGGTCTTTCACAAACAATATTTCTAGTGAAAATTAAATTACAACACTTGAAAGACAGAGGATTGAAAGGATTTTATTAACAACAATAATCAAATAATCAAGTGCTCGAAATGTACGTTGTTGGTAATTTTACAGTGACATAATCGAGGATAGATTGTGTAAACTATATTTTTAAGGCTTTATCTTGACATTAATTGATTCATCGATAATTCTTTGCCCTAATTCTACAAGAACGTTTAGTTTTATAACGTTATTTTTATGCGCTTTCAATAAAAATAGTCTTCTGGATTAAAATCCGGTGAACGCGGAGGTCATTCAATACTTGCTCGTCTACCAATCCATCATCGTAAAAATACCTCAATCACGCTTAAAAAAATGACACCAAACATAATTAAAAATGTTTTTATTGAGTTTATTACTTTTTAACCTAATTTGGAAGTGTCTTATTTATGTACCTAATTTTTTATTGCGATTTTTTTGTGTTTAATAATATTTATCCAACACATTACAGTTATGACTCTCATTATTAATGTCATTTTAGACAATTAAACTATCAAATAACTCACGTTCATATTTAATGTAGTATTCTATTTATTTATTACTATTACAAGCAGAATTCACATTGATATTGAAATTAAAGGAAAACGCTAACGGTTTATTCAAATTTGAAGTCATTGTAAAATTCGTTGGTTCATTGGAACCAGACGCTCTCATATCGGTACAGCTGATGATAGTGCTGGAAAACGCCGACGCATTAGAACCTTGTAATTTTTCTGCAATTTGCATTTTGTTGTGCACCGATTCTTATAGGTATCCTTCTGCTACTGTCGAGGACTTCCATCCGCCGTGACGCTTCAAAGTAATTATGTTAGCCCCTGCATTGGCCTAAAGAGTCGCCGACGACCTCATCAGGCAGTGACCGGTTAGAGCGCTGGTTCCTCCAATTTCAAAAACATTGCAATTCTTGAAGTTATTTTCGACAACGTATTTATTCCCACATACTGGCTGGTACACCTCCCATTTTTGTAAAAAACAAAAAAGCGGCTAGAACTAGTATTTTTTGGTCTCAAAGACATGTATTTTTTACACAAATTGATCGGGTTGACTGGAAATCCTTCTTCAAGTATGGTGAAACTTCTCGATTTCTTGGTTTTAGTGTCCGGCAAAACAACGTGAAAATATTTCCCTTTGTATTGAATGTTTTCTATTTTCAAATTGACCAATTCATCGCATCTACAAGCACCGCTAATCCCCATTATCAAAGCCACTTTCATCAACAGGTTGTCGGGAGCTTCGTTCAAAAACTTCTCTATTTCAGGTCGTTCTAATGTCTTGGACTTCTTTGGTTTGTATCCCTGTGATTTGCTTTTCAAAAAGCTCGTTAGTTTGCCATATTTTGAAATGTCGATTTTTTTATAAAGGTGAATAGTCGAGCGAAACATCGAGTATTTAGTCCATAGCGACGATGGGGCTAATTTTTTTTGCAAATGTTAAAAATCAGCCTATAGAACATTTTTATCGGTGAATTCATCCAAGACCCAAACATTTTAAACCCTTTGTCGTAAGCATCCCGGGACTTTTCTGGCAAAATCTGCATCGCTGCTTCTTCCGCTTCCATAAGGATATCCTCAAGAACGTAATTTTCATCGGTTTCTTCCATTTTCTATACTTTTTTTTTCTTCAAAAAAGCTTCAATTTTCTGAAATGAAAACTGACAAGTGTCAAAATCTATTTAAACATCTGCTAACAATGTATCATGCCCGTGGCAACCAAACAAACAACCTACTTTGACCAAAATGTAAAAAAGTCACTGTCAAGTCATTCTGACATTTATAGGGTACTGCAAGTAGCTTTGATTTGATCACAAAGCTTATTAATTATTATCTCATAAAAAACGATTTCTTCCACTTGTTGGATAAAACATTGTATGCCACTCGCGTTTTATGTTTCCTAAGTCACTTAAGAATTTATACCACTCGGCTTGACATCTCGCTTGACTTATTTTCAACATAACACACTAGTACCATAAATAACTATTATTATACATTTCATTTGTTAACTTAGTTCTTATATACATTTTCCTATACAATTGTAAATTATTGCCAATATGAAAATAAAGTGTATATCCATCTTGTCAGAGGTGAACTTGGGACAATAGGATTAGAGCATTTTCAGGATCTAAGATCTGTTATGGATACCAATAACCAAATCAAGTACATAATGTACTTTTACGATCACAGACAGTATGGATTTTTAGAATATAAAATGGGAGATCTATTCAACATTCAACATCCATTCTCAGACTGCAAATATCTTAATTACCAGGTTCAATCAATCAATGATGATTAACAGAATTTAGGGCTTAAAAAATGAATCTATACTTTGCGATTTAGGGATTGCTTATTTAAGGTTCCTTATTCGGTATCTGAAAAAAAGGAGCGAGACATATTTGCCATTGCAATGGTTTTATTGGCTTGAAAGGCTCTGATCGCTTGATTTCGTCTATTCTTGAATTTTTATTTGATATGTTAACCCCAAGATACTTATAGTGCCGTATTTTCTCGAATTCCAAATTCCTTACTCTTAACTTTTGTTTCCTGACAAATAATATATTAAAAAATTTTCTATATTTTTTGAGCTCCTAAATCTAAATCTAATCAAAACAATTGGGCTTCACTATAGTCGAGTTGTCTGAATGGATGAATTTATTATTCTCTTCAAAATTCTTTGGTTTTGTTTTGGTCTCATTAAATTATGTAAATTATTCAGTTTGTATATATTATCATATATTAAAAAGTTACTGACTTTATAATTGTTTTAGACTAAGTACGTTTTAGAGGTATATCGACTTTTAAAATAAAGTATCTAATTTCAAATAATTCAATAATTATTATTATTATATATATTATATCTATATAAATAAAAATCAATTGCCGATTTGGATAATTCTTTTTTTGTTGTATTTTTAATTGTCAAGACAAGGTTTGTATGAAAGAAAAAGTTGAAGTTGAAATTTATTTTGTGTGCATTTTTCAGATTTTTATCTAGTCCCCAACAAAAATATTGCAGGTTAAACCATGAAAAAAGTTCAAAAAGTTGTTTTTTAAAAATGCATGTCTATTTATGGGTAAGAGTCTCACCATTAATACTTTATAAAAAGTAACTATACTGTGTAGTGTAACAGCAAAAAAAAATATTAAGGCTGAGAAGTTATTCCTTCTTTGAAAAATTACCCTTCAAAAATTGAATTTTGCCAATTTCCGACCAATAATTTTGAGCTGTAAAAAATATATGAATAAATACATATAATTAGGTAATTATAGGTTTTTTTATTGGCCACAGTGTACTGAACTCAATGCAGTTTATTTCAGAAGGCTAGGACGATCCACTGCTGTACAATTTAAAAAATCGTAGATGCCTGCAAACGCGAAAAAAAGCGTGCGGCCTAAAACAAATATGGCCGCCATTTCCAAATGGTACACAGTAAAAATTTTGAAAAAATATTTTTGAACCCCCAAGACATAAGCGAACCTACCTACCAAATATTATTTTTTTTTACTTTTATTTAGATCTAAATATAAGATTTAAAAAATTAGATCGAGTGTCACATTTTCGAAAAAATTAAAGAAAATTTTAAATTTACTGTAGGTTGCAAAATTCGTAATAAAAATTTAGAGTTACCATCTAAAGTTACAGATTTAAACTTAAATAAATTAGACATTTTCGCGAAAGAAATTCCTTTGGCCATTGAATTATCAAAAATTGTAATTTACCATTCCAAATAGGTACTTTCGCCGATATGAATATAACCGTAACACCGAACCTTAATATATTTTACGAATTTTCATCCCCAAGGCCATATAGTTCCCAAACGACATATTAGGATATTAAAATTCCGGGAACACTTCGTATAAGCAAAGTGGTATGGTAAAAGTCATTCCATTGATAAAAACGGCGTATTCATGCTCACGTTTCGCCAAAATGCGTCTATCAGTGATAGTCAGTGGTTGGCACTTGGTAAAGCGACCGCGGCCGGTTTCATGCAGAGATAAAAACCATTGATATTTTAGATACCATCCAAATGCCTTTACCCCTTGATGTTTTCAGAGGCGTCCGATTTGTTTTTATCCATACATTCTGTCCTGTCGACTGATAATCAAGAGCATTTAAAAAACATGTTGAGGTGTGTTTCACTTTCATTTTTGACCTTTATTTGTTCTTAAATTCATTATTTATACACACAATATTTTTATGTGAAGCTTAATATTTTTTGATTTTAGATTCTCCGGATCACTTGTTAACCACTTGACTGTAGGAAATTTTTCTACAAGTGTCGAATGATCACTATTATATTGTAACGGTTGACTAAGTTGACTAACTAAGTAAAGAGAATACAAAACTTATGTTCAATACGCAGAGAAAAACTAAAACAAATAATTTTATTAATACAGAATGTAATTTCGAAAATAATGTTTGAAACTAATTTTAACGTAGTAATTGCAAAAGAAAATATAAAATTCCAGATGTCAGATTTTAAGACGTTTATCACGTAAGAGATTTTCACCAACAATTTTGGGATATTTACAAACAATTTAGCAAAGATTTCAATAGCAAAATTTAAAGTAATATAATCTCATATAAGTCTGCGATCACAATAACAATAAGAACATTGTTATTTTTGAATAAAAAGAAATTTTAAACTTAACCTCCAATTTCAATATGAAGATGTATCAATATGATCAATTTAAATTCAGGGAAAATACAATAAATCGGGAAAATAAAGTGTTGGGACTTCTAAAATCAAAGAATTACTGTAAAAAAGGCAGTAATAATAAAGTTGTATAGAATTTTAGAAATCGGTAATGACGAACTTAAAAAGTCTGTGTGTAAATTTAATATAAGTAGGAATCGTAAATAAATTATATCAAAATAATTCTTTTTGTCTCGAGAATGATTTGGTAATAAGCAAAAATTGTATAAAAATTGATAATTTTTGAATTTTATAAAAATTTTAAGTAAAAAATTGTCAAATTTTAATCTAGAGAGCCGTGATATGATGGCTTATAAAAACTACTTTTCGCTGTCAAGCGAGGCTTTTTCAAAATCTCTCGTGTTCACGTCGGTGCTGGTAATAAAAACAAAAGAAATTTAAAATCAAAACAATACTGATTGAAGATAAAAATTAAAAGAAATTTACGTGTCAAATTAAGTGAGGTTATATTTTTGTAAATCAAGAAACTTAAAGTTAAATCAAGAGAAGAAGCCCGATATTTGTTTCATCTTTGTTCCTGTTAAACTATCAAGATCCAAATGTATCCTGTATTGATTTATCCTGTTCCTGATTTTGATTCCTGGAAGATTTTGCATCCATCCCATTTTTAATTGACTAGGAAAGTAACCAGAATTAGAAATAAAATCTAAGTAAAGGTACCAATGCACAATATTAAATATAGAGAATTAAAAACGTTTCAAAATAAAAAAAGGCCACAAGTATTTTATTTAATTGGGTTAGATTATATTGTAATTAAGAAAAATAATTTAGATTAGGATAAGGTAAGAGAGTAATTATAAGATTCGTATTAATTGTTGATTTTATAAATAAGAAATGTATTACGCTTACCTTATTCTGGCAAACAACTCTTATTCTCACATAAACTAAAAGGTTAACCGTCATTTTTATGATTATTAATAAATGTTTTCATATTCACTGAGTCGTTATTATCGATTTTTACAATCACGCGGCCAATAGCTGAAGCACTGCCTGGGATTAAGACTCTCAATTTTTCTACTGGAAAGTAGATGGCGCCCAAAATTATCAACAACATATAATTACATTCTGCCAGAAATTACGACAGAAGGCAATAAACAAAAAGACCTAGCAAAATTTTAAAACTGTTCTATTTATTAAATCTTTAAAATCAATAGTAACTTAATAGGTGTACCAAAAATAAAATTCAAATAAATAAAATAGCGAAATTAAATATTGAACAAAAGTCATTTTTCTCTTTTACACAAAAGTTAGTACGTAACAATATATTACATAATCGTTTTTCTTCAATCTATTAATGTTCTTTTTCATTTCCTTTTTAAAATTTATCCCACTTCTGATATTCTCTGACTCCTACTAGTAAGTTGCTTACCTCATCAAGGTGGATTTATTTTTATTCAATGTTTTTGTATACCCCGTTTGTCGTCGTAACCGCCACCGATGCACATTTCGTTATACGTATGATGATATTTCGTTGTTTATTTCAACTCTCGCACGCATTTTGAATTTCTCCACGTTTTCGGTAATGTGTTATTTCCGACCATTCTGTGGAGAGATCCTGACACGGACAGATTTATTTCTATAGGGTTCAAAACAGATATATGCGCAAGGGAAAATAAATCAGTGATATCTGTCAGTAGGTGGTAGACAAAAAATCGACAAACAAAAAGTGAAATTGGAAAAAATGTCAAATTGTGCTGACGAAATTGTGGTAAAAAGTAAAATAATATTTATCAAATTCGGGTGACGATAGAGGTGACAAAATTCTTGGAATATCGTTAATGTTAATTCTTTCCTGTGAGATACGTTTTCTTCACGTTGCACTTTTGACAACGTACGTCGCAGAGGGTTAATTAAATTGACAATAGGCGTACTTCAAGTTTTTACAGGTT
Source organism: Crepidodera aurea (assembly GCA_949320105.2). Lineage (NCBI taxonomy): Eukaryota > Metazoa > Arthropoda > Insecta > Coleoptera > Chrysomelidae > Crepidodera > Crepidodera aurea. The sequence continues at coordinate 59,937,139 of OX439473.1, read as the reverse complement.
AGTCATCGCCAACTAACTTAAAAAATGTAAAATTTACTTATATTATAAGACGTTGAGGTTGAGAACTACACTGCGACCTAAAAGATCTATTATGCCCCCTCCTGTCGCTATAAGGCGATAAAGACAGTTGTTAAAGAATAAATAATCTAACTAATACCATCTACTCTAAGCTGGGCAGATCGCCCTCCTCTATATCGTGCTCCCAAGTACAGATCCCTTGGATTGATTCTGCAAGGTCACACATTTCCCAAGAATATGGATATAGGTTTCGTCTCCCTCCTCACAGTATCTACACTAATCTTTTTGTACTAATCCAAGTTTCCTAAGGTGTCCTTTGAGTCGTCAATGTTCTTACAAGCATTGGATCTTTTATGATTATAGTCACCTAGAAGTCCCTTAGGCTGACTTACTTCCTTGTTAAATCTTTTGTTTTCCAACTCTCTTTTGATCTCTTCTAATATCGTGCTAGTTCGTAGAAGTATCAGACGGGTGTTTGGGCCCCTTTTCTTGCGAGATTGTCTGCAATTTCCGTCCAATAATAGAAGTAGCCCATTCCAGAACTTTTAGGAGCAGCTCTTGTATTTTAAATTTAAGAAGTAAAACTATTATTTGATTTCTATATTTTATAGATCAGTTTTAATACTTTTAAAGGTTATAGTTCTATCTACAAACCTTTGAACAAATGGATAATGCATTCCCAAGTTGTGTTTTATTAATTGATTCCTAATGACGAGGCAGCCAGACGTCGGCGGCATCACAAATTCCAAACAATACCCATTTTAATGGAAAATAGGATTTTACCAGCATCATTGTCTACAACCTAAGTAATTCCTTCTTATATCTCTTACACCGCTTGTCCTATAAATCCATTCAAAAGCGAAAACCACTAAGGAATAACGGTTTGCACTCTCAGCTCCGTTAAACGAACTTCTTTAGAACTTTCCCACCGTTTTCCATATAACTTTTCATCTGATTGTGTCTCAGCGGTTAACCTCTATTTACATTTGTATTATTGCTATTTCCAATTCCACCATTAGACCTCGAGTCTAACTTCTTACGGGCAAGGATAACGTCCTGTTTTCGTTTTTCATTCCATTAAGACTGTATGTGAGAGAAGTTTAATTTTGTTAAGTGGAACTAGTCCCGTAGGCCTGATATTGATATTTTCTAAGAAATTAGCTTCTAAAGGGGTTATCTCGATTATTTCTGTGCTATCAAGGGAATTATGTAGTTAAAGTGACAGACGAATAAGTATAAAGAAGAGTAATCTAGAAGGGACAAAGTTTTAATGAAGAAACCCGTCTTTAGGTACTGAGCTTAGACGGATGATTTTATATAACGGGTCACTGTGGTCTATACTCTATTTTTATGGCGACAAAAATATTTCATAGATTAAGAATTACTTTAACAACACTGGCAAGTAGTGCGTTAAAAGATTCCTATCCTAGGTCCGGATTAAAATATTTTATGAAATAGTTATATTATTATACCTATAGAATAGAACTTAGTTATAGTTTCAAGTGTTCCACAGGGATGCATTTTGGCCCCTTTTGTTATTTCTTCTATAGACTTCGGATTTACCTAAAGCAGTAACTTCTACTATTCAGTTATATGCCGACGATACACAACTGCTGCATTGCTTTAAGCCCTCTGAAACACAAATGGCTAATGATACTGTTAATAACGACCTAAATATAATATATTCTAAACAACACAATCTGACTATTAATGCGTCAAAAACAACAGCTGTTCTATTTAGTTCTAGAGCGAACAGAGAGACAATCTGCAAAGCTGGAGTTGAATGGGGTTAAAATTCATTTTTCAAGTGAAGCTAAAAACCTGGGCCTAGTGATCAATGAACTTGTTCATTTGTTAAATAAAGGCATTTTTATTTATTTATTTATTAACTTAATGGCTAGAGTAGGTACGTCTCTGCTTTCCACTTGATTCTTTTGGAGTTTTTCACTTCTTATTCGTCAGCAACCTCTTTTACATCATTCTCGAAATAAATAAAAGTATTTACAAAATTAAAAATTAATTAAATAAACTTATCACATTGTCATTGTCCGGTTTAACATAAATAAAATTGCATAATTTTATTGTTTTTGTCCACATTTTTGTTTCCCTATATTTTTAACATCAAAAGAAATCTACTATCGATCAGAGGCCACAATACATGTTATTAAGTCCTTTTTTCTTTCTCAGTATTATAAAGCGTCCAACAAACTAGTAGCGTGGATTATTCTTTTGAAGTGGAACCGATGAAATAGGCCAATCGTTCTGAGTGATTCATGACTGGCAAATATTAAATATACGATTTTAGCAAACTTTTTTTGTAAATTTATGACGTTCAATCCTGATTCGACATGATAATCCATAATAAATCAAATGAAAATAATTTCAGACTCGTATAACTTGTTTGGAGAAAGTTACAGACGATTATGATAAAATACCATTTTGACAATTCAGTTTTTCTGATATTTAGAGAATAAATTCGTTGATTGGAAGACTTTGACAGTATCTGGCATAAAATATTACTTTATACAACTGAATGCTAAGGACTTCAAGTTCCGGCGTTCTACAAGGAAGCGTTCTAGGGCCAGTACTATTTAGTTTATATGTCAATAATCAACATAAAAAATCATTAGTTTTGTGGCAGTACTGAATAAAGAGGCCAATTGTGAATATCTGTACAAAGTTTCAATGTGATAAATTACCAATGATTTAAAAGCAGAAAAGAAAAATCCTCCTTTCCATTTATATTATATACAAGTAATTTAGTATCCAAATTTTTGGAAAAACATGAATTAAATACTTTAAACTCTGTATCTTTACGTGCCGAGAATTCATATTTTTAAGCAATAATTAAAAAACTTTTCAACAATCCCACGGTAGCTGTAAACTCATATAATCTAGGAAACTTAGTTCCTTCCTGATGAAATGTTTCGAAGAAATAAATTATCACTTCCGTGACACCAAAGAAACTAATCAAGGATATTACATATTAATCTCAAAAAAAGTCCATCCAATTAGTTCCAAGCTAATATCGAACCAAGGTCAACTTTATTTCCAGTATATCCGGAAAAACTCGACTACTATTTTCATGAGTTTTAATTCCACGCAACCAACCTCTGGTATAGAAATATACCGTTAATATTTGAATAGAAGCTTCAAATTTATTTATTAGTTGCGATGAAAGGACGAAACCTTCAATTTCATACACATAAATGAAAGGGTTTCTAAAAGCACTTACGTAGCAGAGGTGAAAGAAAGATGTTGTTAACGCCTTGAAAATAAAACGAATCGATCGATACCATCGTGTCAAGCCTAATTCATTTTTTTATCAGTTACAAAATATACGTTATTTGGAAGATGCATCAGTTTGTGCTTCTAAGGAATACGTCGTAAGATCATGAGCTGCCAAGAATGCCCTAGATAGAGTAAAATTTCGCAAACTCCTACTTTAATTCTTTACTTCATCTACATATTTATTAACTTTTTATTTTTGTTCATATGACATGTCTGTTAAACGGCGATAATTCATTATGTATACTGTGTACTCGAAAAATGAAATAAATGAGTAAAATCGCAATCGAGCCGGAGTTATATATCTGTCAGAATAGGAAAGTTCAGATGTGGGTGCCTATATATTATTTACGGGGTACATAAAATCATCATTTAAAAATACATTTTTTTTGAATATGTATTATTGAGTATTATTTCGGTATGCAGGTACTTTACAAAATGTTTGTTGATTTTTTTGCAATTGTTATGTAAATGGTAGAGTTATCTGTTTGAGTGAATTAACAACAAGTTATATAACAAATATTTTTCAAAACCTATAAATTTGACTACTAGTTATACCTACATTACATTGTTTAAATCGTTATTCATCATTGACTTCTTGGAAATCTTAGCTTAGCTTAGATTGTAGAAAGTAATCTGAGGGTTCAAAATCTATAAATGTAACTATACTTATATTAAATATGTAAATAGGATAAGTCCTTATTTTATCATCTTCTTGGAGATTACTAATGCCATGGAAAAACCAAAATGAAGACCACAGGGAAAAAACAGGGAATGTCACAATATATGCAAAATTGAGTTAATGCCGCCACCTTTTGATAAAATGCCTATATTTTATTAAAGTTTACTGTCCCAGGCAATAACACGGTACTGTCGCATAATATTCGTTTATTTACATATCATACACAGGGGAATAACAGGGAATGTCCGTATGACAAATGATAAAAACGGGGAATGTCCGAAGTTTGTAATTTCAGTCATTATCGTTAAACTTTTTAAACACTAAGACAGTATCAGTTACTTGTTTGATTATTTCAGACGTGTTGATGGAGTTTTCCGAAAGTCAGTGGATATTTTTAATATCTGTATTAGTTACTAAAATAAACGAAGTAATGGATGAAGAACAAAGCGACTTGAAAAACATTGGGAAGTTTAGGAAAAGGCCGAGTTATGGGCGACTTCGGGATGTGAATAAAAACTAAAATTAACAACTCATGAATTAGGGAACGATTGTCTGTGTAAACAACTGAAGTGTTTTCAAATGATGAAAGACAAGCCGTTTTAAACAACTTTAATTGACTGGATTCAACAAATACACAAAATTTATACTTATGCGGACTAATCTCATGTAACAATATCAAACGGAGACGTTCTCGAAAATCTGAAGATATGGCTTTACTGCATGATAAGTCTTATTGATACCATGTTAACATTAAAAGAGAAACGAGCATTTTAGAAATACCTGTATGTCATAAGGCGTTTATATCCATACATGGCATTACCAAAAGTAAACTAGAGTACCTATAAAAAAAGTCTGTTAAAAGTGTAGACATTCAAATATTACCAAAAACGATGTGTACTATAAGAGGCAATTATCTATTTACCTTTTTAATAAACACATTTTGGCAAGCAACGAAGTTAGATTTTATGTATATCCTGAAGCAGTTGCTAATAAGGGAAGCTGTGAGGTCATTTCAATGTTACACAACTTTATAGAGAATTATCTTGGTTCAGGAATTAAGCACTTGGAAGCATTTTGTGACTCTTGTGGGGGTCAAAACAAAAATTATAATTTAATCAAATACATGCACTACCTAAGATTGTGCAATAAATGACACTAGTTCCCAAGAACAAAGACATTAAATGTCCTACACTGCACCAGCGTCTGGACTTCAACAACTACTCCTTGGACTATTGCCCCCCCAGGTATTGAATTACGAAAGTCCAGACGTGGTTTGGCGCCCGACCAAGTCGAGGCTTTAAACCCAAAACTTTGATTTTATTATTAAAGGAGCTAGGGGATAGGATGTCGAGCTAGCCTACTTCTTACTGAAGAGGAACAATAATTCCGAAACCGGTCTAAGAATGGCAAGCTCCTTTAATAATAAAATCAAAGTTTTTGGTTTAAAGCCCCGACTTGGTTGGGCGCCAAACCACGTCTGGACTTTCGTAATTCAATACCTGGGGGGGCATATAGCCCAAGGAGTAGTTGTTGAAGTCCAGACGCTGGTGCAGTGTAGGACATTTAATGTCTTTGTTCTTGGGAATAAGTGTGATTTATTTCACAAACTTAGGTAGTTTTGGTACGCCCATGGTCCTTTTTTGGTATTTTTATGGTTAAAAAAATTCCAACACCGTTACAAATACATGCACTATATTGTACATATCCGAAAGAAGCTTGACTTCATAAAATTAACTTTTCCAATTAGGGGACATTCATACTTAGAATGTGACCGGGTTATGGCAGTTATAAACCAAAAATTTGCAGCTGAGGTCCCCCATGATTGGGTGCAAGAAATTGAAAGATCAAGGATAAGTCCAACATCATTACACGTTGAAGACACACAAAACTATTATGACAAGTTATCTTATTCGGACAAGAAAGACGAAAAGGTCAAGCAATCTTCCATTAAAACAAGGAAGACGGTTTGATGTGAGTGTTGTGTGAGTAGATGCGCTCATTAATATTTACCGTGAATTACATGTTGGTTTTCTTTATTTTACTTGTAGATGAACAAAAATAACAATAATTATTTTTTTTATATTTACTAGGTTGACTTGTAATATATTGTCAATATATTTGTGTTTAGTTGCTTCAAATTTATGTATTAATAAAGGGTCTTCCAGGTTTTAAACTTTAAAATTCGTTTTTCTCGAAACTAAGTTTTTGCGACATTCCCTGTTTTTACCCTGTGGTCTTCAAATGATAACATGGGGGGGGGATTATAAGATACCTACCTAGGATTTGGTATGAAGATAAGATAGGCAGTTGTAGTTAGTATCTTGATCAGTTCCCAATATTATCTACCCTGTTTGATTAGCCTTCTATATGATCTATTATAGTAAGACGTTGTGGTTATTTTCGGTTAATAGTGACAGTAGTATATAGAAAAATGCAGTGTGGTACAAGTTCAAAGTTTACACCAGTGAAACGTATAAAAAAGTGTGCGTTGTCAGTTAACGAGAAAATATTTGTAAGCAATGTTTATAATTGCTTAAGAATGGAAAATCCTTCGTTTTCTGTTGACGATACTGTTGAAAAGACAAGTAATATGATGGGTGTAAGCGAATCAACGATACCTGAAGTTATAAGTGAATTAAAAAGTGGAGTTGTTAAACCTCCAAAGAAAAATGCAGGAGGTCAGGTCAGGTTATTTTAAAAAAGAGATACCAACACTTGCCAAGGTTTTGGACGCAATTAATAGTGATTCATATTTTCCTAAAATGGGAAAAACAAAACTACCGGAAACTCTAATAGATTTGAAGTTCAAGTGGGATAAACAGGACAGGAAAGCAGCAATTATTGATTCTGAGGAAATTGTTTGTTGCAGAACCATTTTTAAATTACGTGCAGAAGGACGAAACCTGGGTGAATGAAGGTTACACAGTTATCAAAATGTGGCAGGACACAAACATTCAATCTTGACGACGGCTTTTTTGGAAGAATTATCTACAGGATTGAAGGTTCCTTTCGGTGAAGGACGACGTCTAATTATAACTCATATTGGAAGTGATGACGGGTTTTCCAAACGTGGTTCTTTAATAGTTCAACCTAAAAAAACCGGAGACTACCATGAAGATATGAAGGCTGATGTTTTTGAAGAATATTTTCAGCAGATGATAGAACATTTACCCAACGGTTCAGTTATAGTAATGGATAACGCTAGTTACCATTCGCATCGAACGCGTGCCAAATACTTCTTGGAAGAAAGATCATTAAGTGGTTAACAGACAGAAACATTAACTAATCAGAAAAATCAATAAAAATAGAACTACTAGAAATTGTGAAATTAAATAAGCCTCCAGTAAGTTATGTAGTGGATGAACTTGCAAAAACACATGGTATTGATGTTGTGCGTCTTCCTCCCTATCACTGCAAACTAAATTATATTGAACTGATATGGGCACAAATTAAAGGATATGTAGGTCGACATAATACGACATTTAAGTTAAAAGATGTAGAAGCATTGTTAGAAACCTCCATATCACTTGATACGAAGGAAAATTGGCAAAAGGCAATCGAGCATATGTTAAAAGAAGAAGAAAACATGTGGAATCTGGACAAAATCTTGGATGTCGATACTACAGTGCCACCCTTAATAATATCAGTGAATAATGACTCATCAAGTGAATATAGTGATTCAGAGACTTTCACGTATCCTGATCTTCGAGAGTAGGTAAGCATATCTATTTTATATCAAAATGTTACAATCATATTAGTAAAAAAGGAGTAGGGTCTGGTGGCGCGGCGTTGAGACCACCCAATTAACGCTGCCAGAAACTAAACCACCAAAAAAGCTCAAAACCATGCAAGACTGCAAAAACGCAAGCAAAACCGGAGCATGTCAAAAAAGTGGTGAGAATATTGAATTTACCAAGTTTACCCACCAAAAAAACACAAAAAAACAAAAAACTGGCCTTAGCCAACCAAAAAAATTTTTTTTTCAGGGGTGAGTGGCGAGGGGACTCACCTAAAAGAAGCACCCCGGCGGTTAAATTACAATTATTTAAGTTTAAAATGGTAACAAAAAAATAATAATCCAAACAAATACACCCTAATTTACCCAACCGTGCGCTCATCAGAGTCTTAAAAGGGATTAAAATAAGGATAGTCTATTGTTATGTCCAATAAAACCGGGCAGCACAGGCAAAATTCTTAATTTTAACAGACCTTTTAACTACCGGCTATTTAAAATAACGGATTTCGTTCGAGCCGCCTGTGCTGTAAAACTTCCATAAAATTTTGATTTATTACTCCATGTCCATTGCGATTTTACTATAGTACTCATGAATGGCGTAGTGTTTATTGAAATTGAAAAAGGATCTGCTTTTAGGAGAAGTTAACTATTGTAGTTTTCTGAGGATTTATCGAGTTCCTCCTCGTTACACCATCTCCAACGTTCCTAACGATCACTGGGTCGTCGGTATATCTTAGGTCCTACACTTATGTCCCAGTGTAGGAGTGATAATACATATCCTTAAGAAAATGAAAAAAAATATTTCTACGCAGCTGAATAAAAGTAATTAAGCCAATTTAATATAACGAAAATTACGTTTATTTTGCTCCATGACATTGTGTTTTAAAATTACTTCTGTCACTATATTTTACGTTTTTATATTGCAATAATATGTCGCCTGCTAAGTGAGATACGTGTTTTAACTTGTTAAAACTACTTACTTCTTATTGTAGAGTCTCTAGAATTGCTATTTAAATCTTTGCAAGTTATAAGAACGAAAACGTTTTATGGAAGGATGTGGAATTTTAAAATTCCCAGAATACTTCTAAAACGAATACTTGGAAGATTTTTAAAGAAGTAATTGATAAGTTGGTCCAGTTAGTGAGGAACAAGACGTTATCAATGACAAATGGATTGTATCTAGGCTTGCTGAATTTTTCCAATAAACGGTAGAGTAGTGATTGGATGAAAAGAACTTTCCATACAAAACGACAAACTAGAAACTAGAAATTTTAGAAAATTTTATTTTTGTTTTAAGAGCAAACCGAACTCCTTGAAAAAGTTTAAAATCATTCTAAGCCTTTAGTTTTAGTCTGATTTGTGTGAAATTTTCAGGAAATACTCCTTGTGACCCATTGATTTTTTTGTAATCACAAAAAGAAGGATCCGCGCCATTCTGTATTTAATCTATGAAAATTACTACCATTTGTTTTAATAAATATCAAGTAGTTTTTAAATAATATGCTTTCCCACCCTTTTCTTAAATATCTTTGCATAGTGCTGCCTCGTCGTTTCAGAAATTTAAAGCTATCGAGAAACATTCCATCGCCAAGTGTTCCCAGTGGCGCCCATATAAATATAATTTTATATTAGAAAATCCTCATAAAATTGAAGTGAAATTTGCTTTTCACAAGAGCTCCGGATTGCTCTTAAGAGTGTAAGAAAATCATATGAGGTACATAATATGAAATAGAATTATTTTTGCCGTTATTTTAGATATTTATGAGAAAATTTCGGAGACGTCATTTCTTTATCTAAAACATACGTATATTAAATACAGTTGGACATATACAGGGCGATTTAAATTGGCCCTACAAGATAGGTTCGTTTTCATAAATAGAACAACCTATATATTGTTATATTTTTGGAATATACTTGAAACAATGGTATACTACAGACTCAAAATAAAATGCAGACATTGATTAACACCTGAACAAATGAAATTGGCAAGATGAGCTTGGAGATAAACACAAATAAATATAGGTTAATGAAAACAAATGAACTTCAATGTAAGGACATCAAACAGGGATTAAGTATGGAAATGACAGTATCGAAGTGAATATCAAGGGAGCGTAATCACTAGTGATGAAAACGTAAAGGCAGAGGTGACAAATATAATTTATAAAACAAGCAGACAGTTACCTGCTAATCACTTAATAGATGCATTTTTGGAAAGAGAGATATAGATGAAAAAATTAATTAAATTAAAAATTTATAATCAAGTAGCCTTACCAGTTATAATGTGCAGTGAAACTTGAACTATTGAGAAAATCATGATGGTAAAATAAATGCAATAGAAATAAAATACGTCAGAAAAATATAGAATGGAAGTAAAATTAGAAGACATACAAATCAGGAAAGAGTATATGAAAAGAAAAATTACAAATCAATCCTACACAATATTTTTTATTGTATGAGTTTTTCGTTACATATTATATAACCTCGATTTGTGATATGGATAATATTTTCTAATTAAAATATATCTACCAAAATAGACCGAAGCCAAATTTTATGGTATGGACATATAGTGAGAAAAATACAAGAGGCTAGAAGTGGTATAAAAAAAGGAGGAAGAGAACATGGATAACATTAGATGGGACAACATGAAGAAAATGATTCAAAAAGGAAGTACAGAAACTTGAACTTTGACGATATCTTGGAATTTAAAGTTCCTCATTTTTTAAAATAGTAAAATACCTACATCTTTTGAAATTTGATTTTTTTAACGGAAATACTTGTTCTTAATAAATATCAATGAATACTAGCGGAAAAAGACATATCTTTTTATACAATTCTTTTCAAATAGTAGGGGCAAAATATTTTGTTGTCCATAACGCATAGTAAACAGGTGCTTTTATTAGATATAGTAAAATTAGCTGGTATTTGTAAGCGGCTAAATTACAATAAAAAACTTGTTGTTTTTATATAAAGATAAAACTAACAACATTTCTTTTTGTTACAGGTAACATATCTTCTTGTCTACATACCTTCAGAGATAACAATCTTGTAAGTCGTTTGAATGTCTGTGTGAACATATTTTTTTCGTTATGTATACCATTAATTTTTTACTTCAGCATTAAAACAGTATGGACAGGGTGTCTAGAATTTAAAATATTTTCTATTAGGAGAAGAGTTGAAATTTTATATATTTGATCTGGAAATACTCTTTCTAATACAATGCGTTATAATATGATATAAGGAAACGATTTAAGAATTTCATTTATTAGATTCGACATTCTAAAACCGTGTTCTGTCTTTCGGTTTCGTCAGTTAGGCTTTCGAATCCAATAAATCTAATTCCCAACACGTGTGTCAATAGCTTTGTAATGTACATTATTTTTTGACTTTCCTTCCTGTCGACTCTCGAACACCCAACGTTCAACTGCCCATGCGACAAACGGCAATTCAAGATTTATGCCACACACGTCCAATGATTGACCTTGTGATTATTCGCATACCGTTTGCCTCCAAACGCTGCCTACGCTCTTCTTCAGTCTCATTGACCGGACGATTATAAACTCGGCTTACGTTACGTGTACGCCGACAGACATTTTGACGCCTCTTAAACCAAAACTGAAGGCAATTGATAGATAGATAACACACTGAGTTCTATAAGCTATTATTGCTGGTATTTTGTTAAATAGCGTTCTACAACGTTTTTCTACATTTTTCAGAAAACAACCAAAACAACAAATTAATTTTTTTTTCGGAAGTAATAGATAAAATAATGTAAGAAACTGAACAACTAAACGTCAATCTGTCAATATTTCTGTCTCACTCAATCACTCACAATTACAATCACAACAAAATGCGCTTACATACATTGGCCAATTTATTTTTATTTATATAGATGTTCTGTTTGACTTTTCGCCTTAAGAATTAATTCATTCAATTGTCTAAATATAAATAAATATATTTTAAATTATTCTACTTAGTCGGTTACTTTTGAATTATAATTGACCTATTTTCTATTCCCCGCTGTTCAATATAACCTCCATGCCAATACTTTATTGCCGAAAACAATATTTCAAGATACAATTTTCGGTTTTGTGATAAGATTATGAAAAAATTTATTCATACTCTTTAGGGCGAAAATTCAGGTTAAGGTACCTGCAGGTATTACGTTACGGCCTATCGTGCATGCAAATATCATTTTTTATAGCCTATCTATAAACATCTTTACATATATTTTCCATTTAGGATATATTCTGGGTTGTTTGGCGGAAATTTTCATTTAAAGAGTATCGTGTGGATTATATTTTATGTCTGGGATGTATATTTACGTTATTTTTTATGTCGCCATTTTGTTTTGTGGATTTTCAGATGGAGTTCATATGAAATTAGAATACAAAAGTTTCTCTTTATTGCCATTTATTGTAAAATGTTTCTTTATCGCGGAATAACTCGCTCTATATATTAAATAATTCAAACCCATTTCCCGTAATTTAAACGATAATTGAAATATTAAAAGTAGATTACCCCATTTTCAACAATTAATTTTCACGCTAATCATAAATTAAGCTTTCAATCTGCACGTAAATAGGCAACACAACATACATAGAACACAGGTTTCGCTGATCAAGTAAGCCTGTTAAACATTGTAGTAAAATTTGAATGAATATATTTTTAATATCGTGTGGTCGTAGAAAAAATCTTGATAAATTGCCTATATGGACGTACTCATAAAAGGAAATTAAGATAAAAATTAAATACTGCTTTTTTTACCTGGCATTCTTATTGATCTTTACAGAAATTCCTAACCTAATTTTTTCTTTGAAAAATTTCAAAATAAATTTTTTAAGGGTCTAGGCAATCCCACTCCAGGCTGATGCAGGAGCTTCGTGCGATTATTATTTTTAACTGAAATATCACATCGCTTTGAATGAAAACAGGTATACAAGAATTCCAAAGGGATTCCTCCGCCCTAACAATGTTCTGGCTCCGGTCCAAAATTCTGTAGCAAAAGAATTTTTTAAATTATTTCTCTGCGTGATGCTTTTACCGGTAGCTGCGCTCGAATAATATCACTACCTAAAGAATTTTATTATAGTCGGAATTAATCGCTAAATTTAAGCCAACTTTTTTCCGGATAAATTCTATACCTATTCTATTAACACGAAAATGTTTGCAACTGCAAGTGTGTGAACTATTTATTCAATATTAGTTGAGCGATTTCAAATAGTGACGTTAAAAATGTCATCATTGGTATAGTAGAACCCACTTGTTTTTGAGAATGAAAAAACGTTATAAAAACACAAAGGATACCGCCAATAGAAGAAATGCTGATGGATCTGGACATTTTTGAGAACTTTAATGTCGAAACACCGTACACAGTCCATATACATAAAAATAAAATAATATTTTGGCTATTAGGACCACTGTGCAAAGATTCAATAACCAACTTAGCTGGATATCGTCATAGGGGTGAATGGCGTAAAATTATTTATTATGAATTTATATTTTAATTTAATTTAATTTTAATAGAGGTTGATAGCTTCATTTTCTGATCTCTTGTGAGATTCACAAACGTTACTAATTAAAAATTAAATTAAAAACACGGTGAATAAAGTCATAAATATTATAAATTAATTAAGCTTACCTACCCTATCTCAATCCTCACCATCGGATTCACTGTCATCAACATTGATAATAAATTGGGTCGGACTCGTTACATAAGAATTTTCTTCTTTGATGACATGTTTGATTTTTTTCTGCCAATCATCAGCTGAAATTTTGTAAATTTCTTCTTTTACCAAATTTGCAACCAACCCGTCAAATTTGGGAATCACGTTATGACGCCTTATTCTTTTTTTAAGTTGTCCCAAAATTAATTCTATGGGGTTAAATACACAAAAATAGGGCGGAAGGCACAATACCTCGTGGCCCCTTTTTGATGCCATTTCATCAATAAAGAATTTTTTTTCAAATGATTGTGTGCCTAATACTTGAAGCAATTGTTTTTTTGTATAATTTTCTTCGAAATAATGATTTCTTAAAAATTCCTGAATCTCAGACTTATTCGAGTTGGTATTGGAAACTTTTTCTATTAAGCGGGAATGATATGAAGCATTATCCATCACTATGATGCTATTCTCTTCAATATTGTCTCACCCTGAAAAGGAGGAAAACTCCTATAGCAGCGAATTAGGAAAATGAAATGTCCTAGAAAATGTAATATATACCAAATGAAAATAAATAATAAACTAGAAAAAAACTAAACTCAATATTGTTTAACAGCTGATTTTCAAACCAATCTTCAAAACTTTCTCCAGATATATTTTTGTGGTAATCTAAATTACAATCTTCCAAATTTTTTCCAGAGAGTTTGAGGAAATTTTGTACCCACCCTGAGTCCGATCCACAGTGAAGAATTGTAAGTCGAGTTCCCTTGTTACAAGGAACATTTACTGAACATCTTCTTGTTCCATCAGACCATCCTCTCTTTGGCGTATCGAACCACGTTTTATCTAAATAGTACATTTTTCTGTTACTATTTCGAGATGCCTTAATTTTTTCCAAATATTGTATCCTCAATTTTATGATCCTCTGGCTTTCCATTATTACAGTCTTCTTGTTGATAGTTTGGTATTTAAATCCAATTTTCGATATCCAACGCTCTGTTGTGCTTTTAGAAATTCTTAAATCTGGCCTTTTACTTTTTAGTAAAGAAAATACTATCCACTGTTGGGAACTCATTTCTTTGGTAAGATCTATAAATAATACTACCAATTAATTTTAATATTGAAGGATCTAAAGTTTTAACACATCCTTTATCACACCTCTCTTTAAGATTTTTTGGATCAATCTTTATAATTCTATAAAGAGTGCTAATAGGAACATTTGTTAAAAAAGATGTTTTTTCAATGGCACTCCTTTCACCTTCGGAAGTTACAATATTGTTATAAACATTTATACATATCGTTTGGGCATCTTTACAAAGATATTGTTTTTTCGAGGTGGATATTTCTTGATACTCTGAAGTTATTTCACCAAAAATATTCTCTTCCTCATCGGAGCTACAGGAATCTTTGGGACTACAACCTGATACCACATAATCCGTTGGAATATCATTTAGTGATTGTTCCGATTCTTTAGATCCACTTAAAGAAACTGTATTTTCACAAGGACGAAACATATTGAAATTGACACCGAATAAATAAATAAGAAGTACACTGTAACAATGTTTCAAAATAAAAAAAAGTATGTATATGCACGGAAGCTAAGAATAATATTACCTGAAATAAACTAACGCCACGAATCACCTACCACCTACTATTCACTAAATCAAAAATCAAGTGCGAACACAAGCACAGTGTATCACTGTATGAATATTTTCCTAGCCCCCACTACTGAAGACAATATTTGTCTAACTTCTACTTCCTACTTTAATTGCAGAACAAAATGATCCCGCTTTATACAAGTCGCTAATACCGCCAAAGCCACTTGTCGGCACATCTACATGCCGCTAATACCGACAAAGCCACTTGTCGGCACATCTACATGCCGCTAATACAGACAAAGCCACTTGTCGGCACATCTACAAGCCGCCAAAGTAACCTGTCTGCACATCTGAGAATTTGTTGTCGCCTCTTATGAGTGTAACCTCACACCCACCGTTTAGTTAAATTAATTTAAGACAAAATTTTAATTAGTAACGTTTGTGAATCTCACAAGAGATCAAAAAATGAAGATATCAACCTCTATTCAAATCTAATATGCGTTATAGAAATAAATTAAAATATAAATTCATATTAAATTCATAATAAATAATTATACGCCATTCTCCCCTATAACGATATCCAGCTAAGTTGGTTATTGAATCTTTGCACAGTGGTCCTAATAGCCAAAATATTATTTTATTTTTATGTATATGGACAGTGTACGGTGTTTTCGACATTAAAGTGCTCAAAAATGTCCAGATTCATCAGCATGTGTTCTATTGGCGGTAATCCTTTGCTGTTTTTTCATTCTCATAAAGGATTGAGTTCGACTATAGTAACACCGCTCTTATGGACCAAGTGTATGGAAAAGGAAGGAGACAGACGTTTTAAAATGTTTTTATTCTTTAACTGCATAATATGGATAAATCAAAAACAATAAAGATTCTATTATTTAATTTATTACAAAAATAAGTACCAAAGTACAAAAAAAATCTAATTTTTATACTTTTATAGAAATACGTTTAATAATACTATTTTTTTGCGGAGGTGAAAAAAACCCTTTATGGGGAGGTTATGAGCCTAAAATCTCTAGGTCTACTGTGAGAATCTCCTTTCCAGGCATACTCACTAAAAACTTCACCCCCTAGTTGGGCCCGTCTGACGAAGCCTCCTGTGACACTTAGGCCTATCGGCCCATCGCATCTTACCTCTCTTCTTTTGTGATTACAATACCCAATCCAGTACTTTAGTGCCTTGTACAAGCGTGTACAGGTCCTTTACTGGGTGGGAGTTGTATAGTTCTGGCTCACCTATTGGCTGCCCAAAAATTTGCTGTCTTTTGCGGTCCAATGCCTCGCATCTACACAGTATATATGTCACAGTTTCTGTTTCCTTACCGCAGAGTCTGCAGGTAAGGTCACCATTATACAGTCCCATCTTGTTAAGGCGCCCCTTTACTGGCGCATGTCCAGTGAGGACTCCTGTGACGATTTTCAGCTGGCTTCTGTTCATTTTAACAGGTCTGCCGCTCTTTTGTGACACGGTCCCTTGATGTACTCTTTCCCGTGTTTGTTTCCTGGGACGTTTTCACAGTAATTTTTGTGTTTGTCCCAAATCCAGTTTTTTACAGACACTCCTGCTGTACGCTTTGGTACTTCTAGTCAGCCTTTGGTTCGGGGGGTTTTCCAAACATCTTCTTGCGAGTTCGTCTGCTTTTTCCCTGGTGACCCGGCACCCATATCAGTTTGACGTGATTACGGTCTGCCAGCGATCTCAGTTCTTCTTTGCAGTCCCATACCAGTCTGGACGTCACTTCCTTGCTGCACAAGGCCTTGAGGGCCGCTTGACTGTCTGATAGAATATTAATTCTCGCGTTAACTATGTTTCTCCTGTTATTCTCCCTCGCGCATTGGAGAATAGCATATACCTCTGCCTGAAATTTGGTAGTGTGAGTGCCCAATAAGTAGCTGATGCCAGTCTGCGGGTTCCTGAAGAATACACCCGAGCCCGCTCCATTCTCAGTCTAATTTTTATACTTTTATAGAAATACGTTTAATAATACCATAGTACTAAAATAAACCCTAACTTCATATGAAGTTAGCGAAACAACGCATATTTAAAAAAAAAGAGCGACAAGTTTTTTCTCCGCAACTAATTAGCGACAAAAAGGCAGCAAATTATGGGATAATCCGTTAGCAACTTTTTCGAGGTTGTCTCGCTAACTTCATAAAAGTATTATTTCAATGCCTTGAATTAAGGCTGTTTATTTAAGCAACGAAGTATCACAGTTACTCGAGACTTTTTCCTAGACAAGTGGACCACTGAAGGTTTAATTAAAATTATAATTTATAATTGTATTTATTTATTTATTTTGTTCTGACACATGCAGATTTCAAGTCAGCTTTTGTATTTAAATTTACATTATCAGTGAGTCTATCAAAATATTAATGATTCATTCGTTTATAATACAAAACTTACAAACATAAATATTATTGGGTATTCAGCCGCCAGTAAACAATTATAAATACCGAATTTATTAAATACCAACTTTGGAAAGAACAGATCGATAACGTTATCAGTTTTACCGTATAATAATATATGTGATGGGTAATGGTGTGTTTAAAAATACTTTATTGTGGTCACTGATAATAAAAATAACTAAAAGAATTTTAAAATTTATATTAGCTGTCATATTTTTGAGAAAAATAAGAAAAACTGGAGTTACACGTACCCAACAGCCAGTGGATTTCATTACTTACATGAAAAAAGCAGGAAGATGAAATCGAAAAAGTAAATAAAATCTACCAATCTATAAAAAAGTCACTAGTAAAACAGAAAAATTAGATCAAAATAGTTGAAATGAAGTAACTAAAACGTATATGAAGAATAATAACCACCAACTTTCTGAACATCACTCGATATATTGCAGATACAACTGATGTCATATATACGGACTTCTCGAAAGCGTTCGACAAACTTGATAATGGAATGCTACTATCGAAACTATACAGGTATGGCTTTTCTCCGACACTCATCGAATTCTTTGTGTCGTACTTCACTGACAGGCGTCAGTATGTCATATTCAATGACTTCAGGTGTCCCTCAAGGCAGCAACGTTGGTCCACTTCTCTTCAACGCTTTCATAAACGACATAGTTGATGATAGTTAATTTACGCGGATGACGTAAAATTATTTTTTGAGATTAACGGAATCGAAGACTGTCTTCAACTGTCCCTTAACCTAAAGCGCATTGAGCAGTGGTGTTTCCGTAATAAGCTTCCTCTTAATGCAAGTAAATGTAATGTAATGACATTCACATTGAAAAATCGGCCACTTTTATTTCAATGTTTAATCAAAGATTATTCCACTCCAACGGCCTGTCACATACACCGATCTAAGTATTATTTTCTACTCAAAACAGAATGTATGGATTCATTGCGCGCATCTCGAAAGATTTCTCCGACCCATCTACATCGAAAACATTATACTATGCCTTCGTCAGATCAAAATTAGAATATGCATTTATAATTTGGAACCCATCTCATCAGTTATACATAGAAAAGGTTGAATCGGTTCAGCGACGCTTCCTCAAACTTCTATCCTATAGAACGGACAACATATATCATTATTGGCTAGACACGCTATGAACTGCCTAAGGTGTCGTCGTAATTGTCATTCCACAATTTTTCTGTTCAAATTTATTAATAACGTATTCATTGACCCACATATTCTGCAAAAACTAACTTTCAATGAACCTAGACCATCGTCTAGAGTAGACAATACCTTTTATTTACCAACTCCACGAACAGATATTTTGAAATACTCTCCACTGCATAAAATATGTGTCAAATGTAATTCTGCAAGTTGTGAGCTTGATATTTTTTACTGTTCAATCTCTGTGATTAAATCCTATTTCTTCAGTTAATTCTGTATGTATTGTTATTTCGTTAATTTTTTTTATTTTATATTGTACTTTACTTTATTGTACTATAATTGAAACTTATATATTCCTGTTCTGTAGTTGGGTGTAACACAAATTAAGAAAGCGTGTGAAGCTGGAATATAGATAAAGAGGAAAAGACCAGAATACTAGAAAACAGAACAGAATAAGAATAAAGCTAAAGCTCTAACGTAAAATAAGAAATAATACTAATAATTGTGTACGTTTATTAAAAGGGAATCTGATCGCATAAAGTAAGAAGACTTTGGATTTACCGAAAATGACTGAATAATATTCTTGTTTTTAATATTAACAATTACTAAAATCTTGCCCCATTGTAGCAACACAAAAAATTCTGGATTGCACAGTCTGTATAAATTTTTTCAAAAACAAAATTGCATAATTTTTCTATATATTGAAAATTCCAACGTTATTCCGAAACATGTATATTTTTATTAGGAAAGTAAAATATAAATATAATTATTTAATAAAATCCGTAATAAATTTAACTTGAACTCTGGTCTCTGAGTTGGCTTAGGTCAATTTTCAATGTCATCAGTAGTAAAACACAAACATAACCCAAAATTGTGTAAGAAACCAGTCATGCATTGTTGGTAGGAAAGTGTTGTAAACTCAAGGTCACCTTTGTTTATGTAAAGTATCTGAATATTGACTAGTAATTAGACGACAATATCAAGGTGGCAAGTGATACCTGATATATTTACAATTAATTAAGTAAATTGATAGTATTATTTTGAAATTAGAGAGACCGGGGTAATTGTAGCATTTGGCAAAAAAATATTTTTTTTTTCAAGCGTATCAAAATATAAATATTATATATCATATACATTTATTGAGAAGGAATCTATTATATCACGCGTAAACTTTCTGAATTTTATACTCCATGTAGTCGCCTTATGTCTTCATTTTTTGACAGTTTAACCTAACTTAACCTTATTATCAAGTTTATTAAAGAAGTCCTGATTGAAAAATGTCGCAACAAGAAGAAGAGTAACAAATTGTACATTTCATTAATTCTGTTAATAAAGAAAATTAAGAAAATAACATAAAAATTGTTTTATTTTTTTGACCTAAAATAATTCCTAAATATTTTACTTTCGTTACAGGATTTATGGCATATTATGTTGAGAACATTAATTGTCAAGGGTTCAAAATTGGGAGTATTAGTATTTGTGCATGAAAAGGGTAAAAATTCTGTTTTGTTGAACTTAATAGTAAGTAGTTTGCTGTCGAACTAGCATTTTATCTTTGCAAGGTCAGTTTCAACTTTATTTTTTAGTGTGAGACATGTAGCGTCGCTGTAAAAATATGGCGGTATTATTGCCAAATCCTATAATATCGCCAGTTTCTTGTAATAAAAATAGATTATTAATGTAAATAGTAAATAATATGGATGCTAAGATTGTACCTTGTTGAACTCCATATTGAATATTTTTAGAATCACTTGTTACTTTACCTATTTTAACTACCTGGCTTCGGTTAGATAAATAAATTTTAAATAATTTAAGACATTCATTTCTGATCTTCCAAAGATTCTAATAGATTATGATTTACTGTATCGAAGGCTTTGGCTAAGTCTAGGAAAACGCAAAGATTTGCTCCCATTTAACGCTTTATGTATTTTGGTTGTCAATTTTAAAACTGCATCTTGGGTTCTGCAGCCTCGGCAGCAGCTCTAAGAGAGATTTCTCAGCCTGTTAGATAATATACTGTTTTTATGTCTATATTTCACTACTGACTAATTTTCAGATATAAATTCGTTATTTTCAAATAAAAATATAATAAATTGATATAGATAAACTAAAATTGGAATTAAAACCTAAGACAACTAGTGGATGTTAGAAATAGTGATAATCCCCGCTCTCTTTTCCGCAATCAATAGGGTTCTTAAAACTATGAGCGAAATATAAATATTTTACATAAAAATTCTCCACTAAATTATGTATTCAAGCCAGTTAGTTTAATTACGAACGATTATAAATCACCGCAACACTTTTCTTTGGTATATGCCACGTAGTTTTACTTCTACTCTGATTTAGTGAAACTCTTTTAAAACCTCATAAATAGCATCAGCTTTACCTTTGCGATTGTTGGAAAAATAACCAATGCCTTTACGAACATTTCCTTTTCACGTTTATCTCAGAAAAGTCTTGTTGTCCACAAGCCATATTCTCTAAAAATGCTCTTGTTAACAAGTTATATATGAAGCAATTTTATATCCTCGATACGACATCAGATATCATAAGAAAAGCAATACTTCTGGGAATAAGAAAGGTGTGATAATCCCAAGAGTACAATTTTATTTCAGTTTATTTATACACTCAAAAACAAATCTGTAATCTTGTCAATACTCCAGCAATAACTTCATTTTTATGGTGGTTTGTTCGGCTATAAAAAGAGTGTAAATTTGGAAAATTTAGGGGTGTTAAGGGTCATAAAAACTGTGCGGTCGTTAACAGGGATTTACGATTTATTAGTGAATTTTAAAGATTGTAAAACAAACCATTTTTGAACCCAACTTCTTACAGAGTCGGAATTTATATTTTTTCAGATTTTTTTTAAGTATCCGTTGCAGACCTTTTTGTAACCACCGGTCCTGTTTCTGGGCATCAAAAAATGAGAGAGGTCTCATCATGGACGCCGTTACAAAAAATGTCAGGGGGGGGGCACATTTTTTCAAACCAAAGTATTGCATTAATAGTCCAATAAATTAACGCCACAAAAACCCCAAACCTGGGCATCAAGTCTGTCCGTCAAATTTTTAATTTGCAGGTATTCATGGGTACATTTACCTCCGAAAATCTCAGCTACGTGGAATTTGTGGAAGGGTCGGAAAATGGCTCTAGAGTTCCAGAAAATCCGTTTTTCGACGATATCTGCCGAAATATAACCCTTAGAGCATTTTTGTTTAGACAAAAAATTAAGAGCAGTGATTTTTTTCGCTACACTAATATTGTTTGCAAAAACGGCGTTTCAAAAATTCGCAATTTTAAAAATCTGAAAATACGGCGCTTCCTTCCAAAATTATTGTGGTGAAAACGGAAAATTTGAATATCCTCCCAAAACTTGAATATCCTCCCGTGTTTGTCCGAAGAAAAAAGATAAGGCAATAATAACCAACTTTTTTTCACGATTAATAAATTTATTGTAAAAAATCGTGGTATTTTAGGCTGAAAATTTAGGAAATCACTTATTTCCATGGTAAGTTTATGGTGTCAAAAAAACAGCGCGATTGTGGAAGGTCGAGTGACATTTGATATGCTTTTCACATGGAATGACCCTAACTACGAGTGTGGTTTAAAAAACATTGCAAAATGGAAATTTGATACTCCAGCAAATTTAAGTTTATCGCATCTCACGCGGCGTCTTGACTAATAAATCTAAAATCCAGGGTGGGGCGTCCGCCCCCCCTTGCCCTTAAGTAACGGCGCCCATGGGTCTCAATATTAAATATAAAAAATTATTCTTTTTCATTTTGGCGTGTTCCCGCCTTAAAATGCGAAAAAAGTTGTAGATTTGTGGCCCGCTAAAAATAAATCAAGTTACGAAAAAAATTTGATTTCTAAATTGTTGTTTTAAAAGAATGATTGTGAAATAAAATAGTATACAAAACTTGGTAGAAAGTTTTATTCTTCCTTTGAGATAAAGTAAATTTCGACGGTTCGCGTCTCGGTAAACTTCCTTATCTTTTACAGTAATGAAACACTTTCCACTTCGGTATGAAATGTACTATTAAAGTTGACATTGTCAAACACACAAGATTTGGAATTTTGTAACTCCTTGTTTTTTTGAAAAACAAATTAGTAACGATTACCTATTTGATGACATTCAGATACGTAATATTTATACATTTTGTTATATGTTTTTCAATAATTTTTGTACCAATTTATACTCCGTTTTTATGGCAAAGGTCTTTATATCGGATTGTTCAATGCAGAAAAAAAGTAAATGTTGATACCTTCTTATCTAAATTTTCACTAGATTTTAGTATGACCACCCCGAAAAATCTCAAATACAATACATCATAAAATGTAAATAAGCAAACCCTAAGGGATTAACCAATAATTCTATACCTCAGTGACGGGGAACACGAAATTACTTTAATATAAAAAATAGTAAACTGTCAATACTAAGTACCCACATTTATTTTTATAAAAATAGTATACCTACTAGATATTAGGTTAGGACATTTCCAAATTTATATGATATAGATACTAAAAAAATATTTTCTCATAAAACACTCATATTTCGTTTTTAGAAATACGGTGTGATATAAATTTGTTTGTTTGTATTTCGGGTACTAGCGTCATATAAACTTATTATAATTAATATAAATATAGAGTTACATACCTAAATAAGTAAGTCCTTTTTCTCGATAAGGAATCATCATCATCAGTTTCTTCACTTCCCACAGAAATAATAATTGGTTCTATTGTTTCCTCTATTAACATATCAAGTTTCCAGAATTCTCTTACTCTGCTATGACATGTCTTATAGCGTTTTGCCAATTGTCCGGTGAAATTTTTGATATGGAGTCACATAATAGTTGACGAACGTCTTGAAATTTAAATGTTGTATTGTTTCTCGCGGCATATCCCTTCATTTGAGACCAGATTAGTTCAATGGGGTTAAGTTCACAGCGATAAGGTGCTAACCTCAACACTTTAACTCCATGTTCTTTTGCTATTTCATCTACGCTATACTTCTTAAATTTTGGTGAATGTTGTTTACAAAACTGCAATAGCTCTTTTTTGAGTAATCCCTCTTCTGCCACTATTTCTTTGGTTATTAGACAATCGGAGAGTTCTTGCTTTTTCCATTTAGTGTTAGGTAACGGTTCCTTTAATCTTGAATGGTAACTGGCATTGTCTATAACTATTACAGAATTGGTCGGTAATAAATCTATCATTTGACTGAAATATTCCTCAAAAACATCAGCAGTCATTTCTTCATGGTAGTCTTTCGTAGAATTTGAAACAAATTGTAACAAGCCTCAATCAACAAATCCTTTATCTCCTCCAATATGAGTGATAATTAAACGGTTACATTTACCATTCGGAAATTTTAAGCCAGTAGACAAACCTTCTACATATAATTGCCTGATGAGCATTTGTAACCTGTTTATCTTGCCAAACTTTTTTTACAAAATGTCCTTCATTTATCCATGTTTCATCTAAATAAAAAATATTTTTGTCTTCTCTTCTTAATTTTCTAATTTCCCTTAAATATTGCCTCCTCCAACAAATAATTTCATCTTTATCTATGAGCGCAGATTTTCTATCGTTCTTCTCCCAAACGAAGTCTAATTCATGTAAAGTTTTCCACAATTTGTCTCTTTTAACGTTTGGCAAAGTTTCGTCTCCTCTAATGTCTACTAAAAGTGTATCCAAAGGGTGTCTCTTTTTCTTCGTATCAGTTGTTTCATAGTACCATCTAATTGAGTGGGTTTTCTCCCAGTTGATGTTTTAGGTGCTACTGTAATACTTACATCCTTTCGTTGCTTCAAAAGTCTATAAATAGTTTCTTCTCCAACTCCGGTCATATGACTCATATGTGAACACTTAGAAACTATACTCCGAACAGTACTATTGAAATGTTCATGTACAAAAGGGTCATGTACATTTAACACTAAAGTTTTCATATGCACGGTTAAATTGCACTTTAATTTAACAGGAGTATAATTAGACGTTTGTGCCATTTTTATTGCACAAATTCACTTGATCAGTATTGCTTTTTATCGCCTATTATTACAGAACTAACAATTCTGCGTGTTACAATCACAGGACTACACAAACAGAAATGTAAATAACTAAAATAATTTACAATCTGCACAACACTTTCTGCCGATTAGAAATTTTAATCCTTTCTAAGAAAGTTGAGGGCTACTTAAATTGATCTTGAATTGTAAATATTTTCTACCTGTAGAAATTACCTACATACCTACCAAGAATTGAAATAAATTGGTATTTTTAAAAATTTTAGGAAGAAAACCCAAGATTTTATTTTGGAACAATAATGCTAAACATTTTATTTCAGAAATTATCCGCCACTGATTTATGTTATGTTATATTTGGGTTTATCGTCTTAAAAATTTTGTCTGAAATCTATTGTGACAATTCCAGTTCAAAAACTGAAAAGTAGATATTAAACAGTCTTACGGCATTATATGTAAACGGTCTTTCAAACATTGTAGATGAGTGGTGGGGCATGGTAAGAGTATTCTGTCTTATATATTACATGTATGAACAATATTTAAAAAAAAACAATTTTTTCAAACAGATATACGGGACTTTTGGATTTAATTAACCGAAATAGAAAATTCATAAAATGTGAAGTAAACAAATTACAAATTTTTAACCATTTAAGTTAAACGATGTGATTTGAGATATGATCAAATTTCCTTAAATTATACATATACCTACAGCAGTTATTTTGAACACGCTGAAGCTTTGAGAGACCTTATCTAAACAGGGAAAGTAAACAATATTACAATAATTAATAATGAAAGAACTAAACATTCCCGTAACTTTTTACGAGTTTTGAAATTCAAAATGTGCTTGTTTATATACAGTATAAAGTAATACTTCTGTAGTATGATTTTAATGTGACTTTTAAAGTTTATTGTCAATAAGTAAACCATAATGAAAATCGAATTTTTTTTTATTATTTCCTGAATTGGGCACTTTAAATAAAGAAATACAATGTTGGATTTTCTTAGACAAAAGTACACACAAAATCCTTCTTTTTAAGATAAAATATTTTTTCTCCACTATTGTTTTTCCAAAAATGGCGGCCAATTCAATTTTTTTTTCGAAAAATGCCGGTTTTGGCTGGACAAATACATTTTTTTTTTAATTTTTACCATGTCTTGCCGACATAAAAATACACATTTTCTCCAATTTTTAAGAAAATTCGAGGATTGGTTATTTATTGCCAATTCAGTAAAAAAAAATAATATGCGCGAATTCGTTTTTTGAGGTTAGGATGCATTTAAAAAAAAAACCTACTATACGTATCGATACTCTACTTCATTACGGTCATTTTAATTTATTTTCTATTTTTCCACGACTCTTAGATCCGGAGATATTTAAAAAATAGTGAAGTAATCCAATCGAAAAATACCAAAAATGTTTTTGGCACATATCTCGCGCAGCTCCAGCCCAAATTTATTGAATTGCTTGTCTTTATGTATAAAATCGAAAAAATTAAAAAAAAGTGACTTAGCTCTTACATCCATATAAAATTCTAATTTCACTCCACTATACTGCAACATATTAATCGTACTAAAATAAAGTATATTTACTATAATAATAAAAATATCTTGCAACTCGCTCTATATTTTAGACATGAAAAGATAAAGAATATTTTTAATTCCAGGAACGTTATCCATTACGGCGAATTCATCAAACATATTTATAAATTACTGATGAACAATCAGTTTATTAATGCTTGCATAATAAAAGAAGTTACAATCGATTGCATACGTTTCATGAATCTATACCGGAATTCAAATATCGGCAGAAAGTTTCTTGTTTATTTAAATCCATGTTGAAGTTTAATGTGTATTCGAGCATTTGCAATGGGAAGACGAGATTCATATTTTTAATGAAGACAGTAGTCAGAAAATGATTTAAACATGAATGAAAACGGTAGAAATTATCAAACCTCGACAGCTCAAATAAAGATATGCAAAGCAATTTCAACTTTGCCCGGGCTACTGCTGACGATAGTGTACCAACTGCACTCATCGAACAGGTAAGGCAACACCTGGTAGTTTTACTAGATCTCAAAATATAGACCAAGCAAATTAAAAAACATTTCAATGTAGCAGGGATATTTCCTCGTGATCAAATCGTAATGTGCAATGTTAAATAAACATTTATTAAACCCAATTCATCGATGTTTGGGTAGAACGTACTGTTAAGTTTGTTCCTTTTTTGGGAATATTATGTTAAAATCTTCCTCTTGTCTTTTTTTGTAAGTGCATCCAAATAGAAAATTTAATATGGTTTAAAGTAGGGTTAGCCATATTTGAGTAATAATTATTGAATTTTTTTTTGACCGGTTTCGGCGATCAAATCGCCATCATCAGGCCCTGCGTGGAAAAGTTATGGAGTTAAAAAACAAATTTGTTAAGTTACATGATTTTAAGGAATTTATTTTTATTTTTAATTTATAATTTAATTTAATTTTATTTCAAAAAAGCAAAACTCACCATAACTTTTCCACGCAGGAATTACCACAGGAAAAACACCAACAACATGTCAGCACATAAATCAAAATAAGGAACGAATTGTACAGGTCCCAATATATAAATGTAATTTATAAAAATTTAAAATATTGTTATAAAATTTTTTTAAAGCTTTTTAAAAAACCAGTCAAATGGACATTTACATACAAATTAAAAATTAAACTAATAAAGAGACATTTTAAAAATTAGCTGGTTAAACAAAGGAATAAATTTTATCTCTATCAACAAAGTTTTTATACAAGTGAGACGTCATAAAATATTTTAACCAATAACTTGTGAGATAAAAAGGACCTTTTCTTCCATACCTTCAATTTAATATGGTCTACATCTAGACTAACATCACCGAATATGGTTTTCACATGTGCCTTCGTTTGCCTTCGTCGTATGTCTAGACGAGCCTTTAGATAAGCACTAATATCTAACACCTACATTCTAGATGATTCTTTAGGTTATCTAACATACATTGAGGGAACTTAGATGGCTGGATATGGAGAGCAGAAGGAAGTAATCGTGAATAAAAAAACCTCCGTGTTTGTATCGTAAAATTACTTTTCCTACGACCATATGCGAAAGTAGCTTATACCGATAAATAAATACGTCAGAAAGTTGAAAATATCTGTCACATTTAAAACAGTGATGATATTATGAACTTAAAACTGTTACGATATGAATATTTCATAACTGTTTTGAATTTTACATTTCTATATAGAAGTAAGTACTAACATATTAAGTTCATTTAATTATTGTTTCTTATGAAATAATTTTTATCTTTGCAATTTGTTTTAATTATTAGTCGTAGGAAAAATATTGTACATAACGCGGTAGAAAGTGATTTTGAAATAAGTTACTTTCTACACTTGTTATGTAATATACTATTTCGCACTGATGTGCACAACATAAATATAAGAAATAGTGGGTTACTGAGTGTCCCTCCTTTTAAAAGAGAAAACTTTTGAAGTATCAGCATTAACTAACTTATACTAGAAATAAGATTTATTAAGAAATAGGATTTGAATACATCATGCTTATTTTTTATGCATTTTTTCTCCGTCAACTTTATTTATTTATTTTATTTAACAGTAAAGAATTGTGAGTCATTTGCAATAACTTAAATTTTATACTTTTGTAAATATCTAAATGACACAAGCCTATGTTTTTGGGTTAAATATTTTCGGTTGCGTCTAGTACCCAACCAAAAATAAACTTCGCCCTTTGTTTTCAAGAAAATCTATGTTTTTTATGATTATGTATATACAAATTTATTTGAAAGCCAGTTGAGAATGCTCTTCTAGCATTGCCATAAACCAAACAAATTGTAATGAAAGTATTAATAAAATTTTGGATTGACTGCTCTCATTCTAATCAACACAGCCACAGTCTACTCACTTTTACCAAAATAGTCATTCACTATGCGTCTACTTTAAATTCAATGTCATTTTAAACTTTCATATTTTGGACCCCATTTTGAAGGAGTTCGTGAAGTAGTACGGAGGGGCTTACTTTTTGATGCTCTATCAAAACCTGAAGTCAGAATTTTAAACACAAAGACAAAGAATCAACACACATACACACAGATCCAATTCAGATACCGAACAATTTGTTCGGTGATAATAAAGACTATTTTTTTTTTACTTCTGTGTCAACGGCATCGACTACTCTGGTCATTAGCCTAGTGTTCTGTGTAGGCTTTGTTACTGTTTCCCAGCGCCACTTTAGGAACAGCACTGTAATTAGAACCCAACAGTGAATGGTCGAGTGGGGAATCATACCTGGTATATGAAAATCAATTTCTAAATTTTTAATTAATTAAAAATCAGAAAAAGATTTCCGCCGACGGTGGGATTCGAACCCACAACCCTTGGGTTATGAGTCCAGTGCTCAATAAAGACTATTATTATTATTATTATTATTATTATTATTAAAGCGATATCATAAAATGTTTGTAACTGTAATCTCAGCTCTTGGTGCAGTTGACGTGCGCCTTTTCTGCCCGCACTTCCATCCTATCTCACATTTCTTATACAAACAGTATTTCAAATGTAAATAGAACCGGAACGGAGGCACACTACCAGGAAGTATTTCAATTCAAAACTATTTGCACAATTGA
Organism: Crepidodera aurea; assembly: GCA_949320105.2. Classification (NCBI taxonomy): domain Eukaryota; kingdom Metazoa; phylum Arthropoda; class Insecta; order Coleoptera; family Chrysomelidae; genus Crepidodera; species Crepidodera aurea. The sequence goes on along the minus strand of OX439473.1, from coordinate 59,907,897 downwards.
ACAATTCAATGAAGAAACAAGAAAAATGTTTCTAACAGGTTCGGCATAAATATTCGATTTGTATGGATCTGATTTTCATAAACGTGACGTTTCGAATATTTTTAGTCGCTTATGTTTGCATGAACTAGATGGAAAACATAATCCAATTTAACATTTTTCTGAAAAATCACTATACTATGTCCATCTTAAAGAAAAGGTGTGTAAACACAGCGAAAACATATGCACGGCGCGTGATTACTGAATTTGTAACAGGTGTGTAACGTAGAAACAAAAATAGTTGTTTTTCTACGATCGTGCAAAAAGTTACTACTTTTTGCACTCTCAACTGTGTTAAAAGTTTTACTTTGTTGCACTAGTGCAAAAAGTAACTTTCTTACTAGTGCACTAGTGCAACGAAGTGCTTTGGTACTCTGTAATTAGGAGTTCGATCTGAAGGAAACATTTTTTCCTTGTAACTTGAGTATACTTATAAACGTGGTAACTGTAGGTACTTAGGTACCATTAAATATTATTCAGAACATTATTAAAAAGAAACATTTTTTACTGTAGTTTTGATTAATCCAAATCTTGTTACTAACGAAAGCATATTCATAGTTAGCTATGGATGGCGTCTGACAGTGGCAGTTTACGTAATTCATCTCAAGTTGTCAATTTAAAATTTTAATATTTTGTTAGCTGGTAAAAATGTCTGATTCGAATAGTGAAGAAGAATATATTTGTACTCCTCCAGATTTAATTCAAACAAAAAAAAATATGAAATTTGTTATAAACGCTTTACAGACTGGTGTGACACAAAGCGTGTTAAGAACATTAGTGAGAACGTCCTCCTAGCGTATTTGAAAGAAAAATCGGAGATACTAAAGCCATCGACCTTATAGTCAGAATATTCAGTGGTGAAGGCTGAAATTAATTCGAAAAAAGTAAATAACCAGTTTAATAAAATTATCGTTAGTTTAAAGTTAAATTTTATTTTCGATCGTAGAAAAAATGTTGTGTGCTACACGTGCAAAAAGCATATTTGTTGCACTCGAGCTGAGAACTTCATGCATCGTCCAACAAATATACACTTTTTGCACTAGTTACACAAATAACTATTGTGTAACTAGTGCAAAAAGTGTATATTTCTTATACGATACATGAAGTTTGCAGCTCGAGAAGAAGTCATCAGCAATCAATCATCAATCAATCATGCTTTCGTTAGTAATAAGATTTGGATTAATCAGAACTACAGTAAAAAAATGTTTCTTTTTAATATCAAACAATAATGTTTTGAATAATATTTAATGGTACCTAAGTACCTACAGCTACCACGTTTATAAGTATACTCAAATTACAAGGAAAAAATGTTTTCTTCAGATCGACCTCCTAATTATAGAGTATTAAAGCACTTTTTTAAGTAAAACTTTTGGCAAAGTTCAGAGTAGTAACTTTTTGCACAATCGTAGAAAATAGTATGTTGTGCAACAAGTGGGGAAAGTTCAACTTTTCTCACGAGTGTGAAAGTTTGTGACACGAGCCTGAAGGGCGAGTGCCGCAAACACACGAGTGAGAAAAGTACTTTCCCCACGTGGTGCACACTATACTTTTTGTACAACTGCACAAATTTAAAGAATACAAGTAATGTAACAATATTTATTTTTATGGTTAGCAAAACTAAAATAACATGAAAGTATCCTATCTTTTAACAGTTAAATAATTTTTTAATTTTATATTTATATTTCTTCTCCACTCCATACATTTTTCGTATGCCAATTCATACTTTTTTCTTGAAATTACCGACAACAAATCTAACGTTACTTTTGCGGCTCTTCCCAATATCTCTGGCGGAGTATTATCAAAATCATCACTTCTGTATGTCTTATTACAATAATATTTAATGAAATTTGCGATTTTTATCAAAGCACGAATGAAAACTACCTTAAGAATTTAAAAAACTTCTATAATCTGACAGTTGTGACAACTATTTAAAGATGAACAGCAGCCTACTAAGTTTTTGTCGATTTTTGTTGATTCTCCATATAAATGTATGTGGTGTGGGCAAAGTGCCGTGAAGAAAAATATTCCCGCACGGTATGAGCAATACATGGTTTTGAAATTAAGTAAGCTATGAGAAATTCGCTACTTTTCATAGCAGTTGTAGAAAAACTTATTTTTTAGTACAAAAATATATGACATTAGTAGGCACCGATTTTCACAATTTAGTTTAATGTCGAATGACATGAAACAGGCTTTCAAGATATACAATCAACCTTGCCACAGAATTATAAAACAAATTATATGTCCGCGATAAAACAGGATTCAAGGTATAACAGGTTTCCCTACTAATTAGGAAAATTGACAATCTGTTAGGTTATTACTTATCCCTTATAGTATATGTATGCAAAATTTCATGATTCTAGATTAATCCATAACTTTAGAAGCGGGAGTAATGAGAAATATTATACAATTATATTGTCATAAAAATATCAATTTTATAACTTATTTATATCATTTATTTAAATATAATATTCTTTTATTTAAATTTAGTTGAAAAGCCAAAATTTATTTTTATTTTAAATTTAATTTAGATTTCCAAGTCAAAATTATTTTATGTACAGTTTTAGAAAAAAAAAATAGATGTAACCTTGTAAATTGTTTATAAAAATTAAAAAATTCAATCACCCTCGTATTTCCAAAATTTTCTTAATATTTCCTTATATAACCTGTTCTTCCCACTATAAATCTTATTACAACCTTATTTATTTTATAATTGATTAAAGATTAAAGGTTAAACGCAATAACGCAGAAAAATCATATCTAATTGAAATTATAACATTCATTCAAAAACATTCATTCATTCCTTATTTAAAATGTCACACAAACTGTCAAAAAAAGACTATTCGTTTAAAAGAAAAACTTTAACTTAAAAAACTTAAATAAAAAACCAATTCACCAAAATTATTTAACAACACAAAACTATTTTGCCAGTTTGTTTTAACATAACGTAAATGAACAACCTATAATTAAGAAAAATTATATCACACCAACAATATAATGGTTTTTAAATACCTTTTTTTCAGGAAGAACACTGTGCAATATTCTTAATAAAAAAAACTCTTCTTTTGATTTTTCTAAACTTCCTTTAGTTCCTTCAAACTATCTCCAACATCTCCTCTTTTGTTAATCAAGTCCTTTTCTTTTTCTTTCAACTCAAAAACCAACTTTTTTACGATACTAAGAATCAATAAAATTTCTGGGAAAAACTCCAAAATTTCTTTATCAGCACAAATAATTTTTCTCCCCCTCTTCTTAACTTTTTTCAACAGCCCAACATTTTTTTTTCCAAAAAAAAAAATCAGGTTACCAAATTTAGTTACATTCAAAAATTTATACATAACAATATGCAGTGTGTCCCAAAAAGTTTTATAGACAAAAAGTTTATCTTGCATTTCACAAAAAAAAATATTCTTTATAAAAATCTCTGCATGACTTGTTGATCCATAATCAGGTACAAAATTTGACCTCATCAGGTCAGGTCAAGGTCATTTGAAGGTCAAATTGAGTAAAAGTTTCTAGAAAAATCAGAAAAAATTCATGCAAAAGTTTTTAGGAACGCTGAATCCGAATCCGATGTTCGCTTGACCACAACAGGTCAGGTCAAGGTCATTTGAAGGTCAAATTGAGGAAACCTAGAAAAATCTGAAAAAATTCATACATAGGTTTTCAGGGTCGCTGAATCCGAATCCGAGGTCCGTTTGACCTCATCAGGTCAGGGTCAAGGTCATTTGAGGGTCAAATTGAGGAAACCTTCTGGGAAAAATCGGAAAAAATCATACAAAGGTTTTCAGGATCGCTGAATACGAATCCAAGGTCTGCTTGACCTCCAGGTCAGGGTGATGGTCATTTTACGGTCAGATCCGGCCCAGGAGCTGACCTAATGAGGTCAAGCGGACCTCGGATTCGAATTTGGCGACACTGAAAACCTTTGTACGAATTTTTTCAGATTTATCTAGGTTTCTTCAATTTGACCTTCAATCAACAAGTCATGCAGAGATTTTTATCAAGAATAATTTTTTTTGTGAAATGTAAGATAAACTTTTTGTCCATTTGTATAAAATTTTTGGGACACACTGTATGTATAGTGATGATTTGAAGCGAGATTTTATCAACACAAATCCTAAGTATATGCTCGTGAAGAATTTACCAGCTTTAAAAAGAACCTAATATGTTTTCTTGCATTTTCTCTCCCACAAACTATAAGAACCACTGAACTAATCGATTACGTAATTGCCAACAAAAAAATTCCTAATTTTTGTGGGAACCATTATTACTACTACTAATTCTAAAAACCAATTACCATAATTATAATTACTAGGGTCATTATCACAACTATACGATGTGGCAAAATATTTATGTGCGTGTTCGATATTTTAAAGTGTTGTAGGTATTAAATAGTATATTACGTAACAAGTGTGGAAAGAAATTACGCACGTGTAGAGTTTAGAATGGAAACGTAATTATTGCAAGAAATGCACTTTCCAACGAGTTATGTATACTATTTTTCCTACTACCCCAACATTTTTAATATTCTAATTTTATTTTTTTTATAAAATATTAATCATTGGGTATACCTATTAATTTTAGGATTTAAAATAAAATTTTGAAAATAATATTTTATTGTGCTTTTAAGACAATTCTGACATAGATATTTATTAACTTAATTTAAATAGCATCTTCAGAAAAAAGCTTTAATGCCTTTTACATTTCTCCACTCCATGAATTGGTTATATGAATAGGAAAATAGGTATAGGTACCTATCTTTTGATTTTTCGGGCAGCTGATTTAAGCAGGTAATATTAGCCGCCGCCGATATTCAGGTGGTGTAAATTCGAGGGGCAAACCGCTGAGGAAGTCTGGTGTACAGTCTCAAGGAAGTTCCTTGAAAATAAATAGAAGTCCTTTGAAGTCACGTGAAGTCCGTGGAAGTACATGGAAGTCAGGATGAATTTCATGGAAGTCAGGATGAAGTCCATGGAAGTCATGCGAAGTCTATAATTTCGATTTTTTAAATTTTATTGTCCAATTTAAAAAAAATTGAACCACCCTCGTAATAACTTCATAATTTTAAGTCCCCTAAAGAAAATTTATTGTTTAGCCTTTTTTTCCCAGTATTTATACTAACATAAACATAAACTGGAATAATAATAAACAATTTATTTAAACAATTCTGAAAAGATACTATCTAATTCTAATTCTAATTAAAAAAAGTCCCTTGAAAATAAATGGAAGTCCTTTGAAATCACGTGAAGCCATAATGAACTCCGTGGAAGTCCATGGAAGTCCGTGGAAGTTCATGGAAGTCAGGATGTAGTCCATGGAAGTCAGGATAAAATCCATGGAAGTCGGGATAAAATCTATGGAAGTCCATAGAAGTCAGTGGAAGTCGTCTGGAAGTCCAAGAAGTCCACAGAAGTTAAGTAGAAGTCATGAAAGTTTTGAAGTCAGGTGTACAAAATTTTGGTAGCGGTTTACCCCTCGTGTAAATTCCATCAAAAATTCATCACTTTCCATTTTCACTACTAATTACCCTTAACGATTGACAGAACTTTGACAGACGCTGTGCGATATTAAAAAATATCACACGACTGTGTGATATTGCTTCTTCTTTTCAACGTTAACGGGACTATGATATTTGTCACTTTCGAAGTGTCAAAACAATTCGGTAATTGCCATTTTGATAGGAAAAATAAGTTAAAGAGTTTTAATAAAGTTTCTCCATTAATGTAAAATGTAAAATTTTAATTACTTTATTTTATTTTCAAAATATAAACTTATATCAAGTTCATTAACTATTTAAAAATAATATACTCTCAAATTTTATTTATTATAGAGTTAATTAAGTAATAAAAAAATAAATTATTGTTAGAATTTGACCCATTAAAATATAGGGGTCTTCTACAGGGCGGCCAATTCATGTCAATAAAATAATAACAGAAACTGAAACAGCGTCTTCTTATGATGCTAACTTTGTCAGCGAAACGTGTGTCAAGCATAAATTATTTTGTTTTAATATTGTTATAAGTACATTACTATACTGTTGTTTTTTGTATTTATATTTGTATATAAGAATTGAAAACGTTTCAAATGTTATAACAATTTTTATTCAGAAATTAACACATAATTTTCAGTAAAAATCCAATTGTATTCATGTGGTGGTTGTATTCCTTTTTTATGTTTGTATGTCAAAACATTTTTAAGGTTAAATTCGATTATTACGTCATACAATGGCTGACGTAAATTCTTGATATATTTGAAAATTGCATTAAATCCCTATCCACCACTATCTTTAATGTTTTTTCACCACAAATTAAATGACGGAATAATTTTTCATTGTTTCACTCTGTACTTTTTTTTATTTGTTTAGAAAACAACATTTCAACTTAGAAATCCACTTTTCGTTCAAAACCGTAATCGATGACACAGTGCATCATAATCGACTAGGCGTTGACAAACGTAATTGAAATTAATGAATATCTACACGCCGAGTTTAAATTTCAATATGGCGGAAATCAAATGGATGACGTTTCTATTTCGACAACAGCGACAAACATATCTAGATATTGGGTCACTAAATTTACGAAGCGTTATTGTTTAAAGCTGATAGTATGAGTATAAGGCCATAAGTATGATTCAGTCGATTTCTATTCAAACACAATGATACCTTCAGTAGAAATATCTAGTCAAACAGCTAGTGAACGTTTTATTTGAAATGTATATGACGGTTGAAATATATTTTAAACCGATTGGGATATTTATCTAAAATGCTTTTTCTATAAGAACAGGTGTCCTCTGCATATAACCCGTCTGTGTACTATCGTGCAACGGGTTGTCATGTGTCATGAAGACGCGGTGATAATACAGAGCTTTGTGGCACTCCCGCTTCTATTTTTTATGGTCCTACGCAGAGTGAGACGAAACGCCATTGTCGCATTCAAATTACTCTACACCTCACATAGTTCCACTGTTTGAGGTGGATTTTTTAAATATTCGTCTTGGATCTCCCCATCGATCCCTCATTTGGGATTTTTGATTTCGGTCTTTATTTTTCTGAAATTCGACTCCAAAATAAGGTTTTTATGAAAAAAAACTTATTTTCGGCGCAAATGTGGTTCTACGTGGTGCAAGATGATGTTTTTCTAATTTTTTTTCAGCTGAAAATCTTCGTTTTGATAAATACTACAAAACTGTTTGTGTGAAAGTGAGGAGAAAAATTTTCCTGTTCACCCCATCCTTGGCCATTCAGGGGGGTTGGATCCCAGAACTGATGCCAGAATTTGGAAGAACGGACGATTTTATTCGAATATAGAAAATAAGCATCACAATTATGTCTTTTACTATTATAAATTATCAAGAAATAAATTGTTTTTCCGTTATCGAAGGCCTCCGACTACGCAAAAACAACTTGATTATTTCTGAAAATTACTGTCTTATGCCATAATTTGTAAATATCTCTAGGAATAATAGTCAAAGACACACTTATTTTCTACTTTTTCTATGAATAAAACGTTCATCAGCTCTCCTATCATAATAAATAATTTGTGTTTCAATCTATCATTTTAAAACTACAAACAAGTTTAATGAATGTACACACCAAAAACGTAAACAATCCAAATCCCCTATCAGAAATTTGTAGTCATTCATCAAGATCGCGATCGGGATAGGATCAACGGGTACAAAACCTCAGAGCCCGGGGAAACCCTCGTCAGGTTAGATCAAGAATAATCGGTACATCTTGTTATTTGTGGGCAATACGACAAAGCGGGAAGTTACATTTCAAATATCCAGACGATGTAATTTAGGGCACCACTCTAATTATTGTCATAAACAGGAAATTCGTGTCGGTCAGTTGTAGTGGGTGTGTCTTTTTCGGTATGCTTCACGAAACAAGATTCTTTAATATATGCTCTAGAGAAACACGTAGGGGTTTTATATAAAATATTCTACGCAAAAATTGCGTTATTTACAAAAATCTTTATTAAAAAAAATTAATTAAATTTTTTTTACAATTCTTTTCATACTACCAAATACGGAATACCTCAGGATAGTATCCTTCCCCTATCCAGTCTTCGCCGCCGACATACACGTTACTGACGCTGTTACAACTACTACGTTTGCTAAGCATAACACGGCAATCTTGCCTTCAGATTTATTCAGAGTCACAAAAAAAAACAATACCTACTACATGAATCGGCTACAAAATTGGTCACAGCGAAAATAAATAGGACGATCCAACTAGATTCACTACCCTTGGGGTCAGAAAAACAACTGAAAATTAAAGGTAAATAAATACTTTGGGCTCCATCTAGACCAAAAGCTTATTTGGAAAAAATCATATCTAGGCTAAAAGACAAATTTATTGGATGCTCGGTAGAAAGTTGTTGAAAAATAAATTGCCAATCTGCAAAATTATTTTAAAAGCATAATTAACTCTAAGGATGCAGCAAACCTTCCAAAAATTCTACGCATGATAATAATCAACGCTCATTGGTGTCCCCCACGACCAAAGACTTCTACTCATGAAAGATGTGAATGTTTTGTAGATGAGTTTCCAAGAATCCTTATATTGGCAAGCGATAATTTTGGCACGACGATTATGCCTTCAAACGCCATTATGCTGTATCTGTTTAACATGGTACTGGCTCTTTCATACTTATCTAGAAGCTGGAGTAAGTGGGTGTCATCACAGGAAGATCCCCAGCCCGATAATCTTGATCAATCATTGCTCGTCCTATAGTAAATTGTTATTGTTTTTTTGAAAAATAGTAGTAGTAAAGGAACTATATCAACTTCTATTGGAGACACAAGATCCTGGCTAGAAATAATAATCGTTAATGAGCGATACTCAATACACTCTGAATCCAGTCAAAATACTCTGTGTAAATGTGTAAAATTTCTAATTATATAAAAAATGCTTCTCTATTTCAGTCAAATTAATATTAAATAATGAATAATTATTTTAGTTATTTAACATTTTTTATGAGGGGTATAATTAATTGCTCATCCAATTATTATTGTATTTGATGTAGTGGAAGGTAATAATAATTAAAAAAGGTTTTTCATGTAAAATATCCAATACTGCTTCGATTATTTACCAAATAATAATATACACACACAATTGCCAAAGGTGTAGATAACATAGTCCATAGGAGAACATTTATCTTTTTCAAATACTTTTAATGCAACAACATAACATCAGTTTACTTCATATATGGATCTAAATTTACATATTATCAGTATCTCATGACAACAATGAAACTGTATAATTCTGGTTTATTATCACCTGTTGGTTCAGCGATTACTGTTTGCCATCGAAATCTATATTTTTCTTGGAGAGTACACAAGTGTACCAGAGTGTCTCATCGTCCTGAACTGAACAATAATTCCATTTAGGTCAGTCCCAAAAATAAAAATAAAATGTTGTTTATTTGATTCGCTGTATAATCTTATTATATTTAGTAACATAAATAATGTTGTACTTACCTAACTGTTATTTCTGTATTTTTCTTTTGTATTGTATATATTATTTTTATTACGATATACGATTTACCTTTGTTTTCAGAACCTATGATTTTTTCCAGACGGAAGAGCTGCCGTTCGCTGTGTGTGAAAAAATACGCCACAAGTTTCCAAAACCACAGGGTTGTACTTTAGCATTTATTTATTTAGTTCAAATTTGTCGGGTATATTTCTACTTTCATAGGTAAATATTGAGATTTTTTTACATTCATAAAGAAGCTAAAACTTGCCTTCACACTTTTTCCAGACAGAACTGGCAAAACAAAAAAATTAATTTGTATAGTACGACCCTGATGTGCTTGTTTACTATTACAACTGATAAGTTAATAGGATTATATAAAATTCTCAAGTCAGTCTCAAATATCTTGACTCGTAATATTTAACATTAACATCCCTTGGCTAAGCCACTGAATATATATGCAACGATATCCAATAAATTATAATTTTGTTTTCTAAAATTGCGTTTATAAAATATACATAAATCTGGTGTTTAACTAATAAAAGCTTTTATTTATAATCATGAAAATTGCGGTGTATGTACTACGTATTAAAATAACCTATATTGAATTAGCGATGCATTGATTGTGGACAATATGTTTTGTATGAATTATTTATGAATGAAAGTTGAAAAGTTGAAAAATTGATATAATTAATTGAGTTTCTTTTTTTTTCAACAACGTATCATATTCTCAAAACACTCTGGATCAATTTAAACGTATAAATAAGAGAAGAAGCAGGAATCTGTATTTTTTCAAACCTTTAAAAAATGAATTTTGATGCTCAATATTGAAGGCCTATATCTCGGTAAGAAAGGCTCGTTTGAGAAAATTTTATATAAATTACTGGTATTATTTTGACCTCATTTATAGTAAGTAACACCTTGTATAGTCGTAAATCTAAAGTAAAAAATTATATTTTCCAAAATATGTACTTGGTCTGAACAAAAAAAAAATTCTTGGATGGCATCCTACAAAACAACGCTATAAAATAAAGACTTAATTTGTCTGCTACAAAACCTCTGTTTTTACAATAATTGCGAGTACAAATTACTTGGAAAGTTAAATCACTCCCTGTTCTAAAATTTACAGCTAACCTCGTTCGTTCCAAAACGCGTTTTATTTTAACGTGTAACTTCTTCATTTAATGCCGCCACGGTAATGTAACCAGGGCGCTGCTCTTCGCAATAAAAAAGGCAGACTCTTCCAGATTTGTCCGCAATTCTGTCTGACCGTATAAAATTAGAGATACCTGATTAAGGCTGCGTCAGTCCCAGCTGTAGCTCTGACTCACTTTTGATTTTAAAGAAAAATCTCTCTATAGCGGCGTTTTTACAAGGTGACTCTTCTAATAAAAGAATTTGTTACTATAACCATTGTAAAAGGATAATATAGTAGTATCGCGCTCTAGTAAAAAGCGTTTCATGCAATCTCGCGCGGCATCTATTGACGATTTTATGAAGTACTCAATTTCTAATGCTGTACAGATAACTACATCTTCTTTCACATGGCCTTTATCAGGTACTTCCTTCAACTATTAAAGTTGTTGTCTATAATATTGCACTTACGTATGTAATAATAAACATCTGTTGAACAGATTTTACATTTTCAAAATTCAATCAGGATTTTCTACAAAACTATGATTAGTCATCTTTATTTAGTGTTTAATGATATGATGTGCTACATCAATTTTGTTTAGAATTTTGAGCAGAATTGAAACATGGAAGAATATACATTTTTATTTAGAAAATAGGGTTTATTTATGTATCTAAAATATCCAGCAAAATAAGTACTAGAACAGTTTTCTAAATTGAATTTAAAATCTAATAAACAAAATATATATAATAGTTAATACAAAATTAACAACGCATATCTCAACTATTTATTAACCCTATAAACAGGAAAATTCCACTGAACCTCAGCTTGCCTTGGCCCGTCTAGAGTTCTCGACAACAGGGTTGCCAACTATCCTTTACCTATTTACTTTCAAACCTTCTCTGGATTAGCAAACGAGTGGATTACTTACAACTTTAAAATATCAATAGCAAGACAGTTTTTTTAAATCGTAAATTAGCTGCATCAGCATTACAAAAAAAACAGACAAAAAAGATTAAAGTTGTTTAGTATCAAACAACAACATAATAATTTATTAATTCTACCAGAAAATAAAATACTAATAAATAAAAAATAAATTATTTTATACTTTTAAAATGAACTAAAACAATAATGTAATATCCATATTATAAATAAGAAACCAAACTATTGCAAAAAATACAGACTTAAAAAAAAATCCAATGGGTTTAATAAATTATCAGATTAGAATTTTTCATAATAACCATTATCAATAGTATATTACTGACCTTTTGATTACTCGCAATTTTATTCACAATTGCCCTTTACTTACAAAATTACTTACAGATTAGTAAAATACTCACAAATGTCACAAATTGGCAACCCTGGCTTCTCGAATTCGCTTTCTTATATTTAATAATTTTTTATAGTTGATAATAAAATAAATTGATTATTTTTGGCCTTCAATTCCATACGCCTTCCCTTTCTTTGTAACTAAATAACAAAAGACAAGCAGAAATGAAAAAGAAGATTTCAAATTATAATTTCACTCAAGCAACGACATGACCTAAAGACATGACTTGTTTCCACAGGGAGTGTTAGTAGTCATCTACAATCTGTCTACATTGTCCTACTGATAAAAGTCCGTAAGGCGATATTACTATATTATTATTATCCTTATACAATGCTATAACTGTAACTTGTTCATTATGAAGAATCTTAGAATGCACAAAAAAAAACAATCACTGATTTAAATAACATGAAATCATTACAGCAACCAGTTGCAGTACTAAATCCATTAATTGAGTCGTAACTATATGCTCTTCTTGCAGCAGTTACTTGACCAAAATAAATCGCATTGTAACCGACTTCTCAAAGAACTGTCTCAACACTTCCCGTTCATGAAAATGCTAAAGTTGTTTCGTTACATCAAAAATCCTGTCGAAATATTTAAAAAATTCTTACGTGTGGTCGAAGCTGAAGATATAAACAATAAATAAACACAACATAAATCAGCAACAAGATGTTAAAATTACAGGAAGTGACTTTATTTTGCTCTGAGGTGGGGAGGTGCAATTTTTAATATTTCTTAAGTAGGTTTTAATTGTAAAATAATTTATAAATTCCACAAATGTATTGGGATTAGCAATTTAATATTACCTTAGTGTAATTCTTTAAATATTAAACTTGTTTCATCAAAGATATTATCTCCTGTTCAGCGTATCTTTTATTGCAATAAGGGTTATCTGTTTGCCTCTTATATAATTAATTCTACGAAACATGTCATTAGGAGATACTAAATTAACTCGTTGGTTATAATTTGTATATTTATTGACGTATCTTAACTTTGAAATTTGTGCCATGAATAAAAGGGACCGTGAAGGTGGAGGAAATATATATTTGGTTCTCTCAGCTCAAGAATAACATTTCTTATCAAATGTGTTCTGATGACGAAAGCACGTACACATGACTCCCTCGACCAATAAGCAGAATTAAGTATTAGCGCCGAAGATGCGTATAGAATGTAGAATCGCAGACACATGTGGATATTTGGGATAAGAAACAACGCCATAGCCGCCATAGTGAATTTCACTAAAACTAAAGGCTTAGAATGATTTTAAAATTTTTCAAGTGGTTCGGTTTGCTCTTAAGACAATGACATGCTGTCAATTTAAAGTTAAATTAACTCCATTTCTTAAGTATGATAATAATACACTTTCTCGTTAGTGTTTCTTTGCTTAAAACATTCTGTAGAAGATACAAATGAACGGTTTCGTGGCAAAGGGATTTATGTGGGAAGTACATGGAAGTTTCTCACACTAAGATTTATTACGATTTGTGCGGGGTTGAACTGAGAAATGTTGTAGGCATGTTCGGTGGTAGCTCTGAGCGAAAAAGTCTTTCCTAAGGACAAGAGTAAATCATGACACCGAAGTGAAATCGCGAGAAAAAATATATTTAGAAAGAAAAGTTTAAGTTCAAGGGTGAGATTAAGCTGTAGATTTATCTGCGCTTTTTATATTTACGGGAAAAAAATTATAGTCAATTTAACATTTTTCTACCCCCTATCTGTACGTTTGTTCAAATTAGGTTAAAATTATTTTTGTTAAATACAAATGCAAACTAAATATGTTAAATTTTATCAAGAAAATTATTGTTAAACTTGCTATTAGGTATAACTAACACAAAAAACATATTTTTGTAATTTTCTAACGTTCACGCGATTTTTTTTGGATTAACAAACTATGAATATTTTAGTGTGAAATACTTTGTACAATTAATATTTACACAAATTTTTCTGTTTCAGGTAAATGGACCATGGCTCAATAAATGACGCAGACGTGAGTAAAATATTAAAACAAACATGAGTTGTTAAGACTGCAGCCGTACAAATATGTATGGGCAGGTTAATTAGAGTCTACATACTTTGGACCCGTACGGAATCATATAACAAATTATTACGATTCTCCTAACTTAGTGTCGATGATTTTCCATCATGTTCCTCAAAGAGATACACTAGAAATAGAGACAGACAGTTACTTACTAGTCTTACTTATAATACCAATTTGGGTAAAAATTATCCAATCACGCTTAACGCTGCCCTCCATGAGAAACTCTGAAGGATACAGAGCGGAGCCTTAATAGTTCAATCAAAGAATGACCCAAAAGGAGGTGTAGTGTGCGTGAGCAGGTAACTAAGCGATTCCTTCAGAAACTTGTTTAGGGGGCTTAGGGGGTTAACATACCAAAAGTCCTTACACCTAGGTGATGAGTCAAAGGGGGAGGGGCGTGTCAAAGGTACGCATTTTGGGTTTTTCGCTTATATCTCGAAAACGGTGCGTCGGAGGGAAATTTTGTTTTATAATAAAATAAAGTTCATAAAATTGTCTAAAACTTTTATATAATATGTGTTTTTCAAATTCGCAACCGTTTTCGAGCTACACCCTCGAAAAAAGTAGAATATAAAAAAAATCATTTTACCTCACTATATTCGTCAAACAACGCATCATATTGTCTAAACCTATTCATAAACGAAAAATATGCATAGAAAATAAGTTGCGGATATTTAAATTCCCTTTCAGAATATATACAGAAATGCTAATTAATCTCCAACCCGCCTAAAGTTGCAGCTATTTTAAAGGAAAATTTGTTTATATATCATATTCTTGACCCACCCACAACCTTTGTTCGTTTATCTAACACTTTTAAGCAAGTTATTAAATAAAGTAGACAAAAATAATGATAATAATAAATTTCACACTTTATTTTACAGATAGTTTCATTACATCAATACAATTATTGTAAACCCCGTTGTTCTCTCTACTATGTAATCAAATTTTCATCATCTTTGATCTTGAGGGTCCAGATTGTTCGTCCATGGCATCTTCGTCCTCAGTAGTGGGTGGCTTTTGCTGAATGGGCTCTACGTCGTCTTCATCATCCTCATCGGCAACAGGCACGCTGTTCAGGTATTTCCCTTGGCAGTGGAGGCACGCTGCAGAACAGGTCAGCATTACTTTTCGGCAGCCACATTTGCCAATTACAGAATCCTTGGTGCAGCGGCAAAATATAGTTTTCAGAAGGACCTCAGTTGCTGGTAGATCTTCCGTTGTAATTGGCATCAGGGTGTCTCCTACACGTTTCCACCCCCATTCCCGAGCCACTGCTGCACTTGGTGGTAGGTGCGCCGGGAATGCTGTTTAGCTGCATTCTCTGTTGGAGGTAGGGAGCTGATTTCAGGCTTCATATTTGCCACTAACCTCGTAAACGACTGGAGGCGGTACTGGTTAAGGGAGGTTTGTCTTTTTGGCGCCTTATACCATTTCAGGAAGCATATTTTCCCAGCTTTTTCAACCTGGTCGTGAGTAGAGGAGGGGTTAGAAAAGGTCATTGCTGTTTCCTTGACGCTTTCTGACTCCCAAGTAAAATTTTAAGAAGCCCACCTTTCTTCTCCCGAAAGTAGCAGAAGTTGTGTCGCATCCGGTAAATGAATGAAGGAACAGAATGTGTTCAAATCCCCTGTGCTGCAAGTCTTGAGTGGACAGTGCCATTGTTTTGGTTTTACCTCGTCCGGGTTTCAGCATTATGATATATCGAGTTTGAGAAGTGGAAGCAATCAACAGGACAGCAAGGTCTAGAGATGAAGTTAGTTTTGTTGATAGGATTGGTTAAAAAGGTCTTCCTGTTTAACAGATATTGGTGTGTCCCATGTCAAATTGATGTGGGCTTACCTTCTCAGTCTGTAACGTCGCATTTATTCTTGTGATTTAGTGCTATTGGCTGTGTTTGTGTACCCATCAAATACCACATTGCAAGTAGTTCCAGGATAATGGTGGTTGACGTAGGTGATATAACTATTACAAATGGTCGCAACAGATGCATCTTTTTGCCAAGTTACTCTGTGTAGTAGAAATCCTCCATCCACTACAATGTTCATTTGAGACAGAAGAATATCTTTCTTGGTTGGCTCAAACAAGCTATACAGCACTGATTTATTTGTCTTTCTCATACCACTTTCGTTGAACAGTGACAAGGGAAATGGGGCCAACTCATACTCAAAATATTTCATCAAATTACAGTTTGAAACAAAATTTCAAAATCAGTTTTTTTTTTATCGACATGGGAGGGGGGTGGGAATCGCCCCATTCGTTCCTAATTGTTAGATTCGCCCTTGCTATGAATATTTTTCGATTATGAATAGGTTTAGACAATATGATGGATTGTTTGACGAACATAGTGAGGTAAAATGATTTTTTTTATATCCTACTTTTTTAGAGGGTGTAGCTCGAAAACGGTTGCGAATTTGAAAAAAACATATAATATATATAATTTTATGAACTTTATTTTATTAAAAAACAAAATTTCCCGTTGCACCGATGCACCGTTTTCGAGATATAAGCGAAAACCCAATAATGCGTATCTTTGAAATTTAGTAACAAGATAGGTGGTTGTTTAGAGACTGTCTATCTACCCGTAAAAGTGTCTTTACGGTTTCAAAAAAGTGTTTCACTCATTTTGATGTAAAGGAACAAAAACTTTTACATTTATTAAAACTAAAGATCATATACATATCTTAATACAAGTTGGAGACCAAATTTTTTTTAAGTGCGTCCGTAATTGATCTAGTTTCTAGAAATTTCAACACTTGGACCGCGCCAGCTTAGATATATCCAATTTCAGAAATCATCGTGTCTCTCCGTTGAAAACCTAATAAGTGTAAACAGCTGGAAGAAATATTTCAACTTACTTCAGTAGTGAACTTGTAACCTTCTGCCTGATAGTTAAAACTTAAAGTCTTAACATAATTGAAGAAAATAAAGGATAAACTCGAAAATTATTTCACCCTTAATGTCAAGATAAACACAATTTTAAAATTATATATGTTTTATCTGCCTCCGGCGTCAACTCAACAGTCTCGACAATATCCCCTTCACCATCGCCGCCCTATTCACTGTCATCACAACATGATTCACTTCACGTTGACTTTTAGAGAACCCTAAAGTTGGCAAAATAGCGCGTCATTATGAAGGAGATAGAGTGGAATTGCATTCATAATGGAAACTTTGCGCTTTTTGATTGCAACGTAAAGTTTAGCTGGCACATAAACCACAATTAAGATTCAGTTAACGTATACTTCCAAGCACTGGTAATGGTCTTGTGAAATCTAGAGATTTTTCTTATCTCTTGGTTTAAGGGGAACGTCTTGGATTTTAAACGGTCCAGAGGAAGTGTACGATTTGGTTTTTCACGCAATTAGGAACTTTCCAGAGGTTCTTAAATGTTACATGTTCAATGTTTACTTTCCTATACACTATGTCTTACTTTTTATTCATCAGAATAACTCATTTGCTAATGCTCAACTGCTCAATTGAACTGCGGTCAGTCTGTGGATCGAGTTGTCCTTTCAGCCGTGCTGGGAATTCGTATGTTAAAACGTTGTTTTGTTCTGTTGGTTGATTGAAGGGAAGGAAGCAGGATGAGGGTGAAATTTAAGACAATTCATGGAATGTATTAAGAATTCTTTTTCTAAACTATTGTATGAAAGTGGGAATTTGTTTTAATTTTCACCTATTTTCCGACTTTTTCTCACCTTTAATCACTTCATTTTTTTAATAAATTTCAATAATGCAACAGGACCTTTTATCCAAAATGCTTACCTACTTGATTTTTAGGTTCTACCCAATTTTAGACACCTCAATATCTGAAATATTATTTCGCCCCGTTTTTGTCATAAATTTTGACCTTTTTCTTTAAAATTTAACACTTTGTAAGTACTTTTAAGTTCGTTTATTCTGAGATCTTTTTTTTATAGCAAAAAAAATAAAAATCCTCTAAAAATGTACTATTTCTGTATCGTTATTTTAAATTTTTTATTACCGTTTGTCCTGAATATAAGCAACACACTGTATAAAAGCAAAAAAAACGTATGTCTAAGGGCTTTGGATTGAATAGAAAATAAGTTTATCATTTCTTCCATTTATGCGTTGTCTTTTTTTAAACCTACGTCCTATATTTTTTCTTTTATGGTTTTATTGGTCTTCTTCTTTCTTCCTTTGCCTCTTGCCCATCATACCAGTGCAGCTACCTAGATATCCATACGTCTTTATTATTTTTAATTTTGTTGTTTACTTATAATTCTTTTGTTTGCTTCTTTGTCTGCATCTATCCCTGATATTTTTGCATTTAGTACGATGTCATCTGCTCATGTGAGGTTTTTCAATCCTATAGTTATTTATTCCGTTTTTATGTTTGTGTTTTTATTGATATATCTATATCAACAATAAACAATAGAGGTCTCAAATTTCACACAAATTTTCTGATTTTTACCAATTAGAACCTATGAAAAATTCTTGAGAACTCTACTAAGTATTTATTAAATTTTACTTCACTCCTGAGAGGCAACGCACTGTGTATAAGCGAGAAAGACGCACACTCATAGTTTTACAGTTAATTTAACAGAAATGTAGGCTTATACAGGGTCCTGCAACAGTGGCGCCGTGTTCCATATCTCTATTTAGGAAAGAGATAGGAATACAATTTTCTATACCTTATTGATCGAGCTCGACAAAATAAAAAAAAATTCAGTTACACAGGGTGTTCAATTTTTTCTGGGCGGTTACCAACTTTGTTTTTTTAAATGGCAACCTGTATTTTTTATCACTTTTTCGGTTTCTACATGAAAATTAAAAGATACTTTATGCCTGTTTATATTTCGAAAATATTGACGGTTTTCGAGATTTTTTTCCAATATTCGTCACTCAGATTATTTAAAATTATAAAGTTGTGCCAAGTCCCATGAAAATTTATTTTTGGTTAAATATTGTACATTGGTGATTCTCTCAAACGATATCTGAAATCGACCTGTGATATACAGAGTATGAAAAACAGCTTGCCACACATTGTCAATAAAAAATTGCAGAATCTTCCTTATTTCAAATAGAACACTATGTATATTATCGATCCATAAGAAGCGCCAACAAAGGCTCTACAAATTTCATCAAGTATTCCCTACGGCTAAGTTCACTAGTTTTTCTTAAAACAGCTCTTTTTAGAAAAATGGCAAATATTCATATTTTTACGCTATAATCTCACTATAATCTGTCATTTAAAAGGTTGTTTTAGACCGTAATATTGTGCCATAAATTTCGAGATCATTGAAATTATTGTAAATATTCCAGAACATATATTTTAATGTGAATAAAAATAATAACAAAGTGGTGGTGTAATTCACAACTTATTTATCTAGCAAACAGGTAATTAGGCATGGGGCAATATTTTAAAGTTGTACAAATACTATGCATAAAATGAAGAAATTAGAAGGTGTTCCATTTAGAGAAATTTGTTACAAACATATCTGTCGATCACATATGGATTTCACACTAGAAAAATCATTCATTGAGATTATGGCGATGAAATACGAGAAATTGCCATATTCCGAAATAAAACTTTTTTAAGAAAAACTATATAATGTACATAATTGAAACAAGATATCTTTATATATTCTTATCAGTCGTTTCTATATTCTTATCAGTCGTCAGAAGAGTCGTTCATTGAGATTATAGCATAAAAATATGAATATTTGCCATTTTTCTAAAAAAATAGCTGTTTTAAGAAAAACTAGTGAACTCAGCCATAGGGAATACTTAATAAAATTTGTAGAGCCTTTGTTGGCGCTTCTTATGGATCAATAATATACAGGGTGAAAGATTTTGCAAATTTTTATTGGCATTGTGTGGCAAGCAGTTTTTCATACCCTGTATATCACGGTCGATTTCAGATACATCATTTGAGAGAGTCACCAATGTACAATATTTGACCAAAAATAAAGTTTAATGGGACTTTGAACAACTTTATAATTTTAAATATTCTGAGTGACGAATATTGGAAAAAAAACTTATCATGCTAAAAATCTCGAAAACCGTCAATATTTTCGGAATATAAGCATACATAAAGTATCTTTTATTTTTCTTGTAGAAACCGAAAAAGTGATAAAAAATACAGTTGCCATTTAAAAAAACAAAGTTGGGACCCGCCCAGGAAAAATTGAACACCCTGTGTGACTGAATTTTTTTTATTTTGTCGAGCTCGATCAATAAGGGAACATTACAGAAAATTGTATTCCTATCTCTTTCCTAAATAGAGATATGGAACACGGCGCCACTGTTGCAGGACCCTGTATAATTTTCTTTGACTCCTGCATTTATAATTTATTTTTCTAAAAACTGTTTTTATTATAGTTTATCTACATTTCACATGAGATTTTTTATTTTGTTAAAAATCGCTGAAAGGAATAAAACTACTTACGTGTTTTCTAACATATTTTGATTCGAGGTTTAATGGAAAATTTATTTTCTCTTAATTACATTAGTTTTATAGATAGTTTACTTAAAAATTAATAATTAATTAAATAATTTTATCAAGAGTTCATGTTTTTTAATCTTAAAAGTCCATAGGTCAATACATTTTAAATGAATATTCGATGTAACACTTTAACTTTCTAGATTATTTTATAACGATCCATCTGAACTTCAAACTTTCTCACTAATTTTAATTAGCCTAAAAGGATTAATTAAAATAAAAGTTTTTTAGGAAATCAAATTTGAACAGAGTATTAGTCTACTGTTCGGTGAGTTTTCTTTACTAAAATCTTTATAAAAGAAAAACCATCAATCAATTTTTAATCATGTCATATAATGTGCTGTTTTGTTCTGAACTTCCTCCATAACCTTTATTTAAAGTAATCCGCATCCTTTTATAATACTAGGCCAGTTTGATAAATAATAAAAAAAAATTAAGTAAATATAGTACCCACAATTCTCATAATCGAAATTGAAAATAAGTAGATAATTAGAGGTGGGAAACACTGTTCTTTTTTAACTTATTCTTCAAAGCTTTTAGAATATTTTAACAACTATTTGAGAGAGGAAAGTAGCAGTCATCTAATTTTAGTCCATTTCAGTAGGTCTAAAACAATAATTTTAGTTAGAAAAATCAACTATCATTCTGGAATAACGCATAATTAACTTTATTCGAAAAATTATAATAAATAAATATTAGACAAAAATACAAAGGAAAAAATTAGTAAATAATTCTTACGAAAAACGGAACCAAAACTCATAGAACAATGTATAAAACAAAGATGATTTGATCATGTAAATAGAATCGATGAGAGCAGGATATTCAAAGTAAAGACAATAAAGGAAATAAGATAGAAACGAGAAAAATACGGATGGATGAAATCAACAAAGCTGCAGTAGAAAAAGGTGTTGCCAGAAATAAGGGAGGTCATTCTGGGAATGATCTCCTAGTAACGACTCAGCTCAATAATAACGTAAATATGAGATATGAAAACTTCCTAATTTTTAAAATTTTTAAAGAAATAAATTATTTTAAAAATAATTATAAATGATTTAAAGATAAATTAATTGATATATTTTGCAAAATATTCAAAATATATAAAATTAATAATTGAGTTAAGAATTATTAAAATTGAAATTATTTCCAGTCAATTTCAATTTTTTTTAATGTTTATTTTAATTCCGATAAATAATGCCGCTGGCTAGGTCAGGTTCAAGGATGTAGACACTTTTAAAATAGGGTAGGTAGTAACATAAAACAAAGATAAAATCAGAGTTCTTAGTATTGGGGGGGGGGGGGGTAATAAAACAAGTAAGCATTTGGACAAGGGGGTGGCTGAGGAAGGGGAGAGACTACGTCATTGGAGAGAAACTAAGTTGGCTATACTGAATTTGGTAATTTTGGTTATATTTGCTAATAACTAACCTCCAATCATAATAACGCGGCAATGAGATTGTTAATTATTTATCGTTTCTTATTTCGAATGATTATTGTTTGCTTCTCGTATGTTTAATGTATATTATATATATTATATTATATGGACTTCACCTTTTCATCACTACAGCTACTTACATATGCTGCATCTCTTAAAACAGACTAACATTCAGAACCTATAGAATGTATTATTAATAACAAATATGTATCAATAACTCAACTCAACAAGGGTTTTGAGATACAGGGTTTTCTCAGCAACGGTATATTTTTTTTGAAATTTTCTTTACGAGCTTATAGGGAAAGGTTGCTTATAACTTTATTTAAATATACCATAAGGCCTACTATAATTTTTTATACCCACTCGAATATTGTCAATGTTTGACCAAAAAATTCATATTTTTCTGGACAATTTCTAAACTTCTCATATAGTTATAGGCATGTGTGGATCCTTCATCTATAAAATAAAAAAAAAATCGAGCAAAAAAGTACAACGCTGTCAAAAAAAACACTGTATTTCTAAACCCTTACAATACCATTTTCGCGTACCCGCGGAGCAGAGCCTTAATGAATTCGCCGCTTTGAAGTTAGGCGGAAATCTTTTCCTTTACTTCAAATATAACTTTGCGTATTTTTGTTTAAATATTATACACGGTACGCTACTGTTCTGCATGTCATAAAACTCCAGACGACTGAATAGCAATAAAAGTAATGCAATAAGCTCAACGCAATTACTGATTCAATCTGGTCTACTGTTTACTTTATATAGGGAAGGTAAACATATTCAACTGATATTAGAAAAAGTATAATATATATAATGTTTTTAGTAGTATAAAAATTATTTCATTAATAATAAAAATCATTTTTTCTTAGGAGGATATTTAACACATTTTCTTGACGAACGAAATATCCAAGTTAGTAAAACATTTTCTATTATTGAAATTGTATGAATCGGTTTTAAACTTTCCTCAAACAAATTTAAACATGAGGCGTATAAGTTTCTTCACTACTTCTATGTTTGTGAAATTGTGTGTGCGAAATAAACATTGAATTGTTTTCTTTTTCCATTTCTTTCTTTTTCGCTCAATCAAATAACCCAAATAAACGGCGTCTTGTCACTGCAAATAAAAAACAAACTGTCTGCGAGATTGATGGCTGCGCGTTATCAAAACCCGTTATTACCTTCCTTAAGGTCGAGTTTTAAATAAAAACCGTTTTTCCTTCGGTTTACTCCATGTCGTTTTCATGTTGCTTATCAGCACAAATCAAATATAGATAATCTGGGTTCATTTCAGCCGAAAGTTGGGGAGCAAACCTACCGGGAATATCCAGTAAATATCAAACTTCATGATGGTAGTGACTTTTTCATAACTTTTATATTAGGATAATTAGTCGAGTTATGTGGGTTAAATTAATCAATAGATAACCTGCTGCTACGTTGGCAAACATGACTAAACAAATAATCGGAAAATTGTTGTAGACTTTTAAAATTTTTATCTCATGAGAGTTGGACGCTATACCACAAGGATTTGCGGTCGTTTTAAGTAATTAATTGACCACTATATTTTTTAATAGCAGTGTATCGAGTTTTCTTATATATTTTGACCTCCTGATTTAAAATATGACCTCCGTTTTTTGGTACAGTGTCTAGGATTTTTGATTTGAATTGAAGAAAAGAATGTAATAGAAATAATAATTTCACTGGTGTTATTTTAATGAAAATTTAAAAATAAACATTAACTTTTGAATCTACTCATACCGGTGACTTTGAAGAATGATTCGAACAAATGATAAACATATTGTCACAGAACTGTGTAATAGTGTGTGAAGATATAGATTTGAAAAGTGCTTTGAATCCCTGTCCACAAATCTCTTCTGGTTGGTTGATACATTAACGACAAGTAATGTGTCGTTTAATTTAGATTAGGCAACATACTTTACAGTGAAGTATAAAATATTATCTATCTTGAAATTCCTTACATTTTTAAATCAAAGGTACTATAATTATTACTATTATTTTTGTCTTCACTTCTTAATTTTCTAATTTCCCTTAAATATTGCCTCCTCCAACAAATAATTTCATCTTTTTCTATAAGCGTTCTTCTCCCAAACGAAGTTACGCATGCGCAACAGTAAACAAAGATATAACGTCGTACGTTATATCTCTAAGGAATAAGGAGAGCCTTAAACCTTATACGTTATGCATATTTGGTGTTCTAAAACCAAAAAGCGGCTTTTTCGTAATCGATTTTTGAATTAAATAACAGAAGAAAATGAGCACAAAAGTTAAACAATTCAATATTTTGTAAACCAACTTTTTCCACTGAAAATTGGGCTTTTATAAAAACCATTATTATCGATAATTTTGACTTTCTGTTGAAAAATAATACAAATTAATACAAAAAATATACACAAAGTTTAATTTATTTCTATTTCTTGCTTTGTTTTTTGCTCCGCATGGATCTTAAGGGTCTTTTCTTGTGCGAACTTCCTGGTTCCCGGTTTTGATTATTGAAATTTCATCAAAATCCTTCAACTTATTCGGATAAGCTAATCTAAGCAAAATGCACACTCCTTCAAGGTCTGTATCACAAATTTAGGGGTAATAGGTATTTATACGTTCATTAGCAGAAAGTCAATAGTTTATCTGATACAACATTCGTTATTCTTGTTCTAATTACAGTTGGTAACCCAAGAGGTTCTGCTAAGAATACAATGTGTTCTCTTTCAAATCGGAAATTTCATTTTATGTAATGGGGTAACATTAACTGTAAATTGAGGCGATCATAGATATTTCTTCGTCGACCTTCCCTAGTATTGATAAGGTGAAATAATATGGCTTCCTTTTCATGTTCTTCCTCAACAAAAACATTTAAAAGTTCTTCCATAATTCGTTAATACTTTTCTACCATCAACCCAAGCGCAATATCCACTATTATATTTTGACACTATTGACACTCCATAGTCCATCACCCCACTTTTAGCATTTCAAACGTCACTACCTCGAGAAAATCAACTGCCAGTTTTCAAAAACTCCCTAATGTCTACTAAAAGTTTATCCAAAGTAGGTATCTTTTTTTGTAAATAAAACGAACGCATTTATTGACGTTTTAGGTGCTAACTGTGATACTTCCATCCTTTCTAACTCCGATCATATTTGAACACTTAGAAACTATTCTCCGAACAGTACTATTGAAATGTTCATGTACAAGAAAGTCATGTACATTTAACACTAAAGTTTTTATATACACGGTTAAATTGCACTTTAATTTCACAGGAGTATAATTAGACGTTTGTGCCATTTTTATTGCACAAATTCACTTGATCAATATCGCCTATTATTACAGAACTAACAATTCTTCGTGTTAAAATCACAGGACTATACAAACAGAAATGTAAATTTTAACTAAAATAATTTACAATCTGCATAACACTTTCCACACTGTCCACCACTCTCTATTTACTCAACCCTTATGTAGATTTGAGGAGTGCTTTGAATCCCTGACCACAACTGTCTCCTGATTGGTGGACACATTGACGACAAGTAATGTGTCGTTATTTGAATGACTTTGAATTTGAAATCTCAGAGAAATCCAAAACAAAGTTTTGTTTGTTTGAGAAAATTTCAATTTTTGATCTAACTATAACAAAATGTATCTCCAACATTAGCAAACTGGATTTCCTCTGAGAAAGTTTGACACACATTTGTTGAAACTGTGTAAGATACTTCATAAACATTTCTAAATGAAAACAGTTTGTTTTGGTTGTCTCGTCTATAACCAAATAATTATCCTAAACGTTTTTTAACTGAAGAATTTTACCGCACCATCTCAATTGCGTTTGTTTATTTTTATTTGTGGCCATATGTTTTTTTCTCACAATTAGAAAGGCAGGTATGCCAACTATAAATAACGTCAGGTTGAAGTTCTCACGTGCATTGAACCTAGAAATGTTTTTTTTAAATTGTTCTAGTATAAACAATTTTAGGAAAGTAACAACAAAGTTGAGTAAAATGGGAAAAAATGTTTATCTAGGACACATTAAAAGGCTTGTTTACAGGTTACAGGAATTTTGAAATTGTGTGTAAATGATTTTCTTAGATGAAGCGGTATATTTTGGAACACTTCAATAAATTATATGGTTGTGAAGTTAAAGAAAGTATTAGGAGTTTGAAGTAAATCCAAAAATAAAAATTTACTATTTTCTTCAGGTTTTGCAGATTCAATTTACTAACATTCCCAATTTTTTTGCCAATAATGGATGATGGTCTGTCACTTGACAGTTGAGAACATGTATGCTTAAACCAACCGTTGGTTACAAAATAATGTAGTGTTCGTGAAAATTTGTACCGTTTGGCAACAGTGAACGTGAAATGCTAGACAGCTAGATTATGTCAATTTCAGTATTGCTATATTTCACCTAGAAACGTAAAATGTCTGTCAACGATGTTGTAGAATAGTATATTCTGTAACAAGGTTGGAATGAGAATTCGACACGAGTGGAGGAACCACGAGTGTCGGATTTTCATTCCAACAGAGTAACAGACTGTACTTTCTCCACGGACACAGAAAGTAGAAATTAAATATAGTAAAATGAAACCTCAATTTCTCAACATTGTGTAGGTAGTATTTTTATATTCAAGCTTGGATTTTTGCGGTAGCAAATTTTGAGTTATATTATCGGCGATTTTTTTATTACTGGAGGAGTATTTCCAAATTCTACATCTGAATCGTTTGATTTTCTTCTCCTTTTTAATAAATTAAAAGATTTTACAAACCAATATTAAGACCACGTCAACTAATACTGACAGTTAATTTGACATTCATGGCAAACCTTATTTTTGTAAACAATCACGGAATACAGATTCTAGCTCTAGAGGTAGAATGTAATACATATAAAATACATAAGAGACAAAAGTTTCAGAATTTTCTTTCAATCTCAAGAGCGAGAATGTTTCTTTTCTGTTATTATAAGTGGTTTCAGAATAACTACATTCAGTAGTGGCCGTGTAACGACAGTATTAATAAAATTTTAGATTGACAGTTCTTATTCTAATCAACACAGCCACAGTCTACTTACTTTTACCAAAATCGTTATTCATTATGTATCTACTTTAAATTCAATGTCATTTTAAACTTAAAATTTTTCATTTTTTGGACCCCATTTTGAAGGTGTTCCCGAAGTGGAGGGCCATATCAAACCCTAAGCTTACTTTTTGATGCACTATCAAAATCTGAAGTCAGAATTTTAAAATTCATAAAGACAAAGAATCAACATACACACACATACAGATCGAATTTAGATACCGAACAATTTGTTCGGTGAATATCGTATAGACCAGTGCAGATAGCTTTGAAAATGGTAAAAAGTGAAATAAAATAATAGTAGGATGAAACCCATTGGAAAAGGAAGAGAATATAACAAACATGAAAGGAAAAATAATTTACAGGCGCTCTGGGGTCGGGAAGTGGAAAGGGGTAGTTTTTAAGGGTAGAAAACTGTTTATCTCGGCAAAACTACAAGTCCTATGGAAAAAATTTATACTTTAATTACTCTTTTGTTTATCGTAACACGGAATCTTACGTTTTTCGAGTAATTAAAGTATAAATTCGTTTCTTATTTGCATTTTTTGAGAACATTTACCATAGTAATGTATATTTTTTTTACACCATCAAAAATAGAGATTTCAACGAACAAAAAGCCCACCGAGTTTTTTAAAACAGCAGATATTTTGACGTGAGCATTTTCGATTGAAAATTAGACTGCTTTTTCGATATTAAGTCAAAATAAGGTTTGGGACATAAAAAGGTAAGTTTACATCAAATTTCGTGAAAAAAATTTTTTTTTGTAAAAGATAAAAATAAAAAACCAAAAACTTGGTTATTTGAATTTTTCACATAAATTTTGAGGTTATGTGAAAAAAGTGTAAATACAAAAGTTATAAATCTTTTTATTACCTACAACTTTGCTTTACTTTTTTCCGTAGGACTTGTAGTTTCGCCGGAAATCGAGATAAACAGTTTTCTGCTCTTAAAAACTCCCCCCATCCACTTCCCGATCCCAGAGCGCCTGTAAATTATTTTTCCTTTCATGTTTGTTATATTCTCTTCCTTTTCCAATGAGTTTCATCCTACTATTATTTTATTTGGTTTCAAAAATTATCTTCACTGGTCTATTAATAAAGTACAATACTTTTAATAGAAAAAGTTCCCATCCATTTACAACATTAAAAAAATAGTTACTAGAGTTAGGTCAACTGTTTTTCTGACAAACGATAGGTTTTAGAACACATATTATTGTAATAAACTATTTTATTTAACAAGGAAAACTTTATGGAAAATCAAATGAAAATGTTCCCAAAATTGTGTTATTTAGTTTTCCTCGATATTTAACAATTTGATGGATTTTTAGATCAAATTTGCATATTTGGATGTATTTTATACATTTGTTTTTCTAGGTTAGGCAACGAATTTATCAACTATTTGTCATATGTATATTTTTTTTCATCTACGTCTACCACAAAAGTATTTACCTACGGCCACTATAGAAAACAGGCAAAAACACACGACACACAGCCTCATTACGTACGGTAAACACAAAACCGTGCGATTTGTTTACCCTAAACAAAACGCACAGTTTAAAGGTAAAAGTAAGGGAACATTTCATAATTCGCAAGATACATACTGTTTAAAAAAGAATACATACATTTCCAATATGTCAAGTGATAGTGAGGCGGGAGTCTATTAGATTTGAAGAAAATTTTGTAAATTTGTTCGAAATAAAATTGTTCAAAAAATCTAAAGATGCAATAAAATACAGGGTATCCCATTTGAAGAAATTAAGTACCTTATCATAAGTCCAGACTTTTTGGCACACTGTATATGGCCGTAGGTAAAGTATAGTACGTAGTGCGTGTTGTAAAGCAATTACGCACTCATGAAATTACAATTACGGCTTTTTACAACACTTGTTACGTAATATACTATTAGATTCTATTTTAACCGTATATAATTTAAATAAGCATTACTCTTCTTTTTCATTTGTAATTGTGTCTAGCACTTTTCGGCTCGTTAGTTCATTATCATTGCTTAAAATTTGACGTTTACTAAGCAGGCTGAAGATCCAGGATGTTTTTTGGCATCTCATGTTTTTAATATTTGCGGGTTGTTCTGCACAAAATTATCCTCTAACCTGACGTTACATCATCCATAAAAAATAATTTTATATACTGTAACAAATTTTGACAAGTGAAACCTCATTACCGCAACCATTATTTTTTTACGTCATTCCTGCAGTCTTAAATTTTCTTCACCCTCGCCGCATAACGTGAGTTAAGGCTGTTATAAAGAAACCCGTTCCTTAATAATATATGAAATGAAACCCGAAAATAACTTATGGAAAATGACTTTAGACCCTCCTAGGAAATCTTAGAGTGCACGAAGAAAATGCAATTTGTGCAGTCGAAGAATGCGACCGGAGCCAGTTTGGCGGTAACCGGAGAACTCAGATCGAATTGCACTTCGAACGTAGTGGCTTTGCTATAAAACGCGTCTGCCAAGTTTTGAATTAAACAAACTGAACTAATCAACCTAAATGGACCATGTAATTTTTCTAAGCTCTTTTAACGTCATACCGAGTAATTCAGTTGTATAATTTGTTAGTACTCAACTAAATTATCATTGAAATAAAAGCACAAAATAAAAGTTTAGTTTCGGTTCTTAAATTGGCAAAAAATCTCAAATCTTGATATACAGTTCGTCGCACTTAAGATGAACACACCTCCATATGGATCATCCATCATACTCTTAACCATAACTTAATGTTGGCAATTTTGCTTCACATTGGTTTCTTCAGGACTTACCTAACTGGTCGTGAGCAAAAAGTTGTTATTGATGATTTGTCTTCACAATACATGCCACTTTATTGTGGAGTTCCACAAGGTTTTATTCTGGGTCCTTTGTTGTTCGCTATTTATACATCTAGACTTGAAAAGAATCTCCAGTACTGTAATATACTGTTATGGTATAAAATGGGGCACAATTATGTTAAGTGTGTAAAACAAATTAAAAAAAAAAACGATGTAAAAAAGGACCTAAAAAAAACTGATAGTGAGTGATGACATGTTGGAGTTTTGAAGTTTTTTTATGTTTTTGAGATGTTAATAATTTGTATAAAATGTCAAATATTATTATTAAAATAAAGATTAAATGTATTAAAAAGTACTTTGAAGACATTTTCCATTGTACAACAATTGGCGCCCAACGTGGGGCATTTGAAATCGTGGGTTTAAAAAAGAATAGGTCAAGTGCAGGGTTTGAAATGACACATGTTGTGAAATTAGGAAGTAAGGAAAATCCGGCAGAAGAGAGTGGCACATCAGGAGAGGATATAGAGAATAAGATGGAGGAAGAAGTAAAAGCAGTAGCAGAAACCTCAGAAGGAGAAGAAAGTAAAATGGAATAAATGTTGGCCATGCTCATGTCAGGCATTACAAAAAAACAAGAAGAATTAAAAATTAATATGAAAGAATATCAAGAAAATTTAATAAGAGAAGTAAGAAGAGAAATGCATATAATTATGGAGGACATGATGGAGAAAACCAGTGGGGAAATATTTGCCATGAAAGATGAGGTAGGCGAGATAATAGAAAGTAACAGAAGAGAGGAAAGACCGGAATTAGAGAAAGTAATGGAAGAAGTGAGGATTTATGTGCAAAAAGAAACAAGGGAAATAAGAGAAGAATTAGAAAAATTCAGGTGTGAGATGACACAACAAAATAAGCAAGGAAGAATTCCAACTAGAGCAATAGGGGAACAACAAGATGTAATAATAATAAGAGACAAAGAAAAACCAAATATGGAATATATGGGGGATCAGAGAACACATCCCATGAAATATTTAAAAGATCTTGAGAATTGGATGGCAGAAGAAAAAGTGCAACAAAAATGGAAAAAAAAGGAACGGCATGACTTTGAAAGGAAACGCGAAAAGTTGGTGGAATGTCATGTCATGTCATAGTAGAATGGGAAGGTTTCAAGGAAGAATTTGGTAGAAATTTCTGGGGAGATACTATACAAGATAAGGTGAGAGAGGATATGTATCAGGGCAAATTTGACGAAACGAATGTCAATGGAAAACTATGTCATGAGGAAGATGGAGTCATTGAAATATTTAAGTCCAAAATGGTGCAGAAGAAGGTACGAAATGCCAAGAAGAAGGTAGGCAAAAAAGTATCTGCCGCTCCTCTTGCAGTAAAAAAAGTTGAAGTTAAAAAATGGGGCAAAATTGGTAAAATGTGTTGTACTTTTCTTATTCATTATATTGCAAGAAAAGTTCAACAAAATTTTAGGAAATGTTATTATGGTATAAAATGGGGCAAAATTATGTTAAGTGTATTGTAAAACAAATTAAAAAAAACTATGTAAAAAGGACTTAAAAAAACTGATAGTGAGTGATAACATGTCGGAGTTTTGAAGTTTTTGATGTTTTTGAGATGTTAATAATTTTGATAAAATGTCAAATATGAATTTATTAAAAGATTAAAAGTATTTTGAATACATTTTCCATTGTACAACAATACATATATATGCAGACGATACCCAAGTCTACTACAGTTTTAATCCAAATATGATAGATAACGCTTGTGTCAACATAAATACAGATTTACAATTTTTTATTAAAAGTGCAACTAATTATTGCTTCAACATTAACTGTAGTAAGTCAAATTTAATCATATTTGGTACTAAAAATAAGCGCCAGGCAATTTCAGATAGTGTTAATATAATGATTAGTAATGGACCTCTTCAGATTTTAGATGAAGCTAAAAGTCTTGGTGTTATATTGCTATCATCATCATAATCATTATTTGCAAAAGACATACGAAAGTGTAAATGTTAATAATACAGATTTCCAGGGGTGTGGGTGGCTCAGCGTATAGCACTGTACTCATAATCCAAGGGTTATAGGTTCGACTCCCACCGACGACGGCAGAAATCATTTTCTGATTTTTAATTAATTAAAAATTTAGAAATAGATTTTCATATACGAGGTGTGATTCCTCACTCGACCATTCACTATTGGGTTCTAATTAACAGCGATGTTCCTAAAGTGACAATGGGAAACAGTAACAAAGCCTACACAGAACACGAGGCTAATGAAGAAGTAAAAAAAATGTAATACAGATCTCCAAAACGGTGAATTTTTCACGTTTTTTAAAAAAAATAGAATAAAAGTCGTACGAACTTAAAAATTCACAAAGGGCGTGAGAATGGGGACAATGGGAAAAAAGCGTAAATTGGTAAAAACATCAAAAATTCTATTTTTATTTCTGATAAAACCTACGAAATTGTGAATTTAAAATACCGATGTTCAATAGTATAACTTGCAAATTATTTAAAATTCTCGATTATTTTTAAATTTACAGTTAAGCTTAAAAATTCCAAATTAGAATATTCTAATGATACAACACATTTAAGTACCAAATAAGCGTATGTAAATTATAGTGTCTAATAAGTAGGTACCAAATTTTCGACTATGCTGTGAGAAATGTGGTTTCTGTATACTCTCTTAATAATATTAGCCCATTATATAGTTGTAAAGATGCCAGCGTAAGTGTAAATACTAATTAATATTCCGTATGGTGTACAAAATTGATGTTTATGGTTTACGTTATCTGTATTTATGGCTTTAGTTTCACAAACTAGTTGCCAGTATAGAATATTTTTAATGAAAGAGTTTAATTTATTTTTGTTTTAGGAAAGCAGAGTAAAAAGTTTTAACATTTAGTCAAACCCGCCCTCGGGGTTGTAAAAATGTAAAAAAAGTTGATTCTAGTTTAGAAAAATAAAAAATAAAACGTACTTTTCTCAATTAACATTTGTTAAAAAAATAAAAAGATAAGATTAAAAAAAGATGTCTACAAATGGCGCATATGTTATACACGGTGGCACAGAAATTATGAAACCACGTATATTTTAGTAAAAAAATTAATGAACAATCTCACTTGTTTAAAAGGTTATAAAACGAGCAATTAAAGTCTGAAAATGACCAAGAGTTGCTCTTTGATTGGCTAAAATTCATTTTTTTAAAAATCGTTACAGATTTCGTTGTAAAATGAATCTGACGAAATAATTATATCTAGCCTACAGCCTACAACCGGCATAACGTTTCTACATAAATTTACGGTTTCAGTTACGCCTATGAGAAAAGTTTGTTATAGTTGCGAGCATAAATAACAGACTTATTTTACATTTCAACTAAATTACATATGAAACAAATAATGTTGCCCTTATTCCAGAGAGGTTATGTAAGTACCTGGGATAATTATGATATACTCTGTTCGTTTTCATTCCAAACTCCAATTCTCTAAACTAGAAAACCAAAATTTATATTTTATACAACTTTAACTCTAAGTTTATCTACTATACGTTATCACCGAACAAATTGCTCGGTATCTGAATTCGATGTGTGTATGTTGATTCTTTGTGTTTATGAATTTTAAAATTCTGACTTCAGATTTTGATAGAGCATCAAAAAGTAAGCTTAGGGGTTGATGTGCCCCTCCGTACCACTTCGGAAACACCTTCAAAATGGGGTCCAAAATATGAAAACTTTGAAGTTTAAAATAAAATCGAATTTAAAGTACGCACACAGTGAATGACAATTTTGGTAAAATTAGTATACTGTGGCTGAGTTGATTAGAATTAGAAATGTCACTAGTAATCTCCCTAGAGTTTGAATTACTATCGGAAATATTTCACATCTTCGCACATATTTTGTTGAACGATGGTTGTGTATGCTGGTAAAGTTGTAAACGTTCTGCCCGTTTTTTATGCCCAGGACAAGCGACCGGACAATATCGACATCTGCTTTTTATATTACTTAGAATTTGGATTTTTATCTACTTTTGGGTACCTACTGTTGGAAATGAACTAGAGAATTTACAACACATATTTTTCAGTCACTAACAAGTGAGTAAGAAACATTCTATTAGGAAAATACCTTAAGAATATTCGATCTACGTCTAAACGTTAACAAAAAAATAGATATTAAAGGCGGCGTTCCATTCAATAAAAACGTTATTTAAAAAAATTCATACACCTGCTTAGGTATATCATTTATTATAATTTTGTACGATAATATAAAATTTCCTAAGGTGTTCTCTAAGGCTTTGTCACCTTCCTGTATCGATAAAATAACGTTTTTCATACAAAATTATAAGCCATTCATCATCGGCTTGCGAAGCCATCGAGGACAAAGTTCCAAAAGGATTTTTTTAAAACACATTTCAATAAGGACGATACGCCGGGGTTCGTTACGGCAATTTGTTAAATTTGACATTCCCCCGCTATCAAAAGGAGAAGCGGATGATTAAATTACCTAATATAGAAAATTTCGTTTGAACTTGAGACTTTATGTAACAGAAATGATTTATTTTTTCATAGCATAATAAATTTTCTGCGTAAACTATTGAAATTTAATCCTAGGATTTGTCAGGCTTCAGATTTTTAATTTTTACTTGAAACATCTTCTCTTCACCGGCAGCGATAAGTAACTCGCGGCCGGCTCACTTTTTCGTGCAGTTCGTCAAAGCTTAACTTTTTGACTTTTTATAGTTATTTACGTGTCAAGCTCAGAAAGTGATACTTTACAGTGCGGGCATGCAAGTTTCAGGGCGACCGACGCCGAAGGAGGAGCCCTGAAAGCATGCGAGCCCTGTAAATACACTTTCCGAGTGTGGCGCGTACAATATTTTTTGTGCAGCCACCAATAATTTGACAATAATATAGGAACAGAATATTTATTGTTTAAAATTTATAACAAAACTTAACTCATTCAAAATTCATAGGCTTTTTCATACCTTTCCTTGAATTTTGTTGGGCATAGTGCATTAGGGGCGGCAGCTGTCGCTTCTTTAATTTCGAATGGAATGTTTTCCACGTCACTTTCATCGCTACTCATCTTTAAACGGTTTAGAAACTTGTAATAATATACAAAGTGCATCAAAACGTCAAAAACATCTACTGACAGATGGCTACGGTATTGTCATGGCAACTGTGATATTTAACATACCCTTCGAAAGTTCTCTCTGGCTAGACGCTGGTATTTTGTCTTTAATGAAAATTTTGACATAAGAGCTCGGGAAAGTAGGTACTTTGCCGAGCAGTTATGTCACTTTACCTAGCAGTTATGTCAATTTTCCGATCTAGACCGCACTTCCCGAGCTAAAAAATGATCGGAAAAACGCATTTACTAAAGTGGCGACACAAAAAATATATTTCTGCGTTAAATTAGACCAAATGCCTTTAAATTATAAAAAAAAATATTATTTTAAAACCGTTCCCATTTCATAAAAATAAAATAGTTATTTATGTAATAAGTGTGTCAAGTGGCCTTTTTTGACGAATGTGAATATTGTCGTACATTTTACGAACATAAATTTATTTGAAGTTTACAGCATATTTAATTCTTACAAAACAAAATAATGGTAATGAACTTGCAGTGGCTTTTTGAGCACTGTTTATATCCTTTCTGGTGGTCTCAACGCCGCGCCACCAGACCCTAATCCTTTTTTACTAATATGATTGTAACATTTTGATATAAAATAGATTTGCTTACCTACTGTCGAAGATCCGGAAACGTAAAAGTATCTGAATCACTATATTCACTTGATGAGTCATTATTTGCTGATATTATTAAAGGTGGCATTGTAGTATCGACATCCAAGATTTTGTCCAGATTCCACATATTTTCTTCTTCTTTTAACACTTGCTGGATTGCCTTTTGCCAATTTTCCTTCGTAACAAGTGATATGGAGGTTTCTAACAATACTTCTACATCTTTAAACTTAAATGTCGTATTATGTCGACCTACATATCCTTTAACTTGTGCCCATATCAGTTCAATAGGATTTAGTTTGCAGTGATAGGGAGGAAGACGCACAACATCAATACCATGTGTTTTTGCAAGTTCATCCACTACATAACGTATTTTAGGCTTATTTAATTTCACAATTTCTAGTAGTTCTATTTTTATTGATTTTTCTGGAAAGTTAATGTTTCTGCCTGTTAGCCACTTAATGATATCATCTTTCTTCCATGAAGTATTTGGCACACATTCTATTAGACGGAAATGGTAACTAGCCTTATCCATTACTATAACTGAACCCTTTGGTAAATGTTCTATTATCTGCTGAAAATATTATTCAAAAACATCAGCGTTCATAGAGTTCATCAGCGTTTTAGATTGAAATATTAAAGAACCGCGTTTTGAAAACCCGTCATCCCTTCCAATATGAGTTATCATTAGACGTCGTCCTTTACCGGAAGTAACCTTCAATCCTGTAGATAATCCTTCCAAAAAAGCCTGTCGTGAAGATTAAATGTTTGTGTCCTGCCACATTTTGCTATAAGGGTGTAACCTTCATTCACCCTTAGATTATAGATTTCTATAATCTAAGGATTTATCCCATATACATTTTTAATACAATTATAGTCACATTTATAGATTTTGAATCCTCAGATTACTTTCTATAATCTAAGCTAGGCTAAGATTTCCAAGAAGTCAATGATGAATAACGATTTAAACAATTTAATGTAGGTATACCTAATAGTCAAATTTATAGGTCTTGAAAAATATAACAATTGCAAATAACTTAAAAAGCAGTTTGTAAAATACCTACATACCGAAATAATACTCAATAATACATATTCCAAAAAAAATATATTTTTAAATGATGATTTTATGTACCCAGTAGTATAATATACACCAAACCTTAAGCTTACTTTTTGATGCTCTATCAAAATCTGATTTTTTTTTTAAATTCATAAATAACTACAAAGAATCAACACACACACCTACATACACACAGATCGAATTCAGATACCGAACAATTTGTTCGGTGAATATACCCAAGAAATTTAGAAATTTAAAAATTCATCATAACTATAAAATACTTTGGTGGCCAGATATCAATGTATTCTCATTCTAAATAAACTGAATTTTCCACATGGATTTTTGTAAATTTGTTGTAATTTTCTTGAATTCACAGACAAACCATAAAACATAAAAAAACATCGTTTTTGGCCAATCATAATTTGAAGTTACGTGAGTGACAGAGATATCAGAAGGCCCTGCCATTTCGCATGAAAAGTTTTTTTCTCTATTTTGATACGATATCGAATATTCCAATCCTTTGAAACTGGAATTTCAGTATGAAAGTACCGGGTTGGTAGTCACTTCTTTCAGTTTTTATAGCATTAAAACAAATAAACGTACAAATAACTGACATTTGTAACCATAAAAAGATTCCTGTGGGCGGTTATACTTTTTTAATAAGGTTTGTTTACATTCTTTTATTTAGAGTAAAACATTCTTTGTTTGTTTGAA
This sequence comes from Crepidodera aurea, assembly GCA_949320105.2. Classification (NCBI taxonomy): domain Eukaryota; kingdom Metazoa; phylum Arthropoda; class Insecta; order Coleoptera; family Chrysomelidae; genus Crepidodera; species Crepidodera aurea. The sequence continues at coordinate 59,870,599 of OX439473.1, read as the reverse complement.
AAAAAAATATTTGAGATTTAATTTAATTTCATCTGAAAACAAACGAGAAAAATCAGATAAAACAATTTATTTCAAATCCCAAACAAACTTCTGAAATATCGTCGAAAAAGAATTCGAAGTAAGTGGTTTTTACTCAGAATTTCATTTCCCGAGAAAACCGTCGAAAATATAAGTATAGATGTATCAGCTTCCAGTAAGTTACACTTCGCGATACAGAATATGTTTCCGTTATGATTTTTTAAAGGGTGAATTTTAGAGTTTTCCAATAGTATTTACGAACGTGTTTATGCTGCTGTATGTAAAGCTGCAAAAACCTGAAAACCGACTCTTTTATGTTTAGATAAGCGTCGCTAGTGTCATTCGGCAAAGCGGAAGCCCTGATAAAACGAGCTGTGTAAAGAGCTGTTTGTGCCTAAAATAAACTTGAAAGGGAAGGATTGGCCTTTTTCTTGTTTAAGGACATTTGATATGGTCCTTTCGGCTGTATTTTCTGCGATTAGAGATGGTTGCTTTCAAATGAAATCTTGTTTTGGAATAAAAATCTTCCAAAAAATGAGATTAAGCTCCCTATTCAGATTGCTGAATCTTTTATATCAATTTTTCTGTAAGATTTGGGGATGATTTTATAAAAAAAATGTATACAAAATATATCTCACACAGAAAAATATAACCAACGAACAGATTGGATGGATAGGATACTTTAGAGTAAAATCGGAAGATATTGCTCACTTTTTAAAATTTATACAGGGTGCGCCAATTATTTCCACTCGACGCTAGTACCCGAAATACAAACAATCAAATTTATATTGAATCACCCCGTATTTATAAAAACGAAATATGAGTGTTTTATGAGAAAATATTTTTTTGCAAAGATTTTTTTTAGTATCTACAGGGTGCGCCAATTATTTCCACTCGATCTCTAGCACCGAAACTAAAAGAGATATCAACAAGTTTTTTTGTAGGGGTAGACAAAGTCACTCGGACTACAATTTTAAAATATTTTGATGTATACAGGGTGGCTAATTTTTGTGGAATGAAAATTAATTTGGTTTTTTTTAAATTGAACACCCTGTATACGATTATGTCTTCTGATTCTACTTAATATTAGATTTACGGTAGTTTTTTGTATTTGTAAATCCGACGCGGCGTTGACAAGTTATTCCTATTTTAAGCAGATTTAATGAAAAAACAGCACTTCAGAAATATTAGCACAAAAACCACATTTTTTTAAAAATTCCTCAAAAAAGCTACTATGATGTAAATGAAACATGCACCTATCACAATAATCACACAACATCTTCACCTGTTGCACAGGGTGTTTGCCGATGGCGTGCCAATAGTCTAGTTTTCAAATGGCAATAACTTAATTTTTTCAAATAGGACACCCTGTATATTTTTCTTCAGTTAGAAGCTCTCCCTAATACGCTTTAAAAAAATATAGGATTTTGTACATCTAACTTTACTATTTACTTTAATAATTGACGTTAAGTGATAAACAACATATTTTACACAATTTTTAATAAGTACAAAATTTTACAAAGTTTAATCGTAAGAAAACTACAATAATATTATCATAAGAAAAAAACCAGATAAAAACTTATGATACTATCACGATATGGAGGGTATCCTTTTTGTAAAATAGATAACCAAATTGGTGTTCATTAAGTCTAACATAAAAAGGTCTAGATGTATCTCCTATATAGAATTTATTACATTCGCATGGAATTTTGGAAATACAATTTTTTGTATTTTGAATTTGATATATTTAAGCATTGATATGTGTTTCTAATTGATCGGTTGATATTTCAAAAATTTGGTTACCTATCTTACAAAAAGAGTTAATTGCAAAAAGGATACCCTCTATATCGGGATATAAGTTTTTTATCTGGTTTTTTCTTATGAGAATATTATTAAGAAAACTTCATTTATGATGAAGTATAAATTTTCTTATAATATGCAAATGCGCTATTCTTTTTAAAATTCGTTCCCAAAAAATATGATGGAAACAGATTTCGACATCTTCAATTTCAAAATCTTTCTCCGTGTCCTATCAAGTGTCTGTTTCTATAGTAAATTATATTTTGTTATCACTTTTTGAAAACTACTTACCAAGTTAAGTCGAAACGTCAATTAAAGCCACCTTTTTCTTTAAAATAAGTGGTTTTATTTCCATTACAAGAGAAATTATATTGTAAGTAATTATAATACACTATTACCAAACACTTACTAATAAGAAAATTTAAAAAATAAAATCAGAACTCATTCCGATCAGCATATTCGAAAATTTCCACTAAACCACGATGGGTTGTATGTCCGTCTAAAAAGAGAAAAATTATGTCAGTATCCTGATTTCTGAGACATTATACACCACAGAGTCAGAAACCATACAATCTTCCCAATCTTTATATACAGATACATGGCGAAATAAGCCCTCTTTCACCATTACTTCGAATCTTTGTCACCATTTTAATGTTTCTCCCATATCTCTTGATGTTATAGCAACGAAATTTGTTGACCCCTTCCTAGAAATGACATGATATGGTTTATTATTTAACTAAAAATTGATCTCATTCATTTTGAACATGCTGCCAGGTTTATCCAGAAGATTGTTCAATCGAAAAGTCTCCACTGAAGTGAAATAAAATTATGAGTTATTTTTAGTTGCTCTGTTAGTTGAAAACACTTAAGATGGCGGATTTCAATTGAAGGAGTCAAACCAAATATTTGTAATGTTTTAATATGTAATAAAAGTTTTTCATGCACTACATGGAACGTTAAATATTCTTGGGGTTTCATTTATCCCGTAAATAGTGATCCGTGTTTAATTTTGAGCCTCACATTTTGATTTTAACACCTTTAAAGATGTGTCTGCCGTTAGATTATGACACAAATATATACTCTTTTCGATAGGTTTAATCATTCAAACAATACTAACAGAACTACCTGATAATAAAGTTTGGAAATTTGTGGGTGTCGTAATTTTTCATTTAAAAAACGAATTTAAAACATCAATCAAGAGCTCCTTTTTTGCAATAATCTAAGATGTAACAAAAAACCATGAGACCCAGTGACCCAACTGTCCCACTTTACCCTACATAAAGTGTATTGGCCTGCCTGATTAGACGTAAAATTTAATAAAAAAAAATTAAAAATGATATTTAAAAAAAAATCTAAACACACTATTTATTAATTGTCATCGTTTCGTCTGTGAGTTATAAGCTGCATCCTTAGGGCAAAATTATTCCAAAGCGAAAAATATTCCAGGTATGAAGTTTTTAAAACACCCGTAATTCTTCTGAAATGAATATCATATCTGTAGTAATATCAATAATTATAGTCAACTTTATTTATGTATTTATAAAACGTGATAAACCTTAAAACAACATTATTCACACTTGGCATATGTTACTTATGAATCAGCAGATATAGAAGAAAAACATGATACCTTATCAGGCCCGGATAAAAGACGACCAAAACAAAAGCAAAGCTACTTTAAATATGAAAAGAAATATAGGTATGTGACTGACAAATATTTAGTTGATAGGAATGAAATAAAGAAAATTTTGGGTCCGCATACTTTCTTCTACTTTTGCTAAAGTTAAGTTAATAAACGCTTCAAAGAAAATAGGCGTTATGCCTCAAATACAAAAAATAATTTTTAATGGATAATAAAGACACTTTTTATTAAAATCTTTTTATTGTCGTTTCAACTTCCCAGGTAGCAAAGAATATTGATTCAATATAGAAAGTCAATATTGTCCCAAGTTTACAATATTAGCTACACTGTATTTCAATATTGGCTTGACACTGTATTTCAATATTGGCTGCGTAACAAAGTGTTAACGTTAAATAATTAGAGTAGATTGTTTAACAATTATAATTGAGGTTTAGAAAAGATACATGTAATTTTACTGAAAATATAGCTAAGAATGACCATGCCAGTCTCCCATCAACAAAAGCGGCTCAAAATGCTGCCTCTGCATGATGTCATATATAAACACCATATAGTTTATATAAATGTTAGTCCAGTCAATATTTCGACTATTACATTCGGCCATCCTGTTTTATGACCTGTCCTCAGGTCCATCTAACCCATGTTCTGCATCTAAAAACATACAAATCAATTAGAAATCTGCACTTAGTCTAAAATGCCTTAGAAGCATTTTCCTAAATACCATTCTGACATTTCTCAAGAAATACTTTCTTAGCATAACCAGCCATCACTAGTTCATCGAAACATTTTCTTAAATATCATTCTGGCATTTACTCAAAAATTACTTCTTTAGCATGCCCAGCTTTCGCTAGTTCATCATATGGACCATCGTCCAACTTTAATCTCTACTCTTTGACCATGAGTCACTAGAGATCAAAGTTCTTGATCAACCTTCGTTAATCTACCTTTGTGACCTTTGTGACCTTTGTCACTGAGCATCCTTACCAACCGAGCTAAGCCATCGCTAAGCTTTGTTGAACATCGTCAACCTCCAGCCCTGTGCTAGATTTGTCGGTAAAGCTCACATCAACGTTGACCTTCGTCAACTTCCAGCCCTGTGCTAGATTTACTTGCATGCATGCTTTCTTAATTGTGGCCTTTTGCCGTAGGTACCTACTTAACTTACATAACTTACTTAACTCATACTTTAGAGTTATATCTTATCATTTCATCATATCCACGGCAGTCACCGTCCGATATCTTTCATGTTTTCTCTGAGGTCTTCTACCTCATAACGATAACTTTATAACACTTTCTTTACTCGGAAAGGTCCTTTGACCCTTGCTCGAAGCTTTTTACTAGCCCCCGTAGCACAAAACTAGTATTCAACACCATTGCGATATCTCCTTCTTTATATCGTCTAACTTGAATACGAACTCTATCAAAACGTTATTTCTGAATTTCTTGACCTTTTAATATTCGCTCACTTACTTCAGATCTCATTTGATACAAATCTATCAGTCCAAGACTGTCTTGAACTGCACTTGAAACTTTTGATTCTACTACGTTCTGTGCAATTTAATACACCCTGTATATGCTTAACAAACTTGTCCCACTTGGACTACCTGGTGCTGTATTTGCTTAACAAATGTGTCCCACTTGGACTACCTGCTGCTGTATGTACTTAACAAACGTGTCCCACTTGGACTACCGGCTGCTTTATGTGCTTAAAATCGTTCGATTGACTCCCTCACATTGACCGTTTGCCCTTGGAGTAGCCACAACATTCAAAATGTGTCAATCCCATAGGATTTACAAAAATGCTGAAACGTTTGCGAAGTAAACGCTGAGCCTCTATTAATTATTAAACGTGTTGGTGCACCAAACAAATACATAACTTCTGTCAATACTTTCATGACATTACATACTTTCGCATTTTTTTTACAGGCTCGATAATCACAAATTTCGTGAAATTGTCAACGATCACTAATAAATACTTATTTCCTTTCTTACTTGTCACCAAGGACCCACATGGTCGGCGTGCAATATGTGAAAAGGCACTGGAGTCTTTTCTACTGGAAATATCTCCCCTTCTTTTCCACCTGTTTGCGCCTAGAATAACTGCAGTGTAAACATGCCTGGACATATTTCTCTACAAACTTTCTCATTTTTGGCAACCAATAATTTTCTGAAATTCGTTTTATTGTCTTTATCTAATAAATCTTGTATTAGTGAGCTTACAATATTCCTCTCACCGAAAAATATACTATAAGGACGGTACGCCACTGGTTCATCAATAGTTAATTTTATATGCATTTCAACTGCGCTCGTCTGATCGAGATCTCTACTAAAGACGAGGAAATATAATCTCTATAAAATGCCAACAATTTTAAAAGTCTCACTTTTTGACTTTTAATAATATTACCAAACTTTAATTTGTCATAGGCTAATTCGTCATTAGGCACGAACTCAATTAGGTTTGTCTCTTTTATCATTAAATTCGGCGGTGTATATAATTTAAACTGTTTTCGTGTTTTATTTATTATTATATGATATGGTCGGTTCATATTCCTATGATAAGGTCGTGATTTAAATAGGTCTCGTTAAGAACGACAGCTTGCACATTTCCGCTGACTTCTTCCGATGGTAACTTGAACTATTAAACTTGTTGTAATAATATTTCCCATAAAACATTATTTTAACATTCTTCCAGGTCCCACATTAGCTTGGAGGTTCAATTTTAAAGCCACCGACTGTTTAATTATACGGCACGTATTTCCCGTATCTATTAAACACTTTATTTTAACCCATTAATAAAAGAGTTCTTTATTAATATATTTTTGCTCATCTCTCTTTCAGTGACCGCGCTCACAGAATTGTCCAGATTGTTTATTTTTCTATCGAGAAACACTCACGCACTGTTGTTGCGTATGACCCATTTTATTACAAAGTCTACATTTTATAATGGGTTTATCGCATTCGACTACACGGTGTTTTCCACTATTATTATATATTATAACAGCTTATTTGATTTTTATTGTTAAATTTTGGTCTATGTTCATTCTGCATTATTTGCACAAAGTCTTTAGAACCTATTAAACTATGACCACTTCGCTCAGGTACAGCAGCACTGACATGACTTAAATAGTTCGCCAATTCTCCCACAGTTTTACATTTTGCTGCGCTGACCGACAAAGAAAGAGTGTTATCACCTAACCCTTCGATAACACTGTCAATTACATACTCGTCCGGAATTGAAAGATTTAATTTGTTTAATTTTGCAACTTTCTCAAAACAATAATCGGCCAAATTTTCATTAATGTTCGGCACGTAATTTGCAGCTTCCACAAGTAGCCGACCGAACTTCACCTTATGCGGAAAACTCTCTATTAATAATGTTTTTATTTCTCCCCATGTATGACATGTTAGCCGTAGAGAATCGTACCATTTACGCGCATTGCCGCGTAGTCTACTTGTTGCTAACTTAAATAAATCATCCCATTTATGATAAAACATCAGTTCATCAACTTTATATGCCCACTCTAGCACACTTAAGGAAGCTGTGCTAGGATCAAAAATCGGAATAATAGTTTCATTTACAGCGACATTTAAAGTTGGAACATAAACAGTACATGCATTGCCTTTTGTAAGTTTACTTATCTTTTTCTCTAAGCGCCGTATTCTTTTACGTTGCTCTGATCTGGTATCTGTTGAGGAACTCGAACAGCTTGAGCATGATGAACTAGACGAGGACCTCTTTGAACGCTTGGACTTCTTTTTATTCTTTCCCATGGTACTAACTAATCACTTTCACAGTCACTGCTTTTTCACAAAAGTTTTTCACAATTAATTAAACTTTTTACTTAAGGGCAGTAAGTTTTTTATCCCACTTCTGAATTGTAAGGGTTAAATAATTAGAATAGATTGTTTAACAATTATAATTGAGGGTTAGAAAAGATACATGTAATTTTACTGAAAATATAGCTAAGAATGACCATGCCAGTCTCCCATCAACAAAAGCGGCTAAAAATGCTGCCTCAGCATGATGTCATATATAAACACCATATAGTTTATATAAATGTTAGTCCAGTCAATATTTCGACTATTACATCAAATGCAAAAATAATGTTTAATGGATAATAAAGACACTTTTTATTAAAATATTTTTATTGTCGTTTCAACTTCCCAAGTAGCAACGAATATTGATTCAATATAGTAAGTCAATATTGTCCCAAGTTTACAATATTAGCTTGACACTGTATTTCAATATTGGCTGCGCAACAAATTGTTAACGCCTGAAAATAAAGGGCCAACGTTGTATCAAAACATTAGTTCTATATCTTTTTCAATAAATCCCCAATAAAAGCAAACAATATTGAGTTTCATCATTGGTACCATATTTGTGTTCCATTTCGCACCTACATTGTCTTACAATATTGGTTTAAGTTATGCATTCATTCTAAAGGCAATGTTAAGTTGACAACGTTCTTCAATATTGGCTGCAGATCAAAGTGTTAATGCCTGGAAATATAGAGCCAATATTGTATTAAAACCCTGGTCCCATATATGCCTCTAATTTCATGCCTAAATTGTCATACTATGTTTGCATCCAGTTTGAAACAAACATTGGCACATTGTTGTAAAACTGGGTAAGCAAGTAAACGAAAACTAAAGTTACCTGTTTAGTAGTATTTGCAAAATTAAATGTAATCTAAAATTGTTTTTGAAAAATTCCTATGCAAATATTAAAAAACGTTTTATCTACACAGGAAGCCATGACTAATAAATTCAAATACTTTTTAATTCTACGTAATATTTTGTTAGAAAATCTTGATCAAATACTATTAAACGAGGTTAAACAAGGTTTGTATGTATGTGCGTATGTGTGTGTGTCCGGAGGATCTCAAAATCCACTCGTCAGAATTCAATGAAACTTTCAGGGTAGACTAATTCCTATCTAAACCGGCAAAAAATGCAGATCTCATGTCTGTGAAAATTCGATCTTCCGAGATATTTACAAGAAATGTTAAGCTTTTAGTTTTATTTCCTAGCAACGGCAGACAACACATAGATAATATAACCTGTTTCTATAGTGAATTTTTTATTATACATTTTGTTGTGTCATTCTGAAAAGGACTTTCATTCAAGAAAGTCAAAACGTCAATTAAAGCCTCCTTTTTCTTTAAAATAAGTGGTTTTATTTCCATTAGAAGAGAAACTGATAAATCACATCATATTCCAAAGCAACGTTCTGTAACGTAGTCCCGATACATAATGTTGATCTAGCAGTGGTCGGCGAAAACGTTGGTGGAGTGATCATGGAAAATCGTCATAAGAAAATAACCTATTTTTGTAAATATCGTCAAGGTTTGACTTTATCTAATTTCGCCATAATAACCTACAAATTTTGACAACTACTGACTCGCACATCTCTGGGTAAACGTTAAGAATATGGGGCCGGCTGGAATTTTCATGAAATTTTCACAGATGTTATAAAACATGATAAATTCAATATAGCGATAGAAATTTTTGCGCGGAATAATATTTTTGACATTTTTTTTAAAAAGAAATATATATTGGGATACTCACTCCCAAGACAAACAAATTCAGTGCGTTGAAACGATTATTTAACATATTTTTCCAATACAAACGCATAGGTACATAACTTTTCTACAAATGCCCAAGTAGCAATTTATAACCAGAAAAGCCTGAAAAGTATTAAAAAAGGAAAAAATGTTCATTAATTTGCTTGTTGTTAAATGACAGCCATATCATAAATTCAAAGTTGAAAATACAACGTTGCCAATTCAATTTCAGAAATCATGGATTTAGGTAAATATTTAATGGAACGTTGAGTAACACTGTTAAAATGGAGACTTGTCAAAATGTGCTAAAAATATGATTAAAACCAAAACTATTGTTTTGGTTTTAATCATCTTTTTCTGAGTTAAATATGTATGTCTATGCTAGACTTTAATATTGAAACTTGGTTTGTTGAATTTAATAAATTTTCGGGCAAATATCGTTTTGGCGAAGAACATCGTGACTTTTTTTTAATGAAAAATGTAAATGTTTCTTATCGTTATACAAAATGCATGGTAGAATCAAAAAATTTTGTAGGTCCAGATATTTTAATTTAAAAGAAATAAACATTTTCTCAAAGATCCAATTTGAATTCTAAATTTTTTATCACCCTGTATATTCCATGTCAAGTTTGAATAATTCAAAAGTATTTTCCAGAACTTTTTATGAAGAATAATTTTTTTTGGTAAAACTAATAATTTATTTATACCTATACCACGGAAAATATGATTGTATTTATATTAATTATGGATAAAAATGTTGTAAAACCTACGTGGGAAGTAACGAACCGAAATATAAAATAAATACTGTCAATTTCCTAATCCATGCACTGAATAAATAAAGTGTTTCAAACGATTAAAGCTCAGGGGAAATGAAAAATTATTAATACATAGGAAACTGCAAATTTAAAAAACGGATATCCAATAATCTAAATAAATTTTTCGAATGTTTTTAAATATAAATATAAACTGTATTGATAATGAATTTTTTTAAAAAAATCACAGCCATTTTAAATTGACTTCCCTATTCATTTTAAAAATAATAATCCAGGATTAAAATCAGACTAAATTTAAATACATTTTCCTATTTAGTTTCCTTAAAAGACTTTATGATTTGGCATCATTTACATCCACTTTTCCTAGATTTCTCTCCTTACCCTTTATTTTTTTTCACATTATCCAAATAATAGTGGGAAGAAGTTGAAAAAATGTGTGAAAAAAATCTGCACAAATGATGTGAAATGAAATCACACAAGCTCCCAAGAACAAGGACATTAAAAATGTCCTACACTGCACCAGCGTCTGGACTTCAACAACTACTCCTTGGACTAGCCCCACCATGTATTGAATTACGAAAGTCCAGACGTGGTTTGGTGCCCGACCAAGTCGGGGCTTTAACCCAAAAACTTCGATTTTGTCATTAAAGGAGCTTGCCATTCTTAAACCGGTTTCGACATTATTGGGCCTCATCAGTAAGAAGCAGACAAGCTCGACATCCTATCTTTATGAGAAAGAAACTTTATTTATCAAAGATAATACATACAATAATTCAAAATAAACATAAATATAAACTTCATAAATTTAATAACAAATTTTAAAATTTAACTAAAAATAACAGCTCAATTAAATAAAAATTAATAAGTAAAGTAAAGACTAACTTTATACTTTTTAATTCATAATTTATTTATTTTTAACATACTTAATAAGCTCTTTTTTAAAATGACTAGACTTAGGAGTTGTTTTAATATTTTGAGGCAGATGATTGAATTGATCTATCCCTTTATGAAATAAGCTTTTCATGGAACTACTTTTATTAGTTGTTTGAATGTAAAATTTGTTGGAGTTTGCTGCTCTTGTATTCCTTTGATGTACCTCTGTGAGTGGTATTAGTTGACAATTAAGATATTCAGGCAACATATTGTTTACTATTTTGAATATGAAAACCATTGTTTGCACATACAGCAATTGTTCAACATTTAACCAATTTAATGCATCTAACATAAACTGAATAGGCGTATATCTGTTACAACCTAGTATAACTCGCATCGCCTTATTTTGTAAAATCTGTAATCTGTCAAAATTGGAACATCCTGTGTATACTAAAGAACAGCAATAGTAAAAATGGGACAGAATAAGTGTATTATATACAGTCAGTTTAGTTGAAATTGATAAGTATGGTGACACTCTCTGTAAAAACCCAATTTTTTTACTGATATAATCAATATGTTTATTAAATTTAAGTTCTCTATCCAACATGACTCCTAAATACTTTATTTCATGTACCATTTCCACTTTTTCATTATTTATTTTGATATCTAGCTCTAAATTTACAAATCTATTATATAAAAAGTTGTTACCAATAAACATAAATTTTGATTTCATCTCATTAACTTTTAATTTATTTTGTTTAAATTTAGTTGTTAATAATCCCAATTCGCTGTTGACAGTTTCAGCAACTTCAACAAAATCTTCCCCAAAATAGTAAAGCAAAAAGTTTGATTTTACATTTCTTAAGAACCTTTCCTAAGTCGTTTATATAAATTATGAACAGTAATGGCCCTAACACGCTCCCCTGTGGCACCCCACACGTATTTAATTCTGGATTCGACACCTCACTATTGATTTTAGTTACCTGATACCTATTTACTAAGTAATTGTACAACCAATCATAGACAGCTCCCTTAAATCCATATTTTTTTAACTTTTGAAGTAAAATGTTACGGTCAATTGTTTCAAATGCACGTTTTAGATCAATGAAAACTGCACAGATACCAACTCCTGGCTTATCAAGAATATTTTTCATATCTGAAACAACTAATTGTAAAGCCGACTCACAAGAATGAGCTTTTCTAAAGCCAGATTGATAACTGCACAGTATATTATTTGTAGTAATAAACTCCATGATTTGATTGTACACAACTACTTCTAAAAGCTTTTCACAAAAAGGTAACATATTTATGGGTCGCAACTGATCTGCCCTGTTTGTGTTAGCTACTTTTGGGATTGGAATTATTGTGGATGTTTTAAATCGCAGTGGAACAATACCCTTCTCTAAGCTAGTATTTATTAAATTAAGTAAAGGATAACCAATTACATGAAAAAGATTCTTAATAATATCGAGCCCTATCTCATCTGTACTAGATTTCTTTTTTTGAGTTTTAACTATGTCATACAAGTTACTTAAGGTAACTGGTCTAAACTTTGTCATTGATGATTCGTTATAGGGTACTGTTTCCAAGCAAGCTTCAAAGTCTATATCAATAGTTAACATAATGTTTTGTATGCTAGCCACGTAATATTGATTTAAAACATCCGCAAAACTATCATTATATTCTATCCCTTCACATACCAAACTATGAATGTTGCTTGTCGAATTTTTGGTGCCAACTATTTGTTTGAGATGTTTCCACATTAACTTTGGATTTCCCTTGTTTTTATCTATATTTAGCTCATAAAAATTACGTTTGGCTTCCCTCAAGATCCTAACACATTCGTTTCTTTTTAGTTTATAGTTGTCCCAATTATCTGCCTCATTTGTAAATGCAAAAGTTTTATAAGCTACATTTTTATCTTTCACAGCTTTTCTACAATTATTATCAAACCATTCATTATTTACATTATGTATTTCAATACATTTTGTAGGAGCTACAAAATCAATCGCTGATAATAAATTATTTATAAAAATATCTCCTAGAACATCCACATCAACTATAGAATAACCCCACTCCCTCTCCACCAAAGTTTTGACCACTTCATCATAATTTATTTTCATACGAATTGATTTAGTTTTCTCTAATTTAACGCTAAGGTTTTGTGCTTCGACTTGGATAATAAAATGGTCTGATATTATGTGATTTTTTTCCACGTATGCATTTAACATGCAATTATTAGTTAACACGAGATCAATTGTTGACTTTGCATCCTTATGTACTCTAGTAAATTCAGTGACTATTTGTTTCATTCCATTATTTTCAATACATTCTTGAAGTTTTCTTTTTTCTGGACAATTCTTATCAAAATGAATGTTGAAATCACCCGTTACAATCACACTACAATTGCTATTGGTTTCTACATATTCATCAATCCATTTTGAAAATGATTCAAAGAACAGTGTAATGTTAGAGTTAGGAGACCTATAAACACCTGCTACACCATATTTAGTACCATTTACCCTAACTTCCATAGATAACAACCAAAGGGTCATGTCAATCGTTAAAGTTCTTACATTTGATACTTTTAAAAAAGATTTGGTAAATATTAGAACACCACCTGTATGTCGACTGCTTGAATCACATCGCGCTAAATTATACCCACTAATGCATAATTGAAAATCCTCGAACTCACTAGTTATACAAGTTTCAGTTAAGCATAGAATTAAGGGTTGGTATTTTTCAATATAAAATATTATTTCATCTCTGTGTCTAAAATAACTTTCGGCATTTATGCAAGATATAAATAGACTTTGTTTGCTATCGATTGATCTACTCGTTGATTGCTATTGATAATTAACTCTTTCTTTAACTTTAGAAATTTGTTTTATGTAGCTTATACATTTACTATCAAAAACATGGTGATCCACATTAATATTTTTTATTTTCAGGATATCGGTTGTGCATTCGTACTTACTGGCTTTGCAATCTTCCATTTTGTGATTTTTATTGCACATAGGACACACTGAATGAGATTCGCATTTATCCGCTCGATGACCATACTTCCAACACTTAAAACATCTCATCACACTAACGAATTCAAAAAATCGGTAACTACTCCATCCTAAATAAAGATACTCTTTTTTTTATTTGCTAGAAAATTGAACTGCTTGGAATTTAACTCAAGAATGACATTACAGGTACCTCTTGAATTTTTTGGAGTTTTGTATTTTTTTACAAATTTAATTCCATCCTTTATATTATCCGACATATTTTGGTTTGCTATCTTTAATATAAATCCATCAACATCTTGTAGCTGTTCTTCCTTTACATTTAGTACTTTTATCTTAGGATTTATCATCTTTCCTGTACTAATCTCATATTCTTCACTTAACTCATTTTGCGTTTCTCTTTTTAAATTTTGCAACGATTGTTCATCTTCGCAGTGAACTATTACGCATCCGTGTGAGACCTGCTTTACTCTTGATATCGACGCGCCGATATCAGCTGGACTGATTAATTCTTCCAAATCATTTTTTGTCTTGGTGCTATCTTGATTTCCATTTTTTGGTTTGATAATTAAAGGTTCTATTTTGATTTGTTTTTTTACAACATCGGAGAATTTTGGCTGTTGTTGTTTTTGAATCAAATCAATTAACTGTTCAGTTTTTTCCAATACTTCTCTCGTTTTTTTCCTCCATACAATCCACTGGTCTTTTTAGTTTCAAGTTTACTTCATCCAAACAATCATTGCAAAACCATTTGATGTTTAAACTTTCTTGCTTATACTTAATGAGTTGGTCCTTTACTCTACCACACATTGAATGAAAAATTTTATTACAATAATCACATGATATACATCTTGAATTCACTATGAAGTTGTCAGAGCACACAGCACAAACGTCTGTACTCGCTGGCATCTTGACTTGAACTTAAAGGATGTCTGAAAATGAATTCGACTCGCCTCGTTCTTGATAAAAGTGGTTGCGTTATAGCAAGTGTATCACAAACGATGAGAGCCCAACGCCATCTTCACTTTAATAACAAAATCAAAGTTTGCAAAAATATAGAAAACTACACTACAAAAAATCGTAAATTTGTAAAAAAAACAGATTTCCATTAATCCAAATTATGAAACTCAAAAAACCCTGTGAAAACCACACACAAAAAATATGTCGAACATAAAAATCTTCAAAAATTGTAATTTTCGATGAAAAATCAATTGGCAAAATCGAAATTTGCCAAAAAAATTAAACAAAAATGATTAAATCATATTTAGATGACGAGAGTAAGCTAAAAGCTTTGGGGGATTATCAACCACTCCAAACGATTATATTTGTAGTGATGGATTTTTGTTTAATATCTACAAATAATCCACTCCTAGATGTTTTAATTTTTTCTAATTCAGATCTCATTATATATCCAATTAAATTTTTTGAAAGCTGTTTAACTCACCATGAAATTAACTACCTAGTTAACTATGGTTGCTTTATTTCATAATCTAATAATATAACGGTGGCTTTGTAAAGAAATCTATATGAGAAAAAGGTTCCTTTCAGTATTTTCGTATCCAGCTCGACCATGATTTGTGATGCTTGGAAAATTGAAACTCCAGAAACGTAGAAAATAAATATCTTTTATGTGTTACTGGAGTGTGTAATATTCAATGAATATCATATTTTTTCCTTCTTCTTTGCTATGTTTCTATCAGAGAACAGAAGCTTTGAGTATCGAAATAATAAAAATTATTGGATTTATTGAAACACAAAAAAAATTAAATTCGTATTCGTTATACCTTGAAATTTATATTTTGAAATTCTGAGAATCCTGTTTAATAAAATATAGTGAGAAGTAAAGAGAAAGCATGGTTCCATTATCGTTTCTCAAATGTCTTATCTATTTTGCGGTATAACTTCAAATTAATAACTGTCAAATTTGTCAACTAAATTAAAAAAGTGTAAACACAACTTTATTTAGGTAAGTTCTACACTGCTTTCTTGTAATCGGTACATTTATTCGGACTACCTGGAAATTCATGAGTCACTCATTTTGCCCGTTCCAACCGATGTCCGTGTCGACTATACTAGTGAAACTAAACGTGTGCTTATTTGCCAGAATAAAAATTTAGAACATGTTTAAAATAATCTAAAAATAAAAATAATTGGTGAAAAATTTAATTACTTGGGAAACAGAACGTAGAGATTTGATGTTTTTTTTAACGATAGTACCGACAATGAGGCACATTCTAAAAATATTTCTATTTATATACAGGATGTCGCAAATAAGATACACAACTAAGTTCTGTTTTTTTAAAAGGCAATCCCCCATTTTTGCTACATATTTAGATTCGTCATTAAATTGTCGATATAACGCATCCAGGTTTCTTCGACTTATTTGCAATAGTTTTTGACTTATGTTAATTTATGTGTCAAATATTTGCAATAGTTTTTGACTTATGTTAATTTATGTGTCAAAATAGCGTCGTGCAGAGATCCACAAAAAAATTCAGAACTTCAGAACTGTTCAAGATAACTTTTCAAGTCGATTCCTTAAGCTTTAGCGCATCTTTCGAGATGTAGACGAACTCGGAGTCGATGTTCCATCGCCTACTACGATTTTTTGAAAATGACAAATTACAAATATCAATAACTCGTCTTTTTCAAATGTATCACCCTATATTTTATTAAATCATTGCATGGCATTTTCTAAGAGCTTTTTGCTGATATAGGGTTTGTGAAGTTTATTTTGTAAAACTTACGATATTTGTTTGACGGTTTATTCTAGAAAAATGGAATCGAGTAGGCCGCTGTCGTAAAATTTGACAGATTCATAAAATCTTGAAAATAAAATGTTTCAACAAAATGAAATTGTAATAGAAACCGAAATACATTACAAAGTAAAATTTTAGTAATACAATTTGCAAGAACATAAAAGAATGATTAATAGGAAACAATGTAAACATTTTTGAATTTTAACATGGCCACTCAAAAATCATTATTTCATGTTCTTGCAAATTGTATTACTAAAATTGTTTACTTTGTAATGTATTTCTGTTTCTCTTACAATTTCATTTTGTTGAAACATTTTCTTTTCAAAATTGTATGAATCTATCACATTTTACGACAGCGGCCTACTCGATTCCCTTTTTTCTCGAATAAACCGTCAAACATTTCTTATTTTGCATAAATCTCGTAAGTTTTACAAAATAAACCCCACAAACCCTATATCAGCAAAAGCTCTTAAAAAATGTCATGCAATGATTTAATAAAATATAGGGTGATGCATTTGGAAAAGTCGAGTTATTGCTATTTGTAATTTGTCATTTTCAAAAAATCGTGGTAGGCGATAGAACATCGTTCGTCTACATCTCGAAAGATGCGCTAAAGCTTAAGGAATTGACTGGAAAAAAGTTGAATAAGTTGTCTTGAACAGTACTGAAGTTCTGATTTTTTTTTGTGGATCTGCACAACGCTATTTTGATACATAAATTGACATAAGTCGAAGAGATGTAGGTGCGTTATATCGACAATTTAATGGCGAATCTAAATATGTAACAAAAATGGGGGGTTGCCATTTAAAAAAACAGAACTTAGTTGTGTATCTTCTTTGGGACATCCTGTATATAAATACAAATATTTTTAGAATGTGCCTCATTGTCGGTCCTATAGTTTAAAAAAAAACATCAAATCGATAGCTTGGATAGAAAAAAGTTATGAAGCATTCACACACTCCTGGGTAACCCTGTATAATTTAATAATTTATAAAAATTTCGAACAAAAAATTGATCCTGCTTTGAAAAATACTGGCAAATATAGAAAAATAAAAATAAATGTTATTTTTTTTATTTCACCACATATAAACGCACTCAGGAATATTAATTTGGCCACCTGATCGGGTGATTGATGATCAAAAGCACGAATGTTTTTGTCTGACATAGCTGTGATGTATTCAAAAAACATTATTTTATAAAAATGAAGTGCAGAATTTATATAGGCATTTACTGTTATTTAATCAAACTATGATGCAATGATTCGTTAGTAAATTGTAAAAAAATTACTGGTTTTCAACCGACAGTGAAAATGGGATTTTAAAAATCAATTTTCAAGGCTAGAGTTATAAATATTTATGTAAGGAACATATTCTCCAAAGTTTGTTTCGAGCAGGAGATTTTTTTTTTATTAAAATTTAATTACAATTAATCTAGAAAAAACCATTACACTAGCTCAAAAGGTTTGATCCTCTTAGTCTTCTCACTGATCCACTTTGGTCCAGCAGCTAGATTGCTTCTTTACAAATTTTCTTGCTTCGTCTGATATCATCTCCACTCCCAGGTCTCTGTAAAGGTCGCTGTTTCTTACATACCAAGGGGCGTTGACAGTGCCTCTGGATATTGCACGAGCAGGCACCCCCAAAGTTGTATGCCATATGTCCCCACAGGCTTTAGAACCTGCTTGTATATCATCAGTTTATTTCGGGTTAATAGTTCAGAATGTGTTCTTTCCATCGTAGCTTCGCATCTAAGTTCATGGCTGGATACTTAGCCGTGTTTGCATATGGAATAATATGATTGTTAAAAGTTAGTTGTATTTGTCCAGTTTGTGTATTCGTAAAATTTACAAGCACTGATTTATTTTCATTAAGTCTAGTGCGCCAACTTTTCGCCCATGCATTGACTTGATTTAACACTTCTTGGAGTATATCGTTAGCTTCTTTTTCAGCTTTGCCAACTGCCAGTACACATGTGTCATCTGTAAATGACGCTACTTTAGTTTGTTCTATTACTGGTATATCAAAAGTATATAGGAGATACAGTAATGGTCCCAGAACACTGACTTGTAGTACAAAACAGTTTTTTTTATAATAAA
This sequence comes from Crepidodera aurea, assembly GCA_949320105.2. Lineage (NCBI taxonomy): Eukaryota > Metazoa > Arthropoda > Insecta > Coleoptera > Chrysomelidae > Crepidodera > Crepidodera aurea. Next base: position 59,852,070 of record OX439473.1, on the reverse strand, counting down.
AAGTCAAATTTAGCAAAAAAAAAACTGAGGAATCAAAGCAAACCTAATATTTTCAGATTGGGATTACTCCTTTCTACTCTGGCACTATACCATCCCCACTTACTAAATAAAATTTGTTTAATTAATATCTATTCTATGTTGTAATGAAATTGAATAAAAAAATTCCTTTCTTTTCGCCTTTTTCCCATCTCATTTCCGTTTTCTCGTGTTAATTCTCCGTAATTTTTGCAATGTAACTGCCAGATATCAAGTACAAAAGACTTTAGAAAACTTTATTGTTGTAACTGAACGATGGAAATTGTTGAAAATAATGAGCGGGCCATTATATTTTCTCTCTCCGGAGCAACGTGAACGTTAGAGCCAATGTAATAAATGCATGGAGATATTATAAAAGGAAGAAGAACGATAATTATAACTTTTAATGGTTGCTAGTAATTTTAATTTCTTGTGATTAATATTTCATGAATACTTTGTTAATTACTTATCGAGAATATTCAAAGTTTCGGAAGATGTTCTTTAATGAAGAGGCTCTTTGAGGCCTCTTTTAGTTTTAAATTGTGTTCGCCTTTTATATTGACTCCAGTGCGTTTTAATAGATTGTGAAGAATTTTTTTTCATTTTTTATTTAGGTAAGTATCAATATTTTTAATTTTAACTGATACTGAAACTAAATTCCAACTGCGGACACATAAAATGTTGTAAATTTTTAAAAAAACAGATCTAAATAGTATATTAGATATACAATTAGAGGATTTTCTTTCAATTTTTTTACAAGTCCCATATTTAAAATATGGTAATTTTGGATAAAAAATGGATAACAATCGATTAGCATTATCAAAATTGCGATAAAAAATGTCAAGAGGTATGTAAAACCCTAAAATTCTGTTCTTAGAAAAATATATAGAAAATTGTAATTCTGACAAATACTCATGTGCAAACAGCAGATTTTTTGACGATTTTTCAAATTTACCTACATAAAAAATTCAACTACTACAGTACAAATTGTAAGAACTTAAAAATCAACACCAACTGTGAATAAAATATCGATTTGCATTATAAAAATTAACTAAAACCTTTATTCATGCAGCATATTTTCTACTAGCTAACTGGAAATTGACTTGTCTATATTTTTAAACGTCAATACTTGAGACCCCGATCAGAACCCAAAAAATATTATTTTGGTAAAAATTTACGTAATTTCCCTCCTAATAAGCAGGACTTCTACGTGATTTACTTGAAAAAATTACACTCCAGAAAATGTTTCACCTGATCATGAATTTTACATATAGATAACAAATCCATCAAAAGTGTGGAAACTGTAAAATTTTTAGGAATAACAGTAGATTCGTCAGCAATTTTCATGCCTGGAAATAGATCAACATTCATCAAGCCACATTGGAACCAAGTGCCTCAATAAGTTCAGTAACATAGTGCACACAGAGGTAGTTATACACCCCAATAACTTTAATAGCTTTAGAAACAAGGTCCAATCAATCTTAGAAGATCATACACTGTAGAGGAATTCCTCAATTTTTAAATGGGAACAAATTACGGGTAGGATTATCTCTTAGTATAGTACCCACTCACCGGACACGGTGGCCTAGTCGGTAAGGCGTCTGCCAATTCAGCTTGGTCAGTGTTCGGGGAGTAGGTTCGAATCCTGCCGTATTCAAGTGGAATTAAAGTCAGATAAGACTTTGCGCAAGTGCAACAGGTATTTGTGTCATACGCAGTTTCATTCACGCCGGTAAACAGGCCGAATGAGATCGGATATCTCGTGGAATTGATAGGGGTTGGTGACACAATTACACACTTGTTAGTCGGTAGATCAACTGCATGACAAAGGCATAGTCCTGGGTTTAAGGTGATTGAGGACTGTGGTTCGGAGCCCCCGATAAGCTGTAGGTCCCGTCCAGTTTAGGCCATTAGGTCAGAAAAGAGACGTTAAAATTAACAAACAACAAATAGTACCCACTCGGGGGCGAATTTAGGGCCGCTCGTCTAAAATATCTTGAATCATATCAAATACTATTAAACGAGCAAGGTTTGTATGTGTGTATGTCTGTATGTCCGGAGGATCTCAAAATCCACTTGTCAGAATTCAATGAAACTTTCAGGGTAGACTAATTCCTAATTCCGGCAAAAAATGCAGGTCTCATGTCTGTGAATATTCGATCTTCCGAGATATTTACAAATAAAGGTTTATTTCCTAGCAATGGCAGACAACACAGAGACCTGGTTCTATAGTAAATTTATTATTATATATTTTGTTGTCATTTTGAAAACGACTTTCATTCAAGAAAGACAAAACGTCAATTAAAGCCCCATTTTTCTTTAAAATGAGTGTTTTATTTGCATTAGAAGAGAAACTGATAAATATTAGTTTAGTTTGTCAGTTTTTGGCATTATCAAAAGTAGTTAATTGTCAATCATCGATCATCGATGGAAGTCACATCATATTTTTGTGCTCCAAAGCAACGATCAGTAACGTGGTCGCGATACATAATGTTGGTCTAACAGTGGCCGGCGAAGACGTTGGAGGAGTCATGATGGAAAATCGTCATAAGAAAATAACCTATTTTTGTAAATATCAACGTCAAGACTTTATTTAATTCCGCCATAATAACCTACAAATTTTTACAACTACTGACACACACATCTCTGGGTAAACGTTAAGAATATGGGGCCGGCTGGGATTTTCATATTTTCACAGATGCTATAAAACATGATAAAATCAATATAGCAACAGAAATTTTTGCGCGGAAAAATATTTTTCACATTTTAAAAAAAAATATTGGGATACTCACTCCCAAGACAAACAAATTCAGTGCGTTGAAACGATTATTTAACATATTTTTCCAATACAAACGTATAGGTACATAACTTTTCTACAAGTGGCCAAGTAGCAATTTATAATCAGAATAAGCCTGAAAAGTATTAAAAAAGGAAAAACATAAATAATTTGCTTGTCAAATATCAGCCATCTCATAAATTCAAATTTGAAAATACAACGTTGCCAATTAAATTTCAGAAATCATGGATTTAGGTAAATATTTAATGGAACGTTGAGTAACACTGTTAAAATGAACACTTGTCAAAATGTGCTAAAAATATGTGTAATAGTTTTGATTTTAATCATCCTTTTTCGAGTTAAATATTCGTATGTCTATGCTACTTTAATATTGAAACTCGGTTTCTTAAATTTAATAAATTTTCGGGCAAATATCGCTTTAACGAAGAACATCGTGACTTTTTTTATATCGTTATACAAAATGCATGGCAGAATCAAAAAATTTTGTAGGTCCAGATATTAATAACGATAATTGAAGAACTCACAATTAGTACGCTATCAATCTGACACCAATATGGCATAATGAATAGTGTGTTTTGTTACTTTATCTCTTAATAATTTCATTTTCGATAAGATAGGATTGTTTATTTTTCACTTAATGCATGATTTCGGTTCATATGATCCGTTAACAAAATAAATAAGGGGAACGACAATAAAAATGGTGTGGTAAAAGGTGCTCTACTTTTTGGGCCAACGAATCATAAAATTATTTGTATAAAAACTTTTTTATCAATATTTATTTTGGGAAATATTGTTTTGTTGTGTAAATAGTACGAGTAAATATTTTTGACCAACAATTTTAGGAAAATTTTCTCAAATTAGATTATTTTTATGTCGATTTTTTGATCCATCAAAACGAACGTTGTATTAAATAACCTATGAGCTGTTTCTTTATACCAGTTTTATTCAATATTTTTAAGAATCACGAAAATTTTGGAGAACAAAATATATCCACAAGAATTAGAAATTTTACATCCTTATGAATTCCTGTAAACTACTCCACTGATAACACTTCCAGTCGATACAAAATCTAATAAACGCGAAAAAGCTGAGTCAAACGTCAATACAATAATAAATTAACGCAATAAATATTGAAATAAACACGGCATGTAATAGCCTGAAATGATATTCTTTATTATCGCATTTACTAGCTCATAAATTTCGTGAGACCAGCTGTGGGAGTTATTTAGTTTTTCCAAACATCTTTAAAATTCTTTCTCGCCTCATAAATTCAGACTTGTTTGGAAATATAAACAGTTTATTGGAGCCGAAGAGGGAATAAGTCTCTCATTGACGAGGAGAAATTAACAAAACTGTTTTTTGTTTGTGTTTTTGTTTGTTTGTATATGGTAAGTTTACAGGGTGTTGCATTTGTCATGGAGCTAGCCCTGTGTTTCATTTGATGAATTTGATTTGTGGGTAATTAATGTTTATGTAAAAAAACTTGTGAAATGTAAAAGTGGAAAAATCGTAATATGCCACGCAAGAGTTAAGGCTTTACATCACTTTGGCGCTCTGAAAACTATACTCCGTTTGAAAATGCATGATAGCAGGTTTTATGGCAAAGGTCTTTATACCAGATTGTTCAATGTAGAAAAAAAGTAAATGTTGATACCTTCTTATCTGAATTTTCACTAGATTTTAGTATGACCACCCCGAAAAATCTCGAATACAATACATCATAAAATATAAATAAGCAAACCCTAAGGGATTAACCAATAATTCTATACCTCAGTGACGGGGAACACGAAATTACTTTAATATAAAAAATAGTAAACTGTCAATATTAAGTACCCACATTTATTTTTATAAAAATAGTATACCTACTAGATATTAGGATATTAGGACATTTCCTTAAAATTTAATAATAAATATACATACAACCAAATTTATATGATATAGATACTAAAAAAAAATCTTTGCAAAAAAATATTTTCTCATAAAACACTCATATTTCGTTTTTAGAAATACTGGGTGATTCCATATAAATTTGCTTGTTTGTATTTCGGGTACTAGCGTCATATAAACTTATTATAGTTAATATAAATATAGAGTTACATACCTAAATAAGTAAGTCGTTTTCTCCTGATAAGGAGTCATCATCATCATCATCAGTTTCCTCACTTCCCACAGAAATAAGAATTGTTTCTATTGTTTCCTCTTTTAACATCAAGTTTCCAGAATTTCTCTTCCTGTGCTATGACATGTCTTATAGCGTCTTGCCAATTGTCCGGTGAAATTTTTGATATGGAGTCACATAATAGTTCACAGTTCACGGTGATAATATGGTAACCTCAACACTTTAACTCCATGTTCTTTTGCTATTTCATCTACACTATACTTCTTAAATTTTGGTGAAAGTTGTTTACATAACTGCAATAGCTTTTTTTGAATAATCCCTCTTCTGCCACTATTTCTTTGGTTATTAGTCAATCGGAGAGTTCTTGCTTTTTCCATTTACTGTTAGGTAACGGTTCCTTTAATCTTGAATGGTAACTGGCATTGTCCATAACTTTTACAGAATTGGTCGGTAATAAATTTGACTGAAATATTCCTCAGTAGTCATTTCTTCATGGTAGTCTTTCGTAGAATTTGAAACAAATTCTAACAAGCCTCTATCAACAAATCCTTTATCTCCTCCAATATGAGTGATAATTAAACGGCGACCTTTACAATTTGGAAATTTTAAGCCAGTAGACAAACCTTCTATAAATGCCTGACGAGCATTTGTAACCTGTCCTTTATTTATCCTTGTTTCATCTAAATAAAAAATATTTTTGTCTTCTCTTCTTAATTTTCTAATTTCACTTAAATATTACCTCCTCCAACAAATAATTTCATCTTTCTCTATGAGCGCAGATTTTCTATCGTTCTTCTCCCAAACGATTCATGTAAAGTTTTCCACAATTTGTCTCTTTTAACGTTTGGCAAAGAAATGACAACTGTTCTTTGATTTTCCGTTGTTGCCGCGATGTCCTCCGACTCCTTTTGAGCAGCTCTTTTCAATTTCGTGTCCTCTTTAGATAAACACTTGACTATTCGAATCAAAGATAAGGGTCTTCACATTTTTAAGATCTGTTTGTTTCTCAGACAGATTATACCTAGCCTTCGTTGAGATAATTCTTATCTTTTCACTTAGAATAATTAACCGTTGTGTAATTTTAATTTGATAATTAATAATAAATATATAAAAACAAGTTTCCATACCCGAAAGTCGACATTGTGGAGCGCAGAAACCACATTAATTACAATTGCATCGGTTGTAATAAATTTAAATAAAATGGTACTTACAGTTATTAATTTATAAAAAAAATATTAAATGGAACCCAAATATCAAATTTAAACAAAATAAAACACAATATTCGTTTCGGTAGTTCATAGTGGTTTGACATTTTAAATGCTCTTCTTTTTGGATATTAAAACCACTTTTTTAGATAAAAAAAAAGAAGAACATTTAAAATAAAACGGTCAATAAAAAGTAGGTAAATATAGGACCGAATATTTCCGAAATAAGAAAAAATATATGAACTATTAATGTTATTTTTTTGCTCGTTCTACACAATTTTTTTCTTCTAATTCATGCATATTCTGGATCCATGGCAGGATATACAGGGTGTCCCACGACTATTCCCTCGTTCTCTTGTGCCTAAACGGTACAAGATATCTGCTTAATTTTTTTTGACATATGTAAATTGATAAGATCTACTTGTTTAAATTATTTGTAATTATACAGGGTGATCCAGAAAATTGTAATTTAGCAAAGTTAGGTTTTTTAAATGGAACACCCTGTATTTTATGACACATTTTTAGATTATAGGTACGTTAAAAACTAATTCAACTTTATTCAACGTTCCTTATATCTATCGCTTACCAATTTTGAGAAAATTGTGATTTTAAGAAAAATATTATGTTTAAACCACTAAACTAAAAACACGGAAACCTCTTACTTTCAGTAACACAAATTTATATCGATTTATTCTGACTTTTAACGCTCTAATTTGCACTATGTAGAATTTCCTTATTTTGCACAGGGTGTTTAGGAAAAGGATTCTAATTTTATATTTTTCAAACATCAAAAACTCACTTAACTTAAATGGACCATCCTGTATTTTTTTATCCTATGTGAAATAACTTTTCATTCTCTATCAATGCATATGTATAAAATTAACGATTAAAAAGTTATTAGGATTTTTCTCTAAAATTTCCTTGAACGTAATATTTCCTATTGTAGTAGGCCATGTTTTTAAACTCATCTAGTTAGCGGATGTCCATAATGATCTGTCAAATACCTACTGTCTAAATTATTAATTTATTTTCAGTAGTGGTATAGTATTGAATAGTAGTATTTTCAAAAGACATTATTAAAGATTAACAAAATGAAACACTATTCTCGAGAAGAAAGAGTGGATATGACCTTTATCCTTGGTGAATGTTTTAGAAATTGTTTGTTGGCGTCAAGGGTGTACGCAGAAAAGTATCCCGATCGACCACATCCAGACAAAAGGGCGTTTGAGGAACTGCTACAAACTTTTAGTCAAACTGGTAGTGTATCCTACAAAAAACCTACCAATGCAAAGTATATTGTAAATAATGAGGAGAATGAGTTCTTAGTTTTCGGATCAGTAGTTGAAAATACAAATGTCAGTTTAAGAGAAATTTCTAGAGAAACTGGAATTAGTAAAACAAGTGTTTGTAGAATTTTGAAAAAACATAAATACCATCCATATCATATACAACTTCACCAGAATTTATATTGACGAGACTTTCAATGGAGGTTAGATTTTTGTTTATGCAGTCTTGAAAAAGTTGGGGAAGATGATGAATTCTTTAAATATGTTTAACTTTCATTACTATGATACGGAAAACCATCACCTGTATCGCACTGTTGACCGCCAAAATCGGTGGAGCCTCAATGTATTTGGTGGAATTGTTGGAGACCATGTGATTGGTCCAAATTTTTTTGATGGAATCTTGAACGGCGTAAAATTTTTACGGTTTTTGAAACAAGAATTTTCGAGTCTTCTAGATGAAGTTTCTTTAGATATTAGAAAAAAATACGGTTACAGCTAGATGGTGCCCCTCCTCATTTTAGTCGGAATTATTTAAGTATTCCCCAATAAATGTATTGAAAGGGCAGGTCCACACATGAATTTCCATCTAGATCTCCTGATTTAACCAGCATGGATTTCTTTCTTTGGGGTTACATTAAAAATTTAGTTTACAGCACTCCACTTACCACTGCTGATGACATGAAGATTAAAACAAAGGATGCGTTTGCTACTATAACACCAGATATCCTGAGAAACGTTAGATCTTTTGAAAAACGAGTGCGGTTACGCCTAGAGGTCATCATATTGAACATTTATAGTATTTTAGTTTCATTTCTAATTAAGTTTTGATCCCATATCTATTTATCAACAACAATAAAAAAATCATTGCCTACTAGAATGTAAACAAAAAAAATAGAAATTTTAGAGAAAAATCCTAATAACTTTATAATCGTTAATTTTATACATATGCATTACTCATAGTTTTTGATAGAAAATGAAAAGTTATTTCACATAGTATAAAAAATACAGGGTGGTCCATTTAAGTTAAGTGAGTTTTTGATGTCTGAAAAATATAAAATTAGAATTCTTTTTCCTAAAGACCCTGTGCAAAATATCGAAATGCTACATAGTGCAAATGAAAGCCCTAAAAGTCAGAATAAATCGATATAAATTTGTGTTACTGAAAGTAAGAGGTTTCCGTGTTTTTAGTTCTTATTTAAATAGAATATTTTTCTTAAAATCACGATTTTCTCAAAATTGGTAAGAGATAGATATAGGGACCGTTGAATAAAGTTGACTTAGTTTTTAACGTATAATCTAAAAATGTCAATGTTCCATTAAAAAAAAAACCTAACTTTGATAAATTACAATTTTCTGGATCACCCTGTATAATTACAAATAATTTAAACAAGTAGATCTTATCAATTTACATATGTCACCAAAAAATTAACCTGATATCTTGTACCGTGTAGGCACAAGAGAACGAGGGAATAGTCGTGGGACACCCTGTAGAAAATCAACAATAACAAAATTACCATTGTAATTACTAATACCTTCCAAATTGAAATATTCCCGTCTTTAAAAACAGGCGTCCGTTTTTAAATCCAAATTTTCTTATTTCTCTGTACAACCCTTTCCCCAAATAAATTTCGTTGTCACTAATGAAAACAACTTTTTAATTTTTCATCGTTCCCTACTCGAAAGGCATATCTCGAAATAATTTTTTTCTCGTCGGAAACTTGAATGGGCCAGTTTTACGTTACACCTAAAGGAATACATTTTATGAATTATGCAATAAGATAATTAAAAATAAGCACAAAAGTAATGTAATCCTACCCGGAGCAAGAAAGCACTTATTAAAATTCCCTAAGGATTAGGACTGTGGAGTCCGGAAAATAATATACCAGTATATTAAAATTTTTTTCATCCCCTTCTTTTGTATTATTATGGAAAATTGGTTTTAACATTTTATAAAGAAACGAAATTTAAATTAAATTAATAAAATAGGAAGTGGCAAAATATACGTAGGATTATTTTATACATTGGCACCAGAATATTTTGGGAGGGAAATGTTATCTACATTTTTTATAACACCCTTTACGTTAATCAGTTGATCATGTTGTTAGTCAAGTCTTGAAACCTTTTTTTTTCTAACATAATCCCCTTAAAGTCACAAGATCCACCTCCTGAAATAAATCTAGCCAGGTTATCAGGACTAGAACAGTTTGAGTTTAGGAAGAAAATTAAAAACTAAAACTAAATTAAAACTTGAGGAAAAATTATAAAAGTATATTGAATTCTAAAAGAAAAACCGCAAGGGCAGTCCATTTGGACATAAGGGAAGGTGGAGGTAAGAATTTAACTTCACACTTCACAGTTCATTGTATGCAGTAATTGGATCCTCAGAAGTTTTCAATTGCACCACCTGATGATGCGATAATTCGGTTCGAGTATTCCTCATTTCCCTCAGAGCCTTATTGCATTACGCATATCATATAGAAGCACGAGAGTTCGTCCCAAAATAACAGAAAACCCTCCAGTTACGACAAGAAAGATTATGCAGAGTAGAGCTAAGGGCGGAATAATATCAGAAGAAAACGTACATTATTGACTGCAAAGTCAGGTGAAGTAAAGGTCCCCAAAAAACCACTAAAAAAAGCTTTTGCGTTAAGAAATCAAACAACCTTTAAAGGTTTCTTTGAAGAACACGACAAAATCTATCTGCGGATGATGGTGCACCCTGCTTTTTTAATAAAAGTGACCACTTGGTTATCTAGCTACACTATCTCCAGAAGTTGGTAGAAACATGTTTTGGATTCCTGTAGTAAAACTAGCATCTGAAAATTCGTTAAAAAATATGGCTTTACATATTAACTGTCAAACTAATAAAAGTATGTCATTTTCCCCAAATTTTTGTAATTTAAATCTATGTTGAGCAATACCAAAAGACTGGAACGAAAATTCAAGTAGGTGTATATGTGGGAACGACTTGCCTGAATGGATATTTTTGGAAAATCAAAGGTAAAGAAAAAAACCTGCTTAATTAATACCCTTTTGAGTCCTCGAAATTCTGAAGTAAATGCTTTGGAAAAAAGGGAATACTTAATTGGAAAGAAGATCGGTCAAGGTTCATACAGATGTCTGGTCTTTGGGTATAATTCTATTTATAATGTTGATGATGATGTTTTATGATGCCTTTCATGCGAAACAAGTGAAGTAGCAGTCCTTATCATTCATTGTATGTATTTATTAAATATTACAATTAAAAGCCTCGAGATAAAAACCACTAACACTTAGTACAGTATTGTTAGTGGCATACTGAAGAACAACTTTGTTTGAGATTGAAAATGGCAACTAAAGCCTCGAAAACTCGAAAACTAACTTTAAAATTAAGATTCATATAACAAGCTAATGAATATCTCTGTCTTCTTCTTTTTAATTTCCTCTCAGGGATGTTTTGTTGGCAACGGGTCACCTGACCCAATCAGATCGCTTTGCGTGGGATGTCAATCAGAGCGCTTATTGTTTGTTCGGCTTGGGTCTAAGATGCAATTCTTTCTAGATTGCGTTTATAAGCCGGAACTGTTTGCTGTTTTTTTATATGAAATATGAGTTAGAGAGCGGTGTCTCTTTGATAATTTTTTTTTATGTTTATACAATTGCGCCGCAGTTATATCACTCAGAGAAAATCACTTTCATTTTTAAATGTTGTGGTCTATTAAACTGTTGACCTTAAAAAACTCATTTGTAAAAATGAAACAAATTTTCACTGCATTTGAACAGCAGAGGTGTGAACTGTTTAAGAGTTGATCACACACTGGCTAAAACCTTGCCAACTTTAGGCTTGTTAGCCGTTAGCGTATGAATTTTGTATCGACTGTTAAGTCACGCCTACCATGGTGTACGTGAGAATGTTTGTGTACGTTATACTGAACCGGAAGTGTGTGTACGTGCAAATATGCGCTGGTACGATGGAAATGATTCGAATCTGAAGTCCGTTACGATTCTCCGTCTCAAGATTGGCAATTTATCCCACTCGCTCTCGGATTGAGTGAAAAATATTTCGAGATTATAATCTAAATGTATTTGGTTAGGTACTCGAAGGCTATTGGCATAGTTGCCAGTGCTTTGCGCAGTTGTCGATTTGTTTAAAATGAATTAATTGAATTTTATGTTTAATTTTGTAATTAGAAATTAAACAAATATATTTATTGAATTTTATTTATTTGTTCCTGCGCATTAGCAGTGGCGGCGTATATGTTGAATTTTCAACACCTACAAAAAACACGAGGATAATGTCCATAGTAGCCAATGAGGTTGACACAAAATAAAATTTAAAAAAGTATGATTTTATCTTTAATAAAATTATCTGAAATAACCTAATATTTCTAAGAAAAATTTATAAAAATATAAAATATTGAATGCAATTCGATAAACTTTAGAAACATTATATATAAAAGTATTATTAGACTCAGTAAATAATTTAATTGCAACAAAATGTGTAGGTGTGCCATCGATTTTAGATTTGTATTAAATATTTATCATCGATATAATCGTTGATAAAATGAAAAAAAAATGCTTTAGTGCTTTCCTAATGATTGTTTTTAGCGAGTTGATTCAAGCATGTCAATAGCGATGGTAAATCAAATTGTGTTAATAAAAAACCCCTGATAAGTTTTTGTACTCGAATAACAAAGAAATATCAGAAATTGAAATCGAAATCAGACAAAGAGATTTGTTAGCACGAGATCCGCTTCAATTGCTCTATTTAGATAATACAAGGCGATCCACTAAATTTCACACATCCCATATTTCTCAAAGGTGAAATTAGTATTTTAAAGAGCTGCAAGCAAAAACACTTTTGTGGAATTCCAAAGAAACCAATCAGAGTAACCATAAATAAATGGGTAGGAAATTAATCTCGAGAATGGTGGGAAAAATTACCAGATCAGAAACAGGCTAAATAGTTCTTTAAAGCACCATCACCAGAAGTCCCAATACCATAGGATTGCACATATTATCTTATCGCTTATCCAGACGAAGATTCCAATTACTTGGTGATAAAAAGCGAAGAGCAATCAGTTACACGGACGAGTTTGAAATTTAATGATAAAGATTCAGTAGCTAACAAAAATAGATCTGTAAAATTCGAGATGGAAGAGGTCCCTTTTCAATCAGATCTAATTTAGGATCTGAGGGGATTAAGACTACCTAATTACACGAGTTTTACATCGAATTTTAAACAACTTGCCACAAAAAACTCAAAAGGAATATTAGCAACAGAAATCACAAATTAAAACCAGATCGAGAACTAGCAATCTCATGCGATTTTAGGACTTTCAAAATCCTATTTGGGACTACTTGACCCCTTTAAAGTTTAAGTTATGAAATTCGAGCGAGTTCAAAGGCTATTTACCCTTAAAGTTGAAAGTTTTGGAAACGTTTTACATCTTATTTGCTTTCGTTTTATTCCGAACGGGAAAATTTAATTAAAAAAGATCCGATTAGTCACTTTTTAGTTTTTGTAGTTCCTTTTTTGGGCTAGGAAATGTTTAATTCACTTAATAACGCACAGAGAACGAAGTAGATGTGTACTTAAAATACCTGCTCTCCGTATCAGGATCGGCTTTAAAGTTACTAAATCATTCGAGCAGTTAGTTAGAAGTCGTCAAGGAGTTTTTTTATATAATACACATTAAAATTACTGCCTTATTAAATGAAGAAATCAATATTGAAAAAGTGACACCATAAACGGACTGATGAATCGTAAGGAAATAATTTAAAATTCACCAGCCTACAAATTTTATGCTATTGACTATAATAAATAATATTTTAGAAGAAGTAGATACGTAAAATAATTATCGTTTTGTATATCATAAAGACCTTCTTGTTGTAATAAAAAAAGCCTTTCAATTACAATCTCTATAATAAATAACGTTCCTGACATCATAATTTTAAGCATTGCTCCATTTTACCAGGTCTGTGTAAGTAAGAAACCGGAATTTACCCATAGATGGATCTATCTTAACACCTCATCAGTATGGTTTCCTTCCTAAAAAATGTACTAGTGATGCAATGTTTTCCGTTCTGAATGAAATATATACATCACTTAATGGTAAACTTTTCACAGCTTCAGTATTTTGTGACTTCGCAAAGGCCTTTGATTGTGTTAATCATGAAAGCTTAATTAAGAAACTACAAATTTATGGCGTACGTGGTTCTCCTTTGCAATGGTTTAAAACTTACTTAGAAAATAGAAATCAACAGGTACGGGCTAATGGTGAAGATTCTTCAAATCTGCCAATTAGCAGTGGAGTACCTCAAGGTTCAGTATTAGGTCCGATTTTATTTTTATTATTCATCAATGATATCACAGACTTAAAAATAAATGGAAGAATTACTTTATATGCCGATGACACTAGTGTAACCTGGAGGAGTTCTGATATGCAGACATTACAATCTAGCATTAACAAAGATCTAGTAACTATCAAGTCATAGTCTGAGTCGAATGGGCTTTGTTTCAACACCAGTAAAACTGTAGCAATGTCTTACAGAGGTACTTTACAGCCTATAACTCTAAGCAATAATCCGATTCTAACGGTGAACTCAATTAAGTTTTTAGGTCTTTATATAGACAAATTCCTGAAATGGTCCACTCATATTGAGACCTTGGCAAAAAAATGATCTTCTGCATGTTTTGCCATTAAAACTGTTTCTAAAGAACTAACCCCTACTACTGCATTAATGACCTACTTTTCCTTATTCGAAACTCACCTTCGCTATGGTTTACCATTCTGGGGTTCTTGTAGCTTATACCACTTTGAATCTATTTTCAAATTACAAAAAAGAGCAATTCATTATGTATTTATGGCCCAAAAATCTAAAATTTTTAAGTAGTAGGACACACTGTGAAAATAACTTTAAAAATTTCAAAATTCTAACCCTTCCTGCTCTATTTATCTTTGAATCCGTCTGCTTAGTTCGCAAGCATATTCAAAAGTTATCAGATATACCAACTCGTAGATATCCTACAAGAAATTTAGATACTGATGTTTACTTAACTATTCCCACCTCTGACCTAATAAAAAAATTCTATTACCTACAATGCAAAAAAATTGTTGATTAACCTCCCGATACAGTTAAAATCTATAAATTCATATGATAAGTTCAGAAGATCGACTAGGGCTTTTCTTCAAGAAAGACCAATTTACACAGTGCCATAGACTTTTGGGTTGCAGCATATAGGAGCAATAATTTAATTAAGTTAATTTGAAAATTTTAATTTGAACAATAATTTATAGTGACGGATATTGCATATTGCATATAGAATTGTTATTCATATTTTGTTTGTGTTTTGTTTATTAATATATTTTTATTATTTAGTTTCGCTTTGTCTATACATTTTTTGTAATTTTTCTATGACATTTACAAGTTAATAAACAATTTGTATTCGACAAAATACAATTAAAAAGAAATGTAATATTTAAATAATTATTAGTAAATACAAATGGCAACGCTGTGCATCTACACGGAATATAATTATGACGTAATTGGTGACATGCAAGTATTTTTCTTGTGAAAAGACTAGGTATATGTAAGAATTTTTAATAAAAAAATAACTACCGTGCAACATAATTTGAGACTAACGCATTTTATTGAAACAAAAAGTTACAAAAGCAAATTTTTTCGTATAAACTGGCTCCATGAAACAACGGTCCTGCTCGCGATGGTCTATATTACGAAAACGGTCCTTTAATAATTAAATTATAATTAAGGAAGAATCCTATGATGACAAGTTAAGGCCTTTGTATTCAGGAATTCGAGTATATTTTTAGAAAATAATGTTCCAAGGATCTAATTGCATTAGAGAAGAAAGATTGACTGGGGTATTAGATGTTTCATTAATTTTTTGTTTGGTCGTTTGTTTAAAATGTTTACAAAGGATCTCGCGATATTGAAGTTTCGAAACTGGAAAAAGTTTCTCTTACATTTTACAAAAAAAAGATTCTTAATAGAAAGTTCTTGATCGCCTAGAAATCCATAATCAAGAATCATTTTTTTTAATATTTGGTGGTGTACATGGGAAATAAAAAATAATGTATCTTTCTCTCAAATCGATTTAACAATTTTTTGCCTGGATCGGATAAATAGAACATTTAAATTGCCACCCAGACCACTGGACTGTTTTTCTATATATGATTTGTACATGATAATTTCAACTTAACAGAATTATTTCTACTATCTCTTCTTCTAGTTCAGAAAACATTCCTTATAGACCAGGGCAGATGCCTTTGAAAATGATAAAAAGTGAAATAAAATAATAGTAGGATGAAACCCGTTGGAAAAGGAAGAGAATATAACAAACATGAAAGGAAAAATAATTTACGGGCGATCTGGGGTCGGGAAGTGGAAGGGGGGAGTTTTTAAGGGTAGAAAACTGTTTATCTCGATTTCCGGCAAAACTACAAGTCCTATGGAAAAAAGTTAAATGGCATAGTTGTAGGTAATAAAAAGATCTATAACTTTTGTATTTACACTTTTTCAAATAACCTCAAAATTTATGTGAAAAATTCAAATAACCAAGTTTTTGGTTTTTTATTTTTATCTTTTACAAAAAAAATTTTTTTTCACGAAATTTGGTGAAAACTTACCTTTTTATGTCCCAAATACACTGTAATTTTTTTGTTTTAAAATATTTATTTTTTTAATCTTATTTTGACTTAATATCGAAAAAGCAGTCTAATTTTCAATCAAAAATTCTCACGTCAAAATATCTGCTTTTTTAAAAAACTCGGTTGGATTTTTGTTCGTTGAAGTCTCTAGTTTTTGTGTAAAAAAAAATATACATTACTATGGTAAATGTTCTCAAAAAATGCAAATAAGAAACGAAGAAAACTCCGAATTTCTAATTTTTAATCATCATGTACGATTTTGAGCTATTTATTAAAATGTATATTTTAATTACTCGAAAAACGTAAGATTCCGTGTTACATTGATAAACAAAAGAGTAAGTAAAGTATAATTTTAATAAATAGCTCAAAATTGTACATCATGATTTAAAAAAAAGAAATTCGGAGTTTTCTTCGTTTTTTATTTGCATTTTTTGAGAACATTTACCATAGTAATGTATATTTTTTTACACCATCAAAAAGTAGAGATTTCAACGAACAAAAAGGCCACCGAGTTTTTTAAAAAAGCAGATATTTTGACGTGAGATTTTTTTTGTAAAAGATAAAAATAAAAAACCAAAAACTTGGTTATTTGAATTTTTCACATAAATTTTGAGGTTATGTGAAAAAAGTGTAAATACAAAAGTTATAGATCTTTTTATTACCTACAACTTTCCCATTTAAGTTTTTTCCATAGGACTTGTAGTTTTGCCGGAAATCGAGATAAACAGTTTTCTACCCTTAATAACTCCTCCCTTCCACTTCCCAACCTCAGATCGCCCGTAAATTATTTTTCCTATCATTTTTGTCATATTCTCTTCCTTTTCCAATGAGTTTCATCCTACTATTATTTTATTTGGTTTCAAAAATTATCGGCACTGGTCTGTTAAAACAATGACGAAGTTTAAATCTTTTGGTCACTTCTGTAGGATTTGTAATAGTTACTGTAGTATGTTTTTCTTTATATACTATTTCAACCACTAAAGTTAACTCATTCCATGCTGGTATTTTCATCAATTATTACATCCACATTAATAACAAAAATTAACCTTAATTGGAAGAATCATTTGTCGTGTGGGTGTTTTGTGTGAATAAAAGCCTCAAAAGAACAAAATAGAATTCCTGTTTTCGAGTTCATAAATAAGTCTATTGTCGAGAACTGCGGAATAATCTTGAGGTTATCGCGAAATATCGTCTAACTGACCTCCGCTTCGCTAGTGTTCGTTCTATAGGTAAAGCAGGACCGGCTTAAAGATGTAGTTGCAGACCAAGGGCCGGTAAATCAAATAGAAAACTTGCAAATATCCATTATTGCTATTTTGCTCAAATCTGACGCCTCTACTCCCCTGGCTGACTTCTACACAAGGACAGGAAGAACTGAAGAAATTTAAAGAAGACGGAGGGGCCATTCCTCCCCCAAAATAGGATCTAGAAAGCTTTTCGAAGCCGAAGTGTTAGCCCACTATACTTGGTAAAAAGTGTGATGGCCCTCCATAATATCCTGCTGTAGACAGGGGTTGGCTTGAGTTGGTTGTTTATGTTCTGATTTTTTTGTAAAATAGTTTTGTCTGTTTACTTTATAGTTTTTTTGTTTAAACTATTAGTTAAATATTTTATTTGAGTACTTTCAAACTACAAATTCAAAATGTCTACTAAAACATGGATAAATGACCAATAGGGTTCAAGCAACTGAGGCCAAGGTTTGCCACGATACTGGGCCAATGGCTGACCCAATATGGGGAACCAAAGTCAAGGCTAGCACAACCTTACGCAAATATTGGTGATCAATGCATTGGCCTACCTTGGCTCATAGTATGGAGGGGCCATAATGTTTAAGAACATTTTCTCATAATATATAGTTATAACCTACTTGATGTAAATTAGTATATGATTATGATGATAATTTTTAAACTAATTGACGTTATGATAGGGTATACTTTACGTAACTGGTTGCGTAAAGTAAAATATTACATAACCAGTGATGAAATCTTTATTTCATCACTGGTTATTAAAAATAAAAGACAAAAATTAAAAAAAATTATCGCTTAATAACCAATATCTACCTGTACATAACTTATTTGCTTACGAATTAAAAATATTAATTACACAATTATTACAAGTAGATAAAGAAATTCCTGAATTACTCGAAGTACTCATTTGCAATATTTTTTTTTATTTTCAATTTAACTTTCCACATATCCCTCCGCAACTGTATTGTCTTTTTAATTTTAAAATATCGGCTCGTGAGCTAGCCAGTAACGTGGCCAAGCTTCTCTGAAGCAATGTCCGGTAAATAAAACTGGATTCGGTAAGCCGATACATTCAGCAATCTTCTTCGGTAAATTGCCAAATGTATTAATGCCCACCGGTTGAGTACCACATTTTCCATTACAATATTTAACAAAAAACGGTTATGTTTTACATTCGACGGTCTTAAATTTAAATAATTTCTAATAATGTCCACAAAATTCACATTTTCAATGTCCCCTTCAGATATTACAAATTCACGTATAATTTTAGTCTTATTTTCTGGAATTTTAACTCTGTAATAGGTTTCTTCAAAAAAACATCTTCTATTGGTAAAAAGTTAACTCGGATTTTCGCAATCCACCAGCTATTCCCATAATCATTGTACCTTAAAAGATAAAAATATCAAAAGGACTATATACTCAATACTAATTTCTAATAGTATATTCTGTAACAAGGTTGGAATGAGAATTCGACACGAGTGGAGGATTCCGAACGCGAGCGAATGCGAGCGTGAGGAACCACGAGTGTCTGTCGGATTTTCATTCCAACAGAGTAACAGACTGTACTTTCTCCACGGACACAGAAAGTAGAAATGAAATATAGTAAAATGAAACCTCAATCTCTCAACATTGTGTAGGTAGTATTTTTATATTCAAGCTTGGATTTTTGCGGTAGCAAATTTTGAGTTATATTATCGGCAATTTTTTTATTTCTGGAGGAGTATTTTCAAATTCTACATCTGAATCGTTTGATTTTCTTCTCCTTTTTAATAAATTAAAAGTTTTTACAAACTAATATTAAGACCACGTCAACTAATACTGACAGTTAATTTGACATTCATGGCAAACCTTATTTTTGTAAACAATCACGGAATACAGATTCTAGCTCTAATACATATAAAATACATAAGAGACAAATGTTTCAGAATTTTCTTTTAATCTCAACAGCGAGAATGTTTCTTTTATGTTATTATAAGTGGTTTCAGAATAACTACATTCAGTAGTGTCCTTGGAG
Source organism: Crepidodera aurea (assembly GCA_949320105.2). Lineage (NCBI taxonomy): Eukaryota > Metazoa > Arthropoda > Insecta > Coleoptera > Chrysomelidae > Crepidodera > Crepidodera aurea. The sequence continues at coordinate 59,832,736 of OX439473.1, read as the reverse complement.
AAAATACTTACTTTTGCCATTAAAAATTCTTCGTTATCAGCTTCTTTAAGAAATTTTGTAATATAATTTTTTGAAAAATGTTTAATCTTTTAGCCTTGTATGAATCTGATTGATGCTTTAAAAAGGCTACTAAACTGGTGTAGGTCTTAATATCGACATTACGTTTTAAGGATATTACACATTGTAACATGGAGTACGTAGTAGTCCATAATGTGGAGGCCTTTAGTAATTTTTTGCCTTCAAAATAGGCCAGCATTACTTTTTCATTGATGAATTTTACATTTTTTTGTGCTCGCCTTTGTTCAAATTTTCCATAACAAATATTATATCCAACTTTAGATTTTGTTGGAATAACTGTTGATAACGCTCTTTGAGCAGCTTCTCCTACGTCGCTTTTATTGTTGTGATTGTTGGTTTCTAATATTTATTATTGACAGATAACTTGTCAAAATCATTTGCCTACTTGATTTTTAACAAAATTAAAAAATTATAGATATAACTAATATTTATTAAGCTTTTTTTTCAAAATTTAGAAATATCTTGTACATAACAACACGTTAGGAACAAGTACTTTTGTTTGACTCACGCATTTGCAAATCTCGCTGACTCTCGGTTTGGCAAATATTGCGGTTTGTCAAACAGAATTCCTTATTTTCTAACTGGTTACGTAAATAGCTATTAATATTTAATAATGTAGAGAACTGATGCCGTGCTGATTTTTAAATAAAAAATGTAATTATTTGTATAACTAGTGCAAAAAGTGTATATATTTATTAGATAAAACAAGAAATATGCAAGTTAAATGCAACAAATATACTTTCTGAATATATTGCACAGGCCATTCTTTTTCTAAAATAGAATTATTATTTTTTTAATTTTTATGGTAACACAAAAATATTACTTTTAGATCTCCTTAAATAACAAATATTAATATCAATGTTAGGGCAATTTGCTATGGAAACAGACGGCCAAATGCTTCGTTTTCAGAGATTGTTAATTACTATTTATAGGAAGCAGGGAGATTTAGAGTATTAAAAAAGTTGGATTTCCATATGAAATATTACGATATAAAAAATATCTAAAATTCGTTTTGGTCCAGGATACGGCCCTGAGTAGCATGTTCCTGGCATTGCGTGTTTTGGTTTTATTCATTGAAGTCAAAAGACTAACAACTTGGTTTTTGTACAGAAACACTCTGGGACCAACAACTTTTAAAACAGTTGTAAGATTCCATAGACTAAAAATTTTTTTTATTGCAATATTAATATAAATTCCGTATCCTAGTCTCGAACTAATTTTATTATTAACTAGTCATAGAGTAATAAGTGATGTATATTTTGATCTATATTTTCATATTGTGGAATTGGCTCCATTGGAACTTGATGTTATTTGTATGTAAACTTTATTATCACCTGAAATTTGAAACTTTTTTAGTATCCATGTAAATTTGTGCCTTAGTAGCTGGCGGAGTAAAATTAGATTTTTATATGGATGTAAGAGCTAAGTCAATTTTTTTGAAAAAAAAAACGGCATTTTTGGTATTTTTCGAATGGATTGCTTCACTATTTTTTAAATATCTCCGGCTCTAAGAGTCGTGGAAAAATAAAAAAAAATTAAAATGACCGTGATGAAGTAGAGTATCGGTATAGTAGAGTTTTTTTTAAAAATGTACCTCAAAAAACGAATTCGCGCACATTATTTTTTTTACTGAATTGGAAATAAATAACCAAAGAATCCTCGTATTTTCTTAAAAATTGGAGAAAATATGTATTTTTATGTGGGGAAGACATGGTAAAAATTAAAAAAAAAAGGTATTTGTCCAGCCAAAATCGGCATTTTTCGAAAAAAAATTGAATTGGCAGTCATTTTTGCAAAAAGGATTTTGTGTGCCCAATTTAGGGAATAATAAAAAAATAAAAATTCGATATTTATTTTTTTATCGCGATATCTATGCTTGATTCTCTTAGAAAAACTGCACTTCAGTCCAAAAAATGTTTAAAAAAATAAAAAAAATATTTCAGGTTCTAAAGTAAGATTTTTGTGAGGGAACGAATCAATATAAAAAATGAATTCAGTAAAAAAAAATTATGTGCGCATTTTTTGAGGTTAGGATACATTTTTAAAAAAACCCTACTATATGAATCTATACTCTACTTCATCACGGTCATTTTCTTTTTTTTTCTTTTTCCACGACACTCAGAGCCGGAGATATTTAAAAAATAGTGAAGCAATCCACTCGAAAAATACCAAAAATGCTGTTTTTGGCACATATCTCACGAGGCTCCAGCCCCAATTTATTTACAAATTTTTTACAAGCTTCTCTTTATGTATAAAATCGAAAAAATAAAAAAAAATTGACTTAGCTCTTACGTCCATTTTCAGAATATTTTCGTCTAATTTCACTCCGCTATAGTGTCTGTTATATCGGACCGGTTAGTTAAAAAATAGTATTGAGAGGAAGTTGTACTATACTATAAAACAGTGTATGCAAAGGTTTCCTAGTCCCTAAATTTCTAGGTTCATTTTTCATTTTGAGAGAATGAAAAAATAAGTACATATTGTTAAAGGTCTAATCTATGTTCCTATGGCATCGCTTTTTCAAAATTTTATTTAGTTTTTTCTAAAAAAAAATGTTTTTTATGATTTTCCTATTTTTTTAGAAAAGAACCTAAGCAAATTTCGAAAAAGTGAGAACATAGGAACATAGATTAGATCTTTATCAACAAGTACAAATTTTTTCATCTACTAAAAATGAAAAATAAACCTTGAAACACTTGCACCCGGAGAGTGGCGCAACTCTCAGAATTAAAGGAAATAATTATTTATGAAAAGAGATATTTTTAAATGTTTACGAGGGATAGACGGATGGGTGAAGGATTATAATTTCCGTGGAATATTAAATTATTAGTATTTCATATCACACGTAGGCCGCGAATACAAAAATAGGTATTCTTGTGCGGCAAGCTTTTGAATCTGTTACAGAATCTGTACAAAAACTTTTTCATTTCTAGTGTATTCATATAAAAGCTTGTATCTTTTAATAACTATTTTTTGCAATTCACCACTGCCATTTCTTTCCCGTTAAAGATATCGTAGATATCTGTTCTCTTTTCTGTACATTTTATTCGATATATGTATTTTTTTAAAGTTCACAAAATTCCTCGATGCGAAATTGATAATACAAATTATATTGCATTTGTTAAATTACAATACGAGGTGAAATTAGCATCGTCAGAATACAAAAAGAACAGCTTTACATGGATGTAAAAATCATTGAAATACACTGAAAACCAATCTCGTAAATGAGATTTGAAAAAAAAAGAGTTTGCATCAATTTGAAAAATCGTAATATGTTTTCTTGCTAATTGCGATTCGATATGAATGCGCCTGGCTGGATTCAAATGCATTCATCCATCATCTTCAAGTTTATAATGGCTAGTCGAGAATACAACCGTCGCAACGTTTAGGAGCGTTTTTTGAAATGCGAAGTCGGCACCGCCGTACCGAATTTAGAATCCCCCTCGTAAGTGTTCCATATCGATGAGCTCTGGTCTACAGGCTGTCCCAAGATTTTTTTACAGGTTATAACTCAGGAACTAACGAATAGATTTTTTTGAAAATTGGGTAATCTTTTTGGGACCTACAGTAATTTCATCTGAGGTATACAGAGTATCTGTGACGTCATCACAGAAGCAGGGATGTCATCGCAATGAAAAAAATTAAATGGAAAGGGGGAATCAAACTTAGCTCAAATGAAAAGGGTTTTTATTTCAAATGAGGGTAAATTTTCAATTTTTTTTTTTTCAATTTTTCAATTTTTTTTTAATTTTTCAACTGTTTTCTTCAGCTTACAAAAAACTCGTTAAAAGTAAAAATAGGCTAATCAGAAGTAAATTTGGACATGGTAATTGCGGCATTTTAAATATCACTGGTTATTGTTGCAAATAAACATTAAATTGAAAATTTGGTAAAATTATTTGGTACCCTCATTGTAATACACCGTTGAATTTGAAATAAAAAACCCTTTCATTTGAGCTAAGTTTGATTCCCCCTTTCCATTTAATTTCTTTCATTGAGATGCCGTTCCTGCTTCTGTGATGACGTCACAGATACTCTGTATACCTCAGATGAAATTACTGTAGGTCCCAAAAAGATTACCCAATTTTCAAAAAAATCTATTCCTGAGTTATAGCCTGTAAAAAAATCTTGGGACACCCTGTATAGTTTAGAGAAGAAAGGCGTGCAATAATTTAATTTGTAGAAGTAGTACAGGTTTAAGAGGTAGAAACTTTTATTTTTACCTCATCCTTCAATGCTTATGTGTAGGTAAAATGAAAATTTTAATACATTTGATCGGCCTAATAAAATATTTCGTTTGATTTAATCATGTTTCCATAGTTTTTACTCGCAATAGCAAAGTTAGATGAGATGGCCCGCGAAAAAGGAATTGAAATCCCATTGATCTGATCTAGTCACAATTAAAAGGTTATGTTTCTCAAAACATTTAAATTACCTGATGTGCGAAATTTGTTGTTGAATGCAGTTTCAGTTGTAAATGGAGAACATTTGAGAAAAGTGGAAAATTTATTTTGGAAAGTGGATATAGCAATGGAAAACTTCATAGTCCCTTTAATAATAAACCTCAGAAAAGACAATGAAAATGATACCAGTAGTTATAGTGAAGACAGTGACCTTTAAAGATAGTTCGTGAACTTTTTATTTTTTCTAATCTTTGATTTTAGGTACTGAAGTGTTTTAATGCCAGCAGATTAAAAAAAGTTTAATCCCATTAACAACATATAATCCTCCGTGTTATTTATTGGTATTTTTTATTTTGTAAAGTATGCCTATGGAATGTGACGTTATATCTCCACTTTTACTGCTCTCCTCTTTTATTCAGAGTATAGGAACGGATGTACAAACGAGAAATAATATTTGCGCGGTATTTAGGCTCCACCCACCAGTAGCAAATTTTATACCTCTGCTTCACCCGTTACAAATAATTTTTATAATTTTGAATAACAAAAGATTTTAAACGAGTTTTTTTTTAGTGTTTGTATACGTCTCCAACAATTCTAAAATTCCTTGAATTATAAATAAAACCAGTTGAGAATCCTCTTCTAGCATTGCCATAGACCGAACAAATTGTGAAGGAAGTATTAATAAAATTTTAGATTGACAGTTCTCATTCTAATCCATACAGCCACAGTCTACTCACTTTTACCAAAATTGTCATTCACTATGTGTCTACTTTAAATTCAATGTCATTTTAAACTTCAAAATGTTCATATTTTGGACCCCATTTTGAAGGTGTTCCCGAAGAGGTACGGAGGGACACATCAAACCCTAAGCTTACTTTTTGATGCTCTATCAAAATCTAAAGTCAGAATTTTAAAATTCTTAAACACAAAAAAGTTACAGACACACACACACACACACACACAGATCGAATTCAGATACCGAACAATTTGTTCGGTGAATATGTTTTCTATACTGCTTAGAGCTACTTTTTTAAAATCCGTTAAAAATCACTCTGTATCTGAGCGACCAACTTAATCTGTCCTAACTTCCCCTACACATAATAAAAAGATTTGCATTGTGTTAAAAAAGGATTAACAATTCAACGCTTCAGCTATTCCGTCTCTTTGACTAAGCTTACAGAGAAACCGGAGCATATTTGACTGCAAAAAACTTCTCCGAATATTCAATTAAACTTAATCAATTTTCAATTAGAAAGAATAATAGAATTCGGTCCCTATTTCCATCTGCTTTCAATCTAAAACTATCCCAATTAATTTGCCTATCTCGCCACTCCATCCTCTCCGGCCCGCTTCTTTTTATTCTTCCAACTTCTTTTATGCCCTGCACTGTGAAAAATGCCTCTCTTTTGTGAAAAGGCAATTAAAAATAGAGATGCGTAGGCGGGACATAATGACCAGCAACGTCGTTTCTAGATGGAAAGTAGTTGAAAATAAATATATATATTTACATTTAAATGTTCGACCGTCAGGAAACTTCTACAGGTCTAGTAAGGTCACCCTCCTAGAATTGATATTACCTTGTTAAAGAAAGTTATGAATCTGAGTCATCGGCGGATCCAAGGGGAAGCGGGGGCTGCAGCCCCCTTTAGGTCATGTTTTTTAATTTAAAGAAATATTACAAGAAGCCGAGAGATCCTTTTCAACCCTTCGAATGTTGAAGGACTGTATGAGAACAACCATGAGAGAGGGTATTCCATAACATCACTACCCTCCCTCCTGGGTGGAAGATAGCCCCCCCCCCCTTGAATATCGGCTGGATCCGACCATGATCTGGGTATGATTAGCATTCTGACAGGGTAGATCTAAGTCAGGATGAATGAATTTTCTCCAGTGCGAGGGATGGAGCCACGTACTGATCATTGAAAAAACCTCACAACACTGGATTGGAACCTTTGCAGCCTAAATTAACATTAGAACAATTAATATCAAATACACAAATCAAATGCCGAAGTAGGTAATGATTTTTTTTATTCGCACCTCTCATTGAACTAAGGAACGGGCATCTGAGTATATTGATGTAAAATAACTAAGCAAAACCTGAAATAAAAAAAACACTCATTACATATAAAAGGTATGCCAACTTACAAACATAAAACAATTTTTTAGGGAAAATCACTAATAAATCAAAATTCTTAACGGGGAAACAAATTGTAACGATATACATTAAAAGAAAATAACATTTAAATAATTTAAAAATCATAAGACAAGATAAACTTGCTTTATATCAAAATTTATAATAATTTTATCAGTTTCTGTCAAAGTCAAAGACTTGCATGAATTTTATTGGTTATCAATTTGGCAAAGGACCTGGGGTTTAACTGAAAAAAAAAGTTGATAAAAAAAACAGATCGAGATTGGTTGAAAAAAAGATCAGAGAAGAAAATGCTTATTGTGGAACGAATTGAATTTTAAATTAAAACTTATTGAGTTAAATACCTGAAAAGTAAAAAATAAATTGTATAATTAGTAATTAAGTATGTAGAGTGATCATCAAGTTATAAATAATAAAATATAACTTACCAGTTAATGTTAAAGAAAAAAGTGTCCAAGAACCAAGAACTTTAAAAAACCATATACCGATGAGTATAGTTTTGAAAGTGTTAACCAGTACTTAGAAGAAAAATAAAGATTCTGTTTAATTCTGGAACATGCCATGTGGTAAATAGAGGATGCGTTTCCAAAATTCCAGACTAATAAGAAGAAAGAAAAAAATTCTATATTACCAATAAGAAGAAAGAAAACAAAACAAAGTATTGATGAACTCTGAAGGTATCCAATAGTGACTTACCTTTTTCGACTTAAACATAATAGCTCAGAGTGACCAATAGTCAAATAAAAAATTTTCTAGTTTTTAGTAAAAGTTTATTAGTTTTTAGTTTGTAACAAAATTTAATTAATCCTATTATAATTTTATCACCAGTATGAATGAGCATCTCATTAATTGAATTCATTCTTAAATAAGTTGTGTAAATTTTACAATTAAATAAACGTTAAATTGGTTGCATAACTTTCAGGAATTTATTTCATAGGTGATATGAACAATTTTTGGGAAATAATAAGCATTTTTATGATATTGTTTATGAGAGGCATAACAAAATTAATGAACCCACCACTATAAAATCCCTGAGATAAATTAAATAAAAAATTATAAATAATAATCAAATATAATGTTACAATATATATTGAAGCATAAACGCTTTTCTTCGGTGATTCACCTTTGTATTTATACCCTATGTAAAAAAAATCCAGTACGTCTTTGACCCACTCACCTAATAATGACCAGAGGCCCTCTTTCGAGTAGCGAGTAAGCAAACTTTTCCGCAGGGCTAGAAAAGCGAGCACCGTCGGGTCGGTCGCCCTTCTAGTCCTTTCGAGTCCTTTGATTTCAGCCTCGGATTCATTAAAGAGCGTCATTAGTATTTTGAAAGATGGAAAGTGTCGAGTGTTTGATAAATTCGACATAAGAATGCAAGCAAATTGGAATCTACATCCTTTGATATACTTATAAAGACAAAAACATGAACGAAATGCTCCCCTTGTGTCTTTTTCGTTCGGAAATTAAAGGCTTAGTGGTATTGAAGTATAGATTAATCCCCCATAGTTCTGAGATTACACTATTCAGAGTTCACTTCACATACGAAATAATATGTTTTTATAAAAGTAGCAGCATCTGTAACACGAGCCATGTAAAAATTATATCATTGAGAAACTGCAAAATAAGATGCGCAATTCTGCGAATGAAATGAAACTCAATACATCCTTGACGTAATTCTGCAAGTGTATGCAATATTAATTGACAAATAAAAATAAAAACAGTTCATTATATACAGGATATAGATAGAAAAAATATAACAAGAACGGAAATACTCCAAATTTTTTATTCTAAATTGATATTTTATGTGTAATTGTTGCTTGATATATGTATATTTTAACAGTATTTCGAGAAAAAGATAATCAAATCTGACATGGACAACAAATTGCCTCTGCTCAGTAAAGGTGGTTTTCTGTATTGGACTTCAGCCCTAACTAGGTCTGTCCAATAAATACGCGAACTGGGCTACTAGGTACTGGGGTGGCTTTGAGTTGAGGTTTGGTCATGCGCACTGGCTGGTCGGTTGGCGGGGGACCAACTGAGCATCAGTGACCCACAGACGAGGTGAATGTACAACTAAAGGCGGGTTTTTTTGTGGTGTCCTGTTTTTTGCTCGTCGATGGAGATTAATGAACAGATGGAACATCAAATTTTTGGTGAAACTTGTGAAAAACTCTGAATATTCAAGAAATGTTGAGGGTTGTCTATGGAAGTGACGCTTCATTGGGCCGATCAAAAATGAAGTCATGCTGCTAGTCGTTTTTGTCATTCATGGGTTTCTTCCTGAAGTACAAATAGTAAATGCTGCCTTATAGATAGAAGAAGATAGCAAGCACTTGAGGGATCAAGTGAGGCAAGTACGATCGAATTTGTGTGGTGGTGATTGATAGCTGACAATGCGCCTGTAACTGTATACATTCATCAGTGATCGTCCACGAGTTTCTGGTCCCTAATTCAATCGCCACGCTAATTAATCCTCCTTACTCACCAGAGTTAGCCCCCTATGATTTCTTTTTGTTCCCAAAATGTAAAATAGTAATGTGGGAGCGGAACTAGGAAGACGTGGAATCGATAGAACATGAAACAACAGGGCTAATAAAAAGCCTGACTTCTGAAGGCTTTCAGGATTGTTTTTAACAATGACAACGGAGGTGGGACAAGTTTATTACTGCAAATGGGGAGTATTTTAAAGGGGATAAGATCTACTTGATTGACTTCCGCAACTTTGACTAATAAGGTGTGCTTTAATATGGTCTAAATACTCCATATTATTTATCTAAGTTAAATTATTTTTATGCTACTATTTTAATTTGATGTGATAAAAACGAATTTGATCTGATAATTTAAATCAGATTTTACAATTCCGGGAAAATGGAGCAAAATCCGAGAAATCCCTCGAACTCTTTCGTTCAATTTTATCCTGTGCAGACAGACAGAATTCTGCCGGAAACCTATTTTACTAGCTCTGTTCAATAAATATTAGAGGTAACGTAAGAGGTAGTTAGAACTTCCTATTAAGTAGCTTCAAGTAAAAAGAATGAAAAAAGGAAACGAGCATAAAGCTAAACAAAAGAAAACTTTTTTCAGGAATAAAAACAATAATTTTTAAAAGAACAGTATGCAGTAAATGCAAATCACGACTCAGCTCTTATTTAAAACATTTACGATGGCAATTTCTACTTTTCGCAATCGTTTTCAGCGCTAAAAAGTGAAATTTTAAATGGTTTTACTATAGAATAAATTTAAAAGCCCATAAAAGTCTCCGACGCCTTGGGTATTGTTTTAAATTATTTTAAATCACTTAAGAGATTGTGCGACAATTGTGTGCAAATACAATAGGTAAATAGGAATGGAAGTAGAAGTAGGTAGTATGATTTCTCAGATGTTGGATGTTGTTTTGCTTTTCTTTATATTTTAATCCCGTATTGATTTCATCTCTTCTGTTGCCTTTATTTCTTGAACCTTCTTATATCCCTAATTTTTACTTTTAAATTTGATTCTGAGCCTTATCTAACGAGTTTTTCTCCTCGCTTATTACCAAAATTACCTTCGTGACCTTTTACATATTTAAGTTATATTTTATTATCTTCTCTAGCATTGGAAAGCACCTGAAAGATTGTTACAGGTTCTTAGAGAAGATGGAGATCTGTGATGAAGCTAAATCATCCAAATTTAATTTAAGTAAGCTAGGAAAAAGTATTTCCCATTTGGATTTAGTAAAAACATTATTTTTACTTACCACTATCCCTCTGAGATGTGTTTTGAAGCAATATAAATCATAGAAATCGTCTACAGCATTTTTCATATCACATTTAACCCCCATTGGAGTATGATGTACTCTACAAACTCATCTGGACATGCTCAGAGTACTACCAGAAAAGTATTCACTCAAGTAAAACTTGTGAAACCTTTTTTTAAGGAACGTAGTTGTTGATTTTGATGTTTAGATAGGATTTTTTATTAATCGTGCTCTCGATTTTATTGATTCTATATTTCCAAAGAGTTTTCCAATCATTCGCGTTGTTTACGAACCAATTAATTTTGAATGAAACAACTTGTTTCGCTAAGTAATATTCCATTTATATCCTCAGCAAAATATACAAAATAATTGGCAGATCGCATAAAAAAAAGAATACGGAAAATACATACAGGGTTATTAAGGGCTTAACTTTTGATGCGATGTAAATAATAAACCAAAAGTTTGAAAAACAGAACTGTCATGATATTGTGAAATAAAAGTCGGTTCGTCGGCATCAAGAGCAATAGAAAACTTTTCCGAATTGATGTTTCGTAAATGACTTCCTCATTCGTTTGAATTTCAATTTTTTCCCGTGTTAAAAAGCGCAATATTTCGTTTCGCGTCGAAACATTTTATTATTTCGTTTTTGTATTATGTGTCACAGGGGACCAAACAAAATTTATTTTTACGTTCTCTCCAATCCACAACACATAACGTGATTAAAGTTTATGTCAAACTTTGAGAAAGTAATAAAACTTTGTCATATTGGCAGTAGATCAATACTCCATGAAAACTCATGGAAGTTTTTATAATCTTTTACCGTAGTTTAAGCTGGGCGTTGTTTCTAAAATCGTGAGCTCTTCGCGATATATAGTAAGGGAGCGACCTGACCACGACATATGGTACAATATTGAACCAAAGCATTTTACAGGATGTTTCCAAATCAGAGACAGTATGGCAGTGTCATTTAAACATAATCTATTTATTTTACAAATTTTGAAAAATCTTTAGTACTTAAATGTCCTCGCATAAGTAAGCTGAGCAAGAATACAAACACTTTACTAGCAATATGTGAAGCAATATTAAAAATGTTAGTTTTAATAAATAACAATACTGAGACAGTTTCAACGTGTATAAACCTTATTAAAGCCCTTGACTGTGTTCTTTATGAAAAGGTCAGACGGTCACAATCAATCTATTAGGCGGTGGATATGAGTTCATCTTATGATCAATGCAGGAAAAAGTGGGACAAGCCTTTTGAGTTTGTCACAGTTATTCGTATATTCCCTTCTCAAGATGCCTCAATAAGACCTGACCGTACTTTCTTAAGGATAGAAACAACAAAAAACGTAATAGATGTCATGAAATATCTTAATATCGACACCTGATTTTACTTAGTTTACAGGAGAGCACTTTAAAGATTTTCGGCCCATATTTTTTATTGTAACTTTTTGTTTTTTTTACATATCAATAATTTTCTGGAACCTTTCTTATGTTTTTTCCTCATCTTTCTACTAGTGTAAACTATTCAATTGTGAAACTAACGGAAATACAGTTTTAGTCGAGTTACGATGACGTATATTTGAATAAGTTCCCATGAAAATCATTGTAACTATACATACAAGCAAATACAATTGCTATTTATCTATTATTTAATGAAAATAAATAAAATTTACATTTGTGCAATTGGACAGTGGAAATATTTTTGAGTAGTCTGGCTTAATTCGCAGCCAAAGTCTTACTAATTTGTCATAGAATAATTAAATTTGCTGCACTGTCGGAGCACTTGAATAATTTAAAACACATTACGTCATATTTGGGACGACGGAGAAGCCTTGCTTGATTCGCAGCGAAGAACTTACTAAATATTACGTCGTATTTGGGACGATGGAGAAGTATTGCTTGATACGCGGCTAAGAGCTTACTAACTTGTGAGAGAATAATTAAATTTGCGAAATATTACGTCGTATTTGGGACGACGGAGAAGTCTTGCTTGCTACGCGGCTAAGAGCTTACTGATTAAAATTATTAAATCTGTTCAGGAACCTTCTTGTTTTAGCCACGCCCACCATGTGGTGTACGTGCGAATATTTGCATACGTTATACGAATGACCGGAAGTGTGTCTACGTGATGGTACAATGGCGAGTGGGAAGTCCGTTTCGATTCTTCGTCTCAAAAGTAACAATTCTGTCCCACTCGCTCTCGCATTGAGCGAAAAATATTGACTTTATTTCGATCGTATAATTTAAATATTTGTCTAGCCGCTAGTACACTGTTGCCAATGTTGTTCTTTGTCAGAGACGCTGCTGGTTCGACATTTGGCGCAGTTACCAATTTGTTTATTAATTAATGAAATGAATTATGTTTAATTAGAAATTAAACAGGTTTATTTATTCAACGCACATCCTGTAGATTTTTAGTGTATTTAATTGTTAAATAGACACAGATATCTGTTTGTATAGTTTTTTTTATTAACACATAGTAAACCATGAACAGTACATTCAATGATAGTAAATGGAGGTTTCAAGAAATTTACATTTCAACTTTAATTCATTTAAAACGGAAAGTAGACAGTAGATCTGATGCGACTGAGCTAACATCACTGGCTTCAAATAAAAATGAGGCAACTATTTGTTTTATTCTCACCGGAGGAGCAGTGCTTTCCTAGCCTCTTCAGCTGCTGTGAAAGGATCTGAGGATTAGATGTGAGGGAATGTGGGTGGGAGGGATGATGGTAGGTATCTGAGGTGATGCTGCTGGCGCAGCATTTGCCTATTACTTATGAAAACATCTATGGAAAAACTTGCAGCAGGTCAGATGCCCGTAGGGATCGAACCTTCAAACATCCGAATGCGTGGCTTTAAATTAAGCTTTAATTTTTACTCGTGCCTTTTTGGCTGAGCGCGAATTTTGCCTATTGGTCAAGGGTTATATTAAAACGTTGGGTGAAGACGATCGTCTTAGCCTGTTTATTAAATCGAACATATTTTAATCAATCTATTGCGATTTAACGCAACTATGAGATAATAATATTTATATTGATTTATTTATTATTATTATCAAGAGGTTGTATTGTTTTCCACTTTATACGCTTAAAGAAACGTTTATCAATACTTGACTGATTAAAACTATGTATTTTGTTTTCTATATATTCTGGGAAAGCCCAGAAATCCCAGATCCTTCAATTATATTATGATTTAAATTAATTATTTTCTTTTAGTTTAATGAACTTTTTTGTTGGTTTCAGATGTAATCCCTAAAACTGCAGTCATGAAAAATGTATGGAATTTTCTTCTCATAGGATTATCCAAGGACTAAATGATTAATTGGTGAGTTCTAATACCAATTAAGTTATCTCACTGGTTTACCATAATACAACAGACGATTAGTAAATCAATTACCTAATTTACAATTAAGTAAAATTGGATGATAATGTTACAATAGGGTTTTTTAATTTATCAATAACATAATTTACAACCGTTAAATAAACATATGATAGGCTGTTCTTAATCTGCCTATTTTTTTAGCTGATAACTAAGAAGAACAGCAATTTATTTACTTTATCAAGCTCAGAATAATAAGAAAATTTTCTTAAAAAAATATATACAGGGTGGTCTTTAAGTAATTGTACACAGAAGTATGGTAGATTCCTCACTTTAAAATATTACGATTTCAACCAACTTGCAATAATAAAATGTTGCTAACAGGGAATATACAGGGTGTTAAAGGTTAAATTTCTAGATTTATTTTTTGTAATAACTTTAGCGTTTTTGGATATGTATACATAAAAATTTGTAACTATGGTTTTTGGGCACGAGAAATCAGAATCTGGTGCCTACTTCGATGTAATTTATAGAGGATGCTAGTTAAGCCACATTTGTGGCATAAATGTGCGATAAACTTTTTTGCTGTTTAAGTTAGCGCTATTTTTGTAAAAGAATATTAAATCCACGTTATTTTAGTACAAAAAAAGCATACTTGTTATTAACCTTAAAACTTAACGGTTTACGAGATAATCGCATTTTAGGGATCAGCTGCATGATTACACTGGTCGGCCTTGAAACCATTCTTGCTGATTCTTATGTAAAATGACCTCCTGAATTCGAATATGACCTCAGTTTTCCCCCATCACCCACCGTTTTCGAGGGATGGCCCCCCACCTATTTTTATCACTTTTCCATAATGTGGAGGAATGAAAAAAAATGCAATTATCTCGTAAACCGTTAAGTTTTAAAATAGCGCGAACTTAAATAGCAAAAAAGTTTATCGCACATTGATGCCACAAATGTAGCCTAACTAGCACCCTCTACAAATTACATCGAAGTAAGTACCAGATTCTGATTTCTCGTATCCAAAAACCCCCAGTTCCAAATTTTTATGTATACATATCTAAAAACGCTAAAATTATTGCAAAAAATAATTGTTAAAATTTAACCTTTAACACCCTTATTAGCAACATTTTATTAGAGCAAGTTGGTTCAAATCGTAATATTTTAAAGTGAGGAATCTACCATACTTCTATGTACAATTACTTAAGGACCACCCTGTATATGCTGTTAGAAGCAAAAAAGCTTATTAATTCTTTGAAGGCAATGTTCAAATGATTGTAGTCCTCAAAGTTGAAAAACTTCTTTCTGAAGAAGTCACGCTAGGCTGAAATTACACTTATTACGGATAAGGCAAGATAAATATAAGAATCCGAAACTTTCTTGCATGTCAATAATAAATTTAACGTGGTATCATCCTGAAAATGTTCCTCGTGATAACCCACAAATCTATTTATGTGTCTAGCTAGGGTGGCAGATATAAGATCACTGTTTTCATTTAAAAATGTCTAAATACTTTGATCAATGGCTGCTAATGTGACAGTGCTATCAGCATTCAAAGAAAACTGATAAATGGAAGGTATAAAACAGAATAAAGTTATTCCAAGATTACATGATTTTCCAATAAAATACGTAATTTAAAGAAATAATTTTTTAGCCAAATACATAAAATTGAATATTTATTTATATATTTCGAAAATGGCTACCAGACAAAATATACTCAATCATTGTCAATTGAATAAAATACTTTGAAAAATGGAAATCTAAACAGAAGTAGATTTCTTAAAAAAATGACGCTATAACCTAAATTATTAGATGCAATTTTCATTTAGAAATACAATTCTTTGTCTATTAATTATTCCTTTAACTAAGACAATTTCAAAATACTATTTCACTCTTTCATTTTCTCGAAAATTCCCGTTAAAACAGCTAAAACGTTCATCCTGATGACTTGTATACCTACAAAATTACCGAACGTCTAATAGGTAATTTGGAGTAATTTTCTATTTAGTCCCTTAAGTCAATCTGAAAAGAAATCCCGTTGAGTGGAACGTCAGGAAAATTGAAAAGGTTAATTGGAAGCCCTCAAAAAAAGGCAGAATGAATGGAAAAAACGTCAAACGCATAACAGTGAAGGGGAATTTAAGTAGTTAACGGTTTTTGGATCACAGTGTTTTAGGGGATCGCGTTTCCTATGATATTGACAGCTGCCGATGATTGTTTCTATTTTGTTAGGATTTTGCGAAACTGTATAACAAATCATCAGTGTTTTTGGGCGTTTAATTTTAATGGGATGCTACCAAGAGGGCTGGTTTTAAACAATCAGAAAAAAAATCAAGGTCAACGAGTCTCAAACACGATTACCTGTTGCATAAATCCGTCTCTGGAACGATGTTGATTCTAGTAGCAGCGGTATATACAAAATGCACAGTTACGATTGGGCCCGATTACACATAGATGTTTATATAGCACAGTAAATTATAATTAGCCGATTTTGCGGCATATACGGGACATGCACATCTCAAATTGTACTTATTAATTCAAGGTCGCTTCAGTGGTTTTAGGTACAATAAGCGCATGAGTGGGCTGAAGCTAAAAATAAGCGATTTGAGACAAATAAGCGCGAAATATTTTAAAATAAGAAATTTAAATTCATTCATTCTGGAACAATCGGGATTGGCTAAGTAAAAGTAGACAGGTTTTATATGTTGATCCGTCTCCAATTTCTTTTCTGACACTTGCATTTTTCTGACTTCTCATTTCTTATTTATGTACTTTTTGTAGTTGGTAGCATGAAACCATCGGTTTTGGAGAAAAGCCTTCTGTGGGTCGCCTCCTGATCTATGTTGAACTAATTGATATCAGGATGATGTTGGTCATGCAACTCGTTTTGCGACCACTCCTCCTGTTTGATCACAAAGTATTAGTAAACAGCTCTTAGAGGCGAGGATTAATTTTCATTGGTCATTGTTATAATTCTGTAAAGGCCAGAGGACTTGGGATGTGCTTAAGTGTGATTTTTTTTAGTTTGGCACTTATATACAGAGGACCAGGGCCTGCTTAAAAAACTGTTCTAATTTATTATTATTAGTTTACAGAATTTTTAGCGTAACTCACGTAATATGCTATAGATATTTAGAAGCTCGCGAATATGTGGCGGCTGTGGTGAACTTATATGGGCTGGCTTTCGTCTAATTGTAGCTTAAGGTAATTAGCAGCTAGTTTCCCCTAACTAGTCAGTGGTAGTCACGATAACTAATTTCGACAGTGACATGGCCAAATTTTCGGAATAATTAGCTCAAGTAACAATTTATGCATATATATCTTAGACGGTTGTCTCGTCGACGAGACGACACGACGAGTCTCGCAAGCTGCAAGGCGGAGATAATTAATTTTAATCAACGATTTTACACGGTTTAACTTTTGCATCAGAGCCGCCTTTCGATAATCAGGAAACTATTGAATATCACTTAGTGCTAAGGATCAGGTTATGTAGTAATCTTGCAATTACCTATTTAATTAAAATGGAATTAACTAACAGGTTATGATAATAATAATTTATAAATACAATAATCATTAAAGGACAATAACAATCTAAACTCAAATTATAAAAATACTAAATTAAGAAATTAACTCGCTTTTTCTGTTAATACGCGTCTAAGAAAAACAGACTATTGTTGCTTGAAATTTTATATTATTACCAGTAAAAATTGTTTTTTAAAATAGTAGATAAGGTCCTCTTAACCCTTTCAGTACTGAATTAACTTCCGGTGAAAATTAACGTATGAAATTTTACACACTCGATCTATGATTTATTTGCAATTTTTTGGTACTATTTTGGAACATGTAGAGTTGCCCAATTTTGGGCAACTAGGTGATACACTATTGTGTATATTGTGACTGAGTGTCATAAAAATGAAATATATGAGACGACATGAGAAGATTTATTCAGTATGATGCAAAACAAAGCAGTTTCTGTTTTTTACAGTGCATAAGTGCACTTCGCACTTCCTGCAATAAAAAGGGGTCCTAGATTTGCAACCTGGATATTTGCAATTACTTGCAAAACTTTTATCGTCAATTTCGGGAAGATGTCCAATGTTATCCAACCTTGTTTCCCTCACTGGACGTACTTCGGTTCGTCTAAAGTATAGAGGAGAAGAAATACCAGACGAGTCGGGAGTTGAGGTTCTTCCTGGACGTCCTCTTTTTTTTAAAGAAGGTTTGTTGGAACATATAAGAACTTCAGCCACATAGGCACGAAAATGTATCAAGTCGAGGATTTGTTTTTTTGGCAGCCCTACAACAGCAGCCTTTGCTCTATACTTTTTCCAGCCTTACTGGTTTTGACTATTGCATGCACTGTACTTGCTGAACTTGTACATGGTTGCGGTTCAGACCCTTCCTCTTCAACCGATACTGCCATTTCTTCTTGTCCTTCAGTATTTTTTTCTTTATAGTCATATTGCATAGATTCACCCTTGTCTTCTGAGGCTTCTACTATTTGATCACATGAAGGAATTTCGTCGAAATTTTCTGGAAATATTAGTAAGGGTTTACTTTATTATGTTAAACCTTTATTTATGCTGAATACTACCTGTAACGTCCGACCATTCATCAAGTTCATCATCGAGTTCTTCGTCCACATATTCCAAGTCAGATAGTCCCTGTTCGAGAAGTTCTAGAAGCTGCTCCTCTGTCAAAGGTTTTTTGTTGTCATATCTTTTAGGCATTTTGAACCAAAAATCTAAAAATTAACAGACACAACAAAATTAAAAAAAATAATTGAGGCTATGGTTAACTATATGTCTCATACCTCTTAGTCACAATCTGCACTGTAGTGTATGTCACTATTTGTCTACAAATCAGAAAAACTAACACAGATATTTACACGTTGTTAAATGTATATACACTAGTACACTTCCTGGATAATCGTAAAAATAGTTTTGAAAGAATTGCTGCTTTACACTTCATCTAGCGTGCATCATAGATAAACTACTACACTTGACGTTTAGAGATATCTCTACCTAAAACAGAAACTACCCCGTGGGTTAACCTATTGTCACCTAGAAATGGCGTTCTGGGTCAACAGAGTATAGTAAATATGTTTATGACATTACATTTTATCAAAATAGTTTTCTGTAATTTGCAGAAAAGAAACAAGACTAATACACTATAGTGTATGCCAGTACTGAAAGGGTTAAGGTTCATATATATTCATATCTCTTTTTTTTAAGCATTTGCCCTTTTCTGATATATTCTACTTTTATATTAACAGCAAAAATTAATGTCGCTATTATTTTCCTTTTTCCTTTATTACAATCCGGGATTACGGGATTGTCAAATTGTATACCCTATTTTCAAGATTTAATGTTCATTTAATGGTTAAAAAACCTTAAATTCATTTTAATTGGTAATTGTTAGGGGATGGGTGGGCAAAGTGGCCATGGCGGGCAAAGTAGCCACTGGCTATTTTTTTCTCGTCTAGTACTGCGACGAAGGCCTCAGTTACTCGAATAGTTCACCATCAATATCATACCATTGTTAGGTGTTGTTCTAATTAGTTGTTGGAAAGTGATTTATGTTTTTTATGTTTTTCAACTTGCTTTATGTAAGGGAAGTGTATTTTATTAATTGTTATGCTAAAGTACAAGTTGCAAAGACATCATATTCGCGACTACCTTTTAAAACAATATGATTTAAACTATAAACGTGTGTGACGAGGGTAAAGTGGCCACGACATAAAATCTTGTGCAGTTTATATAGAGAAAATTGCCGTAAAAGGATTTCGGAGGTGTGGTATAGTCCCAATCAACAGAAATATATTTACTGAAGCGGATTTCGCTGCTGCTGCGATGTCCACCATTTGAAGATCATCAGGAGTCACAACCTCCACGCCAAGAGGAAACTCCTTCTGATAAAAGTGATAAGACAGATTGCGGATTTGCAGATCAGTTACCTAACGTGGGATAACTAAGACAATGAACAAATGTTTTTTATATAGTAACCTAGTAGCCACCCAGTGGCCATTTTGCCCTATCCCGTATAGCTTATAGCTAACTAACGAAAGTATCTGATGCCAAAATGTCACATGTTTCAATCAATATTGTCTTATTAAAAAATATATATTTGCTTAGAGTGGCCACGTTGCCCATCCTTCCCCTATCTCTCTTTATTGGAAATTTATAAATAAAGAAAATATCAGCATTTCATGGACTAAAAATTTCAAGAAATTCTCATTCGTAATTTCTAGTAAGTAAAAGTCAAGTTGAAATACAGAAAGAAACAAAGAACAAAACTCTTCTTGTTAACTTCTGTATTAACCTTTAATTATACTGATAAAAACAAATCAATAAAATACTCAAGTAGAATTATTATTTCAATTCACCAGGCACTGGGGAAATCATTACAAGTAACATAATGACCATTGATTGTCTATCAAATAACAACTCTTACATGCGGTTGTTTCTTTTTATTTTACGAGGGTATTCCAAGAAGTACATGACCTGACATATAGATGGTAGTTGTTGTTGGAAAAGAATAACTATACTATGGTAGAAACCGACCTTATAAAAAATTCATGAAAATAGCTGACTCAAATTCAATTGAATGAGCTGAAAAAACCGATAAAAACATTAATGGATTCGCGGCTTTGATTAATATTTTTATTAAATAAAACGTATTAAAATAATTGATAAACAGTATACATTAAAAAAAATGAAATTTTGGCTTTTTGACAACACACTTTACATTACAAATTCTATTAAGTTGCCTACCTTAACGATTTTATTTGTCGACCAATCAGAAGAGAGTTGTGGCCGGAGATTCAAAGCACTCCTCAATTTCACATATGGAAATGGATTTCAGCCAATCATCAGCGAATAGTACAACACAAACAATTGAGCCATCAAATTGAAATACCCTAGTATCTTTGATTTAAAAATGTAAGGAATTTCAAGTTAGAAAATATCTTATACTTCACTGTAACGAATGTTGCCTAATCTAAATTAAACGACACATTACTTGTCGTCAATCGGTCAACTCAGAAGAGAGTTGTCGACAGGGATTCAAAGCACTTTTCAAATCTACATAGAGAAACGGACTGCGAAATTAATCTTTGATTAAAATCATCAGAGCATATTTCTAAAATATTTTTATTTCCGGAATTTTACTTATATCCTCAACCACTCAGGATCCGGAGGACCCTGTCGTCCGTGTCTCTATCTCTCCCCAAACAATGTATCCTTTTGTACGAACTGGCATTTTTGGTGTTTCACTTAAATGCCCACACTCTTCTCGAATCCATTTCCATTGTCAACACCAAATATTTACATTAAACAGGGGATGTTTTCCTCTACTCTACCCACTAGCCATGAAGAATCTCAATGAGATCTGCGATTCCCGGCTATTTATTTAATTTTACTGTTTGTTTCCTTACAAAGAAGTGGGTCGCGTATAGTAAACCACTTAAAGAAATTAAGAAAAATGTTAATTTAGTAAATAATGAAATATTTTAAAGATCAGATATGGGTGAACGCAGTTTCACCCACATTTTTAAATGAAACAAATAAATTTTTATTACTTTTTCCCCACTTTCTAACTCCTTTTTTCGTATTTTTTTACGCAATCACTACAAAACATTACAATAAGAAAATTACGTACCACCGCGTTCTGATGCCCACAACTGTACATTGCAATCTGCCTTTTATAGATAATTGAATCAATGTCATAAAGTGACATGTAGTCGAACAAACAAATTGTAAATACTGCTCTATTGAACAAACAAATTGTAAATACTGCTCTATTCATCGCAAACACTGAAAATGACTCGCATCCAAAATAATTTATATTACGTGTTCGAGCACGTAATGATTCATGAAAATATTAAACAACAAAAATTGAAAAACACGACCCATAGTTTCCCGACATGAAATACATTGACGTGACAAATTAATGCTGAACGATTACATAGTCGCTTGTTATCCACGGGTATTTTTTATTCAAATTTAAGCAGTTTTGTTTTTTTTTTTCGTTATTAATTTACTGTGATGCATTTTGCAGATTTTTACACACATTATTACTTTCGTAAGAAATAGTCTTTTATTTTAAACCCGGAACACAGATTAGAAATATACAGATATGAAGCTCCGCCCATTTCCTTTGATGTTTCGATTACCGTTTCTATGACCTCGGACCTTTAAAGTGGAGTGCACCCATGTTGCCAGTTCTGAAAGGAACATCCCGGATACAGTGTTGCCTTTTCATGTAACGTATAAATATGATTTGTCAATTGCCATTAGTGTCAGAAATAAGAAATATATTTATATACATGTGTTTTTGCTGTCATAGTGTTCTGAAACATAATATTTAATGAACATTGGAAGCTTAAAACCAAAGTAAACTGTTCATACAATGATTTCATGTACTGGCAAATGCACTAGTATGCAAGCCATAACCGAAGAAAGAAGAAGAAGAATGATTTCAAAAATGTTCAGTATTAATATGATTAAAATGAATATTTACAAATGCGTTTTTTTGTTCAAATTTACTTAAAGTTCTAAATAGCTCCATCCGACAGTATTAATTTCTCTTTTTCTTTCCACACAAAATTACGCTCAAAAGTATGAATAACTTCGAAGTGATTTCATGCGGAAAAGAAATTATTTCGACCCCTTGAACCAATCGTACGTTCTCCAATCGATGAAACTTTAATTCAACCGATATCAGAGTCTCCTTTATATTCAAATGTCCTCTTAGGAATTCCTTTGGTAAAATTGAAATGTCTCGTCATCTGTGGCAATGTTTACTTTCCTTTTGCGTTCGTATATACTCATGCCTCAATCATTTCATATTCAAATAATAATTTTAATCCTTATCATCTTGTACGGTGACTTATAAACTAAGAGATAATTACGTTATTACGGAAAAATGTCTGTAGGGGAGATCAGAGTAGTTAGAAAAATATGTTTTAGTTCTGTATTTTTTTAATAGAGGTATTACTTGACGAAGATCAGAGTTAAATGCAAGAGGAGCGACTGAACAAGCCGTTTGCTTACAATGAGGCTTACCACTAGGTCGGAAATTCTAAATGAATTTATGCAGAAACGATAAAGAAAAGGATTTAGTGTTTCTAGGTAAAAATATCTCAAGATATAATTACCCGTTTCCAGAGAAATTGCAATTTAAAGAATAATTAGTATTAAATCTCCCGGTTAAATCTAACCAATGACGTGGCGATCTCAATCGATTAATTTCGTCGATGTTGTCATTTCTGGGTTTCTCTTAGCACGTGCTCACACCAGTCAGCAGTTCGACGTAAGTCTGCAATAGGAAGTGTTGATTATTTATTTGTTATTGTCGAATATGAAATTCTGGATTGCTGTGTACCTTTTACCTTTTACGAAATCCCTTTCCATTTTCCGAAAAAACTTAACTCAATGTATTTCGGAATAACATTATAAATAAATGAGATTATATTTATATTCTAATGTCACGGCCGTCAGCTGATTCAGATTCAGAAACGCATCTAGAAGAAGTCCAGTTCCTGGATTTCACCGAGACGTCGCTTGCTGAGCTTCTGGGGAAGATGATCTGATACGGAAACGTGACAAAAAATGTAAGTCCGCAATTATTCAGCGAATAGGGAGGACGGGAGGATGCAGTACACTGGTACAAGGCCATCGAGGAGGAACTGGCAGCTCTTGAAAAGAATCAGACCTGGACCCTATCTTGTCTATCAACAGGGAAGAAGACTATTAACAATAAATGGATCTTAAAACAGAAACGCGAAGCGAAGGGAGACATTGTGCACTACAAGACACGACTAGTCCCAGTCGCAAAAGGCTGCTCACACCGACGAGGTCTACGCACCAGTCGCCAGACTGACTATACTACAGACGCTCTTGTCTCACCAAGGGATTACCTAAAAGGAGCTTTCAAGAGCTCAGATTCGGACTGGGGGTTTAGAAGATCTGAATCTTCAAACGTCAAAGTTGTATGGTTGAAATTGTTATTTATGTTTTTAATTTTGCTTATTTATGTTCTTACTACAGACCTTCAAACTGCTTAAATTGAGGAGGAGCGTTGGAAGTGACAATCCCAACAGTTCAAATGCTACATTGAAGCTCTGTTTAATTTCTGTTACTATTATAACTGTTTTGTATGTCATTGTATAGAGTGGAACTTTTGTCATTTGTGTCCAGTTTAATTAACTAGTCTAACTAATCTCGCCATACAAACATGCGCTCATTTACAGAAAATTGGTTCTAATCTTAGACGAGTCATTTTTTCGAGTAGGAATTTGAAAATTTCCTGAGAGATGGGAGAAAGTAGTAGCCAGCGATGGAAAATACTTTAATTGATCTGTTCATTTATGGAATGACCGGAAATTTAAAAAATAATTAGTCAAACTTATTTAACAAAGTATAACATTCTGTTTATTCAAATTTTTTACATGCAGAGCATGTTTGAACCATAAAATTCCAACGCGCACTTCAACCTCTGCTTGTATTAGTTTCTAAGCAAACATACTACGGTATGCATGAAAAGTTCGTAGTTATTTTCACGTGAGCACAAAATATTTATATCGTCCGTGCTCCATTTCTAGGATGTACAAACAATTTGTGTGGTTTTATTTTAAATAAACGACCTTTATCTTCTCTATACCAAGCTTGGGACAGGGTTGGTCCGTTTCTAAAAATTCTAACAAATTCGGTAAAGCTAGGGTTGGTATTTCAACTATTTAATGGTACGGGGATAATTAACTCTGTTTAGAAGGCACGTGCGGATTCAAAGGGGATCATGGGGGCTATGACCCAAAAGAACCATTTGTTTACACCGAGTGACACAGCGATTATGTAATATCTTGTAACTTTTATATTTTTCCAAGTCGTTAGACCGGTTATACCGGAAGTAAACATCAACTTTGTTATTTCAAATGACTTGTATCATTTTTCTTTTTATTTTTGGATTCAGCATCAAATTTTGACCAAAAATTATTAACTTACCGCAGGTCTAAGTTTAACAATTTCCGAGATATTTGAGATTTTTGTAAAATTTTTTGAAAAACATGCAATTACTTTAATTTCCGTATCTGGCTTAGTTGTTAAGCTATTAATTTCAAATTTTATACAGAGATTATGAGAATATCCTTCTCGCATACAGTCAAACGTTAAATGCGATATTTTATATAGGGTGTCTAGAATGGAGCGTCCAATGTTCATATTTTCATTTCTCAATAAGTCGATAATTTCAAATGAAACACCCTGTATTTTATTATCACGCCTGAATCAGTTTTTTATTCTCTTTCGATCTGTATTAGCTTTTCCTAAACCTAAAGCTACGTATTTCTGAGTTATTGCTAGATTTATTATAGTTTGGAGATTTTTTACATAAAGACAGTTGTAATAAACAAACTACTAGACAACTAGATTATTTTATTTTCTAACTTCGTTCAATTTGTAGTGAAACTGGCTCTTCTGGGTTGAATGAAGATTTATTAAATCTGATTTACGGTGAATGCAATCGGATAATTAGTCGTTGGTAAGTGCCAATTATTCGCAGATACCCAGAAAACGCAGACCCAATAGGAAAATGGTCAAAAATATTATAGACAATCTTTTATTGCACGGATCGTTTAAACCAAAAGTTAAAAAGACCAAACCAAAAGTAGATGATGAAGAATTGGAAATAACAGTTTTAGCTTATTTACGTGCTTTTCCAAATGCGTCATTGCGGGATGCAAAAGAGAATCTTTTAAAACAATTGATAGGATCTTCATTACTGTAACCCAGAAGAGCCATTTTCACTTAACAAATTGAACGAACTTAGAAAATAAAATAATCTAATTGTCCAGTAGTTTGTTTATTACAACTGTCTTTTTAATTTTCATGGCATGCTAGATTATATTACCCACCAATTTATGTAAAATATCTACAAATTATAATAAATCTAGCAATAATTCAGAAATACGTAACTTTAGGTATAGGGAATGTTAACACAGATCGAAAAGGAATAAAAATACAGGGTGTTCATTTGAAATTATCGACTTCAGAATTGAAAATATGAACATTGGACGCTCCATTCTAGACACCCTATATAAAATATCGCTAGAAGGATATTCTCACAATCTCTGTATAAAATTTGAAATTAATAGCTTAACAAATAAGCCAGATACGGAAATTAAAGTAAATGCGTGTTTTTCAAAAATTTTTGCAAACATTTCAAATATCTTGGAAACTGTTAAACTTAGACCTTTGGTATGTTAATAATTTTTTGTTGAAGGTATGGAAGAAAAAGTCCTTTTTATCTCATAACTTGTGAGATAAAAAGGACTTTTTCTTCCATACCTTCAATAATTATTACTCACATATGGCTAACCCTACTTTAAATAATTTTTTGTTCAAAATTTGATGCTGAATCCAAAAATACACAAAGAAAAATGGTTCATGGCATTTGAAATAACAAAGTTTATGTCTACTTCCGGTATAACCAGAAGTAGAAAATATTTTCATTGATTATTTTTTTCGTGTAATTTTTAACCAATCAGAACGTTCAATTTAGTTAAGTTACCTCGTATAATTTCGATAATACCTGATTATACATAGAGTAACTCCACCAATCGAAAATTTTACAATAATTTCATTTCCATAGTAACCACATCGACATCAATATACAACAATACACAAACTAATAGGACCGTCAAATTTTTATGTTTATCAATAATTGTTTAAATATGAGTTGATTTTAAAAACGGTACAGGTTCAAATACGTAGTATATAATAATTGTAATTTTCATTGTACCAATTTGTATTTAAATTAATAAATTTGTTTATATTTACTTAATTTACTCAAAAAATAATCGTATCAAATACTATACGTACTTCAAAATAAATACGGTTATACATCTCAAACTTCCTGCAGAATTACAAATCGTGTCGGTCGGATTATTTAAACTCTTCTTTGTCAAACTGACACTCTTTGTAATTATGCAACAAGTTATCGATGTATAACCTGATTATTTTGAAGTACTTATAGTATTACTACTGAATAGATCGTACTGACAAAGCCCCGTAACTCAATTTTCAAATTTCAAATCTCTATAGTTCTCTATATATGGCTAATGGGCCATCTTCGTGACACACCCTGTATAGGTAAATATTCATAAAATTCCAGAGCCTACTTTAATTTCTACATTACTAGTAAAATATTACTGAAAATATCAGTCCCCCCCCCCCCAATGAGACGCTTATGATCGTGTTAGAAAAATCTAATTAACATCAGGAAAATCGTCATGTAAAGCTTATAACCCTGCTAAGAATCATATTTTTTAAATGTGGCGATTTCAAGATATTTGAAAACAATTGACCTGAAGAGCTTCGAAAGCACATGTTTATGGGGACTTTCCACTCCATTTTTGCATGTTCTACATGCCCTAAGAATCTGTAACACGTATTCATTAACACCCTGTAGATAAAATCATCCGTGAACAAAAATTACATTAATTAAAAATTAGTTTCAGTGTTTTCATAGTGTTAATTATTCAATATTGTTTCCAGGAAACCCTAAATATAGTAACATCCAAATAAATTTTAGGTTGTGTTCGTATTTTCTTTGTATATTTTCAACGTAGCCCTTGTATTCAACAAGCAAAAACTATCTATAATGCAAGTTTTCGTAGAAAATACTAGAAAATAACCCGTATTCTACAAACCAGTCTTATTTTTCCTATTCCTGGAACGACATAATAAGTTTCTGCTGTTCAAATATCACTGTAATTGAAAAACCTTGCTAGACGGATCAGGGCAGGCCTTAATTATTTTTCAGCTTATATGATTTGGGCAGGTGGTATTTCAAAAATTTCTACTATAAAGAAAGTTATTAAAATCTGTTAAATTTTTCCGTATGATCATATATTTTTATATTTACTTACCTAAGAAAAAAATAATTTTTTCTACCGTCCTCTGCAAATATTTTGAGATAGTATACAATTTCTGCTACGTTTTTTTGAGACTGGAAATGTTTACACGTGCAAACTTCGTTTTAAAGTAATAGCATTTGGGACACAAGTAAATAAGGATCAATTTTGGTTGCAAATTAAATTTTGATTATTCAGTTAAGATGAAATTTTAACAATGTTATATGATTTTGTTATTTTGGCTAAATGTTTGCCATCTGATTCTATCATAAAAAAATACAATTTTTTTAAGAAACCAATTTTTGTTGTTGTTTTATCTTCATCGGAGAATTAAAAAAATTAGAAAAAGCAGTCTTATTAAGAAATTTCTGAAAGCAATCTCCAGTATACTAAACAATGTGTTTCGTTTTTAGCGATACGCCACAGTGCCTACGGGAAGCGTTAGGGGGTTTCATTAACGCGTCATAACTTCATACGATATTTCCCCTTGACCCGCGCAGGAAAAGTAGGAGTGCCTAAATATAAATCTTTTCCAAACTTTGGCAACACAGCAAAATACATTTACAAAGATATTGTCACCGAATAAATAAATCATTTATGCATTCTTAGTAGCCAGTGGCCAGTAGCGTACAGAAAATACAAATTATTAAAAGACAGCGACAAATATTGTTCTCGAAACTAGGTCGCGTAGTAATAATGACAATATGCGGCGTTTCATTTCTATCCAAGAATGTTTGAATTCTACAAACTTAGGAAAGGTCGCAGCATGAATCAGATGAAGATTTTCAAATCTTGGCTGCGTTTTTATTCAAAAACAGAAAAGATTTCATGAAAATTGTTATTTGTTTGCTAATCAGGTGTAAGGTGTAATATAAGAATACCGAAGTCATTATTTTTACGATTGTGTAAGTTCATTCCATTTTTTTAACGTAGAAAAAATTAGACTTTTTTTGTGATGAACGGTTTTCACTGAAAAAAATTCTGGGACATGAGAAAGCACAGCCAGTTTCACCAAGGTAGTGAATGCTCTTAACGCCCATCTGGTTTGACTCTTTTTAATCTGTGGTTTCTAAGCAGGCGTAAGATATGCTGCGGAAGAACCGCTGCGATTTCTACGCCTGTCTAGTTTGGCCCTTAAGGTTTATGAAAATTATATTATGCTGCTAAACGAATATTAATCTTTTCTTTTTCTTTAATTGTTTCAAAATAGGCAGCTTTCTTTTAATCGTTTCTTTTCTACAACTATGAATGGTGCAATTTTTAATAACATTAACTGTCGTTTTTCTAAAACAAATGCAAACTAATTTCAAAATTAATTATCAACCGCCTGGAAGTTAGGTGCACCGGAAAAATTATTGAAAATGTGAAAAATGCTCCAGATTTTCCGCAAGTTATAAATGACACTCGTTTAGCTCAGTTTTATTAAAATTGCAATTTGTCTTCTTATGATGAAAACTTTGTGAAAAACAGAGCTGGATTAAACGAGAAACTGCATTTTCGCGCATTCTTTCATTTATTCGCATTAAAGTTTTATTTTTCCTGTCTTAAGATTTTTATTATTTGTCATTTAATGTACTGAATCTCGCATATTTCAATTAATTTTTATTAAAATAACTTTTTTATTTCTAGAATAAAAAATAATGTTATTAGTATTAATAAAATGACCCCGCTTTATACAAGCGGTTAATACCGACAAAATCACTTGTCGGCACATCTACAAGCCGCCAAAGCCGATCAAAGTAACCTGTCGGCACGTCTGAGAATTTTGTTTCTGCAATTGAAAATGGAAAAACTATAACCACACTTCCATTGTCGCCTCTTATGAGTGTAACATAACACCCCATAGTTTAGTTAAATTAAAATTTAAGACAAAATTTTAATTAGTAACGTTTGTGAATCTCACAAGAGATCAGAAAAAGAAGTTATGGTCCAGATGGAGTTACCTCTATTCAAATCTAATATGCGTTATAGAAATTAGAATGTAAATTCATATTAAAAAAATTTAACCAATATTAGTACATTAAGCAACGCATTTCATATGGCATTCTGTTATGACACGAGTTCAAGTTTAAAAAACGAATCGCGCAGTTTGCTTTCTACGTAACAAAATTGAACTAGCAAAGGTGACTCTTAATACCGTCTGATAAATTCTTAAACTAATTTCATTCCCATTTACTAACAGTGTTCTATACTTTTGAAACATTTATTAGTCGAAGTTTCAATATTAGCTCTAAGAAGTTGCAGCTCCTTAACTCGATCGGGGTAGTTAATGACAAATTCGGGCAATTTAATGAGTTCGAGAACCAGTTGCTTGCCCCTTCAAAATGCGTATCCAATTATCGCACAAAGGTCTGGGGTCCGGGTGACCCGCGCGAGAAAGGCGTGAAATTCAATTTAAATCCGTAACGTGATGACTAATACGATTTGTTAAATAAAAACAGATTTAGTAGTCCATTAAATGTCTTACTTGTAGGAATATACTATAGTACACCTTAAAAATTTATTTTACATAACTCTTGTTGATACTAGGAATCAGTTGTTCGAAAAAATTATTGTTCATTTTACTAGATTAGCTTTCAAGAGGCGACATTCGGATTCTATTAAGTGTTCTGCAGGAATTCCACTCCAGATGTATTTCCGTTGGTGGTTCCTGATTTGTGGTGCTTGTGTATCGAACAATGTGTGTTTGTGGTCGAAGGATTGACGAAACTTTTCAATACATTCGAATTCGTTTCGTCTTGTTGAGAGGGCTTCAAACACCCAGCCTCGTCAAGGCTCGTCAATGGCATTCTATGGTCCAGAACCCTTCTGCGGTATAGCAAAAACAACAGTTAAAAAATCAATCAGCAAATGGGTGGAAAAACAAGCCCAAAGCTGGTGGGAACAATCCCCAGGACAGAGGCAGGCAAAAAGGTTTCTCAAGAAACCATCGCATACACTTACGGCAGACCTACTAAGCAAGGACAGAAGGTCCGTAAAAGCAATAGTAGGCATGCTTACAGGACACTGTAAACTCAACAAGCATATGAAAAACGTAGGTCTGGCAGAAGAAACCACATGCAGGTTTTGCCAGACAGAAGAAGAAACCTAAATCCATATTCTATGCGAATGCGATGGAATAGCAAGGACAAGGTTTTCACAGAAGGGAACGGAATAGCCAGAGGCAGAGAGCTACGTTGAAGAGCCACTGTCAGGGATTCTAACCATCCTTAAAAGGACGAAGCTCGCGCAACTCATCTAATTATCAGGAGAACCACAATAGATTTGCAAAGGTCGCAGTGGAAATAGACCGTATGGCCACCGATTTTTACATCTGCATCTACATCTAGGCACCTTCAAACCAAATAGCATTTTTATAACTTTAGAAACAGGAACGTTGTACTTAAAACAGCATTAGAATTATTTCCTCGCATAATTGCTACAAATACCACCTTCAGAAGACTAGGCAGAGAGTCATCACCAGAAACCTTTAACTAAAAAGGATTCAATTCCAAAACCCTAAGAACCAGAGAACAAGCGCTATGCTTCTCCACTGGCTAATACGCTGCCTCCATCTGGTGTAAATCTGCCCGTACTAAACAGGTAGATACTGCTCTGAACGAGACTATTGCAGACTGCATGAATCCCACATTACTAGAATAACTATACAGAGCAGGCTGGGTGTTTGAAGCCCTCTCAACAAGACGAAACGAATTCGAATGTATTGAAAAATTTCGTCAATCGTTCGACCACAAACACACATTGTTCGATACACAAGCACCACAAATCAGGAACCACCAACGGAAATACATCTGGAGTGGAATTCCTGCAGAACACTTAATAGAATCCAAATGTCGCCCCTTGAAAGCTAATCTAGTAAAATGAACAATAATTCTTTCGAACAACTGATTCCTAGTATCAACAAGAGTTATGTAAAATAAATTTTTAAGGTGTACTATAGTATATTCCTAAAAGTAAGACATTTAATGGACTACTAAATCTGTTTTATTCATAAATCGATTTGATATATCTCGTTGTGCTGTACATGTACAATACTCAAGACAATTTAGCGGGAAGTTCGTTAACGAAGTTAATGCGGTCCTCTATCATTGCAAATCCCTCTCAGTTTCCAACAAATCGTATTTAGTCATCACGTTACGGATTTAAATTGAATTTCACGCCTTTCTCGCGCGGGTCACCCGGACCCCAGACCTTTGTGCGATAATTGGATACGCATTTTGAAGGGGCAAGCAACTGGTTCTCGAACTCATTAAATTGCCCGAATTTGTCATTAACTACCCCGATCGAGTTAAGGAGCTGCAACTTCTTAGAGCTAATATTGAAACTTCGACTAATAAATGTTTCAAAAGTATAGAACACTGTTTGTAAATGGGAATGAAATTAGTTTAAGAATTTATCAGACGGTATTAAGAGTCACCTTTGCTAGTTCAATTTTGTTACGTAGAAAGTAGGGGCCAAAAAAACTCAGAATCGAGAAGTTAAAATAATAGTAGAAGTTCAAATAATTGAGGAGATATTCGTAAGTAATATCATAAGGGCATCTAATTTTTCGAAAAAACACGTTGGCTAAGTAATATTTTAACAAGAAGCATGAGTGCTGGTGGCAACAATAATCCGAAAATATTTGCATTGTGTTTTTTCGATTTTTTTCACAGGAAAAATTAGATGCCCGAATGGTATTTGACAAGACTATTTTATGACTAACAGATTATTCTGTATACACATAGCTTACAAAACATACTACCTATTATATATGCATACATAATAAATATGTAGGTATTTTCTCTCTCTTTCCACTGGATTAAAACCACTTAGTTGTTAAAAAAGTTTTTTTATTGACGTTTCGGCTTTCCAGATCGAAAGCCGTTATCAAAATGACATAAAATAAATAAATTTACTAGAAACAGAACACTTGATAATCTTGCAAAAATATGACATCAACATAGTATACATAGAATAAGATTTTGAGATTGAAGATGTCAAAATCTGTTTCAATCATATTTTTGTGACGTTTCTGGGAACGAATTTTTGAAAGGATAGCGCATTTGCATATTATAAGAGAATTTATACTTCGTCATAAATGAAGTTTTCTTATTAATATTATCATAAGAAAAAACCAGATAAAAACTTATGATACTATCCCGATATAGAGGGTATCCTTTTTGCAATTAACTCTTTTTGTAAAATAGGTATCCAAATTTTTGAAATATCAACCGAACAATTAGAAACACATTCGTTATTATTTAAGCATATCAATGCTGCTTCTTTAACTTTGCGGTTATAATTATTCGGTTCTTTTAATAATCTAGTTGAAGAATTCCATTGTATTTTATGACCAAAATCCTATGCATGTTCACATATTTTGGATTTTTCGAATTGTTCATTTTTTAATCCAGTGGAAAGAGAGAGAAATTAAAATACAAACCACTATGAGCTTCCGAAATGAATATGTAGGTATTAATTTGACAACTGAAAAACAGGTAATTTATTTAATCACAAAATACTACAAACTTAATTATTTATGGTACAATTAAAATATAAATTGCAATTTTGGTTCACAGTAGGTGTATTGTTTGAAATCTTTGTTAACTCATTGATAGCATTGTGTGTAGGTAAATCATTAATGTTGTTGATGGGTCTAGCTGTAGAGTGAGAAGCTCTAGGAGTGGCTGCAGGATCTTCTGTTTTCTGTTTTTTAGCTGGAGGTTCTGAGGCGTCACTTCTAAGAGTGTTTATGATAATTGAGTTGGCTAAACTGTGGCCAGTAATTTTAATTAATTGTTGTTCACCCACCCTTCCTTTAGCCAGGTTACTAACTGCTGTCGACCGCTTAGAGTGGTTTGTCATTTTTATTTCTTTTGTATTTAATTCTGCCTTCTCTGCTGCTTGTTTCGTTTTTTCCCACTGGAGTGTTTTTGTACCATCCACTTGATTGTTCCTTGTTCCATGATGGGTTTACTGTTAAAAATAATCTATCAGTTGTTATTCTAGATGAACGTTTAACCATTAGAATTTTAAAAAGACGGACTGGACAAAAGGTAGGGTTCTTCGTATTGGGGACCAGTCATTTACTATCGGGCATTTTTTTTCTCCACCCTGGGCCGTTTTATTGAAGAGAGGATTATATTCTACTCTTCCTAAAAAGTAGTATTTTTGAAAATCAGTTATTTTAAAAAAATATGTAACTATGTTATCTACCTGTTTTAATCCCAGAATTATCCACTTCCTCTGTAAAATAATGAACTCTGCAATTGACTGCTTCTCCACCTCTCCAGGCAAGTTCTACTGAAGCGATATGGATAATTTTCGCTGGAGTCCCGCCGGAGTGTCTTCGTCCCATAATAAAACCATTGCAGAGCTCGATTTATTTTTATTGCTTCCCTACTAGACTTGAAGATAATATCTTTAAATGGATCAAAAATTATTTTCCACTTCATAAAATAGATCTCTTGCATTTTTTTGCAACGGTGTTCCACATTGTCTTCACAACTAGTTCTTTGTAATTTTCACCGCTTTCCTTATATTCCACGCCCAATGTTTCAGGATTAGGTTTAGTTGATCTAAACTTGTAGTTTCCAAAAGCTCGTATTTCTTTGCCTTGCAGAATTCCGTAAACTGTTTCGATAGTGACGTATGGGTTTTAACGGTATTGTACGGTACACTTTTCTCAATCGCTAGATCAATATTAGTCATAGAATCACTTCCAAACGACTCATTTTCACTACTTAAGCTGACTGGCACTGTTTAAAAACAATATTACAAAATTTATTGGCAATAAAATCAGAAAAATTGTTTAGCGTCGTTTTCTGGTGTCCTAGGAGACCATAATTACTTGTTATCAAAGGTATTGTAATTATTGGTCACAACAGCTGTCAAGTTTTACCGCGGGTAAACTCGAAAAAACTACTGACAGGAGCTGTCATACAGTTTTTTCATCTAGAAATCATTTGTAATTCAAGATTGCGCGTTTGTGACTGGTGAAAATTAAGATTTTTATTACTTATCTTTTATATTTAATTTATTATTAATTAGTAGGTATATTTTCATTCTCCATTGCTCTTATATTTTAATAACCTACATTTTATGAACGGGAACAGCTTAAATGAATTAGGGGACCTTCGAGGATTTAAAACAATCTGTATCTTTTCTCTTCTGAGCCTGCAAAAAGTTTACATTTGGGAAGGAAGAAAATAAAGTTGCAGGATGGCCACTTAATCCTTTCGGTCAAATGATCATGAGAAAGATCGTGCATTTTATTGTTGCTAAGAGAAGAAGTGATACAATCTTCCTTGTTTACGAAGACGGTGCTTTGTACACTAAGCCACAATAAAACATTTTATGATGCTTTAAACTTAAAGTATATATTTGATGTTAAGGTTTAAGTTTTTGTTTTAAATTCCTCTCGGCTGTATCATCATCGGTTGTATCTTTATCATCACCATCTGTACCTTTTTTGTTTGAGATTATTTCAGTATTAATTTAGTTTACATTCATGCGTCTAAAATTTTGAATTTAATTTCAAAATTTAGATCAGTCATCGCATTTTTGAAAAAGTGAGGAAGAAATGAAAATGTTTACTTAATTTTTGTAAATCTTCAGAAAATTGTCTGTCTTTAAGTCTACCCTCCTTTGTTGACTCATTAAATTTTCCATACAGTGAAATGTATGTACTGTATGTCAGAAAATACCACAATCAAGATGTGCACAACTTAAGTTACTTCTTATACATCTTCAGCGCCCCCACGCTGTAAATTTTTTCAAATGATGATGATATTTCAAATTTTGATATTTATTTTTGGTGTCTTTTTTAGTACTTTACTAAGTTCTTTAATTTTTTCTTTTTTTTTTCAGGTAGTCACTAAAGGTTACCAAGCAAGCAACTATGGATCTCAAGATTATTTATTTATTCATAAGTTACATCGCATCTGCGATGGCACAAGAAGACTGGGAAAAGCACTGTAGCAAGTGCCACTGCTTGTGGGTAAGCGGAAAAAAGACAGCGAACTGCGCAAGTCGAAATTTCGACACCATCCCCAACGACCTGAGTGGCGAAATCAGAGAAGTCGATTTTTCGAATAACTTTTTCTACTCTCTGGAACAAAAAGTATTTGACAACGCCCATTTGGTGAATGTACATAAATTAAAACTTCAAAACTGTACTATCGAAAAAGTGAGCCAATGGGCTTTCACAGGATTAGGCTTAGTAATAGAATTAGATTTAAGTATGAACAATATCGTGACTTTAAACAAGTTCGTGTTTCAGCCAACAGAAAGATTACGAACTTTGATATTGAGCCAGAACAAAATCATGCTACTGGAAGACAAACTATTTTATAATTTAACGTTTTTGCAGAAAATTTTATTAGATCACAACGAAATTGAAACTATATCTCCTATGACTTTTCAAAATCTTCCAAATCTTAAGCACA
Organism: Crepidodera aurea; assembly: GCA_949320105.2. Taxonomy (NCBI): domain Eukaryota; kingdom Metazoa; phylum Arthropoda; class Insecta; order Coleoptera; family Chrysomelidae; genus Crepidodera; species Crepidodera aurea. Next base: position 59,796,693 of record OX439473.1, on the reverse strand, counting down.
TCTCTTTTTCTTACAACAAAATTCAACGAATCACTTTTGATATAAAAGAACAATTACCAAAACTGAGCAGTTTAAACGTTGAAGGAAACCCTTGGGTATGCGACTGCAGGCTACAAGAGTTCCGAAAAAGTGTCAAAAGAAACAATCTCATAACCTCAGAGATCATGTGCATCGGCCCACCTAGATTAAAAGGCCGATCCTGGCTGGATGACAGCGTAGTATTCGCCTGTGCTCCTAAAATTGTTGACGTCGGTCCATATAGTGTAATACAAGCCACTGCCAGTAACATCACTCTTACTTGTAAGGTACTAGGAAATCCAGTACCGGATGTCGACTGGATGAACAGCGGTGTTATAATTGAAAGAGATCCGAGGAAAAACAAGCAAAAATACGTTACCTTCAAGGATACTATTGATGGTTATACTTGGAACAATCTTACTATAGTCAATATTAATTATAAAGATAAAGGAGAATACAAGTGTATAGCTAAAAATCCAGGAGGAGAGAGTGAAAGGAATGTAACCATAGAGATACCTCCAGGAGCTCTAACTGGTAAGTTTGATTTAGAGTGAATTTTAACAATATCATTGAAATTATTTTATCGGAGTGCAAGTTTTTTAAAGAAAACTACAATTTTCCAATTGTCGGCTTTCTATGATTTTATATTTCATCTTTCTTAGAGCTCTACAATGCAAAAGAGAATGTTGTTTATTTTTATACAGGGTGGTTCATAACTATTGGGACATAGACTAAGGGCAAGTTATTGGGACCAAAATATTGCGATAGGACCAAATATACCTTAATAAAATATTGCTGTAGAATAAGATACAGGGTAAAGTTGAATTTTTTTTTCGTTTTTTTCTGATAATGCCCCTGTATATTTATCAATTGTTATCAAAATATTATGTTATGTATTTTTTCATATTTTGTTATAGGGGGCACTACGTGAATGATTCCTGATGATGAAATTAAGTGGTATCTTTTTTTGCCGAAACTGGTTAGTGATTTTGATTAGAAAATATGACTAAACATCATTTTTACGTAATATTGATACTCTTGCTTAAACACGATAACTTGACCCGTTTTCGAGAAAAACGCATTTGAACACGTAATTTTATAATGTTTTATTTGATATCCTTTATTACAAGAATTAGAAAAGGCATAAAAGGTCGGATGAGGCCACATAGAACATTTAATTTAACTTTGCTCTTTTTATGTTAAATTATTTTTAATTCTGCTTTATAAACCGTTGAAATACAAGCCTTATGTCACAAGTTTTTTATTGTGTGTTGTTTGAAATCGCCTTCTCAGAACTGTTCAATGGCGTTTTTCTCGAAAACGGGTGAAATTATCGTGTTTAAACAAGAGTATCAATATTACATAGAAATGGTGTTTACGTCATATTTTCTAATCAAAATTACTAAAAAGTTTCGTCAAAAAAAGATACCACTTACTTTCATCATCAGGAATCATTCACGTGGCGCCCCTATAACAAAATGAGAAATAATACATAAAGTATTAGTCCTTGTCCAAAGTTATGCCTCTGTGCCGATTTTGATAACAATTGATAAATATACAGGGACATTATCAGAAAAAAACGAAAAAAAAATTCCAACTTTAACACCCTGTATCTTATTCCACAGCAATATTTTATTAAGGTATATTTGGTCCTATCACAATATTTTGATCCCAATAACTTGCCCTTAGCCTATGTCCCAATAGTTATGAACCACCCTGTATATACAGTCTGTCTACTATTATTTTTTACTTTTACTTTTCTATCATTAAATCTAATTTGAAAAGCAAACACAATTATTACAAAAATTCAATTCAGCATTCTCAACACAATCTAAAACTATATACAATGTTATTTCAGAGGCAACAACCGAAGCATCAACAAAAAATAATAGGCAAATACTAGTAACTAACGAAACTGGTGAAAACTTTCAAAACATAGGTACCAACATGATAAATTCTATTTCCGATGCTAATGATTTCAACCATAATATTCCACCTAATTCTAGCACAATGTACGTAACCCCTGTATCAGCTAATGAAATTATTGAACACATTAACTCTCTAAAGAACGGAAGCGCCCCTGGTTACGACAACATTACAACTAAACTAATCAAAACCATACATACCTACAAATGTTTTACCGCTACATGCCAAATACCTCAAGAATTAAAAAAGTATCATTACTACGATTTTTAAATCTGGTGACAAACAAAATATATCGAACTACAGACCAATCAACTTTGCTAAAATTTTTGAAAAATGTCTTAAATCTCTACTAATTAATGTTCTTAATCAAAACAATATTATTAATCCAAACCAATTCGGATTCTTAGAAGGTAAACGTACTGAGTACGAGGTCACTAATGAAATTATAAAAAAATTTGATAATGCACAAAAATGTTTAGGAACATTCTTAGACATAGCAAAAGCGTTTGACACAGTGCATCATGACATACTTTTAACAGTTGAATGCTACGGAGTAAGAGGCTCTCTACTAAATATTTTTACCAACTACCTTACCAATGGTGAGCAAACCGTAAAAATAAACAATTGCGTGAGTGAAAGCATGACAATTAAAGCTGGTGTCCCTCAAGGTACAGTGCTAGGTCCCATCTTGTTTATTTTATATATTAATTCATTACTCTCTTTTGACATAAATGGTAAAATAATATCTTATGCAGACGACACTGTCATATTGTTCATAGGTGAGACATGGGCCGTTATAGAATCTACTGTCAAACGGGACATGTCCACGGTTAAGAAATGGCTAGACAAATATCAATTATCTTTAAATGCTACGAAAACCAAATATATTGCTTTTTCAAAAACTAATGTAAATCGTCCATTCTTTAATTCAATAAAAATCGATAATATTAACGAAAGTATTTTGGAAACTAATCACATAAAGTACCTTGGCATCATCATTGATCAAAACTTAAAATGGGAAGAGCATGTTAACTACTTAACAAAAAGAGTTGGGAAACTAATATATAAATTTTATCAAATTCGTGATATTTTAAGTAAAAATCTTTTAATTTTGATTACAAATCCCTACTTGACTCACTATTGAGGTACGACATCTTAGTCTGGAGTGGTCTGTATTCAAATAACTTAAATAATTTAAATATTATACAGAATTATGTATTAAACGTGATCCTAAAAAAAGACGAACATACTCTACTAGATGTCCATACAGCTCTGAAATTTTTAATGTACTGTCTCTGTATTTCCATTCTTTACGCTTATTTACCTGAAAAAAAAAGGAAACAGCAAAATATATTGTGTATGAAATGACGACTGGAAGTGTTTCAAACAAGTTGTTATGGACCCCACAAATTAACTTTAATTGCAGTAAACGATTTGCTACGTATTTAGGGCCCAAATGTTTCAATCTGTTGAGAGACCATATAAAAAATATCAAAAATTATAAAACTTTCTCAAAATTTGGTAAAACCTTCATACATGAGAGCTACTTTGTCTTCGTGAACCTATTTATAAATGTATAAATCTATAGTTGCAAATTTTGCTCCACTTGGTCTGCATATTTTCATCTAATCAGTTGTTGAACAACATTTTTTTTAATTATTTTATTATATTGTACAATGCACAAAACAAGTGTTTACTCACTAAATGTGCATTACTTTGTTAACCTTGCATACCATCTCAATCTTTTATGTATTGTATTTTTTATGTACTGTAATTTAAATTAAATAAATAAATAAATCTTTAACGAAATCAAAGTACATTAATCAAATTCCTACCAGAAGGTCTTTAAATCCCGGGAAACCGCTCGAGTGACTCGGCCGTTTAATTTCTGAATATTCCTTTAGTCAAATCCCCGTTCGTGATCAATCACGTCATATGTCAAAAATATGCGGCGTTGCCAGGTAGAATTTTTCGTTCACTTAAAGATAAAATTGTGAGTGTTATTTCTTTTTTCCTAGCTTGAATATAAGTGCATCTAATGTGCTATCACTTTTAAAGTGCTATTAATTAAGTTATAACTTGATTGAATATTGGAATGGATGTAAAAAAGAACTGCTAGTCTATCAAACATATAAAGCATTTTCAATGGTAAGAAAAGTGTTAAGATTCAAATAAAAATTAATAATTATGTAGTTTAAATCGTGACTGCCTTCTTATCGTCAAAATACTATAATAGTAGTATAATAGCACTTGATTGAATATTGGAATGGATGTAAAAAAGAACTGCTAGTCTATCAAACATATAAAGCATTTTCAATGGTAAGAAAAGTGTTAAGATTCAAATAAAAATTAATAATTATGTAGTTTAAATCGTGACTGCCTTCTTATCGTCAAAATACTATAATAGTTAACAGCAATTCATCAAAACAATTGTCGAGGTTTAGATGATTGAAGTATTGCCTGGAAGGGGGAATGAGACTAGAGGTATTTTCAGAAATGTAACTGTTTGAGTTACAAGAGAAGAGTCCCGTGATTTAAAAACCTTTTAGCAGGAATTTGAACTAGGAAGATCAGATGGTACACTTAATAAATTTTAGAAAAAATAAAGACCATAAATGAATCAAAGCCAAATTGATATATGAGTATACTTGTTTAAAAACTAGATAAAAATGTACAATATTCTCTTGTCCTTTTTGGAGCCCTGAGGAAGATGAAATAAATCGATCGGCGGCCATTAGAAAAGATCTTCACCCGATAAAATAATTTGAACGTAAACTTGCATGCAAGGTTAAGATATACTAATCAAAATTTTTAGATTAAAGTCACGTATACCGTCTTTTTATTATTAGTATTATATTCGCCTAAAAATCTTGTGAACTTTGGATGATTACTTAAATAAAGATATTTAAAATTGTTAACATCATTCACCAACAAATACAAACTTTTTGGTATTTCAATTTTAGCTTCACTAAAATCGATCTAAATATAATGAATTTTTCTCAATATTAAAAGATTTAAAAAGACGTTAAATAGCAAACGATTTTAACTCTACATGTAATTTCTAAATTTGCAGGTGGTGGATTCGTCAGCACGCTCTCTACCAACACCTACCTGGTCATCGGCCTAACCATCGGCATCATAGTCATCCTTCTCATCGTCCTCGTGATCATTTTTTGTTTGTTTTGTAGAAAAAGCACACATGGATTTTACTCAAAAAGGAGGCCGCATGCCAGTACTTCTGAGGAATACATAAACATGAGTGGGGCACAAGCTGAGATCAAGAAGGGATTAATTACTGATATTAACCCAGTGACTAAACCGCCTAGAACGACTGTATCGCCATCTGTAGTTAGTGGAGGGACTGAAGTTAGTGATGTTAAGAAAACTCTGCTGGATAACGAATCAGTTTTTGGTAAGTAATTTTTTATTAAACGTCTATGACGCACTGCACTCTATTGTCTTATTGTGTTTTGCTCGTGTTTTCATAGCACGTATGTTAGGACGTTTGTGCCTTGTACTAGCTTGTACAAACTCTTGACGGAGTGTCTTCCACATATTTTTGCTTGTCTCTTTTGGTCAATTGCCTCCCAGTCGCACAGTATATGATTCCTGTTCAAACAGAGTAACTCAACTCAGCATTTTTATTTTATTTAATATATACTAGATTTACATGTGGACCACACAAGCAAAATCTTAACTCATCAACTTAACTCATCATGAACCCGATCACGTCGATTCATTAAAGTTAAAAGGTATACATACTCATCAGCGTTCCTTAGGTTCTGTAAAATGGATTGCACTAAACTTTAACGTGCACACACAAGCTCTGCTTTCGCACTAAAAACACTAAACTAACTCAAAGGGCTTCTTAAGTCTTCTTTCTAACCCAGTATTATCAAGGAGCTGGAGAGCCTCGACATTGACATGATGATGAAGTCTTTCTTCATGACTCTTGGCTAATTTCTTGATGGTCTGGTCAACAGTGTCCATTTCCAGATCTCTATGGAGATCACTATTGCGAATGTACCATCTACTATGTTCCTCAGTGCTTTGTTTTGAAATCTTTGGATGATTGCTAAGTTGCTTGCTTTGCTGCATCCCCATATTTGGATACCATAGGTCCTTACAGGCTTAAGTATCTGCTTATAAAGCATAAGCTTATTAGGTAGAGACTGAGTGGAGTTTCTTCCAATTAGCCGGTACATTATTCTATATTTCAGTCCAAGTTCTTCTCTTTTTTTTTAACATACAAGGTAATACCTAAGTATTTTGCTGTGTTTGAACATGGAATCAGGTTATTGTTTATTCTGACTGGAATATGATCTATCCTTTTGTTTGTAAAGTTAATGTGAAGTGATTTAGTTTCATTAAGTTTAATTTTCCATCTCTTCGTCCAGTCATAGATAAGGTGGACAGCTGTTTGCAGCTTGTGTGTTGCTTCTTCATTGCTCTTTCCTACTGCTAGAATGGCAGTGTCGTCGGCGAAGGTGGCTATGATATTGTTTTCTAACTCTGGAATATCACATGTGTACAGTAAGTATAGGACAAGTGCTAGGACACTTCATTGAGGCTTGGAGCCTTAATTTCTTTAAGATCGGAATAGGCTTCTTCTTGCCTAATTCTAAAGTATCTTTCCGATATACATGAATGGAGGGTATCTGTATATTGTTTTGGAAGGAAAAGCTTGAGCTTATGTATTAAGCCTTCATGCCAAACCTTATCAAACGCTTGTGGAAAGAAAGATAGTAGCACAAATGTTTTTCTCTTCTAATGATTTTCCTATAATGTTGGTTATTTTATGAACTTAGTCGATCGTGCTTATTGCTAAATGCAAATTGGTGATCAGGTACAATTTCCCTTTTCTTCGATAATTGGTTTTAGTCTTTTGAGTAGGAGTTTCTCAAATAGTTTCGACATAACAGACAGTAATGACATCGGTCTGTATGACGATGCCTCATGTGGTGGTTTCCCTGGCTTGGGTGTCATTATGACTTCCGCAATTTTCCAAAGGCTGGGTACCTACATACTTCAGTCTGCTACAATTGAATATTTTTTCCCACTTAGACAAGTGGATATTGATGACTATTTCACGCAGTTTTCAAATAAACCAATCAGAAGCTCCAGTCAAGTTTGAATTATCTATAACACCAAACTTGACTCTTGACTCTGATTGGTCTATCAAGTTCGGTCCTGCGGACTTAAGCAACTCAGTTTCGTTATGAAATGAATCGACAGACTTATCGCGAAAATTCAATCACTTGTGGTATTACTACTGAAAATACATATGTACGTCTAAAAATTACATACAACATTTTACAAAAACTCCTCAAAGATCACTGCCATTTCTCCACTACTGTTTTCTGTATTTTCCCCGGATATGTAATGGTAATTTTATGATAGAGCACAGAATGGTATATTGTAATATTTTGTATTCATCACGTAGAAAAGCTGCATGTTTTCTTAGGATACAATAATATTATTCATTTGTATATTCCATAAACCATGCATTGTGCGAAATTGGAAAATATTTTACTCAATGGAATTATATCACCTCAGAGCATATATTTGTCTATTTTATATTAAACCAATGCCGTGCGGAATTATTTTAATTGGGATTAGAATTGCTTAATTTCAATCTATTATTTGATTTTTAACTTAGCAGGTATAATTATTATTATTGCAAAGGAAATAAACCAAATAAATTTTTAACGTTTTCTAATTTCAAAGATAATTTTAAAAGTCTAATATAATGTCGTCCAAAAATTGTACTAAACCCTCTTATAATTTTTAGTGGCTCAACTAATTATAAAATAATTGATTTTTGTTATTATTTAATTTGTTATGTTTTTAATAAGTTGTCGTTGGTTCTAAAGTTCTTATTTTGCATGTTATACTTTGATCAAAAAAATAATAATTTCTTGGATACTTAAAAATTCCAAAAAGAATGTTTGAATCATAAAATTCAAAATTTACATTTCTGATATCCCTAAATATGACTTGCGTTACTGTCTTGAAGCTAAAACATTTATATAGAGTATAGGTATGTCCCTTAAATTTTTTATGTGCCAAACCTTCATCCGGATAATTTTTTTCTTCCGGCGTAGAAACAAAATTATGACGTCGTAAAATATTTTTACGGAAAACAATTTCGTGGTTAGTTTATGGCATTTGATAAATTTAGGTTGTTTTTTATTATTAGTAAAAGGTATTACTCTGTATAAAATGGAATGGGATAATATACGATTCAAGATATTTGAGGCGACCTCGAATACTTCTTATCATGGTTGCTAAGAATTTGCATACATTACAATAAATAAATTGTGAACATTTATTTATTTAGTTCAATTGTGGTGTATATTTCTACTTTCGTATGTAAATATTTAGGTTTTTTTATGTTCATAAAGAAACTAAAACTTACCTTCACACTTTTTCCAGACTTTGGACCGGCAAAAATTAATTTGTAGGTCAATTTGTATAGTACAACCCTGATGTGCCGTCAGTCTCAAATATCTTGAATCATATGATACGTTATAGGTCCTAAATCAACAAATCATCAATATAACTGTTTAGTCAGGTAGTAAATCTGTAAGAACTTTCAAATTTTCCCATATAATTAAAAACAACTATAACTATAACAACTATAATAACAAACAAATACATTTTCTATTTATTGACCGATAGCGATTCTAACAGTATTTGCAAAAGTATTCTAAATTTTTTAGAGAAAATATTACTTAATATTAGATAATGTTTACCAAAAGCTCTCTATTTTATCTGCTTTAACATTACTTACTCCCTTTTTGATTTCACCAAGTCCTTTGATAAATCAAATTAAACAAAGTATTCAATCGTCCTTTCATCAGAAGCACTTCTTACAATAATAGGGAACCCCTCTTTATTTTTATTATTTCCGTGTGAGAACCTGATCCTAATGTACTAAAATCACTGTACCTGATTCAATAAATAAAAATTACACATTTTTTCCAAAGCTCCACAGATCCGTTACAAAACTATTCATTTTTAATACTATTTATAGATGTCAAAAGCATATTTTAATTATTTAAATTTATAAGTTCACATTTTTTCATTAAATATTCTATAACTAACGTTTATTTCTTTTTCAGATTGCGACGATGAAACCCGCTCTCTAGATTTTGACCAACCACTATTACGAAAAACTCACGCTCTCTTAGATGCCGGCAACAATCATTATCCTCCAGATCTTCTACCGTTCCCCCCAAGAGCAATTCAAGTCTCTCCAGCTGGAAGTTCAGCTTCAACGGTAGCCGATACCACCAGATTACCACCACATCACGGACCACAATCACCACTACACAGCCCAATATACGATCAGCTGAATCTGTATAGAACCTTGCCGTACTCAAGATCGCATTCGCCCTTTGTTGGTCCTCCAGCTAGGATTCCACGTACTGGTTACGTGACAATACCGAGACGTCCTAGGATGCAAAGTTGGAGCTCGGAGCCTCCGAATGCGTCAGAATTAATAGCTGAGCCTTTGTACGATAACCTTGGTGCAAGAACCACAGCAGATGGAGGTACAAATAGTACTTTATCACTAAATAAAATAGAGAGCAACGGTACCCCCAGGTCCAATAGACTCCTATCACTTAGCCCATATGATCCCATTGAGGAAAGCCATGAATCTCCGCCCAGTCAGCCTCTTGCCAGCCAAACTTTACCTAGAAACTTAAATGCCAACAAACTTACTCCATCTAAAATTCAGTGGACTAAAGCTAACGCTGAAGCGCTAAAGAGTCCTGATAAGAGAAACTCCATTTCTTCCTTACCAACTGACGGACAAACCACTAAAAAAATCCCTCCACGACCCCCACCGAAGCCTAAGAAACGCATTTCTACTGGCCCACTCTTCGAGGACGAAGGGGAGGATGGGACGGAAGTGTGAGAGTGGCTAAAATCAGTGCTACTAGCACTGGTTGTGACGTAACGAGGTCCAATGTAGTGACAGGGTTAATTAAAGACAGCTGGAACTGCTTATAACGTATAAATTTTTTATAAAACAGTGCCTTAATATGACGTGAACAATGAACAATAAATAAATATATACTTCTAAAGCTCCAGTTTCAGAGAATTTAAACAGATTTATTATTTTTGATATGACGGTGAAAAAAATATTTATTAAAAAAAATGTATATTTTTATTCGAATATTGTTAGGAAGATGATTTTCTAGCTCTTTAAAAAATATTCCAACGGTATCTTTTATAACCCAATATAACTTTTCTGGCTTATGGCTAAAGTGAAATGAAATATTTTTATTTGATAAAATTTTAATTATCTATTGTACCAATTTTTAAATGCTTTCCTAATTTTTTGAAATGTTGATATTTAAAAATAAATAATATTATGTAATTTTTTAGAAAAATAGGAAAGTCGCAAGAAAAAAGTACTAATTGAATGAAACCTGATTTTTTTCTATTAATAGAAAGAAATTCTTACAAATTACAAAAAATGGGATTTCTAGATCTTGACGAATTGATGAATATGTTATTTCGATAAATACTTATATTTTAAATATCGTCTCTTAGGGTATTGAAGTTTTGACTTCATATTATGTACATGTAGTTAAAATACTATTCTTTATGGATATTAAAACCACTTATTTTATTAAAAAGTTTTTTAATTTTGACTCTTCGACTTTCTTGTCCGAAAATTGTTTTCAAAACGTCAAAACGTCAAAATTAAAAAACTTTTTAATAAAATGAGTGGTTTTAATATCCTTAAATAGGACTATTTGAAATACAAAGCCACTATGAGTCGCATTGACATTGACATTGACATATAATTTCGATTAATGGGGCAATCGTAGAATTGTAAAATGATCTTCTGCTCAACTTTTGGAACCTACTGTGTTTCACAAATGCAGTGGCATAAGTTCGACAGAGAGGGCACTAGGACCAATAGAAAAACGGGGCCCCAACCCTCGAAATTTTTTCGATAATTAATCTACAACATATTTTAGTTATTAAAACATTTAACTATTATAATAAATAGTAGTAAAGTGCTCCAGATGTCATAATAATCTTTGATGGCAAAGGACCCCGCAATAATCTTATGGAAATTGGGTTTCGGTCAAATTTTCTGAATTTGATATGTTGTATATTTTGTCATCCTGAACAAAAGTCTCCATGGGCACAAAGCTCCAAATTCAATATTTTGGCAGCTACGGAGCTCCAAAGCTCCACAGATCCGTTACAAAACTATTCTTTTTTAATACTATTTTTAGATGTTAAAAGCATATTTTAATTATTTAAATTTATAAGTTTATATTTTTGAGGTCACTGAATTCAAATCTGATGTCAGATTTGAAAAATTGACAGTTGACAGCTGTCAATTAATTGTCAAAGTAGAATAAAAAAGTAAATATTCTCTTTTGACATTGAAAGTTTATGTTCAGGATGACAAAATATACAACATATCAGAAATTCAGAAAATTTGACCGAAACCCAATTTCCATAAGATTATTGGGACGTTTCGGCCGCGTCCTTACTATCGCAGTCTCACTTTAAACATATGTGGTACTCTAACCAATCTTATACGTATAGGTATACCGTGTGTCACAGACTCATGGTACATCCGCTGTTCTCCTTTGTTTCCCTAGCTATATTTCTGAAATTTGGAACATATGCTCATTAGACGGCACTTTTTGACATAATTGGAATAAAAATAGCAACTTCCGGTTTTTCCGGAAATTGCATCAACTTTCAAATTTTTAAATGAAACATCCTGTATATTATTACATTTTCGTAATTATCTGAATCCAATAATACCTCATAGTTGATATTTTGTTCGTCAGGACATCCATTTTATTTTTCGATCTAGAGAGCCATGAACCCCCTAAAATTATTCCAAATAATCAAAATAATTGTACACTATCGCATTTTCGATTAAAATAGTATTGTGGTTAGAAATACGTGCGAAAAACGTAAAGCAAAATGTTTTTTTGCCAAAACTCAATTTTTTCAAATGGTACCATATTAACTCTTTTTGTGTATAACCATTACGTACAAAATAATGTAGTTGAAAAAAGTTTAAGTATCTTCTTGTTCCGGAAAAAGCGGAAGTTGATATTTTTTTCCAAATATGTCAAAAAATGCCGTCTTGTATATTGTGCATATTCAATGTTCCAAATTTCAGAAATATAGCTAGAGAAACAAAGGAGAACAGGGGGTGTACCATGAGTCTCCGACTCTTGGTATATTCTAAATATATAACAATACAGGGTGTCCCGTTGGTAAACGGAAATATTTTGAAGGTAGGTAGAGGTCAGGTCAGCGTTTATTGTCCCGCTTTACTTTATACTGGGCGTTTAAAAAATAAATACCTATTTGAATATTTTCCCCTAAGTACGACCCTGCAGGTACACCAGTACAGTGTAAAATTATTTTAAGCCAGATAAACAAGAAATAGGTAAATGTCGCGAAGTGAATTTTTAAAATTGTTAAAGAAAAAATGAGTTTCATAAAATGTTTTTTCTAAATTAAATTTTTTCCTCTCTCTTCAGATCTAAAATGGAAATATGAAAATTGTGATATACAGGGTGTTGTTTTGATATTTTTATTATATTTCAATTTTTCCTAAAGCCGAACCTGGATTTTCATATCTCTCAATATTTCAGTATATTATTCGTGAGAAGTGTAATCTGTATGCCAAAAATGGAAAAGATATACTAAGTGATTCAAAAGTTCTGGCCAAATGAATTATGCATAATTGATAAAACACCCTGTAACTCGGTAATGGAAGACAAGAGACCCATTATATATGGGTTATTTGGAATCGTCTTTGTGACCTCTAGCTACCTTTAAAATATTTCCGTTTACCAACGGGACACCCTGTATATATTTTAGAACCATCTAGTTTGAACATTATAAAATAGTCAATATTAAATTTTAGCTACGGCCACTATAGAAAACACAGGGCACACAGCCTCAGTATATAGCTCATTACGCACGGTAAACAAAACGCACAGTGTATACGTAAAAATAAGCGGAACATTTAATAATTCGCAAGTAGGCAGTGATCGCGTAATCTCCCGTCATCAGCGTAGTCATAGCAACTCTCAAAATCAAAATAATACAAACTTTTTGGAAAGACAAATAAGTTCTAATTAATGATTATAAGCTACATACTGTTTAAAAAGAATACCTACATTTTTAATATGTCCAGTGATAGTGAGGCGGGAATTTATTGGATTTGCAGAGATTTTTTTAAAATTGTTCAAAAAATCTAAAGCAATTACGCACTCGTGCAATTTTTCCATTCGTGCGTAATATGCTTTTTACAACACTTGTTACGTAATATACTATTATACATAAATTTTTGGGGCCCTAAATTGCTCGGGGCCCCCGGACGTGGTCCTGTCTGCCGGGTGGAACTTATGCCACTACACAACTGTAATAGATGTTTGTTATTTTCATACAATTTGCCAAAATCGATAAAACAATACCTTTATTATAAATAATGTAAGACCTATTAAATAGGGTGACATCTGTTACCAGTGTCTAACCTTAATTAATTGAATCGCTGATTATTAAAAGGTACTTATGTTGCATTTTTTGTGAAAAAGAGTTAGGGTCAGATATAGCAGAACTGTATATTTATCGATGTGATATAAATGGAATGCAAAACAACCACTGCTTGTCTATTTTATTGACGATTATATTTAGCAATGGGTATTAAAAGGTACCTATGCTTAAATAGGTTTTTAGCGATTATCTCGAAAACAATTTTTTGTGACCTTTTAATAATCAGCGATTCAATTTGATTTCTGGGTAATATATTACCACTTTTTTTAATTTCTCTAAATATTGTTGATTTATTAGATTTAAGTATAACTGACGACGCCAAAAGCCAGAAGCCAGAAATCATCTTTGGATGTTGAGTTCCAAATTCGTTTTTTACTGTTAATGAGGTCAAAAATATTCCGAGATTATTTTCAAAAATTTGTTGTTAACCAAACCTTAAATAAACCCGCCATATCAAAGATTTAGTATAGTTTTAGAGAATTTAAATGCTCTGGAGATACGGCCTCTTCTTTAAAACCAATTTAAATAATGCTTCGAGTCCCTTGAATGTTATATGCATGTTATCCTTCGGGCTTCCACTACGACTGACGCTGTAAAAAAACCTTCTTTATTAAGTGCAAAGTAGATTTTTTAACGTATCGTATTTTTTACATAAATTAAAATTCGTTTTTTTGCATTAAATTAAGTAAATTGCAAGTATTTAAGAAGGGTATACACACAACAAACTAATTAAATAGAGTTGGCTTTGAATAATCGTTTAATTTCTGTCATCTGTCAGTTTATAAGACATTTGACGTTAGTGACAGGTTACTTATGCTCGTGAATAAAGTGTCAAATCTGGATATTTATTAACTATTGTTTTTGTTTATTTATTAATTAGTTTGTTATGTGACATTCTTTATAATGTTAATTTTAATTGAGTTAATTGCTCAATTATGTTCATGAAAGAAACATGTGATGTACCTTAGTTAGTTACTTATATATTTTCTGGTAAGGTTTTACTAGATGCACTGTACATAAACTATTAACATGTCTATTGCCCAAATCTAATATGTATAGTATCAAATCTTAAAATTGATAAACAATTTCGAAACATTTATGTTGTTTTTTATTTCACATCCTCTTACCTACTCTCAAAAATAATTAATTTTAATAGTAATTTTGTTTCATCGGCTTTACCAGTCTTTGTGCTGCATTTCAACGTATCAAGATTAGAAATTCCATGTTGAGCTTTCTACTGATGAGGCACAACGATGGCGAAACCAGTCTAAAAATGACAAGCTCCTTTAATAACAGAATCAAAGGGTTGCACTGTCCCGACGACATTTAGGTTGCAAGCACAGAGTACACCATCTAACAAGAGGCGAAAGAAAGTTGTTTTCCTGATAAAAAATTTGTATGCGCATGCGCGATTTACTTGTTTAACTGTCAATGTCAATCATCATTTCCGTTATTCCAATTGTCGTTTTGCGGGTAATTACTGGCATTTGCCGAAAATGAGAAATGCTGCCAGAAAATATCTGAACTAAGATCCTTGTGTATATTCAATAGGTATAGACCAAAATAATAAACTCTTCATTTTCTGAGAAATTGTGAGGAAACTATACTAAAATTATGTATGCCGTGAATGCAATCAAGTTCAAGTTTCTCCAGTAATGTCAACACTGTCTTTTCATTCAAAAAAAGTAAACCAATAGTCGAGGAAATTTAACACAAAAATTGAAACATATTTACAAAATCCGAAATTCGGTCGCCATTTGTCCGTGTTCGCGAAAATCATCATCTTAATACAATCCTGTAGCAGTGTTCTCAATAAAGAGTTTGTCATTTTGCTGTCCCGGATTGGTCAAAAATTAAAAAAGTTACCTCGAGCCAAAGATTAATCAGTGTTGGCCCTCCCCCACTCCCCCAAATTAAACTAGCGACTTGAAATTTGGACTATCTATCGGAAGAAAAAAAATCAAGTCTCGAGTCACTTTCTTCCCTGCGAAAAACGCGAACAAGGCTCTAGGTGTGTTCTTGCCGCGACGAAAATCCCTATACTTTCAAATTGCAATATCTCGAGAACCGCTAGACCGATTTGGACGGGTTGAAATTCAGTTTATGCGAAAAACCGATTTCCCATATCTTTACAAGTTAATTTACCCCCGTCCACAACTCCCTTAGCTTTCATATAGTGATCACGTGAAAGAGGGACCTCCAATCTATGAAATCGCAAAAAAAAATCGAAAAGAGCGACTTCGTTTATCGGATTTTTTTCCGCCAGATCGACCCTACTAAACGGGGAGGTATATTCATCAACACTATTATTTTTCTCAGTGTAGTTCGGTTTGTAAGAATTTGAATCACTACATGTTACTTTTCTCAGTGTATCTCAAATTGTTTATCTTTCAATGCTGTTCCGTATTTCCTCTCAATATTGTGCCTATCCAACATCAAAGATCAAAGGAACCGATCAAGCTTTCGCCTCTTGTTAGATGGTGTACTCTTTGGTTCCAAGACACATCTGGACCGATGCAATTTAATACCTGCGGGGCCAGTAAACTAAGGAGTAGTTGTTTTAGGTTCTATTCTAAGTCAGGAGAATTTATATCATAAAAAAACCCGAAATAATATTTGTCCCAACTTTTAGAGAAGTCAAACCCTTTGATCCTTGGTTTTGACTTTGATTCGAATTGCTTTGGAATTTGGGCATATGCACGGTAACTAAATACATATGAGAAACATCCTGGCTGCCAGTTATGGAAACAACCAACGCTTTCAATAGTTTTCAGAATAGTTTCTTTTTGTAACGTGATGTCAAGGTTAAAATATGAGCCTTTCTCAAAGAGTAAGCTTAAGCTTCTACGGTCTTTATAATAACCATTTATTAGTGACAGGCGGTCGCAGACAAGTTCAACGTGTCAACGCTCAGTAGTCCATGTCAGAAGTCTGAATTTGAGGTGATTTTCCCTTTTTTCCGGACAGGGGCCAATTCAGTCTTTCCCCACCGTTTTCGAGGTCGCTGAAATCGAATCTGAAGGTAAAAAAGTTTTCGAAGATCCTGAGCACGGTAGTGGGGCTGAATATTGCTTCCCACCCCCACCAACCCCTCCACCGGCCAATAGTTTTTTTTAATATTAGCGGCAAATATATAGTATTGGTTGGTATAGGGGTTGGTGGTGGTCGGAAGCAATATCCAACACCACCACCGTGCTCAGCATCCTCGAAAATGGGGGATTTTTCTACAAGGAAACCTTGTAAAGCGCGTTTAACCCCTCTATGGGTGGTTTTCGGCCGTTTTGAAGGGGACGCCGAAGGTAAAAACTTTTTTAAACCTCAGCTACCTCGAAAATGTCGAGACTAAATTGGCCCTGTCCGGTGTCCGGAAAAAAAGAGTGTCACTTATAAAAAATGACCCCTTTCGGGGGAGGGTATTGGCCGGTGGAGGTCAGAAGCGATATCCAACACCACCACCGTGCTCAGCATTCTCTAAAATGGGGGTAAAGTGTGTTTTTTTACAGGGAAGCCTTGTAAAGCGCGTTTAACCACTTTATGGGTGGTTTCAGGCCATTTTGAAGGGGACTTTTTTAAACCTCAGCTTCGGTTTAAGCGACCTCGAAAATTGGCTCTGTCTGGAAAAAAAGGTGTCATTCCGACTTCTGACCTCTACTACAAGCCCGTGGGAACGATTTGCTCGAGGGGGGGTTTTCATTAAAAAAAAAATCGACGGAACTCTAGTTTGTCCATCGTAAAGTTTTTTCTAATATTTCAAGTAAAGATACAGAAATGTTCCTCTTGAGGGGGGTTCCAACCCCCAAACACCCCAATATAAGTCAGTATCAAGACGTACAACGCCATCAGAAATGATTTGTCGAAACTAATCATTGTTAAAATCGTTTTGTAAACTGCAACCCTACAAGAGAAACTGTTAACTACGTTATACCTCAATATTGTTAATCCATCGTGTAGAAGATGGCACTAGCGATAAAGAGAAAACTGTAAATTCCGCTGGAGGAATTAAGTCAATAAATATTACTTTGTTGCCAAACTTCGTTAGATTTTTAAATGGCATATATATACATTAAAATATTCTGATTTTCCGTTTTTACTTCATATTTCTCCAGTGTTGAAATTAAAGGGGGAGTAGGATTTTGAAACAACTTGAGATAAACATTTAAAATTTCGAAGAGATGTCAGTCTTCAATTAACAAGTTGTTAAATTATAAATGACCCTGCACGGAATACATAGCATTTTGGTTGATTGCGGAATTTAATGAAACTCTAGTATGTTGTAGATCATGACCTCTCGGTAACACTTTAAATGGACCATAATCAAATCGTATGATTAGTTTCGGAGAAACAGAGTGATTTTAAAAGTAGTTTCAAAAACAGAAAATAAAGTTAATTTACCACAAATTGGGACTATTTTTGGTTTTTTCTCGTTATTTGGCTAAAATATGTCATGCCTTTGGAAACGCAACACTATTATGGTCCAAATCAGTATTTAGTTTACCGGGGTCATCACAAACGTACTCAAAAAATCATATTTCGTGTAAGAAAATAGGCTTTTTCCGAGCGCGCGCAAGCAAGGAAAAGGCATTATATCTACCTGAAAACCAGATTATTAAGACACATTTACTTTTAACAATTTGCGATTTCTAGAGAACTGTCAATAATGTTATTTTATTTTGACATATAAGTAGGCAGCTAATGACACTAGAGCACCGTAAACCCATTTTCGGTGCGCTAAATAAGCATGTAAATATAGTGTTTTCAGATAGGTATAATGAAAATGTTATTTTGCAGATCAAATTTTATTCTCTTAATTAATTTTCAATTTGTACCGAAATTGAAATTATGGCCGATGCAAAATAATATAACAAGAAATAATTGATAATTATTGTAGCTAAACATTGTCAACACATAATCATACTTCTCGTCAATTTTTCTTATCGCTTATTCTATTTAGTTTCATCAATGGGAACAGCAAGTGTTTATACATTTTTCCCTCTTATAATCACAACATTATTGACCTCATGGTTATCAAAGTTTTGATAAAATCACAATTTTAACTTGCTTTCTTAATTTCTTTAGTCTGGTAGAACTAGCCAACATGAAAATACTATTATTATTACTACTTATAGTGGGTTATATCTCCTGTTGTGGGAGAACCCCCAGTTATTACCAGTCTAGAAGGGTGAAAACACCAGGGGACAATGGATACGAAATTAAAATAAATGAAAATCCCGAAAAGTACGTACCTGGAAATATTTACACAAGTAAGTTGGTATTGTCGTTTTTTATTGGTATAGTTGTTTTACATTTTAGTATGTACGATGAAGTGGTCTGTCCGTTCCCTGATTCGTGCCTAGGTCTAGGCAATGAGATTTTTAAATAAATTTTCATTGCCTACTTCTGAGCATGATTTGTAGCGTATTTAACATGTTGCCATCAAATTTATGACGTATCTCTCTCTCTTTCTGTCTCTCTCTTTTCCCCCAAAAAAGTCCAACCTTTTATAAACAAATAAGCTAGCTTTAGGTTTATATTTATAATAGTGTATTTTTTGCGTCAACTTTATTTCAGTTTACTTAATGGCTCCGAGTTACCCGAACAGTAAACGGCTCAGAAAATTCCAAAGATTTTCCATCGGTGTGGAATCAACTTACAACCAATCTGATTCTCCACAAAACGTGGGAAGTTTCCAGCTATACGGAGATGAAATAGCCACATTTAACGAGGAATGTATTAATACAATTTTGGAAGCTAATATCCATCCAAAAAGCGAAGTCTTTTTCATGTGGTCCGCTCCCCCTCCAGGCTCAGGATGCGTAACTTTTAAGTTAGTATAACATTTGTCTTGTAAAGAAAAAATTGGAGAAATTGGTTCTTATTGGATATCCATAGATATCCGTATTTACTGTCAGATAAAATCGATCTGGTCATTGATTTATTCTGTACTACATTTTTTTATAATCTCCATGTATGTTTCATCTGCAATTACCACTTTTAATTAATAAAAAAATGATATTCGATTCTGATAGAGCTATGGTTTTTGAAAACTCCGATAAATGGTACTCTGAAGACGGGAAACTGACCAAAACAATATGTGAACAAACCGAAGAAGATATTGAAAAGAATGATGACTGTTGTGCTTGCGATGAAGCCAAATTTAACGTAAGAAAATTCAGTAGTTTTTTATGCAACATTTATATATTTTTTACGCGTAGTCCTAAATTGCTAATGTCAAAATTAATATAAAATTTTGAAAAAGCTGCGGTCGTATCAATTATACCTATTTAAACGCATTTTGAATTTCCTTAAAATGTAATATTTTTCTGGGAGGACTATCTAGAGATTCACATAATTTTTATTTTTATTAATGCATTTATGAAACTAAAAGAATCAGTGAGAACAATAAATGGGGGAATAACGAGTTGATGTAATGCATACAATGCTTATGCATAAATGAGAATATATTTGGTAACTCCTTACCCTGCCACTGTCCTTGTTATTTTCCCATCGTTACTGAGATTTGTTTTGCATCCATAAAAGCTCTCAAAATCTGTGGGGCTTCTTTCCGGGCTAATTGATTAGTCTCATCGTCCTTAAATCCTCTGTGTCCCACGCTAAATTCAGTTTATTTCGACTACAAGTTTGCATCTATAAACAGAATGCAACTTGTGTTTATTGTTGTTCCTAAATGTAATAACTTTTACTACACAATCAAATTTAAAAGCATCGGTGTATACGAGTTGAAAAGTTTTATAGTGTCACATCATCTCTTGAAATTTATTTGGAGTTAATGAATGGTTAAAACTTTAGTTGGGAAACTAAGGGAAAGAGAAATAGACATTATGTTAGTTAGTTTAAGTACTGGGTTTATTTTGTTCAAAGTTGGTTTCTCTATTTGTCTAAGTGAATTTAATTTTTTTACAATAAGTACGATATTGTGAAGAAAGCCTAGCAAGAATTTTATGGGTATTTGTAGTGTTTTTGCACAAATTCTTAAAGCGTAGTCTACGAATGGCATTTCTACTGATCTTTTTCATGTTAGACGAGATAATCCTTTTTTGTTTTGTGTTTTATAGTTGGTTTTCGAAGGTATATGGTCCAGCAAAACACACCCTAAAGATTATCCAACCCTCTTATGGTTAACCCACTTTTCTGATGTCATAGGAGCCTCTCACGAAAGAAATTTCAGTTTCTGGGGCGAAGATCAGATAGCTTCAGAAGGGTTTAGAAGTTTAGCAGAATGGGGATCTGTTAGATTAATGGAAACTGAATTAAGAGCTAAAAGCAAATATCTGAAAACTATTATTAAATCAGCCGGTTTGTGGTATCCTAATGTTAATACTAATACCACAACTAACTTCAAAGTTGATAGAAGGCATCATCTTATATCAGTTGCTTCTATGTTTGGTAAGGTTGTTTTTTATTAATCTTTGGTAACTACTTCCGAAGTTAATTAAAAACATTTTTTTACAAGTTGTTTTTATTTATATAATTCGAAGATATTATTGGTATTTTTTAGGACCCTCGCCAGACTGGGTTGTTGGTATTAATGGACTTAATTTATGCATGAAAAATTGTACGTGGGCTGAGAAAATGACCATTGACTTATTTCCATATGATGCTGGTACCGACAGTGGTGTAAGTTATATGGTAAGTGTCAAATAACACACATGGAACTTAACAGAGACTTTTAAAACCAATCAAGCAATTACAAAATGAAAACATAATTTAAAATCCCAAAGATTGAACAACAGAAAATTTTAAATTTTAAATGGGTTAAATCCCAAGCTAACTTTAACTTTTAATCCGTTTTATTAGTCACCAAATGCAGAAACCAGTCCAAGAGAGAGAATATATCGAATCACGACTACCTACCCTGAAGACCCTAGAGCACCCTTCTACGATACTTCCAAAAAAGAAATGACCCCACTTGCTAGATTGTATTTAACTAGAGAAAAGATTATACCTAAAAACTGCGACGACACTTTCCTTAGCTCACAATTGGATGTAAGCGAAAATACCGAGGACACATCAAGACGTAAGATTTTTTGAATACTAAATTAATTAAATGAAATTGAAAATAACTACATTTTATAGCTGAATGTGCTGTTACCCAATACACTGACTGGAGTGCCTGTTCGGTATCGTGCGGAAAAGGTCTGCGAATGCGGACAAGAGACTATGTTTTACCAGAAAAAGCTCAAATGAATAAATGTAACAGACAACTGGTATCTAAAGAAATGTGTGTTGCAGATGTTCCTGAATGTGGAAAGTAAGTAAAAGAAACTGTCGTATTTTGTCACTGAAACTGGCTCTGTAGGGCCATGTCGTAATTTCAGTGGTTTACGAAAGCAGCCATTTGCAAGGACAGCCGATTTCGGTATGATTACTATGCTGCCTCTTTAACAGCTGTTTGAATTTGATTTGTAAAATTAACTGTAGTTGTTTCTTATATCCAGTTACTCCCAAATAAAACCTACACTGTGAGTTTAACACTTTTTATTAACAGTGGAATGGTTTACACTACTTATCAACCACTCAGAAAGAATGTTTAGGACACTTAAATTCTGATCTGAAAAACTCATTTATAAAAATGAGATAAAATATACGATGCTGATGAACAAAGGAGTTGTGCTCTGATTGAGAGTTTATAACACTAAAAAGTTCTGCTAGATGCTGTCCCCTTCGCACTTAAGTCGAATGAAATATTCTACCGTTATTTTACAATATATTTGGCTAATTTGTAGTCGTATGGACTGTGGTCTACGAGAGGATTTTAGATGATATAATGGCGTGAGCCGGAAGTCTGTTTTGTTTCTTAGTTTCGACTAGGCCGGCTGGAAGCGGAACCGGAGGGACGGGCGCGGGAACGAAAAGATCTTGTGTTTTAATGATGTCCTTCTATCACACATGGTGAAGGAAAAGTTTTGACTTTATAATGTCATATAATTTACATATATCTAGCAGATTAATATTGCGTTGTTGCCTATTTGTTTATTAAATGAAATGAAAATGAATTATGTTTAATTTTGTGATTGAAAATTAAACAGAAACGTTTATACTGTTCCTTGTGTTTTTGTAAAAAAAATTCCAAGACATGAGGCGACAGCTACAGTATAATCTAATTTTTTTAGGGAAGAAACTGCAGATTCACAAGAAATTGATCCACTTGATAACTCTGGAGTTTGTGCAACAACATCCTGGAGTGCTTGGTCTTCTTGTTCAGAAATTTGTGGTTCTGGAGAAAGGATGAGGACCCGTAAGTTTTTGGATAGAAGCGGAATTAAGAAATGTCCTCATATATCCATAAGTAAGTTAATTTAATATACTACTAGAAGGCGGCTCTATTGACTGCCAACCTTGAGGCCCATTATTATTATCTTATAATTTTATATATTGAGTGTGCTAATTAGTTCAGTCTTAAAATTTATACTGATTGGTCTAAATTACATTCTCACACTTAATTTTTATATGTAGTGGAAAAAGAAAGCTGCCAGAACAGACAATGTCGAGCAGATGAAATTGCTTTGAACGACCCGACTTGCCCGACGACTCAATGGAGTGACTGGAGTCCCTGCAGTGCCTCTTGTGGTAGAGGAATCAAAATGAGAACAAGACTTCTTCTAGTGGAACCATCAAGACAACAAGAATGCAGCAGTCGTGTCGAACTTATCCAACAGTTACCTTGCGAAGAAATTCCAACTTGTGTAGTTGATATGAATACCGCCAAAAGTTTGTACAACTTCTATAAATATAAATTAATCTCTAATACTTTATTTTTTTAGTTGTTTGTATGCAAGATGGAGACACAGGACCGTGTCAAGGGTATTTTAACAGATGGTGGTTTGACGCTACCAAACTAAAATGTTTCCCATTCGTTTATGGAGGATGTAGAGGTAACCGGAATAACTTTTTGACTGAGGAACAGTGTATGGAAACGTGCAAAGTAGTTAAAGGTAAAATTACGTCTCGTGAGTCGGAGGTTCGAGGGAGGTCTGAATAGTTTCCGAGCTCAACGTGAAGATGTCAGCACTAGTTAATAAAACTACTGAATTTCATTGTTCATCTGTTGAGAGTTACTCACCAAAGTTTCAGACATTTTGGACGCGCAGTTTTTATGTAACAGTCGTTTGAGTGAGTTGATGTGAGTTTTTTATGAAAATGGACAAAATCCAGTATCGAGCTGTCATTAAATATTTGTTTTCGAAAGACTATACGCCTTCGCAAATCAAAGATGACTTGGATTCTGTATATGGGGACTCTGCAGCATCATTTACCACAGCGAAATTTTGGGCTGCTGAATTTAAACGTGGCCGTAAGAGCTTGGGAGACCATGAACGTTTGGGACGTCCAAAAACTGCAACTACCGACGAAAACATCGCCAAACTTCACCAAAAGGTGCTAGACGACCGCCGAATTAAACTGAGAGAGATAGCAGAGATTATGAACATGTCACATATTAAATCAAAATTTAGGCATGAGAAAGCTGTCCGCGCGTTGGGTGCGGCGTTTGCTCACGTTAGACCAAAAACGTGTTCGATTTAACATTTCCAACGCACTTTTGAGGAAGTTTAGGCGAAATAAATCCGAGTTTTGTCGCCGATTAATTACTGTAGATGTAACATAAATACACCATTATACGCCCGAAAGAAAAATACAGTCCAAACAGTGGACTGAAAAGGGGGAACGGGCTCCAAAAAAAGCAAAAACTGTTTTTTCTGCTAGGAAAGTGATAGGACTCTTTTTTGGGATAGTCATGGAGTTATTTTAATCGATTATCTTCAAAAAGGAAAAACCATTACAGGAGCATACTAAGCATCATTACTTGGTAAGCTGAAGGCAGAACTTGCGGAAAAACGGCCACATTTGCAGAAAAATAAAATCATGTTTCACCACATCAGAGGTTGCCATGGCGAAAATCCACGAATTACAGTTTGAACTGCTTGACCATCCACCTTACTCACCAGATCTAGCTCCAAGCGACTTCTTTTTGTTTCCTCATCTAAAAATTGCGCTCGGAGGACAAAAATTTTCGTCAAATGAAGTGGCAATCACCTTCGAGAACAATTATTTTGCAGAGAAAAATGCTGAGTACTATTTGGACGGGTTACAGAGATGGGAGCATCGCTGAGAGAAGTGTATAGAGTTACAAGGAGACTTGTATCTTTGTTAGGTCGGAAACTTTCCGGACCACCCTCGTATTTTCGATTATTTTCGATGCTCTTGTGATATTACTACTGAATATATGATGATATATTTTTATTAATCTGTTTTTTTAGATGCTATTACTGGCACTTTGGACTCCGCCACGCAATTGAGACAATCAACTCGTCTTGAACCCCAAAATTGTGTCTTAACCGAATGGACGGAATGGAGTCCTTGCAGTACCAGTTGCGGACGAGGATTTAGAGAAAGATACAGGGTAGTCAAAGAGCACGCTTTTAATGGAGGAACATGTTCAAATAGTTTGTTACAGAGAAGAGGGTGTTTCCTCAGAGCATGTTATTGAAGTGTTTTTGTGATAAATAAATAATATGTTATAGATATATAAAAAAAAATATCTTTAAAAAATATAAATAGTTAATTATGCAATATTTTTAAAGTTATATTAATTTAACTTTATAATGCGATGTATTAAAATATTAAATAATAATCCTATCCTGTAATTTAACTTTATACAATTATATATATACAGGGTGATCTAAGCAATGGGAAAGGGTAAGTGATAAAATGTGGGTTAAAGGGGCCAACAGGATTGTTCTGTTAAAGTTTCCAATATTTCAATTGGTTCCGAATATATTGAACAAAAACTGAAAAATCCACTTTTCGTTTTTTAACTCTGAATAAATACGCATTGCTGGTACTGAATGAAGATTTTGTATGTGAACACTGAGTATATATGTCAATTAATAAATAAAAAAACACATTTCTGAGACTGCATGATCGACACAATGCCATTTTCGTTATATTTTCAAGACAGCTTAAAATAATCATTTTAATATAATTTTCCTAGATTTTCTCTTAAATACTACGATAGATTTAAATGCAGCATAGTTGAAAACTTTACCTACAAATTTCCATTAAGGGCGCCGTTCTGTGTCGTGTATTTGTAATAGAAGGTATACTCGGGGACGGTATGACTTAAAGAGCTCAAATTTGGTGGGTAAACTCAAAAAGGATTGAAGTACTCATTAAATATATCGAGCTTGATTTGAATTGAGGAAAATAAGGGAATTTATGTTTCTGTCTCATTTCAATAAAATGCCCAAGAAAATAGTTCATCTTCCCATAGAAAGCGAATCTCCAGACAATTTAGTTGAGGAGATTCGCTTGAATTCAAAGAATGCAATTATTTGACAAATTTGAACACAAAGCGGTAAATAATGTCTTCTTTACCAACATTCTTATTGATTTTTTAGTTCAGCAGTTTTCGGATAGTGGCCGACATGATATATTTCATCGGCAACAGTATATTCCACACTAAGATTACCTGCTCCCTTAATCCGACAGGTAAATTGCACACTCTCTAAATTTGGATGCCTTAATCCTACAGGTAATTTCCACACCAGACATCAGGCAATATTTGTCATTATTTATTTGAAATGAAACTAGATTTATAAAAAAAAATTATTGAAAAATGTCAATTTAAGTATAGAAACACATGACATAAAAATTTAAATTCACTGTATTAACAATAAACATTTTTAATTGAACCTATTTACAAGAAAGGTTGGCAAAAATTCGACACATTCTAAAAATGGAAACTGTCAATATTTCCTAAATGTCTTTGATTATATAAATTTTCCAAAAGATTTAAACCCTGGTTATTACTTATTTTAGACTCATTGACACTGAACTTTTTGTAAACGTTTATCTGAAATTCCTTTAGTTTGTCTATGAATGTATACAATGAAAGGTGAAATGTGTAAAATGAATTATTAAAATGTGCATGAAAAAATTCGCAAAAGTTAGTTGTTAGAGTTATAGACGGACTCGATTCTGCCCATACATACATCACTGGAAAATCAGCTTCGCCAACTATATAGGTTTCTAATAGGTAATCGCAAATTTTATACAGGGTGCGCCAATTATTTCCACTCGATCTCTAGCACCGAAACTAAAAGAGATATCAACAAGATTTTTTGTACGGGTAGACAGTGTCACTCGGACTACAATTTTAAAATATTTTGATGTATACAGGGTGGCTAATTTTTGTGGAATGAAAATTAATTTGGTTTTTTTAAATTGAACACCCTGTATACGATTATGTCTTCTGATTCTACTTAATATTATATTTACGGTAGTTTTTTGTATTTGTAAATCCGACGCGGCGTTGACAAGTTATTCCTATTTTAAGCAGATTTAATGAAAAAATAGCACTTCAGAAATATTAGCACAAAAACCACATTTTTTAAAAAATTCCTCAAAAAAGCTACTATGATGTAAATGAAACATGCACCTATCACAATAATCACACAACATCTTCACCTGTTGCACAGGGTGTTTGCCGATGGCGTGCCAATAGTCTAGTTTTCAAATGACAATAACTTAATTTTTTCAAATGGGACACCCTGTATATTTTTCTTCAGTTAGAAGCTCTCCCTAATACGCATTAAAAAAATATAGGGTTTTGCACATCTAACTTTACTATTTACTTTAATAATTGACGTTAAGTGACAAACAACATATTTTACACAATTTTTAATAAGTACAAAATTTTACAAAGTTTAATCAAAGGTAATACCACGAGTCCTCCAAATTTTATCGATTAAATTTTTGGTTTTCACGAAAACGGCTTTATTTGGAAAAAACACGAAAACAAACTGATTGATAAAATCACAAGTCCGCAGGACGAGTGATTTTGTCTCAAATCAGTTTGTTTGAGTAGTTTTGCCTGAAATAAAGGCGTTTGAGTATGGAAACCGAAAATTTGATCTATAAAATTTGACAGGACGAGTGGTATTTTGAAAGATTATTTTTTGAATCATTTTGTGTTAAAAACAGAGAAAGACACTTTACATTCAAAAGTTCGATATTTTCTTTTACATTTAAACGCCAAATATTACAAACGTAATATAAGTTGCCTATCTAGTAGTAGGCATTTAAGATTATTTATTAAGTGTAACGTTTAGACGTTTTGACATTATGTCAGTTTTAAACGAATTTATGGATGGAGCTGTGTTGTGTGTTACAATAAACGAATAAAAACAGGTTAGTTTACAAATATATTTTGAAATTTGGGTATTAACATAGATTTGCAATACATTTTAGTATAATAATAATTGATAAATGGTTACATTTGACATTTCAAAAAAGGTAAACACAGTTTAATCAAAAAACAAAAACGACGAAGCGGTTTTATCAGTATAAAACACAATGATTGGTTAGGATCCTGAGCTGTTATTGGCTGAAACCACAAAATCTGACTGTTTTGACAGATGAAAAAAATAATCGTAAGAAAACTACAATAGTGAACGTTAAAATTTATAGTAGGTGTTCGAAATGTCTTCCATTTTCTTGCCCTTTTTTTCATTGATTTACGCACATCTCTTAGCATTGCAGGGGTCACCTGTTTAAATGCTGCAGTAATTCTTTCTTACATATTTTCTTTTGCGGTAACCTCTTCTTTGTAAACAATATTTTTAATAAAACCCCACAAGAAAAAATCGCAAGGTGTAAGGCAAGGCGATCTAGTAGGCCACGTCTGGACTTTCGTAATTCAATACCTGGTGGGGCATATAGTCCAAGGAGTAGTTGTTTGAAGTCCAGACGTTGGTGCAGTGTGACATTTTCTAATGTCGTAATTCTTGGGAGCTGTGATTTTAACTTATTTCACATCATTTGTACAATTTCAATATCGTACGTCTATTACTATTGCATGTATAAAATCGTAAGATATTGCTAAGGACACGTAAAGTTTTCTAGTAGAAATTAATTTTGATAACAATTTCTCGCATTCAGGGTTTGTGTCTCGAATAAATATTCATGAAAATAACTGGTGGCTCCTCTGTCGGATTAGTTTTCCTAGCCCGACTGATCGTCACCCTTAATGTCACATTAGTAATTTCAAACGTGAAGATAATGCAACCCTAATAACACAGAAACATCTGTAAGACATCTTAGAAATATACATATGGGACAATAGAAACATCTCTGAGACATCCCTATTTACCTCGGGACGGTCTTGGGATGTTTGTAGGATGACCCGGGATGTACTACAAACATCCAGGGCACTTAAATCAAACATCCTTGGGATTTAAATGAAACATACTTGGGATATGTGAACAAATAATATTTATATTTACACACTCCTAGGAGTGTAAATACTAAAAAATTTAAAAAAAATTATTCAAAAAACAATTGAGTTTATTTTTTTTTCATTTGCATTCTAAGGTTGCGTTCTTTTGCTCTTCTCAGCCAATCACCAATTCTTAGCTCGGTTTCTTTGTTGTTGGAAGCATGACCTGATTTCGCTAACGAGTCCTCAATTACTGGTGCAATGCAGGTCTAATTAATTCATAAGTAGTATTTCCACCAAGTTAAGCAAAAAACTGTACCTTCAATTTCAAAAATATAACTATTAACAATTAAAGTCACTTGATATGCAAGCCTAACCCTCCATGTGGTTTTTGTACAGGCTATATACAGAGACTGTCTAACATGTTAACATTATGTAGAGATGTGAGGTAGAGGCTTCTTCACTTAGTTTTGAGTTAATTTTAGAACCATCATAAATATATTTTTTACTTACTTCAAAATAAAACAACAATCGCCACGAAAACAAAGTAAGCAAACCATAAAATGGCCGAACTAAGAACTAGAACTATACGCCGCGCGCAGCCGCAGACCCACCCAATCATCGTTAACTGCTAAATAGCGGGTATTTCAATAGTTTTCGTTTTTAAATAATTACACTGGGCAACTCATTTTTACATCAACGAATAGTTGTTTATTAAATAATGACGAATGACGAATAATATCAATGTATCAAATTTTACAGCTGTTTAACCAGATTAAATATCAATCACCAAATATAAGTAATATAAAAAAAAATTGTTGAAAAAATATAGAAAAGGATGTTTCTAGAATATCTTAATAAAAACATTACAGGGATGTCCTAAAATAAACATCCCTGGCATGTCGTATTTAAGTCTGAAACATTAGGACATTCTGAGGACCTTAGCGGGACATACCAGCAAGATCACGTGTTATTAGTGAAGCTCATCGTATATATAAATCTTTCAAAGACTCACTCCACAGGTGTTGTATGTAGATGCAATGCAACCACTATATACCCGCTACCTGGAGTTGCACTATCAATCCTGCTGTTGCTAACGATGGCGGAGAGACATAATAATGTTGCATAATCGATTTTGCCGAAGGCGCACGACCCTGATATCCGACGCACGCCTTCTGCCGTAGCCGTCCCGGTGCCCATTGCGCAATTCCCCATTGATTCCGGCCTCGCACAACATACAATTTTCCCTTTTCACACTGTGTCCGACCCGTGGGGTAAGTACTACCTTTGTCACCTTTTTATAGGTCAGCTTATTGTTGGTACCTCTTTGTGTTACTAGAATGTTGCTTATTTGTTTAACAAAAAGTAGTTTTTGCAAGCAACTGGTTTCGTTTACTGACGTGGCAGATTTTCAGGATGTTATAGCATGCAGGATAAACGACATTTTAATCTGTTGCTTTGTAGGTAAAAATATATTTTTGCTTTAAGCGTTTCTAAGAGTCGTTAATGAATAGATTTTAAAACATATCTTTAAATAATAGTTATAAAATTTTGACGAGAAATATTTGGAGTTGAAACAAGGCAGTTTTATTTTAGATTTTAAATTAACAAATTAATAAGTGACAAAATTATGTAAATAAAAATAATTTTATCCTTATTTCCGGCAATTAGAACTAAGAATATTTCTTAAAAGTTTTAAAGTATTGTTGACATATTCAAATTAACAGGTGGTAACATGGGACTAAAATGAATGTGCTTGAATACCAAACAAACTTTGTACCTAAATACTGTTATTCAGTTAAATTTTTATTAAATATAACATATAAAATTAACTTTTCAAGTCAATTGTACAATTATTTTACTGAATATTTTGTTTGCGTTTTGACATTTTCCTATCATATTAGAATTACAATTTTAGAATGTTGGTAAAAATGTATCAACAGATTTTTAATGGATTCAATAAATTTTTACATATCAAGAAATATTTTGATTTCATCTCAAAACTCTAGTACTAAATATTTTGTTTTCAAAATAATAATCTTTCGTATGTTTTGATTGCTTGTTGAAGTGACATATGCGTAGGATTTTATGATGTAATAGACTAACCTGTAGGATAAAATAGCAGTGTGGGCGCAAATATATTAACTGTTGCGTAGGAGGGGGTAATATGTTCAGGTAAATTGCGTTGCATATAATTGAGTGAAATTAGAATTTTATATGGATGTAAGAGCTAAGTCAAATTTTTTTAATATTTTCGATTTTATACATAAAGAGAAACTTGCAAAAAATTTCAATAAATTTTGGCTATATCTTCGCGAGTTATGTGCCAAAAACGGCATTTTTGGTATTTTTCGAGTAGATTGCTTCACTACTTTTTAAATATCTCCGGATCTAAGAGTCGTGGAAAAGTAGAAAATAAATTAAAATGACCGTGACGAAGTAAAGTATCGATCCGTATAGTAGGATTTTTTTAAATGCATCCTAACAAACATTTTTTTTTTCTGAATTGGCAATAAATAACCAAAAAATCCTCGAATTTTCTTAAAAATTGAAGGAAATATGTATTATTATGTCGGGAAGACATGGTAAAAATTTAAAAAAAAAAATTATTTGTCCAGCCAAAATCGGCATTTTTCGAAAAAAATTGAATTGGCCGCCATTTTTGGAAAAAAAATGTTAGAGAAAAATGTTTTATCTTAAAAAGAAGGATTTTGTGTGTACCCTTGTCTAAGAAAATCCAACATTTTATTTCTTTATTTAAAGTGCCCAATTTAGGGAATAAAAAAAAATCGATTTTTATTTTTTATATTGATTCGTTCCCTCACAAAAATCTTACTTTAGAACCTGAAATATTTTTTTATTTTTTTAAACATTTTTTGGACCGAAAATCAGTTTTTCTAAGAGAATCAAGCATAAATATCGCCATAAAAAATTGGAAAAAAATTAAAATCGAATTTTTATTTTTTTATTATTCCATTATTTCATGTAAGTGATACAAAAAGACCAATAAATCTATCTATCTATCTATTTTGAATATAAATGTACTCAAAAATGTTCCTTTTATTCGAAAATTTCACACCGCCATTTTTAAGCCAATCAGAGTCTATTTTTTTCTTTGGTTACCATGGAAACCCAAAATGTTATCGGAAATTTTTATCCTCCAGGACGAAATTATTAAGTAATGGCCTGGACGAAATTATTAAGTAATGACTTGAAATTTTGATTAAATGAAAATAAGATTTTTTGTTTACTTTTTGTGCATTTAAAAATTAAAGAATTAAGTACTCATATTTTATTGTTTTTTTTTCAATTTCTTTATTATTAATTACATCTATGAAACGTTTTTCAAAATCAAATTTAAAAAATCTTCTTTCTTCTGTGGTGATTAAGAAAGGACACTCGTATTAACTAAATGTATATGCTTAAGTAAATAAATGTAATATTTTGAAACAATTCGGTTAAACTTTACAAATCCGAGAAAACTTCTTCTTCTTCTATATTGTACTAAACATATTTTCCTCTGCATTTGGCATTGCACTAGAACTCTTATAAAGTTATTTATCTAATAGAGAACAGATGGTAAAAGTTGAAAATGAATTAAGTGAGAGTAGAATAGTTAAATTTGAAATACCCCAAGGAACTGTATAGGATCCTTTATTATTTTCAGTTTATTTAAACAATATTTTCACTATTGATACTCGAGGTACTATCATTAGTTTTGCAGATGACACGGCGGTATTTTACGAGACGAACAGTTGGGAAGAATTAAAGGAAATAGCTGAAAATGGTTTAAAACAAATAATAAATTGGTTTAAACATAAAACAACTTACAGTGAACTATGAGAAAACTTGTACCCCTTTGTAGCTACAAAAATTCACTCCCGTTGTATCAATCGCTTAAAATGCATCAAGATAATGAGATAAAAATAAAGGATTATATTAAATATTTAGGAGTAACTGTCGACTCCCATTTAAGACGGAATTTTCATATAGACAATATTGTAAAGACATTGAAATTGCTGCTTTATAAATTTAAATATTTAAAAAAATATATAGATGTGGCGCACCTCCGCATAATATATTTTAGTCTTATAGAATCCAGAATAAGATATGGCATAACATCCTGGGGGGCTTTGGAAAAGACACATCTCAAAGAAAAATAATAAAAACAATATATAATAGTAGTATATAATGAAAGTAAAATAATGGACATTAAAAAGTAATATGTTTTTAATTTATTGATCTACATTAAGAAAAGTACGAGTATTTTACACCATATACAACATAAATATCAGACTAGAAGTAAAACTCCAAAAAAAGTTCAAACTTGTTCAGTTAATAAGTCTGTGGGTCAAAGATCTTTAATATACTTATGCTCCAAGATATTTAATTTCCTTCCAGAAATTTATAAAATATATTTAACAACAATAAACTCCACAAGTCTACTAAAAAAAAATTATACAAAATTATATACTCCATACCAATAAGAACTTGTTACATAATTTAATAGAAGGTGCAAATAATAATATCACTGATGTATCCTAAATAAATAAATATAAGTGTGTGAAGATTCATGTTTGACATCACTTTTATTATTAAACATAATCATTTTTATTTCCTTCTATATGTATTGTAACGGTTAAATAATGTGAAAAGCCAAATAAAGAGAATACTTTTATTCGATAATAGCGAAATGATCAAACAAAATAAATTAATTAAAACCATTAAATAACTATTTATTTTAATTTAAATAATCACTAGGCAGAACGTAATTAACAAAATAAAGTTTAAAACTAATTTTAGAGCAGTAATCATATGACAAAACATTACATTTCTGATAACATGTACATTTAATATAAGTTAGAATAGGAAATAAATTATACCAAAATCATTCTTTTTATCTCAGGAATGATTTGGTAAAAGTCAAAAAAAGCATATAAAAATTAAAAAAAATTTGAATTTTATAATAATTTAATTGAAAATTATGTCAAATCCCGTTCTAGATGGCTTTGACATGATGGTTTATAAAAACCAAAACTTGCTGTCAAGCGAGGCTTTTGCTAAAAATCTTTCGAACAGTACACATCAATTCTTATCGTAAAAACAAAAGAAAATCAAAATCTAAGCCACTCTGATCGAAGAAAGAAATTGTAAGGAAATTTTACCTGTCAAATTTTAAGTGAGGTTAGAATGGATTGACGTTTACAAGAAAATCTTGGAATTAAATCAATAAAAGAATTCCAAATAACATTCCGTTCCTGAAAGAAAACCCAGCTCCTGTTGTTTCTTCATCTATTATCCAGATATCCCTTAGCATTTTTATCCCGTATTCCTGATTAGAATCCTAGAAGATTTATTTTCGTCACATCGTTAATTTGGAAAGAAAGTAACCAGAGATAACTAAAAGATTTAAATAGTATTAAAGGTACCTATGCATTTTTAAATCTCGATATTTCAAACTTTTACAAACAAAACAAGGCCAAAGTACTTAATTAATTAGGTTAGCTTACATTTTAGTAGATAATCAAATTAGAATAATGTAAGAGGGTGATTTTTTAAATCAGTGGTAATTGTTAAATTCACAAATAAATAAGAACATTACGCTTACCTTCTTCTAATCATAATAATAATCATCTCACTACAACTACAAGTTCAACCGTTATTTTTGTTGTTAATAAATACTTCCACATTTTATTGAGTCGTTATTATCGATTTTTATAATTTTGCGGCCAATTTCAGAAGCACGATTGAGATTTAAGAGACCCTCATTTCTCCTGACCGAGTAGGTGGCGCCCAACAGAAGTTAATTACGTTCTGACTAAAATTACGTCAGAAGGTAACAAACAAAAAATTAACTTAATAAAATTTGAAAAAAATTAACAAATTAGAGTCTAGAATTTATTTATTAAATCCAATAATAAAATTAATAATTTTTAATAAGTTACTTACAAGGATAAAATTAAAATTTCAGATAAATTAAAGTTAAATTAATATATTGAATAAAAGTTAAGTATTTCACATTTTGCTTCACCCGAGAACGATTTGAGAAATAGACGGTAAGTAACAGTATATACGTTCTCCGTACTATATTTGAAATAATTAGGATTATTTTGCCCATGCGCAACCCTAACAGGTCATCAATGGGCTTTTCCTGTTTATTCTCTTTGAGAGATATTATAACTATATGGGGAACAATAATTAATTATTTATATTTTAGTACTTAATTATAAACTTAAATTTTTGTATTACATTGTAATGGGAACCAAATTGAATAAACGAATTTTGTAAACTGCACTCCAAACTACATCCATCAATGAGATACGTAAAATATTTTAAATATGGGTGATACACTTTGAGATCACCGGGTTGCTACAATGTTTGCATAATGTATATTTTTAAACTTTTTCAATATTAATTCGATTTTCCAAGATTTTTTTAATAATGACACAAAAGACCTTGGACTTTTTAAAACATTCGTGCACTCGAAAAAAATAATCCAATCACTTGGGAGATTACAAGTGAAATAATTCAATATTTGACATTTCTGATTTAACAAAATTATATTGAACGTTTTTTTCGTCAAAATGGAATATACCTTCAGTGAATTACCCTATTTATTCTTGTGTATAGAGAATCTGTGAGAAAATATAGGGAATTATTTCGTAATACAAGAATACCGTTCAAAGGTATATTTGCTTCAATAGATAATCGTTTCAGATTAACTGATTCGCTAAATCCGCAAAATAATTGTGGTTGACATCGTTCTACAGAGACCGCGCTGTGGAAGAGCAAATTCTCGACAGAATTGAAGAAAACCCTATTAATGGAATGCGTATTAGTCCATTAAAACTCATTCCGCAGCTAATCGTTTGGCTTCTACTACACGAACAGCTATTAAATCCTATCACAAAAGTACAAGAATTGCTTTCGGGTGATTACCAAAAAAGGTTAAAAGAGGGCTTATACACCCATATCAAAAAGGTTTTTTCTAAAAGAAGTTATTTTTACACATGTCTTGTTTTAAAAAGAGTGGCTTGTTTAATTTTCATTGCTGGACAGACGAAAATCAAAATCAAAAATGTTTGGCCAGTTCAGCTTCTTAATAATTAATAATCTACGTAAAGAAATTTATTTAGATAATTTAAGAACCAATCAAACATATGATATAAGAAAGACAACACGCTGCATTTCCGACCAATACTGAAAAACTGGCTCCAGAAAAACTTTCCAGAAAGTTGAGATCAAGAACCAAGAACCTCCTCAATTTTGGCCACTCCGAAGTCCTGATTTAAACCCATTGCATTTATATTTGTGGGAAGCAGCAAAACAAACTGTTTACTCTGTTAAAATTAAATTGTCAATTAGTTAAAAGTAACTGATATTTTCAAAACTATCAAACTATCAGAAGACACAATTAACAGGGTAATATTTAATTTTTTATCAGACCTGATCATTTTGAACAATTTACGAGAAAATTTATAAAATTTTAAGCATTAATAATTGTCATTCACTGGCCTAGATATAGTCCAGTGAAATCAACTAAAGAACAAAAAGTCAAAAATTAAAAATATTTTATTGGAAAGAGGGGTTTTATTATCCAGAAGAAATATTCTACAAACTAGCAAATCACTTTGAACTAGAGAAAAGAAATATGCATTTATAAAATGTAATTATAATAATAATAATAATATAGGGGGTGGGTGGCTCAGCGGTAGAGCACTGGATTCATAATCCAAGGGTTGTTGGGTTCGAATCACACCAAAGGCAGAAATCATTTTCTGATTTTTAATTAATTAAAAATTTAGAAATTGATTTTTATATACCAGGTGTGATTCCTCACTCGACCATTCACTGTTGGGTTCTAATTAACAGTGCTGTTCCTAAAGTGGCGCTGGGAAATATTAACAAAGCCTACACAGAACACGAGGCTAATGGCCATAGTAGTCGATGCCGTTGACACAGAAGTAAAAAAAAAATAATAATAATACTTTATTCATCCTTTTTGATCATAATACATGATATAGGAAGCAGTGGCGGATCTAGACTTCATTTGGGGAGGGGGGCGGCATCTATAATCAAAATAATAATACATACAGTTTATTTGAAACATTCTTATAATCTGTTAAATTATGTGTACATATCTTACCGGATTAGACTTTATGTTAAACAGGATTCGACAAAATTCCCTACTGTGTCTCCATAAAAAGGTAAAAGAAACGTTATTTGGCACAATACAAGTAATCTTACCGGTTACTTCCGTGTCTTACCTTTGTTTATTCGAACTATTATTTGTATTATTTTATTATGTTATGTTGTTATTTTTTATTATATTATTCCATGTTCTTACCAATCTATGTATATTTATTATATTATCGAATAAACTATTATTATTACTATTATTATGTTAGTTTCCTTGCCTTCTGTTTAGCAAATCGTTCGATTATTTTATTAACATTTATCGTTGGGGGGGGGGGGGGGGGCATGGCCCCCTTGTCCTTTCCTGGATCCGCCACTGTAGGACAGGTCAAAAACAGATTTTACATTAAAACAGCATGCACCTTGAAATATTATTTACATAGACGCTAGTTAAATTAAAAACGTTTCCTTCAATAAAAACGTTTGTTTAAAAACTCTGGTACATCATAAAAACATTCCTCAATTAAAAATGTTTTAAGTTTTCGTTTGAAAACATTGAAATTGCTCTCATATCTTATACAGGTAGGCAAATGATTCAGGAATTGAATTCCTTTATAGACAGGACTTTTTTCAAATACTGAGGAAACATGTTTTGGAGGCCTGATAAGCTTGCCAGACCTGGTCGGGTAATCATGGAAATCAGAATTTAGGTTAAAATCATTAAAATTACTTTTTGTGTATAATATGCACTTGTAGATGTAAATAGAATAAAAAGTGAGGATACTGAACTCTTTAAAATGATTTCTGCATGTTTCTCTATACTCTAGATTAAAAATTAGACGGATAATCCTTTTCTGGGAAATAAAAACCCTTGATGCATTGGCCGCAGCTCCCCAGAGTACGACATATGGGAGTATACTATTGCATAATAGACATTAATCAATTGCCTAGTTGTAAAAAAATGCATAAGGATGGTTTTTGTCGAATTTACTATCAGAGAATTCCTTTAATTTCATAAAATATTCATCTTTAAGATTAGCTCATCTGGAGATTCAGCATCAATCGCTAATGTGGTGTCATCTCGTATTTATTCGTATTTATTCCGCGTTATTTCTCCATTTAAATCCACGGCGTCAATTGTAGTATGTCTCTTTTTTCCTATTTTTTGTTGTACTGTTCGCCATATATATTTTTGTTTTTGTTTTACATTTTTATTTTCAAGATTTTTTTGGTAGAACAATTTTTTTGATTTGTTAATTTCAGTTACGTAATTTTGCTTTAACCTTTTAAATAATCATCGGGATTTGGGGAATATTTTGTTAACCAAAACAAATTCCTAAGATCATCACCCATCTGTATAAGATTGCGATCAACCCATGTTTTTTTGGTTAGATTACATACGTTTTTTGTTAAAATAGGGCAAATAAAATCAATATAGTAAAATATAGTATCTAAAAATTCATTATATACAAGATCAACACTTGAAATGTTTGTATTATTTAGATATTCATAGACTGACAAGAAACGTTCATTTTCTAGATGAGTTTGTAAACTCAGTAAATTCGATGGTGAGACATTTCTAAATTTCTATATGCAGTACCATTTTGGGGTCGTTGGAGTCGTTTAAAATCACTCTCTAAATAAATTAAACACTATTTTCTCAATTCTTTAGGTCGACATCCGCTTTGATAATGAAGATTTTCTTCCTAATCGTCCTTGTTGGAGGGGCCATGTGTTACCTTCCTCCTGGAAAGGTAAGTTAAATGCAAAAAATACATATCGGTGACAATAATGTGATTAAAAAAATTATTAATTATTTGTAGCATTCCACTTTATCAGTAATTTTTAGAAAACTACTTGTTTTAGTTAACGATTTTTTTTAATAATACAAATAAGCCTGAAATAATTTTCACTATACATTTTCAACTATTTTATTGCAAATAATAAACTTAATCTTTAATCTAATTATTCGTAACGTCAAATGTATATTTATACCTCAGAGTTAAAGGGTCGTAAATGTATTGTCTCGATATTTTTTTCTTGCTTTTATTTTATTATTTTTTTTATTTGTTTTACCCCGCTTACCCCTAATTTAACTACGACATATTATTTTATTTGGGTCCGTGAAAATGCACACGCTGTAAAATGATCAAAATATAATTAAACACAAATATTTTATTAGACAAAAAATTATAAATTCTTTCAAACA
This sequence comes from Crepidodera aurea, assembly GCA_949320105.2. NCBI lineage: Eukaryota > Metazoa > Arthropoda > Insecta > Coleoptera > Chrysomelidae > Crepidodera > Crepidodera aurea. The sequence continues at coordinate 59,757,607 of OX439473.1, read as the reverse complement.
CCAACAGCTAATATTACTGAAATTGAAATGTTTATATTTATATTTAAATGTTTTTAATTGTCCACTTGGCTTTATACCTTTTCTATATAATTATTTTAACTTTATACAGGGTGGTTCATAACTATTGGGACATAGGCTAAGGACAAGTTATTGGGACCAAAATATTGCGATAGGACCAAATATACCTTAATAAAATATTGCTATGGAATAAGATACAGGGCGTTAAAGTTGAAATATTTTTTTCTTTTTTTTTTTCTGATAATGTCCCTGTATATTTATCAATTGTTATCAAAATCAACACAGAGACATAACTTTGGACAAGGAATATTATTTTATGTATTATTTCTCATTTTGTTATAGGGGGCGCCACGTGAACGATTCCTGATGATGAAATTAAGTGGTATCTTTTTTTGACGAAACTTTTTAGTGATTTTGATTAGAAAATATGACTTAAACATCATTTCTACGTAATATTGATACTCTTGTTTAAACACGATAATTTCACCCGTTTTCGAGAAAAACGCAATTGAACAGGTAATTTTATAATGTTTTCTTTGATATCCTTTATTACAAGAATTAGAAAAGGCATAGAGGTCGAAGGAGGCCACAATTCTGCTTTATAAACCGTTGAATAGAAACCTTGTCACAAGGTTTTTATTGTCTGTTGTTTGAAATCCCCTTCTCAGAACTGTTCAATCGCGTTTTTCTCGAAAACGGGAAAAATTATCGTGTTTAAACAGGAGTATCAATATTACGTAAAATTGATATTTGCGTCATATTTTCTAATCAAAATCACTAAAATGTTTCGTCAAAAAAAGATACCACTTAATTTCATCATCAGGAATCATTCACGTGGCGTCTCCTATAACAAAATGTGAAATAATACATAACATAATATTCCTTGTCCAAAGTTATGCCATTGTGCCCATTTTGATCACAATTGATAAATATACAGGGACATTATCAGAAAAAAACGAAAAAAAAAATTCAACTTTAACGCCCTGTATCTTATTCCTCAGCAATATTTTATTAAGGTATATTTGGTCCTATCGCCATATTTTGGTCCCAATAACTTGCCCTTAGCCTATGTCCCAATAGTTATGAACCACCCAGTATTTTTCCTGTGTAATTCATTTTATTTATTTTTCTTTGACTAAACTGACTTTTCCTATTTTTCTCTTTTTTTTGACAACCCTCTCCAAATTTTTAATCTTTCAAACTCCTCTGTTCCCCTAGCAATCCCTCTTTCCATTTTTTTTTCCATACCCCTCTATTTTATATTACCACAGTATATATATTCTTAAATAGAGCGAATACTTGTTCTGGTATACTATGATCCTAAAAACTCGTAAATACGTTAAAAAGCAGTAACTGTCAACTTTGAACTTAAGTTGATGTTTAAACATAGCTTCAAGTTAAATAAACATTACAATTAAATTCATTCGACACATCTTATTACGTCATTGATTACAAATTTAATATTTGCAGGACAACATTCTCTCTGGAATATTTCTACGTGATCTCGTGAATCGCATCAACGGAAAAGGGATATCCGAAGGAGATGGTGTGTCCTATTTGGACTTCACCGATGGTATGCCACTGGATGGTCGATCTTTAGCCAGTGGATTGGAGGAAGAGCAGATGTTTCCGGGCGACTATGATTCTGTGGGGGAATTCAATCTTCATCCAAGTATTCGAGATCAAGAATACATGGGGCATAGCACTCTATGGGGAAAGCAGGTAATATAAAATAATAATACAGAAGCAAATTGAAAATATACCTATAAAATCAGAAAATAATGAATACATCAACGATAATAAAACAAAGGAGGATACATTTAATAAATTTTTAACAAATTGGGGTGAAAAAATGGCAAATTAAATAAAGTAACAATTCTAGATAATTTTCTTAATATGGATAAGATCGAATCCAATTTATTCTTGAAACCAATAACAGAAAACTCTTTTAATAAGTACATTAAACAATAACGCTGCACCTGGCCCAGATAATCTAACAGCAACTACAATAAAAAACATTCATGTAAATATTACTGTCCCATTAACACATATCATTACTCTCTGCTTTCAAACAGGAAAAATTCCAAGTCAATGGAAGGAATCAGTTGTCACTCCAGTTTACAAATCTGGCGATCCCGGGGAACTAACCAACTATAGGCCAATTTCTGTAATCAACAACTTAGCCAAAAATTTTGAGAATGCGGTTAAAATCAGATTAAATATTTTTTTTTATATTCATAATGTTATTATAGAATGTCAGTACGGCTTTAGACAAAACTCAAGCACTAAAAATGCAGTAGTTGATTTTCTGGAGAAGACGGGTGGCGCAGTAGATAATTCATTAAAGTGTATTGCAGTATTTCTAGACTTAGCCAAAGCATTTGACACCGTCTCCCATGACATTATAATTGACAAACTTAACAACTATGGCATAAGAGGTGTTGTAGCACTAGAACTCCTAACGAATTACTTATCAAATAGAAACCAGCGCGTAGTAATCGGTAAAGTCAGAAGCTCTAATACCGTAGTAAAGGTGGGTGTTCCAAAAGGGACAGTATTGGGACCTCTTCTCTTTCTTATTTATATTGATAACTTCTCTGGAAATGTTATATGCTACGCGGACGATACTGAAATTATTTTCACAGATAAATATTGGCAGGAGTTTATGGTTAAATAATAATCTATTAACCTTAAACGCGTCTAAAACAAAATGTATCACATTCAGTTCAACACAACCTGACAACTTTGAAATAAAACTGCACACTAATGACTGTCAAAGTATCGATTGTAACTGCCCCTTAATACATAAGTTCCCAAATTAAATATTTAGGTGCAATACTTGACCAACACATACGTTGGTCACAACATATTGTCCAAGTTAGTAATAAACAAAAATTTTATTAATACTTTCATTACAATTTGTTCGGTCTATGGCAATGCTAGAAGTGCAATCTCAACTGGTTTATTTTTTATCCATATTGAGGAAAAATATTAAAAAAGCTGCTTTTCTTTTAGTATTTGAACGGAGATGGAAGAGATAACCAGCTGTTAAGACCTGAAGCAGTGCAACATAAGGCACAGCCGGAATCCACATTACCAGCTTACTGTAGTCCTCCAAATCCTTGCCCTATAGGATATACCGGTAAGTTAAGATTCAGCAAATCATCAAATCGGCTTGTCAAACATCTTTCCACAGTCATTCTTAACACTTATTCCTATATTGCCAAGATAACGGATCTTTTGAACACCCCCCGATTACAAACGTATCCCCGATAACCCTACCACATATCTAGAGAAATCCACCAGAACTTAAAAAGACCCTCATCGCTCCTAGACATCGTACATAGTACATAGTCTATGCCTAATCAAACATTGCGTGGGCAATACCTACTTCATTTTCCAAAGCAATTTCTATCGACAAATCAAAAGTGGCCCAATCTGTTCCCGTTTCTCTTCCGTCATCGCGAAAGATCTTCATTAATCATTTTGTAAACCCAAGCTTTCTTTTCATCCGATCTCAAACTATCTTGCTGGTTACGCTATGTGTATTCCTTCTTCCTCCATCTGAACAGCAGATACCCCAGCATACAATTCACCATGGAAATGGAAAACAATGGATGTCTACCTTTGCTTGTCATCATGATTAAAAAACCTATATCCCAAAGTTTTTCCCCTCTCCGTATTCCGCAAACCCACACTTACCACTCTCCAGGCCCAGTGCCACCATCACCTAGTCCAACTTAACTCTGTCGACAGTACCCTTGTCTCACGCTTCATCCGTCTGTCTGATAATACCAACCGGCAAGCAGAAATCAATTCTCTAAAACATATTCTCCTATCAAACGTCTACAACAACACCCAAATCTCAATCCACCTCCCGATAGTTCTGAAGAAAAGACCGAGTTCTTCCTCCCCTATATTTGGGGGAGTCCCAGACAAAATCGTGAAAATATTTAAGGTATTTTAAACCTGTTGTTTTTTTAGTTGTTCTAGGATGCATTGAGAACTTTGAAAATTCGGCCTCCTACAGCCGCAGATATCAGGCTTCCCAGGATTGCATGTGCGACACAGAACACATGTTCGAGTGTTCTATTTCTGATGACATTGAGGAGGACGATTCTATGAACATGTTTGATAGTTTCAGGTTCAACAGAATTCCAGATCAATCGAACAAGGTACATTAGTTTAATTTTTGTTTTATAAGTTATGGTTAATGCATTCTCTCCGATTTTAATACTTTTTAAATCACAACGAAATGTAGATGGTTGAAATATTATAATTCTTCTTGCAGTTAAACGAGATTTTTCCACGCGCTTTTATGGTTTCAAAAAAAATTCTTCGGAAAAAGGTAGGAAAGTAAAAGGAAATTTAGAACAAAAATAGATTAGAAATAGCAAAATAAAAACGAATGATGCTTATGTAGAATAGACTACAAAATTAGAGATAATGAATACAAAATGCGCTCTAAAAATATGTAAAGTGTGCATTAACATATAGAATAATTATTTGGATAGACTATGAGGCTTACCACTTGGTTGGAAATTCTAAATGAATTTATGCAGAAACGATAAAGAAGGGGATTTAGTGTTTCTAGGTAAAAATACCTGAAAATATCATTACGCGTTTCCAGAGAAATTGCAAGTTAACGAATAATTAGTATTAAATCTCCCGGGTAAATCTAACCAATGGCGTGGAGGTCTCATGCGATTAATTTTGTCGATGTTGTCATTTCTGGGTTAAATTCTCTTAGCACGTGCTTACACCAGTCACCAGTTCGACGTAAGTCTGTCATAGGAATGTGAAATTCTGGATTGCTGTTTGCTGTGTAATTTTCTTATTTCTTGACTATTTGTGTGATTTTAGTGGAATTATTTGATTAAATTTTCCGAAAAAACTTAACTTCCAGTATTTCAGAATAACATTAGAAATAAGTGAGGTTATATTTATATCCAAATGTCACGGCCGTCAGCTGATTCAGGTTAGTGTCTAGTTGGTTCTTAATTCATGTTGTCCTTTCTACAAAAAGGTTCCAAGAAAGAGATTAGTACTTAAATAATTTTATAATTTTACTTTGAAGGTTTACCTTTTGTGTTTTAAAGGGTGTTAGTAAATTGGTTCCCAGCAGGTAATATATTAAAAGTTTGTACCTAATAGTTGTAAATATGTAAATTGGTTCCCAAAACAAAAAGGGACGACGTTAAATTGGTTCCCAGTTTGTAATACGATTAGAACGATAAAAGGGGCTATATGATAATGGGTATTATAAAGTTTAATAGAAAATGTTGGACAAAATTATTCGATGGAATTATTTCATTGGTCCACGTCATGATTCATAATACGTCATTTAAATTTAATTTCCCAGGCTCCCTTTAATAATGAAGCGGAAAAAATTTGGAAATGTATTCTACTGGTCATACAGTTTCATATGGGCCAATAAAAAAATTTCATTACTAATCCTCATTACAAATTTTAGTTCTAAATTAATATATTATGGAATCTGTAAATCACTCACGACTAAAATTTTAATGTGAAAATACAGATTTCATAATTCAATTCTAGATAAGAAATGTGAATTCGTTAATAGATATACTTCAAAAACCAAGATTTGAGTTTTAACAGCATGTAAAACGATTTTTTAAGTTTACCAAAAAAGCATTAAAATTGACGAAATTACTGACCAAAACCCCTATTTAAAATGCCTCTAAATGAAGATGAAAAAAAAACACATCAGAAGTATTTTATGTATGTCTACATTATTAATTTATTCTATATTTTATTAACACACTATAATGACCCAAAATACCTGGGTCGCCAAGATATCTTAATTGATAAGGTTGATTATCGGGTTGTCTTTTCAGCAAGTGGCATGTTAAAAGTTTAAGCCCCGTCTTTTCTAACTCGTAGAAACCTTTTGTTGGCTTTGTAGGGTTTCTCACAAGGAGCAAAGTACATCAGTCTGTATTTGAAATTAATTTAACAATAGCCTATATTTTCTTTTAGGGAAACACCAACCCTTTTTTGACTGGAGAAAAGCTACCAGTTGCTGCAAAGAAAGGCAACAATGTCATCTTTTAAACTTCGAAGATCATTTTAACATCAGAAGTCTGTCTTCAACTCCTCCTCGAATACAAATCTGAGACTAAATCAGATTTGCCAGAAGTTTGACGAGATTTGGAAACAGCCTCCTGGGACGGATCACGGATCACCTAAATTGGTAACAATCGACTCTGGCTATGAAAACGGACTATCCGAAGAACAATAATTCATTTTAATCCTTACCCCTGTACGAAAAAAGTATATTAACTTAGATAGTAGTTGCTTTCAATGTTCAGAATGAACCCCTATACTGTTAGAGTTAGAAAAAGAAAAGTTATTGAATCAGCATATTCTCCACGAATGATATGATTAAATAAGTCGTAACAATGTTTGACATATCACGATGTTGACCAAAAAATATCAACTTAAGTCATGTTTTAGGCCCTATTGATTTTGGCTGATCTCTGCGACAACAAAAAATCCCCGATGGACCGTCACTCCAATGTAGGTTTTTTGAGAGAAAGCGCTTGGCCAAAATCAGAACAAAACTTAAGTGGATAAGCAACTTCTAAACCTGACGAAAAACAAACTATGACTATAGCATAAAGCATTGTCCCCTATACTAAATAATATATATATTAGGATGCATGTAGGGTGGTTATAATAACATAAAACTAAAATCTAACTCTCTCTTGTGTTTATAGGATTATATTTATTGGTGTTTAAAAATATTTATGAATGTTGTTAAAGTTAAGTGGTTAACCATTTTACCAACTGAGGCTTCTTGGATGTTTTAAATAAAATAACAGACACTGAAAGAAATCTCTGTGTTTACCATAATCTGGTGTGGAATAAATGTATTCTCTTAATGCAGTTTTGCTTTTTTACTAACGACTCCTTTCCCATTCCAGATCCTATATTATACAGGGTGAATATTACGATTTGAGCCAACTTAGTTAGTGCTATTCTTGTAGAAGAATATTAAAGCCAAAGAGCTTCCTTCATACAACAAAAAGAAGAAAATATCATTTTAATTGTCGCATATCTCCACTCACCTTAAGGCTCTTCTCTAGACATACTGACAAAATCTCCTGTTAATCAGTCCGACGAAGTTAGAGTAGGATGTCTATTTTTAGATGTGCTACCATCTATGGTAAGAAGAGAGTCAAGACATTAAATTTTGACTGAATCTAGTCAAGATGTCACTCTCTTCTTTTTTATTCCTTTCAGAGATTAATACAAAGTGAGTAAACCAGTAAGGAATTTTAATTTATTAGATTCGACATCCTAAGACCGGTTTCTGCCTAGCACATCTAAAAATGTTATCTTATAGCAGATATAGCTATTGACTTGTACGAGTTTGGAATTTTATTTATTGGATTCGAAAAGCCTAACTGATGAAGCCGAAAGGCAGAAACCGGTCTTAGGATGTCGAATCTAATAAATTAAAATTTCTTACTGGTTTACTCACTAGGATGTCTATGTTAATGTCTAGAGATTGTTTGAGTGATGCATGTCAGTTGCCTTTGTATATTGGTAAACGTTGATGTATATTCACCGAACAAATTGTTCGGTATCTGAATTCGATCTTTGTGTGTGTAGCTTTTTTGTGTTTATGCATTTTAAAAATCTGACTTCAGATTTCGATAGAGCATCTTCGAGAACACCTTCAAAATGGGGTCCAAAATATGAAAATTTAAAAATGACATTAAATTTAAAGTAGACACATAGTGAATGACGATTTTGGTAAAGTTAGAAGACTGTGGCTGTGTTGATTAGAATAAGAACTGTCAATCTAATATTCTATTAATATTTTCATTACAATTTGTTCGGTCTATGGCAATGCATTCTCAACTGGTTTCCATCATGATCTTTGCCTGTTTCACATCATTTCACATCATCATCACACTTTCCGTTGAGGTTACTAGATGTTCTTATTAAATAATCATGAACTCTGCCATTTTGGTCTCTCCCCAGGACTAGCCGGAAACACTTGTTTTGTAGTAGTTGTAATTTGTCATAATTATAAATGGGTGTTGAACAAAAAACAAGATACTTATATGTAAGAATAGGTCTGATTATTTGTTTATCAGTTGAAATTTTGGACAAAAATATCTTGTTTATTTATAAAACAGAAACTGACAGTGAGCAAATCAGGCAATCGCCCGGAGTGGCAAATTTTAGACTATAGGACGGTCTATAGAAACTCTCGCTCTTTGGGCGCCAGGAACTTTAGGACTTCACGAGGCATCTAATACCTCTCAAGCACAAAGCAAAAAATTATTTTTTATCATTGTGTTTATTAAGAGTTATAACTGTATATTCTACAAAAGCAGTGAATTCTATATTAAAAATAGAGAAAGTGCTGATTACTTTCAGTGGTTGACATTTCGGCTTTCGCTATTTTTCATCAAGGTAATGTAAGAATATGATGCTTTTAAGACCTAAAACATAACAAACAATTATAAAATCTAATAAAAATGGTCCCTAGATTGATTTTTACTATTGAAGTTGACGATAATTTAAAACAATTCAGAGAAATTCCTCGGGAATATCGATTTTCATGTCGGACGGTAAATTTCTGTATACAGGGTGGTCCTTAAGTAATTGTACATGGAAGTATGGTAGATTTCTCACTTTAAAATATTACGATTTGACCCAACTTGCTCTGATAAAATGTTGCTAATAAGGAATATACAGGGCGTTAAAGGTTAAATTTTAAGATTTATTTGTTGCAATAACTTTGGCGTTTTTGGATATTTATACATAAAAATTTGGAACTGGATGTTTTTGGGCACGAGAAATCAGAATCTGGTACCTACTTCGATGTAATTTGTATAGGGCGCTAGTTATGCCACATTTGTGGCATAAATGTGCCATAAACTTTTTTGTTCTTTAAGTTAGCGCTATTTTTGTAAAAGACTATTAAATCTACATTATTTTAGTAGAAAAAAAGCATACTTGTTATTAACCTTAAAACTTAACGGTTTACGAGATAATCGCATTTTAGGGATCAGCTGCATGATTACACTGGTAGGCAAAAAATTTTTTTTTTCTGATTCTGACACTATTCTTGCTGATTCTTATGTAAAATGATCTCCTGAATCCGAATATGACCTCAGCTTCCCCCCACCACCTACTGTTTTTTTTTTCATTCCTCCAAATTATCGAAAAGCGATAAAAATAGGTGGGGGTGGGCACTCCCCGAAAACGGTGGGTGATGGGGGAAAACTAAGGTCATATTCTGATTCAGGAGGTCATTTTATATAAGAATCAGCAATCAGAGCCAGAAAAAAATTTTTTTGCCTACCAGTGTAATCATGCAGCTGTTCCCTAAAATGCGATTATCTCGTAATCTGTTAAGTTTTAAGGTTAATAACAAGTATCCTTTTTTTCTACCAAAATAACGTGGATTTAATATTCTTTTACAAAAATAGCGCTAACTTAAAGAGCAAAACAGTTTAATGCACATTTATGCCACAAATGTCGCATAAATAGCGCCTTCTACAAATTATATCGAATTAGGTACCAGATTCTGATTTCTCATGCGCAAAAACCCTGAGTTCCAAATTTCGATTCGAAAAGCCTAACTGATGAAGCCAAAAGGCAGAAACCGGTCTTAGGATGTCGGATCTAATAAATTAAAATTCCTTACTGGTTTACTCACTAGGATGTCTATGTTAATATCTAGAGATTGTTTGAGTGATGCATGTCAGTTGCCTTTGTATATTGGTAAACTGTTTTTTTTTTCATTCCTCCAAATTATCGAAAAGCGATAAAAATAGGTGGGGGTGGGCACTCCCCGAAAACGGTGGGTGATGGGGGAAAACTAAGGCCATATTCTGATTCAGGAGGTCATTTTACATAAGAATCAGCAATCAGAGCCAGAAAAAAATTTTTTTTGTCTACCAGTATAATCATGCAGCTGTCCCTAAAATGCGATTATCTCGTAATTTGTTAAGTTTTAAGGTTAATAACAAGTATGCTTTTTTCTACCAAAATAAAGTGGATTTAATATTCTTTTACAAAAATAGCGATAACTTAAAGAGCAAAAAAGTTTAATGCACATTTATGCCACAAATGTCGCATAAATAGCGCCATCTACAAATTATATCGAAGTAGGTACCAGATTCTGATTTCTCGTGCCCAAAAACCGTCAGTTCCAAATTTTTATGTCCAAAAACGCTAAAGTTATTGCAAAAAATAAATTTTAAAATTTAACCTTTAACACCCTGTATATTCCTTATTAGCAACATTTTATTAGAGCAAGTTGGGTCAAATCGTAATATTTTAAAGTGAGGAATCTACCATACTTCTATGTACAATTACTTAAGGACCACCCTGTATATTTTAACGGTTGGGTACCATTGAAAATTTTATAACGTAATGGTAGTCGAATCATTTAATTTTTTATGTAGTTCTCTACATAAATTAAATTTCGCTTCATTAGTTGTTGAGTTTTTTTAATTGAAAGTTTAAAATTACCCAAATTGAACAGGAAACTAGTTTATTACTAGGTTAACTAAGAATTAATTTAGTAGAAAGAAAGGCTATTATTAATTGCTTCACTAACACTTTGTAGTGAGACTCTAGTAATTAAAACACGTATCTATTATATGCTGACTTGTAGAAAGTGACACAGGGTTTTCTAAATTTTTTGATTTAAGGTAAGTAACCCAAAAAAACTACAGTATTGAAATTCTTACATCCGCCACAAAATGAAAAGCGCCGTCTCCAACAATTCTAAAAACAGTAACCGACGTATATTAATAAAAAATAAATAGTGGACCTATGTAAAGATTAAGTTGTTAAAGAAACTGTGTGTACGCCTCGCGAATTTTCGGAGGCCTTTCATCCGACCAATACCTCACATTCTCCCTCTAGACCATTCAAAAAATGTAGCTTATTCTCTATAACACATGTGGCGCAAATAACTGGATCATCTTCAGACAAAAGGATGAAATTTATTTTGAAAAGTCTGCGAAAGTTTACAATTTAGAGCAGCAGTTCTCCTTGAAGAAGGTAGATTGTTTTCTCTCATCCATACTTTAAATTTGTTGTACATGGTCACTCAATTTGTTGTTATTAGAGTTAGGTTTTAAGAAGTACTAACTTTCGAATGATACGTGTCAAAATTTCATGACAATCTGAAGTTTATCAGTCGATCAAGGTGTTTTAAGAACAATAAAAAGAATTTTTACATGCGGTGTGTGATATTGGATGAAACATGGATCCTCCACTACATCCCAGAGTCAAATCGGCAGTCAGCTGAGTGGACAGATACCGGCGAAAGACGCTCAAAGTGACCAACAACGCACATGTCAGCGGGTAAGGTTTTTGGCTCAGTATTTTGGGATGCGCAGGATAGTTTATTCATCCATTAACTTGAGAAAGGAAGAACCATCAATAGCGAATATTATATTGCATATATGATTGTTGCATTTGAAGGAAAAAATTGCTAAAAATCGAATTGCACTTTCAATTGCTTCCACATCCATCATATTCTCCGGATCTGTCCCTCAGCGACTACTACCGCTTGCAGACCTAAATAGAATGTTCCAAGGAAAGAGATTTTAAAATGAAACCTATTTTGTGGCCAAAGATAAATTGTTCTAAGAAAAAGACAGGACGAGAATTTATTAGTCATCCTATAAATTTATTGAGTTTTTATCGTCAGTTTTTATAAACTTTGCCACCAATAACTTAAGTAATATCTGGTCTAGAACTTTCATTAAATATTCATAATATTAATTTATAATAATCGCCTCACATTTGTTAGTCAATTCGCCTAAAAACCGTGTTATACCTTCAACCGACAAATTATAATTTTTAACATACCAGTTTTAGTCAACAATAATAATTATCTAGTACCGTGGTAATTTTGTACACTTAGTAAATGTAAACTGCGCTACATAGCAGCGAATCTCTTTCACAACTTTTAGATAAACATATTTAACTGAGATTTTTTTATTACCGCCAAAAACACTGGGTAACCCATATCGCCCAGGAAATGAGCTTTTAGAACCATTTGCCTCTGACATCTCATTAAAACAAAACTGATTTCTTTCTTCAACTGGATGTCACAATCAAACCAATTAGCGTTGTAGACTCCTTCACCTACTAAAAAACTCTGCAAAATTTAAATAAAACAAATAATTTTAGTTAAAAAAATGTAAGTTATCAAAAGTTATCTACTGTTAATCCGCTTTTTGTAATCATAAGAAACCATAACACTGAAATATTCAGTTTCGTGATACAGAATAATAAAACTAATAAATTATTAGGCTTATAGTCCAATAAACGAAGGTGCCAACCCCGGGCATCAGGTCTGCCAGGCACCATTTTTTTTTAATTTGCAGGTATTCATTCACCCCCGAAAATCTCAGCTGTCTGAAATTTGTGGAAAGGCCGGAAAATGGCCCATTGGTCTCAAAAAAGTGTTTTTTTTGCCTATTTTCGCCGATATTTCCGAAAATATGATACTTAGGGTATTTGTGTTTGGACGAAAATGAAGATCAGTTGATAGTCATCATTTTTGTCAAAAATATGATACTTTTCGACATAACCGGCTCCAAAACGCACCCCCATTTTTAGCTCCTGCATTTAGAGAGCATGCTCTAAAGGAATGACACTCCCAAGCGGATTAGAAATTTTTCAATAAATCACGTAATAATTAATATTTTTACATGATTCAAAGTTCAGATGAAAGAAGGATAAATATTATGTTACTTTTTCCTTTTATTTATTTATTATCTGAATTATTGAAAAATGGGCCAAAATTTGTTTTTGCTCGATATTTTGACCCTCCTATAATTTTATTCATATTTTTTTTATCAATACTAATTTTACCGAATAATAATAATAATAATAATTTTTATTCAATGCTTCTAAGTACATTCATTACATAGGTATAGAAAATTTTTACAAAAAATAAAAATAGAGAAAACCAAGTCCATTAAAACCAAAAATGGTTGTGCATGGTCTAAATAATACTAAACATTGTTTGTGACGCATAAGTTTGTTACAAAATATTGTACAAATGGATACATAATCATAGTGAAATATTAACTGCGTATTTCTATTAGTTTTTTAGTGTAATTCCTTCCTAATAAAATGATATGTTTTTTAAATATATCTTTTATCAAATTGATAGAATTTATTGTGTGAAAGTAATTTTTATAGATTTCAGGCAAGTCGTTATAAATTTTTCGTGAGAGGTAAGTATAAGAACGTAAACTAATATTTTTTTGGAGTAACTCAATTCTTACATTATCATTTTCTCTGTCTTGTCATATATGAATGACTAACTTTTTCTAATATGTTTTTATTATTATAAGTATACAGAATAATTTGATGCATAAACAACTGTCTGAGGTCCAGTATACCAGATTCGAAAAATAACATTTCAGATGGGTAAGTGGGTATTTTATTAAAAATTATTTTTAGAATGCGTTTTTGAATCACATCAAGTTGTTTTAGGTAACAAAATGCAGCACCACCCCAACTTAGTATAGCGTAGCGAAGTCTTGATTCAACTAAAGAATAGTACAGCGTTTTTAAATGTGTTTGGTCTATAGTTTTTTTTTAAATATTTGAAACGGTATAAAAGTTGTCTTAGTAATTTAGTTATATTTTCAATATGTATATCCCATCTTAAATGTGAGTCTATAGTAACTCCTAAATATTTAAAACTGCCATTCGATTTTAATAATATTTTTTCAGAATTATTTTGAATAGTTAAAGACTGGCATGTGGGGAGACATCTAGAATTATTTGAAAAAGGCATAAAAAACGTTTTCTCATAATTTACAGTTAGTAATTTGTGTTTAAACCAATCAAAAATTTTATATAAATCTGCTTCTGCATTATTTTTTAAACGGCCCCAATCAGTGTCGCTGTATAAAACGGCAGCGTCATCTGCAAAACTAAATAATTGCCCATGTTTAATTTTCAGATAATTAAACATGTAAACTCATATTCGTTCAACCGGCAACGCCGTACCAAAATACATTGGCGAACGGTGTTCAAACCAGGAAGCGGTTTCATCAAAAGATAATTTTTTTTACTCTATTTCACAATAAATATCAAGCCATAAATCTAACCGTCTCGTCTAGACAATAGAAAAAATTTTACATGCTTGTTTACGCGGCTCACGCCAAAGAATCTTTCGAGAAGGTGTTGCGCAATCCGGAAGGGAAGATTTTGAAGCGACTGAGGTTCGAGAATTAAAAACAGTGTGTTGCTAGCTGTGAATCAGGCTAGGACCCTCCAGTGTCTAATTATCACTCACACAGAACACACGCAAAAATAATATTTTCTGAATGATGTGATCATTTCTTTTAAATTAATTATAATACTTTGTTCATGATTACTAGTTTAATGTAATCTTTGTTACGTTGTTGTTTTTATTCATTTATTTATTTAACAAGTTTAATAAATGGTTAAATAAAAGTGTTCATTGTTTTTGTTGGATGAAGTTGAGAAGACAAACCTACTACAGTACACATATCTTCAATTCAATCTAAAAAATACAGTCCATTAAAAATTCGAACTACGATGCAGTTTAAAAAGGCGGTAACACATTGTTGGCCGTCCAGAATATTATTAATGTATAATGTGAACAAAATTGGGCCTAAAACAGTCCCTTGTGGTAAACCGTAGTTAACTATTTTTTCTTTGCTAAGTGCGTTGTCTATCTTTACCACTTGTCTTCTATTTGATAAATAGTCAGCAAATAATTTTTTAGGTTCCCCACGAATACCTGCAGCATCCAAAGCCTCCAACATCTGTGTATGGCTCACAGTGTCGAAGGCTTTGGCAAGGTCAAGAAAAACGCATAGTACAGGTTTGTTAATTTCCAAGCATTTAGTTATTTCAGAAACAAGATTTCCTATATAGCATCATTTGTTGATAAACCTTCTCTAAAACCAAATTGTTTTTCTGATATGACATTACAATCATTAAAAAATTTTGATACTCTGTTTTTTAATGCTTTTTCGAATATTTTAGCTAGTACAGTTTATATATAAAAAGAAGGATTTTGAGTTTATCTCGGTGGGTGGTAAGGGTGTATTTGGTTTTGTAATATTTTTAGCATACGATTCTCCAATATTAATAAAGAAATCATTAAACGCGTCCGCAATAGTTTCAGGGGTCTTACAAGTAACACTTTTAGTGGTAACTATTTCTTTGGGTTCTTTCTTGTTACTATTTACACTAATATTTTTAATGACATTCCATAAATTTTTTGAAGTGTTCTTGTTTATGTTAATTAAGTTTTTAAAATAATTACATTTTGCGTTTCTTATCAATATTTTTAAATTTTTTTTATAATCAAAGTAGATACTTTTTTTTTGCTCATTTTGTGGATCTAATTTAAATATATGATATAATCTGTTTTTTTCATTTACTGAATTTACAATACCTGCAGTGATCCATTGTTTGCGTTTAATGTTTTCTTTTCTTATTTTTTTAGTAAAAGTATTTTTTGTTGTTAATTCCCTCAATAATGAGATACATTTACTTACTAGAGTATTAACATCTGTTATGTTATAAAAGTTATCCCAATCGTAATTATATAAATCATTTCTCAAGTTTTCATAATTTGTATAAAATATATTTTTACTTGAGATATTAATATCTGGTTTTTTTAATGTTTGAATAGGTAAACCTAGTATTGTAGCCCTATGATCAGTGATGTTGTTTTCAAATACCATTGAGAAACATTCAGTTTCGAAATTTGTAGTATTGCTTTTTATAAAAATGTGGTCAAGACAGTTACCTGTACCGTCAGGCATTATTCTTGTATTTTTGTTAATCATTGAAATAAAATTATATTCACTTAACAAATTTAGGTAGTTATTTACTGTTTCATTTGTTAATTGTTATGTTTATATCACCTACCAGAAGATGAGAAAAAACCTGTAGTTGTTTTGTTTGTTCTAGATAATTCCTGAGTTCATCTACAAAAATGCATTCACTAGCCGATGGAGACCTATATAAACTAGTTATAATTATGTTTTTATGTTTTTCAATAAATATATTTATCTGCAAAGCTTTACAATAACCAATAAAAATATTTGTATAAGAATAATCAAAAGTTTTTTTTAAATAGACTACGACTCCATCATTTTTGTTAAATTCCCCATCATTATATAACATTTCATAACCTGGCAACTGGAACAATTCATTTAGGACAATGGGGCTTTGCAAGGTGTTAAATATATTCAGAAAGATTGAATAAATTATTTTTGTGTAATTTCATAAACAACATGTTTTTTTAGGGCGTTTTTTTTTTGGATTTGCGGAGTTTTCGAAACTCTAGAGCCATTTTCCCACCCTTCCACAAATTCCACATAGCTGAGATTTTCGGAGGTAAATGTACCTATGAATACCTGCAAATTATAGACAGACAGGTTTGATGTCTAGGTTTGGCAGATGTTAGCACATTTGCAAGTTTTAACTTGTCCGTGCTCACATAATTATTAAATATCTAAAAATTATCAATATCGTCCGTGAATTTAATTTATTTAGCATTATTTACCTCATCTTGCATTCTTTGTCCACCATAACATACCATGAGCAATCCATTGAGCCAACCAAGGGCTAGAAAAAATGTTGAGAAATTTTTTGTCTACGAAAAAATAAAAGAATGAATAAGTAAATATTTGGGTGTTGGCTTTAAATAACTAACTCTTAAAAATGCATACATCCCGTATCCCATAATAGCTGATGTCATAACCATGTGGGTGAACATAAAAACACTGTAAATTTCATTTACAAGTTCTGCAAGTCTAAAAATTAATTTACTGAAAAGATTTTCTCTTGATGAATGGATGCAAAATTAGGAATTACGTCAATAAAACAGTCAAAGAACTAAACCAAATGGATTCTACTGAGGGTTCTCTAATTGCCTGTGATGGCATCTTTATTTTAAAAATAACTCAATTTCATTTCCATGGAGAGTGAGGCCCTACTAGTGAAAATTTTGTGAACAACTCTCAAATACTCCTCATTCAAATTTATAGTGATTAAAGAAAAATCATAAGTCAACCGATAAGTTTGTAAGCTAAGAAACGAATCAAACTGGCCATTTTAGTATTACCCTATGGTGTATTTATGATATTTGACGGCAAAATTAAATTTCATTCGACTTAATGTACGATCTTCCTCTTCTAGCGCCTTAGTAAATAAATAAGAAACATGTTTCAGTCTTATAACGACATGTTCCACAGATTCCACAACCATCCAAGCGCAAAGTCCGACGAAACTGTATATGTACTCTGCACAAAAGAGTTGCCAAATCAGATAAAATTGTCTAACAGGAGTAAAATTAATGTCAAAAGGCATCCAAGCGTATGTGTATAGTCCACAAGTTTCATGAATGTCTTTTTCTTCATTTTCTTGATGACATTGCCTTACTTTCACCATGTTTGATCCAGCCATACTAAAAAATTTCAATCTATATAGTTTGATACGTATAGAAACGTTTAGAAAAATTAATATACGAATTGGTTAAATGTCCGTTGCATCATCCAGCAGTTTATCTTAATACTCTCATTACCTTTCTAGAATTAAACACTAATCGCCTAGTGAAAATACGTAATTGAGTGGTAAGCTAAGCAGCGTTTTACAAACATGGCAACCAGCTAAAATTTCATTCCAAAACAAAAAGGAGTCATAACCATACTAATCAAGGTGCCAAGACTTGCCTGTTCTAGACAAACTAGAAACTAGAAAGAAGATGATCGGAAAACTCCCCTAACCAAGGGCAGATACTAGTGGTACCAAAGCATAAGAACTACTGGGAGAATACATTAAATGACCGTGCCACATATGAACAGCAGACCTGTTAACGATGAACAGGAGCCAGTTGAAAATGGATACGGGACTAGTTATAGGTCATGCATCAGTAAAGGGACACTTTAATAAAATGGGACTAACAGACTACGTGGCAACGAAACGACTACGTGGCAACGAAACAAAAACATTATCACACGTATTGTGCAAATGCGAAGCGTTAGATCGCATATTATAAATCTATGGAAAACCAATAGGTGAAACAGCACTAGACAGCTCACATCCAGTAAAAAACGTGTACAAGTTGGTGCAATGTATAGAAAGTGGGTGCTATGACAAAAATGAGTTGTAAGCTTAAATACAATGGTACAGGTGCAGCTGCAGGTGGCAGGTGGATTTGATTCGTCTCAGGGTAAATCCCACACTCTATCCGTAAAAGGATTTTTCCAAGTCGATAAAAAAACGTGGAACGTGTGTTTTGTCAGTTACAGCAAAAGTTTTTTTTATATTAACAGATGTAGCTATTTGTTCTGTTTGGTATTCCTTTTCTTTTATAATAATCCCCCTTTTGCCGCGTTGGCTGGGTGGATCGTATGATATACTTTAAATCCTTTAAACTCTTTTGGTGTTGCAGAAGTCCGTTGGCATTCCATTCTAGAATTCTTAAGTGTTTATCCATTTCTGGTTTTAGGGATTGCACCTTGAGCGCGTTTTTCTAGATTTAAAATACGCTCATCCATCTTGTTTAGTTTGTCCAAGATTTGTTCGAGCATATTGTCAATATTTGTACTTATTGTACCTTGGTGTTGCGGTTTTTTGTTAGTTTGAGCAGTATTTTGTATTATTGCTTGAATGTAGGCTTTATTTTGGCTATAGTCCTGACCCTGTTTTGGAGGTTCTTTACTGTCTCTGTTTTCTCGCTGGAGTCTAGTAGGCAGGTTTGTTTTGTTCAGTTGTTTATTTTTAATTTTTTGAATTTCTTTGGCTACCACGCAGCCTCGATAGTTCGCTGGGTGACCTTCTCCACAGTGAACACATTTTGGGGTAGCTTATCACAATCAACTGTGAGATGCCTTTCAGTGCATCTCACACATCTGGGTTCTTTAGCGCAATATTTCTGGGTGTGCCCATAAGTTTGGCATTTTTTACATTACGGGACTAATTTACCTAGTTTTTCTAATTGGATGAATTTGAACTCTTATTCCTAATATGCCAGTTATACTGAATATTTTATTAACATCTTCATTGTTGGTGAACGACAACATAAACATATTTAGAGGCTGTTTTGTTTTGTACTTCAGTTTTCTAGTAACTTCAATTATTTTATATCATCTTCTTTTCATTTCCTGGATTATTTCTTCAGGATTACCTACATGAGTGATGAAGATTGATTGTCATTACCTTAATTGGACGGTTTTGTTTATTCTCATAGGAGTACCATGAGTATTCCTCGTTATTCAGTGTCCTAGTGAGAGCGTGATGGCATTCTTCATTCGGAACATTAATTTTTATATTTTTATCATTGATTACTTTAATTTGGAATCCACTGATTATTTTAGCTATGAGTTGATGGAGTGTATTAAAGTATGTTATTCCGTCTACTATTATAGGAGGCGGTTGGGGTACGTTTTTAGTTTTTGGTTGATCTTTTTCTGGGACCTTTGGACTTTGTTGTGAAGGAGAGAGTGACATATCCATTCTTCTTTTTTTTCGGCTCTTCTTCCTTATCCATTCAGTCTCTTCTGCGAGTTCTTCTTCATCAGTGAAGTATTGTTCTGGGCTTATTTCCTCTTTTTGTGTTGTAGAAGTATTTGCCAGACTTTTTTCTAACCCTGTATACTTATTTAGCAGGTCTGAGTGATCTTTTTGCATTTGTTCTAATTGCGTTGTATAGTATTTAACTTGTTTATTAAACAACTTTTTTCATATTCGGAATTTTTCCAAGCACTGTATAGTGCTTGTTCATTTTGCGATCTGGCACTATTTTCCTGAAACAGTGCACTATTCTGTTGACCAACATCCACCATCGATACCCTAAACATAGGTACAGGCGATTGTTGGTGCATTGTACCACTTTATTTATTGCAACACGATAATTCACGGCCGATAGTAGATTTTAACTTTTGTTATCGTATCGAAAGCGCTTACGAACACTTATTTACACTTCAAAGGTAAAATGAATACAGCAAAAGTAATAGTGTTAAATCTAAATAATTATATATGACATGAAAATTTGCCTTATTGATTTTATAAACAAATTACTGTTTTATTTACCTGGAAAGTATTACTATTTGCAAGTAAACGAGATGTATTTTTGCATATTTATTGAACTGGTTGTTTGTTTCTTCAAAATTTAACGGTTTTTCGAATTCTTTAAAATTCGAAAGTCCCCTGTAAAACTGTATTACTACGTTCATTTTTGTGAAAAAAGAAAACATCAGTGCATAACCTGTCAACATAGCTACCACATAAGCAATGTCGAGTTCGATGTGGTTGAAAGCTTTAGCTGCAATAAAAAGTCAAGCTTAATGAAAATTCGGGAATATTTCTTTACTTTAGACTTTAGAGACATCATAGTTTCATCAAATCATAACATAATACAAACAATTAACTTCTCCCAGAATAGACTAATAG
Organism: Crepidodera aurea; assembly: GCA_949320105.2. Taxonomy (NCBI): domain Eukaryota; kingdom Metazoa; phylum Arthropoda; class Insecta; order Coleoptera; family Chrysomelidae; genus Crepidodera; species Crepidodera aurea. Next base: position 59,737,120 of record OX439473.1, on the reverse strand, counting down.
AGCATAATTGTTACCTTTTATATTGCTGATAAGATGGAGAATGCTACCAACTAATATCAAGGAACTGCATAGAGCCCTAATCACAAATTTAATATAAAATAATTTTCCAGGTTTTAAAAATTCCTCGTTTTGTGGAAATCCACCGTAAAATTGAAAAATTTTTATAGAGGTGGGCATACAAACAATCTCAAAATTTGATTCCACATTACCCTTTGTCAAAATATTATTATATTTCTTCATGTTGCATAGATCGTCTTGAGCACAAAATGTTGTTATCATTTTATTTATATAGTCTAATAAATTATTAAAATCGCAACAACGTTGCAATTTTGCCATTTTTAAGGCGTAACTGGTTTGTCAATACCACACAGGGTAGTTAAAGATGGAATTACAGGTAAAAGAGGACGCTACTCGAGTATGCCGAACTTTTTTTAGGCTTTATGATTAAAGAAAACAAAAGGAGGGTTAATATTTTAATTAGAGTATTTAATTATCATATTTTGCGCATTCTGCTAACTTAACAGTTTTTGGTCTCGGAAACCCAGCGTTTGGTAGTGTAGTCTTTGAAAACTTATTAATGGCTGATAAAAAAAGGTAATTACAAATTTTCTGCTCCGCGAAATTTCGCAATAATGACTGTTCTGCCAGCTTTAACTTAAGTGAGCAGAACATGAGCGAAAAAGTTGTTGAAACAATTTTCTTTTCACAGTTATTAACGGCTCATTAAAGGCTCTAGGAATACAATAATCGTGAATTTCAGGGTCGATTTATTTCTTTGCGAAAACGGAAAAAGTCACGACGTGGGGGTAAGGTCTGCGGAGCATGGTGGAATAGTATATTCTGTAACCACGAATGTCGGATTTTCATTCCAACAGAGTAACAGACTGTACTTTCTCCACGGCCACAGAAAGTATAAATTAAATATAGTAAAATGAAACCTCGATATCTCAATATTGTGTAAGTAGTATTTTTATATTCAAGCTTGGATTTTTGCGATAGCAAATTTTGAGTTATATTTTCGGAATATTTTTTTATTTCTGGAGGAGTATTTTCAAATTCTACATCTGAATCGTTTGATTTTCTTCTCCTTTTTAATAAATTAAAAGTTTTTACAAACCAATATTAAGACCACGTCAACTAATACTGACAGTTAATTTGACCATGAATGTCAAACCTTATTTTTGTAAACAATCACGGAATACAGATTCTATCTCTAGTGATAGAATGTAATACATATAAAATACATAAGAGACAAATGTTTCAGAATTTTCTTTCAATCTCAAGAGCGAGAATGTTTCTTTTCTGTTATTATAAGTGGTTTCAGAATAACTACATTCAGTAGTGGTCGTGGAGAAAAACGATTTTAACACTGAAAACCAGCATTTGGTAGTGTAGTCTTTGAAAACTTATTAATGGCTGATAAAAAAAGATAATTAAAAATTTTCTACTCTGCGAATTTTCGCAATAATGACAGTTCAACTTAAGTGACCAGGACATGAGTAAAAAAATTGTTGAAACAATAAAAATTGCAAACACGAGTCGCGAGTTTCGGTACTGTAGTCGTTGAGAACTATGAAATTTCCGCAGTAATGTAAATTTTTGTCTATATAAGGGGTACAATTTAGGATAATGAACCGCCAAGGTGTACGCAAGCTAGAAAACGCTGAGACCTTACCACCACGTCGTGACTTTTTCCATTTTCGCAAAGAAATAAATCGAGCCTGAAATTCGCGATTAGTGTATTCATAGAGCCTTTAATGATCCGTTAATAACTGTGCAAAGAAAATTGCAATTTTTATTGTTTCAACCACTTTTTCGCTCATGTTCTACTCACTTAAGTTAAAGCTAGCAGAACAGTCATTATTGCGAAAATTCGCGGAGCAGAAAATTTTAAATTAGCCCATTTAAGTAGCCTTTAGTGAGCCTTTAATTGTCCATGTATTGATTTTTAATTCTGCTGACTTTGTTCTGCTTGCTTAAGAGACGTAATTAAAACTCAGACTAACCAAAAACTGCATAGTAGATAAGGAACAATACATTCGTTTTGATCATGAAAGGAAAATGTGAAAAGCTATTTTAGAACAACTTGTAGCAGTTGTTTTTTTGCTCGACAATGCTTAGTTTTTAGAAAATATTGTTCAAAATTGTGTGTTCCTAACTGTGGAAATGGTGTGGCTCCATTAATTTGAAACTAACTTACAAAATGAAATGTTTTTAGTTTAAAGAATTCAAAATATGTTTATAATATATTAGATTGCACTCTATGTAATGCTACGATGATTTGACGTAATTTTCCAGACATTTTGACAATGTGTTTGCATTTTTCTACACATTAGCTAATTTTTTTGTCACTATCAACCTCAGTAGATATGAAATGTTACTATAAATCGATTAAGAATGATCCCTGACACGTATAATTTTTTAAAAAAGTTGTTAACGATCTTATGAAGAAGCAACGTTTCATATTTCATTTTTCAAAGTTAATTAATTATTTATTAAATCATTTTAATACTTTCCTTTACGTTTAAAAGTACTTAAAACAATAATTATTCTGTTTTGTCACCTTGTATATCTATGAACATTTTAAGGTATAATTTAAAATTGAAATCTCAAACATTATTTACGATATATTCACTGTCACAGCCTATAATCAACCAAAGTGTTGGAATGGCACCTGTAATTTATTGGGTTTCTAAAATAAGACACCTATAATTTTCTCTAAGTCCTCATTTTTCAAAGCTCATTTTATATTCTAGCAGTCCTCCTCAAAGATTTTTATAAATAATTTATTTATTTTAATTTCAGAGTAAAATATAGCAAATACGTCCTTTCTGATTTTGTAAAACTCTAGCGTATGTAGGTAATCTAAATGTCAGGAATTATTTCATCCAACCATCGGTTTTTGTAGAAAATTAATTTTTCTATCTCTCTGTTTCTTTATGAAGTTCTAAATATTTGGTATGCATACGGATAAAAGTTACATGTAAATTTTTCATGTCTACACAAAATAAGAATAGGTTTGCATATTTATTCTTACAAGTATTAGTCCTTCTTTTCTTGCCATGTGGAAGTTTTAGACCAGAGCCAATCATTTTTGAACCAAAAAAAATTCTTAGCAGTATGTTGTGGATGGTTGAAAAATTTTGGGTAAATTATAAGTAAATTAAAAAAAATCAAGACTACTCAGCCGGGTTTGATCCCACAAGAAAATATTCTTACCAAAATTCTTACCTGAAACCGATAACTCAATTAGTTCGCGAATTATCGCGATTAGAAATTGCAAATTAATTATTTTTGTGAATAAAAGGGTAGATAATAACGAGTACTTTTAAGTTCTGGAGGGAGTGGGTGGTGGGACAATCAGGGGGGGGAGGTATGGGGGGAAAACAAATATTATTGTAACTTCTGTATTAATTGAGCTAGCGTAATCAGTCGAAGCTCAAATTGTTCACTTTTTTTTCAAGTTTTCAAGTTCTTTAGATAGAGGATTTCCCCCTCCTCCACCGCCGTCTGGGTCGAACATTTCATGCAGGAATGATAAGGGGATCTGACTTTATCGATTGGGAAAAAAAATTTCTCGATTTCATCAGTCTGTTTTCTAGCCGGTTTTTTGGCCAGATCCATTAATAGAAAAAAGTTTAATTTAAATGTTGTAGAAAATCAAAACAACTAAAACTTGTTTATTAATCATTTTTAACGTAACCTCAAAATTATCGAGAAAAACGCTACAAATATACAAACATATCTTCATCCTGTACTTGAACCCAGTTCATTTACCAACAATCGAGTTACTCTAAAATAAATAAAACAACATGTTGGTTGCTTCTAAAATCTACATTTATTTAAACATATTTTACTTTTATAATTTGTTTTATAGTGATTATAATTCATTATATATTCAGCCTTACTTCTTTGGTTAACTTAGGCGTTTCTGTTTTCTCCCTGTTTCATCAAAGTAATGTAAGAATACGATGCTTTTAGCACCTAAAATAAATTTGATTTTTAACTTAAAATATAAAAAATTGTATAAAACAATTCTTAAATAATAGTATATTATGGGACAAGTGGTTGAAATAAAATTTCAACGTCGAGAGTGGTTCTTGTATACATAGTACAGCATACCGTAACCAAAATAGCCTGTTATCGCCACAAGCTTTTTTAAAGCATAAATCGATAGATTTGCACAAATACAATAAAATTTTCTTATGGTAAAAAGTTCTACAGTTACACGGTGGTCCTCTAAAAGATTTTCCGTTTGCAAAAAAAAGTGGTCTAATTTTGTTATCGCCACACGTCCGTTCTTGATTTATTATTATTAATTATGTAAAAACATGCATGAGTTCACGAAGAAAGGACATTTTACACCGCCCGCAACTGCACCAATAGATGTTAAAGTTGCAGAAAAAAAGGGCCTAAAAAAGTTACAGCCACAAGGTTTTTTTTTCTTTTTAAATTATAAAGAATATCATAAATATTAATAAAAAATATCGAACAGACATTTTCTACCGCCCGCAACTACAGGAAATTAAATATACCGGATGACCCAAGGGTGTGTTTATGCTCCATAACTTTTTTTCTACCCAAGCTATCGGTTTGATTTTTTTTAAACGATAGGACCGACAATGAAGCACATTCTAAAAATATTTTTATTTATATACAGTATGTCCCAAATCCGATACACAACTAAGTTCTGTTTTTTTAATGGGCAACCTCCCATTTTTGTTACATTTTTAGATTCGCCATTAAATTGTCGATATAACGCACCCGGGTTTCTTAGACTTATCTGCAATAGTTTTTGACTTATGTCAATTTATGTGTCAAAATAGCGTCGTGCAGAGATCCACAAAAAAATTCAGAATTTCAGTACTGTTCAATATAGCTCAACTTTTTTTCAGTCAATTCCTTAAGCTTTAGCGCATCTTTCGAGATGTAGGCGAACTCGGAGTCGATGTTCTATCGCCTACTACGATTTTTGGAAAATGACAAATTATAAATAGCAATAACTCGACTTTTTCAAATGCATCACCCTATATTTTATTACATCATTGCTTGGCATTGGGCATTTTTTAAGAGCTTTTTGCTGATATAGGGTTTGTGGGGTTTATTTAGTAAAACTTGCGAGATTTATTGCAAAATAAGAAATGTTGATGGTTTATTCGAGAAAAAAAAGATTCATACAATTTTGAAAAGAAAATGTTTCAACAAAATGAAATTGTAATAGAAACAGAAACACATTACAGACTAAACAATTGTAGTAATACAAGAACATGAAAGAAAAATCACTCAGTCGCCTCTGATAATGACGTTTCTATAGTTGTCAGAAAAGAAAACATTGTTGTATACCTGCATGAAATTATTTCGATTTATTATTAATTTCGCCTTAAAATTTATAAAATGAATTCCGTTAAAAAGTGCATATTCTGTGACAATGAAAGTGGAATCGAAAAAATTGTGCTATTTAAGCCAAAAACGCTTGACAAGTGTAAGATAATTATAGCAGCACGTAAATCACGTGATCTGGCTAATGATGATCCTGATTTCTCACAGGAAAACTGCATGGAAAAGGTTTATCATAGCAAATGCTATAAGAGATATACATCGTATAGAATTCCAAAATTCCAAAGAAATAGAAGATGCTGACTACGAGGAAGAAACAGATAGTGAACTATATGGGTGATTGTCATGAAATGGGGGTTTTTGTCGCCTCCGTAACCTGTCCATTTTCCGCTTTTACGTCACGGCACTACGTTTACGGAAAAACAGTGCATTATTGCCGCGCGCCTAGGGTCTCAAACGATAGCAGCAGTGTTCCGAAACTGATCATCAGGGAATCAGATGATAACCCACCCTGCGTCACCCCAATGGCTCAGATAAACCTCCAGGGTCTTCATTTTGTAGATTAAAATAATTACCTTTTTTTTTATTTTCCTCCCATCAAAATATAAAAATTCTCGCCTATTAAGATTTAGAATATTATGTTCATCATAAAAAACAAGCATAAATGTTATTGGATTAATAAACAACGCGGGACTCCGCTTACATTATGAAATAGAATTCCATTGATTTTGTGTCGCCTCCGAAGCCATATAATTTCTATATAAACTTCTCACTGTCTATTCCTCGTGTGTATTTATGTGGAAATATACAGAAAGTACTTCACCAGCAAATCTCAAAAACCCCCAATTCTTTTCGAGTTGGTACCACCATCCACACAGACAGAAACCAAACTCAAAAGGGTGAATCGCGTCTTTCACTTGGGGGGGGGGACATCCAACATCACCATCGCGTTCAGCATCCTCGAAAACGAAGGTATACATTAGTTTTGCCGATGAAAGTCACGATTCACCCTTTTGGGGGTGGTTTTTGGCCGTTTGAGGGGTAGCAAACTCAAAAGAAATTTTAACCCCCGCCATCGTGTTCAGCATCCTCGAAAACGTACTTTGGGTGTATTACAAATTAATTATGTTTCTCGTGGTTTTTTCCAACTCTCAGAATGCACTAAAAGCATCAATACGCACGACGCAAGTGGTACGAAACGCCACTGTCGCATTCAAATTACTGATGGAGGTAGCTGTCTTCAGCATTGAATACTGGGCCCAAAGTGTTGTGGGTTTCATCTTTTTAGCTAATTCTGCAAAATATGCACCAAAGACCTCTTCCGAAAATGAATTAGTTCCTTTTTTAGATCTTCAATCCATAAATTTTTTATAAGTAAAATCATAAACATGTTTTGATTTGGCAGGAATTAAATTTGAAAATGCATTTTCAGCCTCTTTTATAATTTCCTCTGGTTCTATATCACTATTATCCATACTGGTATCACTCATTTTTACAAATTAAAACTATAGGCATCTGAAAATAAGATGACAGCGCCACGGTGACTTATATTGGAACCCTTTTCACAGACATTGGCTCTTTGTTGTGATTTGTTTGTGTATGTCCGATATTTTTATTTTAACATTTTTTACCATTTATTAAAGACTAATTTGTGTGAAAAATGTATTATTAGTTATTATTTATCATATAGGTAAGTAATCTTTTTCATTTCATGTAAAAATAAGCATTTATTTTGAAGTTAAAGTTGCCTTTCTAATTCACAATCTAATCAGTGTTTTCTTATATTTAAAGATTTATGGAGGTACAAATACATCTAGATGTGTATATGAAGAAGAGGAAGTTTTAAATGGTGGTCATATAATTGTGTGGTCAATTAGATTCTATTAGGCGAAGCCAAAGTAAAAACATCTTTATATGCGGTTTGTGTTTGCAAACAAGTTATTTGAAATCTGATCCACATAAAATAAGAGGCCAGCTTAATAATATGAGGAGCTCATATAAGGCAGGAAATGGTGGGAAGTAAGTGCAAACATATTTCTGCACTTCTAATTACGTTTAAGACGTTACAGCAATTCAAAATACTGGAAATTGATTATGATTAGGAGTTTACTAAAACTACGCTATGGACAGTAAAATATAACTTCTTAATAAAAATGATTCATAATTTATGTATGTAACAAATAAATATATTACTTATAAATAATTTCATTTTCCCAACATTTTCAATAAAACATTCCCATTTTCTACAATTTTATTTTAATAGCATTGCAAGTATTGCTTTTAATATAACATTCCCTAAAAAAATATTGACAAAGGTTATACGATAGTTGTATAAAATAAATAAGGCAAATAATTTATTTGAACTGCTTCCACAATTGTATCCAAAATCTGAAAACTTAAAGTTCCAGTAAAACTGTTAAGAACACTATCTGTTTTTAAGAGATCACTCAATATTGAAATTTTTTAAGTATTTACTTGCACCTCAAAATCACGAAACTTAGTGGGTCCTTCATACTGATCTTGCTCATTTAAGAGCATTAGCAGGCTTTGTGCACCTTCCAAATCATCGTTAGTACGTTCAGGCCCTAGTTCTTCATTGCACTGACAGTCTGTGAAATCTATAATTTTAACAGTATTTCTCCTGTTTAACCTTTCACTTCTTTCAGCGGCTTCTCGTTCTGGTTCTGTAGTTTGAACTAATGAAATCGACAAATTCTGACTGGGAACAGCTGTCAGCTTTAAACTTCTTCTTCTTCCTATGGCATATAATTATTTATTTGCCTCTTCGGAAAAAATCGTCATCAATAAAATGTTTTGAATAAACGACCATATACTTAGTCACAACTTTTCCAATTTTAAGTCTTAACGCCTACACATCCATGTGGGGCATCCTAACTCAGATTCTACTTTCACGCGACATTTTCCAGCCTCTGGGAACAAATGGAAACTTAAATCCGTGTTTGTTTTCGCCCATGAAGAACACTGAGGTACGGAACAATATGAATTACTCATTCTTATTTGAAAAAACTACACTACACAACTGTTTTTTACAAGCAAATATAAAACGACCTATTCAAGTACAAAACAATAAAATGAATGTCTGTGAAAAGGGTTGCATTTGCCACCACGAGAGGGCGTATTAGTTATTTTGATTCGCCTATATCCTCCAGAAAATTACTGACAGTGACATTTCTCTTATTAATATTTGAATGTCAAATTACATAAAATCGTCGAAATCGCGGTAGTCTGAGAATTTCAATCACTAGTGGCTGAAATTCAATTTCAACCATCGCAATCAAATTGAAAATGATACATTTCAATGTCATCTTTAGAAAAAATATATTAATCTTGTATAGGTAATCTTACTCCAAGAAACATTGGATGATCCATTATTCCAAAAGAAGCTGCTCTTAAAACCATTTGCTTCCGACATCTCATCAGAACGAATAGAATATCCCTCCTTAAATCGACATCACAGTCTATCCAATTCGCATTATAAACTGCAAATCTTACCAGTTCACTCTAAAAGAAAACTAAAATTCAGTAAGAATTCCATGTTGCCCTGTCCCCTTCATTTTTCTACATTATTTATCAATTGTTAACAGGCAGATCTAGTATCTAGTAAAAATGTTTTTTTTTACTTACTTCATCTTGTATTCTTTGCCCACTACGGCAATCCATGAACAATCCTACAAGCCAACCAATTGCCAGTAGAAATGACGATAAATTTCTAGACTAAAATTTCATAAATAAATTTCATAAATACATACAAAAAAAATAAAATTAAAATAGATTATTTCCATATATTAAACGAGGCTGTATTTATATAAGTTATGGTGTTGTGAGGTTTTTCACACAACTGTAAAGCAAATGAGCCACCAATTATCTGTAAATCTCCCCCACACAAGCTCTGTTTCCGGAGTTCACTCGTAAGGCGGTGAATAACATTCTGTTTTACCTCTTTTGGAGTCAGTAAATTATTTAAAAACTTAAATTTATGGTAATTGCAAACAAGTACATTATAACTGCAAAATTTTGAAGAAATTACTTTAGGATTCTCTTGATCTTCCTCATGAATCGTTTTTTTCTGGACACTGCCTAAATTTTAAATTAAACAAAAATAAACAATTTTTAAAATGTTTTATGTATCAAGTATCCCATATACAGGGTGACCTAGGATATACAGGGTGACCTAGGGGTGTGTGCATGCTCCATAACTTTTTTTCTATCCAAGCTATCGATTTGAAACGATATGACCGACAATGAGGCACATTCTAAAAATATTTCTATTTATATACAGGACGTCCCAAATAAGATACACAACTAAGTTCTGTTTTTTTAAATGGCAACCCCCCATATTTGTTACATATTTAGATTCGCCATTAAATTGTCGATATAACGCATCTAGGTTTCTTCGACTTATTTGCAATAGTTTTTGACTTATGTCAATTTATGTGTCAAAATAGCGTTCTGCAGAGATCCACAAAAAATTTAGAACTTCAGAACTGTTCAAGATAACTTATCAACTTTTTTTCCAGTCGATTCCTTAAGCTTTAGCGCATCTTTCGAGATGTAGACGAACTCGGAGTCGATGTTCTATCGCCTACTACGATTTTTTGAAATTGACAAATTACAAATAGCAATAACTCGACTTTTTCAAATGCATCACCCATATTTTATTAAATCATTCCTTGGAATTTTTTAAGAGCTTTTTGCTGATATAGGGTTTGTGAGGTTTATTTTGTAAAACTTATGAGATTTATGCAAAATAAGAAATGTTTGACGGTTTATTCGAGAAAAAAAGAAATCGAGTAGGCATCTGTCGTAAAATTTGACAGATTCATACAATTTTGAATAGAAAATGTTTCAACAAAATGAAATTATAATAGAAACAGAAATACATTAGAAAGTAAATAATTTTAGTAATACAATTTGCAAGAGCATGAAAGAATGATTATATCAGCAAAAAGCTCTTAAAAAATGCCAAGCAATGATTTAATAAAATATGGGTGATGCATTTGAAAAATTCGAGTTATTGTTATTTGTAATTTGTCATTTTCAAAAAATCGTAGTAGGCGATAGAACATCGACTCCGAGTTCGTCTACATCTCGAAAGATGCGCTAAAGCTTAAGGAATCGACTGGAAAAAAGTTGATTAAGTTATCTTGAACAGTTCTGAAGTTCTGAATTTTCTTGTGGATCTCTGCAGAACGCTATTTTGACACATAAATTGACATAAGTCAAAAACTATTGCAAATAAGTCGAATGCGTTATATCGACAATTTAATGGCGAATCTAAATATGTAACAAAAAAGGGGGGTTGCCATTTAAAAAACAGAACTTAGTTTTGTATCTTATTTGGGACATACTGTATATAAATAGAAATATTTTTAGAATGTGCCTCATTGTCGGTCCTATCGTTTGAAAAAACATTAAATCGATAGCTTGGGTAGAAAAAAGTTATGGAGCATGCACACACCCCTGGGTCACCCTGTATACAACAACAAAAAACAGATGAAGATCAATAAATGCCTTTAACTGTTACTATAAATGTTTTTGTCAATTTATGGCAAAAAATGTATAAATCAACTTTAAATCTAAGAGAAGAAATAATTTTTTTTATAAAAAACTAACCTTCATATAAGCATATACCCCATATCCCATGATAGCAGCTGACATAACCATATGGGTAAACATAAATACGCTAAAGGTCTGATTAAGTTTGTCTTCCAAACTAAAACAAATAAAAATTGGTCCCTTTTTTCATATAGTTCATTTGACCTGTGCAAGTGGAAATATTAAACAGTTATTGAGTAATTAGTTACTTTTCTTTCATTTACTAATAGTCACAAATAGTCTTGACCTAAGGTAAGCAAATTTTTGGTTGCGACGTAGTTTATTTTGTTTATTAGTGGGATCAATTTAGATCCATTCTGGAGGTTGACTATATTGACTATATTTTGGATGAGGGTAAAACAATCTCCTGGCGCCCATTTTTCTTTTTAATTAACAACATGTATCAATCCACACCCCACTTCACTGTGGTTAGCCGGCATCCAAAGCGGATAACATAATCCCACGAAGGAATATCTTTAATCGAGAATAACTCGTGGCAAATTGGCAATGTCAAAATTACCGAAAAAAAAATGTTTGTGCCATTTTTGGGGGAAAAAGTTAGTTTTTTACGATATAAATGGACCTAGAATCTACCAAAAAAATTCATATTTGGTTTACGCAGATATGAGAAATATCCTCTCATTGCAGGATTGGGGGGGGGGGGATTATGGCCCCTGGGCCGCCGTTGGTTTGCACGTATATAAATTTCAAGTCTAAAAAAAAGGAAATATACGCCGTGAGCATACAATTTTATAAATTGTGCCCGTTAAAGGTTGGCATGAACTATAAACTTAAACACCCATTTCTTACCTCAAAACAGATACGTGATATTGTACAGCAAATTTAAACTTCTGCCTCTTTCTTATCGGATTTTTTTCTTCTAAAGCTTGATGAAACAAAAAAGAAACATGCCTAATTCTAGTAGCTAGATGTTCGACACTTTCCAATACCATCCAAGCAGCCAATCCAGCCATCATATAAACATAGTCGGCACCGAAGAGTTGCGCAAAAAGATAGAGTTGTTTCACAGGAAAAAAATCTATGTTAAAAGGTATCCAGGTGTAGGTAAATAATCCACAAACTTCGTGAATACCTTTTTCTTCATTTTCCTCACGGCATGACTTTCCTTTGAACATATTGGAACCGAGGAGAATAAAAATTACTATGGATTGTAAGTACCAATAGTGTATTAGCGAGTATTTGTGGTATTTTTTGTTGGTGTCGTCGAAGTTGTTAGGTTTACCGAATTCTTTAAAGTTGGACAAACCTATGTAAAGTTGTACAGCTGCGTGGACTTTGGTGAAATATGAACAAATAAGACCGTATCCTGCACACATGGAGACGATGTATGTGAGATCAAGTTCTGTGTGGTTGAACGAATGATCTAAAATAGAAAATAATTAATTATAATATAAATGACCCTATAAAGGCCACCGCACACATACTCCAGTCGACAGGTTAAAAAAAGCGGGGTTAGGCGGAAAAAGATCAGAAGTTAGTGAAACTTTAGGATGTTGTTCAGGGATGGTTAATTAACATTTTCTCAAGTTTTGGACCTCGAGGACCCTGTGCCGGTTTTTTCGGAATAGAGCGTAGAGCTTCTTCCTACGGCAAAAGCATCCCTATACTTTTTTGTAGAGCGTTAAATTTCCTACCATTTTGACTTTTCAAACATGTTTGTATGTTGAATCGTTACCGAGATCTAGCGCTTCGAAGAAAAGGTCATTTTAAAATTTCGCTAAAAAATGCCAAAAAAATTCAGAATTCCACCTTATTTCTTCTGTTATACCAGAATTATGATGAAATTTTGTTATAATTATGGCTTAAAATCACCAATTATTGATATTAAATTAAATTAAATGATTAAATAACCAGACAAAGACTGGAATGTACGAACCGCGAAAATCTAAATTTACATTTTGTCGCCTTCTTACGCCAAAACCAATAGAGATATTAAAAAGCGCTCTTCAACAAAATATTTCTACATCCTTTTTCAATATTTCTTCTTGCAAAAGTGAAAGATGTAGAGTTGTTAGTTTTAGAGAAATAACCAGACAAAGACTGAAATGAACGAACCGTGAAAATCTAAATTTACGCTTTGTCGCCTTCTTCCGCCAAAACCCATAGAGATATTAAGAAGATGTCTTCAACAAAACATTTCTACATCCTTTCTGAACATCTCTTCCAAAAGTGAAAGATGTAGAGTTGGTGATTTTAACCAGGAACCATAATTACAACAACATTTCATCATAATTCTGGTATAACAGAAGAAATAAGGTGGAATTCTGAATTTTTTGGCATTTTTTAGCAAAATTTTAAAAGTGACCTTTTCTTCGAACGAATTAACATACAGAATAGTCAAAATTATAGGAAATTTAACGCTCTACAAAAAACTATAGAGATGCTTTTGCCGTAGGAAAGAAGCTCTACGCTCTATTGCGAAAAAACCGGAGGAAGGTCAAAAAACTTTTGCACAGGGTCCTGGAGGTCCAAAACTTGAGAAAATGTTAATTATACATCCCTGAACAACATCTCAAAGTTTTATTAATTTCCGACCTCTTTCTATCTGAAACTACCTGTCGAAGTCCATCCCTCTGCATGCATATGTTTTGAAATCGTTCCGAGGGCAATTTTTTGAACGTCCGCATGCATACTTTTAGTATCGCGCATACGTTAGGAGCGCTAATAAGGTTTGTATTAATATGTTTCCTTGTGTTGCGTTTGTTATTTTTGTTTTTATATTACTTAGTCAGTTTTATTGTAATCGACATGGGACAGTTAATAGAAGCAGTGAGAAGTCACCGTGTTCTTTGGGACCCACATTTGCCTCGCTCCAGTTAGTGGTTTTTTCCTTATGTCTTCTTCAACGAACTCTAACACTTGGTTGATTAACAAATTCTTCTTCAGATAGTCTAAAATAACCTTCAAACCTTCAAAGGATGGTTCCAAAGTCGTGTGATTTTTTTTGAAAAAAATTATGGAATATTTTCTAAATTTATTTAAACATTGTCTTAAACCAATTCATCTATAGTGGAGAGGGATGGTGGTAAACTATGTACGAAGGGGAATAATCTGTCAACGATATAGGTACAGATGATAGTTCGTGTTATTTATGTTGTATTCAAATAGGTAAGAAGTTAAATAGACAAACAGATTTATTATTGTAGTGTACTATGTTTAGATGATATTATAAAAGTTTTAAAGAAATACTTTCAATCATTACAGTTTCGAGCCATTTTTTCCATGCAGTCTCCGTGGAGCAGTAGATTTTTTAATTAGCTGACGATGTCTAAATTTAAGAAGGAGCCTACAAGTGAAGAAATGGACGACATAATGTACCAAGGACTACATTGCGGAGGAAAAATTCGTGGTATAGAAACTGAAGTGGACATGGAAACACAGCTAGAGAGCTTGCAAATAAATAAGAGACATCATATGAAAGACTTGAATGCACGACTAGTATCCCTATCAGGAAAGGAACTCCTTACAGAAAGTTTAAAATTCCCACATAGATAATGATTTTTCTAGAGGATTCATAAAATACATCTCGATCTACCTTACAGAAAACCGCAATCAAGCAGTTTAGTGCGATTGGTAGCCCTTAATAGCCCTAAATTTGAAAAATTCGATGAAGAATCCGGAAGGATATTATTCTTTTCATACTTATAATGTCATCAGCACTAACGAAACTTGTCTTCATTTTTTCATTATATTTTAATGTTGAAATTAAGTCATTAGTCATTAGTATATTCCTTCATTTGGTAAAAACTCCTCTCTATTGAGCTAGTAGCAGGTATCGGTAGTAAATCTCGAGCCATTTTAGATAGTGTTGGGATTTTCAAATTTTACAAATTTTTCTTAATCCGTATCTGGATTTTAACTGTAGTATAGTCCTTACATTATACGATTGGGCTACTAAAAAATGATACCTGTACCAAATATGAAAGAAATCTACCAGGTATTTCGAAAGTTACTGCTTGTGAAAATGAAAAAAATGCATTTGATATAATTTGACGTTAAAACTCCAGCAGTAGAATGGGATGTGCACTTAAAAAAAATTTTCACTTTAACTCATTTTCCTTCTTTTCAAATATCCATTCCAATTTTAAAAAATCTGATATACAGGGTGTTGTTTTATGGAGTTTCAAATTTTGCAAACTCTTCTTAATCCGGATCTGGATTTTAATTATAGTTCTTACACTATAGGATTGGGCTATTAATACACTATACCTGTACCAAGTATGAGAGAAGTCTACAGGGTGGTTCTAAAGTTACGGCTTATCAAAATATTGGCCGAAATGAATGAAACACCCCGTATCTCGGTTATTAAAGGCCCATTAACCAAGGTTATTTGGAATCACGTAAGTACCCTCTATTTACAGTTAACGTATGTCGGTTTAACTTTGTTTGTAAGAGTCTTTTAACGTTAAGTGTTGATTAAAAAAAAGACAATGTATTTAGGTGGGAAATAATTTAAAATTTGAATAGGTAGGTAAAGTGTGGATGTATGTGTGAATGTTGTTCTATAGTAATTAAATAAATTTTGAAACAAAAAATAATCGTTCCATGTTTATGTTTAATATTTTATTTGATAAAATTAAAGATTTAAAATTTTATAGCGTATATAATTTTGGTAAAATATAAAAAGATTACAAGGGAAGATCAACAATTATATAATTTTTGTTATACTAAAAGAGAGTTGTACTAATTATTATTTGAAATTAATAGAAAATACAGTTCTATGGTCTATTTTTATGTATGAGAGAGTAATAAAACAGCATTTCTAATGCAAAACTTAGTACGGTCATTTTAAATATTTTTACGGAATAATCTAAATATTTCCTAAAATTGTCATAAATGTACCTGAGCTAATACAAGTTTTGGGTCTTTTATTGGTCTTTTATAACCATAAGCTGTACAGAACAATAGAAAAAGGTTTGGACAGGCCAAAAGCCCTGTGTATTAAAGATAACATAGCCGTATCTTAAGATTATTTTCAATAAGTACCTATTTGCCAATTTTGTTTTATTTTAATTCCAAGAATTTCTTACAGTAATCGAATTATAAGTAGATAAATCCCTTACCAACAAATTTCATCGAAAATGCGATTGTAGGTTTTCCATTTAGTAAGGAGGTCCAGTTGTATATTCTTGACAGCTTACTAAATGTCGTTTAGTTGCAACATACAAGGTGCAGTGTGCAGTCTATTGTGAATTCTAGTGTGATCATGGAAAATTTGGAAGTACCGCGTAAACGACAAAAAATCGGTCCTTTAACAGTTAATGAAAAAACATTAATATTTAATTGTTTTAAATCATTTACAGACAAACATTTATGTAAAAGTATTGATGACACAGTGGAATTAGTTAGTAGTACGCTTGGTGTTGGGAAATCTACGATTTACAGAGTTGTTAAAGAAGAGAAATGTGGTGAGTTTCAAACAGCACGTAAAGCTCCAGGAAAACCAAAATTTCAAATAGAAAATCATTTGAAAGAAAGACTTCGAAGGAAAGTGCATGCGTTCTTCTTTAGAAAAGAATTTCCGACAGTAGACAAAGTTCTTGCCACGGTTCGAGATGATAAGGATTACCCTGAAATGAGTCGAAGCACACTATGGAAACTTTTAAAAGAAATAGGTTTTCTATGGAAAAATCATTCCAGAAAGTCTATTTTAATAGAAAGAAGCGATATTGTAGTATGGAGAAGAAATTACCTAAGGACTATAAAAGAAATGAGAAACCAAAGAAGAAATATATTTTATTTAGATGAAACATAAATTTTGGCAAGATGAAACTGTTACAAGTCGAAGACGGGCTTTTTTAAATAATTTATCTACTGGTTTAAATCCACCATCAGGAAAGGGGCGCAGACTGATAATAGTACACATCGGTAGTTCAAACGGTTTTGTTAAAGGTGGTTTATTGACTTTTGAATCTACTCGTACCGGTGACTACCATGAGGACATGAATGCTGATGTCTTTAAAGAGTGGTTCGAACAAATGATAGATCTTCTTCCTCAGAACTGTATAATGGTAATGGATAATGCAAGTTATCACTCGAGACTTACAGAAAAAATGCCCACAACCAAGTGGTTAAAAAAAGATTTACAGAATTGGCTAAATTCAAAGAATATTAAGTTCCATCCCGGTTCTGTGAGAAGAGAACTGTATCATTTGTGTTCCCTTCATAAAGAGAAATTAAAAAAATATGAAATTGATGAAATTGCAAAAAATCGTGGGATGACGGTGGTTAGATCACCACCATATCATTGCGAAGTAAACCCGATTGAACTGATATGGGCACAGATAAAGGGAGAAGTTTCAAGAAAAAATAATTCTTTTAAAATGAGTGATGTTAAACAGTTGTTTTTGGAGGCTGTAAATAATGTGAAGCCTGAAAACTGGGAAAAGGCAATAAATCATACGATTAAAGAAGAAGAGAAAATGTGGAAGTTGGACAATATTACTGATGAAATGATCGAGCCACTCATTGTAAATATTGGTTGCGACAGTTCATCTTCTGATTTCGATTCCAGAAAGTCTATTTTAATAGAAAGAAGCGATATTGTAGTATGGAGAAGAAATTACCTAAGGACTATAAAAGAAATGAGAAACCAAAGAAGAAATATATTTTATTTAGATGAAACATAAATTTTGGCAAGATGAAACTGTTACAAGTCGAAGACGGGCTTTTTTAAATAATTTATCTACTGGTTTAAATCCACCATCAGGAAAGGGGCGCAGACTGATAATAGTACACATCGGTAGTTCAAACGGTTTTGTTAAAGGTGGTTTATTGACTTTTGAATCTACTCGTACCGGTGACTACCATGAGGACATGAATGCTGATGTCTTTAAAGAGTGGTTCGAACAAATGATAGATCTTCTTCCTCAGAACTGTATAATGGTAATGGATAATGCAAGTTATCACTCGAGACTTACAGAAAAAATGCCCACAACCAAGTGGTTAAAAAAAGATTTACAGAATTGGCTAAATTCAAAGAATATTAAGTTCCATCCCGGTTCTGTGAGAAGAGAACTGTATCATTTGTGTTCCCTTCATAAAGAGAAATTAAAAAAATATGAAATTGATGAAATTGCAAAAAATCGTGGGATGACGGTGGTTAGATCACCACCATATCATTGCGAAGTAAACCCGATTGAACTGATATGGGCACAGATAAAGGGAGAAGTTTCAAGAAAAAATAATTCTTTTAAAATGAGTGATGTTAAACAGTTGTTTTTGGAGGCTGTAAATAATGTGAAGCCTGAAAACTGGGAAAAGGCAATAAATCATACGATTAAAGAAGAAGAGAAAATGTGGAAGTTGGACAATATTACTGATGAAATGATCGAGCCACTCATTGTAAATATTGGTTGCGACAGTTCATCTTCTGATTTCGATTCTGATTTGGATTTGTAGGTAAGAAGTAGTTTTTATATTAAAATTATTATTTATGAACGTAACGTTGTTTAAAAGTCAAAGTTTAAACCCTTATACCTACATAACCCGTTTGACACAATGTTCTTAACATACCTTGTGGAAAAATAAAATATTTTAGAAAAAATTGCACTTTTTTACATTCAGCTGTTTAGAAGTTATAAGCAGGTTAATTAGGTGAAAATATAAGTGTACACCCGATATATTTATTATATTTATACAAAGGTTATTTCATACGAAAATACTCGAGGTATAACTTCACAAAATATTTTAACTGTCTACTAATACTCTCTCATACATAAAAATAGACTATAATTACAAAGGAATAGTAAAATATCAATTACAAAGAAGTAAAAATATTATTTAAAAGAACATAAATAATTAATTGAATATCTTATTATTAAAATAAAACTTTACTTATATTTTGTCAGAACCCTATAAGGTACAAATAGGAGAAAGAACCCCTGCGAATTTAAAATTAAAAATAATCTAAATTAAAAGTAAATTTTTTTAAATAATTTAATTTCTAAAATTTATTTTACAACAATATATTAAGGATCTGAAGTATTATTTTCGAAGAGATGACAGGAATGTTCAAAAATCATTTATTTTTTATATTCTTACCTTTAATATTTTTAATCAAATGTAAAGTGCTTCCTACTAAAATTACTGAAGCTGCCATTGCTGTTAATGCGAATTTAAGATAAAATATTTTTCCTGGATTTAAGAGTTTTCCTTTGGGAGGAAACACTCCATATAACCGAAAAATTTTTATAGAACCCGGCATACAGACTATGTCTTCATCAGGTTCTGTTTGCACATCTGCCTCTTTATCTTTACCGGTGTTCATGTTAGAAATTAAAAAGATTCGTATGGTCATGCTTATATAGAAAAGGATATTATTGCATAATTGATGTCTTTAGTAACTTTGAATGCACAATAATTTCATATACGTCGTAGTAGAGGTATTCAAATTATTAAAATACCATTTTAGGAAAAGTGACATGTTCCATTATGTTTTAATAAATATTTATTTCGTTTTTATACTATTTTTTTCATCATTTTTATCTAGTATCAGCCTGTCAAGGAAAATTAATGATTTCTAAAGGGGAAATTTGTAAGTACGTCAATGAGTGAGAAATAAATGCAATTGATAATTGATTAAGAATTATTCTAGCTCTATAATCAAATCACCTTCCTTGGATTTGCACCTGTAATTTGTTCACCATATTATTCAAAGGAATACAACTACATTCAAGAAAGGAAAATTTCTATTTTTAGGATTCTACGGATTTTTTGGAAAGCGGATGTTCAGAAATTATTAAAAATGTAATAATTTTTTTAATAATAATCACTAAAAAATTAAATCTTCATCGATATTGTGGTGGATTTCATCGTTGTCGGTATTGGTGTTGTGGGATTTCTCTGGGTTTTCTCGCAAATAATAATAATAGACGTCCCTCCCCCGCACAAGCTTTGCTTCTGTAGTTTACTCGTAAGAGGACGAATTGAAGGGTGTATATTATTATTATTATCACTCAGTATCTCAGCCAATTGGCTGGATAAAATTCACCCACCCCGGATGCAAGCATCAAAAGGGTTGGGCTCTATCGTCACACCTGTAAAAATTTTCTTACCGTGCGGCAAGTGTTCAGAATGACCGCTTTCTGAAGGTCGATGTAAGTGTTCTTATGAAGTCCCAGCTTAGCTAAGCTTGTTTCAAGTGATTTAGGAACAAGCCCTGTAGATGATAATATAACTGGGACTACTTCGACCTTGTCTGCATGCCACATCTGTCGGATCTCAAAAGCTAGATCTGCATATTTACTTACTTTCTCCTGATACTTATCTAAGATGTTGTTGTTATTTGGTATCGCGATGTCTACCAGAAGGACCGAGTTGATTCCTTTATCCACTACCACTATATCAGGTCTGTTATTCGTCACCTGTCTGTCGGTGATAATGGGCATGTCATAGTAGAGTCTAAATTATCAGACTGTGAAGGCTTTCACGGCCGGTCAAATTAAAATCTAAATTGGTCATTCTCAAGCACCTTCTGGGGTTGATACTTATAGTATGGAGTATAAGTATTAATAAGTCCAAACTTATTGGCTAGCTTTTGATGGATAATATTGCAGACCTGATTATGTCGATGGAGGTAATCGTTATTCGCCAATAAGCTGCACCCAGATGTTATGTGCTGAACAGTTTCCGACACTTGATCACATTTTCTGCATTTGTCCGACTTTGTGTTTGGGTCTCTAATATTATACTTTTTATAGTTATTGGTACTAACCACTTGATCTTGGATTGTACTCATGAAACCCTCGGTCTCAGGGAAGAGTTCGCCTCTAATGAGCCACCTATTAGATGACTCCATGTCAATAAGCGGCTGGTTTAAGTCGCGGTAGTGTCGACCATGCAGCTCTTTCTGGGACCATTCTTTCTGCTTGACAGCGTCTGTTTTCACTTCGATCTGTACTTCGGGCGAAGCGAGTTTAAGAGGCGAATAGTTCTTGTCCGCCTTAACAATGGTGTCATGGAGCATTGATGTTCGAGCTTTCTTGAGGAAAAATTCTCGTAAATTACTTACCTGACGAGAGTGCAAGTTGATAACATCAACTAGACCTCGTCCTCCATCTTTTCTCGCCAAACTCGTCCGAATCGTTGATGATTTTGGATGATGACAGTTATGTTTAGTCATAAGAGTACGCGTAAGTCTTTGAATGTCTTCCAGATCTGTTGCGTAGGTGTTAATTGCATGAAACATATTTCCAGCATTTAATTCAGTTTTAAGTAAGAACCTTACCCGCTGTGTAAACTGGTCCTTAATCCTGGTTTTAGCTTGGTTCTCCTCAAGCAGTCTGGCTTGTTGAAATCCCAAATATTTGTAAGACTCGCCATTCTCCATGGCCTGTATAATGTCACTGTTGGGAAGCTGAACATCGCCACCCATAATGACACCCTTCTCGATGTTCAAGATTTTGCACTTATTGAGGCCAAATTCCATATGGATGTCATTGGAGAATTTTTGCGTAATCTCCAATAACTGTCCCATTTGTTGTTGGTTTGCGGCGTAAAGCTTTATATCATCCATATACAGAAGGTGAGAGATTATTATTATTATTATTATTATTTTTTTTTTTTTTTATTATTATTATTATTATTATTATTATTTTTTTTTTTTTTTTTTTTTTTTTTTTTTTTTTTTTTTTTTACTTCTGTGTCAACGGCATCGACTACTATGGCCATTAGCCTCGTGTTCTGTGTAGGCTTTGTTACTGTTTCCCAGCGCCACTTTAGGAACAGCACTGTTAATTAGAACCCAACAGTGAATGGTCGAGTGAGGAATCACACCTGGTATATGAAAATCAATTTCTAAATTTTTTAATTAATTAAAAATCAGAAAAAGATTTCTGCCTTTGGTGTGATTCGAACCCACAACCCTTGGATTATGAGTCCAGTGCTCTACCGCTGAGCCACCCACCCCCCTATTATTATTATTATTATTATTATTATTATTATTATTATTATTATTATTATTATTATTATTATTATTATTATTATTATTATTATTATTATTATTATTATTATTATTATTATTATTATTATTATTATTATTATTATTATTATTATTATTATTATTATTATTATTATTATTATTATTATTATTATTATTATTATTATTATTATTATTATTATTATTATTATTATTATTATTATTATTATTATTATTATTATTATTATTATTATTATTATTATTATTATTATTATTATTATTATTATTATTATTATTATTATTATTATTATTATTATTATTATTATTATTATTATTATTATTATTATTATTATTATTATTATTATTATTATTATTATTATTATTATTATTATTATTATTATTATTATTATTATTATTATTATTATTATTATTATTATTATTATTATTATTATTATTATTATTATTATTATTATTATTATTATTATTATTATTATTATTATTATTATTATTATTATTATTGTAATTTTTAGGGCTCCATTCGTTTGACTTCCTACTCAATTTCTTGTGTAAAAAAATATATAATAAAAACGCAGAAAAAACGTATACTACTACTATTGATATAGTATGTACTCTCGCTACCACAATAAGCAAATTTTAATTTACTAGAGCTGCATATGAAAAAAAATAATGAAGTTAATATATTAATTTTATCTTATCGTAATAAATAAGGGGTTTCTTTAACAATTTTTTTTATTAATATATTTTTTCTGGTTCTCTGCAGCTCTTTAAAAAATTTACTGGTTAATTCTACATTAATTAATAATTAACCATTTTTTAGCAAGGCATCCAAACCACAATCTGTTCTATATGCGATCTTTATCGCTACTTTTATTGTTTTTATTTTTTTTATTTTGCCGCGCGATGATCCTTTTATAAGGCAGGTCACACCCGAATATAGAAGTTTTAAAAAATAATAAATAACTGAAAAAAATGTGTTCTCTTTTAAAATAATTTTAATAACGGTGAGTATTAAAGTACAATAAGCATTTTACAAGTGTTTTTAAAATTCTAATTGAGTGAAATCCTTCAAGTAAAATATATAGTTGTAGTAAAACAACCATATAAGGTAGCTAAGAGAGGTGATACCAAAAACTTCGATATTATTCCATTTTCGGTGAACACATTCAAAGAAGTGTTTTTAAGTATTCCTTAATATTGTAATATAAGAATAGGTGACTTTCATAGCCTAAAACAAATTGAAGTTATTAGAGTAATCACTGGCACCAATTCTAAATGTTTTTAATCCAAAAAAGTTGTTTTAATATCCAAAAAGAAAAACATTTAAAATAACAAATCACCATGAACTACAGAAATGGTATTATATAAAAATTGAGCCTAAGTCACCACTTTCTAAAATGGTAACGAGAATCCACTTTATCAGCAGTTTTCTTCAAAAAAATAATTCAAAGCAGGCGATATAATTCAAGTAAATAGTTTATAGTACACACCCCTAGAAACAGTGCTCTCTCCATAAAGCCAAACGCACCAGCACGAAGCTTCATGGGAGTTTGACATTTCTTTAGTACGTACATAACATCTTTCTTTAATGGTTCTTCGTAATCATACCATGGAGCATCATAAACGGCGTAACCTAACTCCAAACTCTAAAAAATGTTGTATTTATCTATTTAAAAAAATACCGGTCGAATTGGAAAGCTTTTGCTTTCAAATTCATTCTACGAAGCAGTGTATGAAATGTATACAGGGTGATCCGTAATAATGGGAGCGTATAGTATTAGGAAAAATAATATTAGAACTCCATATATAGTTTAGTGATGCAGGCCCACATTTCCGAGTTATAGGCTTCCAAAGTTGGAAAAATAGTTTTTTGTTTCCAATTTGCGAACTGTCCAATTGATCTTTATGAAATTGTAATAAATCAATAGTAGGCATGCTTACAGCACACTGTAAACTCAACAAATATATGAAAAACATAGGTCTGGCTGAACAAACTGAGGGCCTTTGTTAGAAAACTTTATATGAAGTACTAATATTATTAAGCCTCCAACTGTACGCTGCCTACATTTTTTCATTAGTACCAGGAGGCTATGTATAATATAACACAAAAACAGATTAGGACGGTAGGTAATTCTTACCTCATCTTGAAGACGTTGGCCGCTAACACAATCCATAAATAAACCCCAAAACCATCCTGTACATACCAAAAATGTTGAGAAAGACCTCACCTAAAAATTTTTTTCAAATGGGCTACTTGTAGAACGGCATCGACTACTATGGCCATTAGCCTCGTGTTCTGTGTAGGCTTTGTTACTGTTTCCCAGCGCCACTTTAGGAACAGCACTGTTAATTAGAACCCAACAGTGAATGGTCGAGTGAGGAATCACACCTGGTATATGAAAATCAATTTCTAAATTTTTTAATTAATTAAAAATCAGAAAAAGATTTCTGCCTTTGGTGTGATTCGAACCCACAACCCTTGGATTATGAGTCCAGTGCTCTACCGCTGAGCCACCCACCCCCCTATTATTATTATTATTATTATTATTATTATTATTATTATTATTATTATTATTATTATTATTATTATTATTATTATTATTATTATTATTATTATTATTATTATTATTATTATTATTATTATTATTATTATTATTATTATTATTATTATTATTATTATTATTATTATTATTATTATTATTATTATTATTATTATTATTATTATTATTATTATTATTATTATTATTATTATTATTATTATTATTATTATTATTATTATTATTATTATTATTATTATTATTATTATTATTATTATTATTATTATTATTATTATTATTATTATTATTATTATTATTATTATTATTATTATTATTATTATTATTATTATTATTATTATTATTATTATTATTATTATTATTATTATTATTATTATTATTATTATTATTATTATTATTATTATTATTATTATTATTATTATTATTATTATTATTATTATTATTATTATTATTATTATTATTATTATTATTATTATTATTATTATTATTATTATTATTATTATTATTGTAATTTTTAGGGCTCCATTCGTTTGACTTCCTACTCAATTTCTTGTGTAAAAAAATATATAATAAAAACGCAGAAAAAACGTATACTACTACTATTGATATAGTATGTACTCTCGCTACCACAATAAGCAAATTTTAATTTACTAGAGCTGCATATGAAAAAAAATAATGAAGTTAATATATTAATTTTATCTTATCGTAATAAATAAGGGGTTTCTTTAACAATTTTTTTTATTAATATATTTTTTCTGGTTCTCTGCAGCTCTTTAAAAAATTTACTGGTTAATTCTACATTAATTAATAATTAACCATTTTTTAGCAAGGCATCCAAACCACAATCTGTTCTATATGCGATCTTTATCGCTACTTTTATTGTTTTTATTTTTTTTATTTTGCCGCGCGATGATCCTTTTATAAGGCAGGTCACACCCGAATATAGAAGTTTTAAAAAATAATAAATAACTGAAAAAAATGTGTTCTCTTTTAAAATAATTTTAATAACGGTGAGTATTAAAGTACAATAAGCATTTTACAAGTGTTTTTAAAATTCTAATTGAGTGAAATCCTTCAAGTAAAATATATAGTTGTAGTAAAACAACCATATAAGGTAGCTAAGAGAGGTGATACCAAAAACTTCGATATTATTCCATTTTCGGTGAACACATTCAAAGAAGTGTTTTTAAGTATTCCTTAATATTGTAATATAAGAATAGGTGACTTTCATAGCCTAAAACAAATTGAAGTTATTAGAGTAATCACTGGCACCAATTCTAAATGTTTTTAATCCAAAAAAGTTGTTTTAATATCCAAAAAGAAAAACATTTAAAATAACAAATCACCATGAACTACAGAAATGGTATTATATAAAAATTGAGCCTAAGTCACCACTTTCTAAAATGGTAACGAGAATCCACTTTATCAGCAGTTTTCTTCAAAAAAATAATTCAAAGCAGGCGATATAATTCAAGTAAATAGTTTATAGTACACACCCCTAGAAACAGTGCTCTCTCCATAAAGCCAAACGCACCAGCACGAAGCTTCATGGGAGTTTGACATTTCTTTAGTACGTACATAACATCTTTCTTTAATGGTTCTTCGTAATCATACCATGGAGCATCATAAACGGCGTAACCTAACTCCAAACTCTAAAAAATGTTGTATTTATCTATTTAAAAAAATACCGGTCGAATTGGAAAGCTTTTGCTTTCAAATTCATTCTACGAAGCAGTGTATGAAATGTATACAGGGTGATCCGTAATAATGGGAGCGTATAGTATTAGGAAAAATAATATTAGAACTCCATATATAGTTTAGTGATGCAGGCCCACATTTCCGAGTTATAGGCTTCCAAAGTTGGAAAAATAGTTTTTTGTTTCCAATTTGCGAACTGTCCAATTGATCTTTATGAAATTGTAATAAATCAATAGTAGGCATGCTTACAGCACACTGTAAACTCAACAAATATATGAAAAACATAGGTCTGGCTGAACAAACTGAGGGCCTTTGTTAGAAAACTTTATATGAAGTACTAATATTATTAAGCCTCCAACTGTACGCTGCCTACATTTTTTCATTAGTACCAGGAGGCTATGTATAATATAACACAAAAACAGATTAGGACGGTAGGTAATTCTTACCTCATCTTGAAGACGTTGGCCGCTAACACAATCCATAAATAAACCCCAAAACCATCCTGTACATACCAAAAATGTTGAGAAAGACCTCACCTAAAAATTTTTTTCAAATGGGCTACTTGTAGAAATTATTATAAAGATCGATCTTTCTGAACTTTTCTAAATCGTATATAATTATAATAATTTTATTTAAAACAACATTAAATGGATTATTAAAAAATTAAAGAAAACAGTTAAGTACACCAAATCTGGAAATCAAGCAACCACCTACTCATAGGACAGAAGAGAGTAGACTACTTGTCTGTAATCTTTAAATCAGACTATAGATGAAAAGAAGGCTTCAAAGTTGTATTACATACATAGAAAATGTATGGATGGTGTTAGACTTTGTTTTATCTAATCCTTTCACAACGGTTTGATACAACTTTGAAGTCTTACTTCCATCTATAGTCTGGTTGAAAGATGCCAGATGAGTATTCTACTTTCTACTGACGAGGTACAATAATGCCGAAACTGATGCAGAAATGACTTGCTCCTATAATAACAGAATCAGAATGTTGACGTCCTGACAGTGATCGGATCAACAAGAGTCTGTGATGATCCAATACTTTGATTTTCAGTTTCTACGCAACTGTTTCCTTTGATTTTTCAATTTATTTAATTTAAAATATTGTATTAAAATCTTACATGAAAAAGTGAATAAAGACCACTTCCCATCACCAGTGACGCGAAAATCAAGTGAGTAAACATGAAAATACTGAATGCATCATTTAATAGTCCTTCCAAGCTAAAAATCGAGAATAGTTATTTATGTGCCAAGGACGAGTCTGCAAATTGATAGCCGAGGCTAGCAAGCAGGCGAGGCGCATATTACTTTTTTTCGTCGACCTCTACAAAAAAGGCAAGCATTTTTCGTCCGCAAGCACTTTTCGTCCGCAAACACTTTTCGTCCGCTGTGGTCACTAGGATACGGCAAGGTGCGAGTCATTTGGGGACGAAAAATACTTGCCTTCAAAAATAGTTGAGTTTTCATTCGGAAATTAGTACGTAAAATGTCATTTTTTGTAGAGGTCGACGAAAATAGTTATTTATGTGCCAAGGACGAAAAACTGTCTATTATAGTCGAGTCAGCAAATTGATAGCCGAGGCTAGCAAGCAGGCGAGACAATAGACAGTTTTTCGCCGAGGCTCATATTACTTTTTTTCATCGACCTCTACAAAAACGTACTAATTTCCGAAAGAAAAATCGACCATTTTTGAAGGCAAGCATTTTTCGTCCGCAAACACTTTTCGTCCGCTGTGGTTACTAGGATACGGCACGGTGCACGCTTTGGTCACTAGAATACATCACAGTGCGAGTCATTTGAGGACGAAAAGTACTTGCCTTCAAAAATAGTTGACTTTTCATTCGGAAATTAGTACGTAAAATGTCATTTTTTGTAGAGGTCGACGAAAATAGTTATTTATGTGCCAAGGATGAAAAACTGTCTATTATAGTCGAGTCTGCAAATTGATAGCCGAGGCTAGCAAGCAGGCGAGACAATAGACAGTTTTTCGCCGAGGCTCATATTACTTTTTTTCATCGACCTCTACAAATACGTACTAATTTCCGAAAGAAAAATCGACCATTTTTGAAGGCAAGCATTTTTCGTCCGCAAACACTTTTCGTCCGCTGTGGTTACTAGGATACGGCACGGTGCACGCTTTGGTCACTAGAATACATCACAGTGCGAGTCATTTGAGGACGAAAAGTACTTGCCTTCAAAAATAGTTGACTTTTCATTCGGAAATTAGTACGTAAAATGTCATTTTTTGTAGAGGTCGACGAAAATAGTTATTTATGTGCCAAGGATGAAAAACTGTCTATTATAGTCGAGTCTGCAAATTGATAGCCGAGGCTAGCAAGCAGGCGAGACAATAGACAGTTTTTCGCCGAGGCTCATATTACTTTTTTTCATCGACCTCTACAAATACGTACTAATTTCCGAAAGAAAAATCGACCATTTTTGAAGGCAAGCATTTTTCGTCCGCAAACACTTTTCGTCCGCTGTGGTTACTAGGATACGGCACGGTGCACGCTTTGGTCACTAGAATACATCACAGTGCGAGTCATTTGAGGACGAAAAGTACTTGCCTTCAAAAATAGTTGACTTTTCATTCGGAAATTAGTACGTAAAATGTCATTTTTTGTAGAGGTCGACGAAAATAGTTATTTATGTGCCAAGGATGAAAAACTGTCTATTATAGTCGAGTCTGCAAATTGATAGCCGAGGCTAGCAAGCAGGCGAGACAATAGACAGTTTTTCGCCGAGGCGCATAAATAACTATTTTCGTCGACCTCTACAAAAAAAAACATTAATGGATTCGCCGCTTTAAACTTACACGCCGATCATAGGCGGAGATATTTTCTTTTACTTGAAATATAACTTTTTTTTTGCTTAACTATTTTTATTATTATACTCCAGACGACTGAATAGCAATAAAAATAATGTAGGATGATTTATGGTAATTTATGCAATTGGCAGTCAGCGTAATTACTGATTGGTTTCCACGCGGCGACCGGTTCCACTCAATCTGGTCTACTGTTTACTTTATATAGGGAATAATATTTATTTAACTTTTCGTTTTCATCCTTAATTCGTTATTATATCAAGTAGGTACTGTTTTGAACTATCCCTATATATTGAGCTGAAGGTAAACATATTGTGATGATTAAGTAATTATCATATTTTACTTTTTAAGTCTGTCACATTTTTTTTAAGTCCGCTTTTCATATTTTTTTTAAATAACTAAATTCCTACTCTAAATTAAAATTACAATTTTTATATCATAACATTCCCTAAAATTTCGTTGAATCTTTTCTTGTAATGTGTATGAATAAGAAAAGTTCAACGATTTTTACTAATCTCATTACTTTTGTCTGCGTCATTTTCCCTCAAAAATAATCTAAAAATGCCCCTTTAAAATTTACAAATTCCATATAATTTTCTTCAACGACATTCCACCATACAGCCGCTCTTCCTTTTAATGTTTTACGTCTTAATTTCTTCCAATTTCTCTATCTACTTTCATTTAATCTTTCTTCTATTTCTTTGATGAATCTAACTGGGTTTATTTTTAAATCTCCATAACATGTTAATTCTACGATAATTCCTTCTCTACCATATATGATTATCCGTTCTCCACTTCTATTTTCTTTTACATTCTGTTTGATTCTTTATTCAGCCTGTTCTTGTCTTAGTTGTTTCATTTGCTCTTCCAATTTCTTAATCATTTCTACTGATTTCTTATATTCTTCTTCTATTTTCTCGATTGTTTCACTGTTTCTTTCTATGTAACGACTCTGATTCTCTAATTTTTCATTTATTCCCATTACTTCCTGTCTTACTTCTTTTCTATCTTCCTAGATCTCATTTGTTAGATCGTACATTCTTGTTTGTATTTGTTTTGTCTCCTTTGTTGCTATTTCTATTCTCTGATTAAATTCTTGTTTAAATATCTCTTGTTGTTTTGTCATATCTTCTCTCACAATGTCTATTTTAATTTCTAATTGTTCAATACATTGTTTGATCTCTTCTTTATCTTGTTGTATTTTGTTCAATACATTGTTTCATTTCGTTCATTATAATCTGTCCCTTTTCCTGTTTTTGTGTCTCTTTATTTTTTTCCTCTTCTTTATCATGTTCATCCTCTGATTCTTCTTCTGCAACTAACTGTGGCTTCATCTTTTTCTTCCATGCTTATTTTTTGTACGTTTTGTCGATCTGTTCTTTGTATATCTCCTTGCCACTGTTCTTCATCTTCTTCGTGTCGTTCCACTTCCCTTTGTTTGGCCTGTTTACCTCCTTTTAACTCCACTGTCTCTACTGTTTTATTTTATAACCCTATTTTCGTTATTGCCCCACTTTATTTAAATTCGCCCCACGTTGGGCGCCAATTGTGATGTCACATTTTTTTTAAGTCCGCTTTTTCATAATTTTTTTTAAATAACTAAATTCCTACTCTAAAGGTGGAGTCGGCAAACACCCATAATTGTTATGACGTCACAATTCTTGGTGAAAAGGGTTCGTACACGTATGAAACCCTAGATCAGCTTGCCATCTGTGGTGATGTGGCACCAATTTTTTATGGCCCGTGGATCGGAGAGGCGAAAGTCCTAGGTATTGAAATTCCGGATGCTCAACAGCCTGGTCCCATTGAACTATTGCTTGGTGCTGATATAGTAGGGCGAATGTACACCGGAGAGCGGGGATTGCCCTCTGGATTGACAGCACTTGAAACTCATATTGGGTGGACTCTGATGGGGAAGATTCCAACGAATAATGTGCGCTCAGACTTAGTTATGAGCACCTTAAGTCTTTTGGTTAACGATGCTTTCAAGGAGCCTTCTGATAAGCAGACTAAAGAAGAAAATCCTTCGAGGGGTTGCTCTCCCAAACCGTTATACGAGTCAAAATGGTGGGAGGGGCACAAGTGATTATATGAGAATCCTGAAACATAGCCATTGGTGACTATGGAATGCAACGAGGAGGAAATCGAATCAGAACGCAAAAAGAAGTTAGTAACTGCACTTCTGAATATTCAAAATCCTTGTATGTGTCATCTTAATTATTTTTCAAAATATCCAGATCGGAAAATTATTGGTGAATTGACAGGCAGGAGAATAGTGAAAATGCGAGAGGGCCTAAGAGGAAAACCACCCGAAGTGGTCTTGAATCCAAAGTGCCGCGGCGTTTCCTATAGTGTTTAATAATGTATTTGTATTAATTCTGTCTCTTTAATTTTTTGAGAATATTTTTTTGTTGTGCAAATATTCTCAGGTGGGAGAATGTTAGAAATGTCAGAGACTTTGATTTTTTTGATTTGATCGTTTTTGGTTAGTCTCTGTCATTAGAGTCAGTAACTGAAAAGTGTCAATGTGAAGCGGACGAGTTTTTTGATTTTATTTAATTTTGTTGTTATCATTGTACCTAGTTGTTATCAAGTTTTAATATTGAAAGAAGAATAAACGATTACCATTTGCCTTGCGAATTATTTGAACCGTCGGCGTCGTTGCTTTCCAGAACGGATAGTTCTCTGTTTGCGCGACCATCTAGACAGCCACACAAAAAATACGTATTTTGACGCGCTGAATCACAATTTGATGATGGTTACGGATAATGATTAAAGATAGAATAAACATTTGATTATCATTTTTTATTTCTTACCCCAAGACAGCGTTATGATACCTAACGGCATAATTAAACCTGATCCTTCTCTCCACGGGGTCTTTCATAGCGAGAGCGTCGACAAGAACATACTTCACGTCTCTTATTCTTACAACAACGTGCTGCATTGTTTCAAACACCTGCCAAGCCATCAAACCAGCTAATACGTAGATATAGTTGACTCCAGCCATTTGAATCAACATATAAATTTGCCTTGCCGGAGTGTAGTCTATGTCAAATGGCGTCCATGTGTAGGTGAACAGACCGCAGACTTCCGTCATATTGCGCATAAGGTTTTCTCGTCTGCAAATTTTGGAATTTAGTACTTATTTCTGGCTACAAACATTTATACATATGTCGCGAACGTAGAAATAACCGTTACCTTTCAAGTAATGCATTTTATCCACAATTTAATAAGATTCAAGGAACAATTCAAGAAACAAACATATCCCATAATTTTTATTTGCCGACTATTTCCCTCGTCTTAATTTCCACCAATCACAAACGCGCAATTTTGAATTACAAATGGTTTCTAGATGAAAAAACTGTATGACAGCTCCTGTCAGTAGTTTTTTCGAGTTTACCCACGGCAAAACTTGACAGCTGTTGTCACCAAAAATTACAAAACCTTTGATAACAAATAATTATGGTCTCCTAGGACACCAGAAAACGACGCTAAACAATTTTTCTGATTTTATTGTAATAAATTTTGTAATATTATTTTTAAACAGTGCTAGTCAGATAATGTAGTGAAAATGAGTCGCTTTGGAAGTGATTCTATGACTAATATTGACCTGTCGATTGAGAAAAGTGCACCGTACAATACCGTTACAACCCATACGTCAATTTGGAAACAGTTTACGGAATTCTGCAAGGCAAAGAAATACGAGCTTTTGGAAACTACAAGTTTAGAGCAACTAAACCTAATCCTGAAAGATTGGGCGTGGAATATGAAGAAAGAAAGCTGTGAAAGTTACAAAGAACTAGTTGTGAAGTCAATGTGGAACACCGTTGCAAAAAAATGCAAGAGGTGTATTTTATGAAGTGGAAAATAATTTTTGATCCATTTAAAGATATGATCTTCAAGTCTAGTAGGGAAGCTCGTAATGCGAAACGAAGGAATTTGCAGATATGCGCCAATAAAATGAAATCGAGCTCTACTTCATTAAAATTGGAAGAATACTACGCAATGGTTTTATATATAGTAAATGACCTTTTGTCCAGTCCGTCTTTTTAAAATTCTAATGGTTAAACGTTCATCTAGAATAACAACTGGTAGATTATTCTTAACAGTAAACCCATCATGGAACAAAGAACAATAAAACGGATGGTACAAAAACACTCCAGTTGGAAAAAACGAACTTTCGAAATGGACTAAAGAAGCGGCAGAGAAGGCAGGATTAAATACAAAAGAAATAAAAATAGCAAACCACTCTATGCGGTCGACAGCAGCCAGTAACCTGGCTAAAGGAGGGATGGGTGAACAACAATTAATTAAAATTACTGGCCACAAATCAGCCAACTCAATTAAGCCTTATCTGCAAATGGATAATGAGCATTATTACAACATCATAAACACCCTTAGAAGTGACGCCTCAGAACCTCCAGCTAAAAAACAGAAAACAGAAGATCCTGCAGCCACTCCTCGACCTTCTCACTCTACACTCACTCATCAACAACATTAATGATTTACCTACACCCAACGTTATCAATGAGTTAACAGAGATTTCAAACAATACTCCTACTGTGTACCAAAGTTGCAATTTATATTTTAATTGTACCGCAAGTTTGTAGTATTTTGCGATTAAATAAATTACCTGTTTTTCAGTTTTCAAATTAATACCTACATATTTATTATATATATATTCATATATAATAGGCAGTATGTTTTGTAAGCTATGTGTATGTATGCAGAATAATCTGTTACTCATGAAATAGTCTTGTCATATACCATTCGGGCATCTAATTTTTCCTGTGAAAAAATTAGATGCCCTTATGATATTACTTACGATAAATACAATTACTATAGAATATTACAAAGATGGAAAATATGTATTTACAGTCGACCACTAAAATTAATTAAAATTTAATACTTAATGCACAAAATATTTTAATATAGTAGTCGATGCATTTGACATTTGTTACAATTTTTATCTGTCATCAAATTTAGTCTAAATTCAATCTCCGTTAATAAGAAAAGTTAAAACTACTAAAATGTCTAATTCTTATACCGAATTAATGAGTTGCACTCCACCAGAACTAAAAGAGACTGCAGAAAATATAAAAACATAAAAATTAAGTTGCTATAATTTCTCCAAGACGAGAAAGACATTCAAACAACAAGAAAGAATAAAGAAAATTCCTCACCTGCAGCTTTCTTTTTTGAACACCTTTGAAGTAAACATTATAAGCCAAACGAGACATACCAAATAAATAAAATGCATCTTTGAATATTTATTAAAAGATTTATTATCTTTTTTAAAATCTGTGGGTTCCCCAAATTCATCGAAATCTGATAAAAATGTATACAGCTGGCCAGCTGTCTTTATTTTTATTAAAAATGACCAAATAAGTGAATAAGTTGTAGTAAATGAAACTACATAGTTTATGTCCACCTCTATATGATTGTACTGTTTAGCTAAAAAAGGACACTGTAATTTATTTCTTATTCATATACTGAAATAATTTTATACTTACAATAGATAGTGTAGTATAGGTGTAGTATACTACTAACATATGGCAAAGATCCCAAAGTTGAAAAAAACAAAAACTTCACGAAAAACATTCCGCCTGGGTCTAATTCTGTATTCTTAGGAGGAAAAACTTTCAAAAATCTCATAAGTTTGAAAAAGAAAGGCATACAAACTATTGGAATTTTCTTTTGATTCTCCTCTTTCTTGTACATATTGATTACAGTCAAAGACGCTTAAGGAATCAAATCTAAAGAAGAGCAAAATATCTCGTTTTAACAAGCTTTTAAATCTTACCGATTCATAAAATTTAAATTAAAATAGATTTATAAATTACTTATAGACGTAGAAATAGTGTAGAATTATCGTTAGACTCAAATATTAAATACTGTTATTACCAAACGTGTATTCAGGGACGGCGCTGGGCGGGCAAGCCGGGCCCCTGCCTGTGGAGGCGAATGGGCTATAAAATTAACTAGTTTATGAAGACAGTGATTAAACCAATATGCATTTTAATATTTACGAAGAAAGAATAGGTGGAATTTTAATAAAATTTGCTTTTAATATGTTTTACGAACTTTAATACAATACATACATACATACAAAGCGCTGTAAAAGAATGTTTTACCGGTCCAATAAGTAAGCTCTTTCAGTCAAAAGACTATGTCGAAATTGCCATACCCGGCTATATAATTTTGAACTTACCCAGCCACGTCATAGGATTCGAAGAAGGAATGTTAATTTTGACTATGAGGCACGAGATGATCCGATAGAAGATCCTACTAAATACAAGGAAGAGTTTTATTTTTTCACATTAAACTTAGAAAAACTTTAATGAGTAATACTTATAAATCATTTCCTTCCCATTTCAAATAACTTATTTTATTTATTGCTTATTCTTTTATACAACTCATGGCAACGCTGTAGAGATCTATATTTCTGTCTTTGTCCGTTTCACTGATAAGTACATTTTAACCAGCGAGTAAGTAGGAATCCGTTTTCTACCTGCTAATTCCACGAACGTAGCATTACGTGGGGTTGATTTAGAATAAGGAAGAATTAGAATAGCAAAAATTAAATACAGGAAGCCTTTAAATTTAAAACATGAGGAGATGAATGCAGAGCTGTTTGATGGTTATAAATGCAATTGTATGCAATTTCAAATAGTGGAGGTCAGGAGTTAAAGTGACACCTTTTTTTCCGGACTGGGCCAATTTAGTCTATCCCCACCCCCCCAATTTTTGAGGTCGCTGAAACTGAATCTGAGGTTAAAAAAAGTTTTTACCCTCGGCGTCCCCTTCAAAACGACCAGAAAACAACCCCTGGAGGGGGTATTACTAACAGATTTTCGGTTATATTTAAAAAACTTTTAGAAATGTACGATTTTTGTGGTGAAAATCGTATTATTCTACGCCCTATAACTCGAGAGGGGTTTATTTTCATGAAAAATTGTATTTAACATTAATTGATTAAAAAATGATAATTTATCTTTTCCCTGACATTACCTTCTTCTATGGTATAGTGGAGGGCGGAAAAGTAAAAGCGGTAAAAAATAAAATATGTAGACATTTAAAAGTATGTAGTGTCAAAACACATTCCAAAATAAAAATGATAATTCGATCACTGTCAACTTCGTTCGAGGTATAAATCTAAAGGCACTTCACTATAATGATTTAGTCACTTTTTTGCCTCGAAAAAGTGATTTTCCGGGCGCCACATTGAATTTTCACTTTTTTGACCTCAAATTCGTAATTAGCGACCCTCCAAAACCCCTAGCCTATAAGGATTTTTAAAAATAAGCAATCTAGTAGCTGCCACCCCCTGTGTCCCAAAAGGGGGGCATATTGGGGCAAGGGGGCAATAATACCCTACCAAACCTTTCTAACTTATATTGGGCCAAAAATGAAGTAATTCCACAAGGTTTCACTTTGATTTGATTTGGCTCAGAAAATTGTACTTTTCCGTTAAATAAAATAAACTAATTTACATCTCTTTGTTTAATTTATTGATTTACATATTCATTAAATTGCCTTACCGAATTACACTTTAGCTTTTTTTTTGAGTCGAAGTAAACTTGACATTTATAATTCGAATTTTGTTGCCATTAGGTAATTCAACTCAAAAAACTGCCAGAAAAAATTACTCGTCGTGATATTTTATTTTGTGAGAAGGGAAGTTTGGAACACGATGCCGAAGGCGGAGTGTTCCATCCCTTCAAACAAAATAAAACCACTTTTAGCACGTATATCATACACTATTTTTTCTACAAACACCATTAAAAGTCAAAATTAACGTCACTTTTAGCACTAGTGCAGCATGCGTTAAAAATTATACTTTTACTGACGTTTGTAGAAAAAAAAGTTTTTCATATGGTTCCGACTTAAGTAGATACTGATAACATAATTTTTGATGGTCCTGATGGAAATATACTCAGCCAGGACGCTTCAGAAATAGCAGAGAGATTTATTACCTATTTTGTTGAAAGTGTTAAAAATATAGTTGGAGGTTTTAACTCTGACACTTCCCAATGTAATTTGTATCCACCTTTAATTTCTTTTAAACTTTTATCATTAGTTGACCTTCGGCAAATTATTAATTCCTTTGACAATAAATTCTCTCTTAATGAAGTTTTAAATTCAAAAATACTAAAAGAAATTTTTCAAACAGTTGGGCATGTAGGGGAAGGTAGGGGAATTCCACGCACATAAACAAAACTACCTGTATTGTTGTTTATAAAGCGATTAAAACTGTTCAAATTGATACAGTAAACAGTTGATATCTAATCCTAAACGTCTATAATACACAAATAGTCAAACCGTAACTACACATTCTGAAATTAACACTTTCAGCTTTTGGGTTGGTGCGTAAAATTACCCATCCCAGTTGGTAATTTTGCGCGGGGTACCGGGAAATTTTGCGCAAATTGAAAAACTTTGACAGCTTTAATTTTTTATTAGAAAAACATAATTCAAACTATTTATTCAATGCATATGTCACATATATAGTCCTTCGAACCTTCTCTCGCAGTACATTCAGCATGCGGCCAATACAAACAAGACACACATTGATACCACAGTTCTTTATCCTTCCCGAATTCGCCACAAAGCCGGCAGATATTCTCTGGGCTAGACGGATCAACATCGTCCAGTTCATCATCATCACATATGTTTTTCTCGTCATATTCCGATTCATCCGTTTCACTAGCTTGAAATTTAAGCTTTTTGACATATGATTTCTTTCCTTTCTGCAAAACATTCTCTATTCCTTTTGATTTCTTGATCTTTTTGTAGGCAGCAGCTGCCTTCTTCTTGTTTCTCTCTTCTCTCTTC
This sequence comes from Crepidodera aurea, assembly GCA_949320105.2. Lineage (NCBI taxonomy): Eukaryota > Metazoa > Arthropoda > Insecta > Coleoptera > Chrysomelidae > Crepidodera > Crepidodera aurea. The sequence goes on along the minus strand of OX439473.1, from coordinate 59,699,288 downwards.
AAGTTAGCCTCTTCGAGAACTTACTTCATCGGTGTGGATGTCAGGATTTCAGATCGTCTTTTTGTACACTTAATAGTATTTTTTGAGATCACCTGGGTCTTTGGTAGTGGTAATAAATACGAAAAAGAAATATTGGCTTTTGATGTTCCAGGTATAGGAACTAATTCCGAATTTACTTGTGGTATTGCCTCTGGAGTGATGTTGCCATTTTTATTAGTAACCAGATCTTTGGGTAGCTCTGTGTCAGTGACGTCAGTGTTTCTGTCCCTTCGGGACCAAAATTCTTGACGGTCTTTGTACCGTTGTTATGCCAGTCTCATCAACGTTGTACATCCGATCTGCCTGAAATTCAAATTTGTCCAATACTGAAGCAATATTGGTATAAAATCGTTTGACCTCAGTTCTATTGAAAGCGATTATTCGATTGATACTTGTGCCCTTCGGTTTTCTCATAGTTATTTCTTGGTTTCTTTTTAAGAACAGACTTACCCAGTCTTTCCCAGCAAGTTGAGTCTCTTTACAAAAAGTGTGTCTGATTCCATTTATCTCAGCATATTTGTATACCAATTGTCTAAGCTCTCCAATAGTGATACCATAAAACATTTTAGCCAACTCTAAGATATGTCTAGTTAACTCTTTCTCCTGTTCTTCGGTAAAGATAGGCTTTCGACCCAGTTTAGACACTGATCTCTGGTTCATCTTTATTTTGTACCGAAGAGTGGCCTCAGGGATGTTGATACTTCGCCCAACTTCTCGAATTTTTCTGCCTGAGGCAATGGCATCTAGAGCTGTTTGAAGTGCCTCATCTGCAATATTGCCACGAGTCGGCACTTTTCGAACATATATTCTAGGCATCTGCAACCAAATAAACATTGGGTACCTATATATTTAGACTTGTTTTCCTTGTGGTAAGCAAGTGAAGACTATCGGAGTAATATTACGTTGCATCGGGTAATTTTACGCAGCGTAAAATTACCCTTCTTCTGTGCGCAGTATTACCCCATACGATAGTAACTACTTGAATGTTATAAAAATATTAGAAATACTATTCTAATCAACATAAAACTAACATAAAACTGACCAGAATCACGTTTTCATTTGATAATAATAAAAATGTCGTATATGAAAGATTAACGCTTACCTTTGTTACACTTTACGGCTATTTTTTATAAGAAACTAGGTATACTCTCAATGGTGTCTTGAAATGAACTGAAAGTTTTAGGCATATGCAAAAATCTCTCTTCCCTTAAACCGGTAGACTATGTTAGACATTTTGACTTGCACACATCACATCAGTGAGAGCGGTTGCATTTGAATCGACGCTGTGTACAATTACCCGCCGCGTAAAATTCCCCCGCCCTCCCCTAATTTTAAATTTGGTTAACACTTCTTTGCAAAAGGGTACTTTTCCAGATGAGTTAAAAATTAGCACCATTCTTCCAATACAAAAAGTGGCAAATTCAAATAAGGCTTCTGAGTTTAGGCCTATCAATACATTACCACCTGTTAAAAAGCTTATTGAGCTGGCAGTCTATGAGCAACTCATTGAACATATTGAATCTAATGATATACTAATCGCTCACAATCTGGTTTCAGGAGTAAACATTCTTGTGAATCAGCATTGCAATTAACGCTATGTAAAATTAAAAATGAAACAGAAAATAATAAGTATTCTGTATGTGTATTTTTAGATCTAAAGAGAGCCTTTGAGACACTTGATAGAGGACTAGTACTCAATAAGTTGATGCAATATGGTGTTAATGGTAAAGTTTTAAATTGGTTTTATAACTATTTGAATATTGATACAGGAGTTCCACAAGGGAGTGTTCTAGGGCCCCTTTTGTTTATTTTAATCTCAATGATATACAATTATATGTAGATATAGAGTTTATAAACTTATTTGCAGACGATATGCTTATAATATGCTCTGATAAAGATTTGCAAGCAGCGGTGAGTAAAATGAATTCAATACTGAATAGAATTTTCTTATATCTGCAAAATAATAAACTTAAACTTAATGTTGCTAAAACCAAAGCTATTATATGTACAAATAAATACAAATATAGCAAAATTGAATTAAATGATATATCTCTAATGGTGAACAATGAAAATATTGAAATAGTCACGAATTTTAAATATCTTGGTTTTTATATTGATAATATTTTATCATTTGAATCTCATTTTAATTATATTTATAATAAAATTTCGAAAAAATTATTCTTTTTTAGCAGAATTTCTCAACATCTTTCAACTGAAACTAAGTTAACTGTATATAACACGATAATACAACCTCATTTTGACTATTGTGCATCCATATTATTTCTCTTTAATGATAATAAAACTAGTCAATTACAAAAACTTCAAAACAGAGGTATGAGAACAATTCTAAAAACTAATCGTTACACACCTATTGTTTTAATGTTAACATCACTTTAGTGGTTAAACGTTAAGGGGAGGATTTTCCTGCGCACGATGGTGTTGATCTACAAAATTCTAAATAATCTTGCTCCAGCCTACTTTAATGATTACATTGTCTTTTTCTTTTAAATTATTACTTTCTATTGTAAATTTTATTACTTCTACTGCATTTATTGTATTTTTTTAAATTAATATTTGTATATTAGGGTTTCCGATTTAAATAAATATCTATCTATCTATCTTGTCTTGTTTTCAGTTACGTAAATTGGTTTTCACCGAACAAATTGATCTGAATTCGATCTGTGTGTGTTGATTCTTGTGTTTATGAATTTTACAATTCTTACTTCAGATTTTGATAGAGCATCAAAAAGTAAGCCCCTCCGTACCTCTTCGAGAACATCTTCAAAATGGGGTCCAAAATATGAAAATCTTGAAGTTTAAAATGACATTGACATATAGTGAATGACGATTTTGGTAAAGTGAGTAGACTGTGGCTGGGTTGATTAGAATAAGAATTGTCAATCTAAAATTTTATCAATTATTTCATTACAATTTGTTCGCTCTAAGGCAATGCTAGAAGAGCATTCTCAACTGGTTTAAATACTGTTTTTTTATTGTGGTCATACTCGGACGGAAAGCCTATTCCCTACGCAATTTTTTAAAGTCATTCTTTTTAAAAGTTTTTTTCTAGTATAGCAATTTCCTGGAGTTTTTCCCAGTAGTTAAATTTTAACTTTAGCCTTCTAGTCTAATTTGCAGTTTCACATTTCTCCAAACTTTCTTGCCAAGACATTACTTTTATGCTGTACATTTGTACAATAAATTTAACTGCCACAATGACAAGTTTGACTAATAAAAACCCTATATTAAAATAAAACACGCTTAATACTGAAAAAATATTTGTTTTTTTTTAGAAAAGAACTAAATTATCCTTAGAATCTATAAAATCATCAGGCCTCTGCAAAACATCTGGCGCCATCTTGTATTTACAAAAATTGATGCTCCTCTGCAAATACTCATAGCTCAATCCAGCGTCATTGTCATCAGTGTAAGGATCGCAATTTCTTGACACTTCAAACTTAATCCATTTGTAATTTGTACACCTTCTGGCTCCTGGTGAACTCTGTATGAGATGTTGGACCGTTGGGTGCGTTAAACCGAAAAAATCATGTCCTCTAGGTCTCGTACTCACGACGTTTAATGAGAGAGAGTCGTTTATGCTTTGTAGGAGAAGAGAATGACAGACGTCTGGAGTGTCGCCAGATATTGATGGTTTATGATCATCTGAAGCTATTTCAAATCTGTAATAAAAAAAGTTACTCTCAGCTCATTTAGAATAAATTGTTATGATGTTAAAATTTTGAAATGTTGGGGGGAATTATGTAAAAGGGGCTTTAGAATTGACAGGGTTGTTATGGGATGTTTGTTTATGGAGATTAGATTGATATAGTTTTAAAAATGTCAGATAAGAATTTATAATGTCAGATCAATGAAAATAAAGATTATTAAAAAGTAGAAAAAACTTTAGAATATCAATATTATTACAATTGGCGCCCAACGTGGGGCTCGAAAATTGAGTGAACCCAAAAGATGGAAGAAGATAATGGAATGGAAAATAGAGATGAAAAGTTGATGAGATTCATGGAAGCATTGTTGCAGAAAACGAATAATAAAATAGAAGAACAAAATCATAATATGGAAAAGTAATTAGAAGAAAAGATGAATGAACAAAAATCAGACTCGAGAAAAATACAAGAATCCATAAATGAGCAAAATAATAAAATTAACAATTTAAATACCACTGTGAACAGGAAAATAGAAGCACAGGAACAGAGTTTACAAGAAATAAAAAATAGACAAGAAGAAATGGAAATGGCTTTAATTACACAAGAAGAAAGAATCATAAATTTGCAAGCAAATATACAAGAAAAAATACAAAGAAATAAAGAATAAATTGAAAAAGAAACAAAACAAGAGATAGAAAATATTAAAAGAAATTTGATTATAAAAGGAAAAGAAATTAAAAATTTAGAAGATCATATTTAGAAGATCATACTAAAGAAGGTTGTAAACTACATGATGAAATAATAACATCAGAAACAAATGTGACGAAATGGAAAATACAAGAAATAGAAAAGAAAATATACCAAGAAAAGGAATACCAAATAGAATTTATTCAAGTAATTTAAATAGAAATAAAATTTTAAAAAATTATCACAGATGGAAGATTAAATTAAAAAAATATTTTTAGATACTGGAAGAAAATTTAAAAAAAAAATTAGTTTTTAAATAATTTTTACGTTATAATTAAGTAATTATAACGTGAAAATAATTTGGGGGAATTTATGATGTTAAAAGTTTGAAATGTTGGGGGGAATTATGTAAAAGGGGCTTTAAAATTGACAGGGTTGTTACGAGATGTTTGTGTATGGAGATTAGATTGATATAGTTTTAAAAATGTCAGATAAGAATTTGTAATGTCAGATGAATGAAAATAAAGATTATTAAAAAGTAGAAAAAACTTTAGAATATCAATATTATTACAATATATGTAGAAGTTTCTTTAAATCTACAACTGTCATATAAAAACAGTTTTTCTTACCTGGGCATATCATTTATATCAGAAATTTTACAAGTATAAATGCATTTCTGAGTAGGATCCTTTAAACTACCATAAACCCTTGTAGAAACATAACCTACAGGATATATTGCATTCTCAGAATGAAACTCTATTCTATTGTGGACCACTTCCCCAAGAGAATGTACTGTTAGTCGCCCTAACTCAATAGGAAATATGGGCTTGCCATTGTGGTCAGCAGGTACAGGTTGAACAACTTTTTTTCTGCTTTTCGAAGAACTTTTTCTAGATTTTATGTTGGAAGATCTTCTATCTAAAATAAAATTAAATTTTCCAACAAATGTGATTTGACAAGTCACATTACCATCTGTTAATACAAGTAGTTAAGCTCTAACTCTGTATGTATAAATAAACCCTATTAAAAAAATTATTAAGTTTATACAATAAACAAGCAAACAACAAACTGACAATTGTATGCACCAAACAATATTAAAAGTTTTAAGACAAATTTTGTTAATTAAACTGTTATTTTCAAGTTATAATTTTCTCAAAGAATATTGAAGCATGTCAAATACTGATTCATAAAATATTTTAATTTTGTTAGTTTGGCGGTATTTTTTTGTTTTGTTAGCATGTTATATTGCTAAATATTTAATATTGCGGATAAGCTTGAATTATTTTTATAAATAACTATTAAAAGTTTGAAAAAATTTTATATCTGACTAATCCTTTTGAGACATAAAAATTTCATTAACACGAGATAGTCCAATTCAGCAAAGTAAAATTAACAAAATAAAATTTATTTTTTGAAAAAGTGAATAATAGTATTCTTTTAAATTTAGCCAACCTGACGAATTCATATGTCCTCTTTTCCTACTTTTCTTCGATTCTGTAGTAGATATAGTCGAAGAAGAAGCATTGGGTAAAGCAGTACGGTAAGAAGGGCCATCTTTAGCAGCATTCTGAACTTCCAAAGCTACTTGAGGTTCATATTCACACAATTTTCTTAATAGAAACTTTCTCTCTTCTTTCCTTATAATAGTATTTATTTGTACTTCTTCTAATTCATCTACTAAAGCAGCATTTTCCTAAAAAAGGTAAAATTTATAAGGCTGAAATAAATGTAGTGTCAGTTTTACGGGAAAAGAGATGTACATATTCTATTAAACATTTTAACTATCCTATAAAACTTACATGCACATATTCTCTAATCATTTGCTTCAACAACATAACCTTCTGTTTATATTTACCGGGAGGTCTGTCAAAGTTATTTCTTTGAATATAATTATTAGTATGAAAATTCGAGTTAGCATAGTCATAATTCATTTTATGTTTATCCTAAATATTCTAAATATAAAAGTCCTTTTTATTTCATTTGTAATTCTGTAAACACAAAAGTGACTTTAATTGATACTTGTGTCAAAACTAATTCTTCTTTTTTAAAGTTATGGTTCTTCTTCTTGTATTCTTTTTGGACTTAACTCAGTTGAATTATCTGCGCAAAAGATAATGTTTAAAATTTATTCGACCATGTTTAATTTTTAAACCAAGTTTCTGTTTGATCTCCGAATTAACTCCGAAAATACTTTAAAACGCTAAACAAGTCAATAAATTGAAGACGTAATTTCTTAATCTGAATACATATCCCAAAAAAATAATTTATTGACTGTATGTCCGAAAAGGAAGCTACCAAAAAAAAGGGAATGATAACATATCTAGGTTTACCTTAATGGATTTTCAATTTTTTGATAAAAAATAAAGACATTTTGTACTTAATTTATATATTATTAATACCAACTTTCTCAATCTGTTCAAGTACACCTTTCAAATTACTGTCAAATAATTCACATCGTATAGGCATTTCTAATGAATAAAATGGATTCTTTAAAGCATAATCTGCATAAAGTTCATATATTCTTCTCAATAAAATTTCAACCCCTGTTTGTGCTCTATCAGTAACTATCATAAGCTTCACACCAGTTAGGGTCTGAAAACAGTTTAAACGGAATGTATCTGCTTCAAGAACTTCTATTCCTGAAGATTTTGGTTCGGGGCTCAACTGACTTGCTATGGCAAACAGAGGATAAAACATACTAGCAAGAAATATTTTTTCATTTGTAGTCATCTTTGGCCTGCCAAACTGTAAAGTAACAGGGTAATTTTCCTTTTTTTCTAAGAATTCTAGGGCATCTTGACCATTATCCATTTGTTGCCCAGTTACTGGAATCCCATTAACCGCATTTAACACATGACCCACTAAAAAGTTCTAAATGTTACAACCGTGACATGAGATTTACTTAAATTTTACCTTGAATTCCGTCTTTTTGTCCAAATTCAACCACAATTTTTTTGTTTTCTGTCCTCAATTTGATATCAAGCGGGAACGAAAATTTTTTCTCGGTTTCGATTTTTGGTACAACATTGTCGTAATTAAAAATTAACCCACCAGATTTTGAAACAATATAAATACCATAAATCACCATTTCCAAAAATTGGAATTTGACGGGTAAAAACAACTTAACCTATAGTGATTTTCATCTTCTTCTTCTTCTTCTTCTTCTAAACATTTGATGACCTGCCTACTAATATTTGTTAGCTCATTAGGAGAACCATATATTCAAATCTTGTAATACAGCGGTTCTCAAACTTTTCAAATTTTCTACCACATAAATATGAAACAAAAATATTGTACCACCATAGAAACATTTCGCCATTAAAAATCAATGTGTGGCGAAATTATTCGAAGCTAGAGCCGTAAAAGTAAACAAATTGAAAAAGATATACTACAGGGTGGTCCTTACATAGAAGCATTGTAGATTCCTCACTTTAAAATATTTCGATTTGTACCAACTTGCTCTAATAAAATGTTGCTAAATAAGGAATATACAGGGTGTTAAACGTTAAATTTTAAGATTTATGGTGTTAAACGTTAAATTTTAAGATTTATTTTTTCCAATAACTTTAGCGTTTTTTGATATGTATACTTAAAAATTTCGAACTGGGGGGTTTTTGGGCACGAGAAAGCATAATAGAGGGCGCTAGTTAGACCACATTTGTGCGATAAACTTTTTTGCTCTTTAAGTTAGCGCTATTTTTGTAAAAGAATATTAAAGCCACGTTACTTTAGTAGAAAAAAAGTGTACTTGTTATTAAGTGTATTAACGGTTTACGAGATAATCGCATTTGAGGGATCAGCTGCATGATAACACTTCGGCAAAAAAAAAATTTATATATAAAAGTAGTTTAAAATTAAAGTTAAAACTAAAACATACAAAGGTAACAATCACGAGTACAGTTGAAAAGTTTCAGAATGAATCCAAAAGATACTCTTCGAGTGCATAATAAGCCCTTTCAAGTAAAATATGCTTGACTTTTCGTTTAAATAGACTTGCACTAGATATATTTTTAATTTCCGATGATAAGTGATTGTACATTTTAATAAATCATGGAATTTTTTACTAGATTTGATTTTGGGATGGGCAACCTTATATTATATATGTCATTTTTCTAGTGAAATGATTGTGAATAATATTAATTTCAGTGAAGTTATTTTTATGCTATGTATTAGCGATGTCGTTTCCAAAATATAGATTGAGGGAAGTGTTAAGATTTTGAATTGAACAAATAATGGTTTGCAGTGTTCTCTTATATCTTTTTTACATAGATATCTTATTGCTCTCTTTTGCAACACAAATACTGAGTCGAACAAGTATCCAGGACATGATCCCCAGAAGGGTATTCCGTCTCTCAAGTGTGATTCAACTAGGACAAAATATACCTTTTTCGATGTGAGGATTCTTATGGAGTTTCGTATAAGTCTTACAGCGTAACAACCGCTTGAAATTTTTTTATTTAGCCTGTAAATATGAGAGTCCCACTTAATTTGTTGATCCCCAAAAATTTTGTATTAGTACATTCAGTAAGTGTCGTATCATTTACTTTAACCTCTTTTACTAACTAAGTAACAAAACTATAATGTTCAAAAAATCACTCTTTAGTGACACTGTAAGGTTATTTAAACCCTTTATCTGCTACTTATTCCCTATATAAAATGGAGTAAATGTACAATTTTAGAAACGTGGGTAGGTTTGATTCAAACATATTAACTTCGTTTATATCAAAAACCTCAAAATGTCAATTATAGCCCCTTTATCCACTTGTCCCTTCAATTATGTACTTTATTTCTTTCTCTTCTTCTATTTTACCTGATATTGTTATCCCTAAACCGAATAAAACTGAAACCGAAAGTTTCCTAGCAATATTCCGTTTGTTGGGAAATCCATTGTTTTGATACACAGATACCTGGATACAAAAGGTTACATACAAATTTAAATTGATAGATGCGTTAACTTAGACGTTTTAAATTTTTTGTAACTGATTATGTGACAGCAAATCAAATATAGAAATATGTGACCAAAATCTAAAAAAAATTACGTACAACTTGAGTTTAAACATGTCAAATTAGATGTTATTTAACAATGTCTTCAAAAAATTGCAAGTTATATTGTAACAATCAAAAGGCGATAACAAGGAATGGGCCCGCCAAAAATGCGAAAACAATACAAGCCATAAAGCCTGAAACTACAAATACCCATGAGACTCATAACGTCGGTACTTTTGTGTCTGAAAGAAAACAGTCTTCAATTCTGATCACCTTATACTTGGATTTCAAAAAGATAGTGTCTAAATATGACGAAGAAGTAAGAAAAACCCTAACACCGCTAATGATAACTATGCTGGAATGTATAAACAGAGCGAACCAAGTAAATAAAGATTGTAATTTTAAAATAGAAATACTCAAAGAAGACAATAAGCAGCTCGAAAACTATTCCGAAAAATTACAAAGACTAAAAAATTTCATAGAGGAAAGATACAGTTCATACAAAGAAATGACCGAAAAAGAACGCAATAGTTTGTTATCTAATTTAGAAACTGCTAGAAACAAAATTCACCTATTTGAGGTTAGGCATAAAAATGTCATGGAATATGCAAGAGTAATGGAAGAAAGAGAAAGGAACCTTCAAAAGGAATACGACAAATTATTATCGAAATATACAAATTTATTTAGAGTTTATGTAACGTCTTCAGGAAAAACACAATTACCGGAACCATTACAAAAAGATTTGAAAATTATAAAAGAAAATATCGCTATAAAAAGTCAAGAACAACACAAATCACCAAGCACAATTTCCGTAATAACTAATATTTCTGGTGAAAATGAATTAAAAGAACAACAGGAAGAAAAAATATTTAAGGAAGTAACGTTGAGTTTAGAAAAATCTTCGATGATAGTCTCAAAGGATAATCCCAGCTTTTTAATGTTCAAACTTTCTGAACGCATTTCTGATATACAACAAGAATTAAAGGTATACAAAAAATTTGTCGCTAATACTAAATCTGACGGTGATCATGTTATGATTATTTCAAAATCGAATGGGGTTTGCACAAAAGCAGATATAGGAAAATCTTCTCTGATTAAAAGCCACTTCTATATAGGTTTAAATAACTCATTAGAGTGGTTCCAAATTTTGGATACCGCAGACTGGATTATCAGTAATTATTGTAGTTGTCATTTTCTTGTTTTACCAATAAAAGAGAGTTCGGATCTTTTAAAGTAGTATATGAGTTTAAAATTTAATTGTAATACCTTTAGATAAAGATTAAAAATACCACCACTTTTTTTTAACTGAACACAAAAGACACTTGTTTGGTAGGTTTTTATCCTGTTTGTAGCTGCTTTTATCGTTTTTTTCTAATAATATTATTTCAAGATCATCTACAGTTACAATGAAGAAGATTTCCAATAAATTTTTATTAATAAATATATTTCTCTAAAATAACCGTTTTTGAATTAGTAATGATTATTCGCTTTTATGTAAATACATTTAACCCAGTTGCCAGAGTCAGATATTGACCAAAAGCTCGCAAAAATTGTGATATCGATGGAACTTGGCACTTAAGCACTTGAAAGGGTGTAGAAAACGATAAAAAAATCTTTGCTGCTCTAAAGTGTATGCACAATTTCCTAAACAAAATCGAAAATTTGGTATTTCATTATATCACGAAAAAAAATAATAAAAATTAGGAAAAAGTATTAACACCATTAAAAGAGCGGAATTATATTATAAGTTATTAAAAAAAAATTGTATTACTATAAAAAATTATTCAAAATAAGAGAGCAAATTCGAAAACTCCCGAGCCGTTGAATACAAATATTCAGGCGAGGCGTTCGGAAAAAACTAAAGTATCTTTGACTAAAATGTATGCAAAGAAGAAAAAAGGAAGCATTTTAAAGAAGAGACTCTAAGCTTGTTTAGTTTATATTTGTTTTGTTTTCTCATAGAAAATTCTCACTGATTTTTATAAAACTGAAGATATACTGGGTGACACAGCCACCATGTAACAGGCTACAGTATCTGTGTTTCTCAAGATAAAATTATAGAATTTTAGGGCATTAAATGGGACCTTAGTGGCCTTATTTTAGTCAGTTTGTTTCACTTTTACTACTTCCGTTTTTACCGGAAGTGATACCAACTTTTGAATTTTAAACGGGACACCCTGTAGATTATTACATTTTTGGAATCTACATGACAACCTGATTTCATCGATGTATCATACTTGGTATCTCAAGTGAATAGTTAAGGAGCTACACACACAAATACGAAAAATCAAAATTGTCTCAAATAACATACCAAAGAAATAAACAATAAATAATATTTATTCTTCATTTGACAATTTTAATAAAAAAATACTAATCCTTAAACACACAAAAAAATATTTACAAACTAAATCAAATTTTCAAAATGTCCATTATTTTCGACACACAGTCTTGCTCTACTAACAGTTGTCTCATAGGCTCGATTTATTTGATCTGCTGTTATGCTGTTAATAGCATCTCGAACAGAAATTTCCAATTGTTCTCTTGTAGTGTATGTTCTTTTATAAACAATATTTTTTAAATGTCCCCAAATAAAAAAGTCCATTGGCGTAAGATCAGTTGATCTTGCTGGCCATCTGATAGGACCGTTATTTCCGATCCATCTATTTCCAAATCGAAAATGTAAATAATTTTGAACCAGACCAAAATTATGAGGCCAGCCCCATCTTGTTGAAAGGTAACTCTTTCATTTACTTCATCTGGAAAATCGTCGAAAATATTCTCAATTTCATTTTGTAGAAATTCTAAATATCTTTCTCCTGTTAAAGCTCCATCAAATATAATGGGACCAAAAATTCTTCCCTCTAATATGCCCAACCAGACATTAAATCCAAATCTTACTTGTTAATCTCCTTGTCTTATTAGTCGTGGATTTTCTGTAGCCCAATACCTTGTATTATTTTTATTAAATATTCCTAAATTCGTAAATCTAGACTCGTCAGTAAATAAAATGGAGTGATGAAAGTTATTGTTTAAATTGTAATTATTTAAAAGCCAATTACAATATGTAATTCTTCTAGCAAAATCATTTTCATACAACTCTTGATGAATTTGATACTTGAAAGATTTATATTTATATTTTTTTTAAATTCTTCTAACATATTCCCTGCTTACATCAAACTGTCTTTCTATTTCTCTCAAAGAAGACGTTGGGTCATAATTTACATATGCAAGTACATTTGTCTCAACTTCTTCACTTATTATAGATTCGTCATTTTCAGCAATCGGTTCCCTTCTTAACTGAGTTTCAAGTCTCCAGAAATAATTGTTGCTTGGATGATTCCTGTTGGGAAATCTATTTCTATACAACTCAGCAGCAGCGCTTGAATTTTTTCGACATTCACCAAATATTAGTATATTTTCATTACGAGTATACATTTTTATAAAAAACGATTTTAGATCATTTACTTTATTTAGCAGTTTAAATCACCAGCTCTATGATAGCTAACTGTCAAATTCACCGTCACCTAAATAAGTCAAAATAATGTCATAGTCACCGCCGCCTTGATAATATTAAAAAATTATTTAATGTAATGCTTTAAAGTATGATATTTTTCTCATTTGAGAACATTAACTAAGAAATGTACAAAAAATGTAATTTAAAATTATGCAGTTAATTATAATAGAATGCTTTTATTGCTTTAGGAAGAAAAAAAACAAGGGTTGCAATTGAAATAAGGTATGAAAACAGGGGGGGAATGGGTTAAATTAAAAAAAATAGAAAATTGTACAATTCAGTTATGTTGTATTAAATTTATATATGTTTTGAATTACATTAAATAATTTAATGTAATATTTAAGATAGTGCCGTTTTTCCCCGTTGTTTATTTCTTTGGTATGCTATTTGAGCCAATTTTGGTTTTTCGTATTTTTGTGTGTAGCATCTTAACTATTCACTTGAGATACCAAGTATGATACATCGATGAAATCAGGTTGTCATGTAGATTCCAAAAATGTAATAATCTACAGGGTGTCCCGTTTTAAATTCACAAGTTGGTATCACTTCCGGTAAAACCGGAAGTAGTAGAAGTGAAACAAACTGACTAAAATGAGGCCACTAAGGTCCCATTTAATGCCCTAAAATTTTATAATTTTATCTTGAGAAACACAGATACTGTTGCCTGTTACATGGTTGCTGTGTCACCCGGTATATTAATAGAGGCATAACAAAAAAAATCCTTATACATTTATCATGACTTTACTTTTACTTTTGATGTAAACTTAATTAAAATGATGAACATTGTCTCTGTTTAATAAAACTTATGTTTTAAAATGATCATTTTCTTTACAGCATTCATTCGCAGCCATTTTTATTTCTGAATTATTACACATTACAGTGTATTTTTAACTTTATTTTAAAAACAATTTAACACTATTTTGAAAATAAAAATTGCTGCGAATGAATGCTGTAAAAAATGATCGTTTTAAAACATAAGTTTAATTAAACAGAGATAATGTTCATCAACTTAATTATATTTAAATGAAAAGTAAAAGCATAATGATGATAAATCTACAAGGATTTTTTTTGTTATGCTTCTATTAATAGATATCTTCAGTCTTATAAAAATTAGTGAGAATTTTAAAAATTAAAACTTCCGGTCAAATTTTCTATGAGAAAACAAAAAAAAATAAAAACTAATGGCTTCTTGAGAAAGCTCCTCTTTAAAATGCTTCCTCTTTTTTACGTTGCTTACATTTTAGGCAAAGATACTTTAGTTTTTCCGAACGCTTCGTCTGAATATGTATATTCAACGGCTCGGCATGCGTAGAGTTTTTGAATTTGCTTTCTTATTTTTATTAATTTTTTATAGTAATACAAATTTTTTTTTTAAATAATTTAGAATATAATTTTTAGTAAAATTTTTCGCTCTTTCACGTGGTGCTATTAGTTTTTCGAATTTTTTTTTCGAGATATAATGAAAAAACCAAATTTTCGATTTTGTTTTCGAAATTGTGAAGTTAGACTTTAGAGCAGCAAAGATTTTTTTATCGTTTTCTACACCCTTTCAAGTACTTAAGTACCAAGGTTTATCGATATCACATTTTGTGCGAGGTCAAAGTCTCTGACAACTGGGCTAACTAGCAAGTGTAAATATATATAATGTTATCTTTCCACTATAACCATAATCAATTTTAAAATATGTGATGTTTGAGAAGAGATTATGAAAAAGAAATCTTGTAAAAAGCTTGTATTTAATGTCTTTACTTAATTTGAAATTGAAATAATAAAATGCATAGAAAATGAATAAAATAGTTGTTTAAATTCACGATAATGAAATAATAAGTTTTTTTTCGCCTACCATGTCTGAAAATGAATCATATCAACCCTAAAAATCAGACCGAAAGTAATATTTCCGGCCCTTGGGCCGCAAAAATAAAAAAAAACACGATTTTCACTATCAACGTACCTTTGACTTTGACATTTCACATACATTTTCATTAAACGTCAGTGTAGAATCAAGAGAATTAAACTTTAAAATAAAAATACGTTCTGATTCTGAATAATTGTGATTATGTGAATTAGTGAAAATGAATACCTAGTACCTAATTTAGGCAGTGATGAAGAATTTACGAATACTCCACCAGACTTGCAAGAAGAAGGTAGGTAGTAATGTTTCTCTAAATTTGTTACTTAACAAGACAACGCGCAAAGGTCCTATGAATTGTTTAACAACTGGAAATAATATATAATAATAAATTGGTACATTTTTATTACTTAAGTTGCTCATTAAATTCTGTCTGCATTTATAAAATTAAAGATTTTTGTTATATTTTCCTATTTTTTGTTTTTTTTTTTTTTTGGGAGGCGAAAAACAGTTGTGTGTCACACATGCAGAAAACGCTTTAGCAGCACTTAGCTATTAGCTGCCCTCGCTTCGCTCGCAGCTAATAGCCTCGGACTGCTAAAGCTCATTTTCTGCCCTTGTGGCACAATATACTATTTAGTAAACTTGTATTAATGTAACCCATTCGATTGTGTCTAAATCGTTATTAAACTTTTACTGGCAATAATTCATCCCATTAAAAACATTCATGTAAAAAATGGACCAACTTCTCATAGAACTAATCTGTTAACAAAAAAAAGATTTATGTGAAAAGATCTATTGTACTCAAATGAGGCCATTTACATTAAATAAATTCTCAAAATCAGTACCACACAATCCTTTGAAAAACACAGGCCCACAAAAAAAAAGTGGAATGAACTTTACATGTGAGTATACTACCCCTATGGATTTTGAGCCGCTGAATCCGAATCCGGTCTCAGAATTTCCCCTGGACCCCCCCGTTTTCCCCTAGCCTAGTAGTGGAGTAGATCTGGTTTTGAATACGAAGTCGCTCTTTTCGAAAAAAATTTTTTGTGATTATATAGATTCGAGGTCCCTCTTTCACGTGATCAATATATGAAAGCTAAGGGAGGTGTGGAGGGGGGGGGTAAATTAACATATAAAGATATGGAAAATCGGTTTTTCGCACGTAGCTCGCTGAGTTTTATTCGGATCGAAACGACTTCTGTATATAAAATAAAGTACTCGCTAAAACGCTTAAACCCGTCCACATCGGTCTAGGGGTTCTTGAGATATTGCGATTTGAAAATATATGGATTTTCGCCGCGGCGAGAACACACCTAGAGGACCCCATTGTGTCCAAATTTCAACCCGCTAGTTTAATTTGGGAGGGATAGGTAGGGCAAACACTGATTAATTTTTGACCCGAGGTAACTTTTTTAATTCTTGACCAATCCGGGTCAGCAAAATAGCAAACTCTTTCATAAGGACACTGCTACAGTATGTATTAAGGAGATGATGGTTTTCGCGAAAACGGACAAATGGCGTCCGAATTTTGGATTTTACAAATTTTATTTTTCGATTTTCGCAACGAAAGAGTAAAGTGGGGAAAATTGTTTATACGCCATCGGTTGCGGAATTTTTTTCTCTTTGATTTGAGCCCTACAGGGACTCGATCCGATAATCAGGAAGGGAGGGAGGGGGGTAAACGCTTTTAGCCCTGTAGAAGGGCAACGGATAGTGTTAGTGACTTCGTGTTAGGCTCATTTTCAAGGGCAATCAGTTCACTTCCAATTTTTTTTTACCCCAAAGCTATATCTATATTAATGACTGCGGGAGGCATTTTCGGAATTCGCCGACACATTAGCCGCTCGGAACGACTCGGGTAATGCAAATCTCAGGCTCATAGGTATGTATGTATATGTACAGTGAGGTTTATTAGATTGGAAAATGTAAATAATATTTGCCTATCTTATTTTATTAAAAAACTTGGGACACGTTTAATATCATAATTTTCCATTAAAAAAATATGTAGTGATGACGTCACAGCAACGTCCTATCGACGTCATCGAAAAAATTATAACAAGATGCCCTTTTAAATTGAAATTTGACGCGTCTGAGCTCTTTTTTGTAAATTACACAGGGCGAATATTATTTACAATTACCATTCTAAAAAACTAACTATATGTACATATTAATAAAAATAAGTAAAAAAATTGTTGCGACGTTTATTAATAAATTAAATCTGAAAAATAAAAGATAATATTTTCATTTTTTTGATTTAATCCCCCCTAAACCCATATTATTTTCAACACATATCGCCAAGGAATGGGGTGCTTTTTTAACTGTTTTTTTAAATTGTTGAGACTTTCTTCCACTACACATTGCTTTCTTTCCTGTCATTTTCGTCTTTCTTCATACAATTGATGTAGGCTGTACAGTTATGTCTTTACCTCTTTTTCGTGTAGCTTGCTGTCGTTTCTTCTTACAGACTACGCCTTTGTATTTAAAAGCTGTATGCAAAACAGATAATAAAGTCTACTTTGAGTTAGCATGTTTATCACAATTCTTTAAATATTCTTTAATCGCAGGATAGAATGATGGACTTCTATCCAAATATTCCATGAATTTTTTTGAGTTAAAAAAAATTCCACCTTCGTGTAGTTTTCTACACTTTTGCAAGCTTTGATTTTGTTATGAAAGTGAAGATGGCGTTGGGCTCTCCTCGTTCGTGATATACGTGCTCTAACGCAACCACTTTTATCAAGAACGAGGCGAGTCGAATTCATTTTCAGACATCCTTTAGTGACAGGATGTCGAGCTAGCCTGCTTCTTACTGATGAGGTACAATAATACCGAAACCGGTCTAAGAATGGCAAGCTCCTTTAATAACAAAATCGAAGTTTTTGGTTTAAAGCCCCGACTTGGTCGGGCACCAAACCACGTCTGGACTTTCGTAATTCAATACCTGGTGGGGCATATAGCCCAAGGAGTAGTTGTTGAAGTCCAGACGCTGGTGCAGTGTAGGACATTTTTAATGTCCTTGTTCTTGGGAACATGTGTGGTTTTATTTCACATCCTTTGTGCAGTTTTGTTACGCCCATGGTCCTTTTTTGGAATTTTTATGGTTCAAAAAATTCCACCTTCGTGTACTAAAAATACTAAAATTTAAATACCTCAAAATCTTTTTGATCACTTATTTGTAACCTAATCGTATTGGATGACGTATCTTTGTAAGGCACATTTGGATTCATTTTATTAGATTAGTTTTAATATTTATTTTTATATTTACTTGAATAGTACTTACAGCTTGTCACTGCTCTAGAAACTATAACAAAAAGATATACGTACTTCCTTGGCAATGCATGCCGCACATGTATTTTACGTAAATCCCCGACGCATTAGTCCAATACGTCAGGACTTTACGAGTCTTAGATTCGCATTACCCGAGTCGTTCCGAGAGGCTAATGTGTCGGCGAATTCCGAAAATGCCTGCGGGAGTGCGTGATATATTTATAAAAACGAGTGCGCTCGCTCAGCCGTCGTGAAATTAGATGCCGGAATAGTATTTGTGAGAGAGCAGAGAGATGATGTGAGAGAGACGAGATATAAAAGGGAGCGCTTAGCGTAAGGCCACACGGCACTCTAAACGGAACGGGTCCGGCCCGTTCGAATTTATGATACATGGAGAGCAGTGATACAGGCCACACGACAACCTAAACGGGACGGGCCCGTAAATTGGCTAACGGACCCGTTTTTGTGTAGCGGACCCTCCGTCGGTTCTGCTACTTTGGACGGGCCCGTCTCCGTTTTTCGCATCGTCACTAGCTAGCGGATCATTGTTTGTTATCTACGAGGCCACACGGGCATTCACGGACCCGTCTCGTCTTCCATCGCGCAGACACTGCTAGACTTTCAAGCATCAGTACCGTATTCATTTATTTCATTATTCAGTTGATGTGTTGCTGTTTTGACGATGTCTCAAGAAATAGATATTGAAATTTTAATAGCTTATGTTGAAAGCAGACCTCTGTTGTGGGATAAGTCAAATGAGGACTATAAAAACAAACAATTAAAAAGTAATGCTTGGAAGAATGTCTGTGAGATGCTAAAAGAGAACTTCGAGGAGCTTCCCGATAAAGAGCTTCAAGAATTTGGTAAGTAAATACCTTTGTATTATAGTATTTTTAAATTTTATTGTTCTAGCGAGCTTTAAATCACAGCACGAAAAATTTTACTTTTTATTTCTGGTGAAATTAGTTTACATACAGGGTGTTTTCAAACGACACTTACAACGTCTGGCTGTAGATACCTCTCGTAAAATTGGACAAAATGATATAAGGAATGAGGGGTCCAACTCGATTACTTTTCGAAATACAGGGCGTTAAAGTTAAAAAAAATAAATGTTTTTATTTAAAAACTTTAAAACGGATTAATATATTAATTTGAAATTTAGCAGGTCATTTCTAAATGTAAAAAGACATATTTTAGTAAAAAATCATGTTTCATATCGAGATCCAGTGGTGTGCAGTTAGAAGAATATGTCCCCTTTTCCCAATCATTTTCTACGCCCATGTTATTTGAAGCTATTTTTATTTTTTTTGTATTGCTTAACATCCTAAAATAATTAAAAAATTTTGTTTCCTCCTCCATGTAAATGTCTTTTCTCGTTAATTGGGTAAACCCAATAATTTCTCTTTCTCTTTCTCCGCCTACGCAACAAACAACACACTAGCAATTTTCGTCTTTCCAACTCCATGGTAGTTAAGGGTACTGAATCAAGACCTGTAATGTATATTTTGTAAAACAAGGCGCCGATGGAAACATGATGGAAGGGGTCGCTCCGTGACGCTCGTCAAACCGCTATTTGTGACTAGAGAGATCAACGGGTCCGTCACCCGTCCTCCGTTCTCCGTTCCGTTTAGGGTGCCGTGTGGCTTAGCTCCTATCCCGGCATCTAATTTTACAGCGGCTCAGCGAGCGCACTCGCTTTTATAAATATATCACGCAAACCTGCAGTCCTCTATAAACTTAGAGCTTTGTTGTAAAAAAATCTTGAAAGAGAACTGATTGCCCTTGAAAATGAGCCTAACACGAAGTCACTAGCCTTATCCCTTGCCCTTCTACAGGGCAAAACGCGTTTACCCCCCTCCCTCCCTTCCTGATTATCGGATCGAGTCCCTGTAGGGCTCAAATCAAAGAGAAAAAAACCGATGGCGCATAAACAATTTTCCCCACTTTACTCTTTCGTTGCGAAAATCGAAAAATAAAATTTGTAAAATCCAAAATTCGGTCGCCATTTGTCCGTTTTCGCGAAAACCATCATCTCCTTAATACATCCTGTAGCAGTGTCCTCATGAAAGAGTTTGCCATTTTGATGACCCAGATTGGTCAAGAATGAAAAAAGTTACCTCGAGTCAAAAATTAATCAGTGTTTGCCCTCCATCTCCCTCCCAAATATAAGTAGCGGGTTGAAATTTGGACATTTGGTCATGACTACCTATCGGAGGAAAACAAATCAAGTTTCGAAGTCATTTTCTTCCATGCGAAAAACGCGAACACGGCTCTAGGTGTGTTCTCGCCGCGGCTAAAATCCATATATTTTCAAATCGCAATATCTTAAGATCCCCTAGACCGATTTGGACGGGTTAAATTTCAGTTTAAGCGTTTTCGCGAGTACTTTATTTTATCGTTTCGATCCGAATAAAACTCAGCGAGCTACGTGCGAAAAACCGATTTTCCATATCTTTACATGTTAATTTACCCCCCTCCACACCTCCCTTAGCTTTCATATAGTGATCACGTGAAAGAGAGACCTCGAATCTATGAAATCACAAAAAAAAATTTTTGAAAGGAGCGACTTCGTTTATCGGGTTTTTTTTTCCGCCCAATCGACTCCACTATAGGGGAAATGCGTGAAATCTTCGATCTAAGCAAAATGATAATGTTTTGACGTATCTCGAGTCGCTTAGTTCTAATCTCACTGTAGAATTTTCCTAGAGTACCTCAGAATTCCATTAGCCTAGAGGAAAAAGTGTTAAGCAGAACAAAACTTGTGATTTCTGGAAGGTTCTATTTTTGCGCAAGAAAGCTTATATATTTTCGTATTTTGAGTTCCTGACGTACAAAATGTTCCCCAGTACTTCAGAATCTCCCTAGCCTAGGGAAAAACGTAGAAAATTGTCCACTTTTTTTGTGGGCCTGTGAAATCGATAGTATAGTTGCACTGAACTCAGACTGAAATTCAAACTACTCCTATAGGACAAAAACCCCTACAGGTAGTCCATTTCCAGATATTTGGTTGACTTTCTAAGTACCGCAATAGGATTATCGGTTAAGGGTCTATAAAATACCCACAATTAGTGATTGCAAACAGAAAATAGTAGGGAGGTATATATTTAGTATTTGTTAAACAATGACCTTTATTCTGAAGAATACTACAAAAAATCAGATCTTTTAAAAGTTTTAGCAGCGTTCGATATGAAAAAAGGGTATGTTTGTTATACTATAACTGAAAATGTGGGCCACACAGTAAAACGGCTTACCACATTATTGTATATTTATCCCCATCGAACACGTGTGGCATCAGCAAGGCCGTATCCAAGGGGGGGATCAAGGGGGATAGATCCCCCCCGAAATGAAAAAAAAAATACCATATTTCTTTAGTAAGTACTAAGTAGTATCTTTTTCTACCCCAAATAGCATTATAGTGACAAAAACTGACATCGCAACTTCGATTGGGTGGCTATTACGTAATAATCACTAAGTCTACCCCTACACAGTAAGAATAACTTCATTTTATTTATGCCTAGTTGTAGTCACGTAAAGTTCACCGCTGGGAGCCACTTAATAGTTTTAAAATATTTTGGTGCCATTAAAGGTGTTTGAAATAATAAGCGAGACTACTTCAAAGTTGCAGAAACATTAAAGTGGAAAATAATAGTTACGGCCACCAAACCATATCACTTAAATACCACTTACAAGTGGCAGTGATCTTAAAGTGGGCGTGATAGTTTTAGTGTCGTTTTGGGAACCATTAATATACCTTTAAAGTGGCGGCACTTGATTATATGATTGCAGTAATTCTCGCCACGGTTTTGCCACACAAAAGGCACTTTAAAGTTTTATTTTCTAAACGCAGACATTTGCAGCCATTTTTGAGATCGCCATGAAGAGAAAAATGAACGCGCTATTTAAAAAACTTTTTCCGTCAATACAGCTTCAAATTTACTACATTTCCATATATAATTAATGATTTTAATAACAAAGATTGATAAAAAAACACAGTTTGAAGCATCTAAGTATTTAATTTCAATGATGAAAAATTTACAGATTTTAAGTTTTTTCTTAAATTATGAAGTATTCCAATTTCCAACGACGCGTGCCCATATTTCGAGCCTATATTTGACAGTAAATTTTAAATTATTCCAACTTATTGCCTTTATTTAGTATTGTTAAACCAATATTCTTGTATTTCCATAATAATATAATAATTATACCTAATTATTATTCAGTACGTACCTACTTAAGTTAACAGTTATGTCAAGTTAGAGAAAAAGCAAGGAAAATGGAAGAAATAAAGTGTTCCTCATTTTAGTCACCGCCACGTTATAGAACCGTTTCTATTACGTGGCAAAGACTTTGGCAATACACTTTAAAGTTTCTAATGTAGTACCAAACCAAACTCCCCCCCGAAATTTTTTTCTGGCTACGGCCTTGGGTATCAGGTAAAATCTAGAGTCAGATCCGAAAACGTTTCACCCACATTACAAGTCACTGCCTCTAGTGAAAACAGGAATAAGTTTAGTTATGCCCTTATGTTTTTATTTGTTTTTTAGCACCAGCAGGTCCAACTCTATACCCTAGCAAAACGGTATAACTCTATCTTACTCCTAAATAGTATTTTCAAAAAGCACTAAGGGCATAACTCGTCGTGTATATCGATCTAAATATTGGTTATCCAGACATGAGTAGGTCCACAAAGGCATAAATCGCGTTACGTCAGAATTTTTAGATACCTTAGAGACATAACTATAATTATAAAATAGTTTGATGCTGTTACTAGGGAACAACTAATGATGTGGAAAGCAATAATTCGTTCATATGGGCATAACTATAATTATAAAATAGTTTGATGCTGTTACTAGGGAACAACTAATGATGTGGAAAGCAATAATTCGTTCATAAGGGCACATTTCAAATAAATTTCAAAAAAAAATTATTGAATTGCAGTATTTCAAGATATAAATATTGTGCTAAGAAATAGTAACCCATAACCTTTTTATGACAGCAATTACTTTACCTAATATTGTTATGGCTTAGGAATGGTTTAGACTATTTTATTGTAAGCAGTCTCCTGAAAAGTACCGTTTTCCAGTTATGCCGTTTTTTACTAGAGCCAGTGAAGTGTAATAGGCTTAATTAGAGCTGTGATAAGTAATGCTTCTATTGTCAGCTGGAAAAATTCGGTTTGACATGTTGTTAAGGTTGAAGATACATCGAAATTCTAATACCACAGGTAGTAAATAATGTTTGTTTAAATAATATTTATTGTTTCTTCAGTTTTATTCTGTAAAAGTTACTGTCAGAGTTTTAAACTATGTATCATAATAAATTGAAAAAAAAATGTATATTTAACTACATCTGTTTATTTTATTGGATGGTTTATATCCAAGAAAGTACATTTTAGAACACCCTGTATATTAATACTTATAAATTAAATCGCTTTATCAAATGCTGTGGTGTTAAATTTAATTTGTTAATTTTCCTATGACCAACAGTTGATCAAAAATAGTAGTTTATGATGTAAGGACGAGAAGAAATATAAACATTTCAACTTTTTATATATGTACAGGGTGTATGTCACTCATTTTCAACATTCTCCCACCTTGAGTCACGTGAATTTCCAAATAGTGACTCAACTGAATCGTTTGAGTGGAATAATTCCCTCCCACCATCTCAGCTCTAACAATTTTTTCGGAGTACATCCAGAGGAATAAAGATCAGCAGGATTACTATCTCCAGGAACATGAAACCATGAATTTTTGTCAGTTTCTTGGACGTTATTCCAAACGAATCGTTTTCATATCTCCTCTCTTCCTCACTTCAATATTTTTCTGATAAAGTGAGATAATGTTTGATAATTTTAACGTCTCTTTTCTGACCTAATGGTCTAAACTGGACGGGACCTACAGCTTATGGTGGGCTCCGAACCACGGTCCTCAATAACCTTAAACCCAGGACTATGCCTTTGTCATGCAGGTGATCTACCGACTAACAAGTGGGTAATTGTGTCACCAACCCCTATCCGAGATATCCGATCTCATCTGGCCTGTTTACCGGCGTGAATGAAACTGCGTATGACACAAGTACCTTTTTGCAATTGCCCAAAGTCTTATCTGACTTTAATTCGACTTGAATACGGCAGGATTCGAACCTACTCCCCGAACACTGACCAAGCTGAATCGGCAGACGCCTTACCAACTAGGCCACCGTGTCCGGTAAAGTGAGATAATGTAATCCTTTATATATTTTTATTAAGTTATTATTAAGTTATAAAGAATATGATATAATTGGAAATAGATAATATTTTGAAACATATTTAATTGAATTTCATTCCTCCAAATTATGGAAAATAGGTGGAGGGCCACCCCCCGAAAACGGTGAGTGATGGGGGAAAACTGAGGTCATATTCGGATTCAGGAGCTTATTTTACATAAGAATCGGCAAGAATGGTGTGAGTGTAATCATGCAGCTGATCCCTAAATTGCGATTATCTCGTAAACTGTTATCTAAGTTTTAAGGTTAATAACAAGTATACTTTTTTCTACTAAAATAACGTGGATTTAAAATTCTTTTACAAAAATAGCGCTAACTTAAAGAGCAAAAAAGTGTATCGCACATTTATGCCGCAAATGTGGCCTAACTAGCGCCCTCTACAAATTACATCGAAGTAGGTACCAGATTCTCATTTCTCATACCCAAAAACCCCCAGTTCCAAATTTTTATGCATATCCAAAAACGCTAAAGTTATTACAAAAAATAAATAAATTTAACACATCCCTTATTAGCAACATTTTATTAGAGCAAGTTGGTTCAAATCGTAATATTTTAAAGTGAGGAATCTACCATACTTCTATGTACAATTACTTAAGAACCACCCTGTATACATATAATTACAATTAAAATTGCATGTCACATCAGAATGACAGACTTTAACATCAATCAAATGAAATATTAGTGAATTACCAAAATTTCCTGTAAAATTAAATTATTGTTTATTAAAGAATCAATAGCTAGATAATTCTTTAACGCTGCAGAATTATATTGTCTACAATACTAAATAAGCATTTATATGTCTAAACAAAATGAATATTCTATTTCTGATGAACTTAGAGAAGGTGATGATAGAAACCCAGACGTCCAAGATGATTTTAAAAAGATAATAAAAAAATACGATCAAACAGTTGTTAACACTTTAATGCCATTCATTGTGAACATTTTGGATTGCATGAACTCTGGACACAAACAAAAATTGGAATATGAAGCCAAGTTGTACCAAGTTATGAAAGATAATTTGACTTTACAAAATAGGGAAAAACACGCAAGAAAAATTTTAAGTACGTATCCAATAGTATATTCGATACGAGTGTCGAATTTTCATTCCAACAGAGTAACAGACTGTACTTTCTCCACGGCCATAGAAAGTAGGAATTGAATATAGTAACGCAGCTTATCTTTGTTCAGGCAAATTCAAACTAAATAAACTGTCAAACATTAAATTCATGGCTATCTAGCATGCTGATATGTGCATCTAGGTGTTACAGAATGAACATTCTGACATTAGAGTAAGAATGAAATACGTTTAAAATACATAAGAGGCAAGTGTTTCAGAATTTTCTTTCAATCTCAATAGCGAGAATGTTTCTTTTCTGTTATTATAAGTGGTTTCAGAATAACTACATTCAGTAGTGGCCGTGGAGAAAAGTTTTTTCGTAAGTAACTCGCTATATCATAATCATTAGTACTGACTAAATAGAGTAATTTTTTTTCCCAATAGATGAAGTCAGTTCCCCCCATCAATTCTTACCAAAATTGAAGAGCTTGACAGAACATCTAATCTTGTTCCAACCTGAACCCGATAACTTAATTAGTTCGCGAAAAGGGTAATAACGAGCACTTTTAAGTACCGGAGGATGGGGATGGTGGGACAAGTAGGGGGAGTTATTGAGGGAAAACAAATATTATTGAAAAGTTTGTCACTTCTGTACTAATTGAGCTAGCGTAATCAGCCAGGGCTCAAATTGTTCACTTTTTCATCTGCTAAAAGATAGCACTACCGAAAAATGTTTATTTTCACAAATGCGAGATAGCGCGCAAAATAAAAAATGGATAATTTTTTGCTCGCGATTTTAGGCGTGAAGAAAAGGGTTGATGAAAAAAAAATGTTCACCTCTCGGCGGTTTTTTTTATCTTACATTTGAGCGCAGTAGCTCAATTAACTTAACAATCAATAATGCCGATTTAATTACGGAAAGCAACACCAAATTTCTTGGAATATACAGGGTGACCCAGGGGTGTGTGCATGCTCCATAACTTTTTTCTACCCAAGCTATCGATTTGATGTTTTTTTAAACAATAGTTTCGGCAATGAGGCACATTCTAAAAATATTTCTATTTATATACAGGATGTCCCAAATAACAACTAAGTTTTGTTTTTTTAAATAGCAACCCCCCATTTTTGTTATATATTTAGATTCGCCATTAAATTGTCGATATAACGCACCCAGGTTTCTTCGATTTATTTGCAATAGTTTTTGACTTATGTCAATTTATGTGTCAAAATAGCGTTGTGCAGAGATCCACAAAAAAATTCAGAACTTCAGAACTGTTCAAG
Source organism: Crepidodera aurea (assembly GCA_949320105.2). NCBI lineage: Eukaryota > Metazoa > Arthropoda > Insecta > Coleoptera > Chrysomelidae > Crepidodera > Crepidodera aurea. The sequence continues at coordinate 59,672,673 of OX439473.1, read as the reverse complement.
ATAACTGAATTAACTTTTTTCCAGTCGATTTCTTAAGCTTTAGCGCATATTTCGATATGTAGACGAACTCGGAGTCGATGTTCTATCGCCTGATACGATTTTTTTTAAGAGCTTTTTGCTGATATAGGGTTTGTAAAACTTGCGAGATTTATGCTAAATAAGAAATGTTTGACGGTTTATTCGAGAAAAAAAGGAATCGAGTAGGCCGCTGTCGTAAAATTTGACAGATTCATACAATTTTTAAAAGAAAATGTTTCAACAAAATGAAATTGTAATAGAAACAGAAATACATTACAAAGTAAACAATTTTAGTAATACAATTTGCAAGAGCATGAAAGAATGATTAATAGGAAACAATGTAAACATTTTCGATTCCTTTTTTTCTCGAATAAACCGTCAAACATTTCTTATTTAGCATAAATCTCGCAAGTTTTACAAAATAAACCCCACAAACCCTATATCAGCAAAAAGCTCTTAAAAAATGCCATGCAATGATTTAATAAAATATAGGGTGATGCATTTGAAAAAGTCGAATTATTGCTATTTGTAATTTGTCATTTTCAAAAAATCGTAGTAGGCGATAGAACATCGACTCCGAGTTCATCTAAAGCTAAAGCTTAAGGAAACGACTGGAAAAAAGTTATCTTGAACGGTTCTGAAGTTCTGATTTTTTTTGTGAATCTCTGCACAATGCTATTTTGACACATAAATTGATATAGGTAAGTCAAAAACTATTGTAAATAAGTCGAAGAAACCTAGTTGCGTTATATCGACAATTTAATGGCGAATCTAAATATGTAACAAAAATGGGGGGTTGCCATTTAAAAAAAACATAACTTATCTTATTTGGGATATCCTGTATATAAATAGAAATATTTTTAGAATGTGCATCATTGTCGGTCCTATCGTTTAAAAAAACATCAAATCGATAGCTTGGGTAGAAAAAAAGTTATGGAGCATGCACAAACCCCTGGGTCACCCTGTATCGAGATAACTGTTTAAATTGGCCAGACCATGTCACAGTAGTATGTAAAAAACTCAGCGTTTATTATAGTCTAGCTCACAGCCATATGTGTTAAAATGTGGTCCTCTGGGGCAACTCTGTTGACAGAGAAAGAGTATTTATATCGCAAAAAAAAATCTTTAGATTAATTTACAACATACCCTGGAGAGAATCATGTAAACAGGTTTTCATTTCGAAGAAAATGTTAACATTTCCCTGTATTTTCATTTTTAACTGTCTTTTATACATTAAAAGCAATGCTTCATTGATTAACCAGAACTCCTTTTATCATAATTATCCAACACGTAATGCTGATTTACATTTCTGATATTTCGCGAACTAATTGAGTTATCGGGTTCTGGTTAGAACTAGCTTACCTGTTTTGTCAAGCTCTTCAATTTTGGTAAGAATATTTTTTTTGTGGGATCAAACCCGGCTAAGATTTGTCGGAAAAACGTTCTTTAGATAGAGAATTTCCCCCTCCTCCACCGCCGCCTGAGTCGAGCATTTCATACAGGAATGATGGAGGATTTGACTTCATCGATTGGGAAAAAAAATTTCTGGATTTCATGTCTGTTTTCGAGCCTTTTTTTTGCCAGATCTACTCCATTACTTACTAATTTTTTTAGAATCATCATTACAAGAATATATCATAAAATACGAAACCGAACGGGAATCAAAAAGTTTTCTCGAAAGGAAATTAGCGGAATATGAAAATACTAAAGGCAAAGAAGGAAAAACAATGAAATCTCGCTTAAAAACTTTAGAAGTCAATGTACGAACGCTAGAAAAAAAATTTAAAATGTCCACAGAATGTATCAGAAGGTTAGAACAACGAGAAGCCAATCTCAAAAAAGAATACTTTGCGTTGTTAAAAAGATACACCCAGCTATTCAAAGAACATATTGATTACTTGCAAAAATCAAAAGATAAAAAAAGATTGATAAAATTTAAAAATAACCCTGTCGCAATTAACGAAACTATTAATTATAGTAAGTTGAGTAAGTTCTTTAAAAAAACCAATGAAAAAATTGATAATTACGATTTTATTAAACCACAATCTTTTGAAGAACAAAACGAAGTATACCAGTGGGAAGGACAAAATAATAACTATTACAACAATCAATACGAAAATGAATACAACAATCAATACGAAAATGAATACAACCAACAATACTATCCGGAAGAACAACATCACAAGCAATATGAAAATCCTTACGAACAACCTTCAACTAACGAAGTGGAGGAATTCAGAATTGAAGAACTCGATATGAGTGACCTTAGCCCCACTGAATCCATAAAAAATTTGAATGTCACACAAATAGAACAACAATGAACTTATATTTTGTATATTAAAAACGTATACCATAGTAAATAAAAATCTTTAAATGAGTTCAAGGGTTTTTAAAAATAGGTAATTAAAAGCAAAGTATTTGATAGAATGGTGATAAAACTCAACTCTTTTTACGAACAAAAACATAATTTGGAATAATTACACCCCATTCAGTGGGATATTTGTTTTTGAGCTTTACACCTAACGCATCTGACTTATCCTCCTTTTTTGATTCCACCATATAGATATAGAATTTCAACCAATCTTTTTTTTATGAGGGTTAACAAGGAAATACAAGATGTGTCCCGATGAGCTTAATATTATCTGTACATCAGAAGTTACTTGCACGATCTGTATGAAGATTTATTTTTCACTTGTATATTATTTGTTTATTTTACCTTGCTATAAATACAATCCCCACACAGCACAGGATATTCCCAGAATATCCTCACAAGACACCTAAACCTATGTTCTTTTTGCAGAATATTCCTAAGCAAATATTCTGAGAACGAATGTATTGGATATATTAAAATATTCTATGAATATTTATATATTATATTCCTAGTACATTAATATAGAATATTCTAAATACATTCTATGTACATACTAATTATCTTTTATTAAAAATAATATTGATGGATTTTTTGTTGGTAATTTTCATATTTTCAACAATAAATAAGTATAAAAAAATAAGCGCGCTAATTTGAAACCTTAGGAAAAATCTATGAAACATTTTGTAGTTGTAGTCGTAATGTAAATCAAATGCGCAAGCTCAATACAGCATTGCCATCTTGTAATATAAAGCTAACATGAATAAATTAATTCATATTTTTATTTATATACTCCTATACTAAAAAAATTTAATTAGGTTTGTACATTAATTTTCACTGACAAGAGTTGCAATAAACATTTAATTAAAAGTTAAAACCAAAAATCAACTTATCATAAATACCTTAGATCATATATGCTTCGCTAGATACGGCATCCTATAGTGTTTGTTTGGTTCTAGAGGGGTAAAGACGAGAGGGGGTGAAGGGGCAATAGCGTACCATGATACAGTGGCGTATCATTCGGAATATTTTGATACAGTGTAATATATTGTCATATTTATACAACACATATTTCATTTTCTAAGGATTGAGTGACTGTAGGTTACAGTAAAATGGGAATTAATGTGAATCGAAAATAAATAAAATAGCATGCATACGAAAATTGTTTGGAATGGGAATAATCTGAGAGGTCTTGCGCTTCTGTAAATATTTTTTTATAGCAAATTAAAAATCCCATTGATTATAAACTCGTTAATAAAGAAAAAACAAAATGAAAAGTTGGTAGGTATATTAATACAAAAGATACCTACGTCAAAAAAGAACCTTCATATAGATTAGGTTGAGTAATAAAAGAAAAATTTACTGATGAACATGGTTTATTTTAATAAAACATAAATTGACATACAATAGATATATATTTAAACAATTCATTTACAATTCAAATAAAGTCTAGAGTAAAGCGGGGGAATATGGCAACTTAATTTTCAAAGCTCCCATTCTAACAAGTAAGTGACCCAGCCATAGGAAGAACGTGCCATCTTAAAGCTCGTGTATATCGGTATACGATGTACAATGCTCGTTGACGTATTCCCACTAACAAATATATTACAAACAGAAATGTCGCATAATACGTTATTGCCATATTACCCGTACCCATGGGTAATATGGCATGTAGGATTGGGTAATATGGCAACATCAATTTATAATTTGAAAATTGAAAATTACCCTGTTTTCAAAAAAAGTCGCAAAACTACTAAAATAAACTTTTATTTCCAATAAAACATTAATCAAAGTAAAAAACTTCTTAATATATAATAATAACGGCTGAAAATGACATGATTCAAGCTGCTAAATTCGACTTATTTCTCGAACTGACCCTCTACCATTAAGGATATCTCTAGCAGCATTATGAAGGTCCTCTTCTGTTGACCACTGCCCTCTTAGATGTCTTCGGACATAAGAACGTGGCATTTTATTAATCTGAAATAATCAAAAATTCTATAAAGTATTCGATCCATTATGTCGGGAATATATATATATGGGGTAATATGTCGGACTACCATTTTATAAGGCATATTACCCCAAAGTACAAGTGAATAATTGCAACTAAAAATCACAAAGCCCACGTAAATGTAGTAAACGCTACATATGGCAAAAGTTAGGTTAAAAGCCTTATTTACCCCACTACTGATATAAAAATCTGATCATTAATACTTGATTCAATAAACTCTTACCAAATTCAATTTAAAAAAAAATCTGAGGTTCACTTACCGTTTTTATGGCATCATTCACAACATTTTATCAATAAAACAAGAAAACAACTAAATGCGTTCTGCTTGGTACAAACGGTAACAAGTGACTAGTGTTGCGGCGGCGTTAACCCTCTGTACTAGCCAGAAACGGAGTGAGGCGTATTACCCGACGCGGCATATTTCCCCGCTTTACTCTACATAATTTACGTTTAGTTCTTATTTTCACTTCCTGTCCTATCCAACAACACGCATATGGAATACATACCGATGACAGCACCTTTCTCAAATTTGATGTTGTATACTTAACAAGGCTTTGGCATTTTGTTGAGAAATGCGACCACTGTTCTCTAAACTAATTGTACCTAGCAAAATCTTTCAAAAAACTATAAAAATACACAATATTGGCACAATAATTCCCAAAAAACAGAATATCTGACACCTGTCAAAACTACGATATGAGCGGGTATCGTCGAAATTTGAAATCGGCCAATCAGAGGGATGGTACTCTAACTCCCTCCTGTACACCACAACAAATAACCTGAATACCGTATCTAGCGTAGCATAAATGATCTAAGATAAATACTATACGGCAACGTCACGCAACGTCGCTGTCACGTCACCCGTCACTTCCGTCAATTTTGTGGTTAGGTGTTAGGTAGATCTGTGGGTTTACCTATTAGTTTATTGCAGTGCTCTTAGTATAAGATATACACTAAGAACCCTGGTTTATTGAAAAAAAAGCCATAGAAGGTAATGGAGGTAAGTCATGACATATTTTTTTAGTTGTAAAATTGGAGCCCTACCACTACATTGACAATCACTTTTTACATAAACATGTTTTTTTGAATATAATAATTTATATTGGCGGGATTCTTTATAAAAATATATTTTTGACAGATTATATTGAGTATAGATCGTATAGATAATATTTAAATAATAAGTAACAACTTTAAAGAGTAAAATATAGTAGAGTTTTTATGTTAAAATGCCAAAAGGACGTCCAAGGTCCTACTACCAACAGTCAACAGAAGGTTGAAGAAAACTCTAGCAACTGAAGATGCTCATATAGTGCTGTTAGATAGTGTTGATAGCAAGAATATGGACGAGAATGTGGATCAGTGACTACCATTCTACTATATATATTCTTCGTAACTTAATAGAGAATTCTTATGAAAAACCATTTTGTCTAATTTTGGCTTTAATTTCCTATACCTAAAATGGTTCAATTTTATTACATATTGTCACTTTAATAAAAAAAATATTAATACTCTGGGAGTCTCATATACTGTCACGATCTGATGATTATGACATGCCATACTTTTTATTTTTAGATAGTGTAAGAAAACAATTTGGGACATCCACAGAGTCAGACATGGAAGCTACCATCAAACTATATGGCTAGTGAAGAGCAACATGCATCAAAAATTTGAAGTCCTAAAACGTTTTTTATAACTTAAGTTTTAAGAATAAAACACAAGAAAATATTTATAATTTTTTTTGGTCTATCCTCCTTTTATTTTACAAAATGCTATAAAAGTACCTAAAAGTATGGCATAGAATATTATAAAAACATTCTAATTGATGTCTCAGAACATTCTCAGCACATTCTAATGGATGTTCTCAGAACGTCCTCAGCACTAGATAAGACCCTGGCCTTTGCCACATTCTAGGGATATGCATATCAGAAATTAGTATATTTATAGGATATTCAAATATACTTTTTCAATATTCTACGCACATTCTAGGAAGGTGATTGTGCTGTGTGGGTCATAACGCCCTTAGTCCAGTCAAGGAATGAGGTGTAGAGTGCGTCAGAAACTTGTTAAGGGCGCTTAGGGTGTTAACATACCAAAAGTCCTGACACCTAGGTGGTGAGCCGAGGGGGGGTCAAAGGTATGCATTTTGGGTTTTTCGCTTATATCTCGAAAACGGTGCATCGGAGGGAAATTTTTATAATAAAATAAAGTTCATAAAAGTATCTAAAACTTTTATATTATATGTTTTTTCAAATTCGCAACCGTTTTCCAGCTACACCCTCGAAAAAAGTAGAATATAAAAAAAAATCATTCGTCAAACAATCCATCATATTGTCTAAACCTATTCATAAACGAAAAATATTCATAGCAAGGGCGGATCCAACAATTAGAGGCAAATGGGGCGATTGCCCGCCCCCCCACGTTGATGAAAAAATAACTGATTTTGAAATTTTGTTTCAAACTGTAAAAACTGAGTAACATGAGTCATGATATGAATAAGCGGATATGCATAAGCAAACGATCAGATGATGATTTGATGAAATATTTTGGGGTCTCCCCCCCCCCCCCCTTGCATCCGGGCCTGGGATTACTCCGGCCTCTGGGTCTGCCACTGACCTATAGTATATTTTCTATAAATAAAACTAAATATAATGTTATTTATTTATTTCTATACAACAAAGGATTTTAGTAACTAATTGTACAAAATAATTAAAAAATTAAACAAACAAATAGAACATATAATGTTCTGGTATTAAAAAGAGTCCTTTCATGGAATTTGTGGGGGGAAAGAAAGTAACCAAAATTTCGTTTTCTGCAGGTGTTAAAAGAAAACCTTTTTAACACTTATCGCTTTTAACAAAAATGGCAAGTTTTGACCTCTATTCAAATTTTTTTAGAAAATGTTGAGTAAACTTTGAAAAAGGAAATTTACGATATAAATATTTTCCTTAATGTTTTTTTTAATATTGAAACTTGATGTGGCGTGTCTACAGGGTGACCCATGACTTTTGCGCCACTTGGTACAACGATACAGACTTTTGTACAAATGGTCTAGTTTTTGAATAATTTTTCCATTTAAAAACAATGAAGAAATCAACAAGAAAAAATCCTTAATTAAAAGGGTTTCCCCTGGGATCGAAACTAGCTGGAGAGTATGGCCAATAAGCTGGGGGTGGAAAAAGCCCCGTTTGAGAATGTTGGGTAGTGGCGGGTAAAATGCTAGGTAATCTGTGATTGGCTGCGTGGCTAGTAGGATACAAGGCCGCTCCTAGATCGCTCTGGTGAGGTTGGTATTTATGGTAGGTTGGTAGTACGTCGCCTTGTCCTTGAGCTTGTGCTTGACAGGCGGCCATTAGACCTTGGAAATCGAATTTGTAGGCGTACCTCTTGCCGTGAACCTTCGACATTATGTTTTTATCGTAGTAGTACCTAGAAATAAAAAAAATTAAAGCACCTAAAGCAAAATATACACCATGCTTTAATTGCAAGTAAGTATATTCCATTTGATAATATGAAATCCCATAGTTAATAACCAATCGTTAGCGATATCAGCTTTTAAGTGTTGTAGACATCGATTACCATAATAATATGGATTGGAACATTTTTGAAAGTTGGTTCAAAATTGTTTATTACCAAATATTAAACCAAATCGCATTATAACCTTAGACCAAAGAAAAGTGAGAATATTTGAAATAAAATTATTGGCGTGGCCATTCTGTACTTTTTCTGCATCTTTAATCATATTAAAATGATTTGGGGACAATTAAAACATTTGATGAGACGCTAACTCCCAATAAAATCGTGAGTTCAATCAAACTAGACCAGCAGAATGGCAAGCCGTCATTAAAAAAGTTACAAAACCGCGTACGTAAATACATACAAAAGTCGGAAAATGTGAAAAACATGAAATTGCTAAATCAGAAAATGTGATATCGATGAAACTTGGCACTTAAGTACTTGAAAGGGTGTAGAAAACGATAAAAAAATCTTTGCTGCTCTAAAGTGTATGCTAACTTCACAATTTCGAAAATAAAATCAAAAATTTGGTTTTTCCATTATATCTCAAAAAAAAAATTCGAAAAACTAATAGCACCATGTGAAAGAGCGTAAAACTTTACTAAAAATTATATTATAAGTTACGTAAAAAAATTGTATTACTATACTTGCTTGCTTAATTTTAACGTCTCCTTTCTGCAACTATGGCTAATCTGGACGGGACCTACAGCTTATCGTGGGCTCGGAACCACGGTCCTCAATCACCTTAAACCTAGTACTATGACTTTGTCATGCAGGTGAACTACCGACTAACATGTGTGTAAATGTGCCACCAACCCCTATCAGTTCCACGAGATATCCGATCTCATCCGGCCTGTTTATCGGCGTGAATGAAACTGCGTATGACACAATTACCTTTTTGCACTTTTAATTCCACTTGAGTTTCGCAGGGATCGAACCTACGACCGAACACTGGCCTAGTATAAAGACCCAGGCCTTAACCAACTAGGCCACGCTGTCTGGTTTGTATTACTATAAAAAATTATTCAAAATAAGAAAGCAAATTCGAAAACTCTACGCGCGCCGAGCCATTGAATACAAATATTCAGGCGAGGCGTTCGGAAAAACTAAAGTATCTAAAATGTATGCAAAGAAAAAAAAAGGAAGCATCTTAAAGAGGAGACTCTAAGCTTTCTCAGGAAGTCATAATTTTTTAATTTTTTTTTGTTTTCTAATAGAAAATTTGATTTTTATAAAACTGAAGATATCTATTAATAGAGGCATAACAAAAAAAAATCATTGTACATTTATCATCATTATCAGTGGCGTAACCAGAGTTGAGTCATGGGGGGGATTTACACCCGCCAGTCAACTACTCCAACGTATTACTCTCTTCAAAAAAAAGATTTAGGTTTATTATTAAAGAGTTTTAATAATAAAAAACGTGCGGAAAAAAAACGCGCGGAGTAAAAAACGCGCGGAATAAAAAACGCATCAAATTTAACGATATTAATGCGAAAATTTTTTTAACTGCCATCAAAAGCAAATTTCGCTCATCAGGTAATTTAAATGTATTGTTTTGAGAAACATAATCTTTTAATTGTGACCAGATCAGTTCAATGGGATTTAACTCTGCATGGCAAGGAGGCAATCTAAGAATTTAAATTTCTTTTTCTCGGGCCATCTCATCTATAATATTTTTTTAATTTGTTTTTATGTTGCTTAGCTATCACGAGTAATTCTGCCTTCAAGGAAGACTGATAATATTTTTAGAATGAAGCCATTTTGAAATATATATTAATACAAAATTCCGAATCAATTAAAATACATACGATACGGCTATGAATAAATAAAGTCTGACTTATCTGTCAAAAGAACAGATTTATTACAGTAAAAACCATGGAAACATGATTAAATCAAATGAAATCTTTTATTAGGCCGATCAAATGTATTAAAATTTTCATTTTAACTACAAATAACCATTGAAGAATGAGGTAAAAATAAAATTTCTACCTCTTAAACCTGTACTACTTCTACAAATTAAATTACTGCACTCATTTCTTCTCTAAACTATAGCCTAGTAAACACCGCACTTCACTTGACCATGGAAACGCACAAGCTTTGAAAAAGGTTTGAACAGGGTAGCACAAGTGTAGCGAGAAGAACTGACTGACTGCATTACGTTTTGGTTTGTCATTTTAGTGTATCCCACAATAATAACTTTGAAAAAGCAAAATCTTTCAAATTTTTATTTTTTTAAAATACAATTTTTTGTTAATTTCTTCTCAGCAATGGGGGGGGTTACATCCCCAATAACCCCCCCTCGTTACGCCCATGATGATTATACTTATACTTTTGATTTAAATATAATTAAAATGATGAACATTACCTCTGTTTAATAAAACTTTAATCACTTATCTTGAACAGTTCTGTTATTCTGAATTTTTTGTGAATCTCTGCACAACGCTATTTTGACACATAAATTGGCATAAGTCAAAAACTATTTCATATAAGTCGAAGAAACCGGATGCGTTATATCGACAATTTAATGGCGAATCTAAATATGTAACAAAAATGGGGGGTTGCCATTTAAAAAAACAAAACTTAGTTGTGTAACTTATTTGGGACATCCTGCTGTAATAACCGATAAAATATAAGGTTATTTTTACCTATTGGCGTGTCTATCAAACCTTGGTAGAGCGGTGAATTGAGGCTTACTGAGTTATTCAGCGATTCAGTGTAGAATATACCTTATGTCTCACGAAGTGTCTAAAACTCTCGGGGTATGGTAATTTAAAAAGAAACGCTTATTAAAGTTTAAATGAATCTATTAACTACTAAAAAGGAAAAGGTTAACAAAACATGACTATTTTTTTAAAATAATATCTCTAGCTTTTACTACTAAGAAAATGACTAAAATGATCCCAAAATGATAAAAAATTAAAGTAACAATGAAAGAAACTAAAAATCGCTCTGTGGCGGTAAAATAAAACCCCACTTAATATTTCTTTACTAAACTAAGTGACAAAAGGGTTAACGTGGAATTGAAACCTTGTTTATACTAAATATCAGAAGTTCGCTAGTTACCCCAACGATACATGTGAAAGAAAAGCGAAAGGCCCATTCAAGTGCTGAGTAAAGTCTACGAACAAAGGTTAAATTTCTGATGCCTACAGACAGGCTTTACTGTTTACAATACTTAAAAAAAAAACTGTCTTGGGAAGCAAATCTAATAGCGAAGGAAAAATGCGAGAGCAATTAACTGGAGTTAAACTTAACTCTTTACAAACAACACAATGGCATAAAGGGTTAAGAAAAATCGAATCACAATCTTACTCGTAGCTCGTCCTCTCGACTGATACTCTTAAGTATCAAATTGGGGTGAAATTTACAGCCCTGGAAATCCCTTGTAGACGGGGACGACGGAAATATTCCTAATTCTTCGCCAAACAAAACTATATCACTAGCGCAACGCGCCACTAACCGAACTGCGCGGTACGATAAAACAAAACTCAAAATTATCAAAAAAAACAACTTACTCAGAAGAACAAACTTATTTTTCTGTTAGAAGACGCGACTTTTACAGCGCGACCCGTGAGGACCACTTACGAGGGGTCCGTATAAAATTACCCGCTCTTTCGTCCCCGCGATCAGAAAAATACTTTTTATAAAATTTTGTTCCCTCTTTGTTGGAGGGATATTGTAATTTCCTCAACTCATTACAAGGACCAATCGCGTTCATTTTCCTTGTACGCCATTAAAATTGTCGTAGGTACTGACCAATCACGCGTATCCCGTTATTGCTTATCATTCAAGCTACTAGAAATGAAAATAATGCCAATTCGGCACTTTTGTCATTTGTGTTTCATTGTAAAGGAACTTTGACCAGAAAATTTGTTTATGACATCCAATATTTAACTTCCTTGAATTGAAAGAGAACGGTGTCGGATTGCTCAACTTATATTTTGAAATTTTTCAACAAGCAACGAAACCAACCTACATTTATTTCGTTTTTTTTTGCATACTTTGCATTGTGGTAATTTTCTAGATGATTCGATTTTTCTACAGTTTGGAACGCTAGTTATCTACTTTGACTATACCGGGTGTTTTAAAATTATCTATGACTTTCATTTCTTTCTTTCGCCATTTTTCCAGATATTACACTGCATATAAATAGGAATATTTTTAGAATGTGCCTCATTGTCGGTCCTACCGTTTGAAAAAACATCAAATCGATAGCTTGGGTAGAAAAAAGTTATAGAGCATACACACACCCCTGAATGTTGTAAAAAAATGATAATTTTAAAACATAAGTTTTATTAAACAGAGATAATGTTCATTATTTTAATTATATTTAAATCAAAAGTAAAAGTATAGTGATGATAAATGTACAAGGATTTTTTTTTGTTATGCCTCTATTAATAGATATCTTCAGTTTTATAAAAATCAAATTTTCTATTATAAAACAAAAAAAAATAAAAACTAATGTCTTCCTGAGAAAGCTTAAAGTCTCCTCTTTAAAATGATTTCTTTTTTTTCTTTGTGTACATTTTAGACAAAGATACTTTAGTGTTTTCCGAACGCCTCGCCTGATCGCCTGAATATTTGTATTCAACGGCTCCGCGCGCGTAGAGTTTTCGAATTTGCTTTCTTATTTTTAATAATTTTTTATAGTAGGTAATACAATTTTCGATTTTATTTTCGAAATTGTGAAGTTAGCATACACTTTAGAGCAGCAAAGATTTTTTTATCGTTTTCTACACCCAGTCAAGAACTTAAGTGCCAAGTTTCATCGATATCACATTTTGTGCGAGGTCAAACTCTCTGACAACTGGGATAATAAATAAGAGTATTTTTTTTATAAGAAAAAAAATAATCCTAGTGCACTAAAGTTAAATAATAGATAGACTACAAATCCTCCCGCTTCTCAAATAATTTTATAGTTACAGTGTATTATTTATTTTTGTCTTTTTTATTATTTTATAAAGATTGACATGATACGTCCCTGACCATGACATTATGAACTCAAAATCTCCAGCCATCACCGTTTTATCTACAAAACCACTAACATCTCCCATCATAAATTCCTTATAAAATATTTATACTTCATCTTTCATTCTATTATTCTTACCTAAGAGCTCTGCTGAGTTTGTCATAGTTCATATTGGGCTTCGACTTCCGTTCCCCCCATCTCCTCGCCACCTCGTCGGGGTCGGTGAGTTTGAACTCGCCATTGGTGCCTTCCCACGTGATGCAGGCCGCGTTCGACGAATCGTTGAGCAGCTCGAGCAGGAATTGCCACAGTTGGATCTGACCTGAGCCTTGGGCCACCAATCGACTGGTCGCCGCGTTCAGGAGTTGATAAGGATCTGCAGGAAATGACAAAACATGGTGTTTGAAAGTCTAATGGGATTGTCACATTTCAACAATTAAAGAGGATCGTTAAACGTACGAGCTAAATATTTATCCGTCTATTTAAGTTTAGGAAAAGGAAGAAAAATATTTCAGTTCAATATGCATATTTTACTAATTATAAAAACAATTAGTTATTTTATTGGGCATCTTGAAATATTGGTAATTTTGTGACTTAAGAGTATTTATTACTGTCAAGAGATAAAAAGGTTTATCTCGAAGCAGGAATGAAACTTTCCACCAAGGCCTTTATACTATTTTATTCATAATCACGTGATCGCATTTTTATTCTTATGTAAATTTAAATAGAAATATGACCAAAATAGTTATTTATGTATGTAATAAGTGTGTAAAGTCAAAAAATGCCTTTACACATGACTTGCCCACAATATTTCTTCTACTACCGTATATATTGTCCACTATTATCAGTAATACAAAAGTTACTTTACGCACTAGTGCTACAGCCTACTCACTTTTACCAAAATCGTCATTCATAGTGTGTCTACTGTTAATAATTTGTTGCACACTAGATATAAGCAAAAATAATTTAGATACTTGTCTTGGAAAAAGATATCATAAATGGTAATTTGAAGTAAAACGTCTTATGTTGTTGCTATGTACAATGTGTGACATATTTTACTTTAGGCACTGGTGAAAAAAAGTAAAACTTTACGCACTCCGTAACTGTGGTAGAAAAAATCATTTAAAACATTAAGAAGTAGAGGAAAGTAAAGTGGGACCGCTGACATATCTGATACCTAACATTGGTGGTCCGAGCAGCGGCAAAAGATCAGTGCTCTGTGAAGTAGTACGTTCAATGGATCACCGGATGGATAGATGCTTTGAAGTCCAGAAATCATACTGGCGCAAAATCTGTGGTAGGAACGGTGGAATCGCAATATCCCCAAAGGACAATGGATCAGATACAAGGAAATTAACGAAATGTGGGTTTCTAACACTGGCATAGTTATTGACAGGGCATGGAGTATTTAGAACATACGCCAAAAAAATGGGGAAAAGCCAAGAAATTATACAATAGACAGAAAATGCAATCTTTTTTGCAGGAGTTGACACAGACAGGGCCGCCCCGAGGTTAATAGGTGCCCGGGGCGAGATTTTGATCTGATCCCCCCTCCCAGTAAGGGTATTTCTAGATATAAGTATATGCATTTTAGAAACACAACACATATATTTTTTGTTTATATTTACAAAAAGAGTTACACATTATGTAGGAAATATAACAAACAAAACTTCTGCTAACAAAACTTTTGATTTCACGAACAACTTAAAAAAACCCCCAAAGTAATTTTCCTTGCTTTGGATTTTTAAAGCTACTATGAATCAGTCGATATAGAGGTACTCATCCACGACTTATTATTGTTTTGAGCTTTTAATTATAATTTATGTATAAAATCAAAGTTATAGAACTAGCCCAGTTGCCAGAGACTTTGACCTCGCACCAAATGTGATATCGATGAAACTTGGCACTTAAGTACTTGAAAAGGTGCTCTAACGTGTATGCTAACTTCACAATTTCCAAACCAAAGTCGAAAATTTGGTTTTTTCATTATATTTCGAAAAAAAAAGTCGAAAAACTACCAGCACCACGTGAAATAGCGGAAACTTGTCCTAAAAATTATATTATAAGTTATTTAAAAAAAAAATTGGATTACTATAAAAAATTAATAGAAATAAGAAAGCGAATTCGAAAACTCTACGCGCGTCGAGCAGTTGAATACAAATATTCAGGCGAGGCGTTCAGAAAAACTAAAGTATCTTTGCCTACAATGTACGCAAACAAAAATAAAAGGAAGCATTTTAAAGAGGAGACTCTAAGCTTTCTCAGGAAGCCATTAATTTTAGAAATTATAACTTTCGGTCAACTTTTTTATGAGAAAACAAAAAAAATTAAAAACGAATGTCTTCCTGAGAAAGCTTAGTCTCCTCTTTAAAATGCTTTCTTTGTTTTTTCTTTGCGTACACTTTTGGCGAAGATACTTTAGTTTTTTCCGAACGCCTCGCCTGAATATTTGTATTTAATAATTTTTTATAGTGATACAATTTTTTTTTAAATAACTAAATTTTCCGCTCTTTAACGTGGTGCTATTCTATTCGAAATTTTTATTTTTTTCTTGGAGGTATAATGAAAAAATTGTGAACTTGGTATACACTTTAGGGGAGCAAATATTTTTTTATCGTTTTCTACACCCATTCAAGTACTTAAGTGTCAAGTTTCATCGATATCACATATTTTGTACGACCTTTTGATTGATATCCTTCTCTGGCAACTGGGTTAAACGACTTATTTTTAGAATAGTTTACGATTTTTTCCGTGAAAAAATATTCGTGCTTCCATAACGCGGGGGATATTTTTTATTTTTCCCTTATACGGCCCCTTAGCCGTGGCGCCCGGGGCAGCCCTGGGCATAAACGTTCTAGGTGCGGTAAAGTCAATTTCTGAAAAAACTGCATCGAAATGAAATTATGATTTGCGGTTCTAAAATGTCACTTTCTGTTCTGAAATGTCACTTTCTGACACGCTTATATCATATTTCAATTATTGTGAGAAATTATCAAGTTTGCGAACGTAAAACTATGCAGAAAATCCTGTTTGGGACTGTGGCAATAGAAAAAATTCTTTAGGTCTCCGAAAGTTTCCTTTTAATATTTCAAAATTTTAAATATACCTCGACAGATCTAGTCGATGTATTTTGATTTGTTACATTCAACGTTACTAAGATGATCTGCTAAGTTTAAAAAAGTGAAATCTTAATTTTTGGTGGAGACATTCTTTTTGGCGAATACATACAATTTTTGGCGGAAGAGTTTAAGTTTTGGTGGAAAAGTTCAAATTTTGGTGGAAACGTTCAATTTTTAGTGGAAAAATGTAATATCAAGAGATTTAGAAAACAGCGTCTTATTTCTGGGGCAGGGGGGCCAAACCTCCTACCCAACGGTTACCTACTTCAACCTAGATTTCACAAAGTTGGTCTTATTAGCTTACCATTATAGATCATATTTGCCGAATGTATTTTATGGTGTACAGATTGTGACCGTACAGCAAGTCTCCTGGCTACTAATAAATCCTCCGGGGTACAACCGGGGGGCAGCCTCCACATGGCTGCCCTTTTAATCACTTAACATGTTTAAATATAATTCGTTGTTCTGTAAAAACACTAACCACTGATTTATAATGTCCTACACTTTCAGTTCTTTAAGAAACATTATAAAAGTTTAATTTAATTAAAATAGTACTTCAGGTTTTGAGATTCATGATGTTTGTATTTTAGGACATATTTCACTATATTTTCCTTGATTTATTTGATTTCTCTTGGCAGTTTTGATTTTTTTTTATATCAAAGACCCTGGAAGCAAAACCTGGCCAAAAAATTAAATCTACTTATTTTTAAATTTCAAAACATCTTGTGCCCATTATTTCTTTTTTCACTGATGCCGAGAAATTTGGTTTTTTTATTAGTTAGTTGTTGTAATTCATTTTTCTATACTGTATCTTTAAGCAATTTATATAATAATTTCTTTTATTGAAGCCAAAACAACAAATTTTTGTTTTGGAACTTTAGGATTAGCAAATACAAATACAAAATTCAATTAGATTGTTAACCATTCGTTAACTAAAAAAAATCGGTTTTGAAAATGTTTAGAATTTAGAATTAGGGAATCTTTTAAATTTTTTTAAAATAGTCTTTCAGAAAGTCTTACAATTTTTAATAAATATCTTACATGGAATAAATAGTATAAAATTACATGAGTCAACCCATATCAAGTGGTCCAGCACTAGTTGCTTGACCATCTCAGAAAAAATTAATATTTGGTATGTAGATTCCAATATGTTTTTGGGGTTCAAAAATATGTTTTCAAAATTTTTATTGTGTACCATTTGGAAATGGGCGGCCATATTTGTTCTAGGCCGCAATGGAATGCCCTAGCCTTCTCAAATAAACTGCATTGGGTTCAGTACACTGTGGCCTACGAAATAAAACTATAATTACCTAATTTTGATTTAGATCATGTTTATCATTTCTTCGGTGGATAATTTCATTTCGAAACGAGAAAATATTAGATTTAAACTATAAATTCACTTCGATAATAAAATGTCATGTTTGTTGACAGTTCCTGTAACATTCAAATGTTCCAAGGGTGATTTGATATAATTGATAAATGATCTACATTCCGGATAAATGTTACAGAAACTGCTTTTAGCAAGTAGAATGTATGCAGTTCGATATGCGACTCGAGAGTTTTCGAATGAGAGGTTTGTGGAAACAGAAAATGTGAAACACAAGAAGTGAGCAAAAAAATAAATTCGCGGCAAACCAACGACGCAGAAGGAAAAATAGAATTAGAGGATTTCTTCGCTCTACTACCAGATCAACTTTAACTGAAGTCGTAGATAGCTCAAAACGGGTGATTGTTTGAACATCTACTGTAAAATGACTATTTTTTACATTTTTTTGAGATTATTTTGTTCCATGTTTGTCCATCATTGAATAAAAAAATATCATTATTGCTTTTATGACATTTTTCATACTTTCCTTAATAATTAGATGCATTACCGGTGAAAATCAAGTAGGCAAACACTACATTTTCTGGAAGCTCATAGTGTGGACTATTCTGGTATGGCATTATATACAGGGTGTTCTATTTGAAAAAACTGAGAAAAAAATGATCCCGAGTTTTAGTTGCCCCTGTATGGGAAAAGTGCCATTCGGTAAATTTATGAATATGAAATCAAAATACACAATTTTCGAGGATATTTGGTGAAAAAATTTTCTTATTCCTAGTTATTGATTTTGAGATATTTGGTGTTGAATGAACCCATTTTGGGACATAAATGTCACCATAACTTCAGAACCACATGGTATAAATCCATACAACCCTATATTTTTGAGAAGCACTCTTCCGAAGGAATTCAATCGAGTAAATATATATAGGGTGTTTCATTTAAAAAAACATAACTTTGATAAGTCACACATTTATGGGACACCCTGTAGGTTGGTAGTTATTTTTGGAACATAGCTTTCATTGATATCTACAACTTTTATTTGAAACATGTGCATTACTGCATATATACCTTATCAAAACAACGTTTCTTTAAAATGGTCTTCTTTTATCATCTCCACTAAGGTCGAGATTTTCTATAGTGGTAAGAACCTGTAAAAAATATTAACTTGTTTTCGGATATTTTGGGAAATACATCAATTGAAGAAAGGAAAACTTTTTACGCAACCAGATATTTTCTGTTTTTTAGACGCATTTGAGACGGACATTTTATATTTTTATTTTAGACTTACTAACCTAAATAGATATTCATTTAACCGATATTGCCAAAAGAACTATTTAATGCATAAAATAAATTTTACGACATGAATAAATCAAATCAGGATATATATTTCAAAATATACTATTTACGTCATGCAGGATATTTACCAAAAGACTTGCTAAAATCGTAATAAAATTATTTAAAAATAAACATATACCCGTTACAATTGCAGATTAGAATGATAATGATTAGAGTTGATTTGATTATATTATTATAGAAGTTTACATATATTTAGTTTGAATAAATATTAAATGTGACGAAGTTATATTAATCTATTCATTTCACATTTCGTTTCTGCCGCCTATTGGCTTCAGCAGTTGGACAATCCAATAAATCCAAAAAATAGCTATAAAAGATAAACTACGAATATATCGACAAATCTGTTAAATAGTTTTTATGGAGTTTTGTTCTAATAGCATTATCAAAACTTTATAGTAAAGTTATACAGGGTGTTTCATAAGAAGTGGTCAATATTTTAATCGTAGGTTCAGGACCTTCAAATATTAATATTTTATTAAATAACTCTGGGTCAAATGTTATCTACTACTAAGATTATTTTTCGTTTTATTTGCAATAATTTCTTTATTATTTAATATATTGACTTGAAATTTGGTATGGTTATATTTTTTAGTTAGTAAATTATAAGGCTATTATCAATTTTGAGATTAGACAAAGAGGGCACCACCTACACTTTACTGGATGAAGAAAAGTATCATTTTTTTTATTCCTGGCCTTTCTTAAATTTTTTCAATATATTAAATAATAAAGAAATTATTGCAAGAAATTGAAAAATAAATGTTATCTTTAACACCCTGTATCTTAGCAGTAGATAACATTTGACCCAGAGTTATTTAGTAAAATATTAATATTTGAAGGTCCTGAACCTATGATTAAAATATTGACCATTCCTTATGAAACACCCTGTACAAATAAGGCAGAAGCGCAAAAAATTTCAAAAACTTTTTTATATTCGGTGAATTTCTCTAGTAATTTTGTTTTTTCGTCACTTAAAAAGTTTCAATAATTTTGAACCGTCCAATAACTACCTGTTTTACCTTACTAAACTTTTTTATTACGATTAAAAATGAATTTTAAACAAAAATTAAACAAATCAAGCAACAATCACAAAATTATCACAAATTAACTTTTTTTTGAGTTTCCCTTTCTCTTAATCACTGCAATTCACAAACAAATAACATGAAGGGTGACCGACGGCGACGCGTTTCCGCGCTTTGAGTGTTAAACAATGAGCAGCGGCGAGGCGCCAAACGTCACATCATCCCTTATCCCTTCTCCTCTAGAAGACCCACGGGACATTTTAGTGTGAAAGACTAGAAAATATCTTACTCATGTACAAGGATTCCCTATAAATAGGAATACAATCAAAAGTAGGTTGATTTCTTATAAAAATAATAATCTCAGCAATTTAAAAAATACAGTGTGAGTCCTTAAGTCCCTAGCTTTAACGGAAAGACCTATTCAAATAAGACTTGTAATACCTTCGTAAGTTAAAGCATAATGTGCAAGTGAAACCTTCAAAATCTGCTTCAAATGCAGTCTTCTTCTTCTTCTTCTTCTTCTTTTTTTCCTCCTCCTCCTCCTTCTTCTTCTTCTTCTTCTTTCTTTTTCTTCTTCAATACTTTGACCTGGTCAGTGTATGGTGGCGCCTTTTTCGTTGAGACTCTTGACTTGGTGTCTCTTAGTCTCTCTCGGATAGGAATTTTTCCACCAGGGGCTGCAGATGGTCGGCGATCTTCCTCTTCCTCTCTTATTTTCACCATTTTCTCCACCATTATCTTTTCCATCTTGCGTTCTTCTAGCGACGTGGCTAAAGTAGGTGAGGTAAACTTGGTTAATCGGTTTGAGGAGTTGGATCTTGATGTCAAGCTCCTCTAGAACTGAGACATTCGATCCAGAAAATCCGAAGGATTCTCTGATATACTATCTTTACTTTAGCGTCCACGTTTCGGCAGCCTAAGTCGCAATGACATATTAATTAAACTCGTAGGCCCTTTTGGCGCACCATCTCGGCTAATATGAGGACATGTCATTGTTTTATAAATCGAGGATAACAGACCAATAAATCTAGGGTTTTCACAGGAAAAAATTCCGGAAGTTTTTTCTGAACAGTTCTATATATTTTTTGTGTCGGTGAATCCGAATTTGAATATAAAAAAATTCGAAAATGTCGGACTTTTTAGTGTATTTCACTTATAACTCGAAAACGAAGCGTTTTAGAAAAAAGACCGTTATATACAAAATTAAAGTAGATAAAATTTTATACAATAATATGGTTTTAGATTTGTTTTCGTCTTTAATGGGACGGCCGTTAGAGCGCTCTGAAGACCACTTGTTTGCTCTGTGAAAAATGCAGAAAACCCCCGATCTACTTTAGTTATACTTTGCCATTGTTTTGTAATTTGCCTGTAAAATATTTTTTGAAGAATACCTTATATACCTGGATCACTATAGATGATAGGTCATACATTTTGCAAACGAACTGTAGGACATTTTGTCTATTTTAATTTTGTATATAGTGGTCTTTTCGCTAAAATGCTTCATTTTCGAGTTATAAGTGAAAAACTGGAAAAATTTCGTCATTTTCGAGGTTTTTTTGCATCTCCCTCTGACGAGGGGCAAACCTCAGATTCAGTGACGCAAAAAACATATAGAACCGTTCAGAAAAAAATTGGTAAATCGTACGCTTTTAACTCCAATTATTTTCATTTGGCAACTGACCTTACATCTCTATAATTTTTTCTCGTTAAGAGGTATTCGATTTATCTCAAATTCACAAAGAAAACAAAATACGTTGTATTGTTTCCTTCCTTTGCCCTTTAAAGATCGGAAAACGGATCTGGATGCGGGGGCCCTAAGCCATATTATATTTAGAAAAGCTGCCTGGATTACGGCCCCGCAAGAGCCCATCTAAAAGTCAAATACTGTCACTTCTCACTCGACCCGCTGACTTTACGGGCTCAAAGTTCTTACCCTTCTTGAGGCACGATGCCTTTGTGTTTATTACATGCCTTGCTGTCTTTTGTTACCGAAAGAAGAAAATGACGTAGGCTACAAACTGATGAGACCGTCGTAATTATTTAAATGCTTCCTAATTCCTTAACTTTGCAAATTTCTCCACTAAATCCTTCAGAGAAATTACATGTTTTCGAACAGATCAAGAGTCCTGACAAAGGACAGTTATACCCATTACTCAAGAGATAAAAGAAAAAGGAGAAAAAGAAAGAGCTAAAAAAAGAAAACGAAGAAGTAATAAAAAGTAATCAAAAAAGAACTGGAAAAGATCAGAGGAGCAATTGTGCTAGAAAATGAAAAATACCTTAATAGTAAATAAAATTAATATAAGAGTTTGATCCAGAGCCTTTGATACAGGTAATGACTCATTTGATCAAACTACACTTAGAAATAGGCATCACTATCAAAACAACAAAGAAAAATATGTTTATTAGGATTAGAAAATGTAGGAGATAAAATAAAAATGATGCGAAACAAATGAACTGAAAACTAACTTGAGGCATTTAGTCTTTAACTATTTAACTATTAAATGGACTATTCGATTTTTCAAATTTTGGGGTAGAAATATTAGACAAATTTTCCAATTATATCATGTTAAAATTCAAAACAACCGGCTGTCGGTTTGATCGGAAAAGGGTATGAAAAGTAACCCAACATTGTATACATTTCTGTATACAGAAACTTAAATAACGAAATCAAATATTGCTTGAAAGAAATGTGTAAAAGGTTATACTTTTATGATCGCTTTTAACATAAAATTCTAGAATAAAAGCAAACCGGTATAAAGCCACGGAATCGTCTTCTTTGGCGAAATCGTCATCGGCACAGGTAATCAAGAAAACAATTTCGCGGATCCCGCTGCGCCGCATAATGATACCGGAGGGCGGGATTACGGATAAACCCGGAGCCGGGATACCGGATTATCTCCGGCAAGGATTCAGGACGCAGGACATAGGACGTACTGCCACCCTCAACTACCATATTAGCCTGCTAAGTTATTTATTGCCTCATAATTAAGTTGGCAAGTGTCATCGCATTTGCATATCGTTTTCAAATTGCATGCCAAGAGTTGATGAGCCAGTTTCGGTTTTAATTAAATTTAGCGGGATTGTCTAAATCCTGTAAAAGTTAGTAACCGCAAAATAAAATATGTTTACAAAATAAGAAAACGCAGAGAAACGTTTAAATAAATAGTTGAATTGTTTTAAAACAAGTCTACGCAATCGTCAAATACGTTGATCGTCTAATATACAAAAAAATTACATTCGTCTTTAACAATACAAGAGCCCAAGGCTGAATGTCCGTCTGTTATTAGCGAAAACGATTAGATAGCGATGCTAAATTAAAGGAGCAGGACCGTTCTTGCCAAGGAAAATCGTCTACTATACAACTAAACAACCCCATAAAAAGCTTCTCTTTCATCGTCAACCAAAGCACTGATTCTTATCCAGTAAAAAAAGAAGCAATTCTTTTTAATGTCAATATCTTTGGAAATAAAATTAAAAAATTAAATCACAATATCACATCACCCTATATGATTGGTATTATGTGGTGATTACATCATTCCAGAAGCAATGTGGTCCAACGATGAACATGGGGTCAATGTCAACTGTCGACAAACTTCAGCTGCAAATATACTAACTAGTGGAATAGACCCCGTTTTGAAAACGAAGTCGCTCTTCGGATCGAAACGACT
Organism: Crepidodera aurea; assembly: GCA_949320105.2. Taxonomy (NCBI): domain Eukaryota; kingdom Metazoa; phylum Arthropoda; class Insecta; order Coleoptera; family Chrysomelidae; genus Crepidodera; species Crepidodera aurea. The sequence goes on along the minus strand of OX439473.1, from coordinate 59,649,302 downwards.
TACTTCTCTATATAAAATAAAGTGTTCGCGAAAACGCACAAACTGAATTTTAATCCGTCTAAATCGGTCTAGCGGTTCTCGAGATATTGCAATTTGAAAGTAAACGGATTTTCGCCGAGGCGAGAACACACCTAGAGCCGTGTTCGCCTTTTTCGCAGGGAAGAAAGTGACTTCGAGACTTGATTTTTTTCCTCCGATAGATAGTCGTGACCCAAGCATTGTGTCCAAATTTCAACTCGCTATTTTAATTTGGGGTGGAAGGGGAGGACAAACACTGATTAATATTTGACTCGAAGTAACTTTTAATTTTTGACCAATCTGGGTCAGCAAAATGGCAAACTCTTTCTTGACGACACTGCTACAGGATATATTAAGGAGATGATGGTTTTCGCGAAAACAGACAAATAGCGACCGAATTTCGGATTTTGCAAGAGTGAAGTGGAAAAAATTTTTTATTCGCCCTCTATTGCGGAATTTTTTTCTCTTTGATTTGAGCCCTACAAGGACTCAATCCGATAATCAGGAAGGAGGGGAGGGAGGTGAACGCGTTTTGCACTATAGAAGGGCAAGGGATAGGGTTAGTGACTTCGTGCTAAGCTCATTTTCAAGGATAATCAGTTCTCTTTCAAGATTTTTTGACCCCAAAGCTATATTAAGGCCTGCAGGAGTGCGTGATATATTTATAAAAGCGAGAGCGCCCGCTCAGCCGCCGTTAAATTAGATGCCGGAATAGTATTTGTGAGAGAGAAGAGAGATAATGTGAGAGAGAAGAGAAATGAAAGGGAGCGCTTAGCTCCTATTCCGGCATCTAATTTTACGGAGGCTCAGGGAGCGCACTCGCTTTTATAAATATATCACGCTCACCTGCAGTCCTTAATATAGATAGAGCTTTGAGGTAAAACACTCTTGAAAGGGAACTAATTGCCCTTAAAAATGTGCCTAGCACGAAGTCACTAACCCTATCTCTTGCCCTTCTACAGGGCAAAATGCCATCGATGGCAAATAAAAAATTTTCTTCACTTTACTCTTTCATTGCGAAAATAGAAAAATAAAATTTGCAAAATCCGAAAATCGGTCGCCATTTGTCCGTTTTAGCGAAAACCATCATCTCCTTAATATATCCTGTAGGGTTTGCCATTTTGCTGACCCGGATTGGTCAAAAATTAAAAAGTTACCTGTAGTCAAAGATTAATCAGTGTTTGTCCTCCTCCTCCCTCCCAAATTAAAAAGGCGAGTTGAAATTTGGACACAATGCTTGGGTCATGACTATCTATCGGAGGAAAAAATCAAGTCTCGAAGTCACTTTCTTCCCTGCGAAAAATGCGACCACGGCTCGCCGCGGCGAAAATCCGTTTACTTTCATATCGCAATATCTTGAGAACAGCTAGACCGATTTAGACGGGTTAAAAATCAGTTTATGCTTTTTCGAGAGCACTTTATTTTATATAGAAAAGTCGTTTCGATCCTAATAAAACTCAGCGAGTTAAGTGCGATTTTCCTTATCTTTACATGTTAATTTACTCCCCCTCCACACCTCCCTTAGCTTTCATATAGTGATCACGAGAAAGGGCCTCAAATCTATGAAATCACAAAAAAAAAATGGAAAAGAGCGACTTCGCTTAGCCAGATCGACTCCACTAAACCCAGCATTTCGGTTTTTGTCATCTTCATTAATTAAATTCAATTGTCAATTCAAGAAATATTTTCTTAGATTTCATTTCTTCACATGTATCTAATCTTAAAGTGACTTTAGCTTCTGATCTGGTTCGTCATAGTATTCATCATTATGTTCTTGAGTTTGAATTATATTGTTCAATAAGTTTGAAGTATTTTATTCTGACTTCAAAAATGGTGATTATATAGGTCTAAATAACTACTTCAGTAGACTGAGAAAGCATTTTTGAGTGCAATGATAATAATGATATTATTGATATAAATGCGGTTAACGAGAGATTTGAGCAATAACTTATTTTGTGCCTCTAAAGAGGATCATATCGTCAAATTTCCCGAAATGGTTTAATTCAGAACTTCAGAACATTCAGGTTCCAAAGGTAGTCAAATCTAAGGTAAAGTTGTAAAAAGCTCTCAAAAATTTGCTACTCTAATTATATCAATAGTGTCGACAGTAGTCTATTAAACCACTCAAAATATTTCTGGAAATATATCAATGATAAAAAGTCGGCGTACGGCATTCCTATAACACAATGCATTCTGGAGACCAAGTTACTGTTGGGGGTACCTAGTCAAAATTTAGCCAATTTGTTTGCAGATTACTTCGCAACAGTATATTCCAATGAATAGGGTCTCGTTACACTACCCAAATCGCCCTCCCCAACATTAATATACAGTGCCCATCTATTACAAAACTGATGTTTTCAACAAAATCCTAAGCATCTCTAATAAGTTGAGTTGTGGTCTAGATGGAATCCCAAATACTAGACAGCTTGATTTACGATCAGTTATGTAAAGTGGTCCTGTAAAGAATTGATTATGAACCAACAACATGGCTTTAGTCAAGGTAAATGAACAATTACAAACTTCCTTTAATGTGAAAAAGAAATATTGGCAAGCTTGGAAAATAGGATTCAGATTGATTCAATTTACACTGATTTCTCTAAGGCCTAACTTGGGTAAGACACTTTTTAACCGATCGTAAACAAACCGTGAAAATCGGAATTAATTTCTCAGAAGAAACAAATGTTCCGTCTGGTGTTCCACAAGGTTTACACTTCTCCCTTCTTCTTTTTAACCTAATCATAAATAATATTCAACAATGCCTTTTACATTCCAACTACCTCTTAATTGCCGATGATTTGATGCTTTGAAGTTAATAGTTTTGGAGATATTTTATTATAATACTTAGTAATGAATAATAATACTAAAAACTCTATTGGGTGACCCTTTAGTCGAATTTTTGTATCCAAACCATTTTATTTTTCCTCTAAAACAGAAGGATAATTTAAGATACATTTGAGTAGGTATATTTTCTTGTACTATTTATATTATGTATTGGGAAATTAAAATTATGCCTAGAAGATTCTCAGAAATAACCCATATAACTCGAAAATGTATTTATTGGTTTCCTTACACTCCTATTTTTTTTTTTGAAGTGATAAATTGTACTTGTAATTGAATTATTATACGGTTCACCCCAGGCGCTATCATAATAAAAGAGGGTGAAAGGGCCACCTGCCTATCTGCTATCTTCTATAAACATGGCATTCTTGCCCGTTGAATCCTAACTGAGGGTAATGACAGAATTATATTTCATTGATTCGTTTGTCTATTTGCATGATTTGATAAAAGAATCGAGAGCGTAGTTCGAGTGGTGTTTTGAAGAATAACGTCACATGAGGAGGATAGTATAATAGTATATTACATAACAAGTGTAGAAAGTGACCTATTTTACACGAGTGAAAATCACTTTCTAACGCGTTATGTGCAATATTTTTCCTACGACTAGTAATTAAAACAAATTCCAAAGATAAAAATTATTTGTTTTAAATGTGACAGATATTGTCAACTTTCTGACGTATTTATTTATGCGATATAAGCTACTTTCACATATAGTCGTAGGAAAAAACGATTATACCACGTCGTCAAGGGTATATTCGCTTATCAATACATGATAACTAAGTCAAAATTGCTGCTATTGGCTAAATTTATGATCAGTTGTATAATCTATTGTTATACGTAAAAATAAAAATTGGTTTATTGGTCCAAATAACGAAATAAATCTATAAACCAATCACTGTTAGTTATAGAAATAAACAACCTTCTTTGTTTGGAACAATTTTTGATTTTTTCTAACTTTGGACCAATATAATTCGACTTTTATAATATTTTACATCTGAGATACATCCAAAACAATAACCCACCCACGTTCCTTATCCAACCCGATGAATTTTATCCAGAGTGAAATGTTTCTGTATTCCCAAAAGAGCATAAAGATTAACATTCCGGGTGTAGGTAGTGAATCAGTTTATTTCAATGGAAAAATATCTGGCAATTTCGAGAAAGTAGAGATAAGGACCATTCGGGCCGGAACGCGTAAATCGGTTCTAGCAGGAAAACGAGTGGAATTGGAAATGGAAACGATTAAGGGCGAAAGAAAAGAGTAAATTGACCACTTCGGAAAGAGCTATTATCACACTTACAGCTGTATATAAATTGCGCTAGAGAATAAAGTTAACTGATAACGTTTAAATGATTTTTCTCCACGACCATTCGTTAATATTATAATTCCAATATCAATTTTCTGAGTCTATAGTGAGATTATTTATTCTGATACGGAATGAATTTTCTCCGCGGCCACTATTCAATGTAGTTATTCTGAAGCCACTTATAATAACAGAAAAGAAACACATTTCGGAAGCTCATCGTGGTTTGCTAGTTCAATTTCTCTTTATTTCTCTGGATTAAAACCACTTATTTTTCTTAAAAAAAGTTTTAATTTGACGTTTCGGCTTTCTTTATTGAAAGCCTTTTTCAAGATGACATAACAAAATAAATAAATGTACTATAGAAACAGAACACTTGATAATCTTGCAAAAATATGACATCAACATAGTATACATAGAATAAGATTTTGAGATTGAAGATGTCAAAATCTGTTTCAATCATATTTTTGTGACGTTTCTGGGAACGAATTTTGAAAGGATAGCGCAAATGCATATTATAAGAGAATTTATACTTCGTCATAAATGAAGTTTTCTTATTAATATTATCATAAGAAAAAACCAGATAAAAACTTCTGATACTATTCCGATATTGAGGGTATCCTTTTTGCAATTAACTCTTTTTGTAAAATAGGCATCCAAATTTTTGAAATATCGACCGAACAATTAGAAACACATTCTTTTTTATTTATTATATATATCAATGCTGCTTGTTTAACTTTGCGGTTATAATTATTCGGTTCTTTTAATAATCTAGTTCAAGAATTCCTTTGTATTTTATGACCAAAATCCCATGCATGTTCACATATTTTGGATTTTTCGAATTGTTTATTTTTAATGTATGATTGATGTTCATTAAGTCTAATATGAAAAGGTCTAGATGTTTCTCCTATATAAAATTTTTTTGTGCTTTGAATTTCATTAAAAGGTTTTGAATTTACTATTAAAGATTTTAATGTATTGTTAGTTTGAAAAACTGTTTTTAATTAAATTTATTCCCAATCCTTCTAATTTTTTCCGATAATTTTGGAATATAAGTGATTTTTACTATATTTGAATGAATTATTGGTGGATTTAAATTTTGATCTTTAGTTTTGATGTCTCGGTAAATTTCATGATTTATAAATTTACTTGGGTAATCAAGACAGATTTAACAAGTGATAATTCATTATTTAAGATATTGTCATTTGAACAAATTGTTTTTGCTCTATCGGAAAGAGATTTGACAATACCTCGTTTAACACAAATTGAGTAATTTGAATTAAAATTTATCTATTTGTATGTGTTTCTTTTCTAAAAACTGATGTTTCAATACAATTGTTGTTATTATGTATTAGTACATCAAGAAACGATAATTTTTTATTATTTTCAATTTCAATTGTAAATTTAATATCTAAACCAGACAGAAGGTCTTAAATTTTGTTTGTTTACAATTTCCATTTCAAAACCCTCCATGAAAATATCATCACATCACAATATTGGTGATAAAGTAGAACCCATTGCCATGCCAAAATTTTGCTGACAAAAGTCACTATTTAATTGAAAATATGTAGTTTTATACATAGTTCCAATAATTCTAGAATTTGCCGAGACGTTTAATTTAGTTCTATTTATTAATGTACTATCACGTCAACTTTTTTCTCACAAGATTCAGAGTTTTATCGACAGGAACATTTGGAAATAAACTGACTAAATCAAAACTAACCATTATATCTGAATTTGTAATTTTGATTTTTGATAATTTTTCTAAAAAATGTTTTGAATTTTTGATAAAGGAATTAGTATTTCCTGATAAAGGATCTATTATTTTAAGTAGAAATCTTGCTAAATTTTGACAAGGTGAATTTATAGAACTTATTATTGGTCTTAATGGTATTTGTTGTTTATGAATTTTGGGTAAACCATAAAAATGTGGAGGTTTACTATAATGAAAAGGAAGAGATACCCTCTATATCGGGATAAGTTTTTATCTGGTTTTTTCTAATGATAATATTAATAAGAAAACTTAATTTATGACGAAGTATAAATTCTCTTATAATATGCAAATGCGCTATCCTTTCAAAATTCGTTCCCAGAAATGTCACAAAAATATGATTGAAACAGATTTTGACATCTTCAATCTCAAAATCCTTTTCTAACTGTACTATGTTGATGTCATATTTTTGCAAGATTATCAAGTGTTCTGTTTCTATAGTAAATTTATTTATTTTGTTATGTCATTTTGAAAAAGGCTTGCGATAAAGAAAGCCGAAACGTCAAATTAAACCTTTTTTAAAAAATATAAGTGGTTTTAATCCAGAGAAATAAAGAGAAAAAGAAAAGAAACATTCTCGCTCTTGAGATGGAAAGAAAACACTTGTCTCTTATGTATTTTATAGGCATTTCATTTTTACTCTAGTGTCAGAGTGTTCATTCCGTGATTGATTAAAAAAATAAAGTTTGCCCTGAATGTCAAATTATCTGTCAATATTAGTTGACGTGGTTTTAATATTGGTTTGTAAAAACTTTTAATTATTAACAGGAGTATAAAATCAAACGATCCAGATGTAGAATTGGAAAATATGATCTGGAGATTTTTATAATATTGTGAAAAAATAGATAAAAATTAACCTGAAGACGCCATCTTCAAAGAGCTTTAGCTTCGAAACCAAAGATCCAAAAGCACATGTTTATAGGAACTTTTCATTCTAATTGTGCATGTTCTACATGCTCTAGAAATCTGTAACACATATTCATTAACACCCTGTATGTTTTACTGGTATGTGTCAATTATTAACAATTTACTTCCTCTAATGTTATTTATGTTAAGAGATATTCAATTACCTCTTCTTCGCCATCTTCTGATTTATTTATTTCAGTTACAGTCAAGAATTCCTTGCAAATTTAAAAATAACCTTCAGAAAAATATATATTTAAAAAGTACCCTGTATAAGAAACATGAAAGATAGAAACATTTTTTATGTAATAACCCAAATCCTTCAAACCTTCCTCGCTGTGAACTCTTAACTTTATGTCAAATTTAAGCGACCGTAGCGCTCTCTATTCCGACCTCTCACCTCCGCGTTAAAGTTTACTCGATGCACGTCTTTTCTCATCCCATTCTAAGTGTAAATCCCACTTGAAATTCAGTGAGAAGAAGCTGCCGAGTGATATAAAGGCAATATAACAGAGTCCTTCCTCCCGAGCAGCGGTTGTTCGTCAGGATAGGCACTGTATAATTAAAATTTAAAAAAAAATCATGTTGGTTGTAAAGAATAAAGAAAAATTTGAAACTGATTGAATTAGACCTTTATTCCGAGAAACAAGAAAATAATTAGGTCGTTCGCTTCAAATAAGCCAATTGTATATCCAATTCCTAATTGTATACAGCTATAGATACCAATTATCAATATATCATCTAATAAGATATCTAGTTTACAGATTTTCTTCCTCTGTTATGGCAAAAATTGCCAATTGTCAGATAAAATCTTTGATATTGTCGTGATAATTTCAATGGGGTTAAATTTACATTGATATGTTTCTTTTTTCTTAATAATCCTTTATTTCTTTACGTATTAACCAATCAAACGTCCATGATGCTAGCAGTGCAAGGTCAGCAGAACAAACCAAAAGTACCTTCATAATTAAATGCTAACTAAGTGCTAATTTAGTGCCCTAAATAAAAATTTAATGCTCCTTTTTTTCTTATAAAAAACACATGTTCTGCAGATGAACCTAGCAAAGCAACTATTTAAATATTATTAAAAATTAAAGTGCTAATTTAGTGCCTAATTAAAAATTTATTGGTCCTTTTTTTCTTAAGAAAAATGCATGTTCTGCTAGCTACAGATGAACCTAGCAGAGCAGACTATTTAAATATTGTTAAAAATTAATAAAACATGATGTAAATAAGTTAAATAATTAAGTGCTAATTTAGTGCCTAATTAAAAATTTATTGGTCCTTTTTCTCTTAAGAAAAACGCATGTTCTGCTAGCTACAGATGAACCTAGCAGAGCAGACTATTTAAATGTTGTTAAAAATTAATAAAACATGATGTTAATAAGTTAAATAATTAAGTGCTAATTTAGTGCCCCAATTAAAAATGTATTGCTACTTTTTTTCTTAAGAAAAACGCATGTTCTGCTAGCTACAGATGAACTTAGCAGAGCAACTATTGAAATGTTGTTAAAAATTAATGAAACATAACGTAAATAAGTTAAATAATTATGTGCTAATTTAGTGCCCTAATTAAAAATTTATTGCTCCTTTTTTTCTTAAGAAAAACGCATGTTCTGCTAGCTACAGATGAACCTAGCAGAGCAGACTATTTAAATGTTGTTAAAAATTAATAAAACATGATGTTAATGAGTTAAATAATTAAGTGCTAATTTAGTGCCCTAATTAAAAATTTATTGCTTCTTTTTTTCTTAAGAAAAACGCAAGTTGTTAGCTACAGATGAACCTAGCAGAACAGACTATTTAAATGTTAAAAATTAATAAAACATTATGTAAATAAGTTAAATAATTAAGTGCTAATTTAGTGCCCTAATTAAAAATTTATTGCTCCTTTTTTCTTAAGAAAAATGCATGTTCTGCTAACCACAGATGAACCTAGCAGAGCAGACTATTTAAATGTTGTTAAAAATTAATAAAACATTATGTAAATAAGTTAAATAATTAAGTGCTAATTTAGTGCCCTAATTAAAAATGTATTGCTCCTTTTTTCTTAAGAAAAACGCATGTTCTGCTAGCTACAGATGAACCTAGCAGAGCAGACTATTTAAATGTTGTTAAAAATTAATATAACATGATGTTAATAAGTTAAATAATTAAGTGCTAATTTAGTGTCCTAATTAAAAATTTATTGCTTCTTTTTTCTTAAGAAAAACGCATGTTCTGCTAGCTACAGATGAACCTGGCAGAGAAACTATTTTAATTAGCACTTAATTATGAATGTACTTTTGTTTTGTTCTGCTGACTTTGCTCTGCCAGCTTCATGGACATACCAATCTAAGAATTTTAGAATATTCCATAATTATAGTTAAATTGGTCGGTATTAAATCTATCAATTGACTAATATCAAAATTTATTTCTTTTTAATATCTTTTTGTAGATTTTGAAACAATTTCTAACTAGCCACCATCAACAAAATATTTGTCTTCTCCAATATGGGTGATAATCAAATGACGACCTTTACACGCTGGAATTTTTAAGCCAGTAGACAAACCTTCTGTAACTGCCTGACGAGTACTTTGAACTTGCCAAACATTTGTTACAAAATCTATATAATTTACTCGACCCATTGGAAATTTTTAATCTTTTCTTAAAAATTAATTATTTCGTACTGATAAATTTCTTGCTTCTATCAAATGCTCGTTAAATCCAGTAGTTGCAATATAATAACTTTATTATCAACATTTTTAACAATATTATATACATACATCACTTGTAGGTTCAAAGGATAATGCTATTCATAGGATGTTCTGTGAAATTTTATTTTAAAATAAATTTCTCAAAAGGACATTAACTGGGTATTAGGCATTATTTTGTAGCGTATAATTCTTGTAAAAATCTACAATAATATTAACTAATGAATAAATAAATAATAGTCTCTTCTAACAAAATTAAAATTTGGCTACGATAATGGGCACTTCAAAATGCAGATTGACCGCCACTGACTTATGAACATCCCTGTTCCACCAGAAACACTCTCCTCTCGCCTCATCGTTACCCTTCCTTCCTGTGTGCGGAATTTCCTTCCTCGACAGCGACGTATTTCCGAAAACTTTCCACAGTCAACATAATGCAACAAAATTAATGATCTTTTCTCGTACTTCGAACGGATTTAGACAATACGAAGACAAAGACGCTTTCCGAAAAGAAATTAAATAGTTACCAGAGAACCCTTTATGCATAAAATATTTCTTTTTCAGATTTTTAACACACCAGTAACCCCAAATAGCCCTAGTAGTAGCCCCTGTACGACTCTGAAAACATTGTGCGGGCTTCTACAACAAACAATTCCCAGAATAGTCAAGGTGGCTTTGATTTAGCAATCGTTCAGAATTTGTTTCGGTCCCCGTAGTCGCAGCAATCGTCGGAATTAAAAAGTTGTGGGTTTTCCGATGAATTGAAGTCTTTTAAGCGCCAAATAACCGTTAGACGTCGTCGGCTTTATGTTTATGCCGAATACAGACACCCATAAATCTTTGGTTAGACGCCTAACTACCATGTAGTGAGACTTTTCTTGGTATACTTCTAATTCCGATTTCGGTGATGGATCTCTTCCTAATGTTTTACAAAGTGGTTTTGAAAATACAATTTGCTTATCAAAATTTCAGAAAGATCAATTCAATAAGTTCGTAGAATGATATTGTTATGCAAATGTAAATGTCTTCAAAATACTTTTAAACATTCTCATAAACTTCAAATTTTTTTAAATCTGTCAACACACTATCATCTTTTTTTATTAAGTCTTTTTCACATAATTTTTCTTTTATAATTTATTTTAAAATACTTACAAATTTTGCCCCATTTTAACATCATAACAACATTCCCTAAAATTTCGTTGAACTTTTCTTGCAAAGTAATGAATAAGAAAAATTCAACGAATTTTACAAATTTTGCCCCATTTTAATCTTCTTACAATACCCAAAAAAATTATTTATTTTTTTTTTAATTTGATCTTCCATTTGTGATAGTTTTGACCTGACCTGTTTTTATTCTTTAAAATTTCTACTTTTAAGGATTTATCTAAATTTTTACCATTTTTCTTATTATTCTGCTCCTGTAATTCTTCTATTATTCTTGCAATAATTTTCCCTTTACTATCTTTTCTCATTTCCTCTAATTTCCTATCTACATCCTTTCTTAAATCTTCTTCCATCTGTTTGATTCCGTTTTCTGTTATTTCTTGCATTTCTTCTGTCATATTTCCTTCTTGAATATTCCTTTTTATATTTCTTATTTGTTTTCCTTTCTCATCTATTTCTTGTTTCAGTTTTCTCAATTTTTCTTGATTGTCTTCACTCATTTTCTCAACATCAACTTTAAGTTCTTTTCCGTATTCTTTGAGTTCCCCTTGTATTGCAATAGCCATAATTCCCACATCTTGTTTCACCTCTTCTATTCTTTGGACAACTTCATCATATTCCTGGTGAACTCTCAATCCGATTGTGTCCACTTCTTTTCTGATGCTTACTACTTCTTCTTGTATCTGTCTATTTTCTTTCATGCAATTTTCTTCAATTTTATTTTCTCTTTTCATAAATTCTTCTCTGTTCTTCTTAATAATTATTTCTATTTCTTGTTTTATATTTTCCATTATGTCCTGTCTCATAAAACCCATATCTTCTTTGATGTCTTGCCTCATATTTCCCATTTTTTTATTTATGTTCTGTTCCATACTTTCCATTTTATTTTCTATTTTCCCCATGTCTTGTTTTATATTCTGACCCATATTTTCCATCTTCTCCATAAAACATCTCATCATTTCGTGGAAATCCATTTTAATTTATAAATTATGTTTTAGGCCCTGTTTTTTCTTTTTGAGTTTCACGTTGAGATGCCAATTGTTATGCAAATGTAAATGTCTTCAAAATACTTTTAATAAACTTTATTTTCACATTTGACATATTCTAAAAAATTAACATTCTCATAAACTTCAAATTTTTTTAAATCTGTCAACACACCATCATCTTTTTTTTTTATTAAGTCTTTTTCACATAATTTTTCTTTTATAATTTATTTTAAAATACTTACAAATTTTGCCCCATTTTAACATTAACAGAAAAAATTGTACACTGTACTGGTGTACCTACAGGCCCGTACTTAGGGGAAAATATTCAATTAGGTATTTATTTTTTAAACGCCCAGTATAAAGTAAAGCGGGATAATAAACGCTCATAGTAACTATTAACTAACAAACATTAATAAATAATTAACGAAATTGCTCAAAATGTCCACTATTTTGTTTTATGCACTTTCTTGCACGTCTTTTTTTTTTAAACTAAAAGTAAAATTTTAGATAAAAAAAAAGAGAAATTATTTTTTTATCGTTTAATATTCAAAATGGATTTATTTTCGACATTTAGACAGTACTATATTATTAATATTTTTATTCATTGTCCGTTTTAACTTCATTTTAAGTAATATTGCAGATCCGTACTATAAACAAAATATTAAATTGATTACTTTTCGATCGCCTCGTATAATTTTATTTTAGCACAGTGGATTATGCTGTACTTATAGGGATACCTGAAATGCAAGGTGTATTCTAAAGAAATAAACAATAGAGAAGAACTGCTTCAAAGAATTGAGGAAGCCTGCGAGGAACTGAGAAACAAACCATTCATTATAAGAAAATCAGTAAGAGACATCATTAATCGTGCAAGAAAGTACATAAAACAAAATAGTGGACATTTTGAGCAATTTCGTTAATTATTAATAAATGTTTGTTAGTGACTATAAGCGTTTAGTGTCCCGCTTTACTTTATACTGGGCGTTTAAAAAATAAATACCTATTTGAATATTTTCCCCTAAGTACGGGCCTGCAGGTACATCAGTATAGTGTAAAATTATTTTAAGCCAAATAAACAAGAGATAAGTAAATGACGCGAAGTGAATTTTTAAAATTGTTAAAGAAAAAATCAGTTTCATCTAAATTAAATGAAAATTTTACTTTCACTTTTAAAATTTTCCAATTTGAATCGGTGGCGGGAAAACAACAACTTGTTTCAATTCAGTTTTTTCCCCTCTATTCAAATCTAAAATGGAAATATTAAAATTATGATATAGAGGGTGTTGTTTTGATTTTTTTAATATGTTTCAATTTTTCCTAAAGCCGAACCTGGATTCGCATATCTCTCAATATTTCAGTATATTATTCGTGAGAAGTGTAAGCCGCATGCCAAACATGGAAAAGATATACTAAGTGATTCAAAAGTTCTGGCCAAATGAATAATTATGCATAATTGATAAAACACCCTGTAACTCGGTTATGGAAACCAAGAGACCCATTATATATGGGTTATTTGGAATCGTCTTTGTGACCTCTACCTACCTACACCCTGTATAATGGAAAAACCAAATTGTCGATTTTATTTTCGAAATTGTGAAGTTAGCATACTCTTTAGAGCAGCAAAGATTTTTTTATCGTTTTATACACCCTTTCAAGTACTTAAGTGCCAAGTTTCATCGATATCACATTTTGTACGAGCTTTTGGCAAATATCCTTCTCTGGCAACTAGGCTACATACAACATACATATAATCAAATCATAACAATGATTTGGTCGTCAACTTATTATAATGATGGCTGGCAGTTTGCTTAAAATCCTCTATTTTTTTAAATTAGTTCCAGTATTTTCTGTTTAAGAGGCAATAGCTTTCAACAAAAAATCTTCATATCATTATACAAAGCTAAATATCCAAAAAAGTCTTCGATTACGAACTATATTTGCTGTATTGACATTCTAGCAACAATACTACAAAACAGTTTTGCACATTTTGTGGGTTTAGTTTAAAGCACAAATTTGTTAATTAGAGGGCATTGGGCTTCCTTTTAAGTTAATTAATTAATTAAAAACTCTCACCTTGTTCATCTTCATCCGTAGTATCATCATCATCAAATTCTTTACATTCCACATTTAACGGACTGCTCGCTCGTCCCGTTACGCTATGTCTGAGGTAGGCTATGTATTTGGCAAGAATTTTTCCTGAAACAAAATAAAATATAAATACAATTACTATATTGATATTTTCAGGAATCATAACTTTTTGGAAACATTTTCATTTAATCTAGTAAAGTATTTCAATTGAACCAAAAAAATTGCAGTGCAGGAGTTCCTCCTGCAAATACCCTCCTGCACATGCGAGTTTGATATTAAAAAAATAAATAAATAAAAAAATTTGGATTGATTCCTACATGTCTTTCTCTCTGAGGATGTGTGTTATTGTTATTGTATAATTTTTAAATATAGTTTTAACTTTGTAATAATTGTAATATTTTGTGACGAGTGTAAAATTCTTGTAATTTTATATTAATAAATATCTATCGATCATTATTATTTTACAGTTATGTTCTCTTGATCCCAGATTTACTCTGACGTTTAATGAAAATTTATATGAAACGTCAAGTACGCAAGTGACAGTCAAAGGTGTCCAGATAGTGAAAACTTACAAAATCGTGTTGTTACGACTCAGCAGCCCAAGGGACGATAAACATTACTTTCGGTCATATTTTTAGGGTTGATTCACATATGGTAGTCGAAAAATAATAATCTTAATTTAACCAATTTTGACAAAACTTTTCATGGATGCCTATTAATAGGTATTCATACTCAATTCAACAAGAACAAATTTTCTTTATTTCAATCAAAATGTTTAATCATTTTTCAGTGTAGAGGTTACTGAGCTGAAATTTTCAAAAAAAACTCATTTTTTTAATATTAAACGTTTTAGTTATCCTTCAAAACGTTGGAAATAACGGAGTTAGTGACCACAAATATTGTAAACACCCACTATATTATAAAAAAAAGTCTTCACATTTTACCTGATCTAGAGCTATTGGCTATCTCTTCAAATTCACTTCTGGTTAACTCGCAAACGTCGGGACCACTTCGAGGAAACTTCTCAGGATCCGGTTTGGGATGAAGAGAGAATTTCCTAGTACACCATTCTAACCATGACTTTATGTGGCTGCCCGTCCATTCTAGGGGATCTGTAAATGTAAACCGTCGCATAAATAATGATACAAACTTAATCGATTTTAGAAGAATTTGTTTTTTTTTTATTTTTATCTGTATAAATAAAAATCAATTGCCGAATGTATGTGAACGAATCACTTCTGTTGTAATTGTCAGGACAAGGTTTGTTTGAAAGAAAATGTTTGAAAAATTGGGATAAAAATTCCCATATAAAAAGTGAGTAATTGTGTGAGACAGAAGACAGGTCATGACAAATGTTGTCAGTCGTTTTCAATAATTTACTATACAGGGTTGTTTAATTTTCAGATAATTAAACATGTAAACTCATATTCGTTTACTAATTCAACCGGCAACGCCGCAGCAAAATACGTTGGCGAGCGGCATCGAACCCGGAAGCGGTTTCATCAAAGATAATTTTTTGCTCTATTTTAATGATGGTATTAAGCCGTAAATTTAACCGTCGCGTCTAGACAATAGAAAAAATCTTACACTTGTTTACGCGGCTCACGATAAAGAATCTTTCTAGAACAATTACGCAATCGGGAAGGGATATATCTGAAACCGATGAACTTCGCCGATTTTAAAATTCAGTGTGCGTCTAACTGCGAACCAAGTTAGATCCCTCCGTTGACACCAGCTCAACGTAAAAAAAATATTTCGTTTTACACAATGGTACTTAGCTGCGTATCAGGCGGTCCATTTTATTTTTCATTTTATACTTAAATCTAAACTCAGTGCTTCGTAGTACAGCAAATTAATATTTTCTGAATGATGTGGTCATTTCTTTAAAGTAACTATAATACTTTGTTCACGATTACTAGTTTAATGTAATCTTTGTTACGTTGTTGTTTTTTTGTTCATTTATTTATTTAACAAGTCTAATAAATGGTTAAATAAAAGTGTCCATTGTTTTTGTTGGATGAAGTTGAGAAAGTAAACCTACTACAGCACATTTTCTTCAATCTAAAAGTACAGTCCACGAAATTCGAACTACGATGCAGTTTAAAAAGGCGGTAACACATTGTTGGCCGTCCTGGGAAACTGGCACAACATAGGGCTTATTCCAGAGCCCTCAACAAGGGTGGTCCTTAAATAATTGTACATAGAAGTATGGTAGATTCCTCACTTTAAAATATTACGATTTGAACCAACTTGCTCTAATAAAATATTGCTAATAGGGAATATACAGGGTGTTAAATGTTAACTTTAAAATTTGGATATTATACATAAAAATTTGGAACTGGGGGTTTTTGGGAACGAGAAATCATAATCTGTTACATACTTCGATGTAATTCGTAAACATTTTGCTCTTTAAGTTAGCACTATTTTTATAAAAGAATATTAAATCCACGTTATTTTAGTAGAAAAAAAGCATACTTATTATTAACTTTAAAACTTAACGGTTTACTAGATAATCGCATTTTAGGGATAAGCTGCATGACTACACTGGTCGGCAAACAGTGGCCCGGGCCCCCCCCCACTCCGAAACTTCTATAAGTTTATAATAAAATTTTTTGAACCAACAATTAAGTTATATAAAAATAAACACGGTTATTCTACGCAGTGAATGGAATATTTGAACAGTGAAATGATAAAAAATAGATTCCTGTCTTCCTCAAAGTGCAGTGATTTAAATTTTGAAACCAAATAAAATAATAGTAGGATGAAACTCATTGGATAAGGAAGAGAATATGACAAAAATGATAGGAAAAATAAATTACAGGCGCTCTGGGGTCGGGAAGTGGAAGAGGGGAGTTTTTAAGAGTAGAAAACTGTTTATCTCGATTTCCGGCAAAACTACAAGTCTTATGGAAAAAAGTTAAATGGCAAAGTTGTAGGTAATAAAAAGATCTACTACTTTTGTATTTACACTTTTTTCACATAACCTCAAAATTTATGTGAAAACTTCAAATAACCAAGTTTTTTGTTTTTTATTTTTATCTTTTACAAAAAAAAATTTTTTTCACGAAATTTGGTGTAAACTTACCTTTTTATGTCTCAAACGCTCTGTAATTTTTTTGTTTTAAAATATTTGTTTTTTTAACCTTATTTTGACTTAATAGCGAAAAAGCAGTCTAATTTTCAATCGAAAATTCTCACTTCAAAATATCTGCTTTTTTAAAAAAACTCGGTGGGCTTTTTGTTCGTTGAAATCTCTACTTTTTGATGGTGTAAAAAAAATATACATTACTATGGTAAATGTTCTCAAAAATGCAAATAAGAAACGAAGAAAACTCCGAATTTCTTTTTTTTTAAATCCGAATATTTTTACGCTAATCCAAATCTTAGCCGTTTTACCCGTTACCACTGCATCTGTGCAAGTTTCTCAACGATGAAAAGACTGAAATCATATTTGCGGAATAATACATCTATCAATTGATTAACAGGCCTATATTTTATGTCAGTGCATTGGAATATAGTTGTCGAAGAAAATGCAATCAAAGGCGAATTTTATAACAGACATACTCGCAGAATTGCGCCTTTGAATAATGCTCATCCAAAGTTCAATCTTATATTAATAATTAATTGTCTTTTAATCTTATATATTAATAATTAACAAATTGTTGTTGAATAAAATAATGTAATTAAATAGCTGACATTGTATACAGGGTGACCCAGGGTTGAACCGTTAAGCGTTCAGGATCGGTTATTTCGCAGTTTTTAATTTTTTTCTTAAAAACGAAGCGAGATACGAATAAAATTGAAATGGCAAAAAATATCAATTAGATTACCTTGTGGGACCTCACCGGAATTAATCATTTAATTCTAATGATATTGAAAGAAGCCCCTTATTGCCGCAAATAAGCATGCCTAGTTTTATCAAAATCAGCCAAATTGTTTTTGAGCAATTCATAAAAAAATAAGGCAAGTTAGGACCCATGATTATGGGAATAAAAAATCTTATTTTTTCCTGAAAACCCGATCCTGAATATTTGACGGTTTAATCCTTGGTCACCCTGTATATTTACCGCCATCACTGCTGAAAAAAGTATTTATATACAGGGTGGTCCTTAAGTAATTGTACATAGAAGTATGGTAGATTCCTCACTTTAAAATATTACGATTTGAACCAACTTGCTCTAATAAAATGTTGCTAATAAGATATATACAGGGTGTTAAAGGTTAAATTTTAGGATTTATTTTTTGCAATAACTTTAGCGTTTTTGGATATATATAAATAAAAATTTGGAACTGGGGGATTTTTGGGTACGAGAAATCAGAATTTGGTACCTACTTCGATATAATTTGTAGAGGGCGCTAGTTAGGCCACGTTTGGGGCATAAATGTGCGATAAACTTTTTTGCTCTTTATGTTAGCGCTATTTTTTTAAAAGAATATTAAATGCACGTTATTTTAGTAGAAAAAAGCATACTTGTTATTAATCATAAAACTTAAAGGTTTTCGAGATAATCGCATTTTAGGGATCAGCTGCATGGTTACACTGGTCGGCAAAAAAAATTTTTTTCTGGTCCTGGCACCATTCTTGCTGATTCTTATGTAGAATGACCTCCTGAATCCGACCTCAGTTTTCCCCCATCACCCACCTTTTTTTTTCATTCCTCCAAATTATGAAAAAGTGATAAAAATAGGTGAGGGCCCCCCCCAAAACGCTGGATGATGGGGGGAAACTGAGGTCATATTCGGATTCAGGAGGTCATTTTACATAAGAATCAGCAAGAATGGCCAGAAAAAAAAATTTGCCCACCAGTGTAATTAGTAAGCTGATCCTTCAAATGCGAGTATCTCGCAAAACGTTAAGTTTTGAGGTTAATAACAAGTATACTTTTTTTCTACTAAAATAAGGTGGATTTAATATTCTTTTACAAAAATAGCGCTAACTTAAAGAGCAAAAAAGTTTATAGCACATTTATGCCGCAAATGTGGCCTAACTAGCGCCCTCTATAAATTACATCGAAGTAGGTACCAGATTCTGATTTCTCGTGCCCAAAAACCCTCAGTTCCAAATTTTTATGTATACAAATCCAAAAACGCTAAAGTTATTGCAAAAAATAAATCTTAAAATTTAACCTATATTCCTTTCTAGCATCATTTTATTAGAGCAAGTTGGTTCAAATGAGGTTCAAGTGAGGAATCTACCATACTTCTATGTACAATTAGTTAAGGACCACCCTGTAAATCTACGAGAAATGGTGGGCTCACTCCGAAAAAAATTCCTGGCTACGCCACTGTCGGCAAGAAAATGTTTTTTTTTCTGGCGCTGATACCATTCTTGCTGATTCTTATGTAAAATGACCTCCTGAATCCGAATATGACCTCAGTTTCCCCCCATCTCCCACCGTTTTCGGGTGGTGTAACCCCACCTATTTTTATCACTTTTCCATAATTAAGAGGAATTAAAAAAACGGTGGGTGGAGCAGAAAAAAAATTTCTTTGCCGACCAGTTTAATCATTAAGCTGATCCTTAAAATGCGATTATCTCGTAACCCTTTAAGTTTTAAGGTTAATAACAAGTATACTTTTTTCTACTAAAATAACGTTACTTTAATATTCTTTTACAAAAATAGCGCTAATTTAAAGAGCAAGAAAGTTTATCGCACATTTATGCCACAAACGTGGCCTAACTAGCGCCCTCTCCAAATTACATCGAAGTAGGTAACAGATTATGATTTCTCGTTCCTAAAAACCCCCAGTTCCAAATTTTTATGTATACATAGGTATCCAAAAGGCTAAAGTTATTGCAAAAAATAAATCTTAAAATTTAACCTTTAACACCATGTATATTTCTTATTAGCAACATTTTATTAGAGCAAATTGGTTCAAATCGTAATATTTTAAAGTGCTAACTAAATAGCGCCAGCGTCTTCAAAGAATCCAAAACTTTTGTTGCAGATTTGTCTCTGGAATTCAAAACTATGACAAAGTTTCAAAGAAAATTTATGAGCTCGGTTGGTTACGAATTGATGATATATTTAAACATCACATGGCTTCCTTAGTTTTCCGAATATTATCAACATCTACACCACCGTACCTCAAAGAAAAATTAATATTTAGAGGCGATATTCACGACCATTTTATTAGGAATTCACTTACTATTGAGTTATAGTTCTTCCATTTTCAATTGCAGAAATATAAAAACTTGTTCCTTTGGCGGCTTGTTGGCACATCTACAAGCCGCCAAAGCCGATCAAAGCATCTTACCGACACATCTGGGAATTTTGTTTTTATATTTCTGCAATTGATAATAGATATCTTCTAGCTGGGTTTCAGAAATGTTTTTCCTACAATGCTGTGACTGTTTATAATGTCATTCCAAATGAATTAAAATCACGTAGTTTATACTATCTTAAAAAGCATTATAGTCATTATTACTTGAATTAGATAGTGTGCGGTTTAAAAAAAATTATTTTCCTACGACTATATGCGAAAGTAGCTTATATCGCATAAATAAATACGTCAGAAAGTTGACAATATCTGTCACATTTAAAACAGTAATGATATGAACTTAAAACTGATACGATATGAATATTTCGTATCAGTTTTGAATTTTGCATTGCTATCTAGAAGGCAGGAACTGTCAAATCAATGACGCAAAGTTTGAAAGTAAGTACTAACATATTAAGTTCATTTAATTGTTGTTTCTTATTAAATAATTTTTATCTTTGGAATTTGTTTTAATTATTAGTCGTAGGAAAAATATTTTTCCTACGACTATATGCGAAAGTAGCTTATATCGCATAAATAAATACGTCAGAAAGTTGACAATATCTGTCACATTTAAAACAGTGATGATATGAACTTAAAACTGATACGATATGAATATTTCATATCAGTTTTGAATTTTGTATTTCTATCTAGAAGGCAGGAACTGTCAAATCAACGACGCAAAGTTTGAAAGTAAGTACTAACATATTAAGTTCATTTAATTGTTGTTTCTTATTAAATAATTTTTATCTTTGGAATTTGTTTTAATTATTATTCGTAGGAAAAATGTTGTACATAACGCGTTAGAAAGTGATTTTCACACTCGTTCAGTTTCCGCACTCCCCGCTACGCGGCTCGTGCTAAACGTTCACTCGTGTGAAATAAGTCACTTTCTACACTTGTTATGTAATATACTATTTCATATTAAGACTATATTGTTTTTTCTTGTTTGTATTTTACTTACACATATTTTATGTTTTTTTTTCGATTTTCATTTTACGAGTATGGATCAATTTTTATATTTCCTTCAATTTTTCTAATAATTTTTAGGTATTGTTTCCTTTTTGTTTATGTTACTTACAATTACTTAATGCTTAATCTTATAATTAGTTATGTCAATTTTTATAGTAATGAGGTTGAGTGGAGTAGCTACTTGCTGGACTTCGCCTCATTTTTGAAATATATATTGTAATATTTGCAATATGAATAAAGGCAATTTTTTATTATTATTATATATTCCTAAATTAACATCCAACCTACTAATAGTTTGACATTTATTCGACAATAACTATTAGGTAAGTAAATATTTCTCAACAAAACATTTTAGAACAACCGGATATCTGATTTTGATCAATACCACCCAGTTGTAATTTCTAAAAAATCTCTGACGCCGATCTCTAATTTCCTTTCTATGAGTGGTTGACCCGCCGGGAATGAAATTAATTCATGAATGGACATGGATGGACCACATTCTTATAGGTAACAAGTCTGCGCATACCTTGAGAATTACTCACTCATAGGTATTTACGTCCGCATTTTTATTCCATAAATCTTGTTCGTGCTTCATTGGCATCTGATATACCTATTTTATGAGGACCTAAATGATCGAACACAATTCTCGATATATTTCCGATTTATTAAGAATTATTTATTTATGAAAATCCAAATCACGTCACACTATATAGTGTAGTATTTAGAAAATATCAGGAATTTGGCATCGATTTAAAGAACAGGAGTTTCAGAACTATCGTATATGCATGGTAAGTTTTTTTTGTATTTATTTTATTAAAGGATTCAATTTGAAAGTATTACCCAGGGCCCACACAAAGCTGATTACGGTCCTGTCTAAACATTATAAACTTTTCAAGTCCATCAAAAATTTAAAATATTCTGGAGGAATTCTAATTTTTAAAAACTTAATCGATGGATCTACTGAACTGGTCTGAATAATATATTGTTTACCCTGTATGTCTGATTAATAATAAAAAGTCCAAATTTAAAGCTAATCGTTATTCATGAAACAGGAAATGATTCAACTCCTTTAATGAAATATTGTACACAGTTTCTCGGAAGAAATTATTCACTAAAATAAATTAACGAACTGATCTTTAAAACTGTCTAAACAAAAACGTCTATTTTTTTACTAAAAATAATACCGACAGTAGAGGCTTCGGTCTGTTAAAATTATAGAGTTCTAGTGAGTTAGATATATGAGTAATATCACTTTTTAATGATTAAATATCTAATCGCTACATTATGTGTAATAACAATATTTGAATAGTTAATAATTTTTTAAAGGATTGAATGAGTCGAGTCGGTCGATCCAAGGACGTTTTTAATTGCTTAGGAGATGACAAGTCGAAAACATCTAAACAAGGAATAAAGAGAAGGATGTATTTTAAGCTGGGAAAAGAATTGATTTAATAATTGGACAAGTAAGATGACACATAATACAATGGATTCCTGATTCCCATGGATAATTAAATAGTTGAAATCAGGCCGAAAATAGTAGGACAAATATACAATATTTCCATTTATATAATCATTAAATTATTGCGGGTTCTTTTCAGCGATTTAACGCTATTCCCTCGGATCTATTTATCCTTGTTATAGTTCATCGGTTATTGTTTAAAAATCAAAAACTAAGCGAATTGATTAGTACTAATTTAAAGCTAAAAGTAAAAAATTAGAGATTAACTAATTGATATTGACTTTAGATTGAAAATAACTTTAGATTGACCATTTTCAAATCTAAAGTCAGTATCAATTAGATAATCTCTACTACATATTGTAATGAGCTTAAATTAACCGCAGTGCCGGTCCTAGACATTTTTCTAGTGGATGCGAACAATTCACTGGCGCCCCTCACCACTGGCATAGCTTAGGGAGGCGTAATACAAGGGGCCCTGGGCAGTGGCGGCGCCACAGGGGGCAAAAAGGGGGGGGGCAACGTCGTCGGGTGTTAGAGTTATATATATAAAAGTTTAAAATATTAAACGTTTGTTGATATAAATGTACCTAGAATCTACACATTGTATAAGAAACGAAAGGCAATATCAAAATTACCGAAAAAAAATGTTTGGGCCGTTTTTGAGTGAGTTTTTTAGGTTATAAATGGACCTAGAATCTACAAAAAAATTCAAAAAAATTAAAATTTAGTTTATGCAGAATGAATTTTGCATAAGAAACGATTGGCAATGTCAAAATTACCGCAAAAAAATGTTTGGGCCATTTTTGAGGGAAAAAGTGAGTTTTACAGGATATAAATTGACCTAGAATCTACAAAAAAAATCAAAAAAATTATAATTTGGTTTACGCAGAATGAATTTTGTATAAGAAACGATTGACAATGCCAAAATTACCGGAAAAAAATGTTTGGGCCATTTTTGGGGGGAAAATGAGATTTTTAGGATATAAATGGACCTAGAATCTACAAAAAAAAATCAAAAAAATTAAAATTTGGTTTACGCAGATATGAGAAATATCCTCTCATTGCGTAGATTTTTATGTCGTACTGGACGAGTCTAAAAATATTAAAACAAGGCGTTTACTACTGTAAATAATACATATATACTCTATTATTTATTATTATTTTTTTTATGATTTTTGTAAACTATATAGTTTTAGAGCATAAAATGATGAAGTTTGAGGATCATTGTATTCTTTTTGCAAAACAGCGCGTTCCACTGATCTTTTACGTATATCTACTTTCATTTTCCCGTTTATGTATCAATTGACGTAGTATTGGGACATCAAAAACAGGACAGTTGTGATGCCCTTATCCCTGCCGATCCAGTACTTTGGAATATTTTCATTCAAAGTATCAAATCCAAATCCATAATATTTTTAAGAAATTTGGGGCAAGGCTAACTAAACTTTCTTATCTAAGTTATAAAACTCGAAAGTTGCGTCATTTAACGTGGTGGGTATAGGAGAGATAAAAAATGAGTCGTAAATCACTCGCAGGCTCATAAAAGGTTTTTTAATGAAAAACTACTTAAACATACATTGAACTATGAGAAATCAGGTTATCAAATAAAAAATGCATTTATTTATCTATTTTGGGAGATATTAATAGATAACGTCACGTATGACAATAGTATTTTTTCATAAAAATGAGTTTTAGGGAGTAAGTGGGGGCGAATTAGCCATTTAACCATCATGCCACCATGGAGATTAGAACAAATTTTTTCACCCCAAAGTTTACAAAAAGACTAAATTTTTTTCTATTATTTTGTAATCTGAAATTACCAAAATATTATATTTACCTTGAAATTTTTACTAGT
The DNA here is from genome assembly GCA_949320105.2 of Crepidodera aurea. NCBI lineage: Eukaryota > Metazoa > Arthropoda > Insecta > Coleoptera > Chrysomelidae > Crepidodera > Crepidodera aurea. The sequence goes on along the minus strand of OX439473.1, from coordinate 59,624,990 downwards.
AGAATTATTGGTAGCACAGTTGCCAGAGCTATATTTAAACCAAAATTACTCATAAAATGTGATATCGCTGAAACTAGGCTCTCAGGTACTTTTTTAAGTGTAGAATACGATAAAAAATTCTTTGCTGTTCTAATTTATTTACATAAATCAATTTCTGAATTATTACACATTATAACGTGTATTTTGAACTTTATTTTTATAATTGTGAACTTAGCATACACTTTATCGGTTTATACACCCAAAAAAGTACCTAAGAGCCTAGTTTCAGCGATTTTTCTTCAGATTGTGGGTGTTGTCTTGAGATAATGCAATTTTTTACTATGTTCAATTAAAGAAATGGTTAAAATATATAAAACTCCCGATATCTATCCTTAGCGCATGTACAATTCGCAATGAAACGCCCTGTATAAAGTACTCTTTTTTTATGAATAAATTATTTTAATTTTAAGACGCGGGTTCCTCAAAAACCAATTTTTATTCGCAGACAACCAGGAAATCTCAATATCTCCTCTCTCCAATTAATCCATTCGTTTCTCAATTTTTTTATTTAAAAGGTGCCAAAAATCTATTATTTTTAACTTATTTTTTTCTTTCTGGTGGTTTAAGATATCGGCGCCGGTTGATTTGGCGCCAGACGGGTTAACGTCGAGGCGATAAACTGACTGACTTGGTCGCCATAATTAGTTTTTATAAAGTAATTATCCTGTGTCAATGCGTTATTTTTAGGTGTGGCAAATATCATTTATTCCGATAGGAGTAAAGAGATACTCAAGATAATCTGGATGAGCAAAATATCCCGTGGCCTGTTCATCATTGCAGAGTCGGTCTTAGGGTTTGCGCCTCTTCCAGGGAGAGATAAATGAACCCTGGATTAGATCCTTAGAATCTTAGAACCTAATACACACGGTAATCTCTTCTCCCTCTTTAGATGTCTAGAGCTCACTTATTTATGAGAATACAATCAACGACGCGACGCTTCGCGGAAGATTATTGTAACGGCGTGCCATTAATTTTGAGGTTAAAAAATTCACTTATGCATATGACCGCCCTGAAAACTACAAAGAAAATCATGCCAGTGGAGATGATGTTGATGGTGTAATGGACTCAAGTATCGAAGACCAACAAACTCATTCACAGAGGAAAACGTAGAGGTTAAATCTAAATAAGCTGTATTTAGTAAAAAAGAGGAATCGGAGTTCGAAAAGTGTCTGCATTTAAATTTTCAAACAAACAATGTTTTTATTTCAAGACTCCCCATCCGCTTCTAAATATGATCCATCACATAATATCAAATTAAGAGGCATATGGGCGAAACTCAAAAACAGTCTTCTAAATAATGTTTATATCGTACTCCGTACAGTGAAATGGAAAATTTAGGCATGATAGGATATTATGTCTACTGCTTTCCCTGTGTCTATGGATGTGGCTGAGGCTGAGACAACATCATTGTGATAAGTTTGGCCCCGTTTTTGCCAACTTCCATCTAGAGTAATGCTGATGTCGATTGACTGCTCTTTTTCTTGAAACGCTTCTGTCATGGCAGTTTTCATAGAATTATTAGACTATATTGGTGGCGTGGCGTTACCTGGACAGATGTTGAAGGTTGTGGAATATTCAACAAAGTTGAATTGGCATCAATTATGCTCGTAGTGCCTTTCTAATGTCGTGCCTTCTTATCACAGAAAACAATTTCTTATTTTTCTTGTATGTACACACTCTTTGTTTCATTATTTTATGGCAAAAAAAAGGAATTTAAAAAAATAATTGAAATAAAAACGATAGTCAGATTTTAACTTCACTTTCTTACTCACAAACAAAAAACCCAAAGACACCTATTTTTTCTTTAAACACAAAATATAAACTTTTTAAGAAGGTTTCTGTAGTTCATCATCAGTATAGCCAACAAGCAAAACATAAAAATAAGACCTAAAAACAAGAAATCAGCGAGAAAATTGCGCTTTTTTTCATAAATTTATATCAATTAAATTATATATTTTTTAGCTAAGGAATGGGGGGGGGGGTTAATTGTGACTTTGTGTCGATTTAAAATCATTTGTATCATATTTTTATGATTATATACTATAAGTTTAAGCAAAATAACACCTTAGGAGTGGCGTGACGTCCCAGAAGCCTAATTTTCCAAGCTGGCTCATTTCATTTTATAATAATTGTTAAAAGGTCCGCTGCATCAAACCTTACCAAGGACATAAAAAATTAGGGTACAATTTTAAATTCAACACATGGTCCTTATAACAGGAAACGAAACGAATGGTTAAGTCATTTAATACAGCGACTAATAGAAGATGATGGAAAATGTGCACAAGTATTATTTTTTATTTTTAAGATTTTTTCATTTAAGCTTAAACAGAATGTTGTTGATTATACAACTCATCATAAATTTAGCCAATAGCAGTTGCAATTTTTACTTAGTTACAATGTATTGATAAGCGAATATACCCTTGACGACGTGGTATAATCGTTTTTGATTTTCGCATCCTTCCATCTTGAAAAGTTTGTCATAGTAACAATACGTGTGACGTTTACAATGAGCAAACCTCAAATAATTATATAATTCGTTATATAATCGTATCGAATACCACGCGAGCATACGAAATAGTATATTAAAGAACGAGTTTCATAAGACGATGTTATAACGAACAAATATAATAAACGGATTATGAAAAGAGTTCTTTACGCTATTTTTTAAAATTTTCACCTATTTTTATTATATAATTAAAAATATTTCGTACTTTTAATAGTAACGTAGTTCCTTAATTTTGTAGCAGTTGGTAACAATGATTTGACATTTATACTTGACAGTCATTTCAAATTTGAATTTTAAAGTATTTTAAAGTTTGTAAAACCTATGTGAAAATGAGTGATGAAATGTCGTGTACGCCACCAAAAATTCGAAAAATTACGGAAAATAGTACCTATAGGTAATTTAATTCCCGACAAATCTCGGCATCTTTATGAGAAAGCATATAAGTTTCAAGATTGGTGTCGTGAAAGTAATATTGAAAACATCTCAGAAAATGTGTTACTTGCATATTTTGAAATCCAACGCCAAAAATTTAAATCATCTACCTTATCGACGACTTACTCAATGTTAAGATGTTGTCTAAATTTATACAAAAATGTTAATATATCAAAATTTAATAAATTACAAGCTATGTTAAAACGAGTATCTACTGGTTACATTCCAAAAAAATCAAAAATTTTAGAACCAGAAGACATTAACAAATTTATAAACGTAGCTGAAGATAAGATGTATCTCGCAATAAAGGTATGTTTATTAAAAAATGATTCTTAATTTCTTTGTAGTTAGATTATGTATTTTTTACCTTTATACTTTTGACATTTATACTTGACAGTCATTCAGAGGCAAATTTAGATAGCTGATTTGACATGTAGGAACTTATGCTACCAACTGTGAAAAGGCGTGCTATAATATGCCCGTTATGGCCTATTATAGCACTACTTTAGTGTTATAATAGCTATATTATAAAAGAAATAATATTTTATACTTCCTCCTCGCTCGACGCATTTCTTCTTCGTGAAATACGTCTCGTGACTCGGAAGTATAATCGATTATTTTTGAAGCTCTTGTGATATTACTACTGACTATTCCACGCACTTGTAAAATGATCCAATCAGGAGCTCCAGTCAAGTTGGGATTATCGATAATACGAAACTTGACTCTTGACTCTGATTGGCCTATCAAGTTCGGTGTTTTCAGATTTACGTATGTGACAGTTAAACGTCAAATATAAATAACCACGCTAAAAATGAGCAACGCCTGTCTATTAAAGTACTGGAGCTTCAACATGATAAAAATGAATGGTTCTGAATTACTATCTGGAAATATCTCCTCAAACATGAATTTTTTTAAAAAAGTTTCCGTTCGACTCGGGATAACTTTTGAAAAATTCATCCTTTCGGAAATATTTCCGATAGTAATTCAAGCTCTAGGGCAGGCATGTCAAACCCGCGGCCCGCCAATACTTAGATTGCGGCCCGCCGAGACGTTTGAAATTTTTTGTGATAAAATGTATGAATTTATTATTTAAAAGTAAATTTTGTTTTTATTTGTATGCAGTTCAATTTAATGCATTCATTTTTTTGATCAGTAAAAACATGCGGCCCCCAACTTAGTACAAAATAGATCATGTGGCCCGCAATATATCATATGACTTTGACATGCCTGCTCTAGGGAAATTACTAGTGAAAATTTTTTGACGTTTATAGGTAAAATGAAATTTCCATTTAACTTCAGATTATGTCGAATTTATTTTATAAGGCTCCGATGATACATTTTAATTTCACTAACTTCATTACAAACTTGCATAAAACGTATTTCGTAAATCGCTCCATTGTTATAAACTCTACAACACAACGAATTTATTTAGATAATTTATACTCAGGTAACGTCAAAAGTTGCTTACACTTGCTTAACGACTTAACCAATTTGTATTATTATTTTTTAAATATCTATTTCATTATTTTCTACCAACTTTAGTAAAACGAATTTGTAAAATACTGAGAGATTGAGCTACTGTCGATGTATTTTTTGTTATTTTGTATAACTAAAGTAGATTAATTGTATTTTATTTAACCTAATATTACGCGTGCAAATTTCATTGATACTAAGTACCACTTCGAGTTCCTTGTAAGAAAATATATTTCTACCAACTTTATTAAAATAAATTTTTTAAAAATTGATAAATTGAGCTACTATCGACTTATTTTTTACTATTTTGTTTTATTTAACCTAACAAAAAAAACCGTCATTATCCTAGTATTTTTTTAATAATATTTCGGTGTGAAATTTTCTTACCGAATACCACTCTAGCTTCAATTAAAAACAGAAATTTTTTTCTCGAACACGAATATTCGTGTTCTCGAAAAAATGTCCAGTAATAATTGAAGTTCTACTGGTATTTTATAAGTGAAAATTAAATAGATCCTTCCATAATTCTTTATGTACGTCAACTAAAAATAAAGGGTTTATATTTTTTCTTTGATTTTAAACAGCCCACCTTTTGTATTCATTTCTGTAGTGTTCTTTTTCTTCTTTTCTAGTTAAGGAATATGCAGTGAAGCAAATGCTCAAACAGTGAAAACGATTTTAGCATACTTTGTTTTTGAAATTTTCTAATATTCACAATAAATTTTATTGTTTCAATATACAGTGTGCCCAATTAAGTCGGCAACATATGGAAAACTTTTTTATTATTTGTTTTATGAAAAAAAGTTATTCTTGATAAAAAGTTGTGCATGGTCTAAAACCTAAAATCAGATATCAAATATTTTCAATCGTATACGAGGTTTGTTAAAAAATATGAATTTTGCTCCAGAGTAAAATACCTTTATTTTTGAAATATGAAAAAAAGTTTAAAAAAATTTATTTCTAATGACATTATACGTCAACATACCGATTTTGAACAAGATATTCCGACTTTAAGAAAATTTTAATTTTGAATAATTTTTGATACACCCCTGTAACCCCAGCAATTTTGAATTCATTGAAAAAGCTTAAAAGGAACGAAAAGACAAGAATTACATACCAATTTTTGTTAATATTGTTCGATGGTGTGGTTAGTATGTCTCAAAAAGTTGACAACAAATGAAAAATTCCTTTAATATGGATTTTTCAAAAAAAATATTCTTCACATTTGCAAAATATTTAGTGGGATACAAGGAAAACGGCGGGCGTAATTTCGGCCGGTAATCCCTTGGCCTACCTGCATAAATCAAGGGGTACCATTTATGACAGGGGTAATTTCGGCCGAGGGGCCCTCAATGCCGTCAGCTTCAACGCCGGACTGCGTAGCCGGAGCAAAGGACTGCGTAGCCCGCTGAGGTATAATTTTTTTATCAATAGCCGCAGGCTGTTGTTGTTTTGATGTCTGAGGCGGAGCCTCCGTATTATCTTCGTTTTCACTTTCTACGTCACTTTGAAATAAAGAAATATTTTAATATAAAGCATTCTGTTATTTTATTTGATTTGCGGCCGAAAATACCTATGAGATAAGGAAGCAACTTAAAACCTCCGGCCGAATTTACCTACCGGCTTTTAGTACCTGCCCTTTTTCCGGCCGAAATTACATCCGCCCAAGGAAAATCAAAAAAATTTAATCCGGCCTAATTTTTGGCTTATAAACTAGTATGGGTTTGTAAGGTCCCTGTGAACATATTTAAATTTTTCAAGGACTTCAAAATTTTCTTAAAGTCGGAATATCTTGTTCAAAATTCGTATGTTGACGTAAAGTGTCATTATAAACAAGTTTTTTTAATAACTTTTTTTTCATACTTCAAAAATAATAGTATATTAAGTTTGGAGAACGGTAAGGGCTTTTTACCGATGGAAGACAATTAATTGTCTGACATCGGTAACCCTTAACGTTCGACATGCTTATACCGTTTTTTGTACGATTGGGCAATAATAAACTATTAAATTATCCATTTTTTTTTTCATATTCAAAATTTCGATCATATCAAGATACATGTTATGGTTGCTAAGTAGTACGTATAATGTATGAACATGGCTTTTTCTGCTGTCACTTAAAATATTGTTATGTCAATAAGTTTGGTTTTTGAGTGTTGCTTTTTCATTATTATTATAATTTTTAAAATATGAGCGACGAAAGTGAATTTGAAGAAATAGAATGGGTATGGGAAGAAGAATGTGCCGCAATAATTCCTGAAAAATCAAAATTGCGGTGTATCTATAAATCTATAACATTCTGAACAGTAAGTGAAAAATCTGAACCGTGGGTGAAAATTCTGAACGGTAAGTGAATTACTTACCGTTCAGAAAATTTTGACTTTAGTAAATGCTACTTACTGTCATCAAAATAGATATCGTAAACAGTCAAAAATGACCAATCGTACAAAAAGGTACTTTTCTCTTGAACAAAATTCATTTTTTTTTGAGAAACCTCGTATAAGACTAAAAAATTTGATATCTGATTTTTAGGTTTTAGACCATGCACAAGTTTTTATCAAGAATAACTTTTTTCATAAAATAAATAATAAAAAAGTTTTCCATATGGTGCTGACTAAATTGGACACACTAGACGTAAAATTGAAAATTCAGGTCCCTCGATATTCTCTAAAATATGTCGCCTTATCCTAATTTTAAAATGAATTCCTTCTTTTTCAAATTGAAACAAGAAACTTCGTCTTTGACTCATAAAATGAAATAAATTAAAAAAAAGATCCATACATACCAGTAGGAACTAATACCATCTCATCAACAACATCTTCACTAACATTATTGGTTTCTGTCACAGCATTTTCATCACTTTTTCCGAAAGCATCTAACACTTTACCGTCGGATGTACCGGCTACCGCCAAAAACGCGGTTTCTTCTTTATTTTCCGTCAAAGTTTCACTAAATTTATTAAATTCACTATATTGTTCCTTTCCGGAAATGTCACTAAACTCCTTTTCATCGTCCTTTTCTGCATTAAAAGGAGATTGAAGTCGAAAAATGAAGTCCAACGAACACGAACTTTCTTCATCACAAATTCCTTCAACCTCCCGATTTTGTACTTCTTCTGCGAACAGGTCACTCTGGTTATTTTCACTGGAGATTTCACTGTCCATACTTCCATCTTTATTAGAAGATGAACTGAAACTAAAATTAAAATCTGTTCTTCTAAAAGCATCCCCGGTTTTACCAGTAGATTCATCAAGATCAGTGCAAAAAGTGCGTTTAGTCATTGATTTTAAATTCGTCTCAGCCTCCTGAGATGACTCACTGCTACATTTCTTAATTTCTTCGATTTCTTCCGTTGCATCACTATCTAAATTTGCCTCTTCGCAAAATCGCGCACTTAGTAAATGTCTTAAAAGTTCGCTCGTGCTTAATTTCTCAAAAATTGAATTCGTTTTTTTACCCGGCGGTAGAATATCTTCGGCGTGCAAAGTGAAACTAGTAACACTTTCCGAATCACTTTTTTTTGGTGCCAGTGCCAACGGATTCATGAATCAAAATTCCTGGAAGCTGTTTGTGGGACTATTATTCAACGTGTGGAGATTTTTCAGTGCAGATTGTGTGTGCTTTTCGAGTCTGAATGTTGGTAAAACCCGCAGTACGTCTGTACTTAAAAGATATTATGAGAGTTTCTTCGGTTGGTATCACAAAGTAAATGTTATGTGCAGGATTATATACAGAGCAGCAATATAATATAAATAACAAAACGATCTCAAATACTTTCGGGTTCCTCAATACTCTATTTTAAATTTAAACATTTTTTTAATATGTGAACTGTAAGCAGGGCTGATCAGAGGGGGCAGGGGGGGGGGGGGGGCAAAATCCCCGCGGATTTTATTTTTACGGTTATTAACCAAACAAAAAATTTCCCTTTTATAAAAGAGCCTCAATGAATATGAAATTAATTAATTTCAGTATATTTTTCAGTTAATCAATTCGATTGGAAAATATATTTTGGGGTGTCTTCTCAGTTAACCTTTGGCTTTTGTAAGTTTACTCAAAAAATCCATTAAATAAGTAGATTTTCTTCAACTAAATTTCCTATTAATAAAAAATATTTTAGAATCTAAACTATTGCAAAACATAAGCAAGCGTCATATTCATCTATCATGTGTTCAATGCCCAAGTTTAGATTTGTTTTCTATTTTAAGTGAAAATTTCCATTTCCGGGAAAAAATCTGATTATGTTGACGGACAAATATCAAAGTCAATACTTTATTGGCTGAAGAAATAAAATGTAATAGACACACGGAAAATAATAAAACAAAAAACGAATAATAGAACCGGCGGGAAGTTTAAATTTGATGTGGGGAAGGTCGGGAAATGGCCCATTTTTCTCAAAAATGAGTTTCTTTTCGCCTATTTTTGCCGATATTTCCGAAAATATGTCACATAGAGAATTTTTGTTTGGACGAAAATGAAGATCAGTTCATTACCTACAAAAATGATCGTCATCTTTTTTGTCAAAAATTTGATACTTTTCGACATAACCGGCTCCAAAACGCACCCCCATTTTTAGCTCCTGCCCTGGATTTTCAATAAAACCCGGAAAAATTATTTTTTCATGATGGAAGAAGGAAACTGTAGCTATAATATCATGTTACTTTTTCATTTTATCTATTTCTCTGGATTATGGAAAAACCGGACCAAAGTTTGTTTTTGCTCGATATTTTGACCATCCTATAAATTTATTCATATTTTTTTTATCAAGACTAATTTCACCGAATCCTTTTGGATAATGGGGCTTTGCAAGGTGTTAAATATATTCAGAAAGAGTCAATAAATTATTTTTGTGTATTTTCATGTACAACATGTTTTTTAAGGCATTTTTTTGGATTTCCGGAGTTTTCGAAAATGCTCGGGTCTATCGGGAATTAATAGATAATCAAGGACCATATCGGTTTTCAACGCACATCATTAGAAATCTTAGCTTGTCCCCTTGTCGATGGCATCATAAAATTTTCCCAATTTTCTGTTGAATTGGGGTGGGGAGGGGCCCGATGAGACTTTATCCCCGGGGCCATGCTCAGCTCTGGGCGGCCCTGACTGTAAGTAGATGAAGTGTACAATTCTTGGAAGCGATATATCAAAATGTTTTCTGTAAAACAGTAGATAATAATTTGCACTGTGATAATATAAGTTTGCAACTTGACAAAGGGAAGAAATAATTTTAAAGTAATCAATTTGCAAATTCGTTCAAAGTCCTTTTTAGCAAAACATAATCAAGCCGTTAATTTGTTTTTTTGTTTGTTTGTTGGTCATTGGAATATATTTATTAAATACTTTTTTATACTATTGAATATTTGTATTTTTCAAATTTTCAATTTTCCACGTATTTTCCTCCAAAACAAACGATTTTGGCACCGATTCCAGGGTTTGACGTAATTTTCGACCCTTTTTCTGACATTTTCAAATCTTGATCAAATAAAAAAATCTGTTTCTTAAATTTCTATGTCAATTTAGTGGAGTCGATCTGGCGGAAAAAACCGACAAGCGAAGTCGCTCTTTTCGAAAAAAATTTTTGTGATTTCATACATTCGAGGTCCCTCTTTCACGCGATCACTATATGAAAGCTAAGGAAGGTGTGGAGGGGGTAAATTAATTTGTAAAGATAAGGAAAATCGGTTTTTCGCACGTAACTCGCTAAGTTTTATTAGGATCGAAACGACTTCTGCATATAAAATAAAGTGCTCACAAAAACGCATAAACTGAATTTTAACCCGTCTAAATCGGTCTAGCGGTTCTCGAGATATTGCGATTTGAAAGTAAACGGATTTTCGCCGCGGCGAGAACACACCTAGAGCCGTATTCGCGTTTTTCGCAGGGAAGAAAGTGATTTTAAGACTTGACTTTTTTTCCTCCGATAGATAGTCGTGACCCAAGCATTGTGTCCAAATTTCAACGCGCTATTTTAATTTGGGGGGGAGGAGGAGGGAAAACACTGATTAATCTTTGACTCAAGGTAACTTTTTTAATTTTTGACCAATCCGGGTTAGCAGAATGACAAAACTCTTTCTTGAGGATACTGCTACAGGTTGTATTAAGGAGATGATGGTTTTCGCGAAAACGAACAAATGGCGACAGAATTTCGGATTTTGCAAATTTTATTTTTCAATTTTCGCAACGAAAAAGTAAAGTGGAGAAAATTTTTTATTCGCCATCGATTGCGGAATTTCTTTCTCTTAGATTTGAGCCCTACAAGAACTCAATCAGTGAGCAAAATTTTGTTGTAATCCTGTGACCAACTTTCCTAAAATGTGTCCCCATATTTACTAGTCGAAAGATGTTTGTAATATCTATGGGTACACATTTTAGGCAAACTGGTCATAGGAATACAACAAAATTTTGCTCAGTTAAATACTAAACTTTTGTTAATGTGAAAATGTATTAATTTATAGTTGACGAAGAAACTTTTAATATACAGGGTAGTGCACAAAACACAGCTTTTCTAATTTTTAAAGTTTTTGCAATCAGTATGACATAGAGAGGCAGATCGTACATTTGATTAATATAATACAAACATTTTATAACAAATCATTTATACGGGGTGACTCGTTAAAGCTAAAAACACTATATGCCCTCTGTAACCACATTTTGTGAGTCATCCCGTATAAAATATGATTCATCACCAAGAAGTAATTACTTAACCTATATATTCATAATGCAATGACATTTGCGCGTATTTTTAAAGCTGTTGTAAAAAAAATGATTTCTTCAAAAAAAACCATATTACTTATTTTCGAACCACCTCGTAACTAACCAAATTCTACGGTGATTGTTTATAAAATATTAATGCTAAATAATCTATAATTCATGTTTTCTACAATAAACGCCAATAAAAAAGATCTGTTATGAGAAAGCTGATTACAAAAAAGTCGTATTTCCGATGTTTAACACCCTGTTCTTCGAAAACTATCCTTAGGATTGATTGGTTTGGGACAATGGACACTTTTTGTCAGTACATCGAGTTTTATAACATACCAACGTTTCAGAAAATTTGACCGAGACGTTTTTTACATTTAAATGGTGCGGGGTCCTTTATAACCAAAATATTGACAAAGAACAAAACAAAATTCAACACAAACACCCTGTATCTCATTAACAGACCCTATAATATTAATATATGATATACGGATAAAATATTTACCATTGTTTAAGAATCACCCTAATAGAATCCTTTTGTTAGTTTTTCTAAATTTTTTAGTGGCCTAATTCTAAAAAAATATGTATACTAACAAAATATTTTTGTTAGGAACTCAAATTGTTCTTAAAAATTTCAATGTTTTAAAAGGAAAACCATTTCGATAGAAAAATTGTTGAGTTGCAGCCAACCACAAGTGTTGCCAAATATTGGACATGCTTTTAATAAAATTACTGTCAATATTTAATTCTTAGAACGTAAATGTAATAATTTAAAAATAAATATATACCGAGTGTTGTTTTGCGAGTACGAAAATGTGTTGATGTTTCAATTTTTATTAATAGTGGATGCGCTATTAAACCAAAACGCGCCTACCAAAAATGAATAAAATATACAAGGTAGTTTCAAATTCAAATAATAATAATAAAAATACGCCAGAATCATGAGAGGTCTGAGACACGTTACCTACAAAGTCCGTTCCACTTTTGGTTTAGGTAATACAGTAGCTTTTAAGAATTTAAGAGATTTATGAGCAATCTGGAGCTCTTGTGAAAAGAAAATTTCACTTCTATTTTATGAGGATATTCTAATATAAAATTGAATTTATATACTGGGAACACTTGGCGATGGAATGTTTCTCGACAGCTTTAAGTTTCTGAAACTATGAGGCAGCACTATGCAAAGACATTTAAGAAAAAGGTGGGAAAGCATATTATTTAAAAACTACTTTATATTTATTAAAACAAATGGGAGTAAATTTTCATAGATTTAATATAGAATGGAGCGGACCCTTCTTTTTGTGATTTTCCATTTAAAATTAACAAAATAAGTACTTTTCGAAGGTTTACAAAAAAATCAAGGGGTATCCACCCTAAGTTTTGTAATTATTAGTTGTTGACCAATTTTTCCCGTCGTGGATCCGTTCTTGATACGCAGAGAATTTTCTAAATTTAGGAGATTTCTTTGTTTGCTTTTTATTTGAGACATCGACGAAAACGTCATTTCGCATAAGAAGGAGGTGGAAAATGGAATCAAACACTTCAATGCTTCTGTGGTTAATTGTGGATATTCTGCTTTTCTGTTTATCCAAAAGGTATCCTTGAATATCAAGAACATTCGATCAGCAGATAATTTCAACAGATTTTCTTTTGGGTTGGTTTCCAAATTGGCATCGTCTGTAACTGCATTTAAAAATGGATTTCTGATCCACCTTTGCCCAGTATTTTCTGAAAGTTCTTGTGCTGATAAATAATGACACAATTCTTTTTTCAAATGACGCACTGTAAATCCAAATTTTAAATAATTGCCGTCATACAGACGCGTTTTCTTTGGTTTTCTTTCACTACCACTACTCTCATCGGATCTTGAAGTTGACGGTTGTGCGAATCTTTTCAGACATTTATCCATTTTCAATAATTGTAATGAAATACTAACTCGAGTTCGCAACTCGAAAATAACATGCATAAGGGGTCGCGAAATATTTTTTTTGGTAAGTGGGTCGCGCTGTGAAAATGGTTGAAAAACACTGATCTAGGTATCCCCTATTTGTAGTTAACGTATGTACCATTACCTATAAACACCCTGTACAATCATTTCCATCATAAGATTAGAAATTCTATAACCTGAAAAAGGTGACAAAAAAAGAAATCGCATATTATAATTTAGATGATTTTTTTATATTTATTGGGTAACCAAGATAAAGGGTGATTTATTCATTTTTCTCGTTTCTTCAATTATTCATTACTTACTAACTACACTGTATATTTTTTCATATTCACTACATATATTATTTGTCCAAATAATAAATAATGTCGAATAGCGTATAAATAATAGTTGAAATCTTGGTACCGATTTATAAAAAACTAAAAAATTGATTCACTTCAAAACAGTACCCTGTATATGAGATTTGCACTAAATATATTTGGTATTGCCGCATACAATTTGATCGTCTTAAAATTTTGAATTGATTTTGATGAACATTAAACTCACGCTTTGGAACCGTCAAAATAAATTTAAAGTAATTCGCATCTCTGCTATATAGAAAATTTTGTTACTAAAACATGCAAATTAACCACAGCGACGTCGCACCGGCGCCAATATTTCCCGTCTAAATTGAATCGCGCTGTATAAAATGGTGAATACTCATTGAAAAATTTGTAGCATGAGACTCGTAGCAAGCTAGGCAACGCCACCAAATTCTACGAAATCGGATTAGTCATTCATTCATAAAATAACTTTCTAAGAATGTGATTGTAAAAAGTGAAACAGTTATTTTTGGTTTACTTATGTTGATTAAATAAATATGACCTACAGGCGATATAAAAAATTTTAATATTGATAGTTCTAGAAAATGTTGGATTGGATATTATACAGGGTGAGTCGTGAGGAACTGTCCATACTTCTACCTCTTATTGAGGCCCCTATGGGGAATTTCAAATGACCATTAAATAGTGTCTGCTACCATGGTTTAATAATATACAGGGGGAGTTGTGAATTTTGACTGAAATTTCTTTTTGTCATTACTTTTGAACGATTTGTATCATATTTTGGTCAAACGTTACTAGTCGAGAAAATATAGCAGAAAAATTCGGAATTTTGATGCAAAAAGTGTATTCTTTTTTCCGAGTGAAGAAAAAATTCATATCTTGCACTGAAAACATCCGAACCGTACAAATTTCAGTAAACGGGGGTGATTTGGGTTGCTTAACCGGAATATGATGGGCCAAATTAGCCCCGGTGTACCTGGAGGTCAGGGCGGCGCCAGGAACGTCATCACCTTCAGTTCCCTGTTAACTCATCAAAAATCGATCGAATCTCTTTACCCAAGGGTTTTTTGGGTCGCTCGTCCCAATTCTAACATCGAAATCGTCCTCTGGAGGACTCGGTGCACGCGACCTGGCTAAAAACGTCATCTCCTGGAGTTTTACTGAAATTCCTTACCAAATCGATCGAAACACCTCACCCGGAGGTTTTTCGGGTCGCTCGTTCCAGATCTGACATCGACATCGACCTCCGGAGGACCTGATGCACGCGACCTGGCTAAAACTAAAAAAACTCCAGCAGATGACGTTTTTAGCCAGATAGCGCGCACCACGTCCTCCGGAGGACGATTTCGACCCGGAGCGACCCGGAAAACCCTTGGGTAAAAAGATTCTATCGATTTTTCAGGTCAGGATGCGTTAAGGGGGGTAAGGCATTAATTTTTTTTTTGCATTTTTTTATTTTTTTTAACTGAATGCATAATATCTCAAGAATATTGTGTCAAAATTTCAAGTCCATTGGAGCAAAATTGACGATTGATGATTCAGTGTAAGGTAAACCGAGAGAATTCGCTTATGAACGTTTTATATCAGATTTTTTAGTGTTCAAAACTTTAAAGCGTTTTCCCCACGACTCACGTTTTCAAAGTCGGTGCCCCTCATAACTTCACAACTACTGCACTGACCCTTTTGAAATTTTGAATACAATTTTTGTACATAATTTATAAGGTAATGCTGGAGAGCTTTTTTCAAATTTGTTAATAATTTTTATTTTACAACAACAAATTAGCCGATTTTTTTCGCAAAAAACCGGAGGCACATTTGGCCTTCATATTCAGGTTAAGCAACCCAAAACACCCCCGGGTTTCTGAAATTCGTATGGTTTGGATATTTTCTGTGCAAGATATAAATTTTTTCTTCAACACTTGGAAAGAAGAATGCACTTTTTGATGCAGCGATGCAATTTCAAAAAAGTACAAGATCAAAATATGGCACATAATGCAAAAAATCCAACCTCAATCCGACTTACTGCACCAAAAATTCCGGATTTTGGGCTATTTTTGTGTTAAATTTTCTCGACTATACACTACTACCATCTAATTAACTGATTTATTCAAGCTAGTAAAAAATCAGGTCCGGTCTTAAAATATTAGTTCGTTTTGTTCATATAAAAACTTTCACCCTATATATGATTTTTGAATACTCTAAGGATCTTACAAAGTACACGAATAGACAACAGAAATGGCGTATTAATTTTTTTCCCCGCACGAACTCAACTTCTAATAAAAAATCATATTTGACAATATATTAAAAATTTAATTTTTAATTACTAGTAACACCATAGCTATATTTTTATAGTCCAGTAAATTAACGCCAGAAAACCCCAAGCCTGGGAATCAAGTCTGTCCGTCAAATTTTTTTTTAATTTGCAGTTATTTATAGGTACAGGGTTATTCATTATAAATTACCCACACCTTATTATCGTTATTATTGCCTATAGACAAAAAGTTTCAAATAAAAGTTGTATGCTTATAACTGTTTTTTGTTAAAATTCTATCAAATGTACATTGGCGTGCAGATTTCAGGGGATACAAAAAAGTAATATTTTTTTTAAATGGGATACCCTATATATTTTTGCATTTTTATAATCCTCTCGATGAGCTGATTTCAACGATGTATCACACTTGATGTCTAATCTGGATAATAAAGGATCTACAGCCACCTGAAAAATCACATTTTTTGAGTTAAAGTAGCTGTAGTAGCCAAACGGTTGAAAATCGAGAAAAACGGCTTACGTGTCTATATCCTAACTTTTCAAATTCTATACTGTGGCACTAAAAAATATTGTATACAGCGTGATTAAAAATCAGATGGGATTTCCAATATCCAAAAAATGTAATTGTAGATCCTTTATTATCCAGATTAGATATCAAGTCTGATACATTGTTGAAATCAGCTCGTCGAGAGGATTATAAAAATGTAAAAATATACAGGGTATCCCATTTAAAAAAAATATTATTTTTTTGTATCCCCTGAAATCTGCACGCTACTGTACATTTGATAGAATTTTAACAAAAAACAGTTATAACCATACAACTTTTATTTGAAACTTTTTTTCTATAGGCAATGATAACGGTAATTAGGGGTGGGTAATTTGTAGTGAATAACACTGTACATTTACCTCCGAAAATCTCAGGTATGTGGAATTTGTGGAAGAGTGGGAAAATTGCTATAGAGTTCCCGAAAATCCGCCGAAATATGACCTTTAGAGCATTTTTGTTTAGACAAAAAATGAAGAGAGTTCATTACCTACAAAAGTTATCTCTTGATTTTTTTTGCTACACTAATATTTTTTGCAAAAACGGCGTTTCAAAACTTCGCAATTTTGAATAATAATAATTCGCAAAATTATTGTGGTCAAAACGGAAAATTTGAATATCCTCCCAAAACTTTAATACCCTCCCGCTTTTGTCTGATTACAAAAGATAAGGCAATAATAACCACCCTTTTTCACTTTTTGCGCTTGATTAATAAATTTATTGTAAAAAAATCCAATTTGAGAAAGTTTGAAGGCAGAGTTTTTTTTCGTGCACTTAAAGTATATATATTGATGAAAAGGTCAGAGTGTGATCTTTTATTTAGTACAATTCCTAACCCCAAAAAATTTTAGCAGGAAAAGAAAATAATCCTAATAATAAGCCTTCTAATGATGTGCGTTGAAAACCGATATGGTCCTTGATTATCTATTAATTCCCGATAGACCCGAGCATTTTCAAAAACTCCGGAAATCCAAAAAAACGCCCTAAAAAAACATGTTGTTTATGAAAATACACAAAAATAATTTATTGAATCTTTCTGAATATATTTATCGCCTTGCAAAGCCCCATTATCCAAAAGGATTCGGTGAAGTTAGTCTTGATAAAAAAATATGAATAAATTTATAGGAGGGTCAAAATATCGAGCAAAAACAAACTTTGGCCCGGTTTTTCAATAATTCAGAGGAATAGATAAAAGGAAAAAGTAACATGATATTATAGCTACAGGTTCCTTCTTTCATTTGAACTTTAAATCATGAAAAAATATTAATTCTTACGTGATTTATTGAAAAATTTGTAATCCGCTTGGGAGTGTCATTCCTTTAGAGCGTGCTCTCTAAATGCAGGGCAGGAGCTAAAAATGGGGGTGCGTTTTGGAGCCGGTTATGTCGAAAAGTATCATATTTTTGACAAAAATTATGACGATCATTTTTGTAGGAAATGAACTGATCTTTATTTTCGTCCAAACAAAAATTCTCTAAGTGTCACATTTTCGAAAATAACGGCAAAAAAAAACACATTTTTGAGACCAATGGGCCATTTTCCCGCCCTTCCACAAATTTCAGACAGCTATAAGATTTTAGGGGGTGAATGTACCCATGAATACTTGCAAATTAAAAAAAAATGGTGCCGGACAGACCTGATTGCCCGGGTTGGCACCTTCGTTTATTGGACAATTATTTTTAATGCAAATTAGCCATTTTAATATGTTCATAACTTTTGTTCAACTGGTTTCTCAACGCTCCGCTTCATTGTTTTTACAGAGCACAATGATTGTGCCAAATTCAATAATTCTTAAGCTCTGACAAATTCGTTTTATAGCACAAATAACGTTTTTTGGGGGGTTTTCTACACCCATTTTCATTGTAAGGGGCGCCAAAACTCATTCTTGCACACACAACATTTTGCTCTTAGGCCGGCACTGCTAAAAAAGCACTATTCAAACTCGAAAAACATAAACACAATTTTAACACTTACTTTACGGTTTTTCAGCAGCCTATAACCCGATTTAATCAGTCTTTACCGCCTTGAACGTTAATCGGAACTGGCTAAGATGTTACAAAAATTGACAAATGAATCCATACTTGCTTAAAAAAAATAAAAAAAACTACCAAAACGTTATTGGTCACGAAATTTGTGAAGGCGTGTAACAGACTGCCCCATTTGCTAAGGCCAATGTAGGAAATGGCAAATTATGTAGGTACAAAATGAAGTATTTTTTTTTCTTAAGTCAACAAACATCTTGGTAGGTCATTAAAAATTATCGGATATAAATCATTGTAATAAATTAGACAGATGATTGCCATAACCATTTAATCTTTGAAAAATAAAAGAATAATATATAATCACTTACCTTGATTTCAATGTCCAGTCGTGGTAAAAAATAATGGCGGTTACCAAAGCATTAACGATGTTCTTGGTTAGGTATATTGAATTTATAAAATTTTATTATTACACCATTATGTCTTTTCAGTAATTACGAAAACTGAAGGTGTAACGGATGAATCGAATTTGTAGATTTCTTATGATTTATAGACAGGATACTAGTTGCCACCGCTTATGTATTTTATTATTAAACCATTCAAAAAATTGTGGTATTGATTATGTATCATGCACCTACTTTGTTAAAGATATACCCTTTTGGAAAAAAATTCTCTGGAGTACCCTCAATTTTTTTCTTGAAGTTATGGACATTTTAATTTATGCTTTTAGTTTATTGAAATTAGACGAAAAGAGCCACCAAGAGACATGGAGGTACCTAGAAACATGGACGAATCTAGAAACATGGAAGTACTTAAAAAAATGGATAATCCTAGAAACGTGGACAACCCTAGACGCCTGGACATACCTAAAGACATAGATGTACCTAGGAACACGGAGGTACCTAGAAACATGGACAATCCTAGAAACATGGACGTACCTAGAGGCCTGAACATACCTAAATAGACGAAGGTACCTACCTAGGAACATGGACGTACCTAGAAACATGAACAAACCTAGAAACATGGAGAATCCTGGAAACGTGGACAATCCTAGAGGCCCGGACATACCTAAAGATATAGACGTATCTAGGAACACGGAGGTACCTAGAAACATGGAAGTATCTAGAAACAAGGACAAACCTAGAAACATGGACAATACTAGAAACATGGACGTACCTAGAGGCCTGAACATACCTAAATAGACGTACCTAGGAATATGGACGTACCTAGAAACATGGACAAACCTTGAATCGTGAACAATCCTAGAAACGTGGACAATGCTAGAGGCATGTGCATACCTAAAGACATAGCTACCTAGGTAAACGGAGGTACTTAGAAACGTGGACAATCGTAGAAACATGGACGTACCTAGAGGCCTGAACATACTAAAATAGACGTACCTAGGAACATGGACGTACCTAGGAACATGGACGTACCTAGGAACATGGACGTACCTAGGAACATGGACGTATCTAGAAACATGGACGTACCTAGAAACATGGACAAACCTAGAAACATGGACAAATCTAGAAACATGGACAAATCTAGAAACGTGGACAATCCTAGAGGACTGGACATACCTACAGACATAAACTTACCTAGGAACGGAGGTACCTAGAAACATGGAAGTATCTGTTTATGTTTATTTAACTATTCCCACCTCTGACCTAATAAAAAATTCTATTACCTACAATGCTAAAACATTGTATAATAACCTCCCGATACAGTTAAAATCTATAAATTCATATAAGTTCAGAAGATCGTCTAGGGCTTTTCATCAATAAAGACCATTTTACACAGTGGCAGTATTCTATAACGTGCCTAAGACTTTTGGGTTGCAGCATATAGAAGCAATAATTAAATAAAGTTAAATTGAAAATTTTAATTTGAACATTAAGTTATAGTGATGGATATTGCATATCCAATGCAATTGTTATTCATTTTTTGTTTGTGTTTTGTTGTGTCTAGTAATTGATTTTTGTTATGATTAGTTTTAAATTCGCTTTGTCTGTAAAATTTTTGTAATTTTTCTTTGAAAATAAAACATATTCCCTCTCTCTCTAGAAACAAGGACAAACCTAGAAACATGGACAATCCTAGAAACATGGCCTAAACATACCTAAATAGACGTACCTAGGAACATGGAGGTACCTAGAAACATGGAAGTACCTAGAAACATGGATAATCCTAGAAACGAGGACCATCCTAGAGGCCTGGACATACCTAAAGACATAGGCATACCTAGGAACATGAAGGTACCTAGAAACATGGAAGTACCTAGAAACAAGGACAAACCTAAAAAGATGGACAATCCTAGAAACGAACGTTTTCGCCAAGTTTCATAAAAAAAAATTATTTTTGTTCCGAGATAAAAATTAAAAATGAAAAAAAAAATTGTTTTCTGGATAATTTTGAGGTTATGTTGAAAAATGAATAATACAAAAGTTTTAGTTTTTTTAATTATCTACAACTTTTACCTTAAACTCTCAAAACCCTCAAAACGTAGTTGTTTTGATTTTTCTTAATTTACTTATAATTTACATATACTGCTAAGAATTGTTCAAGAATTCGGGTATTTAAAATCGGTTTGGCCACGATCTACTTATCTTGACCCAGAATTTCATAAATATTTACGCTAAAATGTGTACAAAGTTGGGAAAAAAGAACCACATCTAAACAAATAAACTTTTAATAAAAAATCATCGGTAAAATGTACATAAAATAAAGTCTGCTTTTCATGTCGCAAAAATTAAAAACAAAAACAACACTTGTCTTGTACTTTCTTATCAACTAACATTTGTTATTTACAGTTTTACAATAAAATATATAAAGTTGAGCATGCCCACACATTCACCTCTTAGAAATGCCTATTGTTTTGCTGAACAGAACGTTTGATATGCCGATAACAGGCGCGAAAAAATGTAGAGGATAGTCACTGAAAATTAGAAAAATAAAAATCACTATATCAGTATGGAGTGTTTCGTTAAGAGGAAGTTGTACTATACTATAAAACAGTGTATGCAAGGGTTTCGTAGTCCCTAACTTTTTAGGTTCATTTTTCATTTTGAGAGAATAAAAAAATAAGTACATATTGGTAAAGGTGTAATCTATGCTCCGTCGAACTCGCTTTTTCAAAATTTGATTTAGTTTTTACAACAAAAAAAATCGCAAAATTCCATGTTTTTTTTATAATTTTTCCCATTTTTTTTTAAAGAACCTAGCAAATTTCAAAAAAGAGAGTTCGTCCGAGCAAAGCTTAAATCTTTACCAACAAGTATAAATTTTTTCAACCACTAATAATGAAAAATAAACTTTAAACGTGTATAATAAATTTTAGCTTGGAAATTTTATTTGTAACATTGGAAATTTTCTTTGGCGTAACTAATGTTCTATGTTTTCACCATTTTCCCACTTTTTCCTCATTTGTTCACCGCTTTTGAAGTGAAAAAAACGATTTCGACATCGATCTAAGTATTAGATTTATTTTTCAACATTTTTTCACTTATTGATACTTTTTCACCCTGTTTCTAAAAAACAATTTGGTTTCTCGTGAATTTCACTCAATAATTTATATAAAATTGTCACATTGTGTTCTTAGAATTTTCAATTAGTATCTTTGTCAATTTCTTAAATTTGTAGTTTTGTAAATTATTTTTTAAACTTATTTTGGTTCTTAATGGAATGTTAATTTTGTAAAAAAATTCAGTGTGATCAAATCCTCATGATCCCCCTCTGTATCTAAATAGTATTTCATATCAATTTCTGTATTTTTTGTAGAAACATGTTGCAGAAATAAACATGGCGCAACCTAGTAAAATTAAAGGGAACGAGATACATCAAGATGAGTATTAGCAAACAAAAACATAAAGTAGCTATCTAGTAACTTTTTGCGATTTAGAATTTGAAGTTTTCTCCTGAAGATTTCCGGCTTTCACTCGATACCACTCCGCTTACCCTATTGCAGATGCCTATTGTAGATAAATTAATTGTATTTCTTGGGTAACTACTTTTTAATGTTGCGAAACATGATTCATTTCATGCATGATAAGTTAAACATATTTTTTTGTTTTCCTAGTAGGAGTCTTATTCATTATCAAAATAAATATAATGATGAAAGTTTGATTTATTTAAAAATAGATTTAAAATATTTACCTTGAATTAAGGATAGGACTAGCTTCATTTCCGCTTATTATAAAAAATGGAAATAGTATGGAGAAGACACATCCACTGAAAAAAAAAAGTGTTTTTTTGAGATTGTACAGACTATTTATTAGTTTATTTATTTCACATGTAATTTTCTAAACTCATGTCAAATTAATTTTTCAATTTTTTTGTTTTAAAAATTACTTAATAATATTGAAGTAAATCAAATATTTCAAAATGTATTCGAAACAGAATATCCTGAATCACAAAATTGGTTTAAAACTAATTCAGAGAAGTATGACTAACCTTATAATCCAAGAATCAGAGAGCTGCGTGAAAATCGCCATGGGAAGCCCAAAACCGATAAAATAAGGCCAATGACTCTCTATAAAAGACAGCCTTTTATGTAGTTCCCAACCCATATTAAACCATTTGTATTCAAAAGCATAGAGAGAATACAACATGCACATTTGCACCAAGGACAAAGTATATCCCACCATGTAAATAGGAATATAACTTACAGCCACAGCTTGTATTAAAAACAATAATTGTATCAATATACTAAATATTGAATCAGCTAACACTTTGCTAAGACTTTGTGAAAATACAGGACGTCCTCGAGTGTGCCTGTATGCGGAGTCTGCAATATCCTAAAAAAAGTATAATTCACAAATTCTATCCACCAAAAAATCGCTTTAAAAAATATAATACAAAATATATTCAGAAACTAATGATAATGATACTTTATTGCCCAAACTATGTACAATACATTTGAGGTTGTCAAAATTCATGAAGTTAAAAAATACAAAACAAAGATTTTAAAAAAAATTACACAACATCACACAACAAAATTACAAGGTGAAAATCTAAAAGATAAAAGTACAAAAGTAAAGGAAACAGGTAATAATAAACATCATTCAGAAAGGAACTCATCTACACTGTAGTAGGCCGAATTTAATAACATTTTAATTTCCTTTTTAAATTTTTAACTATATACACTGACATATTTTTTGGGTTTTTTTATGCTGCTAAATATTTTTTAATTTAATTTTGAGAAAGTAAAGTTACTGTTTATTTATAGTCACTCGACTTGTCTGTGTATAAATTGGTATTATTAGAATTGTAACTACAGATCAATTTTTATAGCAGCAAAAAATACCAAATGTTTTAATTTATATGTGACAAGCAAAAAAATCGCTATTTTCATTATTAATGAAGAAGTATCTTTTTGAAAACAACTTTTCTTTAATTATCCGCAAATGACTTTTGAACTTTTAAATTTGCGATAAAATAAAAGATAAAATATACAAACAGAAAAATATGCAGTTTAGCTGAGATTTTCTTGAAATTGGTACAATAATAAAATAAATTCATTTAATTTAATATTAATACAAACATATTATTCATAAATGCTACACAGGTAAGTTTAAATAATTATGAATCATTTTTAAGATAAGTAATATCCACTTTTATTTTAGATTTTTTATATTTACTGTTTTTGCTGCGTCTTATTTAAATTTCGTAACAAGTAATTGTACTGATGAACTATATGGCCTCTATTGTACAAATATTGGAATAAATCAAAATCAACCAATAATTTTAGACACAAAAAAAGAACATGTAGCAGTAACTTCAATATTTCTACGAAATACCACTGGCATCATCACAAAAGATACTTTTAAACCATTTCCAAATTTAAAACATCTGGACATTCAGTTTTCTATAATACATAATTTTACTGCAAATTTAACTTCCTTACATGAGCTATATTTAATAAAAAATAATGGCTTTCCTGACCTGACAAGAGATTTTCTTGAAAAATGCCAAAATTTAAGTATCCTAATTATTGAAGATAATCCTGGATTAAATATATCAGAAGGTAAAACTGATCGTTATGGAACAGTTTATTTATTCTGGTGTATAAAATTTATTGTTTCTTGTTGTAGGAGCATTTACATATACTAAAAAATTGAATCATCTCACCATCAATAACCAAAATATAACACATTTGAAAAAAAATCATTTAGAAGGACTTCGGGAACTGACTTATTTGGATTTAAAGCGAAATCACATTGAAAAGATAGATGAGACCGCTTTTGAAGACTTGCAAAACTTAAACTTTCTCATACTAAGTGATAACAATTTTAATTCATTTGGAGAAAATACATTCAAGAACTTAACAAACTTACAAAGCCTTGATTTGTTACAATTAAACATAACTTCGATAAACAAAAGTACTTTTAAAAATCAAAAGCAATTGAGGTATCTGGGAGTACCCACAACATTGATAAAGCAAAAATTAACTCTGGAAAATTTAACAAATATTTTTAGTAATTTAGAAACAATAGGATTCCAGATACATGATCAAAATGATAGTTCTATAAATAATTTTATCCAGAATTGTAAATATAGTGGATTCAATGTAAGGTTAGTGTAAATAAAATATAATTCAAAATGTTTTTATTCAATAAGTTTGTACTTACCTGAAACCAAAGGGCATTCACAACCTTACTTAATAGAAATAGTGGTATAACCCAAACTGTCTTGAATATCAATGATAAAATTGGTTCTATCCAAGACCAAACTAATTTTCCCATGAAAGAATCACTTCCAAAAATGTAACCCAATAATTTGTTTATACTAGGAAGTAGTCCATATTCAAATAAAAGTATACTTATTAAAAATATTCCACCATTTAGTACTCCACACTGTATTATTCTTTTCATTACTTTTGATTCCCTAAATAATAAATAAATAATAAATTTGTAGCTCTGTTTTTTTTAATTCTAAATATTGATTACTGGTCTTACTCATGTTTTTTAAGTTGCCTAACGGGGGTAGTTTCTTTAGAATCAAAAGCCTTCTGCTTCAACGAATTTATTCTTGTAGGGGAATGCCTTATTTTTCTTTCATTAATTTCCTTATCGAGATATAAGATAGCGTACATGCCTCTAAAACTATCATAAACACCCCTAAAGATTGCATATCCTATCCTCTAAAAAAATGAGTAAGGTAATTTTAAGAATCTTCTGAACCATTTTAAAGTGAACTTACACGTAATTCCATGATTAGATTCACAAAAATTTTTTACTTCGATGACTAAGTTAAAAAGGGTACCTAGAATTAAGAAATCATTGTTATTCTAGGAATTTACAAAACTTTAAAAACAGATGATTTTGTAATATATGACAGACAAACCAAGTGACATTTCGTCTTCTTTTGGTTGATTAAAACTTGGTCTTAATTATTCGGTTTTGTGGATTCGTGGCTGTATACAAAAAAGGTAAAGACTACATGAAAAAAAAGAAATACAGTGACAATTGACGTATGTCTTTATGCCACTACGTTCGGATAACAACCCAGAACTTTCTAATATTTAATCAAATTTCGGAACATACTTATATGTTTGACTATTGCAACACTGTAAAAAGCATTTGGTATTTATTTTTGTTTTTAATGTTTGAAATTGGTTATAAATAAATAAAATTAAAACAGCTAGTACTAGTTAAAGAAATAGATTACATATTCAATAACGAAGCGTATTATGTTCTGTTTATAATTTACATTTTTTATTTTGAGTCACTTGACCGATAAATGGCAACTGTGTATTGCCTTGACGTTTTTAGTGAATGCGAACAACCGTGTAGGTGAACGTGAACGTATAAATATTTTATTGTGTATTTTCCAACTAATTCCCAATAAAACCCAAATATAATACTGTCCTGGACAAATAAACCATAAATATGGATGTATGAATAGGTTATAGACTGGTAAGTTGTTTTGGCAGTGTCATATTCGGCTATCCAAATTATCCATTATTTGCGTAGAAAAAGTGGGCACAAATTCATTGTCAGTAGTAATGTCACTATTTATTAAATTGCCTTTACACATCTTCCGTATACAATATTTGAAATAGAATCAACAAACTTTGGAGGATTTTTACTTAATTCGGTTGTTATTAGCTTATTATTGATTAAATTGATGGCAGAAGACACACAACTTGGAGAAATAAATCACATGCTTATACAAATATTTTTTATGAAATTCTAGAACATTAGTGCTCCAATCCAGCGTGGACTGCTATCCTGAGCTGTGGAAATTCACGTTCAGAGGTAAGTGAAGCCCCATTTTCACTTAATCATTTAGTTTTTTATTGCCCTTATTCTAATGAGATTGGCTTCCATCCCAATATACCACCTGCAGAGATCATGTTTACATAGTTCAAAGAGAGGTCATTTATATTTGATATTTACAGTAACAAATGAAATAAACCCAACTCTAGTTATAAACAAAGGTCACATATAAATTGTAGTTGCATGATCAATTAGACCCATCAGTTAAACATACTTTAAGGTTTTTGTTATCAGTGATGGAATAGTTTAATTTGAATTTTACAACATTTAGCTAAACATACAAAGAAAGTGCATGATACAACTGTGAAATACCTGTTATCTTTGTTAAATTGAATTACACAATAAGTAGGTTAATCAAATTTTTTATTCTATTTCCCTATTTTTATTTTAACATAATTTAGCTTCATTAAGTAATAAATGTAATTATGGAACGAGAAAAAAAGTTATAATTTGTTACAAATAAGGACGCTTGAGTTAGTCAAGGTTGATTAGTTTTTTGAACAAAGAAGCTACATTTTCAGTACATGTAAAGCTATTAATAACTATGTTCTATTTTAGATATTTTTTGATAAATCATTCTTAATTCTTTTGTCCTTTTAATATCCAATATTAAAAAATATTACCACTACAAGTATACTGGCTGCCTACTTACAATCCCTTATTACCTGAAATTTTAAAAATCATGATATCATTTTTTTACAATTAATCTGACCATGGTACACATTACTTTGGTTTTGTATTTTTTTTGTCATTTCCATTTTAGTGATTGTAAGATATAATGAATTATTCAGTTATTTGGATTAATAAAATCACTTATAAGTATAACTTTTTTATTAAAGTCGTTTTAAAACATTTTTTATATAAGTGGTTTTCTTAATACAAAAAACTAAATAATCAACAAGCAAATAACTGCGCTACAAAAATGAAAATAAAGAATGATTTCTTATAGTTTTCATAAAAATTTTACCATTCTATTAATTATGTTGTTTTTACTACTTGATTTCTTACTTCACTATATATTACTTTATTTTTATTTGGATTTGATTAATTTAGTCCTCATATCTCCATTTAAATACATTACAGCACAAAAAATGATATTACAATATTTCAATATGTTACATCATAGCTGAAAAAAAAATTTAAGAAAAATTTGCTATACCATTTTTAAATTTCCTTAAATACTGGAAAACTACAATTAAATAATGGTTTTCCTCTATTTTAATCTATTGCACCATATGGCATAACCAAGATTATAACTTAATATCAGATTTATAAACTAGGCAAGATAAAAACTGAAAAAAGAAAAAATCTAATGGTAAAAACAATAACAAGCACATGAAATCGCCCACACAAACTTAACAAGATCTTCAACAATTTTATTTTATGGAATTGAACTTCTGAGTTCAAAAAGGTAAAGCGGCATATTTAATTCTCATATGGGTAGTAATAGAAAATTGTTTTTGTTTTTATTAACCAAATAAATAAGATACTTTAAACTATTGAATTTAAAAATACTAAAGTTCAATTACCTATTACAATTTTCTGAGAATCCTTTATACATAAATACGTCAGCTTGATAATAAATTTAAATTCGTTCATGTTTTAATCTGATTCATATAGTCTTTTTGCTTCTGGAAAAATATTTTGAAAAATAATCATAAAAAACTGTTTATCAATAACAAAATTCCAAAGGTTGGAATAATATTTTATTTAAATTTACTGCACTAAAAGTAAATCGGTGAGTAGGTACTGGTTTTGTTTGTTTTCTTAGAATTTTAAGAGCTGAATTAGAATAGAAACGGTTTACAACAAACTAGTTTTAACAAAAATATATTACAAAATTTGTCCAAATCTAAATATTGAGGTAAAATTGGTTATTTTTAAAGTGTATTTGAAATTATCTGAGGTTTTCAAGAATTCCAAAAAGCATCCAATATCTTGGAGGATTTATTTCAAAATGCATTATTTATTTTTCTTTTTACATTTATATTTGACGATTCATTTTTTTCTCTATTATAGAAATTTGCTTCCTTTTCAAAGCCTGAAATATAATTTATTTCCGTGACTCATAATGGTTCTAATTTGATAAATAAAATCATTTATATAAAACAAGCGTTTTCAATTATGAGGTTCTGATATGATCGATTAACATAAAAAAAAATAATTTACTATAGAAACAGATCAGCGGATAATTTCACAAATTATGAAGGGACAAAGAAAAATATTTTGAAATTTAAGATGTCAAAATCTCTTAAACATATTTTTTAAAATTGTCCCTTTGAAATTGTCCCGTGATCTGTTTTTATACTAAATTATTATTATATTTTTTGTTATGTCAATTTTTGAAAAGTCGTTTTAATATCCAAAAAGAAGAACATTTAAAATAACAAACCATTATGATTGATTTTGTACGTATTATAAGTAAGAAGTATATGAGTTTTGTTTTTCATTGACAATATCCTTGTTATTAGGGCTCCATCTTCACGTTTAAAAATTAAAAAAATATATTTGCCGTTCATTTTTTACATTTAAATGTGTTTATAATTGTTATGTTTGTTAGGATTGACCTTCCTAGTGGTTTGCTATAATTTTTACAAAAAAACCATGCCAAACTAATTAAGAATAAGAATAAGATCCATAAAATAACGTCATTTCTAGGTTCGGTGTTAAAAATGATGGAATTAATTTCTGTCGCACAAAAACAATGATACATCAAGTAATTTTGAATGACTTTCCTACAATAATGTGTAGCTCACCTTAGTTTAAACAGGAAGCTTATCGTAAATTTTTATCTGTAAGTTATTCTTAGATTTCTCTGATTTGTTATGGTATAAACACTAACTTATCAGCACAACAAACGAATCCACAATATTGCACGTGTTTTTTTTTAAATTAGTTCATTTTAAGCAGGATTGAACTACTTAATTAAAAAATGTAGCTCGTTCCAAAGATTTTTTCTTTTTTGTTAATGGCAATTATACCCCAAAAGGAGTTTATTTATATATTTTTAAAAATCAAAAAATGTAATGAAAGTAAAACTGAGTACCATGTGGATACGATTTATCATTAAGATTTACGAGATGTACAGGGTAACTCAAACGGCGAGTTGGGTGCCAAAGATGGTACATGCTCAAGATAGCAAGACATAAATAGGCGAGTGAGGTCTGAAGGGATAAGTCTGAGGATTATTGGATTATGGCGCTGTAATCAAAAGTCTCATCCAAGTAAATATTTTCTATATCGTTATTTAAAAATTTTAGATTTGTTTTGCAAGAAAACATGATATTTTTCTTATCATCATTCTTCATTACAAAATCTTCCCCTTTGCTGGTTTTAAAAATATTCTCAATATATATTTATGAACATCCATCTTAAGCTCTTCTCGCCCAATAGATATTTTTTCTTATTCTATCTAGATCTTTTTTAATGGCACAACTTTTTTCAACTTTTTTTCCAAATGACACCATATACTTTTTTTTGTGTTTTCTGATAGATAATTTAATTCTCTATTTAGCAGTGCATTGTTATACTAGGGTTGCAGAAGAAAAATGAAATGAATTAGAAACATTTTGAAAAAAATTACGTTTTTTTTTTACTTAAATTTTCGATTTAAATTTTTATGAATTCTCATAGTCGGCGATGAAACATTTAAAAATGTCTACATTATTTTTCTCAACATTTTTCTTGTGCAACCCTATTACAAAAATGCGTTGCTGAATAGATAATTGAATATTCTATCAGTATCAGTTTTTACTTCGGCACCTAATTCGCCTATCCCCACTCAAACCTCTGACAAAGTTCGATATAACAGTTATATTAAGAGTTACAAGAAAAGGTAATTAATACAAATTATCGGGAACCCTAAGCCCTACATTTTAAAAGTATTGTTATACAGGGTGTCTGATTACTTGGTGGTAGCCAATATTTTTTTAATAGGGCACATTAGTTTATTTAGAATACAGGGTAATTTATAATTCGGTGGCATCATTTTCTTAGTTTTTTTTTAAATAGATCACCCTATTTTATGTCATAAGAAAGTTATTTATATATAATATTATTAAGCATTTCTTACACCTTCAATTAATAATTACTGATATATTTAATATTTAAAATGTAATTTTAGCAGGTTCTGGCTGTAATATGTGTTTTAATTGGGGTAACAAAAACGGTAACCTTTTTTCAAGTTTTATTAAATATCCTCCCCCGGTTTTTAAATAAATAGTTTAAGCTGTGAAATTTTTATGAAGAAGCAATAGATATGATATGGTTATTTTGTGAATATGAAAAAAAAACTGTTTACTAGCTAAACGAGTAAATCAACAACGTTATCCCAATCGCAGATAACCTAAGAAATTTAATAGAACTGGCTCATTTTGTCATGAGACGATTGAAAATCCCAACTCGATTGTGATGAATAAATGACCCGGTCAAATTTCTGAAACTTTGGTATGGTGTAGAACTCGATGCTTTGACAAAAAGTGTTCTTTGGCCCAAACCGATCCTATTGCTGGTTTTCGAAGTACAGGGTGTTAAAGATCGGAAATACGACTTTTTTGTAACCAGATTTCTCATAACAGATCTTTTTTATCGGCGTTTATTGTAGAAAACATGAAATATAGATTATTTAGCATTAATATTTTATAAACAATCACCGTAGAATTTGGTTAGTTACGTAGTGGTTCGAAAATAAGTAATATGGTTTTTTTGAAGAAATCATTTTTTTTATAACGGCTTTAAAAATACGAGCAAATGTCATTGCATTATGAATATAGTTTAAGTTCTTATAATTCTTGGTGATGAATCTTATTTTATACAGGGTGACTCACAAAATGTGGTTACAGGGGGCATTTAGTGTTTTTAGCTTTAACGATGTGTTATAAAATGTTTGTATTATATTAAACAAATGTAAGATCTGGCACTCTATGTCATAGAGGGTGTTAAACTGATTGTTTCTCCGTCAACTTTATAAATTAATACATTTTCACATTAACAAAAGTTTAGTATTTAACTTAGCAAAATTTTGTTGTAATCATATGCCTAAAATGTGTACCCATAGATATTAAAAACATCTTTCAACTAGTAAATATGGGTACACAGTTTAGGAAAAGTGTTTGCAATCGGTTTAACACCCTGTATGACGTAGAATGGCAGATCGTACATCAAATACTATTAAACGAGCAAGGTTTGTATGTATGTGTGTGTGTCCAGGGGATCTCGAAATCCACTCGTCAAAATTCAATGAAACTTTCAGGATAGACTAATTCCTATCTAAATCGGCAAAAAATGTAGGTCTCATGTCTGTGAAAATTCGATCTTCCGAGATATTTACAAGAAAAGTTAAGCTTTTAGTTTTATTTCCTAACAACGGCAGATATAATAACTTGTTTCTATAGTAATATATAATATAAAGGAGAGATGAGTACAGTAAAAGTGGGGATATAACGTCAGATTCCATAGGCGTACTTTGCAAAATAAGTTTCTATAATATAAATAAGGTCACAGCATATAAAATATATATACGCATTTCGTAGATTAAATTTGGAAGTTATATTATTTACAAAAAATAAAAATAAACTTTATGCATCTGACATTAACATTGAACGAATTAAATTTAACCAATAAATAACAAGGAGGATTATCATGGGCGCCGTTACAAAAAATGTCAGGGGAGGGGCACATTTTTTCAAATCAAAGTATTGCATTAAATTGAAATGAAGATCCTGTTTGTTGCGAGTCACATGGTCTCGACGGCCGACGAGCGACCGCGAAATCTACCGAACTGTTATTAGATACTCCAGCAAATTTATAGTGGAGTGAAATTAGACGAAAATATTCTGAAAATGGATGTAAGTGCTAAGTCATTTTTTTTTTAATTTTTTCGATTTTATACATAAAGAGAAGCTTGTAAAAATTTTTTCGCGAGATATGTGCCAAAAACGGCATTTTTGGTATTTTTCGAATGGATTGTTCACTATTTTTTAAATATCTCCTACTCTAACAGTCGTGGAAAAATAAAAAAATAAAAAAATGGCCGTGATGAAGTAGAGTATCGATCCGTCTAGTAGGGATTTTTTAAAAATGCATCCTAATCTCAAAAAACGAATTCGCGCACATTATTTTTTTTACTGAATTGTCAATAAATAACCAAAGAATCCTCGAATTTTCTTAAAAATTGGAGAAAATACGTATTTTTGTCGGGAAGATATAGTC
The DNA here is from genome assembly GCA_949320105.2 of Crepidodera aurea. Taxonomy (NCBI): domain Eukaryota; kingdom Metazoa; phylum Arthropoda; class Insecta; order Coleoptera; family Chrysomelidae; genus Crepidodera; species Crepidodera aurea. Next base: position 59,592,304 of record OX439473.1, on the reverse strand, counting down.
AAAATTAAAAAAATGTAGGTTTCCAGCCAAAATCGGCATTTTTCGAAAAAAAAAATGAATTGGCCGCCATATTTGGAAAATCTGTAGCGAAAAATTTTTTATCTTAAAAAAAAAGGATTTTGTGTGTACTTTTGTCTAAGAAAATCCAACATTTTATTTTTGTATTTAAAGTGCCCAATTTAGGGAATAATAAAAAAAAATCGATTTCCATTTTTTATATTGATTTATATTGATTCGTTCCCTCACAAAAATCTTACTTTAGAACCTGAAATATTTTTTTTTATTTTTTTAAACATTTTTTGGACTGAAATATAGTTTTTCTAAGAGAATCAAGCATAAACATCGCGATAAAAAATTGAAAAAAAATGAAAATCGAATTTTTTTTATTACTATTCCCTAAATTGGGCACTTTAAATAAAGAAATAAAATAAAGTACACACAAAATATGGCGGCCAATTCAATTTTTTTCGAAAAATGCCGATTTTGCCTGGACAAATACATTTTTTTTTAATTTCTACCATGTCTTCAAGACATAAAACCACATATCTTCTCCAATTTTTATGAAAATAGGAGGATTCTTATTGCCAAATCAGTAAAAAAAAATAATACTTTTTTTTTAAAAACCCTACTATACGGATCGATACTCTACTTCATCACTACTCGCGAAGCTCCAGCCCAAATTTATTGAAAATTTTTTTAGAAGCTTCTCTTTATGTATAAAATCGAAAAAATTATAAAAAATTGACTTAGCTCTTACTTCCATATAAAATTCTAATTTCACTCCACTATTAGTTTATCGCGTCTTGACTAATAAATCTAAAATCCAGGGGGGGCGTCCGCGCCCCCTTGCCCTTGTGTAACGGCGCCCTTCAGGATTATATGTTGGGATTAAACTTTTTTTAATCTCTTGGCATTAAAAGTAACGCTTCAGTACTTACCTAAACTCAAAGATTAAAAAAAAAGTTAGTTCAAGAACTATCTTTAAAAGTCACTGTCTTCACTAAAAAAAGTTAGTTCAAGAACTATCTTTAAAAGTCACTGTCTTCACTAAAACTACGTATCACTATAATTGTCTTTTCTGAGGTTTATTATTATAGGTTCTATTAAATTATCCATTGATATATCCACTTTCCTAAATGAATTTTCTACATTTTTAACATGACCAATGCATTTTCCCCAATGTTCTCTATTTACATCTGAAACTGCCTTCAAAAACAAATTTCGCACATCAGGAAATTTAAATGTTTTATTGTTTTGAGAAACATAACCTTTTAATAATTGTAACCAGATCAGTTCAATGGAATTTAACTCTAAGTGGTTCGGAGGCAATCTGAGAATTTTAATTCCTTTTTCTCTGGCCATCTCATCTATAATATATTTTTTTAATTTGTTTTTATGTTGCTTTGCTATTACTAATAATTCTGCCTTCAAGGATTTAGGAGGACTGATAATATTTTTAGAATGAAGCCATTTTGAAATATATATTAATACAAAATTCTGAATCAATTAAAATACATACGATACGGCTATGAATAAATAAAGTCTGACTTATCTGTCAAAAGAACAGGTTTATTACAGTAAAAACCATGGAAACAAGATTAAATCTAGACAAAAACTATATTAAGCCGATCAGATGTATTAAAATTTAAATTTTAACTACAAATAAGCATTGAAGGATGAGGTAAAAATAAAATTTCTACCTCTTGAACCTGTACTACGTTCTGCAAATTAAATACTGCACTCCTTTCTTCTGTATAGTATAGTAGTAAAAAGGTTTGACTTTATTTAATTTCTGGCGTTTTAATCTGAAAGAATTCAATTTTAAATTTGCCGCTTTATATAAAAAAGAAAAGATTCATTTGACGGACATAAATAATTTGCTTGTCAAATGACAGCCATCTCATAAATTCAAAGTTGAAAATACAACGTTGCCAATTCAATTTCAGAAATCATGGGTTTAGGTAAATATTTATAGGAACGTTGAGTAACACTGTTAAAATGGACACTTGTCAAAATGTGACACCTGTAAAAACGTGGCAACTGTTAAAATGTGATACGTGTCAGAATGTAACAACTGCCAAAATGAACAAATGTCAAAATATGACACCTGTCAGAATGTAACAAATGTCAAAATGTCACACGTATCGTACTTTTCTTTATTTATTACAAAGATCTAAACTAACCTCAAGCTAATCTTTTTTTTTTTTGGCGGGTGGAAATGCTTTATGAACATCGGGTAAAGGTTCTTTCCTTCCCCGATAGTGTGAGACTACCCCTTACGGCTACTATTTTATTATGCGGACACTGAAACTGAAAATTTTTGAAAAAATATGATATATATCTGCCACACGTCGAGAGTCTGGTCACAGGTTTTTGTGGAGGTTTTTACCCAAGTATGAATATCGGACCTATAATTTTCCTTCACTGCAGATCAATAAATAATAAAATCAATTGAACATAGAGTTTTTCTTATATAGTGATAAATAGAGTGAGCTGAGCGATCTTCTGTTGACGGGACGTGTACCCTACACGCTGCTGTTGCACGTCCCGGAAACGGGGCCTGGCCACCGTGACAATTCACGAAGATCAAGCGTCAGTAGATGTTGCCCTAAAAGGGTGAAATCCCCAGAAACTAGGCAACTTTTAATGCATTTAACTAATCTCTGTGACAAGCAGTTGATAAACGTCAACAACAGCTGCAGCCAAGTGAAAATTAACACTCAGCTTTTTTAATTTTCAAGCCAATCGCCAATCAACTTTTTATTTATCTCCCTATCAGTAGTTCAAGCAGATGTCGCCCACTCCGTGATTTTCGCGAATTAATTAATAATTTGTCATGTTATAAATATACTTAAATTATATACTCATTGGGCTGCTTAAAAATGTAGATTTGAATATTAAGAGCGAAGCTCGGTGACCAGATATTTTGTTTAATATAATACAAAAATTTTATAACACATCGTTAAAGCTAAGAACACTAAATGCCCCCTGTAGCCACATTTTGCGAGTCACCCTGTATAAAATATGATTTATCACCAAGAAGTAATTACTTAAACTATATATTCATGATGCAACGACATTTGTTCGTTTTTTTAAAGCTGTTATAAAAAATGATATATATATATATATAAAAAAGCCATATCACTTATTTTCGAACCACCCTGTAACTAACCAAATTCTACGGATATTGTTTATAAAATATTAACGCTAAATAATCTATAATTCATGTTTTCTACAATAAACGCCAATAAAACAGGTCTGTTATGAGAAATCTGGTTACAAAAAGTGGTATTTCCGATGTTTAACACCCTGTACTTCGAAAACCAAAGTTTCAGAAAATTTGACCGGGACGTTTTTTACATTTAAATGGTGCGGGAGCCTTTTAATTTTTATTGGAAGTAACGTAAGAATTGTTGCAGATTTCCTGTTCCTCGGTATAAAGGCTACTATTAATAAACAAAATTAATTTTTCTACTAAACCATTTATGATCTCCCTTAAGTATTATTAGAGGGACATCATTAAAAATAAATCCCAAAAGTCTGTAGTCTGGGATGATTAACGGGGTTAATCGAATTCTTGAATGTGTTTTAAAATACCTTTTACCTGTCATCACTGCAATTAAAAGTAAATTGTTAATAAACTACCTGTTCCAAATCGTCATAATAGTATGTAAGCGTCTGGAAAATCACATGAAGAATCTTTAGTTTATTTCTAACTCCGATACTTTCGGGGTGGTTTAGATTAGTGCTAGTTTGAAGTGATAAATTTTATTAAAACAATTATCAACGCCGTGTAAATTATGTTTTACCACAACGGAGAAGTTTACGATGATATCACTCTTGAACAATACTACAACCTTCCGGGTCACGAACCAATACCGATAGTAAGTTTATTACAAAAATTATTTTATCCATTTTGGGCTTCAGATAAAACATTAAGTAGATATAGTTTGTCGATTTTTAAATGCAGACAAAAAAACAAAATAATACGTCAAAAATTTTTCGTTAAAATGGGATAATGTGACGGCAACTAGTATAACAATAAGATTTAAAACATGATCCTTTGTTACTATATGCCATACGTTTGTAAAGAACATATGCCATATAAACAAACGTTTGTAAAATTAACTTTGACCTAATAATATATTACGTAACAAGTGTTGTAAGTAGCATATTACGCACGAATATAAAAATTGCGCACAGTGCAAGGCGTAGATAAAGTATACTTGTAAGGGCTTTCGGTTTAACATGTTCAATGCTGACTGGGACATAGAAAAGTTGCGAAGTGGTGCATAGCAGCAATTTATTTGTAGAAAGAAAGACGTGGGATGTTGAGTTTGTGTTTGTAGAACCTTTTTTTACTCGTTCAATGCTTAAAAAAAATTATTTTTTGTGTCACGAATTTGTGACAGACCGTCTCTGACAAGAATTTAGTCAAAGACGCTGTACGACACGAGAAAATAGATTTGTTGCAATTTTTCTTTGGCCCTACCGGACTTCGACCTCTGATAAATTTTTATATGAAACAAATTAAGCCTTTTTCTCAAGGTTAGTTATATTACATTACATTTTCGGGGTTAAGAAATGGTCAAATTAACAAGAATTAAAGGGATAAGTTTTAAGTCATTAAGTGCTGAATTCGGGCGATGGCCAACTCGGCACACCAAGCAGGTAGACTGTACAATTATAGCCCAAGTCGGCACATATCTATGCAGGCACTCTGTTATGTATAGCTCATCTCGACACATTTTGTTTTTTGACTGAGGGACCTGAGTCCACTCGCCAAACCTTTAATATAAGTTTCAGATTGAACACTTATAAGTTCGTTTACAAAAATAAATAAATTTGGATGTGTTTGATATAAGGAATTATTGAAATGAGAATGAAATGATTCTCATGCATTTGTTGTCTTGTTAAGGTCTGCAGATGCATTTGCCCAAATATGTGGAGGAAATTTTGATTCATTTGTTAAGTATGTTTTCAAAATATAATCGGAAAACTTTTCTAAACATTCGTTATTGGGTTTCGACTCGTACAGTTCCAGGAAATAAAAATCATCCACTTTTTCGGGTTCCAAAAATAAGAGACAAAGCAATATCTTAGCCATTTTCAGAATTTTTATTTTTATATTCTAAACTATTGATATTTAGATATTTATTTTCCATAACTTTTTTCTACCCAAGCTATCGATTTGATGTTTTTTTAAACGATAAGCCCGACAATGAGGCACATTCTAAAAATATTTCTATTTATATACAGGATGTTCCAAATAAGATACACAACTAAGTTCTGTTTTTTTAAATGGCAACCCCCCATTTGTGTTACATATCTAGATTCGCCATTAAATTGTCGATATAACGTACCTAGGTCTCTTCAACTTATTTGCAATAGTTTTTGACTTATGTCAGTTTATGTGTCAAAATAGCGTTGTGCAGAGATCCACAAAAAAATTCAGAACTTCTGAACTGTTCAATATAACTTAATCAACTTTTTCCAGCCGATTCCTTAAGCTTTAGCGCATCTTTCGAGATGTAGACGAACTCGGAGTCGATGTTCTATCGCCTACTACGATTTTTTAAAAATGACAAATTACAAATAGCAATAACTCGACCTTTTCAAATTCATCACCCTATATTTTATTAAATCATTGCATGGTATTTTTTTAAGAGCTTTTTGCTGATATAGGATTTGTGGGGTTTATTTTGTAAAACTTGCGAGATTTATGCAAAATAAGAACTGTTTGACGGTTTATTCGAAAAAAAAAGGAATCGAGTAGGCCCCTGTCGTAAAATTTGACAGATTCATACAATTTTGAAAAGAAAATGTTTCAACAAAATGAAATTGTAATAGAAACAGAAATACATTACAAAGTAAACAATTTTAGTAATACAATTTGCAAGGATATGAAAGAATGATTAATAGGATACAATATAAACATTTTTGATTTATAACAAATGCTCGTACTTAGGTCACCGTCACCATCATGTTCCACACAAAAATCATTATTTTATGTTCTTGTAAATAGTATTACTAAAATTGTATGAATCTGTCAAATTTTACGACAGCGGCCTACTGGATTCCTTTTTTTCTCGAATAAACCGTCAAACATTTCTTATTTTGCATCAATCTCGTAAGTTTTACAAAATAAACCCCACAAACCCTATATCAGCAAAAAGCTCTTAAAAAATGCCATGCAATGATTTAATAAAATATAGGGTGATGCATTTGAAAAAGTCGAGTTATTGCTATTTGTCATTTTCAAAAAATCGTAGTAGGCGATAGAACATCGACTCCGAGTTCTTCTACATTTCGAAAGATGTGGTAAAGCTTAAGGAATCGACTGGAAAAAAGTTGATTAAGTTATTTTGAACAGTTCTGATGTTCTGAATTTTTTTGTGGATCTCAGCACAACGCTATTTTGACACATAAATTGACGTAAGTCAAAAACTATTGCAAATAAGTCGAAAAAACCTATAGGTGCGTTATATCGACAATTTAATGGCGAATCTAAATATGTAACAAAAATGGGGGGTTGCCATTTAAAAAACAGAACTTAGTTGTGTATCTTATTTGGGAAATCCTGTATATAAATAGAAATATCAAATCGATAGCTTGTGTATAAAAAAAGTTATGGACCATGCACACACCCCTGGGTCACCCTGTATTTAGATATTCCTATTTTATATCAAAAATATTTTTACTCGTGACATTTTGACAGTTCCAAATTTCAATTTTTGTCATTATATCGACCCTTTTTTTTATTAAAAGTTGCAAAATTGTATATTTGCCTCTTTGATATGATATAAAATATAAAATTGACTGTAGTAATCGTATAATGTGCCGAGTTGGGATACACCCTTTGTATTACCTGTGGGTTCTGTATGCCGAGATGGGTCATTACAAAAAGACCGGCAATGTGTCATAAAATTGACCGTAATTAAGTTTGCAGAGGCGGACTACACCCCTGAATTCATATATCCACGAGGGGTCCAATAGTTTACCAGAGTTGATGCCGGTCCTGTTGAACATTTGCCAATATTTTGAATTTATATTTGTTACTCATCTTGCAACAAAACAAAATTTAAATATTGTCATTGTTTATTTGTTTTAATATATTGTGAGTTTGTATTTGATATGTCCTTAACCGAGAAACTCATGATTTGTCTGTTCAATTTTCGATAATGCAACGTCAATTAGAATTCACGTGTTAATATTTGGCTATTATCCAAATTCTGTGCCACTTGCCATTGACTGGGCTTCTGACCAGGCGATTTAGAGAATGTTTATGACTACTTCCCCCTTTTCGTACTAGTTTTCATTTCCTGATCGGACAGTAATAATGTTTTAGCAGTTTGGGTTGAACTATACCTTTTACTTATAAATGTTTCGTAGAAGTAGGTTAAACGAAAGTCCTGATGACAACTTTTTAATTCAATTAACTTATCAGTTGTAATATAGTCCAATAAACGAAGGTGCCAACCCAGGCATCAGGTCTGTTGGATACATTCACCCCCGAAAATCTCAGGTGTCTGAAATGTGTGGAAGGGCGGGAAAATTGGTCTCAATAGTGTGTTTTTTTTCGCGAATTTTTGTTTGGACGAAAATGAAGATCAGTTCATTACCTACAAAAATGATCCTCATCATTTTTGTCAAACATTTGATACTTTTCGACATAACCGGCTCCAAAATGCACCCCGATTTTTAGCTCTTGCCCTGCATTTAGAGAACACGCTCTAATGGAATGACACTTCCAAGCGGATTACAAATTTTTCAATAAATCACGTAAAAAATAATATTTTTTCATGATTCAAAGTTCAGATGAAAGAAGGAACCTGTAGCTATAATATCATGTTCCTTTTATCTATTTCTCTGGATTATTGAAAGACCGGGCCAAAGTTTATTTTTGCTCGATATTTTGACCCTCCTATAAATGTATTTTTTTTATCAAGACTAATTTCACAGAATCCTTTTGGATAATGGGGCTTTGCAAGGTGTTAAATATGTTCAGAAAGATTCAATAAATTATTTTTGTGTATTTTCATAAAGGGCGTTTTTTTTTGGATTTCCGGAGTTTTCGAAAATGCTTGGGTCTATCGGGAATTAATAGATAATCAAGGACCATATCGGATTTCAACGCACATCATTAGAAAGCTTAGCTTATCCGCCTTGTCGATGGCATTTTTCTTTTTTCTTCATATTTTTTTGGTTTTCCGGAAAATTGAGAAAATTCTCACCCCTATGAAAAATCGACGATTAATTTCTTTTCGTACTACAATTCCTAAGTACTAAATAAAAGTGCACGAAAAAAACCTATGAATACCTGCAAATTAAAAAATTGAAAAAAAAATGCCGGACAGACTTGATGCCCAGGTTTGGGGGTTTTCTGGCGTTAATTTACTGGACTAATAGTAAAACAAGCACATCAGGGTTGTACTATACAAATTAATTTTGTTGTTGTCGAACTTTAAAAAAGGTTTTGACGGAAACTTCTTTAATTATGGACCTAAAAATTAAACTGTTTTGTTTTTAAACTTTTATTTTGTACATCAGAAGATTATGCCAATGAACAAGCCACGATCAGCTACAGTAATAAATTGATCTTTGTTTTTAATCTTTGCATGGTTCTTTTAACATTTAGGTACTCTTGCTGCAGCAATTTCAGCTGTATGAAGATAATCATCAATTGAAAAACAGTCAAATGGCCATCGACCGTCAATTTTCTATCAAAAAGCCTTTATGTATCCACCATTATAGCATCCTCGTTTACTATTAACTTATCTAGTAACCCAGCTTATAAGTAAATCTCTTTATCTGAGATTCGCCTATCTTATAGACTTTAATGCGAATAAGTAATCACAAAGACATTAATTTTTCTCTAAAGAAAGTTCTGCTCAGTCAAGAACAATGTATTCACTTTCATTTTTGACCTCTATTTTTTCTTAAACTCATTAAGTATACCCTCAAAATAAAAATAAAATCATTAAATTTCTTAAAAAGTTTGGAACCATTCTCATTGTAGAACTATGTCATTTTTAAAGATAACATATACATAAGAATCACGAATATCTTTCAAAATGATTTTAAAGATTTACAGAAATATACATCCCGTTGTTTTGCTAGTCCCTGTACACTGGATCAATATTTGCAGAGTGGCCTTTGTTTTCTCTTTCACTTTAAAGTTTATTGTACCTTGTTACCAACCGAGCATAAAATGTATCTGTGTCGTTATTGTATTTTTCTTAACTCTTTGCAAGTTGACCTATTAGTTAATATGAAACTGATTGTAAAATACTCGACCAAACTATAGGTTTAAGTTTGTATCAGTGCACCTATTGTTAGAAATGATAATTGCTCTGTAATGTTAGTGTTTCTCGTCATTATGCATGACAAATCACTAATTTTAAAAAATGCGCATTTACCCGAGAATTCAATTAAATAAAATGTATCAAAAACAGAAAACTATAAAAAAATAAATAAATTATAAAATCTAAAGCTGTATTTATCGACATTTGTTGCTTTCTAAAATTTATATTGCAACAGTTTTCAAATAGTTTATCAAATTGACTCGAGTAGAATAAAAATGTGAACAAATTTTGATGCATTTAATATCTATGAATACTTATCTATTTTAAAAGATTTATTGATCATAAATGGCAGAGGTACCACGATAAAATATTATACTGCTGTAATTAGTTCTCTAATTTCATCTACACCCACTGACAATTTTCAATTTCATTTGGTGTAGTAGGGACTAACAAAAACGAGACTGGAACAAGTCGGCAATGTGGGAACTTTTTGTTACAGCTAGTGTTTCCTCAGGTTGAATAGTTAGGCGGAAATTTGTATTTTGAGGACTTATAGCAGCTCTCAGTAGGTCCAATAACTCATCAAAACTTTTCACCCTCATTCTAAAATAACCCACAATAAATATAAAAACGACCGCAAATTATCAAATCAAAGAGATAAAATTTGCCTTCAATTAGCCCTTTAGAATAGGATGGACCCAATACCGTTTCCTTCAGCTATTTTTCATATTTCTTATAATAAGTGCACAAACCGCTGCTGTTTCATTTAAATCCATTTTGACGAATGAATTGAATGAATTTACAAAGACGTCGCGCGCACTCTTTTTGGAGACAAAAAGTTCCCAATAAGTATACGATTTCTTTTTTAATCTGGTAATCGAGAAATATAGAGTGATGCTGCGCCATCCATTCCCAGAATCCTCGAATAACACATTCGATCGAAGTTTCGATATCAGGTAGCTTCAGTGATTTTCCATTAAGTGTGATTGGATCACCTTCATCGATAATATAAATGTCGTCCAGGTGTAATTCCCTTTACAAATTTTTATTATATGACTGAAATTATTTAATTTGAACGCACATGCTTCGTGAAAAAAATTCAGCTACGGTCAAAATTCAATTATGTCGGAGCAATTACATTATAGGTCTAAACGTAGAAGCCAGTTTTAAAATATATTCGTCGTGCTTATTGACTGAAGTGCTGGAGAGGTAACATGAGAAATACAAGGCAACTTTTTCCGATATTTGATTTGAGAAATACTCGAAACCGAAATTTATGCTCAAAATAAACACGCCATACGCCTATTTACAAATATTTAGTAAACTTTATCAGATTGTAAGCGTCACTTAACGAATTACACGATGAAATGTTTTATGAGTAATATTAAAATAATGATTTGTTATCTCACTCTAGCATCAATATAGAGATAGATAGCTTAAAAATTGGAAACAGCAAAAGCGTGAAACCTAAAAGGTTATTAAACAATTTAAAGAATATTAATAAAGTCTGTGTCATACTGAAACATTTTAAAGTGTCATTTACATAATAAGGGTATGAATTTTGCTAGAAAATATGACAAGTATGATGAAATAAAACGATAGTATATAGCATATGGAGGACACTACACAACTATCATTTAGTTTATCAAAGGTAATGCCACGAGTCCTCCAAATTTTATCGATCAAATTTTTGTTTGAGTGGTTTTGCCTGTAATAAAGGCGGTTGAGTGTGGAAACCTAAAAATCATTTTATATTAAGAACAGAGAATATAGACATTTATACAAAAGACACTTTACACACAAATGTTCAATATTTTCTTTATCAATTTCATATAAATCATCTATTCGCCTCCATGTTTTAAATATAATCGACAAATTGAGAGATGTTTCTGATTTAAATACAGCGCTCACTTGATTTAGGTGAGGGATCTTATACTAACGTAATGCAAATCCTATCTAGAAGTATTATGTAAGATTATTATTTATATAATTTAATTAAAGTAATAATTTGTGTATGTGTTCAGAATTTTTTAACTTATTCTAAATCCAACAATTTATGCAATCTAGTACCTACAGAATTATCTACTACATTTTAAAATCAAGGCATGTGTGATTGTGTTACATTTCAGCGAAGAAGAAGATCGGATTTGTGCCGTGTTTATAGACTGAAATGAAGTATTTCTTAATTCAGCTAATTTGAAGTGTTTAGGTATTCAAAAACTGATGTTTAATGAACAAAAAGTTTAGTGTTGAAGTGAGTTATGTAAAAGCGTTAAAGCGATTTGAAATAAACGAATAAAAACATTTTAGTATAATAATAATTGATAATACTAAATAAAAGTTGTTAAATGTTTATATTTGACATTTCAAAAAATGTAAACAAAGTTTTATCAAAAAACAAATACGAGGAAGCTGTTTTAACAGTATAAAACTCAATGATTGGTTAGGATCATGAGCTCTTATTGGCTGAAACCACTAAATCTGACTGTTTTGGCAGATGAAAAAAATAATCCATCATATCTGCACAAATTTCTTTACGAGACCAAAAATTGGCTTCTTAACCTAACACGGTTTATTGAAAAGTTCACAATATAGAATCGGCGATTTTATTCATTATTATTGCATAATTTTATTGTGTGTCTAGTATTGTGTAACCTAACAATGAATTAAGTTTTCTGAATATTCAACAAACTATTCTTATAACGAGGTGACAAATGAGGTTTTTATAGAAAAAGTGGGTTATCTTTTGTTGAATTTAATTACATACACGCAATAAAAGCAAAAGACCTAGTTTTTAAAAATTTAAATCCTTATTAAATTCGTTTCTATTGTTAATTGATAATGGAAGCATACGTAAAGGTACTGACCTACGAAATTTTCATAGATAATAACTGAATCATGCAGAGGTCAGGCATTTTATTAAAAACGCAAATACAATGATAACAATTTACAGCAAGCTGTGGTGCCATTTAAACTGTGTTACTGAAGACAACTCAACAGCAGTATCAGGCGTCTTTCCTAAACATATAAAGTCCCACCGCCTTGTTATTTATGAAACAAGTTGATATGCGACAAAAACAACGAAACTGTGTCAAAAACAGTGCGTTTTAAAAAAAGAGTGCCGAAATTTCAAATAAGACATAGTCGAGCAGGGTTTCCACAGACCTGGAAAACAGGGAAAAGTCAGGGAATTCAAAAAGTGTTGACAAAGTCAGTGAAAAGTTAGGGAATTTTGCATTTTTCAGCAAAAGTCAGATAATTTAACCAGTCTATATGGAAAACTAAAAGATTAATTTTTTGGTATATTTAAATGGTAACAAATGAATTTTATTTCATCAGAATCAACACATTTATTTTTTGCAGTTTCTTGCAATAAAAATAGATTCGATCGTTCCTGAAAATAATTTTTCGACTTTTTTCTTGTCAATCGGTTTTTTCTTCCTTTTACATTTCATTTGTGAATTCAAAGATGCAATGCATTATATGCCATTATTTTCATTTATATTGAAATGATTGAAATTATAATATTTTTTACTTTTTCATATCCTTTTATTTCAATTTGTCACCTCTCACCTCTTTTCACATCTCAAAAACAAAAAATATCAAACAAACATGTCGCCATTTTTTTTAAGTCCTTTTTACATAATTTTTTTTATTCTTTTAAAATAAATAAACTTCCCATAATTTTGTTGTCATTTTTTAAACCATAACAACATTCCAAAACTTTGTTTTCTTAATTTATTTTCCTCTTGAAAAGAAATAAGAAAACCAAATTTTAATTTCTATTTTTCCCACTAATAACTTTTCTTTGATTTCTTTTCGTATTCTTAAATTCTCGTCCTCTGCTATTTCAAAATTAATTTTTATTTCTTCATTTAAATTTTCTTCCAATATTTGGATAGTTTTATTATTTTTCATAATGCCTCTTTCTATTTTCTTTGTCTCTTCTTTATTTAATTTGTTCATCATATTCCCCAAATCTTCTTTAATATTATTTATTTTGTTTTCCACATTTGGAACTTCATCTATGATTTCCAAACCTTGATCCCAGTTCCTATAATGCTTTCAAAAATATTTTTTTAATTTAATTTCTTTTAATTTTATTTCTCAATATCGTTTCTCTTTCCTTTTTTTGTTGTTTTATTTCTTAATTTTTATTTTCCATTTGTGCTAATTTTATTTGTGAAACTTCGTTATTCTTTAAAATTTCTTCTTTTAACGATTTATCTAAATTAACAGTTTTCTTATTCTTCATTCCATCCTCTTTTATTTGATATTTCTTCAATAAACCCTGTTTCTATTTCTTTGTTATTTTTCTGCTCCTATAATTCTTCTACCTCTATTATTCTTGCAATCATTTCTTATTTACCATCTTTTCTTGTTTCTTCTATTTTTTATCTGTATCTTTTCTTAAATCTTGTCTAATTTCTTCTAAGCTATTTCCTACACTTCTTATTTATTTTTTCATAGTTCATATCCATTCGAATACCTGTTTTTATCTCTTCCTTATTTCTTTCCATATTTTTTTAAATCTTTTCATGATTTCTCTCCATATTTTTTCCATCTTTTCTTGATTTCTGATTACTTCTTGTATATTTTGATTCATGGCAATCAACATTTGCATAAGTCGTTCATCTGATCTTCTATCTTCTCTTTCCGGTTCTTCTGTATTATTTTCTGTGTTGTTTCCTTGTTGTTCTTCTTCATTATTGCTACGTTTATTTTCCGTATTAAAATTTGTATCGTCCAAATCTATTTCAGGTGATTCTACCCTATCTCCTTGTCCTTCCTTCTTTCCAATTTCTGTTTCTTTCTTTGATTTCTCCATATTTTTATTTTTGTGGGAACCCTGTCGAATGACATCTTATATTAAAGGTACTTGAGAGCCTTTACACCCACGTTTTGTTTCTTTAATTTGCAACAGTAATAACAAAGTTGCGAGGGAAGTTGAAATGACTTCACTAAAACGAGTCCGTTACTTTTCTATAAGTATGTTTGTATGTCTATAAGCTTCTGTAATACATTGCTCTAAATCTAATGAATCGGATATTTTTCGGTAAATAGTACTCTTTAAATAGCCCTACATGAAAAAGTAATTTGGTGATGATAAATCTGGAGAACGCGTGGCCATCCAATACTCACTAAGTCGTCATATACTGGATACAAATATTCCCTTGCTGGCAGAAAATAATTCGATTTCAACAAACCTGTTCTTTATTTGCTCCGCTATTTTAACAGTCTGTAAAAAAAAATAGGAGGTTTTAAAAGTAAAAGGTACAAAGAGTCATTTAAATACTAATCCCACAATTTTATCACCCAATATTCCAGCCAAACTAATTAACCTTTGTGTATACTGCGTATGGGTTTTCTAAATAGCAATAAATTCCATTTAGTTAATTACCATATTTTTCAATTTGACCGTATCCTTATTAAACCAAATATAAATATAAATTCTTACAAGTAAAATAAAATGACTCAAAATTTCCCAAACACTGTATTAAACTTATAATATTTATTTCTAGTAATTTATAAAATATTGCTGATGTGTAGTTTTTCTTACATACATTCATAGACGGTTAAAAAATTTGATACGTCTGATAGCAAACCATACAATGCTTAATATAAAATGATTCACGAGTGTAGTATCAGCAAAAAATGTGTTGCACACATAGAAATCACACCCTACAGGCATGGGAAGAATTCGATATTAATGTAAGTTAAAGATTCATGGTTGGGAAAACCTGTGAGTTGATAAATAAATTTCTATTCGAAGTGAGGATGTTAATTTTAAGATGAAAAAAACGTACAAAAAGAAAGTGAGAAAGTGAGGTTAGAAAATGGATTGTAGTTTTTAATTTAATTACAACATATGTATTATGAAAATGTATAAAACAATTCAAGTTTTGCTGTCTATATATTTTAGGTATGATTTAATTTTTAATGAAAATGAGATGTAAATTACTATTTATATTAATAAGTTAACAAAGCTCAATATTTCAATCCGTTAATCTATAAAACTGAAAGAAAAAGTTGCTTTTTTACACATATTTCTATTAATATTTAATTTAAAATAAATAAATTTACATTTTTTTATTGTTTGACTCTAGGAGATTGTGACCCCTAAAATTTTCTATGATTCTAATCTTTAATTATTAAAAAAATATTAAAAATAGTAGGCAACAACCTCAAAATAATAATTCAAATGACAAATAACCGTTTTCTTTCCTGAGGTTGCTCCACATTAAATATTTTTCTTTCAGATATTTTATAGTCAACTGTAAAACAGAAAGATAGCGGCTATCAAAAAATGCTGTATTGAAAATGCCCAACTGTAAAGCACACCTAAGACTAAATATTGAAGAATTTTTTTTGAATAAGTAAAATAAAAACATTATCGACTTCTTTTGTAATCATGATGTCCAAAGCTTCTCCGCGAATTCACGCTGACAAAACTTACATAATCACATACAATTCCTCATAATGATTTAGCGTTTATTTGATGTTTTCATTTCATAAAAATGATTTTGTTACAGATGGCTGATCCAGATCCGGAAACCCTGTTGGAATGGCTGAATAGCGGCTTGGGCGATGAGCGCGATATGCAGCTCATCGCCCTCGAGCAACTCTGCATGCTACTTCTAATGTCCGATAACGTCGACAGGTGCTTCGAGAGCTGCCCACCCAGGACCTTCCTGCCCGCCCTCTGTCGCATCTTCCTAGACGAACAGGTAGGTTAATACCGCTAGCTCAAAGCTCTAAACGATAGTTTATTGCTCAGTTATTTAAAAAAATATATATTTTTCGCAAAATTATAAAATATTTTTTAATAGGCGCCCGAGAATGTGCTGGAAGTTACAGCCCGAGCCATCACATACTATTTAGACGTTTCAGCAGAGTGCACTAGGAGGATTGTTGCCATCGAAGGAGCTGTCAAAGCCATTTGTAACAGATTAGTAGTAGCAGAATTATCTTCTAGAACCAGCAAAGATTTGGCAGAACAGTGCGTCAAGGTAAGTGTCAAATATATTTGTAAACCAAACGACAAACCTGAGGATGACCTTATAATGATCGAAACGTGTTTTATTTAATTGTAATCCAACAAATTACCTACCATTGCAAACTCAAAGTCAATCGACCACATTATATTTAAAATCGTTTAAATTTCGTTGCATGCACTTTCTGGACCATCTTCAGCCGAAAATAAAAACAATACAATTTAAACTTATCATATAAAAAGACAACAGAGATGTGCCCAATATGAAATATTATTTAAAACAATAAAAATGATAACACAGGGTGAGTCACGGTAGACGCGACGGTCCATTGTGGCTAAACGGTTAATATTTTGAAAATTTTGTTTATTCATGGATATGTGGGTTGATATAGGCTACATTTTAAAATTATTTTGAATTATACAGGTTGTCCCAAAAAAGTGGCGTATCAAAGTTATATTATTTCTTATGGAAGACCCTATATTTTGTTGCATTTATAGATTATACGTTAAAAATAAGATAAACTTTCTTAAGTATTCCCTATGCCTAAGCTTTTTACTTTTCGAGATATTTTGATATTTCTAAAAATAGAAGCACTTACAAGAAAACCAATAACTTGGAAACCTATGGAATCAGCCAAATCGAATTTTAACTGAAAAAAATTAGACTAATAATTGAAAGCAATAATGTATATAGAGTTGTTTAAAATTATACAGCGCGTCCAAAATGTGGCGATTCTCTAATGACATATTCAAACGACAATATCGTTCTTATTTTAAATAGGACACCCTGTATTTTATAATCCTATTATGTAGCAATTTCCATTACCTTTTAAAAATTATAAAGGTCTACTATGCCTAAATCTATTAATTTTGGAGTTATTTTTATTTTTGTTAAATTTTACATTATTTTTCCACCGTAATGCCTTAAGAAAATTTATCTTATTTTTAACAACATATATAATTCAAAATAATTTTAAAATGTAGTCTTTATCAACCCACATATCCATGAATAAACAAAATTTTCAAAATATTAACCGTTTAGCCACAATGGACCTTCGCGTCTACCGTGACTCACCCTGTATATCGCTGAACTATCATTCTTTTTCCTTCTGCGGATGAAACACCAAAGATACCAGTTAAGGGTTAAGAATGAAATTTAAATAGGATCCTGGCCTGATTTATAAAAATAAGTTCAAAACTACTAAAGAGAGAGAAATTACATGTTTTTAATTTTTATCCGGTTCTATATATTTTTTTATAGACATTTTTTCAATATGTTTCAATTTTTATTCATTTATATTAACAGTAAGCAATTGATAATAACCAACAACCTTCATTGTTCTCCAAATGATTCTATTGTAAGAACCGAAAATAGCACACGACTTAATTGCACTGCAAGAAGTGAAGAAATAAAGAGGGTAATCACCTACTGAAACACTTCAAAACATTTTTTATTATCTGTTAAATTATTATTTGATTTACTGACTCACGTGGAGTTCCCACGGTATAATGTTGATGGCAACTTAGGATTAATATGAAATCATACTGGGTGTGACAACGTGGGTGAGAGAGTTAGTTTGTAATTGTTTACAACGCAAAAATTTTATTGGTATGGCCCGTATCTCTTAAGCTTTTCATTTCTCAGTTTAATTATGTGCTCTTAAATTTTGTTTTGTTAAATTAATTTTCAGTAATTTTTTCAATAGATAACAGCTTACTTGAAAGAACCTGTATATTATATTGTAACTACAAAAATGATTTGTGTTACACGATTGAATTAAATAAATTTATTCATGATGAAGTAGGTCTTAATATGATAATGCGCATTTGATAAAAAAATCAATAAGGCATCAATTTTTACCTGTACAACACAATCTATAACCTACTTGAGATTGAGCTAAATTAAGTTTGTAAATAGGTTAAAATCTACTTAAAATTATTTTACATAATGTATGTAAGTGTACATATTCATTAGAATTATCTTTGTCTGAGTATTAAATAAAAATTAATAGATTTAGGCATAGTAGACCTTTATAATTTTTAAAAGGTAATGGAATTTGCTTCATAATAGGATATACAGGGTGTCCTATTTAAAATAAGAATGATATTGTCGTTTGAATATGTTATTAGAGAATGGCCCCATTTTGGACGCCCTATATAATTTTAATACATTATTGCTTTCAATTATTAGTCTAATTTTGTTCAGTTAAAATTGAATTTGCATGATTCCATAGGTTTCGAAGTAATTGGTTTTCTTGTAAGTGCTTCCATTTTCAGAAATACCAAAATATCTCGAAAACTAAAAAGCTTAGGTATAGGGAATACTTAAAAAAGTTTATCTTATTTTTAACGTATAATCTATAAATGCAATAAAATATAGGCTGTTCCATAATAAAAAATATAAATTTGATACAGCACACTTTTGTGGGACAACCTGTATATTTCAAAATAATTTTAAAATGTAGCCTTTATCAACCCGCATATCCATGAATAAACAAAATTTTCAAAATATTAACCGTGACTCACCCTGTATGTAACAAAGGAAGCATAAAATCACAAATTTTCAGTAATTTTTTCAATAGATAACAGCTTACTTGAAAGAACCTGTATATTATATTGTAACTACAAAAATGGTTTGTGTTACACGATTGAATTAAATAAATTTATTCATGATGAAGTAGGTCTTAATATGATAATGCGCATTTGATAAAAAAATCAATAAGGCATCAATTTTTACCTGTACAACACAATCTATAACCTACTTGAGATTGAGCTAAATTAAGTTTGTAAATAGGTTAAAATCTACTTAAAATTATTTTACATAATGTATGTAAGTGTACATATTCATTAGAATTATCTTTGTCTGAGTATTGTCAAAATAATTATTTTTTCAACAATAGAAAATGTTTTGTAAACACAGTTGTTACATTTTTGTTGCTGTAGATGATTATTTAAACTAATCGTTGCCTGATTGCGGTCCTGGAAAAATCCAGATCGACTTAATATGATGGATTGTTCAGGTGTTATTATTCTATCTGCGTATTTGTTTTTATCAAATTTGAATGTGAGCTTGTTGACACTCTTTCTGAAATTATTTTGATGTTATTCTCTAAGAAATATTTTTTTAATTAAATGTACTTAAATTGATAATTTTTTACTAACTATAGTAACCAATCAAATTACTTAATTTAAAGTCATGTGTCAAATTTCATCCAATCAGCTATGGATTACAGCGACAACACCCTACATGTGGTGTTTTCAGTTTGGTGTTTTCAACAAGTCAAGTTTTTGATTAAAAATTAAATAAACGTCAAACTGACAACTAGTTTAAAAATGTTTAAATCTACAAAGTAAAAAATTATCTTATCGAATACCCCTCGGGCCTTGATAAATCCTCAAAATTTTGTCATAGAGAATCCTTCAAGCGTGTTGCTTAAGGATAATAGCCCTCGGCCTTCGGCCTCGGGCTATTATCAAGCAACACGCTTACAGCATTCTCTATGACAAAATTATCTCGGTATTATCAAGGCCCTAGGGGTATTACTATTGATAATATTCTAAAACGCACACACTTAATTAATTCATATTTTGTGTTCCTAATAAATCCACTAATTATTATTGTTAATGATTTAAAGATAATGAACTATTTCACTTAAATTAATGATATTATTTTGATTCCGTTGTTATTTGTATACAGGGTGAGTCACGGTAGACGCGACGGAGCATTGTGGCTAAACGGTTAATATTTTGAAAATTTTGTTTATTCATGGATATGTGGGTTGATAAAGGCTACATTTTAAAATTATTTTGAAATATACAAGTTGTTCCAAAAAGTGTGGCGTATCAAAGTTATATTTTTTCTTATGGAACAACCTATATTTTATTGTATCTATATATTATACGTTAAAAATAAGATACACTTTCTTAAGGATTCCCTGTACCATTAATGTTCGACCGGTTCTGATGATCTATTGTGTGGAACAAATGCTGGTTTTGAGTGTCATAATAATGGAAGTTATGACCGTTAACTAATCCATTATTATGAAAAGTGGATAATTTTTTCGGATCATAGTCTAAGCTGATCAAATACAGGGTGTTATATTTAGGCATTACGGTGGAAAAATAATGTAAAATTTAACAAAAATAAAAATAACTCCAAAATTAATAGATTTAGGCATAGTAGACCTTTATAATTTTTAAAAGGTAATGGAATTTGCTTCATAATACAGGGTGTCCTATTTAAAATAAGAATGATATTGTCGTTTGAATATGTTATTAGAGAATGGCCCCATTTTGGACGCCCTATATAATTTTAAACAACTTTTAATACATTATTGCTTTCAATTATTAGTCTAATTTTGTTCAGTTAAAATTGAATTTGCATGATTCCAAAGGTTTCGAAGTAATTGGTTTTCTTGTAAGTGCTTCCATTTTCAGAAATACCAAAATATCTCGAAAACTAAAAAGCTTAGGTATAGGGAATACTTAAAAAAGTTTATCTTATTTTTAACGTATAATCTATAAATGCAATAAAACATAGGCTGTTCCATAATAAAAAATATAAATTTGATACAGCACACTTTTTTGGGACAACCTGTATATTTCAAAATAATTTTAAAATGTAGCCTTTATCAACCCGCATATCCATGAATAAACAAAATTTTCAAAATATTAACCGTGACTCACCCTGTATGTAACAAAGGAAGCATAAAATCAATACGACCTAAATAGGGTTTAAACAATTTAATGGCAACTAGTTTCTGTCACCGAAACATCTTCAGACCTTATAGAGCTAAAATTACACGATTTTAAGATATAAATTGAAAATTAAAAAAAATTAAATTAAAATTAAATAAAAAGTTATTCCACTTAATATCCACAAAAACAATTATTAGGTGTCACCTATTTTTTTTAAACCGAACCTAAGATAATAAATCAGCTTTGGGGTTGTTATTTCTTTTATTTTTGTTTATATCAATTTTTTTGTTAATACGTGGATCTCTCTCGACTTAAAATTTCCCTAAAAAATTGTTACTGATGGTTTTTTAAAGTTGGGTCAATAATTTTCATTTGAAATTCAGTTTTCCTCAGTGTTTTTGAGAAAACGACAGTTTCAAGTTTTAAAATAATTTAAAATATAATAATAAAATCAAACAAAAAATAAGTCTTAATTTTTATAGACTCCCGGGATTTACGCTTGTCTTTACGACTTTTTCTTACAGGTACTTGAATTAATATGTACCAGAGAAGCCGGAGCAGTATTCGACGCAGGCGGCTTAAGTTGCATCCTACCATTCATACGGGACAATGGTCAACGGGTCCACAAGGACACCCTACATTCAGCTATGGCTGTTGTTTCCAGACTCTGCACAAAAATGGAGCCAGCGGATGCCCAACTACCAACTTGTGTCTCCGCCCTTAGCACCCTGTTACACCACGAAGACGCACATGTCGCTGATGGAGCTCTAAGATGCTTTGCTTCAGTTGCTGATAGATTTACTAGAAGGGGAGTCGATCCTGCACCCCTGGCACAGCACGGTGAGAAGTCTTAATTTTTATAATTATTTTTTCAAAAATTAATTTGAAACATTTTACAACAGGTCTTGTCAATGAGCTGCTAAGCAGACTCTCAAATGCTGCTGGACCGTCAACAGCAAGCGGTACCCAAACCACTCCTGGGAAAGCACCTTCTACTAGCAATCCCAACGCTGCTACACCTGATTCGAAAGCCAATGCCGCTTCAATTTCAACGATAATAAGTCTATTATCCACGTTGTGCAGAGGTTCTCCATCGATAACTTATGTAAGTGCACAAAATGATTACATTTAATAAATTCCTCTTAAAAAATAGACCTTTAACAACTATTACATACACTTTGAACAATTTTTTATATTTCTTTCCAGGATTTGTTACGTTCCGAGCTACTAGACGCCATTGAAAAATCTCTAAAAGGAGATGAACGTTGTATCTTAGATTCAATGAGACTAGTAGATCTACTGTTAGTCCTTCTTTTCGAAGGTAGAAGAGCTTTGGGCAAGTCAGGCTCCTCCTCTTCTGGTCAACTGATGCCGCGCATGCGACGTATGGATTCCGCCGCAGAAAAATCACACAGGCAGCTAATAGACTGTATAAGATCAAAAGATACAGATGCTCTGATCGAAGCTATTGAGAACGGAGGAGTAGAAGTTAATTTTATGGATGATGTAGGGCAGACTTTGCTCAATTGGGCTTCAGCTTTCGGTACCCACGAAATGGTGGAATATTTATGCGACAAAGGCGCCGACGTTAATAAGGGACAGAGAAGCTCGTCTTTACATTATGCAGCCTGTTTTGGTCGCCCAGCTATAGCTAAAGTCTTACTTCGTCATGGCGCTAACCCAGATCTACGTGATGAAGATGGTAAGACTCCACTGGATAAAGCTAGAGAGCGCGCAGATGAAGGTCATCGCGAAGTAGCAGCGATTCTTCAGAGTCCCGGAGAATGGATGATTCCGGTGGATAAAGAAAGAAACAGAAAATCAGAATCTGAAAGTGAGGATAGCATCGAACCTAGGGGTGACCCAGAGATGGCTCCCGTTTACTTACAACGACTTTTGCCAGTATTTTGTACCACTCTTCAATCTACAATGTTGCCCAGCGTGAGAAAGGCCAGTTTGGGGTTAATAAGAAAAATGGTCCATTACATTCAACCCAATTTATTGGAAGAGTTGTGTGCTTTGGAGGCGAATCCCAACTTCGGAACACAGATTGTTGAAGTTATAGCTACTGTATTGGATAATGAAGTAAGTTTTATATTAATTATACCTGTTCTATAGGTTATTATCCTTTGTTGTTTCTACAGGACGATGAAGATGGCCACTCAGTAGTTTTACTAATAATACAAGACTTGATGGCTAAGTCGCAAGAGATTTTCTTAGATCATTTCGCAAGATTGGGTATATTTACCAAAGTTCAAGCTCTGGCTGGTCCACCCGAGGCACAGGAAAACGAGGAGGCTGATTCAACAACTGAAGGTAATTACACTTTTTTAACTAATATTTTATTATGACATGTTATCTTCTTGAATGCGTATGAGCGGCTGCCATGGCGTCAAATAACCGTGCTTCGTTTCACGTCTTACCCGCTTTGGAGATGACGGAAATCACGTGCAAAAAATTAATTTTTATTTGTTTTGACTTCGCGGTCTATTCAAATTATCGGTTTTTATTGGTTCAGACATCGCGCTTCGTTCAAATTACCGGAGATTCTACAATTCCGAATAATACCAGACCAGACCGATTTTGATCTCACGGTCATTGTCAATTGTTCATTTGATTTTATTTAAATTCTTAATAAAAAAGTGTAATTTTCAGAATGCCTAAATTTGTTATTTAATATATTTTGGAGGTATTTAATAATAATAATAATAATAATATCGTCTTTATTATTTCCATATGCAATATAATTACATCGATGGTTGGGTCATTCCATTAAAAAGCATATCAGATGACACTCGACCCTCCGCAATCGCGCTCCTTTTTTGATACCATAAACTTACCATGGAAATAAGTGATTTTCCATTTTCAGCCTAAAATACCACAAGGAAAATTTTTAGTTTCCTTCGTTTTTCTCATTAACGGTACATAAAAAATGCAACAAAAACATTTTTGACGTAAAATTTCCCGTAGAACACAGTCACGCAAACCGTTTTCAATGATTCCCTTGGGAAAAGCTGGAAAATGCGGATTTTTTAAGTTTCTCAAATACATATATCTTGATTTAGCTGAAATTTATAGTACATATTCTTGGAATCATGCTTTTCCAAATCCATATACTATATATAGTGCATTCTGTGAGTTGGAAAATACCTCGAAAAATAAATTTTTGATGTCCCCAAAGTAAGCCCCCCCCCCCCCCCCCCCCAACCCATTTTGGAGGATGCTGATGGTGGGCCTTAAAATTCTTTTCGAGTTGGCCCCACTCCCCAAACAGCCAAAAACCACCCCCCTAATGGTGATTCTCGGATTCCGCGTGATTCACCGGAACAACAGTGGTTATAATTCTTTTAGAGTTGACCCCACCCCTCAAATCGCTACAAATCACCCCCGAAGGAGAGAGGGGAGATGACGCGGGTTGTTTTTATTATTTTTGAAATTTGAGTTACTCGGTTCGGTTAGGCGGAGTACACATGGAGCTACTCAAAAGAAACTGAAACTGAAATTACTAACCGGTTACTAACTGATTAGTGATGCTACATCCGCACACACGGTCTACTCAATAGTGATCGAAATCAATAGTTTCTGATTACAGATGTGGTTGAAAAGATCTATTATTCACAATCTGACTAAAATGGATACCGATTCGACTTTATTACTCTTTTATTATTATTCTTTTGCTATTTCACACCAAGCATGATCAGTTTCATCCTTCTTGGAGTAGCCTAGGAGCTTAAAACTATACAATACGGAGATTTTTCAACTTCTTCCAATAATTTTATATTTATTAGTTGATCATTCATTGTGAAAAAAAAATATTTGAAAGAAAATAAATAATATTTGACACACTTGACAGATGAAAATAAGAAACTGCTTGATTCAAGTCAAAATTGAGTCACCATGTCGAGTTGCCTAAACTGATTACTAACGCGTTACTAACTGGTTAGTAACCAGTAGCGTCGTCTGCGGTGTTCTACTCAATTACAATGGCTACGACTCATCGCGGACTGGTTGGTGATTTGCGTCAGAATCACGTTTGTTTTGAGTAGCTCCATTTGTACTCCGCCTTAAATAATTGCAATAATTGTATAAGAAAATATATTTTTGTGTTATAAAACATATTATGATAAATACGCGGGTTATTAAAATATTTTTTTATATAAATGTATTTACAACTTGCAGTCTGTGTCAAAAAGGCTTTTCACCGGTTTTTTAAACTTTGGTAAAATTAAAACCCTCGGAAATATCATTATTTTATAGAAACTTGTGAAGCTGTTCAAGTAGAAGATGCTAAGGAAATTTTGCCAGGGAAAGCGTATCATTGGCGCGATTGGTCCATTTGTCGAGGTAGAGATTGTCTTTACATTTGGTCGGACGCTGCTGCCCTTGAACTTTCAAACGGCTCTAACGGCTGGTTCAGATTTATATTAGATGGAAAACTGGCTACTATGTACTCGAGTGGTTCACCAGAAGGTGGAGCCGATACATCAGGTCAGAATTTTTTTTTTTTTATGATTTGCACTTTATGTGAAAATATTTTTCTTTTCTTTTTCGAGAGATTACTAAAAGTATTTTGCTTATTTTTTGTTTGCTTTAACTTGTTGCCTCCTTTGCTTTTCTCGTTAATAGTGAAGTTTGCTGAAAAATCGTCAAGGTAATGGTAAATGCTAAAATTAATAATTTTAACACATTAACGCGTAGATTTTTTTGTGTATTATTAATTATTTCCAGTTTTTTTTATTTAACTAAAAAAAAATATATTAGCTAATTTCAACTAAATAAAAAACTAATAATTCTTGAAAATCATCGTTAATTTTCTACAAACTAAAATATTTTATTGGTCTAAATAAAGTCAAATTTTTTTTTTATCAAAATGAGTCAGTTATTGTGATATTTTGTATACATAAGTTCGATTCTTTGAGAGCATGCATGCCAATTGAAAATACTACATAGAAATAAATTTTAAGAGCAGAATTTAACACGTCTCCTGTCTTTTGTGTCTCTAAGACCGAGAAGAAAGTGTTTTAAGCTTTAAAAACTCCCACTGGATAAACTATTAACTAGATGCATAAGATCAGGGTTATTTTAAGATCCTCAGCACCTTCAAGATGATCTTATCCTAAAATAAACATTGCAACAAGTAGAAAAAATATTTCTGAATCATTTAAATTTTCGTTATTCAACGTTAGCAATGTCCTCTGGGAAATAAATTAAAAGATTACATTGTCTCATAGCCAAAGGAAGTAAATGTGTCATTGGCAGTGGACGTGTTAATATTCTTAATAGTCATTTTTTACTATTTTTTCTGAAAAGTTTAGATACAGCGTTAGACACAAAAAATCGAAAAATACATAAAAGGTTCTTATTGTACATGGGATTATCAAGACTTACAAAGTCGAAGCATGTCAAACGTTACACATTTAAATTCAATAGTTTTCTCTATAAATTAAAAAAAGCACTTTTCTTTAACCACCAAACACGATACAACCCTCATCTACAATAAGAACCCTAAATATGTGAATATAAGCTTTCATTTAGAACACAAACTAGTTGTAGGTGATTTCCTGTAGTTTGGTGTATATTTTTGTCATTTTTGATTTAAAAAAAAATGTTTTTTTTATTTTTGTTATGTGGTAACAGTGATGTTGATTTATTTGTCCGAATTTAGGGAAGGGTCGAGCTGCAGATTCCCTTACAACTGAAGGTAAGATTGCTTCTTCTATTATTTCTAATTATGATTGGTTTGCTTGTTTTCTGAGCTTCGCCCTGGCGTATTTTTAGTTAACCTTACATTTTTTAAATGTTTGTTAGTGAGTTTTTAGAGCTTGCTGTAAATAGTTACGATCGCTTTTGTCCTTTCTAAAGATTCCTTGTGCAAAAAAAAAATTTAAAGGTCAGTTTGCGGCTGGTTTATATTATTACAACGGATATTTTATACTGAATCTCCCATCATGTAAGACACGCTCTATGTTAAACGTATCTATAAGACCTTATTTAAAGTAATGGTTACAAATTCGAACTATTAAATTCATTTATCTGAAATTGGTATAAAAACCAGAGGATATTTATATATTTCTTTATTTTCATCAGTATGCTTTCAAATGGATGCTTTTAAGCATATAAAGGCCAAGTCTTATATGGTGGGACTCTTATTTAAGATGAATTTTTGGTTTTATACACTTTTTAAACATACATTTTCTAAAGAAGCAGTCTTTGTTCTTTTATAATTAATAATAATGTCAAAAATCCGTTGATAACTAGGTTATTTAAAATGTAACTATTATGTTTAAAATTTAAAAAAAAGTGACATAAAAATGGTTTTTGAAAAAATTCTATAATTAATCAAAAATTAAGCTTATTTACTATTTTGTTAACATATTTACAGAGTTAATAGCTTATCGAAATTAACCCTTTACGCTATTTAATTTAAAGCCAAAATTAACAGCTTAAAGTAAAATTCTAGTAATGATAAAATCTCTTCAATACATACTATTTTCCAAAGATTCTATAAATCTTTAGTTGTCAGAAATTCATATATAGACAAAACGAAATATTAAAAAACGGTCCATATATTTTAAATTCTTTCATCAAACCAATAATTAACTGATGATAATATTTTGTATTGTAAACAAAATCTTGTCAACGCTATTTTAATCATTTCATTTCTCAGAAAACCGTGGCGAATTTTTGGAAAAGTTACAACGAGCAAGATCAGCAGTCAGATGTGTCAACAATTCCACTCCTATTCTATCAAAACCTGGTCCCACAAGATTAGTCGTTGGAAATTGGTCTTTGACTTCTAGAAAGGAAGCAGAAATCCATATCCACAACTCTGATGGACAACAACAAACCACTATCTTAAGAGAAGATTTGCCAGGATTCATTTTTGAGTCCAATAGAGGAACCAAACATTCGTTCATTGCTGAAACTTATCTAGGTAATTTAGATAACAATTATTTCTCAATATATCCTACATATTCAATATTCCATTTATTGAAATGTAATATTTTTAGGGCCCGAATTTTCTGCTGGGTGGATAAACAAAAAAGGCAAACGTATGCGTTCGAAATTAGAAGCGACCAAAATGAAAGTCAAGTATCTGGCTCATCAAATCTACGAGCAATACTTTAGAGTAGCCCAAGCTCAACCTAGAGGAATTGTAGCTAAATTAGGCAACATTGTAGCTCAAATAGAACGGGCATGTCAGAAACAATGCTCATACGGCAACAACAGAGAAGGCGGTAACTCTTGGAAGGAAATCCTTCACAACGCTTTAGATGAATTAACTGAAGTATTAAAAGAAGACGGAGTCGTATCTGCTTATGAACTACACAGCTCAGGTCTAGTACAAGCTTTATTGTCACTTTTATCAACAAGTTATTGGGAACAGGGCTTGAAATCTAGCAAGATGAACAAATTTCAAAAACAAAGAGTCCAAGTGTTTAAACAATGTTTCAAGAATAAAACTAACGAAGATAAGTCACCAAGCTTGATTCTAGTTCACAAATTAATAGCAGTTCTTGAAAGTATTGAGAAGCTACCGGTTTATCTCTACGATACTCCTGGTACAGGTTATGGACTCCAAATCCTAACTAGAAGATTAAGATTTAGGTTAGAAAAAGCGGCTGGAGAGAGCACTTTAATAGACAGATCTGGAAGAAGCCTAAAGATGGAACCTCTAGCAACTGTAGCTCAGTTAGAAAGATATTTATTGAAAATGGTTGCTAAGCAATGGTACGATTATGATAGAACTACTTTCCAATTTCTTAAAAAGTTACGAGAGCCGAAATTTCAAACATTTAAACACACCCATGATTTTGATGAGAACGGTTTACTCTATTTCATAGGTACAAACGGAAAAACCAGCTCTGAATGGGTCAACCCTGGTCAATATGGTCTAGTAACTGTTACTAGTTCAGATTCTCGTAATCTCCCTTACGGGAGAGTAGAAGACATTCTTTCTAGAGACTCTTCAGCCTTAAATTGTCACACAAACGACGATAAACGTGCCTGGTTCAGCGTCGATCTCGGAGTTTACGTCATTCCCACTGCTTATACCCTAAGACACGCTAGAGGTTACGGCAGATCAGCATTAAGAAATTGGCATTTTCAAATGTCCCGAGACGGCAACACTTGGACGACTCTGTATACGCACACCCACGACATGTCTCTTAACGATCCCGGTAGTACCGGTACTTGGCCGGTAGAAGTGACCCAAGAAGAAACTCAAGGTTGGAGACACGTCAGGATTCAGCAAGCTGGAAAGAACGCTTCCGGTCAAACTCATTATTTGAGTTTGTCCGGGTTTGAAGTCTATGGTCAAGTTACTGGAGTATGTGAAGATATGGGAAAGGCGCACAAAGAGCAGGAAGCACATATGCGGAAGCAGAGGAGGTTGGTTAAATCGCAGTTATTGAAACACATGACAGTTGGCGCTCGCGTTGTAAGAGGAGTCGATTGGAAGTGGAGGGATCAAGATGGAAACCCTCCTGGGGAAGGTAATGTTTAATATTTATAAACAAATTAATTGTACTAAAACCATTTTCTTTTCTCAAAGGTACTGTTACAGGGGAACTACACAGTGGTTGGATAGATGTTACCTGGGACCATGGCGGTTCTAATTCATACAGAATGGGTGCTGAAGGCAAATATGATCTCAAATTAGCTCCGGGATACGATGTGGAAGCAGCTGTAGCTTCATCCTCCAAGCAAACAGCAGGCAACAAACAAAAGAACGATAAAGACAAGCAAAGTGTTCTCACTAGCAGAAAGAGTAGTTCAACACCTAGTCTACCTGAAGCTACAGATGTTAAAACCTCAGTTGCTTCGACAGAACAAGCAGCTTCAGCAGATAACTTAGCTGCAAAACAGGCCGCTGAAACAATAGCTGAAAGTGTACTCTCTGTAGCGAGAAATGAAGCTTTGGTGGCAGTGACCAGCGAATCCCAGGCAGCTTCAAATGAAAGTGAACTATCAGTAGTTGTACATCCTTTACGTGATCCCCACAATGATCTCTCGGCTATTAATAACTCTACAGATTTGGCGACAATAGTGGAAAGTTTAGCTTTGTGTGATACTGGACCTTCACCAGCTAGCGATTCCCAAAAATCAGCTGCTAATAGCAACATAAACAAATCAAACCGAAGCTCTAAGATCAGCAATTCTCAAGCGGCAGCAGCTGCTCAAAGTTTCGTTGAAGCGGTCGAAGCTTTAGATAAGTTCCGCGAAGGTTCCGACATGCTCAGAAACAACACTAACAATTTCCTATCCGCCGAACTGTTACAATCTGCTCTGAACCTCGGCGGTCAAAGTAGTCAAATCAATGCGCTATCAAGTGTGCGAATTTCGGTGTCTGGTAATTCGGAAACTGATGAAGAGAAACCGTCTTCAAGGCGAAAAACTGATGCGGTGAAAAGCGGCAATTGTAGTAGTGATAAAGATGAGGCTGTGACAAATACTAATAATGCTAAAAACAGTAGTAATAATACGATTGTCGTTACGAATCCTATGAGTGTCAGTGTACCCAATTTGACCACAGAATCAAATAGCCAGATCGAACCTACTACTACAGCAGGTATTTTTCTTTTTTTTATAAAAAAAAATTAGTGGTAATAAATTAAAGGTGGAGAATTTCTTTATATAATAGAATTTATTCATACTTGAGAATCATATAACATGTCTTGCATAATAATATATCACCCTATCGACTAGTCACAATAAAAAATAAAAATATCAATATCAATCACAATACATACATTAAAACTCCAGAAACTATAAAATATTTGGTGTACTAAGACTAAGACAATACTCCCTCTTCTTTAATTAACATGTTACAGAGCTTGGTAAAACATTTGGCACCAATATTCCTTGGTAAATGTTGACCTAAGTCTAATAGTGAGAATGGTTGATGAATATTATGTTTTGCCTAGTTTATGTCATTGTGTTCTTTTTGAAAATATGTTCATTTTATTTCACATAAAAAATTAAAATAAATACTTGTTCACGTTAAAATATTGGCCTTTTTATAAATTGCTTTATATGAATAAGTCATAAAATAACTTTTGTAATGTTTAAATTTAACCGTTTCTTCTACATAGAACATACTCTAATTATATATTTATTTTTGTCTTATACAAATTTGGAGGGGAATCAAACCCTGGTAATCTCTCCATGGCTATGGCCTTTCTTTTATGAAGCACATTCATTTTCACGTCTTTGTTTGATTTAACATTAGAAAAACTTCCGCGTTTCTAGATTATTCTGTTCCGTCAGAAAAGCCCATAAAGATAAACATGAAATTATACATTATATTGTGAGACATATTGAATGAATCGATTCATAACATTTAATATATTTTATGCCGAACCATATTTTAATCATTGAAAAAAGTTAATCTGTTCTAGAAAAAATGACAATATAACTATCAGGTCAACAAACAAGCAACACTAATTAAAAATTAGTCTTGAATTTCTCAGGTCTGTTGGAGACGTTCGCAGCGTTGGCGCGCCGACGCACTCTGGCTTCAGTGACAGCATCCAACGCTTCAAACACTAATACGAACAATACACAAAACGCCAATGCGCAGAACAACCAGAACAGCAGTTCCCTGTTTCCACGTGCTCCTAATTCCGTATCTAGTCTAGTCCGTCTGGCATTATCCAGCAATTTCCCCAGTGGGTTACTGAGCACCGCGCAGAGTTATCCCAGTTTGTCGTCCAGTAATAATCCTGGAAATCAGGCCGGTGGAATTTCAACAACTGCTGGAGCAGTGCAAGGCTTGAGCCAAGCTTTGACGATGAGCTTGACGTCTACAAGTAGTGACAGTGAACAGGTTTGTACCTTTTTCTACATTTAATTTTTTTTTAGGTCACAACATAGACTTTACTTGAAGTATGAATGATTTTCTGAAATCATGTCAAAAAAAAATTTGTCAAATATTTTGATTTTATCAGGTATCCCTCGAAGACTTCTTAGAATCCTGCAGGGCTCCAACGTTACTAGCAGAATTAGACGATGATGAAGAGATGGGAGAAGACGATGACAATGATGATGATGAAAATGAGGATGACGCTGATTATGAAGAAGTAATGGTGTCAAGGAATCTCTTGTCGTTTATGGAAGAGGAAACTTTCGAAACCAGACCTACAAAAAGAAGATCATGGGATGACGAATTTGTATTGAAGAGACAGTTTTCGGCTTTGATCCCTGCGTTTGATCCCAGACCTGGTAGAACAAATGTCAATCAAACAACAGGTAGGTTATCAGAAACGTAATTTTTCCTTTTTTTATAGCAAAAATATCATTTTTTTAGATCTCGAAGTACCACCTCCGGGTCAGTGTGAAACGTCATCGATTTCTGAACACGAACTTCTTCCACAACCAAAATTACAACTGGTTCTTAAAGGTCCTAATATGCCCGGTATTGCCGATGTCGAAATAGAATTAACCGATCGTTCTTGGACCATCTTTAGAGCTGTACAAGAACTGATGCAGATGACAGAATTTAATTCTAAGCAGGAAAAAGTCAGGAGAATTTGGGAACCCACATATTTGTAAGATATATTGTACACTTAACTCAAAAAAAGCGGTATTTAACAAATTTTTGGTCTTTCAGAATTATCTATAGGGAATTAAAAGACGACAGCAGCTATGACACTGAAGATGGTCGAGCAACGCCTGTTGCAACACAATTTTCTCGAAGCGGAAGCAGTTCTATAGCAGGTACTACTCTCTCTCCAAGTACTCCCATACCTGGAACTCCATCAGTTTCAAACTGTACCGTAGAAGACGTTCTCCAACTTTTAAGACACCTGTTTGTGATTACCACATCAAAAGAAAACGATCTAAAAATATTTGAAAACTCCGATATACCTCCTGAAGAGTATTCGAGCAAGAAGATTACAAATAAATTATTGCAACAGATTCAAGATCCTTTGGTGCTGTCCAGCTCAAGTTTGCCATCATGGTAATTACTATACCGAGGTAACGGAATATATTGATACCAAACAACTTTTTTTTTAGGTGTGAAGAACTTAACCACTCCTGTCCATTCTTGTTCCCGTTCGAAACCCGCCAGCTATATTTCAATTGCACGGCTTTCGGTGCATCACGTAGCATTGTATGGCTTCAAACCCAACGAGACGTTACCATGGAACGGCAAAGAACGCCCGGGCTTTCTCCTAGAAGAGATGATCCACACGAATTCAGAGTAGGCAGATTGAAACACGAAAGAGTTAAGGTTCCTAGGGGAGAGCATTTGCTGGAATGGGCCATGCAGGTTATGAAGGTACATGCCATTAGGAAGAGTATTCTGGAGGTGGAGTTTGCAGAAGAAGAGGGAACCGGTGAGCTACATTCTATATTTCTCCTGAGAAAACATTTAATGTGACTTAATTTACTACTCGATAATAAATACCTTTTTCTTCAGCCGCCTCGAAATCAAAATTTTCGGTATGATTTATTAAATCAAAAGTACCACGGCTCGTCCTGGAAAGTTCCTACTCATCCCGTAAAATGTCACTTTCGGAACTTGTTACGTAAATTACTATTCCTTTGAGAGTGTGAATAACCAACTCTTATTTCACTAAACATTATCAAAGAAACGAAAACGGGAAGTGAAATCATTTGACAAGAAGACGAATGGATACACTTAAATAAGATTTTTAGGGTTAAAATGTAAACTTTTCAAATTCATGAGTTTATTAAATTTAAAATAATATTGAAAATTAATTTTAATTCTCTATGTTTATATTCATGCTTACTGCTTCTTTTAGGGTTGGGTCCAACACTCGAATTCTATGCTCTAGTAGCAGCAGAAATCCAAAGAAGAGATTTAGGCATGTGGATATGTGATGACGAAGCTATAAGTCTGAATGAACCTATTGATTTGGGCGAGGGTATGAAAGCGCCAGGGTACTACGTCCGTAGACTTTCCGGTCTCTTCCCAGCACCTTTACCTCAAAATTCTGAAGTTTGTGATAAAGCCGTCAAGTATTTCTACTTTTTGGGAATATTTTTAGCCAAGGTACTGCAAGACAATCGTCTGGTCGACCTACCCTTAAGTGCCGGCTTCTTGAAACTGATCTGTCACGGCGAAATCCAGAATACCGTCAACGAAAGAATCGGTTTCGCCGGTATCAAGAAAACCGTTGAAGATGATATCATGACATCGAGTTTCATATCGGAAGAGAGTGAAAAGGAACTGGAACTCGATCCCCCTAAAATTATAGCGGAGGAGAAGAGGCCTTGGTATCATAACATTTTAGGAGAAGAAGACTTGTACGATATAGATCCTATTAGAGCTAGTTTCCTTAAGCAAATTAAAGAATTAATTAAGCAGAAGCTGAAGATACTGCAAGATCATACGCTTTCTCCTGAACAAAGGAATCATCAGGTAAGTTCATAAAAATAAAACAGAATCCCATTATTTCTATTTTAAGTTCCTTTATAAATTTGGAGATCAAACAATTTAAGGGGTCATTTTTGCCTTCCTTTCAAGTTCTTTTAATTTTTTCTATCGAGAGGAATAAACTTTATACTACCATTTTTCTGGCGGTATTAAAATTATCTGGTAAAAAAGTTGCCGCAACCGTGTATTATTGACCTCGTATCTTGTCATATCTTTATGGTTTGGGCTCAGAGCCTACTGTTTTCGTCTTGATACTAAGAAAATCTCTTTGTACCTCTTTTAATATTTTTGTTGACATAAAAATCTCCTGGTAGCTGCAATATGCAATGTGTGTTTTATAACAACTTATATTTGGCTTTTTTATAATAGGTGCAGAACCTCTGCTTGAATCACTCTTCGGGTCCCGTACTTCTAGAAGATTTAGCTTTAACGTTCACATATTTACCAAGTTCGAGCATCTACGGATTCTCAGCTGTAGATTTAGTTCCTAATGGTGCTGATATAGAAGTTAATATAGAAAATGTGGAAGAATATGCGGAATTGACCACGTCGTTTTGCTTAGACAGAGGCGTGGCAAGACAACTGGAAGCATTCCACAAAGGTTTTTCGCTAGTATTTCCTGTGGAAAAAATGGCGGCGTTCAGTCCTGAAGAAGTACGTATAATGCTGTGTGGTGATCAGAATCCAGAATGGAGCATGGATGACCTTCTTAATTA
Organism: Crepidodera aurea; assembly: GCA_949320105.2. NCBI lineage: Eukaryota > Metazoa > Arthropoda > Insecta > Coleoptera > Chrysomelidae > Crepidodera > Crepidodera aurea. The sequence continues at coordinate 59,557,186 of OX439473.1, read as the reverse complement.
TACCGAACCTAAGCTGGGATACACTAAGGATAGGTCAGTAAATTCAAAACAATGTTTTGTTATATTATCGAATTTTTTTTTCATTTTATCCTATTTATTACATTTTAGTCCTGGGTTCCTGAGATTCGTAAATGTGCTTGTAAATATGTCGCCAGAAGAAAGAAAAGCCTTTTTACAATTCACCACTGGTTGCAGCTCTCTACCACCAGGTGGCCTCGCCAATCTCTACCCGAGGCTGACCATCGTGCGTAAAGTTGACGCCGGAGAGGGATCCTATCCCTCGGTTAACACCTGTGTGCACTACTTAAAATTACCAGATTATCCTACAGAGGAAATATTAAGACAAAGACTACTAGCAGCTACTAAAGAAAAAGGTTTCCACTTGAATTGAAGCCGTCACACAGAAATGTACCTTAGTCACGTTGATTTGTCTGAAAATAGATATATGATGGCACTTAAGCATTAATGCTTTACGCTTTTACTACGAAACTAAACAAACCATAAACCTAATTTTGTTGTATTTATGTAAGACGGTCAACGGTTTTAAAATTAACATTGTATTATTTCTTTAAGCTACTATTGTGTAATTTTAGAAACAAAAAGAAACTTATCGAAAGTACTGAGAATTTTTGTATTTATAATCTGGAATTGCTAGGAAATTTTCGAGTATGTGCTTTAAGAAAGTATAGAAAAGTATTTCAAAGCTATTTATGAGAAAGAGGCATCTCTTGTTGAAAACATCGAGTTTGCTGAATGATCTTAGGAGTGATAATAGAATATATTTAAATATATTGATTGTGACCAAATTTCAAATGGTTATAACGTAATATCTTATTCTGGGACATTAATGTTTGTGATTTTATTTTTAATATAAATTTATATATAATTAATTATATCGTGCGCCACAGTTTCTGGTTACAAAAAATGTATTTTAACTCTACAAAAATAATTACCAGATACAACCATTGTTTGTATTGAAGTAAATAGAAACCATAATCTCTGCACCAGATGATAAAATTGTAAATTGTAAAATTGTATTCTTGTCATTTACCATATTCTTTGACAAACGACATTGACATGTGTCTTCGATCGAAAAGTAAACAGATTTTTAACAAAACAAAAATTATTTAATATTTCTGTCAATTAGCAATACCGGTTTAATTTTTAAGAAAAAAGTCGCTTTAAATTTTTTTGACAGTGAGTTTAGTGAAATATTCAATACCCCTATTCATTCGGTCACTCACATTTGCTACAGTCGGCAGCTACAGCTGCATATGCATGTTTGACATTTCACAGAATTATCTAGTATACAAATACTTTGGTAGATCTATTATTGTTTGCCACTGTTGACAAATTACATTATATAGTTAATACCTGAATTATTACTGAAAAATCGGTTAATTATTCGCCATGTTAAATGTCAAATGATTGACAAGTTTGACATTTGTTGTTGCGATAAATGTTTCTTTTTACATTGTTTGGAGATCTTGTAGTTTCATAAAAATACATTTTTTGTAATAAATTAGAAATTGAATAAGTATCTGTATTGTCGTCACCCATCCAGGTTACTCTTTTTTATTTAAAGAGACCCTATCTAATTGATTTGGGCCTGGTTTATTAGATGCCCAGTATATTAAGATTCATAAAAAGTGGGCGTAAAATCGAGACACAACGCTTAAAAAAAAGAAACAAAATATTAGCGAGAGTAGCAGTTTTTTTTTAATTAATTTTAAACCAAATTGTAATTTTGGTTTAATTTCGAGTTTGTTTGAATTTTGATGGCGGAGAGTTTGTAATACTGGGCAAGTTTAAACAGTTGATATAAATGCACTCTTTTTTGGGAACTTTTGGTTTACATTTTTATTTCTTGCTTGGAACTATTTTCTGCTACACTACATTTAAATATTGTAGAGAGATATGTCTGTATGTAATAGATGTTAAATACATTATATCAATAAAATTCTCTTTAAACCATTGGGAGTTTTTACTACATTCCCTTAAAGCATTATTTTTTTTCAGAATATTAAGATTTTACATCCATTTTGAAATGCAATTGCTTACGAAAATGTACTATTAGGAATCAGAGAAACATATAGCGATGAAAAAAGGATGTTTAATTTTCAATCGTAAAATTAAACATTCAAAATGTTCATTCGTATCAAACCGGCACACAGTGGGACGAGGTATAGGGAAATTCGGCAAAAATCATGTCTAGTTGTGTATGAGATATTTTTTTTTTGTTTTTTTACTTCAGTGTCAACGGCATCGACTACTATGGTTATTAGCCTCGTGTTCTGAGTAGATTTTGTTAATGTTTCCCAGCGCCACTTTAGGAACAGCACTGTTAATTAGAACCCAACAGTTAATGGTCGACTGTATCAGATATATGCTAGTTAATATAAAATTTTGAATATTTTTAACAAGTTTAAGATATGCAAGAAATATTTTGTCATAGGTATTAATTAGAGTTAAATAAGTTCATGCATCACTATTACTAGAGTTAGAGTAAACGTGTATAAGCACATTTTGTAAACCTGGTTCATCTAACTGTATTTCTATTACATATTCGGAAATGCCCTCGTCTGAAGTTTTCTTTTTATTACTGGCATTTTTACGAATTATAGCGATTTTGCGGATCAGGTTTGACTTGTGGTGTTGACTCTCTAAAAATTAAATATCTTGTACAGGTGCAACTTGGTGCAAAAACTGATTATATGGGCAATTAGGCAATAAAATGAGCTAATAGAAGGCACAAAAAATCCAGAGGTGTTTTTTGGTGTATTTACGAAAAAGTTAATTGAATAATATATACAAATTTTAACAAAGTAATACTGTTCCGAATCAAATTCCGAGACATGTTTTGAAAACTTTGTGGTAATAATTACATTTATATAAAGAACATACCTTCCTGAAGACCTTCCATACTAAATACGAACACAATATTCTCACAATTACTTTAAACGTACAACTGATAAGGTGTCCTTCTTATAGCTATGTTTGAACAGTTAAAAATCGTTAAATGTCCTTAAATATCAATTATTTAATATCATAATTAGAAAGTAACACCTTTTTACTCATTGTTAAGATTGTTTAGAAAAATGTATTAAATAGGTCATTTTTGAATTACTGCTACAGGTCGTACCACTTGCGGCAACATGGCGCGATCGCCCATCAAACTATCAAACCGGCAACGCTGCGAGCGAGCGTGTAAATATTCTAAAATATTTAACTGCGAATATAATAAGATTCAATTTGTGTTTCTCCAACGCATAAGAATGAAACGGAAATAAAGACAGAAGATCGCCGGACGGCTAAGGGCCATCATGTTTTCACATTTTTCAAGAAACACAAGCAAAGACGCAAAAGTTTGGCAAAAATCTTTTTAGTATGCGATGAAACCGCATCACTCCGTGTAAAAACATTAGACGTAAATTTTGTTCGTTTATTCTACAATGGTAAAAAGCAAATATTTTCTGAATGATGTGGTTTTATTTGTGTTAGCCATTATCATTAGTTATTCTTGTTATATTTGTGCTTCGTTTTTCATTGAGAGTTTAATAAAACGCAAGGTGCTTATTTTTTTGAGGTTTTGAAGATAGAAAAAACAATTAATTTACAGTCCACTGAACAATTACAGACATTTATTTTATAAAGCTTGGTAAATAAATGCAACAGCAGATCTCAACCCCCTGAGAAATGAACAAAGGGTATAAGCACAAATCTCGGATTTATACTGTGTGAGGCGTTAATAAAAATTTTAACATCCGTTGTCCCCCTCCCAAATGAGACGCTTATGATCATGTTAGAAAAATCTGACTAACACCAGAAAAATCGTCATGTAAAGTTCATATTTTTTAAATGCGGCGTTCTGAAAAAAATTGACCTTCAAAGAGCTCTAGCTTCGAAAACCAAAGCTCCAAAAGCACATGTTTATAGGAACTTTTCGCTCTATTTTTGCATGTTCTACATGCCCTAAAAATCTGTATAATAAATCTCCCATCAGACGTTGTCAAAACTGGAAACTTCCAATTTCTTTACGAAATAAAATATTTCTAGTTAATTAGGGTTAACCTGGCTCTTGCAGAATCATATTTATCATTTAATTTATTATTATCATATAAAAAATCCGGCAAGAAGTTATAAAATTTGTTTCTTATTGGGATCTGACATGGGGGCCTGGCTTATCCAAGATGGCGTCAATTGGGGTGAAGATTTAAATTTGACATGAGTGTTACTCTCTTATTAAATATAAAAAATGAGCCTTACGATTGATAAAATTTGCGAATGAGCTACAACAGACCCTAGAAAACTAAATTTCAAACAAGCTGAACGCATTTTATACGCTGGACATTTGTGTCAGCGGATGTTTGGACTTATTGGCTTTCTGTTAATCAACGTCGAATTTGCGAGGTAATCCCCATCAAATTAATGGGAAAATTGCAGAAAATGGACAAGTGATGAGTGTTGTTTGTTCCTGCAAGGCTGGTTCAGGGTGAAAATGCAAGCACTGCATTGCTACGTTGTTGCACTGTTACGTGTTATAGTGGCGTGTGTAAGTCGGAAGAACATTGACCAAAATTTACCCGGATCGATAGTACTTTTCCCCCGTTATTGAGTATGCTGAAGACGATGGCGTTATCAAAATTTCTCTTTTCGCCAGCCGGTCCCTTAAAACGGCCAAAAACTACCCCCTAAAGGGGTTAAACGGGAAGCACATCATTTCCCTATAAAAAAATGATTTTCCCGTTTGATGCAATGTATTTCTTATGGAAACTTCACCCTAATTTGTGTTCGAAAACAAAGCGCCAGGTGGCGTTTCGCTGGATGTCAGATCCCAATACGTCAAAGGACGGTCAATAAGGCCCAATTTCCGCCCATTTTTTATAAAAAAACGGAAACAACCGTGGACATAAATATACCTTTTTAAAATAATTTCAGCCTAAGCCGTCTGTGTCATTTTCAATCCCGACTCTTCGCTTCGATGGCTCATACCTTTTTTATCCCCTTATGCACACACTTTCAAGTCTTTTTTAAGGGCTCTAACAAATTTGTTGCTTGTTAGCGGATCGATACAAGGATCACAGCGTTCCATATACTATAAACACCCCGCGGTAGTATTTGAGAGAGGCAACTTTTCGTTGAAAACTTATGTTTATATTTGAGGTACTGGAACATCCCCAAAAGTGGATCCCATATGTCCATTCATATGGGTTTCAACATCTAATATAACTTGGAGTCCTAGTTGTTTAGATTTTGTTGTGATATGGGTCTCTTAGAACTATAACTTTATTTAAATACTTTATTCAATTTGCCATTGTTAGAAATTACAATCATAAATAAATCACAACACATCAGATTCCAAAGCAAAAGTAGCAATTTTATGACAAATATGTTAAAAAAACTATTTTATTTACAAGCATTTATAGATCTATAGATGACAAACAAAATATTCTAGATGTTTTTTAAGGTTTTTCGGAGTTCTACAAATCTCGTTCTTATTTAAAATAAAAATTAACCAATATTCTATGAACTAATTGACATCAAATTGAAGTCCATTTCGAGATATATAATTTTTAACACATTTTTTATAAAATTGCCACTTTAAATACAATTATGGTATAGAAATCACGCCTAAACCGACACCTCCTTCGTGTGCAATCATTTCCGCAGCATAAGTCCATCTGTCATTTTTAGGATCATATACTTCAACAGTTACAAGATTAGAGATTCCATCATAACCACCCACCGCCCACAATTTTCCCATATTTGCAGTTAAAGCCACTCGGCTTCGTTGAGCGTTCATAGGTGCCACATAAACCCATCTGAAATACAAAAAAAGGTAATTTATTTTTAATCCAGTTTAAAGTTTAGTAAGGATAAGGTAAGTGATGAAAATATAATAAAAGGTGTTCTCAAAATTTCCAAAGTAGAGATGTGTGTCTCAGTGAATACTAAATTTGGTAACTTCATCCTTTTGCCATTGTACCTGTCTAAACATTTTTGATTTGGTTTTTCTAATGTTTCTTTTCTTTTTTATATATTTTTTATTTTGATACTAAGTTAATCAGGGGTCCATCAGAAATAAACAGACCATGGATAAGGATAAAAATTGGAAAAAACAGGTTTTGAAAATGTTAAACATTTGTTTTAAAGGTGTAAATATTGAACCAGAACACTTTTTTGTGAACTTTTATTTTTTCTTAAATTCCTTAAGTTTACCCTCTCATTTTTCAGACAAGCGAATAACGTTCCTGCTAAAACACCTTTAAATGACGGGGGAAGTGACTCTACCTTTTGAATTTCTAAAAATATCTTTCGCCTTATTATTCCCCTTCGAGACTACATTCTAGTATGAATTTGAGTTTTGCTTTTTTGTTACGGGAAAGATCAGAGGATGTAATTAATAAATTTAATAAAAAATAAAGGTCGAAAATGAAAGCTTATTTCACATATATCAATGTATTTGATTTAAAAATAACGAATTTGAGCTCAAAATCTATATTAATATTTTGACATGACTTGAGAAAAATCTTTATTCAACTTTTTTGTGTGCGATTATTTCAGATTATGTTCCGACATATATAAAATCACACAGAAATGAATTATAAAATAAGTTTTATCTCAAAATTTGGATGGATGGAAGGTGTCGTATTATCAAGAAAATCGAGGAAAAATGAAATTAAAAAATCTTTGAGACCATTCTCATCACTTTTCTTGATTTTCTTTTGGTTTCATTTTACTGCTTGATTAATACCAGCAATAGTACTACATACATTAAAATTACCAGCACCAAAAACATATCAACCTCCTTTTCCCGTTAGTTAGAATTGGTTAAAAATTGGAAATATATATTTATAAAATAAAACTTTCAATTTGTGTGAATATAATTACGACTATCTTTTGATGAGATATTGGTATTGGTGACTTTTTATATGAACAAAAATATCTTACTTGTTGGTGGCTGGATCAAACATTTCAACAGTTTGAAGGAAAGAACTGCCATCATATCCTCCGCAAGCATACAGTTTCCCTCCTAACATGGCAACACCCAGTCTACATCTATACATAAAGACATTTGACATATGACCAGAAAAATGACGAAGATTTTGTTCAAAATTAAAAAGTTCTAAGACTATTTTTACCTTTTAGTTAGCATTGGAGGTGCTTCAGTCCAAGTATTTGTAGCAGGATTATATCTCTCCACCGAATCAAATATTGATAAACCGTCGTGGCCTCCAAGAGCGTAGATGTAACCTGGGAATAAAAAATATGATTTTAATTTTACTTTCAAAATTATTTTTTTATTCGCTTGCACATAGACATTTCTTCAAAATGTATTATAAGGTTTTAAACATACGCTGTGTCTAGGTGCACGCTAACGTGTACAAAATAAAAAACTTAGGTACACGCTAAAACGTCATCACTGACTATGACGTAGTCTTTAAGCGTGCACCGATTTACCGCGCCTTAGACATTCAACCGTGCACGTTAAATAAATGTCATTAAGTATAAATGTTAAAACGTGTATGTTCGTTTGTGTTGATTTTTTCTTATGTGAATATAATTATAAATACAAATTATGGATGTGGTCAGGTGTTTAGTTCCTTTGAGGAATTTCAAAACGGATTGAGGCAATATGAAATGAAAAACAAACAAAAGTTCGTGATTAGACATAGTAGATCTATCGAAACCTCTAGGAAAGTTTCAAAACGTTCACTAGATGACAAATTAAAGTATTATGAAGCACATTATAACTGCATACACGGCGGGAAATTGAGACTGAGACGAAAAGGATTAAGGAAAACTAGGTGGGTATTGGTAGCAGCTGTATTTTGAAACATTTTCCTACTGTTTTGAACGATGCTTAGGCCTACATCAGACGAGACACTCGGTGGCTGGACACCGACTCACCATTGCAGTAGATGTGAACACTCATACGGCATTCTGTGTCAGGAGCCACTGAAGGTGTCTAGTTCAGAAGTAGAAAACTAAAGTGAGGGAGAAAAGAGAAAAAACTTGCGAAATCGATAAATTATCCTTTTTCAATGAATTAATGTTAAATACAATTTTTCAGGAAAATAAACCCCTCTCGAGTTATAGGGCGTAGAAAATTACGATTTTCACCACAAAAATCGTACATTTCTAAAACTTTTAAAAATATAACCGAAAAAAGTATTACGTAAAAATTGATATGAACTAATTTTATAGCCTTGAGCTAACAATTAAAATGATTTTTTTTTATTTTTCTACGATTAATACGAAGTAAGATATGACAATTCAAAAATGGGTGTTTAAAGAAACTGGATCGTTCTAGCGTAAATATTTGGAAAAATATGGCTTCCACAAAAAAAATGTATATAACATCATAATGAAAGAACAACATTGGGAACATTTTGAGACCTAAGCAGAAAAAAAGTTGTGGACAAAATAATTTTTTTTCAAATTTTTTTACGCCATCTAATTTGAAAAAAAAAATCATTTTGCAGAAAGTCGTAACATATGTTTCTACAATTATCGAGCCCTATGAGATAATTATTTTTTAAGTTTTGGTCTGTTAAAGTTGAGCTAAATTTTTGTTTTTGGTCAATAGCGTGAAAAGTATTGATTTGAAAAAAATTTAGAAAAGACTTTGAGTAGGTAAATGTTCTTCCGAATAATTTCCATTTTTTTATCTTTTTTTTAGAAAAGTACGATTTTTGTGGCGAAAATCGTAATTTTCTACGCCCTATAATTCGGAAGTGGTTTATTTTAATGAAAAATGGTATTTACATTAATTCATTAAAAAAGTATAATATCCCGATTGCGCAAGTTTTTTTTTCTTTTGTTTCACTCACTTTTTGATGCATTTCATAAGAATAAAAGTTATTGTTTAATTACAGTGCACAATGTTAATTTTGTATGAAATTAAAGGTGCACGTTAAAAGACTACGTCATGGGAACTAACGACGTTTTAGCGTGTACCTAAGTTTTTTATTTTATACACGTTAGCGTGCACCTAGGCACAGCGTTAAATATACAGAGATTCGTAAACTGTAATATATACAAAATCGATTAAATAGAAAAAAAAATAGTTTGGAGGTAAAAACTTTAGATTTTTAGACTTGTTCCGGAGTTTAACAGAGTCTAGAGTTACATTACAATGTTTCGTCTTTTCAGAAGAACCAGCATCAACCTATTTTTTTGGTAATTTCTTTAAAGCCTTTATCGTATTACTAGGTTTCGTTTGAGAAATTATTATCCACAAAGAAGAGTATATCAACAGTATGGTTTATCAGGATTTGATTATTTTCGTAAATATAATAAAACTTGAAAGAAATGAAAAATTACTTTTAGAAAAGTACCTTGACAAGCTATAACTGCACCAGCACTTCTTGATTTATTCATAGGAGCTAAAGAACACCAAGAATTTGTACTTGGATGATACCTCTCGACAGAATTCAAAGACGTCAAACCATCATACCCACCAGAAACATATATAATATCCCCTAACGCTGTAGCTCCCAAAGCACTAAAAAAGTTAAAAATGGACAACCTGAATAAAACCTATTAATAAAACGAAAATACCTTCTTTTACAAATCATGGGTGCTACAGTAGCCCATTCGTTCCTTATGGCATCATAAACTTCAACACTTGACAACCTATCCTTTCCATTATAACCTCCAAAAGCAAACAGTTTACTTTTAATTACAGCTACCCCCAACCTTGACCTCATCGTTGCCATAGGCGGTGCCATATTCCATTTGTCTTTTTTTGGATCGTAATACTCGACTGTAGATAAAGAATCACCATGTTTGTTGAGACCACCTACTACATAAATATGGCCTTTAATATCACACACTCTAGGTTCAGTTCTGAAACTTTGTATTAAAGCTCGGCGTTCAGGAATTAAGTGAAATGTTAAAGCTTCATCTACTAGATCACTAAAAAAGTAAACATCATAAATCAGTTTATTTGAGAAAAATAAAAAATTACATACCGGCACTGTATGGAATATCTAATTTGATCCTCGTTTCTTACTCTATCTGTGATATACAAAGGAGATAATAATGGCAACCTTACAAGGGACAATAGTTCTGGTAAATAGTCTTTCCTCAGCACAACGTCATGTTTGACCCACCTCATGCAAGCTTCAAAGACTTGCTCCTCACTAAACAAAAAAGCCTAGTTGCAAATTGAAAACTTTGACGTTTTTCAAATACTTGAAAACTAGTAAATTTTTTTTACTAGTTTTCAAATATTAAAACAAAAAAACATTAATTTAAAAAAGTGTTCTTACCTATCAACTCTGAGATCATTTTTAGTCAGTAACTCTTTAATTTCATCTACAGACAAGTTAAGATATTCTTCATGTTGTGACACTTCATGAAAATATGACTCAATATATTTTTCAGCAGAATCTGCTAATGTCGAACATCCTAGTGAATCTGCAAAATGCCTAAAGCCTAGAGCATTCTGCGGGTGGATTCTACAAATGTATGAAAACCATTCTTATAATTTGATTATTGAGGATTTTAAAATTACTATAACCTGGAGGTCTATATATGGTTATATTAACACTTAGCTGCACTTGGGGATGCAGGGACAACGCAGGCATGATTAAAATTTTGAAAATAATATGTGACGCCATGTAGTATGTAAGTTTCACTTGTGCAGATATATATTTTCCACATATATTCTTATGTTATTAAAATTTTGAAATGTTGGGGGGAATTTAAAAAGTAAAAATGAAAGAATTTGAATATCTTAACAATTTGCCGCCCAACGTGGGGCTCGAAATTGGACACAGAACACAAAAACAGAAAAAGGGACATTCTACAGACTATAATGAATGAAATGGGGAAGAACAGGGCCGGAATCAAACAATGTATTGGACAATGATTGGGTACTGTATTACTAGCTGGGGAGGTACTTTTACCACAACATTACAAAATTTACAAACCACACAAAACACACTTCTAAAAATAATACTCCACAAAAATAGACTGTTTTCAACTGAAGAACTTTATCGCGAAACAAAATTATTTAATATCAGACAGATATATTCTTATAAATGTCTCTTAAGGATGAAATTTGGAAAAAAACAGTTCTCAAAAAAAATCTCAAATACTAGAGCTGCAACTAACCTGAATTTAAATATTGATCTATTTAATAAATCGGTAACCCAAAGAAGTTTTTTTTACTGTGGCCCGAAGCTTTTTAACTTGCTTCCTATAAATATAAAACAAATTTCCAAACCAGTTAAATTTAAAACTGAAGTTAAAAAACTAATTCTAAGAAACCCTGATGTTTTCAAAGTCTTTTAATTAAATTTTATTAGAATACAATTAGCTTTCTAGTTTTGCTCCTCTCTGCTGATGTTAACAAAAAAAAACTAATTATTACTAGTTTTATTTATGTCGTTTACATTGTATATCTACTTCCTTTTATATGGTACCTTTGGAGGAGGACTACGACAAAACAGACACTCGTGTCTAGGTCACCCCTCCTCCGAAGAAGCTATATATATTTATTTGAATATTAATTGTAACATTATTTATGTTTAATTTAATGATGTATATAAACTTTGTGATGTAAGAATATAATTGAAATTTGAAAAATGTATGCCGTATGCTAATAAATTCTAAAATTCTAAAAAAAATTCTAATAAATTCTAAATTAGAAATTAAAATAGACATTATGATAGAAGATATGACCAAACAACAAAAAATACTTAAACAAGTATTTAATTAGAAAATAGAAATAGTAACGAAGGAGACAGAACAAATACAAGCAAGAATGTATGACATAACAAATGAGATCAAGGAAGATAGAAAAGAAGTAAGACAGGAAGTAATTAGAATAAATGAAAAATTAGAGAATCAGAATCATTACATAGAAAGAAACAGTGAAACAATCAAGAAAATAGAAGTAAAAATGAAACAAGGATTCAAGATAAGTGAAGAAATCAAAGAAGAATATAAGAAATCAGCAGAAATGATTAAGAAATTTGAAGAGCAAATGAAACAATTAAGGCAAGAACAGGTAGAAGAAAGAAATAATTTAATGAGAGAAATTGAAGAAACAAGAAGAAACACAATAGAAAATAGAGTCATCACAACATGTCATAATACTCATAATGGCAATGTTAGCAAATTTGAAGGTGATATAAATAAAATACATCCAATTACGTTTATCAGATATGTTCAAAGCAAATATAAACATTTAAATAATATGGATGAAATTAAAGAAATAATTCATAACAACTTATTATGTCATGCATTACTATGGTTTACTAGTAAAAACAATAGTTTTTAAATAATTTTCACGTTATAATTAAATAATTAAAACGTGAAAATAATTTGGGGGAAATTGTTAGGTTATTAAAATTTTGAAATATTGGGGAGAAATATGGAAAAGGGACTTTAAAATTGAAAGATGGTTGTTATGGGATGTTTTGTTGATGTTGATTATTGGATAGTGAAGTTTAAAAAAATGTCAGATAAAAAATTAAAAATAAAAGGAATTTAAAAAGTAAAAATCGAAGAATTTCAATATCTTAACAATATAAATATCTAGAAGTTTTTAATGTATTTTTTGTATTTTCTCAATAAATTATTTTCCTGATTTTCAACTCGGTTTTTATCAGGAATAAATGTTTTTTGAAACTTTGATCCAAAACCTGTGTAATTTCCTATATTTAAATATAAGGGTTATGATTTTTTGGTATCGGTCAATATTTTATGGAAATGGGTTTTTAAAAGTCTTTATTTTATATCACTTAGGTACTTCAAATTTACCACCATTGCAGCACTTTTTTTTAAATATATTTGTTTAATTTCTACATATTAGACTTTACAAATATGCCAATATCATCTGGCTTTATTAATTGTGGAGACATTTTTCATAAAAGTGGCTTCCATTTTTTTAAGCCAATCAATCTTAAGTAACACGGAATATTTACATTTTCATTTTGCAGAATTATTTTTAAATCAAAGCATTTTTTAGCAACACCAACTTGTATATTTACATAAATTCACTTCACAATTATACTTAATTTTTTATTACTTCAATGTAGGTTAATTAAAGTCTGTATTAGATTTCTGACAATTTAGGAATCATCCATGATACTCAATTTATTGCAAATATACATTTAATAATGCAATGCAAATTCACGTTTTTATAAGTGGCGACATAAGCTCGAATACATGTCCTGATGGCTTTCAGCTATGAAGCAACAGTACAAAACATGTATAGGAAAGCGGGCAAGGAAAATGTTAAAATTTTAATAAATAAAATAAAAGAGAAAGTTAATTTACCTTTGTAGTAAATAATTGGCACATGCATCTCTAACTTTATTTAACTGCAAATAGGATGCTCCTATCATAATACTCTGGACATTATTTTTATCTAATGTTACTTTTCCAGTATAAGCAAAATTGACCAATGCTTCAAGAGCCCTGAAATAATAGCATTTAGTAAATAAAAATATATGTTATGGTTAATCTAACATACATGGCATCAATACATTTTATTTCAATTTCTTTATTTCGAGATTCAATCATATCATTCATAAACATTGCCTGGAAATATGGAATGGTAGATGCTAAAACTATTTTGTGAGCACTGAAGGATTGACCTTCGACCTAAAACACAACAGATTTGAAGGTAATAATAACATTAAAATCAGAATATCTCACTTTCAAGACAACATCACATAGTTTTCCTTGCCTCCTAATATCTGCCATAACAGGAAAAGCTGAAGGAAATAAATCATTTTGTTGGAACACCAAATTTTCGTTATTCATTTCTAAAACATTTCTTGTTAATTCACCAGGTGTGGTATTCCACAGGGATGGTTTTTCTAGCCCATCCGAATGTAGATTCCAATCCATTTGGTCTAAAAAACAGATAAGTGAAGATAATTTTGAAAGTGATTAAAAGAGAATAGATACCTGTACGCATTTACATTATCTCTTTATGTTGACTTTACGCCTTTTTTACTAAATAATAAGATGATCACTTTGTGTGGGTTGTTTGACAACTTACTTATCACTAATATAATGTCTCGTACTCCGATGCCTTGACTTTAGCATTACTATATTTAATCCAAAGTTATCCTAAAAGGCATAATATAAAATCCATTCCAAATTACTTAAAACTAAAATGAGTTCAAATTATGCTACTGATAAAAAAAATATTTACCCATTTGTGTTAATTATTTATGGTATTATACGAATAAACTTATGAGAAATCCGAAAACTCGTTTCTTTAAAAACGTTTACGAATTTCATATCCGGTGTTTGATGGTCATTAAAAACCGAAATAATACCTGTGGCTTTTTGTTTTATTTAAACTACCTTCGGATGATTGAGCATTTCCAACAAATGGTGACTTTAATAATGACAGTGACAGTACAAGTAAAGGCCTATTCGCAGAATTTGTTAATTTGATAAATGAATGGAGACTGATGATGATTTGACCAATAGAATGTTAACAGTGTTACTCATTTAAGGAATTACCCTTATTGAAGTTTAGCCTTAATCTTGCAATGTTTTGTTCCATGTTTTGCAAACAACGAATCAAATTCAAGTGATTTGACATTCAAAATTGACGTTTTTGGGGAGTTTCAAGTTTGGAGCCGAGTTCGAATTTAGTTTACGTTGTTGGTGGTAAAGAACGAAGAAGGAATATATTTTAGTATTAACAACGTACATAGCGGTGCTTCTAAATTTTTTGTTAAAAATGGAAGAAACCAAAAAACCGGTTGAAGATTTATTTAACATTAAAAGAGAAGTGGATTCAGTGGATGATTTCGAACATTTAGGACACGACTCGAGTCCTTTACAGGATTTGCTGGGTTTAAAACCAGACAAAGAGGTGACAGCACCTGGAACTGTCCATGAAATCGATATCACACCCAAGACTGCAGTGAGTCATCACACCGGTTCTTCCGATTTTTTGTCGAATCCATTAATTCCTGAAAAAATGAATAGAAATTTACTAGAAGATGATTTTCTCGGCAGGGGAGAAGGGCCAGATAAATTGGAAAGTTTTCTACATGAGTCTACGTTAAATCCTACTCCTGCATTCGATATTGGACACAGCAAACAGTCTTCCTTCAATTTGATAGAAGCTGAAAGAGTAAGTGAACCCCTCAAGAAAAATATTGATGAATTTTTAGACTTCGAAGATCACAAACCAGTTCATGCTAAAGATGATTTAAAAAAAGACGCTTTTGGTGATATAATAGAATCCCAGCCATTGAGTAAACCTACTGTAATTCCTGAAAGAATTCCAGACATCCCCCATGAACCTGTAAAACAGTTAATTCCAGAAAAAGTTTCTCCTGTTGAACCTCCTACAGAGAAAAAACATGAGCAAGTCGGGAAAAAGCCAGAGCTTGAGAAGAAACCTGAACCTGAAAAAGCAACTAAAAAGATCGAAGAAAAGAAACCATCAACAACCCCTGCGAAAATTGCACCCCCTGATGCAGCAGCAATATTCTGTAAAATGGGTCTAGGTAAGTCATTTAAACATTTTATAATATTGCTTACATGTCTCTTATAAGTACTTTAAGACATTTTAAATTTCGCACCCTTGTCAGTTGTAACTAAAATAAAGAGTTTTGCAAAATTTTAGGCAGTTGATAAGTTAAATCAATTATAGATGTTATTTATGGGCAATATTTAATATGTAATAAAGTGGGTAGTCAATGGTCTGAATGTTAAATGAGTGAAACATTAACAAGGCATTGGATATTATTAGAGCAAGGAGAAGGTCATCAGACTTTCTGAATTCCCATTAATATCACAAATGTACCTGTAACCATGTGTAAAAAAGTCTTAAGTTTTAATTGGAAACGAATATTATTGATGGTTTAGAAAATGTATTTTTGTATCATATGATTCTAAAAGTATACATTGTAAACTAATCTACTGTAACTCTTATCTATTTTTATTATATTTTATGGTTTTATGGAAAATATGTACAGAATACAGTAATTGCAAATTTGCTCCACTTTAAAATGAAGGAAAAATATTTAGTTAAAATATGAATTGCATCACTGCTTAATATTATTTTAATAAAAAAGTCAGTCATTTTCCCAGTTGTAAATAAATAGGAGCTTAATTATTGTTTTTTACACTATAATATATTAAAAATAGTAGTAGTAGTACTGAAGACAAAACATTTTTTTCACGGAAACATATTTTATTGAAATCGACTGAAGAAAAAAGTTGTCAATATTTGGAATTGCATATTTAATTTCTTGAAACGTTTTCAATACCACTTTTTATCAATAATTGAATTGAATTACTAAAGTTAATATGTACTAATCAAAATGTAATACCTCTTTGTAATTATTACAGTTAATAACATTAACATAATTAATTGTCTTTTAATAGCCAATTTAATAAACGGTTTTAAATTTATGTCTGAATGTTTGAGTAAAATACGTTTATGCTCCTTGCTGTAATAGAAATGTTAAATTTTTACTACTCTCATAATATATGTCAGCTGAAATGTAAACGAGAACAAGTACAAAATAGATCGATTGGAGGCATAAAGAACTACTGCAGTCAAAATTAAGAGTCTAGCATTTTTCGAATATTGATTTCTTATCCAATGTAAATTTAAACCAATCAATGGATTTCTCTGGTGGCCCTTAGAATATTTGGTACATACTGTGCCAACTTTATTGTAACTACTATGTTTAATCACGAAAGAATTTTTCAGTAAATTATCTCTAGATTTGACATGCAATGAATCCTTTTATTGCTACAGAAAAGTTTAAAACACCGCAGGCAGCACTGGTGTTTATAAATCTGATAATTTAATTATCAAGTGCAGTAAAATTACGTAGCAAAACAAACATACAGCTTTATATTTTCGTGTTTCTCCATAATGAGAGGTGTTATAATAATACCTTAGCGGTAGATGTT
Organism: Crepidodera aurea; assembly: GCA_949320105.2. Classification (NCBI taxonomy): domain Eukaryota; kingdom Metazoa; phylum Arthropoda; class Insecta; order Coleoptera; family Chrysomelidae; genus Crepidodera; species Crepidodera aurea. Next base: position 59,540,266 of record OX439473.1, on the reverse strand, counting down.
TGGATTTGGAAGTGTAACTACGGCGTAAGAGTTTAAAATAGCCTATTTTTTATAAAATTAAATCTTAGCTACATAAATGAGAGTCATTCTTAGTGTCTATTTTTATAAGATATAAAATAAAGATAACGCTGTAAATAAGGAGGTTCTGTTTAGGTTCCTAAAATATTTGAGATCTGTACAGAAGACAAAATTATCTTTTCTGTCAGTGGCACATAGGAATGATCACGATTTAGGTAAAAAAAATTTGTATCTAATTCAGATCTGATTAAATGACTAAAACTGGATTTTATCAAAAATTGATTTTACAGCTTTTGTATTTTTTTTTAAATTTTACTCCCATATCGTGATTGATCAGCGTTATCAACATTATCTTTGAAATCGGGAGAAAAAGAATGATTTTGCCGGGGTAACAGGATAATGTAGGCAATTTTCGAGACCATATTCGTTTTTTTTTCCGTGGAAAATAAAATGAATATTTTGTATTAGCTAGCCGGAAACAATCCCAAAATAGCTGTTAGCAAAAATCTATTGATTTAGAATAAATTATCTTGGTAAGAAATAATTTTAAAAACCTAAAGATCTTTAAATCGGTTACAGGGGCAAATAGAGGTAAAAAAATTAGGTTAAGGTTAGGTCGAAATAACCGAAAAAGACTAGAGAAAGAAAAGTCGGAAGAAATGGCTTTTTTTCGGGATTGCAGGATTTTTCAATAAGATGGATTCTTTTTTTTTGTTTTTATTCAAAAACCAGTCATATTGGTAAAACTGTCAGTGCTAGAAATAATCCCAAAATTGTTGTTGCCGAAATTCTATGAATTCTGGATACCTTTGACTAGAAAATGACGAAATATTTAAAAAAAATCATTGAAACCCGAATTTGGGTACCAAATTAGATGTCGATTTTTGGGACTGAGTTAAGAGAATCGAGAAAACATTTAGGTTTTTTCGGAATTTAGGGATTTTTCAATAAGTTAGATCATTTATGAGTGAAATTAGTTTTTTCAGGTCACAATATGTAAAAAATAAAATAAAAATGAAAAGTATATGGTATTAGCCTGATAGCGGAAAAGCGGTAAAAGATAGAGGATGTGGACTTGAATAAACAGTAAGACAGAAAATTTTTAATTTAGCCATAATCCAACTTCTCCCTGTATATTTGAAATCTGTCACTTCGGTTTGTCACGACACATATGATGACATGCTATTGTGTTAAAAATGTCAAAAAAGTGTGTCACTCTAATATGGTTTATGAAAAAATTATTCGAATTATTAGATCATCTACAGGCTGTTAATCTTCACATTAATTATTTTGCAGGTACGGCTACCAATTATTTTTAATAACACTTTTAAACAAAGTTTAATTAAATACAAATTTCAATGATAATGATTTTTGTTAGTATTTGCTTTATCTTTACCTCACGTTACTGTCTTATACAAAAGTTATACAATTTACAAAAGCCCACTTATTTGGTTCATTATAGTTTTGTAAAAGTTTTATTAGATACTGATAAGTAATTATAAAATACTTTTGTTGTTATTTTAACGTTTTATAAAATAGTTTCTGAGACCGTTATAGATATTTAAAATAGGCATCTTGTAAAACCAGGCGGATCCGGGGAGTTTTGGAGGTCATTGAGGACGAACTTTTTTATTTGGTGCTTTAACTTATATCGGTGCATTTCGATCTGAAAATAACCAATTTAATCTCAAAATTTAAACGAGATGTCATGTTTTCAATAAGATATACGCTTCTCCAAAAAATCAGACATTTCATGAGTCCACTTTTACGTTTAGTGTATAAGCATTGATTAAAAAATATTCTTGTGAACGAATATGTTATGTATATCGACGTATTTCTATCTGAAAATAACGAATATGATCTTAAAATTTGGATTTGGTATTAACATCCAGCAAAAATCGTTTAATTTCTGAGCCAGGTCAAGTCAAAGTAAAACCTTGTGGAATTATTTCATTTTTGGCCCAATATCAAAGTTAGAAAGATTTGGTAGGGTATTATTGCCCCCTTGTCCCAATATGCCCCCCTTTTGAGGCACAGGGGGTGGCAGCTACTTGATTGCTTATTTTTAAAAATCCTTTTAGGCTAGGGGTTTTGGGGAGTCGCTAATTACGAATTTGAGGTCAAAAAAGTGAAAATTCAATATGGCGCCCGGAAAATCATTTTTTGGAGGAAAATCATTATAGTGGAGTGCCGTTAGATTTATACCTCGAACGAAGTTGGCAGTGATCGAATTATCATTTTCTCTTTTGGAATGTATTTTTGACACTACATACTTAAATGTCTATATTTTATTTTTTACCGCTTTTTCTTTTCCGCCCTCCACTATACCATAGAAGAAGGTAATGTGAGGGAAAACAAGAAAAGAAAAAAAACGTGAGCAATCGATAAATTATCCTTTTTAATGAATTAATGTTAAATACAATTTTTCATGACAATAAACCGCTCCCGAGTTATAGGGCATAGAAAATTACGATTTTATGTACAATAAACCATTTTAATGCTTAGGATATCGCCGTTATGGCAAACTTGTTTATTGGAGTGACCGTTTTTTCAATATTTGACCCGAAAAAATAATATTACAGTTATAAATGCAATTTCAAACGGCCATATCTCGTTACAGACGAAAGATAAAAAACAAAAAAAATTATTCGGAAAAACATTTGCTCAAAGTCATGTCTCTTTAAATTTTCAAAAATCAATACTTTTCACGCTAGTGACCAAAAATTGAAAATGTCTTATAAAAACAAAAATTAAATAATTATCCCCTATGACTAAAAATTACTGGACAATTGTAGAAACATATGTTACATCTTTCTGCAAAAGGATTTTTTTTTTCAAATACCACAGTCTAAATGGCGCTAAAAAATGGCGTAATTTTTTTTTTTAATTATTTTGTCCATATCTTTTTTTCTGCTTATGTTAAACGGTTCTGGATGGTCTTAAAATGTTGCCAATGTTGTTCTCTCATTAGGATGTTATAGTCATATTTTTCTAGATATTTAGGCTAGAACGATCCAGTTTCTTTAAACACCCATTTTTGAATTGCCATATCTTCCTTCGTATTATTCGTATAGAAAAAAAATCATTTTAATTATTAGCTCAATGCCATAAAATTAGTTCATATCAATTTTTACGTAATACTAACAGATTTTCGGTTATATTTAAAAAAAATTAGAGATGTACGATTTTCTACGCCCTATAACTCGGGACCTGGCTCAGAAAATTGCGAAGTCAAACCGAGTTTTTCCTGGCGTACCAAGCAAAACTCGTTTAAAGAGCAATTTGCTGCCAAGTGAAAAGTGTATGTACATTTATCACTGAAGTCTCTTACAAAATTGTTTTGCTAAAACTTAAAACATAATAGTAATTATTTTGGATTTATTTTTATATATATATGTATATCTTGATTGGCTCAGATAGATCTAATTTGATGTTTGTTTCATAGTAGTTAGTAAGACCGAATTATTCACAAAAGAAATGATTATATTTGAACTATAAACTAATTATATATGATAAAATATTCTGTATGGCAATTTCTATCCGCTATCGCATTTTCCTGTTCTAAAAAAAGAATAGACAAAAAAGCATGTATGTATATGCATTCATTACTTAAAGGGTCATTGATCTTTCGATTTTTGGCAAAGGATCCAGGAACTTGTTTTTTCCGAATAAATTAAAAATTGAACATTTTTTGGCTGTCGTTATGGCAAAGTAACGTTCGACTAGAAAAACCATTTTCTAGAAAAATATTCTTCCATTCTATTATCGTTTTAAACAGAAACTTATCAATTGATTTAGATGATTTTTCGATTAAATACTTATGATAATCATTTGAAATCTCTACATATAATATATACATTAGTCATAAGCGTCTATTACATTCGTCATTTATAAACTTACTACAAAATTTCACATAAAAGTTATTAATATTGATTCCCGTTAAATAGTAGTCATTCGCTTTATTTGGCCACGTCGGATTTAACATTGCTGTGACCAATACGAATTTTTCGTTTACATTTTTTATGTTTTGCGTAATATTATGTATGGATTTGATGTACACGTCAATATATTTGTTTCTTTTATACATTTTTAACAACAGGTTGAGTATAAATAATGTGAGTAATAATTTATTAATAGTAATATACACGTGCATTCATGCACAGGTTGCAAACAAACATAATGAACCGTCATTCATTGTAAACTACCACACACTGCGAAAAATGTATAAGTGATGAAAAACAAATTGGGAATTTTGCGATATTTTCAACTAATTTCTTTTCAATGGTATTTCAGTTTTGTATGTTAGTACTGAAATTATATCTTTCATTACAGTTAAAAGCGGTAAATTTTTATTGCCATCTAACCTAACGGATTTCCTTAAAATGAATTCTAAAAAATTCTAAAAGTACTGAAGATCTACTAGCCATGTGCATTGAAATGTAGAAAATAAAGAAGGCTCTGGAATTTCATTTCTAATAATAAATGGAGCTGCTAAAATAATAAGACGATAGGAAAAATTAAAATCGATTTTTCTCTAAAACGGTGCATCTTGTTGCCTCTGAACAAGAGTACCTTTTTTTTAGCAAAAACTCTGAAGTGGCATAAAGAAAATATGAGTGAAAATATCCGTTGCCCTACCCCCAAATGAGACACTTACGATCATATAAAAATCTAATTAACACCAGGAAAATTGTCATGTAAAGTTTATTAACCCTGCCAAGTTTCATATTTTTTAAATGCGGCTTTCTGAAGATATTTGAAAAAAATTGACCTGAAGACGCCACCATCACGAGTTCTAGCTTCACTTAATTTTTGCACGTTCTACATGCCCTAAAAATCTGTAACACTCATTTAATAAATTCTGGAAACATTTTCCTTTAAATTATATAGAGGCAAAAATATTTAATTAAAAGAATCTTATTTTTGACGTATACATTCGTTAAATTCTTGATTGGGTACACGTGTGGCTGAAAATAGTTTCGATGCTTTATTAATACATTATAGTAATAAAGTCAATCAATTATTGTCTTGCAATATTAAGCTCAAACGGTATAGACGAACGAAAATCACAAAACTTACATACATAACACCTTAATATACTCGTTTGCCACTCAGGAAGACATCTGATTTTTTGTCGGCAGCGGACGTGTTAAAAACAAATTTAGTTTGATCTATAGATTTATTTATTTATTCAAAACAATTTTAAGTTAGTGGCTAGTGGCCACAACTTTTTATTTTCACCGAACAAATTGTTCGGTATCTGAATTCGATCTGTGTGTGTGCGTGTGTGTAGCTTTTTTGTGTTTATGAATCTTAAAATTCTGACTTCAGATTTTGATAGAGAATCAAAAAGTAAGCTTAAGGTTTTATGTGCCCCTCCCTACCTCTTCGGGAACACCTTCAAAATGGGGTCCAAAATATGAAAATTTTGAAGTTTAAAATGACATTTAATTTAAAGTAGACATATATAGTGAATGACAGATGTAATTTAATGACTGCAGTGTTAATTTTGTTCACTAAATTCAATCTAAGTAGGTAATGAAAATGCCGCGACACAACCATTTCTCTAATTCAGAAATGAGAGATATGATTTGTGTTCATGCACAAATAAATTTTTCTGGACTTGCTGCTGCCATCTAACAATTAATTATTTGACAGCTGTACATTTTCATTTTAGTTGCAAAGCCTACTATGTTGAAATATAGATACAGTGGCTAGAATATTTTAAATGCAAATATCTCGAAATGAGCTGAATTTATACTTTTAAAACAAGTATACCTTTTTTGTTCATATTTACAGGGTGTATGATAAAGACTTGAAAAAAATTCAAAAAAGGCCAGGAATAAAAAGAAATTAATATTTTGCTTCATCCAGTAGAGTGTAGGTGGCGCCCTCTTTATTTAATCTCAAAATAGACAACACGCTTATGATTTACTAACTTAAAAATATAACCATACCAAATTTCAAGTCAATATATTAAATAATAAAGAAATTATTGCAAAAAAACGAAAAATAAATTTTATCTTCAACACCCTTAGTAGTAGATAACATTTGACCCAGAGTTATTTAGTAAAATATTAATATTTGGAGGTCCTGGACCTATGATTAAAATATTGACAATTCCTTATGATACACCCTGTATATAACAATTTTAAATCTGTCGTAAATTTTATATTAAAAAAAATAGTTATTTTTGTTGAGGCGTAGATAAAGTATAGTACGTAATGCGTGTTGTAAAGCAGTTACGCACTCATGGAATTACACACTCGCCGCTACGCGGCTTCTACCTAATTTTTCCATTCTTGCGTAATATGCTACTTACAACACTTGTTACACCGGACACGGTGGCCTAGTTGGTAAGGCGTCTGCCGATTCAGCTTGGTCAGTGTTCGGGGAGTAGGTTCGAATCCTGCCGTATTCAAGTGGAATTAAAGTCAGATAAGACTTTGGGCAAGTGCAAAAAGGTATTTGTGTCATACGCAGTTTCATTCACGCCGGTAAACAGGCCGGATGAGTTCGGATATCTCGTGGAACTGATAGGGGTTGGTGACACAATTACACACTACCTGACAAAGGCATAGTCCTGGGTTTAAGGTGATTGAGGACCGTGGTTCGGAGCCCACGATAAGCTGTAGGTCCCGTCCAGTTTAGGCCATTAGGTCAGAAAAGAGACGTTAAAATTAACAAATAACACTTGTTACGTAATGTACTATTTTTCTATCTGTATTAATAAAACTTATGGCCACCCATTTTTGCCATATTTCCGAGAAAATCAAGAAAAACTGAATTTTCAATAAAAAATTGTAAAAAGACAAAATTAATTTGCGCGACTATAAAAATGTACGTAGTTAGGAGATGAATCATCATTAATTTAATTCATTCGAGATTCTTCTAATAAATACATCAAACTAACACGTATCTCTTGCGTGATGCGGGTTAGTAAAGTGTATCCCTATTGACTGGACCATTATCCCAACACGTAAAGTACAAAGTATTCTCATGATAAGTAACAGACGATGAAAAGAATTTTTTTTACGTAAATAATTAGCTTTAAATAATATTAATAATCCATTGTAACGAAAAGAATAAATCATTATTAAATGTTGGGTAAAGTTCAAACCTTAGGTACTTTAGAACTTTGTACACGGACTGTCGTGAAGTACCCAATCCCGATAGCGGTCGATATCAGCTAGACGCCTGCTCAGTCGCTGACTCAAATGAAGCAGGTAGTTTTCCCGAGTCAACATAATACGGAGTAACATAGACGTACGTGCATTTGCTGCAATCAAAATAAAAACAGGTTGTCGTAGTCTATTCTATTACATATTCGGGCACCTAATTTTTTCGTCCTTTATAACTCTCAAGGTTAGGGTGTGGATTTGTTTACGGTTTCTGTGACTATTAGTGTATGTGATTTTGGAATATGTCTGAGGACCTCAAAAAGATGGCAAACGAAGTAGTTGAAGATGTTATAAACGGTGTACAGGAGGTTAAAAAATTACAGGGATACGCAAAACCTTCGACATCGTGTAATAGATCACTATTGTGTGTTTTGTTTAGCCCTAGTAGGTATTTTTCTTACAAAAATATTAAATTACAGTAGTATTTTTTTTAATATATTTTTTCTGTCTAAAATTTCAAGTTGGTGTTGAGTTGCTGACCCGACCTTGGTTATGTCATTTTATTACCTTGTTATCATCTATCTGATATTCAATTCTGTGATTGATGAAATTAAAAATATAGAATGCGCCGTAGAGTGAATAGAAATACGTTTTTAAAGTGTTTATTTATTTCATGCTATAAAATATTTCATTCTATTGGAAAAAACTGAACCGTATAGTGCCTCCTGAAGTTATAAATATCATCATTCATGTGCAGAATAAATGTTCATTTTTATTACTTAATTAATTGGGGTCAATTAGGGTTCTTATTTTAAAACGTTAGAAAGGTAGAAATATTTTATTATTATGTTATAAATTTAATGTACCTAAGAGGGTTGTAATATAGCTAAATTAAAACAGGTTAGGAAGACGTTCTAAACATATTCGTCATAGAAAACTTTTCTATTTTGTTGAGGAAAATTTGCAAATGTCAAAATGCAAAATCTGCCAAAATATTAATTCCAATAAAATTAAGAATAGATTGCACCTATCCTCTTAAGTAATTAGCGAATAATTTGGCCTTTTCGTTTTACCTTTAATTGTTCGCTTATGTAATTGTAATTTGTGTTTGTCGATGCATGTTTATAGAAACCGATTAAAAATTCACTATAAAATAATGATTGCCTGAATTTATCGTTATTATCCCGTATATTCGAATTTCATTATTTTTATTTAGATACGTCTATTATACCTGCGTTATCTTTTCTATTGACATACTAAAAACTAACGATTAGCAGTTTTTTATTTAGGTAGGTACTTAAATTTTACTACAATATCGATAAATAGAAATGTAAGTAGCCATAAAAATAATATAGTGAAAAGTTATTTCCATTCAATTTGGAATATTTTAGTTCAAACGCTATTTGTTGTGTGTTCCGTACTCATTTATAATGGAGTGAAATTTTATATGGATGTAAGAGCTGAGTCAATTTTTTAAATTTTTTCGATATTATACATAAAGAGAAGCTTCTAAAAAAAATTCAATAAATTTGGGCTTGAGCTTCGCGGGATATGTGCCAAAAACGACATTTTTGGTATTTTTCGAGTGGATTGCTTCACTATTTTTTAAATATCTCCGGCTCTAAGAGTCGTGGAAAAATAAAAAAAAATTAAAATGACCGTGATGAAGTAGAGTATCGATCCGTATAGTAGGGTTTTTTTTAAAAATGTATCCTAACCTCAAAAAACGAATTCGCCCACATTCTTTTTTTTTTTACTGCATTGGCAATAAATAACCAAAGAATCCTCGAATTTTCTTAAAAATTGGAAAAAATATGTATTTTTATGTTGGGAAGCCATGGTAAAAATTAAAAAAAAATGTATTTGGAGAAAATATGTATTTTTATGTTGGGAAGACATGGTAAAAATTAAAAAAAAAAATGTATTTGCCCAGCCAAAATCGGCATTTTTCGACAAAAAAAAATGAATTGGCCGTCATTTTTGGAAAAACAATAGTAGAGAAAAATTTTTTATCTTATAAAGAAGGATTTTGTGTGTACTTTTGTCTAAGAAAATCCAACATTTTATTTCTTTATTTAAAGTGCCCAATTTAGGGAATAATAAAAAAAATAAAAATTCCATTTTCATTTTTTTCCAATTTTTTTATCGCGATATTTATGATTGATTCTCTTAGAAAAACTGTATTTCAGTCCAAAAAATGTTTAAAAAAATAAAAAGTATATTTCAGGTTCTAAAGTAAGATTTTCGTGAGGGAACGAATCAATATAAATCAACATAAAAAGTGAAATCGATTTTTTTTATTCCCTAAATTGGGCACTTTAAATAAAGAAATAAAATGGTAGATTTTCTTAGACAAAAGTACACACAAAATCCTTCTTTTTAAGATAACAATTTTTTCCCTACTATTGCTTTTCCAAAAATGGCACCCAATTCAATTTTTTTCGAAAAATGCCGATTTTGGCTGGACAAATACATTTTTTTTTTTTAATTTTTACCATGTCTTCCCAACATAAAAATACATATTTTCTCCAATTTTTAAGAAAATTCGAGGATTCTTTGGTTATTTATTGCCAATTCAGTAAAAAAAAAGAATGTGGGCGAATTCGTTTCTTGAGGTTAGGATACATTTTTAAAAAAACCCTACTTCATCACGGTCATTTTAATTTTTTTTTATTTTTCCACGACTCTTAGAGCCGGAGATATTTGAAAAATAGTGAATTCACTCGAAAAATACCAAAAATGCCGTTTTTGGCACATATCTTGCGAAGCTCCAGCCCAAATTTATTGAAAAAATTTTTAAATTAAAAAAAATTCACTTAGCTCTTACATCCATTTTCAGAATATTTTCGTCTAATTTCACTCCACTATATGCAGTGTGTTCCGTACTCATTATCATTTATTAATGTTTTTTTTTAATTGTTGATTTTAATAGGTACTTTCCCGTAAAGTACATCATATCGCATCTAAAAAATAAATGTAACGTCTAAGTTTGTAGTATTCGATTCAAGATATTTGAGACGACCTCGAATAGTTCTTATCATGGTTGTTAAAGATTTGCATAAATTATTATGAGATAATTTCCAAAACCACAGGGTTGTACTAATAAAATTTTGAGCATTTATTTATTTAGTTCAAATTTGTTATATTTCTTCTTTCTTTTGTAAATATTTAGGTTTTTTTACATTATAAAGAAACTAAAACTTGCATTCACACTTTTTCCAGACTTAGTACTGGTAAAACAAAAAAATTAATGTATAGTACAACCCTGATGTGCTTCTTTACTGTTACAACTGATAATTTAATAGGATTAGATAAAATTCCCAAGTAAATGGCCAGCAGTCAGTCTCAAATATCTTGAATCGTATAACTTCTTGCTCCATGCCAGAAAATTTTAATAAAATTATATACAAAAAAAAACATAAAGATATTAATTTTAGACATGAGCCCCGATACTATAAAAAAGTATTACCTGTTTTTTAAATTAAATATGGACTTTTAAATAGGCCTGTTTTTATGCATACTATTTTATTATTGTATTTTTTAGTTTGTAATTAAATTTTTTTGAAAAATTAAATTACCTTCTACTATTACTTTAATTTAAATTTAGGGCTACGAGTAATAGTTTTCTATTTTCTTTTTAATTTGACACTGCGTATAAAATATAGCAAAAGAAATTAATATGAAATTATTAAGGAGGAAAGTAAGGAAAATGCACTAGTTTTTACTGGTTTTCTTAAAAAAATCTTAATATTTAACTCCCTTTTTTTACAACAAATGTTCTGTAAATTATAAAGAGCATTGACACTTTATTCTCTACATATTTCAGCGATTTGATCTTCCTCAGATAACAAAACTATTAATCGAAAAGTTGACTAATTGTCTGCCACTCATTCTCATAATAATAATTTTAGAACAGGAAGTAACCTATACTCCATGTACCGGGCTGACCCAGGGGTGTGTGCATGCTTTTTTTCTACCCAAGCTATCGGTTTGATTTTTTTTAAACGACAAGTCAGACAATGAGGCACATTCTAAAAATATTTCTATTTATATTCAGGATGTCCCAAATAAGATACACAACTAAGTTCTCTTTTTTTAAATGGCAACCCCCCATTTTTGTTACATTTTTAGATTCGCCATTAAATTGTCGATATAACGCATCTGGGGTTATTAGACTTATCTGCAATAGTTTTTGACTTACCTATGTCAATTTATATGTCAAAATAGTGTCGTGCAGAGATCCACAAAAAATTCAGAACTTCAGAACTATTCAAGATAACTTAATCAACTTTTTTCCAGTCGGAGTCGATGTTCTATCGCCTACTACGATTTTTTGAAAATGACGTATTATTACAAATAGCAATAACTCGACTTTTTCAAATGCATCACCCTATATTTTTTAAGAGGTTTTTGCTGATATAGAGCTTGTGGGATTTATTTTGTAAAACTTGCGAGATTTATTGCAAAATAAGAAATGTTTGACGGTTTATTCGAGAAAAAATGGAATCGAGAAAGCCGCCGTCGTAAAATTTGACAAATTGATGATGGTGACGATGACCTATTCGAGCATTTATTATAAGTCAAAAATGTTTACATTCCTATTAATCATTCTTTCATGTTCTTGCAAATTGTATTACTAAAATTGTTTACTTGGTAATGTATTTCTGTTTCTATTACAATTTCCTTTTGTTGAAACATTTTCTTTTCAAAATTGTATGAATCTGTCAAATTTTACAACAGCGGCCTACTCGATTCCTTTTTTTCTCGAATAAACCGTCTACATTTCTTATTTTGCAATAAATCTCGCAAGTTTTACAAAATAAACCCCACAAACTATATCAGCAAAAAGCTCTTAAAATGCCATGCAATGATGAAATAAAATATAGCGTGATGCGTTTGAAAAAGTCGAGTTATTGCTATTGTAAGTTGATTAAGTTATCTTGAACAGTTCTGAAGTTCTGAAATTTCTTGTGGATCTCTGCACAGCGGTATTTTCACACATAAATTGACATAAGTCAAAAACTTGCATATAAGTCTAAGAAACCCGGTTGCGTAACAAAAATGGGGGGTTGCCATTTAAAAAAAGAGAACTTAGTTGTGTATCTTATTTGGGACATCCTGTATATAAATAGAAAGATTTTTACAATGTGCCTCATTGTCTGAGCTATCGTTTAAAAAAAATCAAACCGGTAGCATGGGTAGAAAAAAGTTATGGAGCATGCACACACCCCTGGGTCGCCCGGTATTAAAAAATTTCTGGCTAAAAGTAAAGTGTTTACAAAAAAATACCTACAAATAACTTTTTTCTTGCCCAACATTAGTTTCACTTTTATCGATGTATTTCAGTTTGAAAATTATTTGATCTCGAGATTAAAAGCAGATATCAGAATTTGGAAAAAAGAACTGAGTTTCCAATGAGAAACGTTGTCATCATTTTAAAAAATGACTATAAAATTTCTTTAAAAAATTACACGATCATTCAATTGATCGTGGAATTTTTCTTCTAGTGAGATATGTATTGATCCAAAACAAAATTCTTACTAACCACTATAGGAGAGTAAAAAAAACTGTAGGAGGTAGTAAACTAATTTTAATCCTTTTATTTTTCTTTCTTTGTTATGAAACACGTGACTTCGGCTCTATCACAAACACAATAACATTTGAAGTACGTAGAACCCTTCAGAAAAATGAACTCATTTATAGAAACTCAATTATTATGAGTAAGTAATATGCTGTTTTCCTTAAGATTTTTCACTCTACCTTTATTAATTAATTAATTTAAGTGGCTGTTAACTTGCATTCGATTACGTTGGTTTAGAATCTTGTCAAAATGACATTTGAAGTTACTTCTAACTGGCCATCTCTATGTGGATGTCCAAAATAAAACTGTACTGCTAGAATAACTCAATTTTTTTCCATGTGTTTACTCACCTTTATGTTTTATTTGATCTTGACCTTACTTATAAATAGTTTGTCGCAAAGTTTTATAATGAATTCTGAAGTTTTGTTTTGATCTAAACGTTCTCTACTTGAAACGACCTTTAATAAATCTTGAAATGGTGTAATCAAAAACCTAAACTTAGCAGTTTTTAATAATGTTATAGCTATAAAATAAAATATATTCTGGATGACGACCACAAATTGTACCACTTCAAAAGTTATAGACTAATTTTAAATTATTGTCTATGTAGTACATATACATAATGGGAGAAATTTTTTCAGAGGCGTACCTGTTTGTTACTCATTGTGTATATTATTTAAATTAAAACATCTTCCTGTAACGTAACTTTCTAATTGCCTGTACATACTAACGGCTTACACTAATATCTCTTTTCAGATGCATGGTTTAACCCAGAAAAACTGGATCCAAAAGGTAAGAAATAATCTTACTATTTTTTTAAATTTAGTTTTAATAAATTGTTACAAAACAGTGATGAAGGTTTAAAATTAATAACTCAATAAGCACTTCCAAATTCTAATAATGTTTGTTAAAAGCCGAGTAAAGAATAATTTAGTTAGATACGTATCTCACCTATCCCAAACAACTAACCGCATGATGAAAATTTCCTTATGCTATATAATCAACATTTTTACTTTGATATTACATTACTTAGAGGAATTCCTTCTGTAAATTATTACACGCCTGGATTTTATAATAAATTAATTAAATATGACCATTCGTCCATTGAAAAATGTGATTTAATTACGTAATCTCCAATTATACCACCCCAAACATTCAAAGGCCTTCTAGTTTAATAGGTATTACTAATGAAGTAATTAATGAAACATAATGTAAATAAGTTAAATAATTAAGTGCTAATTTAGTGCTCTAATTAAAAATTTATTGCTCCTTTTTTTCTTAAGAAAAACGCATGTTCTGCTAGCTACAGATAAACCTAGCAGAGCAGACTATTTAAATTTTGTTAAAAATTAATAAAACATAAAGTAAATAAGTTAACTATACTCCGTTTGAAAATGCATGATAGCACAGTTTTTATGGCAAATGTCTTTATACCGGATTGTTCAATGCAGAAAAAAAAGTAAATGTTGATACCTTCTTATCTGAATTTTCACTAGATTTTAGTATGACCACCCCGAAAAATCTCGAATACAATACATCATAAAATGTAAATAGGCAAACCCTAAGGGATTAACCAATAATTATATACCTCAGTGACGGGGAACACGAAATTACTTTAATATAAAAAATAGTAAACTGTCAATATTAAGTACCCACATTTATTTTTATAAAAATAGTATAGTGACAATTTTTTACTAACTATAGTAACCAATCAAATTACTTAATTTAGAGTCATGTGTCAAATTTCATCAAATCAGCTATGGATTACAGCGATAATTTTTTACTAACTATTGTAACCAATCAAATTACTTAATTTAGAGTCATGTGTCAAATTTCATCCAATCAGCTATGGATTACAGCGATAACACCCTACATGTGGTGTTTTCAGTTTGGTGTTTTCAGCAAGTCAAGTTTTTGATTAAAAATTAATTAAACGTCAAACTGACAACTAGTTTAAAAATGTTTAAATCTACAAAGTAAAAAATTATCTTATCGAATACCCCTCGGGCCTTGATAAATCCTCAAAATTTTGTCATAGAGAATCCTTCAAGCGTGTTGCTTAAGAATAATAGCCCTCGGCCTTCGGCCTCGGGCCATTATCAAGCAACACGCTTTCAGCATTCTCTATGACAAAATTATCTCGGTATTATCAAGGCCCTAGGGGTATTACTACTGATAACACCCTACATGTGGTGTTTTCAACAAGTCAAGTTTTTGATTAAAAATTAATTAAACGTCAAACTGACAACTAGTTTAAAAATGTCGCTAAGATTTAGTAATGCATCTGACGATGCAATTAATGATATTATATCAAGTAATATACCAAAAAATACAACCAAATCAAAAAAATATATATGGAAAATATTTCTCGAGTTTTGTGCGACCAGAGAATACGAACTGAATGCTGAAACGAGTTTGTCTAATTTGGCTAATATATTGAGAGATTATGCGGTAAATATGAGAAAAGCTGACGGAACTGAATATAAAGAAGCGACTGTAAAAACAATTTGGAATACTACGAGTAAGCTACTCCAGGAAAAATACTTCAATGACTTCAAAATTGTATTCGACCCGTTTACCAGTGTGATATTCAAAAATGCGCGAGATGCAAGAAATGCAAAACGTAAAAGATTACAGCAGGATACTTTTAATACCTGTAGTTTTTAGTTTTGTTAAATAAAAATGAGTAAATATTAAGCGTCAGATTGATTTTTAATTTTTTGAAATCTACAAAGTAAAAAATTATCTTATCGAATACCCCTCGGGCCTTGATAAATCCTCAAAATTTTGTCATAGAGAATCCTTCAAGCGTGTTGCTTAAGGATAACAGCCCTCGGCCTTCGGCCTCGGGCTATTATCAAGCAACACGCTTACATACAGCATTCTCTATGACAAAATTATCTTGGTATTATCAAGGCCCTAGGGGTATTACTACTGATAATTAAACGGGGACCCTATTTGGAAATTTTAAGCCAGTAGACAAACCTTCTATAAATGCCTGACGTGCATTTGTATCCTGTTTATCTTGCCAAACTTTTTTTACAAAATGTTCTTCATTTATCCATGTTTCATCTAAATAAAAAATATTTTTGTCTTCTCTAATTTCCCTTAAATATTGCCCCCTCCAACAAAAAATTTCATCTTTTTCTATGAGCGCAGATGTTCTATCGTTCTTCTCCCAAACGAAGTCTAATTCATGTAAAGTTTTCCACAATTTGTTTCTTTTAACATTTGGCAAAGTTTCGTCTCCATTAATGTCTACTAAAAGTTTATCCAAAGTAAGTATCTTTTTTGTAAATAAAACGAATGCACTTCTCTTCGTATCAGTTGTTTCTTAGTACCGTCTATTTGAGTGGGTTTTCTCCCAGTTGACGCTTTATATGCTACTGTAATACTTCCATCCTTTCGTTGCTTCAAAAGTCTACAAATGGTTGCTTCTCCAACTCCAGTCATATGTGAACACTTAGAAACTATACTCCGAACAGTACTATTGAAATATTCATGTACTTTAACACTAAAGTTTTCATATGCACGGTTAAATTGCACTTTAATTTCACAGGAGTATAATTAGACGTTTGTGCCATTTTTATTGCACAAATTCACTTGATCAATCTTGCTTTTTATCGCCTATTATGACATAACTAACAATTCTGCGTGTTACAATCACAGGACTACACAAACAGAAATGTAAATTTTAACTAAAATAATTTACAATCTGCACAACACTTTCTGTCGATTAGAAATTTTAATCTTTTCTAAGAAAGTTGAGGGCTACTTAAATTGATCTTGAATTGTAAATATTTTCTACCTGTAGAGATTACATACTTACCAAGAATTGAAATAAATTTGTATTTTTAGTAATTTTAAGAAGAAAACCCAAGATTTCATTTTGGAACAAATAATGCTAAACATTTTATTTTAGAAATTATCCGCCACTGATTTATTATGTTATATTGGGGTTTATCTTCTGGGTCATAAAAATTTTGGTATCAATCATTTTCAAACAGAGTATAATTTATTGCAATGAGCAATAAATTTTTGAATTAGGGCACTAAATTAGCACAGACCATAAAATATACTCTTTCTGGACAATTTTTAATAGGTACATTCTACAATTAGAAAGTAAGGGGAAGAAACAGATGGAAATAACAAGGAAATTTAAAAATTAATATAAATAAAAAAAAATAGAAAATAGTAGTTTATGATGCAAGGACAAGAAGTGTTACTTTGTTTTTATAGCATGTAGAATTTATACACACAAAGTTTTGAGTTAAGATAAACTAAAACAGAGTTATTAGAAATTTTTCATTGAATTTGAGGGTTGCGAGAGTAGTAGCTGATCGGTTCTGTCAGTGTAATATAGACTACACTATAAAAAGCAACGGAACACAAGTGTAAGAAATGCCAAATTATAACTATTTTGACATTATATCATAACCTACAAATGTCACTTGGTTTTTTTTTAAAGCAAGTCAATATGTTATTCTGATAAGAAAATATTTAATGCTAAAATAAAAAGGTAAGCCAAATACCTACATTTTACAGTTCGCCCGTCCGAAAAAGTACGAAAAAGGCCTAGGTCAGAAAAGTTCTTCTTGTTATTGTGTACTGTATCGAATTTGACGTTTTTTGACATATTCGAATAAAATACTATATTGTGCAACAAGTGGGGAAAGTTCAACTTTTCTCACGAGTGTGAAAAGTACTTTCCCCGCGTGTTGCACACTATACTTTTTCTACAACTGCACAAATTTAATATTTATTTTTATGGTTAGCAAACCTAAAATAACATGAAAATATCCTACCTTTTAACAGTTAAATAATTTTTTTAATTTTATATTTGTATTTCTTCTCCATTCCATAAATTTTTCGTATGCCAATTCATACTTTTTTCTTGAAATTACCGGCAACAAATCTAACGTTACTTTTGCGGCTCTTTCCAATATCTCTGGCGGAGTATTATCAAAATCGTCACTACTGTCATTACCCATATTATTACAATAATATTTAATGGAAATTGCGATTTTTATCAAAGCACGAATGAAAACTACCTTAAGAATTTAAAAAACCTCAACAAGCTAACAGTTGTGACAACTATTTAAAGCTGAACAGCAGCCTACTAAGTTTTTATCGATTTTTATTGATTCTCCATATAAATGTATGTGGTGTGGGCAAAGTGCCGTGAGGAAAAATATTCCCGCACGGTATGAGCAATACATGGTTTTGACAGTACAATTTGCCTACACCACATACATTTATATGGAGAATCAACAAAAATTTAGTAGGCTACTGTTCAGCTTTAAATAGTTGTCACAACTGTCAGATTATAGAAGTTTTTTAAATTCTTAAGGTAGTTTTCATTCGTGCTTTGATAAAAATCGGAATTTCCATTAAATATTATTGTAATAATATGGGTAATGACAGTAGTGACGATTTTGATAATACTCCGCCAGAGATATTGGAAAGAGCCGCAAAAGTAACGTTAGATTTGTTGCCGGTAA
Source organism: Crepidodera aurea (assembly GCA_949320105.2). Lineage (NCBI taxonomy): Eukaryota > Metazoa > Arthropoda > Insecta > Coleoptera > Chrysomelidae > Crepidodera > Crepidodera aurea. The sequence continues at coordinate 59,522,045 of OX439473.1, read as the reverse complement.
TTTCAAGAAAAAAGTATGAATTGGCATACGAAAAATTTATGGAATGGAGAAGAAATACAAATATAAAATTAAAAAAATTATTTAACTGTTAAAAGGTAGTATATTTTCATGTTATTTTAGTTTTGCTAACCATAAAATAAATAGTATATACATATAATATACATTACTTGTATTCTTTAAATTTGTGCAGTTGTAGAAAAAGTATAATGTGCAACACGTGGGGAAAGTACTTTTCTCACTCGTGTGTTTGCGGCACTCGCCCTTCAGGCTCTTGCCACAAACTTTCACACTCGTGAGAAACGTTGAACTTTCCCCACTTGTTGCTCAATATACTATTTCCGGTTCCTGTTTTTTCATTTTTCCAATCGCTGTTTGATAATCCAGTCAGCCTTGATATCGTTACTATGGTAACAACGTTGCGATTTATTGTCAAGTGACAGTTCGTTGATTTTTAATTTGTTCTTTATGTCAAACTAGTTCTGTGAGTTCGCAAATTTGAAAAAATTGGGATCTGCAGGTCTCGACCTGCAAAACACTAACTTTCCGCTCTTGTAACGTAAATTACTATTGTTGAAAACTATATTTACGTTTAATAAGAGCAGTTAACATAACAGGTAGGTAGGATAATTAAAAACGATGTTTACTTTGCTGCACGCTTTAATTACATCATTGCAAATTTAAACATCCGTAGCACGTATACTTACTCGTTAACAAAGCTGTTACGTAAAGAAATAGATGAAAAATATATTAAAATTTTGAGTCATTCTTGTGAAGGTCACATAAATTTGGCATCGCCATGATTGAAGTCGGTGAACCATAATAATTATTATTACTTCATCAAGGGCAGTAATTTCGATCAGGTTTCGAAACAGACATCGGCACGCTTACAGTTAGAGGACTTTTTAACTTCGTTTTGTTTTCTTGACGAAACTTCTATATTTTTCAAGATAAAACTTTAAAATTCTGCGATCTTATGTGGCATCTTAGTGACCTTTTTAAACGAATGTCAGTTATTTGTTTCTACTTTCGAATTAACCGAAAATCCATCCAACTTTTTTATTTAAAGTGACACCATATATATGTTGATTCCTGACCGGGCTATTATAAGCTTATATCATCATAGTTAGGCTATCAATAAACAGGGTCATAACTCCCTTGGGATATTAGAGGTGCCTTAATTTCCCGTTGTCAGGCATAATTCCCGTTGTTAGAATATTTTGACGTTTGTTGAATATTGCTGTCAGTGTTTCATTATATTTAGTGATATTCACTTTGCTGCTTATTTTATTAAAATCCATCAGAAATAAAATAATCTATGTACCTCGGGAATTAATGAGCCTTAATTACCTCAGGCAATTGCGGTCCATCGGGCCAGTGGCCCTCGGGATGCAAACTTTGCCTTCGGGAATTAAGGCCCTCATAATTCCCTTGATACATAAATTACTATAGTATAAAGATGGTATGATGGTCTGGTATGAGGTTGTTTTCTTCGATGTGGGGCATCATTCGTGTAGTTTCCATTGCGCTGGGAAAGTATCCGAGACGTAAAACTGCATTAAATATTATTGTTATCAGTACAATTGAATCGCTGATTATTAAAAGGTACTTATGTCACAAAAAATTGTTTTCGAGATAATGGCGAAAAACCTATTTAAGCATACGTACCTTTTAATACATATTGCTAAATATAATCGTCAATAAAATAGACAAGGAGTGGTTGTTTTGCATTTCTTTTATATCTCATCGATAAATATACAGTTGTAGATGCCATATCTGACCCTTAAGAGACTGGTCTCTCACGCGATATACGCATCTGAATCGCTAGAAAGTCGCTTCATCTGGACAGGCTCTAACTCATTTTCACAAAAAATGCGACATAAGTACATCTTAATAATCAGCGATTCAATTCCTTTCCTAGGTATTTCTTTTATGGAGCTTTCTTGTGATTAAGTCTGGTGCTTTATTAGGGTGTAGGTTATTTTTTATTTTTTCTTGCACTTCGTTTACTGTGAATAATTTCGGAAGTTTCGACGTTTGGTGTGGTGCTTCTATTTTTGTTGAATTTTATCTATTTAGATTAAAAATTCCGAAACTTAAATTTTTGCAATATTTAATTTATTAAAAGGAATTTTTGCAAATAATGTGTTATCTTTAAGATGAAATAAATGTGATTTTTTCGTAATAATAATTATTTATCTTTTAATCATTTTCATTTATAAAATTTTAATTAAAATCTAATCTTTTTACAAGATTTTCGAATACAACTTATCTAAGTCAACCATTTTAAATACAATTTCTTTATATTTTACCATAAAACATGAGTATCAAATATTTTAAATTGTTCTTGTACTTGAATGGAGATTTAATGATAAAGGTAATTTATTTTAACAAGGCAGTGACGTAATTTCTAGTTATTTCTATTGTCAACGGAATAAACACGAAAATTCTAAGAGCAAATACGATTTAAACTTAACGTGCAGGGCAGGTTGGCAACGCTTCACGACGTTGCCGATGTGGCATAGCGAAAATTCTTGATTTATCAATCAATGTGGCTACCCACTGAGAGTAGTTACAAGGGACGATAAACATTACTTTCGGTCTGATTCTTAGTCGAAAAATATAATTCAACGATTTCCTTTAATTCTAATATAACAATGTCCTCTGTTTAAAAGCTGTTAGTATAAAGCCTTAATACTTACAAAAAAAACGTGTTTCGTTTAATTTAAAAATACATGATGATATACAATTGCGTCATGAAGTTGTTTTTAATCATTAACTACATGTTGGTCCGGACGCTTCAGAACGTTGAACCGTATAGTTTTATCTGCTCTCATATAAATACATTAACTTATATTTTTCAGGGTAGTTCGTTAAATTGGGAAAAGCTAAAGTAAATGCCGAAAGCGAAAACAAAATGTTTTTAAAACTTTAAAATTAATCGTTCCTAATTGAAAATATTGATTTTTTTATAAAAAAACAGGTAAATTAACAAAAATTTAAAAAAAGTAAGGTTGGTTTTTCCGGATCGTAAAAAACCTAATATTGTATGGGTCCATTGCGCGCGGGTTACCCTCGGTAGACTGGTCAATTGCGCGCAAAACACTGAAAATAAAACTAAATAAAACAATCCCAATACAATTTATTTACTTGAAATATTACGTTCAGCTGAGCTAACGTACCCTTATCTTACCTGATATCACCCTGTAAAAGTAATTTCTTCACCTACGAACCCCCTGAGATTAGCAAATCTCAGCGCTTTACATTCTGAACAATATAAGTGGGTAAATGAATAATTACTGTTTTCTGTTGAAGATAAGACAGGTACAAATGTCTTGTCCGCGCGCAATTGACCTGTCCCTTTTGGAGCTATTTTATAATCTATTAAGCTGATCGCCTCATACTGGTCCAGAATGCCTCCGTGTGAGCGCATTAAGCTTTTAACTGACTTTACCGACATGTAAGTTATATGAGTGTGGTCTGTGAGGTCCAGTATAATAGTTCTACAATGTGTGTGTGAGTGATTGTGTGTCTGTGTGACCGTGTGTGACAGTGTGATAAAGGAAGCGGGACCGAAATCGGTATGTTTCTGTGGATGAAATACCATTGTGTGTGGGTGTAGACATGTACATTAGTGAGTGAGTATGTGCCATATAGCATTTTCCGGTTTACTTGGATGCCCATAACTTCCAAGTCCGCGCATATCCGCAGCTGATTTTTTTGCATGATATTCTACACTTTCCAGCGCTTCTTTCCATGTATATTAGAAAGCGGACTCGGCGGATGTTGGTGTGAAAACTGTCTTTGAAGTGAAAAAGGGCGATTTCGCGAAACATTCACTGTGAAAACTTTCTTCAAATAAGGCGTGCACACTCACACACGGTCGACAATACTCACACACACACTCATTCACACTCACACACCCTCACAAACACGTACATACATGTATGAACCCATATACAAATATGACGTGCAAATAAACAGTCACACATAGGATCACACATACGCACACACTAATGTACATATCTACACCCACACACAATGGTATTCCATCCACAGAAACATACCGATTTCGGTCCCCGCTTCCTTTATCACACTGTCATACACGGTCACACAGACACACAATCACTCACACACACATTGTAGAACTATATTGGACCACACAGACCATACTCATATTTCTTACATGTCCGTAAAGTCAGTTAAAAGCTTAATGCGCGCCCACGGAGGCATTCTGGACCAGTGTGCGCCGCGCGCTGTTGGCAAATACCCATTCTAATAGTATTCTTTTCTTGGCATTTATTTCCATCATCTTGTGTCAACCAGAATAATCTTTTGTTATTATGTATTACCAGCAGAAAACGAGTTTGTAATTCCATTTGCCACCCCAAGGTGGGTTTCTGCCTTTCGGCTTCTTTAGTTGCGTCTTCGTATCCAATAAATCAAATCCCAAACATGTAACTAGGTCAGCTAAAAAATAAACTACGCTAGATACGAAGAAGAAAGTAGTACTTTGACTAGAAAATCTCTTCTTGGTTTCATTTGCACATTGGTAACACAGTTGCTTAGTTTATCTTTTAGCTATTGACCTTACGCGTTTTTGGAATTTGATTTATTGACTTCTAGGACCCAACTGATGAAGCCGCTAGACAGGACCGGCCTTGGGAATGTAAACAAACGTCTACTATTATCACCCGACTGTGGCCTATGTCTAAAATAAATTGTTATCATTTCAGCAGTGGATATTACGTCACCATGATTTATTGTTATATATACGATTGTACATTTTAAGTCCTAATACAAACATCAATAAATATTAGATTAGTAGCGTTAAATCAAATAAACAATAAATATATAAATTGTAATTGAAATTAAAAACTCATCTATACTGTAAAAAGAGTATTTAAGAAAAAAAAATGTTTAGCACGTATAATCAAAATTATGCTCAAACTGATTATATTAATATTAATATTTAATTTTTCGTCTTGTAAATTTTTTAATAGGATCGAATAAAATCTTCCCCGCACCGCCTACTATATGAATAAATGTTAAGACCAAATTAAACTCCGATAGAGAGTAGAAGGGCGGTCTCTCAAAAATCCACAAACCCAAACTCCCTTTAAGACCCATTGCCAGTGCACATAATTGCCCTGCTCGATTTCTGGCAATATATCTAGCCCATACTCTTGATCCTCTTGTTGAACAATCTGCTTCCTATGTCAAAAACTGTTTTCACTTGTCAGCTTCGATATAGCTGCAGTGTTCACTAACATCCCCATCGACGAGACCATATACATACTAGAATCTCAACATCAAATATGTATAATCTCTCATCAAATATTTCATGGCCAACACCTATTTTATCTTTAAGGGCAACTTCTATAGACAAACAAAAGAAGTTCCAATGGGATACTCAGAAATTTTGGAACAATTGCTATCACTTCCTCCCAACTCAAACCAACATATTGGCTTATAGTCTAATAAACGAAGGTGCCAACCCAGGCATCCGGTCTGTCCGGCACCATTGGGAAAATGGCCCATTGGTCTCAAAAATGTGTTTTTTCGCCTATTTTCGCCGATATTTCCGAAAATATGACACTTAGAGAATTTTTGTTGGGACGAAAATGAAGATCAGTTCATTACCTACAAAAATGATCCTCATTATTTTTGTCACAAATTTGATACTTTTCGACATAACCGGTTCCAAAACGCACCCCTATTTTTAGCTCCTTCTCTGCATTTAGGGAGCACGTTCTAAAGGAATGACACCCCCAAACGAATTACAAATTTTTCAATAAATCACGTAAAAATGAATATTTTTTCATGATTCAAAGTTCAGATGAAAGAAGGAACCTGTAGCTATAATACCATGTTGTTTTTTCCTTTTATCTATTTCTCTGGATTATTGAAAAACCGGGCCAAAGTTTGTTTTTGCTCTTATAAATGTATTTATATTTTTTTTACCAAGACTAATTTCACCGAATCCTTTTGGATAATGGGACTTTGCAAGGTGTTAAATATATTCAGAAAGATTCAATAAATTATTTTTGTGTATTTTCATAAACAACATGTTTTTTAGGGCGTTTTTTTTGGATTCCCGGAGTTTTCGAAAAGGTTCGGGTCTATCGGGAATTAATAGATAATCAAGGATCATATCGGGTTTCAACGCACATCATTAGAAAGCTTAGCTTGTCCTCTTGTCGATGGCATTTTTCTTTTTTTTTTTTTTTCATATTTTTTGGTTTTCCGGAAAATTGAGAAATTTCTCACCCCTATGAAAAATCGACATTTTTTTAGGATTATTTTCTTGTCCTGCTAAACTTTTTTACTAAAATAAAAGATCACATTCACATCAAGTATTTTATTAAGTGCACGAGAAAAAACTTTCTCTAATTGGATATTTTTACAATAAATGTATTAATCAAGTGCAAAAAGTGAAAAAAAGTTGGTTATTATTGCATTGTCTTTTGTCTTCAGACAAAAACGGGAGGATATTCAAATTTTCCGTTTTCACCACAATAATTTTGCAAATTATCATTATTCAAAATTGCGAATTTTTGAAACGCCGTTTTTGCAAAAAATATTAGTGTAGCGAAAAAAATCATAGGGACAATTTTGTAGGTAATGAACTGCTCTTCATTTTTTGTTTAAACAAAAATGCTTTAAAGGTCATATTTCGGCAGATATCGTCGAAAACCGGATTTTCGGGAACTCTAGAGGTATTTTCCCACCCGTCTACAAATTCCACGTACCTGAGATTTTCGGAGATAATTGTACCTATGAATACCTGCAAATTAAAAAAAAATACCGGGCAGACTTGATGCCTAGGTTTGGGGTTTTTCTGGCTTTAATTTACTGGACTATAAGATATAACTTCTTACTTTATCTGAATTTAATACATCCCAATACAAATTTTACGATGAATTAACTCGTCTTTACCATTTCTCGATGTCAAAATTAAGAAAGTACCACCTCAAGGCTTTTGGCGTTTCGTCGCCGTCGTGCTTGAAAAAATCGCTCGTGTTTTAAGACCTTAATATCCACATATACTTTAATACACTATATAAATGTATACCTAATTAGTACAGTTAAAATAAAAGTTTTAAAAGTGGAATAAGTGTACTAATACGAGACAGAAGCAGATAAAGCATTTTGTTCATCTTTAAAAATAGTAAAACGTATAATAATAAAATGATTAGAACAGGAAAAAGACGATATAGGAGACAGGATATAGGAAAATTACACGTTACGCATCTAACCAGTTACTGCAGTTACAATTTTAACTTTATTAACAGTTCACTATCAATGTATTTAAATAATTTTCATCACTAGCCCACAGATGCCGCGCACATCACTAAATTTCAAATTTTATTACTGGCTGTTGGATGCCGGCATATTTCGAACACAGTCTAGTAAAAAAAAATAATACAGACTAGCCAATTGAATGTATCGAATAGAAATCAGAGTTATTTTTGTCGCATGGGAAATTCCCTGCTCTTGTGCCAAGCGCTCGCAACGATGATGATCTGAATTTCAATCGTTTGTTAGTTTAGTTCACGTTGTGGCAGATAAGAAAGAAAAAATCGTTTGGAAAGGACCCCATCACTCTTGTTACTTTTGTTAGTTTAAAAACGTGAAATGCCAAATGCTGCTAATCATAGTGGCGGATCGATTTCTATATTTATTTGCAGTCATGAAATAAGCATTAAATTTTTCTGGGCTCGAAATATTTCAATTTGAATGATATCATTTTATCATGTTTGTTTTGGTATGCTGTATTAGGTATACGATTCAAGATATTTGGGACTGACTCCTGGCCATTTACTTGGGAATTTTTTTTTCTGAAGCTAAAAAAGAAAGATTTTGAAATTGAAGATGTCAAAATTTGTTTCCATCTTATCTTTGTGACGTTTCTGGGAACGAATTTTGAAAGAAGGATCGCGCATTTGCATATTATAAGAGAATTTATACTTCGTCATAAATGAAGTTTTCTTAATAATATTATCATATGAAAAAACCAGATAAAAACTTATGATACTATCCCGATATAGAGGGTATCCTTTTTGCAATTAACTCTTTTTGTAAAATAGGCATCCAAATTTTTTACATATCGACCGAACAATTAGAAACACATTCGTTATTATTTAAGCATATCAATGCTGCTTCTTTAACTTTGCGGTTATAATTATTAGGTTCTTTTAATAATCTAGTTGAAGAATTGGTATGATTGGTGTTCATTAAGTCTAATATGAAAAGGGTCTAGATGTTTCTCCTATATAAAATTTATTACATTCTCATGGAATTTTTTTAAATACAATTTTTTGTATTTTGAATTTTATTAAAAGGTTTTGTATTTACTATTAAAGATTTTAATGTATTATTAGTTTGAAAAACTGTTTTTAAATTAAATTTATTGCCAATCCTAATTTTTTCGGATAATTTTGGAATATAAGGAGATTTTTTCTATATTTGAATGAAGTATTGGGGGATTTAAATTTTGTTCTTTATTTTTGATGTCTTAGTAAAGTTTACGATTTATAAATTTACTTGGGTAGTTGTTCTTAATCAAGACAGATTTGACAAGTGATAATTCATTATTTAAAATATTGTCATTTGAACAAATTGTTTTTGCTCTATCGGAAAGAGATTTGACAATACCTCGTTTAACACAAATTGAGTGGTCTGAATTAAAATTTAGATATCTATCTGTATGTGTTTCTTTTCTAAAAACTGATGTCTCAATACAATTGTTTTTATTGTGTACTAGTACATCAAGAAACGGTAATTTTTACTATTTTCAATTTCAATTGTAAAACAAAATCCCTTATATTCCAAAATTATCCGAAAAAATTAGAAGGATTGGCAATAAATTTAATTTAAAACAGTTTTTCAAACTAATAATACATTAAAATCTTTAATATTAAATACAAAACCATTTAATGAAATTCAAAATACAAAAAATTGTATTTACAAAATTCCATGCGAATGTAATAAATTTTATATAGGAGAAACATCTAGACCTTTTCATATTAGACTTAATGAACACCAATCATACCAATTCTTCAACTAGATTATTAAAAGAACCTTATTATTATAACCGCAAAGTTAAAGAAGCAGCATTAATATGCTTAAATAACGAATGTGTTTCTAATTGTTCGGTCGATATTACAAAAATTTGAATGATTTTACAAAAAGAGTTAATTGCAAAAAGGATACCCTCTATATAGTATCATAAGTTTTTATCTGGTTTTTTTCTTATGATAATATTATTAAGAAAACTTCATTTATGACGAAGTATAAATTCTCTTATAATATGCAAAGGCGCTATCATTCTTTCAAAATTCGTTCCCAGAAATGTCACAAAAATATGATGGAAACAGATTTTGACATCTTCAATTTCAAAATCTTTCTCCGTGTCCTATGTTGCTGTCATATTTTTGTAAGATTATTAAGTGTTCTGTTTCTACAGTAAATTTTTTATTATATATTTTGTTACGTCATTTTGAAAACGACTTCCGATTAAGGAAGTCGAAACGTCAAAAATTAAAAAACTTTTTTAACAAATTAAGTGGTTTTATTCCATGAGAAGAGAAATTGAACTTGGAAATTTTGTTTTGTTCGAAATCGAACATTTTTACCTACGCCCATGGCAACAAAGGAAATAAAAATAACCAAACCGCACGCCTAAGTGCCCAGCATAGCAACAGTACAACACAAATCGTAAATCAAGGCCATTGCGCAGATAATCAACGCGGAAGTAACTCACCGACGAGATAAACTTCAATGCTAAAAGCCGCCCTTGTCGGCAACCGCCTTTTACATATACCGCGACACACTGGCGCGACTACAGGCTACCAGAGAGATAAAACAAAAAAAGCACACATCAACAAAGCCGCAACCAGTTAGCGGTAATTGGCCGAAGGGATTTCGTCCAACGGCAAGCGTTTCAAATCAATCTAAAATAAAATCAGTACAACATCAGACTCCGTGTGGATCAGGTCGTAATCTTTGGACTGTCCACACGTAATAAATTTAAACCAGTAGAACTTCTATCTCCGTAGAAACAGGTCGCAATCATTGGACTGTTTCATACGTAATAAATTCATCAATTTTTAACTTATATAAATTGCATAATATTACATACATACCCGTATTCACATTCAGTTATTTTTTGTGCAATTGCAAACACAGTTTTGAATTTTGTTATATTCTATGTTTGTTGAAAAGTGTTTTGTTTTTTACGAAGTTATCGTTAATATATAAAATTCATGTAATCAGTGTATAATTTCGCTACAACCTATATACAGTCCACACACAATTTCTCAGCCAACTTAAATCTACAATAAGTTGGGACAGGCCCATCTAAAGGGTGTGGCCTAATAAGTTTGGGTCTCCAAATTTGGCATTATTTGGAACTTCCCAAAACACTATTAACGTATCAGTTGTAATAGTAAACAAGCACATCAGGGTTGTACTATACAAATTGTCATACAAACTCATTTTTTTGCTTTGCCAGTCCTAGATGTAGAAGTAAAAAGGGGTGGCCCTACGGCCTATTTCCACTGCGACCTTTGCAGATCTATAGTGTTTCCCCTGCCAGTCCTAAGTCTGGAAAAAGTGTGAAGGCAAGTTTTAGTTTCTTTATTAATGTAAAAAACCTAAATACTTACATACGAAAGTAGAAATATACGCCTCAAATTTGAATTAAATAAATAAATACTTAAAATTTTATTAGTACAACCATATAGTTTTGGAAAGTATCTCATAATAATTTAAGCAAATCTTTATGATAAGAACTATTCGAGGTCGTCTCAAATATCTTAAATCGTATAATACTGAAAGATGTCTTTTCACTACAGTTAAAAACGATTATTTTTTATTACAATCTAACGGATTTAGTTCAAACGAATATTTTGATTGTGAACTAAATGATGAATAATTTTGGAAGAATACTTTTTTTTTCTGTAAAACGAACGGTTTTTAATTAATGTATGATAAATTTTTAAATTTATAATTTGGATGAGATCCTGTAACTTTTTTATTATTTTATTTAATGAATTCCATGTAACTTTTTTCTTAATTTTAATATTACAATTGTTTAAACTAAAAGTATGTAAATCTTTATACTTTTAAAAAGAACCCCCGTAAATTATGTTGTGTTTGTAAATACTAGGTTTTTTAACAATTTTTCGAATACAACTGTAACTCAAAAATCATTACTGATCAGATAAAAATATGTTTTTTCAGGGCCATTCAATAAAATGTAGTACAGTTATAATTTTTTTTTCAACGTCCTGTATCTTAAAGAGGAAACCTTTGCCGACCTACATTCATATAACAATTTTATCTTAAAAACATCCCAAGAATCTCCACATGTCGGCATTCAATTAGGAAACACCCTGTATAGGTATTTTGTATATTATTTGTGGATTCAATTTTAAAATAAACGAACATTTCGTTTTAGAAGTAGAAACTCTCCGGCACTGATTTACGATATTACGTTGACGTTTAGCTATCCCTTAATAACTACTATTATGCATTTTCAAATAGACTATATATACAAATGTATTTTTTACATCTATAGAATATTGTTTTATAATAAAATAATACTGTTACCTCCGTCATATTTTATTTGAATCGTATTTATTTCTCTATATATTGTCTAGTCTTCGTGATCTATGTCCCAAGCATGCGTATATGTATCCCCCAGCATAAAATAAGATATATCGATTTTGTGAAAATTGCCACCTAAGGCCAGGAAAAGTCCCACTCGACGCAAGCGTTGGCATCCCACTGCGCATTCTCTTTTATTTTATTTACCATTTGCAACAAAAACTCATCTCTCCTAGCGAAATCTTTTACCAAAAACAGTTAAAAATCTAAAAGTCTAAAATAAATTTTCCGCCAGCTATTATTCGCATCTAGAAATAACGGAAAATAGGTTGTGTGTGACTTCGGGCTACTTGCCAATTTGCCAAGACGAATCTAGGTACTGAAATTATCCACAGACAGTTTTTATACTCTATAAAGGAGTAAAAGAGTGAGTGGTGTCTATGATGGAGAAGCTCCTGAACGGTTTGATGCAGCGTGATCAACGTAAGTTTAGATTTTTTCGATTGTGGGTGGGATTGGGATACACGAACGATTTCGCTCTGGCCTAGCTACATCGAGATCTACCGATCCGTCTTGAATTTTTTTTTAGATCTAAATCTATCGACGGTATTTAACGTGGTCGGGCAGTATTTTTAAAACGATTTTTTTCATGGAATGAGTGTTTTTTGGTGTTCTTGACTCCTTTTGGACTATATTTAGATATCAGAAAGTAGGTGAACCAATTATTTTACTTTTTATAGACGTTTTCTTAAGTTCTAGATTATTTAATTTGGTACGATTATCTAACTGGTCAACTATTTTTGTTGTTACCTGGGAGTAGGTCATAGGTCTTAAATTATTCGATAATTACATCACAAGATTAATCATTGGAATAATATTTTTATTACTCCAATGAAAATACCGGATAATTGCATGAATTTCTTTACGTTCAGATTCGAAATATTTTCTGTCAAAGTAGGTTAATATTTCATCCTTTTTTAATGTATTCTGAATCAAAATTAACCTATTAAAATTGTACCTATATATCTAGTGATAAAATATAAAGTTGACCGGTTCATTCATTCAGACAAAATGGCGTATTAATTTGATTGCTAAGCGCTTTTTACAGCATTAGTGAGTTAGTTTTAGGAATTTCATTACGCAAAAGTGAGGTTATGTACTCCTTCTGATCCTCCTCTACAGCATACTTGATACCTGGACCAAGGATGCTGTAGACTTGCAGACTTCTGCAAAATTGACGACATATGTCAGTGTTGTTTAAAAGAGCAAAAAAAGTTGAAAAAAAAACAATTGTCCACTTTCAGTTTACTGAAAGAAAATAAAATTAGCTAGTGGGGGCAACAAAAAGTATTTTCTACAACCCTTTACGAAAAGACGTCATTTTGTAATAGAATACCTTCAGCGAAAACGTGATTTTCGTCATAAGTGAGAGAAATTCTCATAACGTTAACTTTCGTTTCTAGTGACGAAAGTTAAAGGACCCCGCACTTTTATTATGTAAAGTGGCGACCGGTCAAATTTTCTGAAAGTTTGGTATGTTGTTTTACTCGACCTAGTAACTAGAAGTGTCAATGGGCCCAATAGTCCAGTAAATGAAGGACTGAAAAGATCGAAAGCTGGGAATAAGTCGGGCATGAGTTCACACATAGCGCAATTTGTAGGTCATCGCAGGTGTTATAACATGAGAAAATCCTTAACGCGTTGTGGTCAAGGGGAGGTGCTGAAAATGGGCCCCAAAACCTGGATAATGGGTTTCCCGCTAATATCTGGCTAACTATGCCAATTAGAGAATTTTTGTTCAGACAAAAAATGGAGATCAGCTCATTCTCTACAAAAATGGCCCTTATCATTTTCTTCGAAAATTCAATAGTTTTCGATAATGGCACTCAAAAGTCCCCTTATTTCAGCTGCTGCTCTACCTTCAGGAATTCCGCTTTCTATGAATTAACGCGTAACCGGGCGAACGAATTGTTCAATATCTCGGGAAAAAATTAATATTTTTCGATGATTCAAAGTTCATCGGAATGGGAAAACCCGTAGCTACAATTCCACGTGACTTGAAGTCAGTTCGTATTTACCAAAAATATTTCAAAAAAGCGGTCAAAGTTTTTTTCATTAATGTATTCATATTTTCTTTAAAAATAGTCATTTATTCTAATTTTGCCTTGATAATGGAACCTTAGGGGGTCTTGAATGACTTCAGAAATTTACTTTCATCTAATTATTAATCCTCAAGAAATAAAGAGCGGGGAACAAGAAATGGATAAACAAAAAAAGGCCGGTTTTGACTCGTGTGACCAATTTTCCTCATTTCTCGAAAATTATTAGACTATTAAAAATAAAAAAATATATTCGAAAAGTAGACCATCTAAGATTTGAAATGATGTGCATTGGAAATCAATATAACGGATCATAAGATTATAATTCGCGCTTGTTCCGAAGATGCTCTGGAACTCCGAAATCGGCTAAAATATGCAAATAAACAAATCAATTGTATATTAGAACGCCAGAAAAGTATTGCAAAAAAATTTCTGAGGTCATTCAAGAGGTCCCATTATCAAGGCAAAATTAGAATAAATGACTATTTTTAAAGAAAATATGAATAAATTAATGAAGCAGCCTCTAAATATTGTTGAAAAAAACTTTGACCGCTTTTTTAAATATTTTTGGTAAATACGAACTGACTTCAAGTCACATGGAATTGTAGCTACGGGTTTTCCCATTCCGATGAACTTTGAATCGTCGAAAAATATTAATTTTTTCCCGAGATATTGAACAATTCGTCCGCCCAGTTAAGCGTTAATTCATAGAAAGCGGAATTTCTGAAGGTAGAGCAGCAGCTGAAATGAGGGGACTTTTGAGTGCCATTATCTCGAAAACTATTGAATTTTCGAAGAAAATGATAAGGGCCATTTTTGTAGAGAATGAGCTGATCTCCATTTTTTGTCTGAACAAAAATTCTCATTTTCAGCCCCTCCCCTTGACCACAACGCGTTAAGGATTTTCTCATGTTAAAACACCTGCGGTGACCTACAAAATGCGCTATGTGGGAACTCATGCCAGACTTATTCCCAGGTTTGACCCTTCAGTTACTGGACTACAACCCAATCCTATGCCTAGTTTTCTAGATAAAGTTGAAAATTGCCCAGTTTTTCGGATTTATTTATTTTTTAGTAAAAGTTAGATTGGATTTCTGTTGCATACAGATGTTTACTACATATTCTAGTAATAAATTAGTGGATACGTATGATTAAAAATATTTATAAGGTGATTCACAAAAATGTATGACGGTAGTTTGTTGCAAATTCACTTTTTCTACTGTGACGTCAGGGAAGCATATTTTTGAAAGGTTCTCCTCGATATAGTATTTTGACGAGAAAATATTGCACAGTACACATTTCTTATACAGGGTGTTTCATAGAGAGAACCACTACACAAAATTATTTTTTAGTATTAATTCAAAACCCTGTATTTATGTATTGATCTCCAAAATATACAGGGTAAGCTGGATTGATTTTATGTTGCGCTTATGAGTTTAATATATGTTTTGGTTAGATGCACATGGAAAGGTTCAGCTAAAAATATTTACTGTTACAGGGTTATTCACGAATAAGTCACAATAGGTTTTGTATACAATCAATAATTCTACAGTTCCGTCACAGAGAAATTAGTCCATGAAGTTAATATCTAGTCGTTTACAATTTTGAGGCTAAAATATTTCGCTATTATTACTTTTCATACAGCCAACCATACCAAAAATAATTATGCTTTGAAATTACAAAAGCGAGAACTTGCTTTTTTTTAGTGACTTTTGAGTAACTTAACATTACATCAGGTATGCATAACCATAAGAATTTTAAATATAATTATAATTACCTACCAAATATCCGATATAAGTAATCGACAAGTTTTTATTGTGATTTATTCGTGAATAACCCTGTAACAGTAAATATTTTTAGCTGAAATAGTTACAGCTGACCGGGAAATTTTAGAATACAGTGTGTTCATAGTTTTTGTACTTTTCTCAAAATAGAATACCTTTCTATAAATAAACCACCCTGTATATTTTGGATATTAGAGACACACATATGTTGGTGGTATTACCTTTCCCAAAAATCAGTCCGTAAATGCAGGATTTTGCATTAATGCTAAAAAAAGTAATTTTGTGTAGTGTTTCTCTCTATGAAACACCCTGTAAAAGAAATGTGTCGTGTGCAATATTTTCTCGTCAAAATACTATATCGAGGAGAACCTTCCAAAAATACGCTTCCCTTACGTCACAGAAGAAAAAGTGAATTTGCAAAAAACTACCGTCATACATTTTTGTGAATCACCTTGTAAATAAAAATATTTTTAATCATACGTATCCACTAATTTATTGCTAGGTGATGTAGTAAACGTCTGTATGCAACAGAAATCCAATCTAACTTTTAATTAAAAAAAATAAATCCGAAAGACTGGGCAATTTTCAACTTTAACACCCCGTATCTAGAAAACTAGCCATAGAATTGGGTTGGGCTCATTGACACTTCTAGTTACTAGGTCGAGTACAACAACATACCAATCTTTCAGAAAATTTGACCGGTCGCGACTTTACATAATAAAAGTGCGGGGTCCTTTAAAAACAACTTATGCCAGTTTGCACTGAAAGCATTGTTAGTTTTTTAAGTTATCATGATTTCTGATTCGGAAAATCATTTAAATTTTCCAAATACACCATCAGAAATGGCAAATCAAGCTGAGGAAACGTCTTTGGATTAATTACCAGTAAAATCTAAAAAGAGAGAAAATATATGCAAAATTCATGGATTGGAATGTTCATAATCAAGTAAATTCATTTTCGGAAGCTGTGCTGCTTGCGTATTTTGGATGAAGCCAGGCAGCAAGATATATTTGTTTTAAGACTTTATTTTTTTGTTTAATAAAAATGAAAAAAATGCATTCCAGTTATAAAACACATTCTTTAACATATTATTATTATATAAACGGGGTCGTAGAAAAAGTATAGTGTTTCTCTCGTCGAAAGCATTTTTTGAAGCGAGAGAACAGTTTACCAGCCGAGGCGTAAAACAATATACTATTTTAAAACCAGGGGAGAAATAGTTTTATGTTCTGAATTTCCAATTGTCAATTTTTGTTCGGTAGTTATGGTGATAAAAAGTCTTGTTGTCAGATGTCATTAATAATATAGTGCGGCCGCATAGGACAATTCTTACGCCATGGGCAATAAACATTCACTTTTTGCACTGGTTTGCACACAATGAATTTTTAATTATTTTTTTCAAAATAATTCCAGTTGTTAGAGGAGTGAGTGGCTCAGTAGTGGAGCCTGGCACTGGACTCATAATCCAAGGGTTGTGGGTTCGAATCCCACCGACGGCAGAAATCATTTTCTGATTTTTAATTAAGCAATTAAAAATTTAGAAATTGATTTTTAAATACCAGGTGTTATTCCCCACTCGACCATTTACTGTTGGGTTGAAATTAACAGAGCTGTTCCTAAAGTGGCGGTGGTAAACAGTAACAAAGCCTACACAGAACACAGAAAAAATCCAGTTGTTGCTTACGGACAATTTCCAGGATTTTAAAGAACAACCAACAGGTTATTACCCTTCTAATAATAAATTCTTTGTTGGAAGTATAAATCGATAAAAAATTTGTGAGCAATGGAATCGTCAATGTTCACGCAATGGTGCGTGTTGTAAATTACCGTGTGTAGAATAAGTCAAATTAATATTTAACTATTACTTGGTTTCCTTGTGGTAAAGGCGCCATAACTCCTTTGCTGCTGATCAATAGATATTGATAATAGTACATGTTGGTTTATAGACGGTTATTTTTGCATATCAAAACACTCCACATTAAAAATGAATTTCATTTTTTGGAGGCTAATTTGGAATAAACATTAGCCTTGGTCAATATTTTTGGCATATTTCCGAATTCTTAAAAATATCGTTCAACACTTAATGAACATATGGAAATGATGCATTTTTGGCAGTCATTTTGAGATTTCATTGTTATGATTAAAATAAGCTTATTATTAAAAGTAAATAGATGATTTAACGTTAATTTAGTTGATTCTTCCAAAGTTTTATGTGATATAATTTTTATTTATAAATTTATAGTCAGTACCAAAATTTGTATAGGACTTTTCGGTACAAATACCCCCATAGCGAATTCCAGAAAATTCATGTTGAGTAGTTTTTTGGGGTAGATACGGCACACAGGTTCTAAGTAGGGTATCAAAATAGGGATTTAGTCGTAATTTTTCTTTTTCTCGGCACCTGGTCGATGAAAAATTCTGAAAAGGAGTTTTTGGAACTCTTTCAACACATTTTTTCTTTTTGCTATTTAGTAGTCTGGAGTTATTTATGACGTGCAGAACAGTAGCGTACCGTGCATAATATTTAAACAAGAATACACAAAGTTTTATCAAACATTGTGAAATGTGATGGTTTTATTTGTAACAGGTTCTATGTCTGTTTGTATTTAGTTTAAATTATAAATAATGTTGTTTTATTTACAATCACTTTTGTAGTAGAATAAATTCAAATATTGATAATTAACATGTATTCGAAAACAAAACAATAACTATGAACTTCTAGAACAGATAGGAAAGTAACTTACACGCGTGCGGAAATTTTTCACTTTTTTTATGATATTTAATCATTTTTGCCATTTTTATGGGGTTGCGATGCATTTTTAGCCTAACCTGACTAAAAATTTAGATTCTGCGAAAAATTTTATATCGAAAACGATACAATGACGTAATTTTCAGCATTTTACTGGTTTTATTTAAATATTTAGAAATTTAAAATCATTTATCATCTATCGTAGTCAGCCAATGAATGCTACCTACGCCTACTACTAACAACTTTTTATGGCGACTTGATTCATATACCTAAATCATTTCAAATTATAGATGTGTTTAGGAAATTTTATTTCTGCTATTTTCATTTGCACAGAAATTTTCCAATAATTCTTTATTTCTAATAAATATACAAAGCAACATTTATAGATCTATATTATTCATCATTAAAAAACAAATTTTTCGGCCTACCTCTGTTTCACTTATGTTTGGGTATTTCGATGTGAAAATAACGATTTTAGAGAAAATCGAGAGAAACTTTTGACAGTGCTTCAAAAAAATCATACAACTCTCAAACTTTGACAATTTTTGTTCAGTTTCTTAAGAAATGGTTTTAACAAAAAATTGAGGAAATTTTACAACAGTAATACTTTGAGTATGTTCTTTCTGCCTAATTTTCTACAGTTTTGTCTAATCCTATATTATATACAGGGTGAGTCACAGTAGACGCGACGGTCCATTGTGGCTAAACGGTTAATATTTTGAAAATTTTATTTATTCATGGATATGTGGGTTGATAAAAGCTACATTTTAAAATTATTTTGAATTATACAGATTATCCCAAAAAAGTGTGGCGTATCAAATACAGCTATCAAGTATAGCTATCAATTGTTAGATGTAATTTTGTTCGCTAAATTCCATCTAAGTTGGTAATGAAAATGCCACGACACAACCATTTCTCTAATTCAGAAATGAGAGATATGATTTATGTTTATGCAGAAATAAATTTTTCTGAAGTTTCTGCTGCCATCTAACAATTAATTATTTGACAGCTGTACATTTTCATTTTAGTTTCAAAGCCTACTATGTTGAAATATGTTAAAGTAAATTAAATAGATACTGTGGCTAGAATATTTTAAATGCAAATATCTCGAAATGAGCTGAATTTATGCTATTAAAACAAGTATACCTTTTTTGTTCAAATTTACAGGGTGTATCATAAAGACTTGAAAAAATTCAATAAAGGCCAGGAATAGAAAAAATTGATACTTTTCTTCATCCAGTAGAATGTAGATGGCGCACTCTTTATCTAATCTCAAAATGGATAACACGCTTATGATTTACTATCTTAAAAATATAACCATACCAAATTTCAAGTCAATATATTAAATAATAAAGAAGTTATTGCAAAAAAACGAAAAATAAATTTTATCTTCAACACCCTGTATCTTAGTAGTAGATAACATTTGACCCAGGGTTATTTAGTAAAATATTAATATTTCGAGGTCCTGAACCTATGATTAAAATATTGACCATTCCTTATGAAACACCCTGTATAAGTTAGTGTTTAATAATTATAAATAAACCAATATCCACGCATCACTTTCGTGTGTCCCCAACAAAATTAAAATTGGAACGGCATCCGGTTCACAGAGAGTTGACATTTTATTATAGAAAATTTTGTATGCCACCAGAATAACCATATGTTCAAATTTTATTTTATAATAAAATTAGCGGACTAAGCACATGTCCTAATCTGCACTTATGGGTGAGGTGTCTACTAAGCAGTGTTGCCGACGCTAAAATTAAATTTATCCGAATGTCGAACTCAAATTATCCGAAATTATCCGAACGTCACAACTAAATTATCCGGAAATTATCCGAACTCAAAATTAGGATGTGATCAAGTGATCATGGTTAATAGTTTATCCGTTGGTAAACTGTGATAATGCCTTATTTATTTTATAATTTGACTAACATCATAGCCGCGCTCCAATTAGAAGACTAAGGAAATGACATTGACAGATATAAATTGATGAATCGAATTGTTTACAACAGGATAAGGGCATCCAGAGTATCCAGACTTTCTTAAATAAAGTCCTGTTGGTTTAATAATAATATATATTGTACTGAATACTGAGGTAAATAGTCGAAGAGACTGAGCTCTGAGCTCATATAAAAAGAAGAAGAAGACAGATGACAAAAATTTATTTAAATTAAAAACAAATACAAACAAAAATAGTACAAAAACAAAGTTTTACATTCAAATTAAACAAGTAATTAAAATAGTGATATTAAAAAAGCTTAAATAAACTAAACTAAAATAAATAATAACTGGTAGGAACCAGGTAGGTGTAAAAAAAACTATACTAACAAGTAACAGAATGAAATATGAAGCAGTTCACATAGTTTATTATTTATTTTTATTCCATATGTTACAATTAATCATGTTGCTTTCTGGTTCAAATTTAATACAACCTCCACTTTCTGCAATACCTTGTTTAGAAGCTAATATTGCTTTTAAAGTAGAGGTATGTAATAAATTTCTCTTATCTGATTTGATGTTAAAAACATCACTAAAGATTCTTTCGACACATGCATTTGAAAATGGCAATATAAGTAAGAAACAAACAACTTTTTTTAAATTTGGAAATAATTCCACTCCAGCAGCATTTTTTAATTGAAAAATCTTTTTCCAGTAATCTTCTGTATCAGAATTTGTTTCTAAATTAAAGTTTTTATAGTCTAACAGCGCATGTTGGCGCCATTCGTTGTCTAATTGTTGCATTTCAATAAACTCATTTAATATTGGAAAGCGGTCAATTATTGGTTTAAGTGATTTATTTTCAAATGATTGCGCCTGACTTGGTTCAATAAATAATAGTAGTTCATAAACTGGATCATCAAACACAAATTTATTTTTTATGTTGCTAACCAGTTCAATATAGAAATCTAGTATTGTTTTTAAAAATTGGTTAGATGTTAGCTCGATTTCAGGAATTTGCCTTAATGACTGAAAACTGTCATGTGCGGCTATACCAATATAAATTTTTTCTAATTTAATAAAGTTGTTAGGATTTTTATGATTTAATTTGAAAATATCATTTTTTCTAATAATGTCAATTTCTATAAAATTAGAGCATATTGTTAAGAGCAGTTTTGCTGTTTCTGGTTTCAATTTATGCAAAAGTGGTTTGTTCGTTTGAAATAGGGTATTAAAATCTGTCATTAGACCCAGTACGTATGACATGAACTCTAGATAAATTGGAGTAAATTGATTATTCATTGTAGATAACATTTCATCTGTAGTTAATGAAGGGTCTTCAAATAGTAATTCTGTAAAATATGCTTTTAGTGGTTGAAATTGTTCTAGAATTCTGTCAACACACTGTTTTAAGGAAAGCCAACGAGTTATAGCCGGCTTTAATACTTTGTGGATGTCAGTTTTAAAAAAGGATTGAAATTCCTTTAAACGTTCATTTCTAATGGCACTTCTACTAAAGTGACTTCCTACATTTCGTATAAGATCTTCTATGGATCTTGGTAATTTTAAACATGCATGTGATATTGCTAAATGTGCCATATGACATGAGCATTTAACGCATAAAATATTAGGAATTTCGTTTTTTAATAAGGAAAATACTGACTGATAATTACCAGCCATTACGTTGGTAGTATCTGATGAAAATGCTACTAAATTAGAAATAGGAATATTTTTATCAACCAAAGTTTTTTTTAAAGTATCGAATAACTCGTTGGCTTTACCTCCCTCAGCCTCAACAATATCAAAAAAACTTGTAACAATATTATAATTAATAAAGTCATAATAAATAACTGCAAAAGCGCATTGTTTTTTTGTAGATATGTCTGTTGTTTCGTCCATTATTAAGGAAAAAAAACTTCCTGGCTTTCTTAGTTTTATACTTAATTTTTCTTGAAAACACTTTCCCAAAATATCGGTCATTATTGCTGTACATTTTGTCCTTTTTAAATTTATGTCTTTGATTATTTCTGAATCGGGGGCGATATTTTTTATTAGTGGTACTAGAGTGTCCATAAATAAAAATGGCAAGTTGTTTGTGGCAACTAATCCGCATAGTTTTAATTCGGCAATTCTGACATTTTTTATTAAACTGGAAGTTCGAAACACCGACGTAATCTTATAATTTTCTGCCACCCTTTTTTCTTTTTCCTTGTGCTTACTGCTATTAGCATGGTTTTTTAAAACCGATTTGTGCGAAAGTAATTCGACTTTACATACCTGGCAGAAAGAGGATTCATTTTCAGCAGTACTTGTTTGCGGTTGGTCAACTTCTACCTTTTTCAGCCACCCCATAAAAATTGGCATTTTTAACCATGCCTGATTAAACTTGTAGGCGTATGGTTTGGCTTTTCCTTGTCTACATAATTTCTTCTTGGGTGGAGTCTTGTTCTCATCCTCACTTTCATCATTACTCTAGAAAAAATATGAAGAAACTATTAAATGTACATTACGTTATATACAGACTGTTTCAAATCTCCGAAGATTGCATGTTGCCTATAAAACTTATAGTTTATAGTAGGATAGTACTATTTCAAACTTATTTTTATCACTTTTAATTCAGAGTAATATTTTTTATTTATTAAAAATATAAGTTCAAAAACATACCTTGTTTTCTTTCTGGATATATTTCTCCATTGAATAATATACACCTCCTTTTGTATTATACTATAAATTTTAAACTCAAGTAGGTATACACTTTTGCCTCACTTTTGTAGAGATAGATTTGAGACAGAAAAAAGACCGTTGCGGCTTTATATACTTCCTACTTCCGGGGAAATCCACGTTAGTTTTGGGAAATCCCCTAATTAAAATTATGCTACAATGTTTAGCAAAATTTGAATTAGGGGATTTCCAGAAAGCAACGGGGATTTTCGCGCCACTAGGAAATATAACACATGCAAATCCCCGCATTGTTAGGCAATTCTATATACACACAACTGTTGTAACGGTAGCATAAAACTGCTATAAATAAAACAAAAAATTGTATAGAAAAATATGTTTATTTGATTTAAAGTGATTATAAAATATATATCAATAAATAAAATAAAATATAAATTATATGGAACACTGAATTATCCGAATAATTATTCAATCCGAATATTATCCGATGACACTTGAAATTATCCGAAAATCGGATAATTATCCGGACATTGGCAACACTGCTACTAAGAGGCGTACGTTCATGCCACGTTTATTTACAATACATTGGCGTTGCCAAGTCTAATATATTTATTTCGGATTCCGGGAATATCACCGATTTGATAAATTTCTGAAATTTAATTAAAATAAATGTCATAAATGTAAAGCGAACTTTTTTCATTATTATATACGTGCCAAATTTTATTAAAAGTTGTTTCGAAGGTGGAAATTTGAATTTTTGCCAAAAATGAAATACAACGGAAATAAATAATTCGAAAAGATGCACATATGCAGGGTGATTTGGACTCAACGTCATTTGTTTAGAATTAAAGAAGGCGTATTTTATTTTTAAATCAAATTTCAAAAAGTCACTTTAAAATAAATGTGTATTTAAAAAAAGTAATTAATAAACATATACATTTACAATAAAAAATAAGATATTGTCAGGAAGTTACTAAAAATCTTTAAATAAATGTACAGCCTTGGAACTCCCCACGTCTGATATACTGTATATATTTCTAGTAACTTATTAATCCGGTCTTAGGATGTCGATTCTGATCAATTAAATTCCTTACTCGTTTGCTAAATAAACATTTTTTAATCTCTTTGAAATATGAAAAAACACTTCAACAATAATATAAAAATAATAAATAAATAATAGTCATGAAAAAAGGGGTGGGTGGCGGGTGGCTACGTCACCATACTGCTAAATCATGTTCTGATTTTTAATCTGATTAAAAATTAGGAAATTAATTTTGATACTAGTACTACTAATAACTGCATCAGATGAGGCCGATGACACCGAAAAAAATTTGGCTGCATTTATTTTCTTGCCACGACGTATATTTGAAAAAATTTGTTAAACGGTTCTAAAAAATTCAGAAATCCGGCAACGTGGCGAGAAATAGGAGTACTCCAAAGGTGATTCCAACAGTGCTAGAGAGCGTGCATACTCACTTAAGCGTCGGCACCTCAATAAAACTGTATGTACTGTGCTTACCCACGTTTATAATAAAAAAAATAGTTGTATTTATTGAAAAATGGGTCGTAAACCAACCAAGTACCAACAGTACGCTTCAGAGGATTTACCTGAAAGGGGACCTGGTAAGGCAAAACTAGTTTTAATTCATAAATTCTTTGTAATTTCAATCCGTCTTCTTTGTTTCTCCAACATATGGCTGGCATGTTAGTTTTAGACAGACTACTTGAAGAAGAAAAGTAATCTTATCTTAGATGAGTGTGGTTAGATGTTGGTTTATTTATCATGTAATTCAAGAAATTCGTGTATCAGTTTTAAAATGTATATAATTTAGTAGCGTAATATTATTCTCCATTTAATTATTGATCTAGTTTTTTAATAAGGTCATACTCGGTCTTCCCAAAACGAACAAATTTTGTTAAAAATAAATAAAAGACCCATTTCTTTATTAACAAACATAACTTCATGTTCATGTTTCATGCAATTATCGTTATTACTGTTTTTTAAATATATTTAAATTAAATTCATAATTTTTTTAAATTTACATACCCACCAGAAATTTAAACTGAACTTAAAATTGGGCATTTTTTAATTTAATTCCTCATATATCAAGGATTAAATATAATCAGTAATAAATGAAAATTTCATAAGGAATCGAGTAAAAATTGTCGCAGTGCCGTATATTTTTTTTTAGTTATGAACGATTTTCTGAAAATATGTCTCACTGGAAATACAGTTTTCCTCGGTTTTCTAAAAAATATCACATCTGAGATGAATTTTGATACCGTATTCGTTAGTTTCAGATCAATATGAATGAAACTTACATTAAAATAGTCTCAAACAAAAAAGTTTATCTGCCCTGGTGAATAACATACATTAGCTGGGTATTTCAGTGTTAAATAAATTAAATTTTCTTGATGACAAGTTAAAAAATCTCTTACATGAAAAGTTTTTCGAACAAAACTGAAAACTCTTGTATTTTTACATAGTTATAAAATACTATTAAACCTTCATTTTTAGAATTTTTGTAAAGTTATTTTTTTCGGCGATTCCCAACTCGTGCTCGTCTTTACCTGCTCCTAAAAATTACTGACCAACTCGTGCTCGACCGAATACCAGGTAGAAAAACAACTGACCAACTCGTGTCCAAGGACTTTAATTCTTAATAATTGCAAAAAATGTTGGAAAAGTTTTCTGTTATCTTCATCCAAAAAGTTATTACTTAGGTATATTCATATATATTCAAAATAGAACTACTAAAAAATATATATAAATTTATTACTTATATGAATATAAAAATTTCAAACTTAATATTATTGAGTACTATTATTATACCATGATATTATTTTTACAAAAGTAAACGTTATTTTTTTATTTTTAAAATTATCAATGGTAGATATAAAAAAAAATCTACAAGAACAAGTAATGAGGGATGTGAATTTTACAAGGTTCCTAGATTTAAATTAGATTGGATACTTCAAATGGGTACGAGTTGGGCATACGGATTATAGAGACCTGTACACTTTTACCTTTTAAAGGATTAGTGGGCACGAGTTGGGATGTGCCCGATTTTTTATACTTCATGACAGAGGCGGTCGTATTATTAAATAACCTTAATTGTTCGTTTAGTGTTCATATTGATAATTGAATTGTTTATTTTGTTTTACAGTGGAGAGCCTAATCTACTGGCGCGACCCCAAAAAATCAGGGCCAGTTTTTGGAGGAGTCCTTGTGGTACTTCTAGCACTAACATATTTCTCTCTCATTAGCGTCGTAGCTTACCTGTCACTTACCGCGTTAGCCGTCACAGTAGCTTTTAGAATCTACAAAAATATCGTACAAGCAGTTCAGAAGACAGGCGATGGACATCCCTTCAAAGATTTCTTGGAATTGGACGTCTCATTACCACAGGAGAAAGTAAAGGTACATACTTATTTTACTATGTATACAGTATTAATGGTTATTTAACGAACAAGTGTGTTAATCTTTTCAAAACCTCTATACATAGAGTTTTTGAATTTTAAGATTTTAAGAAATTAAATAATGACATATGACAGACCTTCTTGATTTCAAATGTCTATGTATGTTTGGTTGCCTACACCATAGGTAACTCAATATAAATGTATAAGAAGAGCAATGTACGTCGGGTTGCATATAATAAAATCGTTTATTAATAGGGGTCATTAATCAACGATTTTGAGTGCGTTAAAATACATCATAAATGCATGGTCGGTCGACGGAAAAAAAATGTAAACCGGTATTTAAAATCTTTAAATGTGTATTTCATCTAAGGCTTCAGGTTCAAGGGTGATATTCTATCTTTTTCTTGTTGATACACAAATTTACTCAATATTCCTCCTGGATAATAAAACAACGACGGCTCCAATGGGGGCAGTAGGGACAACCCCCCCCCCCCCCCCCCCCCCAAGTTCGCCAATGAGATGATATTTCTCAATAAAGTCCAAAATTTTTTACTTTGACGTTTCGACTTTTTATTCGTAAGCTGTTTCAAGAAATAAGAAATTCACTACGTATTCTGTCATTTTTCGCAATTTTTAAGCTCTATTATAGGTTATATTTTTAAGTTCATTTTAGTCGCTTGAATTATATTGATTTTTCACACCTGAAGGAAACAATCCAATTTCACAGATATTTTTATTTGCAGGAAATTACCGAAGTGGCTATTGCACACGTTAATGCTGCAGTAGTAGAACTCAGGAGGTTGTTCTTGGTCGAAGATTTGGTAGATTCCATCAAGTTTGGAGTTTTGTTGTGGACTCTTACATACGTAGGTGCATGGTTCAATGGAATGACTCTCATTATTCTTGGTAAGTAAAAACATGTAATAAGAGTATAAAAAGCCATACTTTACGGACACAATAAAATAAGTAATTACATTTATTTTTTTTAGCTTGGGTTGCCCTGTTTACACTTCCAAAGGTCTATGAAGCAAACAAGACTCAAGTCGATGCCAATTTGGAAATTGTAAGGACAAAATTGGCCGAAATTACATCAAAGTAAGTTTTTTTATTTATTCAAAATATGTTAAAGTCAAACTATTTTTTGCAATTCCATCAAACATGGCATACTTAACAATTGCGTCTCTGATGGAATTGACAGGTTTTCTGGGTTTTCCCTTAACTGTAAAGTAGGCGCCCCAACAATCATCAGTTGTTCCCGGAACGTTGTGCCAAATAATAATAATACCCATCCCTCCCCCCCCCCCACATAAGCTTTGCTTCTTGGGTGAATTGTCTTATGTCGAGTACTCAAAATCCGAAAATACGAGGTTTGTACAAAGAAAATGTGAATTTTTCAATTTTGCGGGCTACGTACATTCGATTCTGGATTTTATTTTTTATTATGTTGTCATACATGTTCTCAACATATATTGACGTGATCAGCCATTTGCATTTTTAGTTTGTTTTTGACGGACGTGTTTTGGTTCGCCTGGTTAGCAATTTTGGAACAAACTTCGCTGCCACACGTTTCATGCCCAATACATCCGAAAAAATTGTATGTCATGAGCTAATAGTTATTGGATGATTCTCCATTACAATTTTCTTCACTGCTTCAAGGTTTTCATCAGTTGTTGACGTGCTAGGACGTCCAAGGCGGGTATCATCATTAACATTTTCTCGGCCTTATGTAGACTCGCCAAATCCCACTGTCAACATTTCAAGTGCGTTGGCGTATTTAATTTTATTTTTCATACTAAATTTAATACAGATTCTTTGATCCTTTTTTTTTCGATAACGAAAAATCACCAAGCACTCCAAAACACGTCTAATCTTTATATCTGTCAAAAACAAACTAAAAATGCAAAATGGCCAATCACGTCAACATATGTTGGTAACATGTATGCCCGCTCGAAATTGAAAGTCACTTTTTTGTATTGTAAATGTCTGGAAAATTCTAAAATCAATGCCAAAATCGTTTTTACGTGCCAAAATACAGAGGGAATTCTGAATTTGAAAAATAAATTTTTCGATGAAAATCCCACAATAAAAACCGTTCGAAATTAAAAATCCACACAATGGGGTAATCTTGGAAGGAAAATTATTAATAATATCGAAATTTCCGGAAAAAAAAAATGCAAAACGGAGTGAAAAATTGTGAAAAGAAAAATTATATTTTTTAAAAGGGATACCCTGTATATTTTTACCTTTTTATAATCCTCTCAGCGAGCTGATTTCAACGATGTCTAATCTGGATAATAAAGAGCCTCCTGAAAAATCACTTTTTGAGTCAAAAATCAGATGAGATTTTCCAATTTCTAAAAATGTGATTTTTCAGGTGGCTGTAGATCCTTTATTATCCACATTAGACTTCAAGTATGATACATCGTTGAAATCAGCTCGTCGAGAGGATTATAAAAATGTCAAAATATACAGGGTATCCCATTTAAAAAAAATATTGTTTTTTGTATCCCCTGAAATCTGCACGCTACTGTACATTTAATAGCATTTTAACAAAAAACAGTTATAACCACTCAACTTTTATTTGAAACTTTTTTTCTATAGGCAATAATAACGATAATAAGGGTTGGGTAATTTATAATGAATAACCCTGTACAGGGTGTCCCAAATTGGTGCGTTTGCGGGGTATCTCGTAAACTAGAAGAGATAGAAGAAAAGCAGTTAAGATGTTATGACTTCTTTTTTTGTTAAAGTAACGATAGCCTAATTAAATCTTTAGTAACTCCCTGCAGTTGGAAGATACAGGGCGATTATTGAAAACTGTCGAAGACTACAAGGTACTATAACTTCTTAATTAAGAAAAATATAAAAAACCTTATAAAAACTTTTGATAGATATAATATTAAAGAGTTCAGTGGCGCGCAGATTATTTTTTTTAGGGGGCTCACTAAGGAAATATAATGCAAACTTATGTTTTTTTAAATGGGACACCCTGTATATTTTGACGTTTTTCGTTTTCTTTTTTAATTCTCATTCACCTGATATGACATACTATATATCTATTTTCAATGATTGGAGCTACAGTGCAAATAAACCATTTATGGATGTTATCAGGTGAAACACCCTTAAAAAATTGAACACTCAGTAACGAAATTTAACATTTTATTATAAGGATACTGATGTGTGACAATTTTATTTATCAAAATTATAATTAATAAAAAATAAAACCGGATTAAAAAAATAAAAACAATAAACTTATGAATCAACAAGAAACGTTGTAACAACTAATCTACCTATAACTAATTTTATTAGAATGTAAAAATTACATTAAATGTTCAAAATGCTCTCCGTTTTCATCGATTAAAAACTTTTTCGTTTAAATAATCTCCAACCAATTCAGCATTACCAAAAATAAAATCATAAAATAATATTTACAAGACTAACTTCGAGAGTAGGGAAGATTTATTACAAAATATTTAGAAAAATAAAGCCAGTGCACATACTCAATTGTGTAAGATCAGTAAGAAAAAGGTGTCAATTATTACTACAACAAAATGGAGGACATTTTGAACATTTAATGTAATTTTCACATTCTAATAAGATTAATTCTTACAATGTTTCTTGTTGTTTCATAAGTTTATTGTTTTTATTTTTTTAATCTGGTTTTATTTTTTATTAATTATAATTTTGATAAATAAAATTGTCACACATCAGTATCCTTATAATAAAATGTTAAATTTCTTTACTGAGTGTTCAATTTTTTAAGGGTGTTTCACCTGATAACATCCATAAATGGTTTATTTGCACTGTAGCTCCAACCATTGAAAATAGATATATAGTATGTCATATCAGGTGAATGAGAATTAAAAAAGAAAACGAAAAACGTCAAAATATACAGGGTGCCCCATTTAAAAAACATAAGTTTGCATTATATTTCCTTAGTGAGCCCCCTAAAAAAAATAATCTGTGCGCCACTGAACTCTTTAATATTATATCTATCAAAAGTTTTTATAACGTTTTTTTATATTTTTCTTAATTAAGAAGTTATAGTACCTTGTAGTTTTCAATAATCGCCCTGTATCTTCCAACTGCAGGGAGTTACTAAAGATTTAATTAGGCTATCGTTACTTTAACAAAAAAAGAAGTCATAACATCTTAACTGCTTTTCTTCTATCTCTTCTAGTTTACGAGATACCCTGCAAAACGCACCAATTTGGGACACCCTGTACATAAATCATAAAATCAATCATTTTTTTTGGGAAAAAGTATGTAGTAAATTGTAAACTTCAGCGTAGATATATTTAAGAAACACTCTTTTAAAATTTGTTAGCCTTTATACTTGGGAAATCTATATTAATATGAATTTCGGTATTTAATATGTTATTCTTTGAAATTATGAAGAAGGGAGGGTTCCTTTAAGTTTAAATTGTAACTGTCACTGAGAGCTTAGGTGCACCTGAACTGCGGACAAGGTAATCTGAACTTTGCCACCACCAACACATAGTTTGCAACCCCCAGTACAATTGGTTGTCAAGTTGTCAAAACTCACTTCTAAGCTTCATTTTTCAGTTTCTAATTTTGGTTTTGGTTTTTTAGGATAAAAGCGGCAATACCAATGGGCAAGAAAGCAGAAGAAAAGAAGGAGCAATAGATATCTATTTACAATATCTAATAAACCTAAGTTAAAAAAGATCAGACTCTATATGTACTATACATTTATATTTATTGTTGTTTCTTTATTCCATTCTAAACGTTCGTATGTAATTTTTCTGAATATAATTAGTGTACATATATAAGATGTTATTTTAATCTTTTTTTATTTTGTTTTCAAAGTTTGTTTTTTGTAATACATGGTAATTCAATTTTGAAAAAATTGTTTTCAGTTAACCCGAAATGTATTACAAAAGATGATTTATTATTAAAAAAGAAATACTAAAAATAGATATTTTGCTTTATTTTTTTTGTGAGATTTTTTTTATGTAGGTATACCTTAATGACTAAAACGGCATGCATTCAAGTCGATTTTGCTCAATAATAATTTGAAAAAATTTTGTTCACAATTCTAAAATCTTTGTGTACACAAAATTATTTTTAAATTTATTATTTACTTCAAATGAGCAAGTCTTGACAACTAACGTGTAACTATTATTGGGTTCTTTTGTTTTTCTTCGATCTACGAGTGACGGCAGCGTCATATGTCAACAACTGTCAAAGTTTGACATACACATACTGTTGAGTCTTAACATTCCTATAATTCATATTTAAAACTCTTTCAATAAATGATTAAACTATATAAAAGATATTATTTGGTGTCTGGGTAGTAGTTACTGAAACTTGACAGGTATATCGAGTTGCTAACTGCAAAAACTAATTGGACATTATTGTGTAAGTGGTTGTTTCCTTTCTGTATAAATATGAATTATTTTGTGCAATAAAAAATACAGTGGGTGTTGAAAAACAAGAGAATCCAAAGAACTTTTTTAAGCCTTATCGTTAAAATATTCCCTTTTATATGATAATTTATGTTTAAAGTGTTTGCATTACATTATCAGTCGCGAATCCTTTCAACATTAAGCTGACAAAAAATAAAAAAAAATCTATAGAACACTCATTTAAGGTTAAGTAAAACTTAAGTTAACTTAATGTTTAAGGGGAGTGACAAATGTGTCGTCCCTGTATGTGATGCTGTAGTCAAGTGAGCACGCAAATTTATTATATCAAAGTTGAATTTTTGTTAATGTTTCATAGTGATTATTTGACAAATATTCTTATTGACATGTTTTCGAAACACCAATATAAAGTATAATGCTATAAGTGAAAATAATTTTTATTATTAAAAATTTAAGATTTCGGCAATATACTACAATAGTCTGAGGTAAAACGACGCAAAATTCATTTGTTCCGTCTCAAAACTAAAAATTCGTTACAACTTCAAGCAAAGAATGAAGAAAAATACGTTTTGACAGCCGTTGTCATGTCAAAATGTAAACGTCACGTTGACATAGCAACAAAATTTTGACATTTGAATAATAGGAAATGTCATGTATCAGAAAGTAAACGTTACGCTCAAGTGTCAAACTAAAACTTGTTACATTATAAATTTAAGACTAAATAAAATATCCCGTAACAATGACAAATAAATAATGGATCTGCAAAGTTAATTTGATGAATCTCCTCAGTCTACCTTGGGTGCGTTGTAGTTGGGTTCTGACGGAATTCTAATGACAAAAAACTCAGACTATTGAAATATATTTACTCAGTTTTCTTCTTTTTTAGTGCAGTTGTAATTTTACTTCTGAACTGAAAATATTGTTTATTAAATATGTGAAAAAATATTTAACAGCTGGCCAATATATTTATCAAGAGCGATATGTATTTATACTTCAGAAAGTATGGTGTCAATACCATATTGTGAATTTTTGCGAGGTTTAAAATGTCTTTATTTTTTAAAGATGTTTAGCGTTCTTAGTCCGCTCCTATTTATAATTTAAGATATGGAAATAGGCGCATCATAAGTAATTTTTGGATAGCCATAGATTTGGGCGACATTTTAACCTCTGGAAACATACAAATTTATAGTACATAAAGACTCCCGAATGATGAAACTATGACAAGTAATTGTTCAGTTCAAAATATTTAATTTGAAATAATTCTGTTGTTTTTGGAAAAGTTAAAAACATCATTTTTAATGGAAGGATGGCTGACATCTGACAAGTTGTTGAAAAAATTAAACATCAATTTTAATGGAATGATGAAACTATTTAAACTTTTGATTAGTCGCTGATATTTGACAGATGACAAGTAATTGTTTAGTTCAAATTATTTAATTTGAAATAATTCTGCAGTTTTTGAAAAAGTTCAAAACATCATTTCTAATGGAATAATGAAACCATATAAACTTTTGATTACTGGCTGATATTTGACAGGTGACAAGTTGCTTTTGAAAAAATTAAACAATTTTGTTGATCTATATTTATACTTCAAAAGTATTCGACTAGCCAATTCATCAATTTCGGAGGTTATTATTGAAATTACATATGTGTGTCTAGTCCTATCGTGGAGAAAAATTTAAATGTATGTCAAAGAGAAAAAACCGAGAAATTTTATTTAGACTGTTGCATACTTTTATATAGCTTTGTATTTGCTTTTGAGATTATCATTAAAATTGTTTATATCTGCTTATGGATGAGTTTTATTTATTTGCATGAAAATGAGTGGACGGCATTAGAATACCAATGGTACAAAAATGCAGTTGAACTGGTGTGACATAGAAACATTTTTTTATATTGTTTCATACAGGGTGTTTCATAGTTAAACCGACATACGTTAACTGTAAATAGAGAGTACTTAGGTGACTCCAAATAACCTTGGTTATTGGGTCTTACGCCTTTAATAACCGAGATACGGGGTGTTTTATCCATTTCGGCCAATATTCTGATAAGCCGTAACTTTAGAACCACCCTCTAGATTTCTCTCATACTTGGTACAGTTATAGTGTGTTAATAGCCCAATCCTATAGTGTAAGAACTACAATTAAAATCCAGTTTCAAATTAAGAATTTGTAAAATTTGAAAATCCCCAAAACAACACCCTGTATATCAGATTTTTTAAAATTGGGATGGATATTTGAAAACAAGAAAAAAAAATGAGTTAAAGTGAAAATTTTTTTTAAGTGCATATCCCATTCTACTA
This sequence comes from Crepidodera aurea, assembly GCA_949320105.2. Taxonomy (NCBI): domain Eukaryota; kingdom Metazoa; phylum Arthropoda; class Insecta; order Coleoptera; family Chrysomelidae; genus Crepidodera; species Crepidodera aurea. The sequence goes on along the minus strand of OX439473.1, from coordinate 59,488,074 downwards.
CTGGAGCTTTAACGTCAAATGCATTTTTTTCATTTTCACAAGCAGTAACTTTCGAAATACCTGGTAGATTTTTTTCATATTTGGTACAGGTATCATTTTTTAGTAGCCCAATCGTATTATGTAAGGCCTACACTACAGTTAAAATCCAGATACGGATTAAGAAAAATTTGTAAAATTTGCAAATCCCCAAAGCAACACGCTGTACATCAGAGTTTTTTAAATTGGATCAGACTTTGGAAACACCATGTAGATTTCTTTCATATTTGGTACAGGTAGATTAATCCGAAAAATTAAATCTGTATTTTTTTTGTAGAACGTTTTTGTGCAGTATAACATCTTTTTTTAAATAGGTATCCGATTACATTTAAAAACATCTAATACGAGATGCTATTTTAGAGATTACCAACTTTTACAAATTTTTCGTAATCCGGACCTGTACCAAATATGAAAGAAATCTACTGGGTGTTTCCAAAGTTATGGCTTATGAAAATGGCAATAAGTATTGCATTAAATGAATTTTAACTTTAAAATTTTAGTAATATATATATTTATAAAAATATGTCAGTATATCTCACTTTTTTCCATTTGTTTCGAATGTTTGATCCAATTTAAAAAAAATCTGATGTACAGCGTGTTGCTTTGGGGATTTTCAAATTTTACAAATTCTTCTTAATTTGAAACTGGATTTTAATTGTAGTTCTTACACTATAGGATTGGGCCATTAACACACTATACCTGTACCAAGTATGAGAGAAATCTAGAGGGTGGTTCTAAAGTTACGGCTTATCAAAATATTGGCCAAAATGGATGAAACACCCCGTATCTCGGTTATTAAAGACGTTAGACCCAGTAACCAAGGTTCTTTGGAATTAGCTAAGTACCCTCTATTTACAGTTAAGGTATGTCTGTTTAACTACGAAACACCCTGTATAATTAATTATTAAGGACAAATTAAAAAAAATATATAATAATTATCCTATTCACAAATGAGTAAGAAATGACTTGGAACCGACTATTATATTATACCTATTCAATCACAAATTCATTTTAGTTTGTTTAGGAAAATAAATAAGATCATTAATAAGAAAACAAGTTAATAATTTCATTTACTCGATTAGACATTTCAAGACCGGTTTCTGCCTTTCAGCTTCGTCAGTTGTGCATTCGAACACCATTAACAGCTCTGTTGTCCAGACTTGCGAATTGTAACTGACGTAGGTAAGTTACTGTTTAATTTAATGAGGCCATTTTACGATTTCTCGGTGTTAATTGTTTATTAACAATCGGAAGCTTTTACATATATGTACAAAATATAGTTATAAGTTTATTTGATGACACTACTTGACATGAGAGATCCATCGATCCAGTAGAGAATGTATTTTCTTTCAGTTGGCCATTTCCTCTTGGGACAAACCGAATTTTCTACCTGGGTAAGTCATGATGCTGGATCATTTGGATGGGATTGAAATTTGTTATATTGTTTCACATGTCTTTTTCTACATTCTTCTTTGAATGATAATAAAGTGTGTACGTAGAGTGAAGTTGGTGGTACAGGGATCATGTCATATTTCTAAGTGTCTTGAATTGAAAACGTTTGATAATGTTTACATTGGACTTACTGGAGCATCCACATTTTCTTTAAACATTCTGTAACGCGTTTCAGCTGTATTCATAACATATCTAAGTACTTTCACGTCTTCTCATTTCTGGAAAAGTTATTACGTTTTTTATTACAAAACTTACAATAAAGGAAAAAAATCGTGTAAGCAATTTCAACATTCAATCGAGACTGATGCAAGATGCGATAAAGAATTGGAGCGTAACTACATAATGGCCCAAACTTTTGTGAACCTTAAAAATTTCAGATTTTGTTATTATGTGATCATTTTTTTAAATATAATATTTGACATTGAATTTTATATAAAGCTATCTCTTTCCTAGGAAAAAATTGCATTCTTTCGGACCCTGATGATAAAAGTATCCCTGATAACCGGACACGATAAGTTTTAAAAATACATATAAACCGCAGTAATAATAAAGAATAAAATCATTGAAACCAATTGAGCCAAGTGGGCGAGATAAAATGTCCACACAGGAAATATTTATCATATTAAACTTCATTTAGATGTTTTTGGTCTTCGCTTAACACTTAGTTCGATTGTGCCTTTGCAAAAATGAACTGTGTCAATATTATTCACCTTTTGTTTTATGTTGTATTTTTGTTATGTTCTCATGTTCAGTCTGGATTTACTGCAACAAGTAAGGAAAAATGATTCGCATAATAATAGTGGCGTTTTTTATATTTTTACTACACAAAAATTGCCCTTAGGCTTGGATGTATAACACAAGTTTGAGGGAATGGAAGTGGGGTCACATCGATTAGTAGCTTCAGTAGCTGCATTATTAGCCCTGTTACTTTATAGAGTTTGTAGCAGTACTGATGAACAACTGTTGCACTAAATATTTTTTTAATGTAAATCATCTAATGTTTTTAAAAATGAGTATGTGCGTGCTGAAACTGAAAGATTCATTTCAACTATTCAAAACAAATATTAAACACGTTTGTTGTAAATGCTTCAATCATCCGAAAAATATCTTTGGAATATAATTCAATTTAAATTTTAAAAAATATGTAATTTTAAATTTTCTTTGGTGTTAAAAGTTTATGTATTTATGTTTTATTTGTGACATCGTGACATCAGTTAGTATATTTTTTGAAAACTTTATTTAATTTTAAGATAGACTCTCATCATTTACAAAAATATTGTCACTGAAGATGGTCTTGCGGTTTAGTAAGAATATATTGGGTTGGGTTGTTTGTTTGAAGGAAAAAATTATGTGTAATGGACTTTAAACAAAAATTGACAGTTTGTTTTTGATTGACATTGTAATATATAAAAAAAAGGTCAGAATATTTTTAAAAATAAATAAAACTAAAGTTAAAATTTTACATTTATTTAAATAAATAATAAATGGCGCCCAACGAAAGGCTCTTCTAGAATAAGGAATAAGGAAGTTAAAATTGAATAGTGGTTTAAAATTTAAAAGAAATAACATGGATTTGAGAGATGGTAAAAGAATAGGATTAACAAGACAGCGAGAACTACAAATAGGACAAAGAGGTGAAGAAGCAAGTGACAAGGAACAAGATATAGACTATACAATAATAGAAGAACGAGAACAAGAAAAATTAAATCACGATCAAATGGATGTTTTAATAAAGATGATGACTGATATATGGGAAAGCAAATAAATAAAAATACAGAAGATTTGGGAAGAAAGATGGAACACAAATTGGGAAATATGATGAAAGAAGAAATAAAAGGTATAGAAAATGGAATAGAAGAAATAACACAAGACATAAAAATGTATACAGATAAAAAAATAGAAGAAACAAGGAAAGATATTAGAAGAGAAATGATTGAAAGAATAACAGAGAGGTAGAAGAGTTACAAGAGCAGAGAATTAAGAAATTAGTAGAAACGGAGTGTAATGAAGAAATATGTCAAATAAAAGAGGATGGAATGAAGAATAAGGAAAACAGGACAGAAGAAATTAATGAAATTTCATAAATAAAATTACCTCAGATTGAAGATAAAATTGAAGAAATAAAACAACAGGAAAAGAAAAGAGAAATGATTTTGAAAGAAATAGAAAAGAATAAAAGTATAGAGACCAGAGTAATTATGGCATGTCAGAGTGGACAAGTCCAACATAAATTTGATGGGAATTTAAAAAAATTGCACCCCAAAATTTTTATCAAGATGTTGAGAAATAAAATTAAAAGAAACTATTACAGATGAAAGATTAAATTAAAAAGATATTTTGTGTAGGGATCATAGGAACTGGGATTCAAAATTAAGTATTATTGAGGAGTTTACGAATAGTATTCCTAGTACAGTTACAGAAAATCCAGTTTAATAAAAAAAATTACCCAAAAAGACCTTGAAAGTTTGAAAATGAAGAAAATTATGAAGTATTAATAGACACATTAAACAGAAAGGATAAAAAGAAATCATGAAAGAAATATAAAGAGACAAGAAAAGAAGAATAATAAAAAAAAATATTGAATTTAAAAAAGGGAGATTTGGTTATTGTTATGTTTCATTTATTTATCAACAAATGATAATAAATAAATGATTTTTTCAGGGGATATTATATGGTTTGGGTTGTTTTAAAAAAAAATTGACAGTTTGTTTTTGATTAACATTGTAATATAAAAAAAGGTCAGAATATTTTTGAAAATAAATAAGTTAAACTTTTACATTTATTTAAATACATAATAAATGGCGCCCAACGTGGGGCTCTTCTAGAATAAGGAATAAGGAGGCTCTATAAAGTTAAAATTGAATAGTGGTTTAAAATTTAAAAGAAATAACATAGATTTGAGAAATGGTAAAAGAATAGGATTAATAAGACAGCAAGAAGTACAAATAGGACAAAGAGGTGAAGAAGCAAGTGACAAGGAACAAGATATAGACTATACAATAATAGAAGAACGAGAACAAGAAAAATTAAATCACGATCAAATGGATGTTTTAATAAAGATGATGACTGATATATGGGAAAGCAAATAAATAAAAATACAGAAGATTTGGGAAGAAAGATGGAACACAAATTGGGAAATATGATGAAAGAAGAAATAAAAGGTATAGAAAATGGAATAGAAGAAATAACACAAGACATAAAAATGTATACAGATAAAAAAATAGAAGAAACAAGGAAAGATATTAGAAGAGAAATGATTGAAAGAATAACAGAGAGGTAGAAGAGTTACAAGAGCAGAGAATTAAGAAATTAGTAGAAACGGAGTGTAATGAAGAAATATGTCAAATAAAAGAGGATGGAATGAAGAATAAGGAAAACAGGACAGAAGAAATTAATGAAATTTCATAAATAAAATTACCTCAGATTGAAGATAAAATTGAAGAAATAAAACAACAGGAAAAGAAAAGAGAAATGATTTTGAAAGAAATAGAAAAGAATAAAAGTATAGAGACCAGAGTAATTATGGCATGTCAGAGTGGACAAGTCCAACATAAATTTGATGGGAATTTAAAAAAATTGCACCCCAAAATTTTTATCAAGATGTTGAGAAATAAAATTAAAAGAAACTATTACAGATGAAAGATTAAATTAAAAAGATATTTTGTGTAGGGATCATAGGAACTGGGATTCAAAATTAAGTATTATTGAGGAGTTTACGAATAGTATTCCTAGTACAGTTACAGAAAATCCAGTTTAATAAAAAAAATTACCCAAAAAGACCTTGAAAGTTTGAAAATGAAGAAAATTATGAAGTATTAATAGACACATTAAACAGAAAGGATAAAAAGAAATCATGAAAGAAATATAAAGAGACAAGAAAAGAAGAATAATAAAAAAAAATATTGAATTTAAAAAAGGGAGATTTGGTTATTGTTATGTTTCATTTATTTATCAACAAATGATAATAAATAAATGATTTTTTCAGGGGATATTATATGGTTTGGGTTGTTTTAAAAAAAAATTGACAGTTTGTTTTTGATTAACATTGTAATATAAAAAAAGGTCAGAATATTTTTGAAAATAAATAAGTTAAACTTTTACATTTATTTAAATACATAATAAATGGCGCCCAACGTGGGGCTCTTCTAGAATAAGGAATAAGGAGGCTCTATAAAGTTAAAATTGAATAGTGGTTTAAAATTTAAAAGAAATAACATAGATTTGAGAAATGGTAAAAGAATAGGATTAATAAGACAGCAAGAAGTACAAATAGGACAAAGAGGTGAAGAAGCAAGTGACAAGGAACAAGATATAGACAATACAATAACAGAAAAACCTGAAAAAGAACGAGAACAAGAAAAATTAAATCACGACCAAATGGATGTTTTGAAAATTTTATTCAAGTTGTATGAAGTGAACAAAATATTAGTTTTTTATAAAAATTTCACGGGTGTATTAGCTAATAATTCATTGGTTTAATTCCTGAATCTTGGTTTTAGTACTTAGTTAAAATATCATTAAAAATATCAACGAGTTTTCAAATTATAAGCAATTTTGTTTTTCTTTTCAAGAGTTAGTTTCACAAAAGTTAAATCCGTAAGTTTCAGCCTTACCTTTAAAATGAGGTATCACTTGGAAATGGGTGAAGAGGGAATACATATGAGTAGGATTTAGATTTAAACACAAATCAACTTGTTCGGGATTTTTGTCTAAACTTAGAGATTTGAAATGTATGGCATAATTGTAACTATATGGCTTCTAATGACCTTCTTGGGGCGAAAAGTTTAGGTGTTTTTGACCTCACTTCCATTTCGAAAATTTTGCTACACCAACATATGGTAATAACACTTGCCATATTTTTGTTTAGTTATGGGGCCGCAGCCGCTTTGGAACGCTACATACACCGATAAACTTCGCCATGATCTACTACTGAACTACGACAAATTTGCAAGACCAGCTCAACATTATAATAAGACCACAGTCCAATTAGGATTAGATATAAGACACATCGAATTTAACGAATTTAAATCCATGTTAACTGCGTTTTCCTGGCTTCGACTGGTAAATAAATAATATTAAATTCAACGTTCTTGTTTTCGCTACATGTCTGATTCTGTTATTAGAGTGTTCATTGTTTACTATTGAAGCTTTTCGTAAAAGTTAAATGTGATTTTGGATAGGACGCGTTCTTCTGCAACTTGATTTAGAGATACCAATCGAGCTGTCTAGTTTCTATTTGATTTTAAGTTTAACTCTTTGTTTTAAACATTATTAAATCATAGTTCTCGCAATTAATACGGGGATATTTAGAAGTCAGGTCATGTTTAAGGCCATATTTCCAATAAGCTAAAGTACAGATACCATAAAACAATCCTTAATAATTTAATTCGATTTGATTTGGAAATAATTCTTAAAATTGATATAAAATAATTCTATTCTAAAAAAAAAATTTCTTCCCCAAATGGTACTTTTCCAGCTTTAATCCATAAAATCATCAACTATTTCTTATTCTCCTAATTTGTGGATCCCAACCTTATCGAAAAACGAGAGGACAGGTCCGTATTTGTGACAAATTATTATTATCAATGACTAACTTTCAAACATCCTGTATGCGTAAACAAATTATCATAACATTTGTTCATTGCGCTACATTTAAAAACAAAATTATGAAAATGAGGAAAAATGCCCATACCGAAAAAAGCATAACTTTATTTTAAACAAAAATAACGTTGCACCAAATGTATATTTTAAAGGTTAAACATAACAGACAATCAAAAAAATAGAAATTTCTTTATCCGCATCTAATTATTTTTTTAGCTAGATGAGCATGATCATTTCTCGACTCTTCTGATACATTCTTGATAATAATAATAAAATAAAGCAGTCTGTACGTATTGTTTAATTAAGTAAATAATACACTATAGGTTTGATATCCCAAATTGGCCCCATTTTAATCCAATCGATTACCATGTTTGGGGTTATTTTAACTCAAAAGTTTATTCAACTGAAGTAAACACTAGAGAGGACCTTCTACGGAGAGTTGAGGAAGCATGCGACGAACTGATAAATGACCAATATACTTCAATAGCAAATGTATTGAGCAAAATGGAGGCCAATTCAAAATTGGGAAAATTAATAAATCACCCTGTATATCTTGGTTATAAAGAACGATAGACCCATAAAATATAGGTTATTTAGAAGCACCTCAGTGTCCCCCATCTACCCTTACTGTATGCGCATTTCCCAATGAAACACCCTGTATAAATTGCGAGAGCAATATTTCTTTAACTTTTGGCAAACGAAAAAAAATTTAACTATCCATAATATCGAATTATTTTGAAAGCCCAGTATTTAAAATTTAACTCAAGCTTTTAAATGCAGGTTTGGGATGACGAGAAACTTAAATGGAACACCTCAGATTATGGAAACATTAACGTTCTACATATTGCAGAACATGAAATTTGGCAGCCAGATATCTATTTATACAACAGGTAAAATTGTCAACCAATAATTTTTTTTAATAGTACATTTTCAAAATGTTACATTTAAGACTTTTTGGTAGAGTGGGTGTCTCAGCGGTAGAGCATTGGACTTTTATGACCCAAGGGTTGGAAACTCACCGACGAAAAAAATCATTTTCTATTATATTTCATATTCGTTATTGGGTTCTAATTAACAGTGCCGTTCCTAAAGTGGTGCTGGGAAACAGTAACAAAGCCTATACACAGATGATTTTATTTTTTAGTGCAGTAAGTAGTCCACTCAACCAGTACGTAAATACACATATTTTAGTCTATCCCAATGGACAAGTTCTGTGGGTGCCCCCGGTGCAGCTAACGGTGCTTTGCACGGTACATTTAAGATATTGGCCATTTGATACACAGGAGTGTAACTTGGTTTTTGGTTCGTGGACTTATGACGGGGAACAAATCGATCTTGCCCATTATAATAATCAGACGATGGTTAATGTAAGTACCCTACTTTTAAAATTTATAGTTTATTTTTATGTATGAGAGAGTATTAAGATTCCGTCACATGCACAATCTTCGGAGATCTATCCGGGGTCGCTGTGAGAAGGGATCTCAAACGATACCCACTTCGCCAAATTTTGTAGTCCGTATATGGAAAGTGGTTTTATTATCAGAGAATCACTTACACTTACAATTTTGACTAACATTTTGAAATAATTTATTAACTACATATTTTTTGTAGACAATGCCGAAATGCGTCGTAGGATGCAATTTCCTAACGAATGTAAAAATTATATGATAGAGTATTTGTTTTCTTTTAGCTAGAGATGGCAGTATCTAACGCAGAATGGGACATAGTCAAAGCAGAACAAGTAAGAAATGTAAAAAAATATGATTGTTGCGAAGAACCCTATCCAGATATAACAGTAAAATTGGTTTTGAACAGAGTACCAAATGCTTACAAAGTCGTAGTAATTACACCTGCTTTTGGTTAGTACATTTTTTTATATTAATTTTCAAATAGGATCCAACGAAGTTTTCAACAAAAATAATGTTTTAAATAAATAACTGGAAATTTTTTAGGACTTTTTAGTTTTCATTTTCACATTTCTGAAGCTTTACAAGTACTTGATTTAAAGATTTATCATTTATCCATTAATTAAAAAGTATTTCACGAAACTACTAATCTTTCTGTGAATTTTAAGAGTAAACAAATTTTTTAAATTTTTTTATTATTTTTAGTTATTATAATACTGATATTACTAACGTTCTGGCTGCCTCCACAAGCTAGTGAAAAAATAACTATAAATGGCTTTACAGCATTAATAATTTGTTGTTTCATGTTATATTTTTCACAAAAACTTCCACTGATGGGAAAGGAAATTCCACTAATTGGTAAGTTTAGTTTGGGATAAGTTTCACTTTTTTTGGGTTCCTTTTCTTTCCCAAATTTCTCAAAATATTTATTTCAAAGAAATAGTAAGGAATTTACTTATTATACAGAGTGTTTTGTACATGTTGGTCATTTCTTCATTGCCTCCTGTGCTTTTAACAATGCACTTTGTATAATTTTATAATATTTGGCATCTCAGCTATAAGGGACTGTAGACCCATAAGATATGGGTTATTTGGAATCACCTCAGTGACTCCTATCCACTGTTAAAATATTGCACTCTCCCAATGAAACACCCTGTATAGTATTACCAAAGATTTTATTTATTAATAATAGGCAATAAACATACAATTTTGATGGTAATTTTAAGGCCTATTTAATTTACAGATTGTCCCATTAGTGTTCCAGCTAAAAGAATTGAAATTTTGTTAAATAACTAATTCCATCGAACTTAATGAAGAATAAATATTGTATAATCCCAATATTTAGGGATCAAATCGTATAGCCCTTAATGATCAAAAATAAAAATTAAAGAAAGCCAAATTGACACTTGACAATTGTACCCCATTTGGCCCGTAGATTCCAAATATGCAAAAACATACAGGATGTCCCATTTATAAAAATTGAAATTTGGTGTACTTTTCGATTAAAGCGCAAGTCGGACATTTGAATTTTCTTATGACATAATAGGAAGTTTTGTGTAACATTTCTACTCTACACTTAAATGTGAAAAAATCGAATTGGCCATTCAAAAGCTGTAACAGTATTCCTACCAGTTCGGTCACCCGGTTTAGTGATTTATCATTTAGTGTTTTTTTTTAATTTTTTAGTATTGTTTTATACCAGTTGCCTCTACATAGTAACTTTCTCAATGATCGGATCTGTGGTCGTAATTACGATGTCCAGAACAAAACAATGCAGTACTTTACCATGGATAATTAAGCAACCACTTACAGGAAAATTTGGAAAGTTGATGGGATTAGAATCATACATTTACCAGGTATTTAAATACAAGATTTTGTTATAGTTTTCTACGCCCAATAAAGTAACTAAGCGCCTAGTTTCAGCGACATCACATTTTATGAGAGGTCAAAGTCTTTGACAACTGGTAGAGATAAAGTCTGTATAATTAGGATTCTCATATTTTTTCCTTAAAACTTGTTTTAGAGTGGAAATACGAGTCACAGAGTAACCGCTGAAGAGATGCGAGATCATCAAGTAACCGATTTCGAAGACGGAAGCAGCAGTGAAGATCATCACATTATCAAATCACAAGTGTCTGCCAGCAAACCTTCGCTCCAAAGGGACTGGATATTGCTGGCTGCTGCTATAGATCGGTTATCGTTTTGTTTTTACTGTTTCCTTTTTGTTATTTTATCTATAGCATATTCTTTGTAATTCGAAGTAAATAAATAAGATTTTAAATTTTCTTCTTTTTACATTATTTTTTGCATCTACAAGCTATTGTACTGGGCGTTTAATTAAGGGTGATAACCGGTTGTATCTGAGAAACCGTCATTTGTGACGAATAGAGAAGAATCTTTATTTCTCTAAAAAATTCCTTATTAAAGTTAATGGAAAATTTAAAAATATGTTATTATTTAATTAAAATGCTACTGGTCACACTTCAACAATTTATATATGATAGTGAAACCTGTCTTTGAAAAAGAGCTCTTAACAAATAATCTGAAGCGTTTGATTCTATAGTTTAGATTCAACTGTCAGACAACCAGTGAATTGTGTTTAACACCTTTAATCACATATTTTGGGAGTCGCGAAAAAACGTCGAGCACAAATAGGCGCCCAACAAAAGGCCGCCGACGAAAAAAAGGCGCGGAGGAAAATAACACGTATTTGTTAACATTAAAATCAAAACAAAAACAATTTTGTTTAAAAAAACTACAAGACTTTGTAAACACGTCAGCAGAAAAAAGAATCTACAAAATACATAAAATGCATATCACACAATGTAAAATATTTTTTTTAAATAACATTAAATTTTTAAATACCTATGTTAAACTTACAAGAAGATATTTCTGTTCTGCACCAAGGCGTAAAATTCGCCTATACTGTACAAGATGAGGATTATTTATTAATATTGATTTTAGACTATTTTTAAATGTAGCAATATTTTGATTTCTAAATACTTTAAGGAGTGAATTAAAAAGTTTTATTTCAAAATTTTCTGTTTTTTTGATTCTAATTAAAGGTAAGACTAGATTAGTTCTGTTTCTTGTATTGTGTGAATGAATATCACCAGCTTTAATGTAAGAATTTAAATTTTGTTTCACGTCTAGTAGGTTTATATAAATTATTAAGGCATATAGAGTTAATATTTTTAAAGATACAAATATTGGTCATCACGAATCATCATGTTGAGCATTTACAATGCTCCTTACAGCTGATTTTTGGATTATAAAAACTTTATTTAAATGGATGTCGGCAGCTGTACCCCAAACTTTCAAACCGTATCGTATGGTTGATTCAAATAATGAATAATACGTAGTAATGGCTGCGGGTTGGTTTACAACTTGCCTTACTTTCCTTATAGCGTATGTTAGAGTTAAGTCTTTTGCATAGCTGAATTATGTAAGTGTGTTATCTATGGATACACCTAGAAATTTTATATTTTTCTCAAATGTGGTATTTGCAAGAGAATTTCTTGTTTCAAAGACAAGTGTTTGAGTCTTATCCTCATTTAAACACAGCTGGTTGGCAATAAAATAGTTTCCTGAAGGATCAGGTCTATGCATTCACCTCTTTCTATGCTGATACCAAATGAGGCGTCATCAGAATACATGAAAGATTTGACCTTTTTGTGTCGAAAAACTGAAGGTAAATCGTTTATGTATAAAAGAAAGAGGGGGCCCAGTACCGATCCTTGAGGCACTCCTCTCTCTATGACTAGTGGCTGACTTTTATCATTGTTTATTCACACCATCTGAGATCTATTTTTTAAGTTTTCTAATATTGCGTTAGCAATACCCCGTATGCTATAACATTCAAGTTTTTGAATCAGTAATTTATGATCCAACACTGTCAAACGCGGCACTTAGATCGGTGAAAATGCCTAGAAATCTCTCATTATTTTCAAATGAATTTTTTATAGAGTTTGTTGAAAGATTTCGCCTAAATCCAAAGTGTTCCTTTACTAAGATGTCATACCTATCAAGATAATCTACAAGTTGGTTGTATATGTTTTCGAAAATTTTGGAAAAGACTGGTAGAATGGATATAGGTCTAAAGTTTTTTGGAATGTCCCTAGCTCCTTTTTTGTATACTGGGAAGAGTTGCTTGGCAGCGAATTTACAAAATGAAGATTTGTGAATTATTTTGAAGATGTATGGATAGGTCGCTTAGATTGATGACACCAAAGCAGGCAATTTTCAAGAAATCTTTGGAATTGCTTTGAATTTATAGAGGAAGATATACATCGTACAAATAATTCTCTGGAAAGATGGCACAACAGTTTCTCCTCTAGATTAAATCCAGCGCATCCACATTTATGGAAATTTATAAATACACTAAAAAAAGAGGAAATATTAAATTGTTTGAAAGTTGAGCAGTGCATAGCTGGAAACGAACAGCGACGTAAAAAATGTATAAAGATATGGCGAAACGAATAAAATCCATATGTGAATATTATGGCAATCGTCCATGAATATTTATGGGCATTGCTCATAATTTCCAACTTCAGAAATAAAAATCACAAAAAAAATAAAACATAAAAACTCCAACATATGACATGCTATTTTCAATCCAAAATTTTTCTACTCTAAAATAAAAAAAAATAAACATCCCAAGTAATATTACATGCCTGGATAAAGTGTGAAGAAAACTTTAATTTATCTATGCGCCTTTTTTTCGCACGACCAAATGTTCGCGATGTTTTTTCATACACCCCATATTTTGATTTTGTTTGCTCATTTAAATAGTCTTCCTTTTCTAAATAATAAAACCACTTCTTATATAAAACTAACTACTCTACACCAACTTATCCAAAAAAAAATGCACCAAATTAATAAAAAAAATTTATTGATACATTGAATAGTAGTAATAGTTATACAAGACATTTATATTTAATGATTATTATAGCCAACAAACCTTAAAAAAGCTATTTTTTTATTAAGCAACTTTAAAATTTATATTTACTAAAAAAAAGTTTAAATATGAACAAATTTTAATGTAAAACTTGTTTTATGGAGAAATTTTATGAGAGGTGAAAATTCTACCATACCACAGATCTAACGAAACTAACGACAAAAATTTGGAACTTCCACATCAACCCTCTGTCTCTTACGAGCATGCATCTCTTCAAAAAATTCTTTTATATCCTCTTCTCTAACAACCTTCTTGTTTTCGGCGAATTTCTTTAGGTATTCACCCAGTCTTTCTTTTAGGTCATTATATCCTGCAATGCAGTCTACTAGTTGCACACGGTTCATTGAATTCATGATCTCCTTATCATGATTCTCAACAATTTCTTGAATTTTAGCTTTGCCCTTTTCTTCGTAAAGGTGCACTGGATCCTCAGAGTCTAACAGAAAAGCTACATCTTCGTTTTCATACATTTTTAGGCAATCATCACATGTGCACAGTTCTTTACGCCAGCCCACCTCTGGCCAAAATTTAGCACAAATTTTTAGAGATTTTTGTTTTGGTTTTTTGCAACCAACTGAATTTTCAGTTCCATCATCACCTTTTTCTTCTACTTCATTTGGTTTTTCAGCAGTTGTTACATCTACAGTACCATCTTCAGTAGTTCTAAGAGGTTTCACCATGCTATATGAGTCATAATGTAACAAAAACTCATGTTTAGTAACACATGCTTCACAAATCATCTCTAAAAAGAAAATTGTATTAAATTATTTTCCACTTTTTTTTTATTCTAATTAACCTACCGGAAAAATTATTGGATGGTACTTCCGTGCCAAGATGTCTTGTATGGTACCAGTCCTCACAAATAATACACTGAATCATTTCGTCAGGTACAGGATCTTCCATGTCGGGAAAAGGACGATGGCAAACGCAGTACAAGCCCGAAAAGTTTTGGTTGTAAGTGTTCAGATCATTTTTGTCACATTTTTCATTGAACAAGTTGCATTGCATATCTGTAAATTTGGAGTTTCCACAATCACAGCGAAAATTTCTCTTAGTGTACAGTTCAACAAGATCATGGCCTTCGTGGCAATGATAACTGCAGGCCAAGCAAACTCCAGCACCTTTTTCAGGATCATCCTTGGCTTCGGGAATGCAGGTCAAACATGAGTACAAAGCTTGCCTCTTAAGATATCCCTTTCAAAACAAAAATGACGATCAAGAATACATTTCAAGGTGTCAAGATGAAAAGGCGTGTTAAATCCATTATGTAAAAAAAGTTGGAAAAGTATTAGTTAATCAATTAAAACATGATAATGCTGTAGTAAAGAAAAATACTATTAGTGTATAGCATTTGTAAAGATACAAAAATTGTTCCAAATAAAACCCCCAAGACATGTTATGTTAGGATACTGAATACATCTTGGCGTAATTGATAAAATGATTGAAAAATAAAAATTGCAATGCAATGCTCTATGTGATGTAGCTACAAAAGAGCAAAAATATCCAAGCTCGGCATGTCACGGATGAAAATGCTACTACCATTACAGAAGAGACTCTTAAAATTCCTTTGAACGAAATGAAGGAGTTTAATAAATTAAATAATAAAGATGCTACAAGAAAGTTTTAATGTGAATTTCTGTGACATAATATATATGGCTGAATCTTTTCAATTACAATCTTCTCAATTTAATTTACATGGTAACTATAGTAACAGGAATAGAAATGATTGTAATTTTGGTCAAGTCAAATATAAATGCATAATTAATTATAGTTAAACTGAGACAAAAAGGGTTAAACTTCTGACAATTGGCTTTAGAAGTGTATATGGGTCTCCTCAAAGGTCTGTTCAATTTATAAGGTATAAACAAAAATATTGAAATATTCATAGGGGGCAATTAACATTGACCTACTAGTTATAACTAATCCTATAACTTGGGACTATCAAGCAACTTATTACTCACATTGTTTTATATCTTATATAAATACCATTAAAAGGCACAAAGTAAAACATGTTTGGATCATATATTCTTTTGAAACAATATTAAGATTGAAAATCTATCGACTAACTCATATGTAATCAATTATGATATGATATTTCACCATCTATTAAAAATAATACAAGTTCCTAAAGTACATATAAAACCACAACTAAACAACTTAAAAGTTAAAATAGATGCCTATTTATAAAGATGGTAATCCAAATTTAATAACTAAGTAACGTAAAAATAGACAGACAAAATGTTTTAAAATTTTTTGAAAATTATTTAACACAAAGTTCAGAAAATTACAGAAAATACCAGCAACTCTGAGACTACAAATTAGTGTGCACAATGCACTATTTTGGGTGCCATATTCTTTAATTTGTACATTAAAAGCAACTCAAACTGATACTCAAAGTAAAGTTATATCATATGAAGATGATATATTAGTTTTTGATGATAAAGATTGGGAAGCCATAAAAATACTCACTATATCTGAAATCTTGAAAGTTGGCTGTTCTAAAATTGTCATTAAATGTTTTAAGTTATATAAGTATTGTAACATATGTATTTAATTTGAAGAGGACCTTGGTCTGTTGAATGTAAATACATTTTGAAGTTAAAAGAACATATTTCCAAACCTTTGTAAACCATTGGTGACAAACAAGAAAGATTATTATTTGAAGTGGACACTTTTCTGTAATAGAACTTAGGCATAATGGAAACAAAACCCTTAAATTATTTTACACACATATACCAGGTAATATCATTAAAAACGTAACATATTTCGATTTTTATATATTCTCCTTTCAAAAATCTGCAAATGGACCATCAAAGGTTTTCTTGGTTTTAAGGATTCTAAAAAAGTAAAAATTATCATCCTCACCTCTGAATATGAGCAAGTTTTATCATTTGCAGCACCCAATACAGCAGCCGTGTTTTCAATCAACTCGTTTTCGATTTCCAACACATCATTTAATGTTAAAATAGAAGGATCATCATTTTCTTCATCCATTTCAACGTTGGTATCGTCTACGTTCTCCTCAGACATATTGTTATATATTTAGCACTTTAAATTTTGGATTAAAAATAGTTTAAAATTACTTGGAAACCGGCAAATAATTTACAAAAAAAGCAGGTCACCACAAACCACAACGCAAAATATTTCAAAATGGCGGGAATATGAGATGACAGCTATAATTTAGTAATGTTTTTGTTATGTGGTGGTTCCACTGCATATCTTCTTTTTAATCCAAACAGTTTCGACCTTACTATCTAGTTGTTATGAGTTACTGGTGGATTTCGACGAGTTTTTAGGGCTGTATTCAACATTTTTGACTGGATAACTAACAAAGAGATAATGTTTAATAGCTGTTTAAAGCTTAAACAGTAACCACGGGACTGTATAGATATATGTAGAAAATAGGCACTTAAAAGTAACCAGCGTTGTGATGGGTTGAGGACACTTGATTTAATGCTAACTTCACCATTATTATTTAACATTGCATCATACACCTCTGTTACGAGAATTTAAATAAAAAAAACTTTTTTTTTACTCATGCGGGAAAAGTACTATCTTTGCGCCCGCCTTTTCGGGTGTAAAATGGCTGCTTGGCTATTTAATTAGTTTTTAGTAATTGACAATACAGACCCCCAAAAAATGTGACGTATAAGTGACAGATAAGTTGATTGATTAAAAAATTAAAATTTACAACTCTGATGATACCGGAGAGTTCTGACGATGAATCCGTACCAATTGAAATTTAACACTGTCGCTGAAGTTACGTTGAAGAATCGATTGGCAATAAAAAACGAATCGGCCAGCAAATTGCGATCGCTATTTTGGACAGACCATCTACGAATACTTCACGTGAAAATGTACACCAAATCAACCCAAATATCGAGACGACAAGCATCCATCAGAGTCAGTGTCGAAGACACAGAAAATATTGACTTGAATACGATTTCCTCTAGAATCTCCAAAAATATAAATTTCGATTTCACCAATTGTTCAAATATTTCGATAATCATAGGTGAAAAAAAAATTAATTGCCTTTTTTAGTTTCCTAGTTATCGTTAAAAATAAAAAGTTATTTTGATTCTAAATATTTTACTTTTTATTTTTTTTATCCTTGGCACCTACTTCATTTCTCATTGTATCCCCGCATTCGTAAAAAAAATAGTATCTGCAACTCGTGGACAATCGACAACTTTGCGCACTCATTGCACATTATACTATTAATTAAATAATATTCAAATCAATCAAGTTTAAGAGTGAGATCAATTTTTGTGATTTATGGTCTAAAGAATAGTATTTTTCGGCCCATTAAGACTCTTGTTTTATTTTGTTCTTTCATTCTATATTTTATTTCCATCAATTCTTATTTTTACTTATTTTATTCTTTGTTAAAATTTATCAGTCAATATGGTAAGACAAATATAAGCCCATGACAAATATTTAGTTTTGGAGAAATAAGTGTTTACATCATTGTTGAAAAAACCCAAAGGTTTCCCCACCTATCTACTTTATTCCGTTCACTATAGCTATAAGTTCAACATGAATTTGATTTGCACATGTGAAATAAACAATTAAAAAGTTATAGTCACTTAATTCTTAAAATATTCATTATACATGTAAAATTGAAAAAGATCCAAAAATAAAAGAAATAAACCTTATCTTCTATATCTGTATCTTTTGAAATGAAACCATAATTGGAAGATATTATTATGAAACTGACATCTAAATCCTCTTTTATATGAATATTCCCATTCTCTATTTACAATCTTGAAAGCAATGTCTTCATAAGGTGGTCCAGCATGGAATCTTAATATGGCAAATTCTTTATTTTCTGGACATGGTGTTAGATAATATTCTGGAGTACTACTTTTATCGATTAAATCTGGATAAAAGATATTAAATTTGTATCCTTGTACAATTTTGGGTGGTGGATTATCCATATCGTAATGGGTTTGATTGTATTTGTTCCATTCGAAACCTGTATGTACCCTATTGAAGTACCTAGGTTTTCGTGGGCGGTATTTGTCAGACCAAAGATACACTTGACTATCCAGGGCTTGTTCAACAGAGAACTGTGCTTCATCATCATCCATACCTTTTCTTGCTTCTTTCTGTAACATCAGTTCTTCTTTTGTTATAACATTTTCCACTTTAGCTCCTTGACCAACAACTTGAGTTCTAGCAAATTCTAATCTTTTAAGATCATCTTCTTCTGTGACTACTATTGTTCCAGGTTCTATGAAATCAGTGGTTACAAATTTAGGGCTGTAACCACCAGCTTGGTAAGCTGAGAAGCACTCATTTAGCCAGGAATTAGCTGCATCTTCAGTTTCTTCATTGCTATCTTCAGTTGAATCATGTGCATCTTGGGAAGTGCCAGGTTTGGAATCATGTTTCTCTGTTGCTGGTTCCTCACCGTCACTAGATTGACTTTCACTAGGAGCCGTTCCATTAATAGCTTGCTCAGCTTTTAGGACTTGTAATTTTCTCCTCAAACTCTCCTGGTGCCTATCTCGCAATCTCGCCCTGGCCATATGAGCTTTTAGTTGTGATAACAAAGATTCCCAGTAACCAATATCTATTCCATCAGCTTTTCCATTAATTTTACTTTCAATCTGCTTTTCTAAAGCTGCTAATTGTGCAGCTGTTTTCCCCTTAAACACTGAAGTTACGTCAGTAGCAACAGATTGATGTATACCCTCTCTTCTATTTAATCCTAAATCAAAATCGTTTTGCTTTTCAATTTTTCTTAATTTTTGTAGTTCATCCTCAACTATAACTGTTATATCATTCCAATAATCTAAATTCTTACCCCTTTCTAATTCTTTATACACTTTAATATCCTCCACTAAATCTTCTAGGTCTTTAATTTGTAGTCCATTTAGGTAAGTATAAGGTTCATGCATTTCCACTGCATCTACCTCTTCTTCAGCACTTATGTACTTTGCTAACAAATCAATAGGTTTGGCCCTACCATCCTGTATTCTTATATGAGATCTCAACCTGGCTTGTTCCAAATGAAATTTGTCTTCTTGTCTTTCCCACTCTTCAAACTGTGCAGCCTCTTTACTTCTTTGTAACATTTGAGTTTCTTCTTCTCTCTTTTGTCTTTCTAATTCTCGTTCTAACCTTCTCTTTTTTACTTTTTCAAGTTCCCTCTTATTTTCTTCCTGTTTTAATCTATTTCTAGCTTCTATTTCTCCCTGACTAACATTCGTTATACCTTCTTTAGACAATTTTTTATTCCACACAAAACTTGTTAACAAATTACCATCTCCAAATGGATTGTCACTATTCGTATAATGCAAATATTCATTATCCCAACCCATCTTTTCTTTTCTTCTTCTTTCTTTCGCGTCTTTCTTTATTAACCTTCTTAATCTTTTTTCCTCTGCAGTTTCTGAAGCCTTGTGAAGTTCTTTTTCCCGTTGTTTTTCCTCTGTAAGCCTTATTCGTTCTTTTGTAAGTTTTTCCAATAACTTTACTGAATTATCAGAGCTTTCACTGCTGCTTGAACTAGAATCGTTTGAAGAATTCCTGGATCTTTTTTTCTTAGATT
The DNA here is from genome assembly GCA_949320105.2 of Crepidodera aurea. Classification (NCBI taxonomy): domain Eukaryota; kingdom Metazoa; phylum Arthropoda; class Insecta; order Coleoptera; family Chrysomelidae; genus Crepidodera; species Crepidodera aurea. The sequence continues at coordinate 59,468,066 of OX439473.1, read as the reverse complement.
TCTTTCGTTTTTCATGTTTTCTATCATCCAAATGGTTCTTTTTGTCTAAAGATTTTTCTTTACTCTTCTCTCGAGAATGTATCCGTGACTTTGTGCGTTTGTAATCTTCGGAATTACTAGAAAGCGAACTGTCTTTTCTATTTTTATTAAATTTTTCATATTCGGACCTGTGTTCTTTAGGCATTTTAAAATATTTTGAAGAAAAATTTAATGTACATTCGACTAACTAAATATGACTTTTTATTGACATACCCAGATTGTCATATCATGAGCGCGTTCAGGAATCAATCACGCTCCGACTAAAAAGAGTTATACAGTTTGGACTGGGTTAATTTCAGAAAAAAGGAAAATTACTGTAGATAAACCTGGACAAATAATCTAGTTATATATAAGTAATAAAGTTATTGAGACGAGCACAACTTTGAAGCGACACCACCGGTATTAATTTGAACCTTCACGAAAAGCATAATTTTGTTTATTTACCTGCAAGTCGAACGTGTGTTTTGATTTTGTGCTTCGTGTATTTTGCTGTTATTTGTTAGTTAACGTTAAAAATGCCCAATAAAAATAATACAAACTATTGCGTTTATGGGTATACCTCTAGGAAATCTAAAAATCCGGAATTACACTTTCATTATGATCCACCCAAGAAGCAACAAAAAAGGTGTCATCGAGGAAGTTGATCGTCGTAAATTCCGGAAAAAGTGTAATCAATTTTAAATCTGAAGATTATATTACAAAATCAGGTAAGATAAAGATTAGCATTTCTGAGATTATTTCTTCATTACTACTGAAATGTTTTTAGGAATTATTTCAAACAAAATAGCACCCAAGTAGTGCAAAAAGTGTGTGCCATCACATCATTTGCCCAGTAAGCCACTTGATGTTAAAACCATTAAATGTGCAAGGAATGATGGTTTGTTAGAAGACAGCAAAGTGTTGCCTATAAACTAAGTAAACTTGTCCTTACAAACTGTCGAAACTGTGTACAGTTGTACTTTTATATATGTAAACTTAAAATCTAATTAGGTGTGCACATCATTGCTGATATTTCAACTTATCATTTTTCTAAAGGTAATATTCAGTAAAATAAAACCTTTGTCACATCATAATTTTAAAAATACCATTATTATGTTCCGCTCTTGTACACCACCTGTTTTCAATAATTATACAGTTACAATTAGCAATGAATTATTATAATAAAATATTAAATACTACTAAAACTGAATAATTCAAAGTTAGCTTTGAACTTTACTGTGTTTATTTTGAAAAAAACAAAGTAGATAAACGAAATAAAAAATTTTGCAACATACATTTGATGGCCTATGAAGTGTTTTAAGCCAAGAAAAAAATTTCTTAATTTTTTATATTTTAATTTGATATTGATTTAAAAAATAATTTTGGAACAAGGAATAGGATATATTTTACCATAAATCAATCAAAAGTAGGTTCTTAGAAATCATTTTTTATTTAAATCACTTTTACAATTACAATTATTATCTTGAAAAAATTGAAATAAAATTTATCAGCAGAAAACTGTTGTATGTTTCTTTGGTATATGATTTAGCTCCCTTCCAATATCATTCTATATTAGTAGAGGTGAAGATGATAATACCTCGAGGCTATATTTATCCTGAAACACAAAAAAAGCACACAGAAACAGAAGTAAACAATAAATTTCTGAAAAACAGGTTCAATTGAGTCTAAATACTTACATGTACAGGTATATTATGGTAATTTCCAAATCAAAAACCTCAAACAATCACAAAAAGTCTTAAAATACTACAAATAAACCATTCACTCAGTATAAATTAATGCACTATTTACCAAAAATTACGCGTTTCGTGTGAACAGCTGATCGACGTGTGGCGCCGCCATCGGTAATTATTTGTCTCAATTATAATAGGTAAACAGCATCAAATTTTGAAGTTCTTCAAGTGCCATGTTGGCAGCACTGGATTGTCAGTTTCTTTTCGATTGTAGATATCGAACTTAAAAACATCGATGTGATCAAAATTATTAACATCGATGTTTTTTCACATTTGATTTTAAATAATAGAGCATTTTGTAAAAACACATTATAATTAATAACAGACGATTAAATTTTAAAATTAACATAATTTATAAAACGAAAAGACTAAAACAGTATTCCTACATTATAAATTGCATATGGTTAGACTATAATTACACTTTTGTATAATGAATGTATACCTCCTCATAATTTTAAATTCGATGAGTAATTAAATATATTACTTTACTCTTGTTTAAAAGCATTTGAACGTCAAGTTGATTGGACTTTTGGACTGGCCTTTTATTTTCTATTAAGGCCTTTTACTGTTTAAGAACCTAATTTTTTTCCATTTTTAACTCAAACACTTGTTTTTGTTGTTATAGGTTATGTTTAGGTGGCTTTGATAATGCGTGATTTGAATTTCCCATGCTTTTAAAAATACTGCTATTGGCTTTGATTGATTAGAAGAATAAACATAAATTTATCGAATACTTAAGAAAATGTCCTCCGAGAATTTAACATCAGCATTTGTAGAAGACTGGCTTTGCTATAACAGTATTCTTGGAGAAGGAGCTTATGGAGAAGTAAAACTACTTGTGCACAAACACACCCAAGAAAAAATTGCTTGCAAAATTATCAATCACAAGAAATACAAAGATGCATCTGTTCAAATAAATAGAGAAGTAACTATTCATAAACTACTAGACCATGAAAACATTATTAAGTATTTTGGAAGAAGACAAGAACCTTTAAAAGAATACATTTTTTTGGAATATGCGGCGGGAGGTGAACTTTTTCAATTAATTGAACCTGATATTGGTATGCCATCTGCAAGTGTTCAGTTATATATGAAGCAGCTTCTTTGTGGACTTAACTACTTGCACAATAAAGGAATAGCTCATCGTGATATTAAGCCTGAAAATATTCTGATTACTGGTGACGGTATACTTAAAATTAGTGATTTTGGATTAGCAACTCTATTTCGATTCAAAGGCAAAGAAAGACTGCTTGATAAAAAGTGTGGTACAAAGCCTTACTTAGCCCCAGAAGTATTCCAGCGGCCTTACCGTGCCCAGCCAGCTGATTTATGGAGTTGTGGGATTGTATTTGTAGCTATGTTAACAGGGGAGTTACCTTGGAGTGATACTAATGAGGGAAATCCAGAGTTTGAAAAATGGAAGGATGATATGTATATTTCAGATACTCCTTGGTCAAAATTAGGCAATACTGCTTTAAGCCTAGCTAGAAAAATGTTGCATGTTGACTCTAATAAAAGATTGACCATAGAAGAAATAGAAAAACATTCTTGGATGCAGTTCTGCTTTGCATCCGATTCCAGTTCAGATTCTATTGAAAGTTCATCAGAAAATCCAGCTAAACGTTGCAACTCTATGTTTGAAGCTGAAACTAAACATAACAGAGAAAAGCCAACAGTTACTTTGTCACAACCAGTGACTTCCTTCCATAAATCTACAATTATGCAGGCTGTAGACAATATCCGAACTTCAAAGAAGGATCATTTGTGCTTCTCCCAACCTACTCAGAATGACAATTTGATGATTCAATTTACACAGAGTCCTGTTACTAAAGATAACTTTGATAATCTTATCAAGAGGATGACCAGGTTCTATGTGTCGACAAACAGGGAAAAAACATTGGAAAGTTTGTGTTCTGTTTTGGATTCCCTTCACTTGGCTTGGAGTTTAGATATAAATGGAGCTCTCTCTATAACTACCACTGATTCTCATAAGAATCAACTGATATTTAAAGTTAATTTACTTGAAATGGATAAAAAGATTCTCCTTGACTTTAGATTATCCAAAGGCTGTGGTTTACAATTTAAGAAAAAATTTCTCAAGCTCAAAGAGTGCCTTGTTGAGATTAGGCTAAAAAATGATTAATAATTTTAAGTGTTAAAATTGTTACCAGTATTGTTGACTTAGTTTAGATTTGTTTAATACTAATTGTAAGTGTTACCATTTTTATGTTTAATTTAGGAGTTGATTTTATTTTCTCTTACTTTGGTTTTCAATCCAGTTATAAAGAAATGTTTATATTTTTAATAAAAAATATGTTCATTTTTTATCTTCACTGTTTATTTTGTCCACTAATCCACTAGTGGGATAGTTTCTTAATATTTGTATAACTAAAAATAAAAAGAATCACACTTTTTATGTTGTATTTTATGGACTACTAACATCCATTCTTAATTTACTGAGTGATATAGACAATAGAAAATGTATGTATTTTATTTTTAACTTTTTTCATATAGTGTTCTAAATCTTTGTGCATAGAATATAAAATAGTTTTTAACATCTTTTGGAACTGAAATTAAGAAACATCTAAACTTGAAATAGCAATAAATAGAAAACATTTCATAAAAAGTTTTAAAAAATATTTACCCTTGTTTTTTTTTTATTTCTGTGTCAACGGCATCGACTACTATGGCCATTAGCCTCGTGTTCTGTGTAGGCTTTGTTACTGTTTCCCAGCGCCACGTTAGGAACAGCACTGTTAATTAGAACCCAACAGTGAATGGTCGAGTGAGGAATCACACCTGGTATATGAAAATCAATTTCTAAATTTTTAATTAATTAAAAATCAGAAAAAGATTTCTGCCTTTGGTGTGATTCGAACCCACAACCCTTGGATTATGAGTCCAGTGCTCTACCGCTGAGCCACCCACCCCTCTATTTACCCTTGTTATGTGCAATAGAATTGATGCGTTTTCTGTAGGAACCTTACATATTATAGTGTAGACAGTGACTCATTTTTAAACTTACTCTGCAAATGAACAAAACGACTAATTGGCTTTGCTGTGGGGTGGTGTAATTAGTCTGTATACCTAATTGCGTGAATCTATTTAGCGCCGCTGTTATTTCTTGAAAACCAACTTATCAAATAAGTCACTGTCTACAATTTTGAAACTATAAGGGTGCAGTTACCGCGTTAAATCAGTGCACTAATTTTTGGTTGTTATGGTTACTCCAGCTAGTTTATCAGGACGGTAAAATTTTAAATTAACAATATCCCTTTTTAGCCCAGTTGTCAGAAACTTGGCACTTAAGTACTTGAAAGGCTGTAGAAAACGATAAAAAAATATTTGATGCTCTAACTTCACAATTTCGAAAATAAAATCGAAAATTTAGTATTTCCATTATATCTCGAAAAAAAAAATAAAAATTTCGAAAAACTAATAGCACCACGTGAAAGAGCGGAAAATGTTACTAAAAATTATATTATAAGTTATTTAAAAAAAATGTATAACTATAAAAAATTATTAAAAATAAGAATGCAAATTCGAAAACTCTACGCGCGCTGAGCCGTTGAATACAAATATTCAGACAAGGCGTTCGGAAAAACTAATGTATCTTTGCTTGAAATATACGCAAAGAAAAAAAAGAAAGCTTTTTAAAGAGGAGACTCTAAACTAGTTTAAAATTTTTTTTTTGTTTTCTCATAGAAAATTTGACCGGAAGTTAATTTCTAAAATTCTCACTGATTTATATAAAACTGAAGATATCTATTAATAGAGGCATAACAAAAAAAACTCTTTGTACATTTATCATCATTATACTTTTACTTTTGATTTAAATATAATTAAAATGATGAACATTATCCCTGTTTGATAAAACTTATGTTTTAAAATTATCATTTTTTTACAATATTCATTCGACGCAATTTTTATTTTCAAAATAGTGTTTATTTATTTATATAAATCAATTTCTAAATTATTTTTCGCTTTATTTAAAAAATATTAATTTCAGAAATTAATTTTTTATCGTTTTCTAAACCCTTTCAAGTACTTAAGTGCCAAGCTTCATCGATATCACATTTTGTGCGAGCTTTATTTGGTCAATACCCTTCTCTGGCAACTGGGCTATTCGATATACCTCCAAAACCAATTAATTAACCATGTAGATTGTAGACTACTCAGTTACTTTAATCTAATAACGATCACTGATAATCATCCTGCAATTTATTTAAATGTCAAAGTGACGTGCATCTCTTAAAAATGAATCTCAACGATATACTGAACAGCTTAGATTGTACTGGAAATTTTGGACATTTAGTAAGCACTGAAGAATCTATAATTCTCCACAATTCACTCCTAATTCTCCAAAACGAAAATCATTTTAAAGAAGTATTTTTTTTGGGTAAAATATTCGGTTGCGAAAAGGACTATTACATTGCATATGGCTACGAGAAAGACTATCTGTACGGAAAAGTGTTCTATTACAGCCAAAATTGTATCGATTGGGGCTTGATGCCAAAGGCGACGAAAACTGGCTTTTTGTTGTCACCTCTCTGCGCTACAAAGTTTCAAGGTAATATATTGAACTTCTTTTTTAAAAATTTTTAATAATTTAAAAGGAGTGGGGGGCTCAGCGGTAGAGTACTTGACCTATAACTCATGGGTTGTGGGTTCGATTCTGATTTTTAATTAATTAAAAATTTAGAAACTGATTTTCATATACCATCAGGTGTTATTCCTCATTCGACCATTCACTATTAGGTTTTAATTAACAGTGTAGTTCCTAAAGTGGCTCTGGCAAACAGTAACAAAGCCTACACAGAACACGCGAGGCTAATGATCATGCATGGTAATCGATGCCGTTTTGACACAGAGTAAAAAAAAATTATAAAAATATTTGTGGGAAAAGGTAAATCGAAATTTACGAAAAAAACTTACCCTAGTCGTTAAAATGAAAATGGTGAAAAGATGTGAAAAAATACATACAAAATTAAAACAGCAGCACACTAAAAAAAACAATGAGTGTTTCGTACCCCCAGTTCACAGTATATGTATTCTAAAAATCCCCCAAAAAAATATATATTTTTTTTACTTTAGGTGATCCGTCGCTTATTATTGACATTCTCATAGAAAAAGACGAAACTTTAGTTCCTGGTAAAAGAAAACCTGACCTAAGAAAACTCAAAGAAGAGGACCGTCTATCTGCCATAGTATACCTCATAATGGACGAAGCTGGGGTAATACCCAGAGCAGGCGTCTTCCGTAGACCGGCGGACGGAATAGTAATAAACAATATCTCATTTGAAGGCCTTAAAAACATTGAGGCAAGAGAATGGAGTTCCTATCTTCATTTCCGCGTCCCCACGAGAAAACAAAATACCAATCTTTTAACTAAAGATGATTACAATTACGCTACTGATTTTTTGGATCCCATTGATATTGATATTCCTGAAGGTTGTTGGATGTTGCAGATTAGTCAATCGGAGGATCTAGCCATTTTGAAATCGTTGTACTGGCCTGGTTTAATTTTTTATCACTATTTGAAAACTCCAAGACATGGCTTCTTGTATTTTGGACATGGTAAAAAATGTTTCGACGTTCCGTTTATGCTCAGTCCTTTTTGAATATAAATATATTTATTATAAAAATGTTATACAATAAATAGATTTACTTACAACGTTTTTTTGAAAGAAACACTTAATATTATCAGTTTTTATAGACAAAATATATTTTGTATAAATTTGAACACAAGTAATTCAAGAATAAGTTAATTATATTTTTAAGATCTTGAAGTCAATACAGAAATATATCCATTAGTATAATATACAGGATTTACTTGACTTGCTAAATCCCTATTAGGTTTTACATCATAAAAAGGATTTTTTTGTGGTTCTACCAAAATATCTACATTTTTAGCAAATTTTTTAATTTCGTCAATATCAGGAACAATCTCGCTAAGAGTATAAGCAGTTAAAATTAATAGAACGCCATCTTCAATTAAGTATTTAATAGAGTCTTCCCACTGATGTTCTGGTTCAACATATTCAGGAAGATCTTCTGATTTAGTTGAATTTACATGTAGACCACTATTAAAACAAACAACTACATCCGGTTTCTTCAATTCATTAACAATGTTATGATATAATTGAGAGTGAAATGTGAGTCTTGTGGTAACATTTCTACTTTTACAAGTTTTACATAGTTGCTTGTTAAACTTATCAGTTGTGTCATTATGTTCCAGCTCTGGTCCTATTATAATATATTCTAAATTGGTTATATTAGTGATCCAATGAAAGACTAATTCAGTCATTTCTTTCCATAAAAGCCCCAGTTCGTACCAATTACCACCAACAATGTGAACATTCAGGTCATTTTTATGAAATAATCTATCTTTCAAAATCCCACATTCTTCAAGGCCAAACAAAATTGAAGCAACAGGAGATATACATTGAATTTTTAGAATTTGTTGTTTTATGTTCGTATCATTTTTAGAATTTTTATCATAGAGAACCAGCAGATCTGCAATGGTGCTTGGTAATTTTTTAATATCATTGGATATATCTGAAGCTTCAAAATTAGTATTTCCTAATCCACTACGAAATAAACTGATATCGATTTCTAAACACAGTTTTAATTCATCACAGTTCTTTTCATGTTGTTCTCTGAATTTACTCCTATGATTTTCTGAACAAAAGAAGACATTTCTACACTTTGGGCAATTAAGTTGAACAGTCTCAGAGAAACACACTTCACAAAATCTTGGATGCTTCCACATATTCATTTCAAAATTTTTCAGTTCTCTTCCCAACTCTTTTTTTAGCAATTGGTACCTCAATGTTCTCAGTGCAACAAACTGTTCAAAATTAGATATTTCTATTTTTTCAAGTTTACTCCGAACGTTAGCCATGGCATTACAGAAATTTTTATGAAATTTCCAGTCTATTTTCTGATGCCTTTTTGAACAATATGCCACAATTTTACATTGAGAACATCTCGTTAACTGTTCCATTTCTTTACATACATGGCAAACATTGTTATGGAATACTAAATTATAAATTTCTGGTAAAAAATTTTCTTCAACAGAGTCATTCATGGTTTAAACTTTGAAATAATATTTTTTAGATAATTATAAATTCTCTCGCATTCGTTAAATGGAAGATATCAAATTGCAAAGTTTTGTAAAAACCTCATTTTTGTAACTTGATTTCAACAATCTCTTCTAGTTCTAAGTTAGCAGTCAGCCTTTAACTTGTATTATTAAATAACCACACAGGTCTCCAAATCGTATTTTGGTAAAGGCCATTATAAGCCTTTTATGATGTGACACATTCAGTACTACCAATCAAATTTTCTGTAAATTCGGGTTTGGTAAAGGCGTTTTGAATTTAAGATGAAAGTTTTTTCCTAGTTTTCTGTTCATAACATCTAAAATGAGTAAATCAAATGCAAACATCAAAAGTAAACAGGCAAATCTCTCGGAAGCAGTAAATTCGAATTCAAATAATATTGATGTTATGTTAGAAAAAGTCAAACAAATTGATCATACATGTACATTTGAAAAATGCAAAACGAAAACTAAAGATTTTGCAATAGATTGTAAGTTCTGCAAAGGGCGTTTCTGCACTAGCCACGGTTTACCAGAAATTCATGGATGTGGCGAAGCTGTTAGAAAAGAAGAAAGAGCAAAATTTTTACATCAAAATCCAAAGTTATCTCAAGAAAAACATTCACAAGCCCAGACAAAACTAAATATGAAATTAAAGCAACTACAACAAGAAAGGAAGGTTAAAGGACCAAAGAAAAACTAGCTAGTTTTTCGTTTTTCTATTATACAATAAAGTGACTTTAATTTTTTTTAAACAGGCAAGAATTTTACTTATTTTTTACTTAATAGATGGTTATTAAAAAATTAATGTTTATTGAATAATATGTTGATCATGTTTTGAATATAATTATAGGGAATTATGAAATAAAAAACAACTAATAAATTTAAGTAAAGAATTTCTTTATACATTATATTTTTAAGTAGCCTGGGGCCATAGCTAGAAAAATAATTTGACTTGGCTTAATTTTGCATACCTTTTTCTATTATATGCTTTTCGTCCCGTTTTCTAAATCTCGATACTTTGATTTCCCATCAAAAAATAATTGTCGATGGATTTTTATATTCATACGATTTTTAATATTCATTTTTCTTGCAAAAAAATTTGAATAGTTTATTTAAATTATCTGACCTTACATTTTTTAAATTTGCATTCTTTTAAAGGAAAATTATTTCTTTCTTTGGAATTTGTTTTTTAAATCCAGCTAGAGGCAAACATGTAGTTAGGGAACTTTACTGATGTCCTCTGCAATCAATGATGATGATGATGCTGAACTGCTGAACATACACTCTTTAAATGTCGTAGATGGATAACACTAGGAGAGGAGTACAGAAGAACTACTGACAGAACTTTCAACAAAAGAAAGCTGGAAACATACATATAAAGTAATTAGAGGAATCGTACAGACGAAAGAAAAACAGGAAAAAACTTACAGATAAAGCGAAACAGCTTTTTACTCTGAAGTAATGTGAAAACGGTTCTGAAGTGAAGAGTGTAGAGGAGAAGGTGTGTTTCGTGGGTAAAAGGGACTTGCACCTATTATCTTGGAGACCCACACGCCGTGTGTAATGCACCCCCACCTCCTCCCTAAAAATCGTAGTATTTACTGTACATGTTGGTGTTTAGGAAATCTAAAAATCTTATCAATAATTTATCGAAATACTATAATTAACCTAATCAAAAAAAAAATACAACTTTATTTTCAAATATTTAATAATAAAATATTATTTCTATGTTGGCAGTAATTATCTACATTATTTAAAAATAGTAATTATGTTTATATTATGTATCTTAAAATTAATATATCATTTGCACTCTCAGCTCAACTTTTAACATATTTATCTAGTTCCCAAGAAATAGGAGAGAATAACTCATTCAGTTATTATTTTTAACTGGGATTAGAAATATCATATATACAGATTGTCCCTGAATATATGGGCTGAATTTTATTGTTTTCAAAATAAATTCCAATCTTTGCATTTTGTTTGCCAAAATTACACATAAAAATAATATAATATGCAGGGATATTTTTAAACTCATATTTCTTGGTCTAGTGTGAGGATTCAACTTTAACAGTGTCATTGGTAAGAGAATGTTTTGATAGTTTATAAATTTCGATCTTTAATTAACTTGTAATAAAACTTAAAATTAATCTGAACATTTTTTTAAAAAACAGTATTTATACATACGAAATTAACTAAATAAAAGTATTTGTACGTTGTAATTGTAAGGAAGTATCATCAGTTTGCAGTCAGAAATCACAAAATGAAATATATTAGGTCAGGTCACAATTAGCTTCTTGCATTTATAACAACTTTTAAAATGTAATTTAAATGTGCTAACGTTAAACAGTTTTTACACCGTGAAATATATACAAGAGAAAAGAAGGTAGCTAACGAAATTTCGCATCCTTATCTGGATCAACGACAAGCAATAAATTCTCTTTCTATAAAAATCAATAGGTAACACACATGTTTAACTCCTATAAAGTTATATAGTCCACTAACTGAAGGAACAAAGCTGTAGATAAGTCTGTCCAGATTTCCTTTGTGGCTTAATTTCTAGGTCTTGACAGTTGCTTCCAAGCGCGAAAAATTTCACCACGATTCCGACTTGGGGAAAATGGTCCCTAAAGTCTGAAAAAATGGTTTCCCGCTAATATCTGCCACAATATGCAAATTAGCCAATTTTTGTTTAGATAAAAAATGAAGATCTTATCTACAAAAATGGTCCCTATCATTTTTTTCGGGAATTAGATAGTTTTCGAGATAACCGGACACAAAAGTCCCCTCATTTCAGCGGCTGCTCTACCTCTATAGGAATGCTGCTGTCTATGCAGTAACTTGTAAACGGGCGGACGAATTGTTTCAGAGCTCGGGCAAAAATTGATATTTTTCGATGATTCAAAGTTCATTGCAATGGGAAAACCCATAGGTATCGATCCATGTGCCTTGAAGCCCGTTCTTTCCTGTCGAGAACATTGAAAAAAGTGGTCAAAGTTTATGTTTTCCCAATATTTTGGACCATTTTACTAATTCATTCATATTTTTTTTTAATGTTTTTTATCCCATTTTTTTTAAATGGGATCTTGAGATGTCTCAAATGATTTCATAATTTTTTTTTTCAGTATCTTTCTGGCGTTTTAATAAAAAGTTGTGTTTATTTGCATTTTTCAGACGTTTTCGGAGTTCTAGAAATCTTCAAAACAAGCACGAATTAAAAACTCTAATACCATTATATTGTTGTTCAATGCACACCATTTTAAAGCTTACAGTGTCTACTTTTCGAATGTATTTTTTTTTTCGAATAAAGTTCCTCCATTTTCCAGAAATCGGGAAAATTGATGACACCGGTGAAAACAGGACCTTTTTTTTTAAATACTTCTTGTTCCTAGCTGTTTATTTTTTGGGGATTAATACCCAGACCGAAGTGAAGCTTATATTTTGACCTTTCCGTTTATATCAATTGATCCCTATATTCGAGCGCGGTTATTAAATGTTCGTTATAATTATGTCCCATTTTTACGCTCTCCGCCTGAGATCCATGATATTCCACATAACCTAACCACGTGTACCCACGCGCCCACATTAGTCGTCTGCTTTTGTTGGTATACAATCTCTGTTGTTTTTGGAGTCGTTGGCTTGCCCGTATTATTGAAATATTGATAGTATTTTATCCTCCAAATTTTATCGATTAAATTTTTGGTTTTCATGAAAACGGCTTTATTTGGAAAATCACGAAAACAAACTGATTGATTAAATCAGTTTGTTTTCGTGGTTTTGCCTGAAATAAAGGCGCTTGAGTATGGAGACCAAAAATTTAATCTATAAAATTTGAAAGGACGTGTGGTATTTGGAAAATTATTTTTTTAAAATCATTTTGTATTAAAAAACAGAATATAATCATTTATGCAAAAGACACAAATGTTCATTATTTTCTTTATCAAATTAAATTGAAACATCAAAAAATATTGAGCTGTTATAGTTTTAAATACAGGGCCACCAAGGCATACGTGATTGCGTTTGGCTTAATTCGGATATAGAGTTTGACATTTGTCAGTTTTAAAGAGATGTATGGATTTTCAAGTATTTGGAAAAGCGGCGCGATTTGAGACTGCTACATGAAAAAATAAATTTTTGCAATTTTCTGATAAATTTGTAACTCAAATTACACCGAACATTCGCTAATAATTGTCGAAAAATCTATTGGTGCCCAGATTTTCATTCAGAGGCCCCATAATTTAGCGAGCAGAGGTATGCCGCTGGCGCCATCTACAATTGGTCTCCAAAGTCCATAAAATGAAAATCAATGTATTCCCAACTCCCTCGAGCGGAAATTCAGTGAGAAACTAACATATCTATTCAGTGCAAAAATTTGGGATTTTTCGAAGGCCGTCTTTGCAAAAAATATTCGTGTTGCGAAAAAAATGGTAGGGACCATTTTTGTAGATAATGATACGATCTTCATTTTTTATCTAAACAAAAATTGTCTAATTTGTATATTTTGGCAGATATTAGCGGGAAACCATTTTTTCAGACTTTATGGGCCATTTTCAGCCCTCGCCCAAGTCGGAATCGTGGTGAAATTTTTCGCCCTTGGAAGCAACCGTCAAGACCTAAGAATTAAGCCACAAAGGAAATCTGGACCGACTTATCTACAGCTTTGCATATTTTCAGGTCTTCAGTTATTGGACTAATAGTAGACATTGACGCCTTTGTATGAAACGAGGTAGAAACCTGTGTGTATATGTATTACTCTATTAATTTTTGGGTATTGTGATAAGATTGAGTTAGGCAAAAATGTTAGTAACTTCTGAGAGCAAACTGACTAACATAATTTTTACAGTAATGATGTTAATAAATATCCATAGTTCCGCAACAAAATTACTGATTTTTGTGTATTGTAGGCTCAAGTTGTATTTTTGTTCATGCTCAGTAACCATTTATTGGGCTTTAAAGATATTTTTATTGTTTTCTTTATAATTATTTACAATGTGCACCGGTCAAATGCTAATGAACATCAGCACCAATTAAAATGCTTCCAACCAGTAATTTTTAGGAACTCCTACATATAAAATAGCACCTGTTAAACCAGTTATCAATCGAGATAATTATAAAGTTAATCAAAACCTTTTAAGTCTAAACAGGTGGATATCTAGTTTTAGAAACACCCGGTGAAAGGTGACCAGTAATTTTGAACATTTTGTTATAAACAAAATCCATTTTTGATATTTTTTTTTCATCATTTATCCCTATTTGCTTTTAGTTTGGATTCTTTTCCATAAGGCCAACTCATTCTAGGACTGACTGGTACTCAACTTTACTTCGTGTATTTTAAAGACCCATATACCTAAAATACAACTCCAACCAGCCAAAAATTACCTTTCCAATTGAATAAACAATAATTTTTAACATAAGACTATTTGCCCATACCCACTAACGCCTCATCCATAAGTTCGTCGTCGGTTATACCGGGTGAGGCGGAATGTGGGCTGGGGTTGATGATCGGACTAGGTGCTGGTGATTTAACTATATGAACACTGACGGAGGGCGATTGAGATAGAGCCTGTGGCTTTGAACTGAAATCCAGCACTTCGTCGTTCTTACGCGAGTCTTTCCTATCGTCTTTCGGTGCAGGCGCAATGAACTTCGACGAGGAAAAGTCCACGGACTTCGTTGAGTAACTTAGAGCCTCTATCATTGACGAATTATACAGTTTTGATGATATGGAATCCATTTTGTTAAGGTCGTCTTTACCTGAGAAAAAAATACATATTAATAGATACATACACCAATTTAATGTCTAAAGAAAAATAAATGAGAAATAATGGAATAAATTGGCAGGATCAAAATCATGATTTTTGTGTCACAGTAACAGGATTAATTAGAAATTCTCCAGTCCAAAATCTACAGGAAACTAGGGACATCATTCGACGTAGAAATTGAGAGATTTTGGAACGAAAAATCAGCTTAAAGAGGAAAATAATTTGTAACCAAAAGTTGACGTAAAAATCTTGTTTTTACCTTACCTTGGATACTGGACAGATTCTGAGGAACATCTTTCTTGCCACTGTCGTCTTCATTAGCAGCTACACCCATTGGAAGATTGTTCAAATTGTTTCTAATTTTTACTTCCATCGAACCATCAAACATTTGGTTGCCTACAGGATACTTATTTGAATCGTTTTTCATAATGTCAAAAAGTTTCGATTCTACTTTATTTCTATTAACGTTCAAACTATCGTTTCTTATAATTTTTTTATCGTCGGAAATTCTGGCCGAGAGTTTCGGTATTTGGAAGCTTTTATCTAAAGTTTTGATTCTCCCTTCCATAAGGCTAGACTGAGTCATTTTGTACACGTTATCAACTTCTTCCCTACTTTGAGTTGGACTTGCTTTTCTGCTTTCCTTCAGGGCGGATAAGAGAGATTTTTCGGGATTGCTTTTACTAGACTTTGTTTTATCCTTAGACCGATTTAAATCTGCGCTAGAAGAGTTCATCTTAGGCGAACCGGTTAGTTTTGAGCTCAACTTAGATAAGTTTGTACTGCTGCTACTGTTTGATGAACTCGAGACTTTAGAATAACTGGATGAGGCCGATTTGTTGCTCGGAGCAAAACTTTTTGTATTGCTGCTACTGCTACTACTGGAAGAAGTTGTGGTGGAGTTTGGTATAACTGAATTGGTGGATTTTTGAATTTGCTGTGGTTTTTTTGATGCTGGGCCGCTGTTCACTCCTGGTTTTAATCCAGTGTGCGTTTTTGGAGAACTCGTTCCGCTAACTGAAATTTAATGTTGTAAATTTTTAATTCATTTCTATAACTCATAGTGGCTTTGTAGTACTTCAAATACTCTTCTTTATGTTAAAAAGTTTTTTAATAGCTATAAAGAAGAGTATTTATTGTAAATTTTTATTTCCAAAATATTTAAAATGTTGATTTAAAATAAATAAAATAAGTTTATTGTTTATTTTTTGAGCGTAAAATGAGTTTCTCAATTGTTTGAGATTTTTCGGTTACATCGCTGAAAATAACCTATTCAATCTTGAAATCTACATTTTAGAGAACATCGAGGAATACTGAATTTCACTCTGATTTGAAAATTTAGGTCAGATGTCACATTTCTGATAAATATACATCTAGATTATTGCATTGCTTTAGATGCGTTTAAGGAATTCCCATAAAATGGATCTGATACGGCTTTTGGGGAATAGTTTTTCTGTTACACCAACTGTTAAACATCCATTGTTTAAGATCGTTGAATAAGGGTGGAATTCTGAAATAGCTAACAACAGGCAAGAATGTTTAAAAATTAAAAGAAAATTGACAAGAGCAAATAAATGTAATCAAAAGACCGAAGAAGACATGTTAGAGTAATAGCGAAAAGCGCGCAATGAACTAAAAAATGCCGTAAGAAAGTCGAAAGAAATGCATTGGAAAGAGCTATGTGATGAAATTAACGAAGATCTGTGGGGAAAGGGTTATAAAATTGCAACAAAGGGACTACAAGATTGCATTTCCAGCCAAAGTAAGCCTGCAGAGAGCTAAAGACATTGCCTTAGAATTATTTCCGCAACGCGAAGTAATAAATTAGGCCAGTAGATATTTGTCCACCATTCAGTGAGCAAGAAAAGAAAAAGAGCTCCTGGATTAGATGGGATCAGCGCAGAAGCAGTTCAAGCTATGGTAGAAGCAATCCCCGAGGTAGTACTAGATGTAATGAACGACGTAATTAGAAGAGGTGAATATCCGGGTATATGGAAGAAATCAAAGTTAAAAAACCAAGCAGCTCAGTGTAGGAAAAGTATAGACCAATATGCCTCTTAGATACTATGTGAAAGTTACTCGAACAACTATTAGGGAAGAGACTCAAGGAATGTACATTACTCTCAAGCAATCAATACGGGTTTCGACAATAGATGATATTCAGAAAGTGATGCATATAGCGAAGACACAGAATGGTGACACTTGATGTAAGAAATGCATTTAATTCTGCATCATGGTCAGAAATCATGAAAGAGTTAAATGCAAGGCAAGCGAACATATACATAACGAACATTAGCAAGCTACCTGTATAAGCGAGAAATAATTATAGAGGATGAAGAAGTAACAGACAAAATAAGAATGACAGGTGGCGTCCCTCAAGGGTCTGTATTGGGCCCAATATTATGAAACTGGTTGTTTGTGAAATTCCAGCCATGCATCTAATGATTGGTCTACATGGTTTTCCCATTTGAGCTTATTACCTATATGCAGTCCCAGAAATTTACTTGAAGATGTTTGTTCAATTGATGCATGGTTTTATTTAACAAGGTATAGTCGAACTCAATCCTTTATGAGAATGAAAAAACAGCAAAGGATTACCGCTAATAGAACAAATGCTGATGAATCTGGACATTTTTGAGCACTTTAATGTCGAAAACACCGTACACTGTCCATATACATAAAAATAAAATAATATTTTGGCTATTAGGACCACTGTGCAAAGATTCAATAACCAACTTAGCTGGATATCGTTATAGGGGAGAATGGCGTATAATTATTTATTATGAATTTAATATGAATTTACATTTTAATTTCTATAACGCATATTAGATTTGAATAGAGGTTGATATCTTAATTTTTTTTATCTCTTGTGAGATTCACAAACGTTACCAATTAAAATTTTGTCTTAAATTAATTTAACTAAACTGTGGGGTTACACTCATAAGAGGCGACAATGGAAGTGTGGTTATAGTTTTTACATTTTCAATTGCAGAAACAAAATTCTCAGATGTGTAGGCAGGTTACTTTGGCGGCTTGTAGATGTGCCGACAAGTGGCTTTGTCGGTATTAGCGGCATGTAGATGTGCCGACAAGTGTCTTTGTCGGTATTAGCGGCATGTAGATACGCCGACAAGTGGCTTTGTCGGTATTAGCGACTTGTATAAAGCGGGATCATTTTGTTCTGCAATTAAAGTAGGAAGTAGAAGTCTTCAGTAGTGGGGGCTAGGAAAATATTCATACAGTGATACACTGTGCTTGTGCTCGCACTTGATTTTTGATTTAGTGAATAGTAGGAGGAGAATTCATTTAGTGTAGCGTTTTTATAATCGGGAATAATATAGTCTACATTAGTAAAATGATCATTAAAGGCATTGCAGATTTTATTTAAACTATCAAATTTATCACCTTTATTATTTAACATTTATCTTCAAACTTTCTTTGGATGTATTTTTTGCATTAATGATCCTTTTATTGTTGTGTGTAAATTTCGCTTTATTAACTTTTTGATTATAAATATTTTTTAGTTTTTTGTATCTTTCTTTGATTACGTCATTGTCAGTAGTTTTTAGGATATCGTGTAATTCATATAGCAATGAATGTAAGGATTTAAGTTCATGATTATACCAATTATTTTTGTACTTTTTGTGAGAGATTTTTTAAAGGAGATCGCTATATTAAAATGGTTTAAAAAAGTTGCATAGAAATTTTCAAATTTGTCATTAAAATTAGGAGTTTCGTGCAATACATAGAAAGAGTAATGAGGGCCAGAGATCAAAGGGCTGAAAACAGATAAAACGCCGCTACTGAGCAGAGGGGGGGTTTTGTAGTGGGTGAAAATCGCCACACTTCTGCACGTAAAAAAAAGAAGATCATTGAATAATATTTATAAATTTTGTTAAGGTTCTTTTTCATATCTTACTGTTTTGCAAATATGTCACCTCATTTTGTAATTGGGCTTCACCGTGAATATATTAATAAATAAAGCCATTCAGGACAAAAAAAACTATACACTTACCTTTACTGAGCAGACTCGAACTCGATGACGTCGATGAAGGCTTGCTAGACAAAGAATTATCCTTACTTCTAGTTTTGTTGATTGTGATTTTCATCCCGTCCGAACTAGGCTTTACCATATATTCCGAATTTTTCGCGTCTCCAAGTTTACCAGCAGTTTTACTAGATTCGTTTAATTTATTGACACTGCTACTAGTCCTATCTTTGCTGGCGCTCGATGGCGTATCACAGTGTTGAGCATTAACTTTTAATTTATCTACGATCGCGGACAGAGAACCTTTACGATTAGTTCTTAATTGCGAAGAGTTCGTTTTAACGTCGCTAGTTCCACTAGGCGATGGTAAACCGTCCGATGTTATTTCACCGCCGCTCAAATCTAAAGATTTAACTTTGTTCGAGGAACTTTTGTTTTTCGTGCTTGTAACACTTAAACTACTAGATGTCTTCTTGTCCTTATCTCTGGAGCTTTCCTTTAAACTAGATTTACTCTTACTCTCACTACTACTTTTACTAGACGGCGAATTGGCTGCGTTCTTTAACGTTGACATGCTGGGTTTCCCCGAACTGGCTGACGGGTGTTTTGGGGAAGTACCGTGATGTTTAGGACTGGAAAGTTCAGATAGAGCTTGCTTAGGGCTGCTAGGGATATGCGCGGGAGAATTTTTAGGGCTGTGATGAGAAGAACTGGATTTAAGACCGGATTTAATCATGTTCGGACTGAGTTTTCCGCTAAGAGATGACGGCCGATTTAGTGTAGGAGAAGGACTAAATTTTCTCATACTACTTGGAGAAGATGGAGTAGGAGTCAATGGAGGTGATTCTGTTGACTTTAAAGAACCAAGTGATGGTTTTGGAAGGAAGTCTTGTTTGTGTGGAACTTTTTCCGGAGGTCCCATTGGACTTTCATCCCGTTTTCTTTTTCGCTTTTTATCCAATTTGCTTTTTTCATCTTTAGAAGATTTGCTCTTCTTTTCTCTGGATTTTTCTTCTAAGCTCCTATGTTGATTAGGAATCGGAGTAATGGTTAAAGAATTTGGAAGTGGAGGAGTTTCAGAGGTACGTCTATCTTTTGAGTTGCTTGAACTATTAGAAGAGATCGGAGTGATACTTAAACCTGTTAATTTTTCTTCCGATTCGCTTCGACTTGGTGACTTGTCTTTTAATTCTTTCTTAAAATCCTTTGACGATATTTCATCCATTTCCATATCTTCCAAGTTGTCGAATTCTTCTTCAGTTTTATCATTGGATCCGAGGAGTTCGATAGGGTCTATACCAGATACCGAAAGTTCAAGATCTGTTTGAAACCCCAATAGCGAGTTTGGAGTTCTAATTTCTGTTTCTTGTGATAATGGGGTACTTCTTGATGTCGAGTCACAGCTGGATGACTCAATCAAATCCGAGTCTTCTGTTCCCACCTTCCTTTTGCCACTTTTGCTACTATCTTCGTGCCTACGTTTTTGGCGCTTGGAGCTCTTGTCCATATTTTCTAGAGAGAAAAAAAACGCTTATAAAATTTATAGATTCTTGAAAGCTTTTCATATTTTTTAGAGTCTGTTAAGTAGTATTTTCGTCCGAAAAAAAAAAAACTGTTTCAGCATTGATTTTAGGATTTGACGTAATTTTAGTTTTATAATTTAGATTATTGGACATCTGTATTTTTTAAATCTACAATTTTCTTTGTATTTCACGAAAAAAAAGTTTTTGTTTCCGTAGACATATATTATTAAAAACTAATTATAGTAGTATGTCTTTCTTAAGTGTGTTGTTTATTTGTATATTAATTTGTGCCCAAGCTAGAAAAACGCCGATTTGTAAAAAAAAAAATATTAGATACTCACCAGACAGTATGTTAGTGAGTTCCAAAGTCGTCAGTACCCCATCGGAAGGTGGGAAGTTTTGAAAATTTGAAGCCATCATGGATTGATTTAAAAAAATTTCCTGACTGGCTTGCATCATCATACTATGATTCGAATTTCCAGAAGGTTCCTGCTTGATTTTATCGTTTAACCCACCGAATTCGACTAAATTAGTGTTTGCGGGGTCTTTGGCCCCCCCAGGATCCCCAGAACCGAGGGGCAAGTTAAAATTTTCATGCCCCCCATAGTGATTTCTTCTCATCGATTGTTTTTCCCACAATTTAATCACAGAACGAAGAGTAACTGGTATCGAAAACGATTTATTCAATATTTTTGTACTCAATTCTGTGGCTACATCGGAGGTGTTGACAGGAGGCGGAGTTCCGGGGCTATGAATGCGACATATCAAATTGGAAATATCTGAAAGGTCGATTTCAGCCGTCGCCATGCTTTCTTCCACGGGATGCTCCAATGAAATGGAGATGTGTGTTGAAGAGAGAGCGCTTACTTCAAATATAGTCATGTTTTCAAAATCTATAATAAAAATATTTCTATCAACATTTGAAACACACTGCAGCTTTAAATAGCTGAGATTAGATTATAAAATTATTTGTTATAATGTAAAATAAAGGCTGAATCACATAAAATTGCTGCTTGTAAACATAAATAAGTAGTAATAATTTGATTACCTAAATTAAAAAAAAGAAATCACAATTTTTCTAACACTGTTGAGTTCAATATTTTACTAATTTATACATTACCTTGTTTGCTGTTTGGTCTAACACAACTTGCAATGATTGTGTTAAACAAAGCCTGTTCTCTCAGTATCATCAAAATACTAGCTACATGAGCAGGATGGGTGAAGGGTATACTCGTTACTAATACTCCATCCATATTTTTATTTTCTGTCATAAAATAACAATGATTTTGATCTGGAAGCGTCTAAAAAGCATTTTAAAGAGTTAAATGCGAAAAAATAAAAAACTTTCAATTTTACTTACAACAAACAAGCCTTTGTTGTTGCTCGAATTCATCTTTTCGTCACTGCAATGAGTGACAATAAGATTCAATAAGGGCTGAACTGGAGCACTGTCTATTTCTGTCCATGGATATATCTGTTGAATTTGTCTTACCAAAGATAGACAAAGTGGCAGCGGTTTGTTGAGTTTTAATAGAAAACAAGCAGGAATAACTGCACTATTTTGATTATTTAATGGAGTATACGAAGGAGTGCTAGAAATACATACACTTTAGATTTTTTTCAAATTCAATTTAACTACACTTAGTAAGCAAAAAATATTTTTTAGGTGTTTTAAGACTTACCTTTTTCCATTAATCCCTCTGTTTACTGTGATTAAAGTAGTAGTTTGTAGCTTATGAGCTGCTGAACCCTCCATACACACTGTAACACTGTACCCCAAACCTTTACCAGTAATAGTATCTACATTAATAGGTTCAATTTCATTTTTTTCCACATTTAACAAATCATATGGAGAAACAAAATAAGTCAATTTCATAGGATGACCTCCTTTTCTCTTTTCCAAAATACCCACTGGTGATTTGTGTATTAGATTAAAAGGTTCTTTCATAAACATTTGTAGTTGAGCCAAAGTAATTAGATCGGCTTCTAAAGACTCGAGAGCTGTGAATGCTTTACATTTTATCTTTTTTTCGGCATTTAATTGATAAATAGATGTGAAGCCTTCCAATTGAGCTGTAAAATCGGCAAAATCCCCTTTTGATAGACAGTTTACTAGTTCTGTACAGCTTTGTTGCTCTTTTTTACCTTCATGGTGTATTTTTACATCTTCCACTATACCTGCAGGACTTAAAACTATTTCAAGATAAAACATATCTGAGGATATAAATACACCAGAAGGTTCTACTACAAATTTTAACCTAAAAAACAAAAAGTTTCAGTACTAACATACAAAATTTCAAATATTTTTATTGAGATAATTTATACTTTGAATATTTTATATAATAGATATTTTATTCAGAGGATGATTTTTTCCGAATTTATAATTGTCTTTATTTATCCTTTCAGAATTTTAAATGAAGTAGTAGGCTTTTTGTTTTTAGTTGATATAGCGGGGTTTCATGGATCTAGATTAAAAATAAGCCTTATTACATTTTTTTGTGCAATAAAACTATGCAAGGCTTCAGTAGCAATATCCATAGTAATTAATTCCTTGCCTATATAACTAAAATATGATTCCCAGCTCATATCACTGCCAAGGACAACGCCAACGAATTTTATCACATTAAACATTTATATTTATTTGTAAATTTGACAGGCCCTTTAAAAAGTATAAAAACTAAATAATTACTTCATAAAATCAAATTTTATAATAATAGGGCTTTAATTAGGTGAATTAAATTATTTGATAGTTATTAACTTACCCCAATTGTCTAGTTAAACTTTCTAATCTCTCTACCATACTTTGCAAAGAAGTAACTTTAATGGAGTGTTGCAAAGTATCTAAACATTTTTGATGTTGACTTTTCTCGACACTATCAGAGGCATATCTTTTTTCCTAAAAAGTGATAATTTATTTTTGAGAAATTACAAATAAAAATTGTTCCACTTACAAGCAAAGTCATTCGAACAT
This sequence comes from Crepidodera aurea, assembly GCA_949320105.2. Taxonomy (NCBI): domain Eukaryota; kingdom Metazoa; phylum Arthropoda; class Insecta; order Coleoptera; family Chrysomelidae; genus Crepidodera; species Crepidodera aurea. The sequence continues at coordinate 59,444,951 of OX439473.1, read as the reverse complement.
TTTTCGAAATTTCAGGCAAACTTTTGAATTGGGAAGCTTTGGACCTTAATTTTTCCATTAATATTTCTAACTGCCAGTCTTTGCTTTTGTCATTATGTGGAACTGGTGCTCCACTAGCTGAAATTAAAATAATTACATGTTTTATTCAACAAACTTATAAAGACTTACCACTTTGTAATTTATTCATTGTTATTTATTTTTTAGTACTCATATTTCGCATTTTATAACCATCTTGGCAACAATATCACCTCCATCAACAGAAGACACTTTGACACTGACAATAGTGACAATATGACGTTTTCGGGTATTTAACCTATGACAAGTAGGTCCTACAACGTAAAAGTATAAAAAATCCCTTCAGAATTAAACTTGAAACAGATGATAATTTTGGTTATTGGTGAGAAAAGTTTATCGTAAACAACAAAAAAGTATACGGAGGTAATTTCAGTGCCTTTCTAATCCTAATTTCAAGTTTCAATGATCTTCAGTGATTTATTCCCACTGGGTGTACCGCGGATTTGACCCGGGTCCCCGGGTTGACGTATTAACTACTAGTCTGTCAGATGTCAAGATTAAAACGCTTAAACTATTGGAGTTTTCAGCCACTACAAGAAGTCAAAAAATTATCAAGTAGTGTCTCATACAATTCCCCCCATAAATCAACAAATATAAAACTTATATGAAATTAAATAGAACCGCTGAATCAAAGCGGTTTTTAAAATCAACAAATAGAAAACTACGAAATTAAAATAACCGCCCAATCAAAGCTTGTTTAAGAATGTTGTTCTTCAGATTTTATTTCCTCAAATCAAATGTTAGTACATTATAAGGTTATAATATTTTCAGAAGACAGATTGTATTTCAAATTTTTTAAGGCCCTAGCATGTTTGATATAGTCCTACTATACCTATATACTCTTTCTTTAGTAATTTTCGCAAAAGTTTTTGGATTAAGGGCAGTTTGATAATGGTTACATACTAAGAAAAAAAAGCTTTGTATCCTCTGGAAATTATTGTTTGAAACAGTAAATAAATCTTAAATTTTGTTTTTTCTCCATAATGGATGGTAGTGTTGCTGGACCTAGTTCAGTTAAAGAAAATGACGATTTTTACATGTCTGAAGATGAAAATACAGAGGGTAGTGATCAAGAAGGTACTTTTAGATTCTATCTCAAATTCTATATTTATTTTATGTTTTTATAGCTTTCTCTGATAAACCCAAGAAACCAGGGTCGAGAAAAGAGTCTAGTAAGTTACCTCCACACTTAAAAGGCCTTATGGGTGAAGCCAATCTTCGGTATGCACGAGGGGATTTAGAGACAGCAAAAAAAATGTGTTTTGAAGTTATTAGACAATCAGCTGATGCTTATGAACCATACTTGACTTTATCTCAGATGTATGAGAGTACAAACGTAAAAAAATACAAAGCTTATTTAATGTTAGCAAGTCATTTGGCTCCTCATGATATTGCTATTACATGTAGATTGGCAGATTTATGTTTACAAGATGGTGATGTATCAGAAGCAATTAAATGCTATGTGAGATCACTTAAATATAATCCACAAAATATTATGATTCATAGTAAAAGAATAGAATTGCTGGAGCAAAGAGGTAGGATTTTCTAATTTTTAACTCTTAAATATGAATAGCTTGAGTTCAGTAATCATTTTCTTCGTAGAGCAAACTCGGTAAGCTCTACAGGTTTTTCTTTTACATTCTTAAAGATTGTTGTATTACTTTGCCCCATGTGATATTCTTCTTCATTCTTTTCTCTCCTTCCACCAATCTCCATATTGTTTTTGTTTTATTACTTCTTACTATTAATTATTTCTTAATATTTATATTTGTTGTTTATCATTGTTCCCAGGTATATAAAATTTTGTACTGTCTCAAATGCATGTTCTCTTATTTTTATTCGTGTATTTGGTTTTCTTTTGATTCATTTCTAGTCCTTTTATTAGCTGCCTCAATTGTTTTATGTACTATATCTCTCCCAAGCTTCATTTATAACTCTTAATTTTTTTAATTGCAAAACTTTACAGGGGATACCAAAAATCTACTGGTTGCTAAACAAACTATGGCAAACAACATTCACAGAAAACATAGCAAGACCATTATTAACTTAGCGATGGAAGTTGCAAAGGAACACTACAAAAATAAAAGTTACCTTAGAGCTATAGAAGTCTTAAGAATACCTTTAAAAAGAATTCCTGAATGTATTACCCAAGATGTTATCAACGTAATGCTAGAATTACTTATTCTAAATGAGCGTTTCTCAGATTGTTTAGATATACTTACAGAATTTTGTGGCTTTACTTTTGATGTAACCTTAACTGAGGATAACAATATAATAATAAATTCATTTGAAATACCCGATAAGCTACCTCTTGATTTAAAATCCAAGTTTATTTCATGTTTAGTTAAATTAAGAGCAGAACATTTATTTCCTCCTCTTATTAATAATATGCTTATTCAAGATGATGTAGAAACTTTTGGTGATTTATACTTAGATGTAGCAGAATCTTTAATGCATGTAGGATATTGCCAGGAAGCGTTGAAACTGCTTATATCTTTAGTAAAAAGCAAGAGCTATTCACTAGCAGGGGTTTGGTTGAAATATGCGGAGTGTTTAGCAGCTTGTAATCTGATAGAACAAGCTATCGATGCATATTTTACAGTAAGGAATTTAGCTCCTACTCACGTGGAAGTTTTGTATCCCCTAGCAATGCTACTTCTTAAGCAAAATAATAAAGATGAAGCACTTAAAGTTATGTCCCAAGACTTGAATACTAATAAATTAGATGTGGCTGTATTACTAGAACAAATGAAACTATTAAAACAGTTAAATGATTGGGAAGGTTATTGGAAAAGTATGGAGTTGTTACTTTCAAGACATTGTTGTATTCTTAAACATCCTGAAGAACTCAAAATAGTATTAACCAAAGAAAGATACCAGGAAAAAATTGTTAAATTGAGAAGAATGAGGAATTTTAGAAGTGACAGTACTAATGTTGAAATTAACTTTGATATCATTAGGGAACCAAGCCGTGAGGAAGAGTATGGATTGTATCTAGAACATTTGCAATTAGCATTGGACAAAAAAGAATGGGACTATTTCAAAAAATTTGTATTCATGGGTATGGTGTCCAAAAGGTTCCAAAAATATTTTGGTAAGTTCGTTGATTCAAACAATACAATTTTCGAAAATATTGTTCGCATTTGAAACACATACAGCAAAATTAATATTAGGGACAACTGAAAAGTTCTAAGGTATTAAAAGTAGAGTATGGCTTAGGCTTAGAACTTTACAGGGGATTAAAAAAACACTTCATATCCTATTTTTAGTGGATATTAACGACAGCTTTTTATTCAAGTCTTCTCATCTCAGATGTGTTCCATAGTTACAGTTTAATAAGAGACATTCTCGTAAAATTTATAAAAATTAATATTAGGGACAACTGAAAAGTTCTAAGGTATTAAAAGTAGAGTATGGAAGGCTTAGAACTTTTCAACTCAATCCAGTAATAACAAAAAAACACTTCATATCCTAATTTTTAGTGGATATTAATGTTTTGGCTTTTTATTCATGTCTTCTCATCTCAGATAGTTACAGATTAATAAGAGACATTCTCGTAAAATATATAAAAATTAATATAAGGGACAACTGAAAAGTTCTAAGGTATTATAAGTAGAGTATGGAAGTATATTAGGCTTAGAACTTTACAGGGGATTAAAAAAACACTTCGTATCCTATTTTTAGTGGATATTAACGTCTTGGCTTTTTATTCATATCTTCTCACCTCAGATGTGTTCCATAGTTACAGTTTAATAAGAGACATTCTCGTAAAATTTATGAAATTAATATTAGGGACAACTGAAAAGTTCTAAGGAAGTATCTTAGGCTTAGAACTTTTCAACCCAATCCAGTAATAACAAAAAAAAAACTTCATATACTATTTTTAGTGGATATTAACGTCTTGGCTTTTTATTCGTGCCTTCTCACCTCAGATGTGTTCCATGGTTACAGTTTAATAAGAGACATTCTCGTAAAATATCCAAACAACAGCCTCTGTTGGAATTGGTTTGGTTTTATTACTTCCACTCCAGATGACATACGATTTCCAAGGTTTTTAGAAAGGGCCAGTCACAATCTTACATCAGAAAATGGAAAAATGATGTTGGCTAACTATGATTTATGTGTGGGCAATTATATTCCGGCTATCAATTATTATCTTAAAATTTTTAAGCAAACCAGCTCTGTAACTTCGGCGTTTTTCTTAGCAGTGGCAATGCTTCAACATCATTGCAACCGAAGATCAGATAAAGATAAAAGGAAACTTATGACCGAAACTATTACACACCTGTTTCTAAATTATGCCAAGATCAGAACCAAATTAGCTGAGCAAGAGATTTATTACAATTTAGGCAGAATGTATCATCAGTTAGGTATTATGTACCTAGCAGAACATTATTATAAAAAAGTTTTTAAAGTTCACAATGACCATTTGGAAAAATATCCTGAAATTTTGTGTTTGAAGAGGGAGGCTGCCTTTAATCTTCATATTATTTATAAAGCCAATGGGAATAATATAGCTGCTAGGAATATTTTGTTTCAACATATTGTAATAGTTTAAAAGTATATTTAAAAAGTCAGTTCAATAACACAAATTTTAATGTATTTAAGATTTTTAAGTGAAACTATATAGACTGTGATTAAAATTGATAAGTTAGTAATAGCATCAGTTTTTCTATAATAAACATTTTTTAATATCGTAATTTTTATTTTAACATTTTAAGAAAACTACTGTGTATCTTAAAAGCATGCTTTTTCTTTAAAATTATGTCTTGAACTGTTACAAAATTATGAAATGTGAACAGTAAACAAATATTTCTATTTGAAAATCTAATTTTATTTTTGTTATAAAATGACAATTTTTTCTGTTAAATAGGAGGAACAATTTAATACGCTTAATAACATTTTAAAATACAATTAATAAATATAAAATAATTTTGGAAGTGCTAATTCCATTTCTTTTCTTGTTTTAGTCCTTCGAAATATCTTCTCTCAGAGATTTCGTTGTCTACAGCCTTATCCATAGCAGTTAAAAATTCGCCTAAACTTATAAAGGAACCATTTAAAAACAAAGCATGAGCTAAAAACGGTATTTTTCTTAGAGATCTTCCACTTAATCCTAAACTTTTGTCACAAAGATCTAATAGCTGTTTAGTTTCAGGTGAATTTGGTTTATCTTTATCATTTACAAGGTGTTCGATGGGTTCTAAGATTTGACCTCGTATAATGTTGACCTAAAAATTGTAAAAATATCGAAACGATAATCATGTAGCTCATTTAGAGCTGTATATGAGAAAAAACGTACCTTAATTAGTTCGTTGATACAAGAATGGTACACTTTGTATATTGCTTCAACAGATGGATTGCCTAAATATTGCTTAATGTCAGCTCTATCAACGAAAGCTAAGTCTATTGATTCGGTCATGTTTGATGTAGTAAAAATCAAGACATTAGGATGTCTCTTTATTTGATCTACTTGGGTTAAAAGGGCATTTACAACTCTAATGGAGTCTGAGGGTTCAGTTCCTGAAAAATTAATTCATACAGGGTGTTTTTTTAACATAAACAATGTCCATTTTCAATTGCAGACATATAAAAACAAAATTCCCAGATGTGCCGACAAGTTGCTTTGATTGGCATTGGCATGCTATAACACCCTGCATATTTCTCAAAAAAAAATTCACATAAACTATATTTTCTTGTAATAATTTAAACTATCTTTAGAATTAAACTTTACCTGACAAACACTGATTCCTAGCATGTGCGAGGGATTCAACTTCGTCAATCAGGACACATACGAGGATATTTCTATTTTCTACAAAGTCGTTTATTCTACTAAACATTTTATTAACTAATTTCCCACTCTAAAATTAAAAAAAAAGAATTATTAAAGCGACCTTTGGCAGCTCTTATACTCTTGGAATATTGAACGCCTATCACCTGATAGGGCGAGGGTAAGGAGCACAGTCGAGGGTGTAATTGTAATCCTTAAATTATTTTTTTCAAATTTGGTGGTCAATTTGCTCTTTACGAAAGTACATTTTGACAAAAACTAAATTTTGGAAAATTTATCTATTGGCGAGCTGTGAGGGTTGATGGTAACTTTTATGCCACTGTAGCATATATTTTTTAAAATTAATATATCACAAATTCCCGTTCTCGGTGGATAATAATACATTACCAAGGAAAAATAATATTTTTCCAAAAACCGTTGAGGCAAAAAAACAAGAATTGTGATTGTTAGACGAAACGCCAGGACATAAACTTGCGTTCTTGTTAATAAATCTGTGATTAAACTAAAAATTAACTCAAATATGAGGTTACCTACTGTCTAAATATTAAATGCGAATAAAAAAACACTAGGCTTACTTCAGAAAACCATTTGGAAAATAAACTGTGGCTGTTTATTTCTATAAGAATGCCAGAGCTAAACCTGTTTACCATCCTTATGGTAAGTTTCTGTGCTAATGCCTTACAAAGTGAAGTTTTGCCTGTACCAGGGGGACCATGAAGTAAAATAACTCTGTTGCAACTGATTATGTTGTTATCAACTCCCTTATCAGAGAATTCCATCATTGTTTGAGCATATTTCAACAACTGAAATAATAATAATTTTAAACTTTTACACAAAAGTAACAAATTTAATTAATCTATCTGGCAATTTAAGTCTTTAGTATATTAACTTACATTTTGTTTGATATTGTTGTCGTAATATAAATTCTCCCACATATTTAATAAGCATACTGATGGAAGGGTTAACTGGGTAGAGATGGTTACCAGTCCTTCATCTCCATCATCTTCATTTTGTTCCAGAGGACCATCAGCGTCTAATTTATATACAAACCAATTTACTTCCATAGATTTAAAATCCACAAATGATTTAGTCTAAAAAAAATTTGAGTTTAACTGAATCCTGACTTGGCTAAACTTTTATTAATCCATTAAGATATTATAAAGAAAAGTGAGATTTAAATTTCAAAGGGAAAGTTGAACGGTTTAAAGTCAAAAAGCTATAACCGTTATATATAGAACATGTTTTCAAATACATACGTATTCATCATCAGTACGATTAATAAACACTGGATTAAAAAAGTTGAGACGTAAAAAAATTGTTAATTATTTAGAAAAAAGTCGGACTTAAACATTGTTAAAAGGCAATGTGAGACATCCCCTATTACATTCAATTTTGATGGGATCGATCCCAATAGATGAGTGGTCTCCTACTACCCCCCTTAACATTAGGGGTAGGTCTCACATTGCCTCTTAACATTGTTAAGTCCGACTTTTTTCTACATAATTAACTAATTTTTTTACGTCTCAACATTTTTAATCCTGTGTATTAATCGTACTGATTATGAATACGTATGTATTTGAAAACATGTTCTATATATAACGGTTATAGCTTTTTGACTTTAAACCATTCAACTTTCCCCTTGGGGGTTTAAATATTTTCTAATTATATGTGTGCAGACGACTTGGTGTTTTATTTTGGTTATCTAACTGAAACTCCACTTTGAGGATGGACTATTTCCTTCAGATGAATTTATTTTTAATCAGCTTAAAATTGAGACAAATTCATGATCAAAATATAACGGCAATCCATCATCCAAACATTTATAAACATATTCAGTGAAGTTACATTATGGATTAACTGATGGCCTATTCTAAATCCACGTTGGCTATTAGTAATGATGTTTAAATAATTAAGTATTATAAAAAATAAGATAACTCAAAGGCTTGTGGCTAGTCTTTAACAAAAGTTTTTTTAAATAATATAGCATTCTATTTTATGAGATTTTTTAAAAACCATATGAAACTACTGGCTATAAACTTACATAATTTGGGATTTCTCCAACTATAATGGTTTTAACATTATTATTAAGAATGGAGATTCCTTCCTGATCAATATTAATCGTGCTGTTGGGCCGGACAATAATGTTATCTATATATTTCTGAACTAGTCCAATTATTGATTTCATTGTTACATTATTGCTAAAAAAAGTAAACTAAGTTTGATATTTAATGTTGTTTATTATGTATTTCAAACCTATATTCGTTTATGATTATTTCAACATCCACGCTAGGACTCATTGTAAAAATAATAATTTAAAATTGTTGTATTGTTTTTGTTAAATTTAAAACTTTTTATTCGTTGTTTTCGGAACGACCAATTCAAATATTAAACTGTCAAATATAAATGTCAGTTTGTTTTTTTATAGTCAATTTTACGGAATACTGCATTTCAAGTAAACCGTCTTTGACGTAAGTAAAGATCACGAAAATATGTTTCAGAGTCACCTGATATTTGTTTACGCTCCTTTTAGGTTGGGTTTTAAATTTGTAGATATTGTGTTTTAATAATGTGTGAAGATTTAGATAAAATATGCGAAACTTTAGACAAACTTACATTAGATGCCCTACTCTTAATGCAAGAAGAAATTGAACTAAAATTGAACGTTGAAAATGCAATGTCAGGGGGCGAAGCCCACTTAGCGAAATCAAGATATATACTTGGTCAAACTAATGTGTCTGGTTTGCAACTACCGACTGAAAACAGCCCCGAATTTTCAGCTAACCTAAAAGTAGAAGATGAATCTGAAACGTTTTTAGAAAGAAAGATTTACAATCTTCGGGAGATAAAAAAAATTGAAGATGAGACAGTACAGGAACCTCTTAGGTGGTTTGGTTTTCTCGTTCCACAAAATTTAAATTTTGCACAGAAGATGTTTAGGCAAGCTTTACAGTGGAGTGTCCAGGCTGTAAATGTTCAGAATAAATTGTGTGGTGTTTTGCAAAGTATTTCAAATTTAAAAGAACTCAAAGCTAAAGTTTCATCGAGCTAGATTGTTAGGAAATTGTAAAATGTAATAATAAATAGTTTTATTAAAAATGATTTTTTGTTATATGATATTTACAAAATGACAATGAATCTCAAATTCAAGGTTAATTTTGAAGAAAAATTCTTACAATAAGTTGATTTATTAAAAAGGTGAAAACTTAAAACAAAGATAAAATAAGGATATGATAAATTTATACATATATATTAAAAACCTCATAATGTATTGAAAGGGATTTATAGATATTAATATGGCATGTTCTACCTTCAATAGCGCTAAAAAGCAGCACTGCAAAGAAATCGTTTCCAGTGAAAATGGTAAAAGTAAATATAAAAGCGGAATTAAATTTTTCGTTTGTTAATTTTTTTGTTTGATTTTATGTATTTTCCACGTTATTTTTTTTATTTTATCTGTGCTTTGCGTACATGTTGTACACAATACTTTTTCTACGACCACACTTTTTAAAGACAACAAAATATTAATGTTTATTTACTTTAATTTTAGAATGTGATAACTACAATATATATAACGTAACATAATTTATATATGTTTTCAATATACAATTTTCTTTATGCATACATGAAAAATTGTCAAAAAAAAAAAATAAAAAATGAAAAAAAAATAATACATTTTCTGAAAATGACTTAAGTAATTTTGTTATTCTCCTTCCAACTCATAAATTTGGAGTAATGTTTTTCGTACTTTCCCCTTGAAATATCTGGTAATAAATTTTCTGTGGCCATTCTATCTATTTCTTCAAATTTCGGTGGTGTATTCTCCACATCAGAATCATCAGATCCGGATGATGTATGTTGGTTCATTTCCTACGGTATATATTTGTTTATAAACCAGATAACATGTCTAGAAATAATTAGGTAAGTAATAAAATACTAAATATATCAAAATATACTTACAAAAAGATAGCAAAAGTAAAATTCTAAAAATTTAAATTTAAAATATTGGAGCCAAATGTCATTCGACAACGAACTGTCAGTTCATAGAGCACAAATCAATCAGAAATTAGGTGCCACCGACTCTGTTATTAGGGAGATTTTAAGCCACCTATTTCAACACCAATATACTTTAAACGTTAAACATCGCATGCGCAATAGCGCTAAAATAAGGGAAACTTTATTAACTGATATTGTTTTACGTTATTAGAGGTGAAATAAGGTTCCCTTAATAACGGATATTGTTTTCGCAATGGTGCCGCATGTAGAACATTTATATTTAAGTTTTATCGTGAACTCCAAAGTCTATGATAAATACATGTGAAATTTAGAAGATTTGAGTAAGTCTATAGTTTTCACCATTCTTACCACTTTTTTTCTTAAATATGAAATGAAAACATTTCATAAAATTAAGTGTTACGGCAACATAGGATATTGACATTGAAGAGATGTCACAACAAGTGTTTTACTTAACCTATCTTTTGTAGTATTTGTTTCATTCTGGCTTCATTTAAAAACGATTTAAGGCAGTTAAAATAAAAAAAAAATCGTAAATGATTATTTAAACTATCAAGAAGTGAGGGTTATCATTTATAAGGTTATAAATGTTTCTGGCATCTGTCACGTAAATAACGGAAGAGTGGGATGGCTTAAAAACTCATTTTCGAAATACGTTATTAACGTTCTGTGTTTACTTTAATAGCGGATAAAGGGATATAACGTATGACGCTCAAGTTGTGGCTTAAAACTTCCCTATTTAATATGTCTATGCACTTATTTTGACATAACTGTGCGCAAAGTAACTACTTTGCGCACAGTTCTGTCACTTTTCCGCACACATATGTCATTTTGTCCTTGCAATGTGAGCAATTGCCTACTTTGCAAATGAAACTTTGTGCAGAAAAGCGTACTTTGAATGGTGGTCGTAGAAAAAATAACTACCATGTAAATATGGGCTTCTTGGGATGTTTTCCTCACACAATAAAATTAACGACTTGAAATAGGAGAATAATTTATTAACATCACCCTGAACATGTAAACGATATCGAATTAGTTAGTCTTAATTGCATTTGTTTTGACGTAAAGTTGGTTGCCTAATTAGTAGTACGCTACTGAACCACCATTAATTAAACTTTTTACTCCAATTGGGTGTTTAACTAATTTTCAGATTCTATTTAAAATCTTATAAATAACAAGTACTATATAAATAATTAACAACACAATATGTTTTTTTAATTTTAGTTGCATACATAATTTTTTCCAGCATTTTGTTAATTTTTATAATGTGCCTTTTGAATATTGCGCAATTGTTGAAATTACGTCACTGGTTGCGTAACTGAAGTTAGATATAAGCCGAATCGAAAATTCAACGAATTCACTCGACATCAAAGTTAAAGTTGTTAAATGTCACTGTCAATAATGTCATTTCTTTGATTTTTGTTGAAGCGTGGGTTTTTGATTTTGCATTTATTTTTGATTTATTAATATTTTTTAATTAGTATATAGTATTTTCTTTGTTTCTAAGTTAGTGTATTTGTGTTTTCCCGACTTTAAAATCGTTATTCTATATTTTTCTTCTTCTTCGTCTTCGTTTTTCGAAACTAGTGATGGTCTTGGTCTGTTATGTTTCTTCTTTTTTAATCGTTTACCGTAAAGCAAATCAGTACCGTACCAGTGACGTATCTGTATTAAAAGTTGCATAAAATCTCAAATCTTTTCTTATTAGTTTTTATCTATTTTAAGCAAAAAAACATAAAAAAACATGCAATTATGTAGAAAGTAATTAAGTATGAGTAATTAGAAATACAAAACAAATGAGGTTAGATTTGGAGTTAAACACCTAATTGTTGTTATTAATTTGATCTACTTCTAATTGTATTTTGCTGATTTTGGGTATTAACTGCGTGCATGAGGCATGAGTGTGAATGTAGGGAGATGATGGGGTACTACGTTTGTTGTTTGAATGCGGTTTGCGTGAAATATCTATATATTAATGGTTCTTCCTTTAAGTTCTTTTTGAATAATTGGGAAACTTCCTTATACTTAAAGGAGAATAGAACTTAAAGTTTTAAGGTACTAACTTTTAATAACGTGCATTTAATTGTTTAATTTTTTCCGGAATATTTTGTTCCCCTTTTTTTCTTTTAATACCAATAATTAGGTATAATATTGTTTTTCTTGATCTCTCGTTCCCGTTCTAATTTTTCTTTTATTAATTTCAGTTTTAATCTCTTTATTTACATAGCAAGTTTTTCTTTAATTGTATCAACCTTTGTAGAAATGTTTATATTTTCCAGTTTAAATGTGATTTAATAAATCGTTATTGGAAAGGACCCCGCAGTTTTTAAAGGGTAATTGGGTTTCACTCAATCTCGCTCAAACCTGTTGAAAAGTATCAGTCATATCGTTCTCATTAAATGTCTCCATGGGCGCGATAAAAATAATGAGGATTTTGAGATACCGGCCGCCGAAGGTGGAGATTTTTTAAACGTCGAAACTCCTATTTGGCCTATATTAGTGCATTCTGCGAGTCGGAAAATTATACAAATTCTTTTGGAGGTAACCCAACCACCCAAAAATGGCCAAAAATCACCCCCCGTTTTCGAGGATGCTGAACACGATGGCGTTATCCAAAATTATTTTTGACTTGACCCCACCCCTCAAACGGTCAAAAACCACTCCCAAAATGGGGAAATCGCGGATTCCCCGTCTTCCACCGGCAAAATATATCTTACCCCTCGTTTTCGAGGATGCTGATCGCGATGATGGAATCCAAAATTATTTTAGGCTTAACCTCACCCCTCAAACGGCCAAAAACCACCCCAAACTGGGGGAATCGCGAGTTCCGCGTCTTCCACCGGCAAAATATACCCCCCCCCCTCCTCAAAAACGGGGGGGGGGGGAGATACATTTTGCCGGTAGAAGACGCGGAATTGGCGTTAAATGCATCTTTTTTATTCATTTTCCAGAAATGTTGAAATTCGATCACCTCTAGAATTAGCCTTTCGGTAAATCACTTAATTAATTTACCGCTCATAACGGCAGGATTAAAAATCCAATACTTTTGATCATATATTATTAACTTAATAAATAGGAATAAAACAAGCGGGATTGGCTAGGATGGTTATGGATATCATAATTCTCCATCAGAGAGATTCTTTTAATTTAGTTTTAACTTATGTACTTAGATGTATTTCTAAATGTAGATGAGCTTTAATATTTTCAGAAAAATTCAGAATAACTGAATTTTTCTTTCCTTTCAAAATTAAATATGTATTCTCTCACTACCCTAAATTATGAGGGGAAGTTCCATCTTATTGGTAGTATTAAATATTTTCTATGAGAAAAAGGAACCAATTATTTTTGTATCTAAAATAACTAACCAAACGTTTTCTTCAAATTTCTCGTGAAAGTTAATTTCCGCTCACAAATATTCATTTTAGTCTTACAAGATTGACCATATGTTTTAGATCACCACATAATTTAAGTTTGAAAATATTAACTAAACTTCCGGACATGATTTCCAATTTTAAGAACAGAAAAATATTGAGAAGTAGACAAAAGTATTATAGAATATATAGAATCTTTATTTAATATAGGAAGTCTTAATACATACAAAAAATATTACATATTATAGTCAGTACGCACAAATTCAGGCAAAGCATTAAATTCACGTAATCCGCATGGAGAAATAGATTTTGTTGCTATAGTAGTCCAGTAACTGAAGGGTCAAACCTGGGAATAAGTATGGCATGAGTTCCCACATAGCGCATTTTGTAGGTCACCCCAGGTGTTTTAACATGAGAAAATCCTTAACGCGTTGTGGTCAAGGGGATGGGCTGAAAATGGGCCCCAAAACATGGAAAATGGGTTTCCCGCTAATATCTGGCTAAATATGCCAATTAGAGAATTTTTGTTCAGACAAAAAATGGAGATCAGCTCATTCTCTACAAAAATGGCCCTTATCATTTTCTTCGAAAATTCAATAGTTTTCGAGATAATGGCACTCAAAAGTCCCCTCATTTCAGCTGCTGCTCTACCTTCAGGAATTCCGCTTTCTATGAATTAACGCGTAACCGGGCGGACGAATTGTTCAATATCTCGGAAAAAAATTAATATTTTTCGATGATTTAAAGTTCATCGGAATGGGAAAACCCGTAGCTACAATTCCATGTGACTTGAAGTCAGTTCGTGTTTACCAAAAATATTTAAAAAAGCGGTCAAAGTTTTTTTCAACAATATTTAGAGGCTGCTTCATTAATTTATTCATATTTTCTTTAAAAATAGTCATTTATTCTAATTTTGCCTTAATAATGGGACCTTATGGGGTCTTGAATGATCTCCATTTTTTGTCTGAACAAAAATTCTCTAATTGGCATATTTAGCCAGATATTAGCGGGAAACCCATTTTCCAGGCCAATTTTCAGCCCCTCCCCCTGACCCCAACGCGTTAAGGATTTTCTCATGTTAAAACACCTGCGATGACCTACAAATTGCGCTATGTGGGAACTCATGCCCGACTTATTCCCAGCTTTCGATCTTTTCAGTCCTTCATTTACTGGAGTAATAGCTAGTCTTGTTTGTGGTATATAGAAATTATTAACAGATCTTGTATTGTAGTTATGTATTTCATTATTATAGATGACAAAATCATTGAAGTACTCAGGAAGTTTTTTATTTTCTACATTGTAAACAAAAGTTATTGCTAAATAATAAAATCTTTGTCTGACTGAAATCCAACTTAAAGTTGTCAGCATACCATTTATTGATGTGAATCTGTTACATTCCCATTCCTCTATTTTGCAATTTTTGTAGTCTCTGTAAACAGTTATTATCCAATTTATAGTGGCAGTAGTCAAAATGAGGTTGTATATTTAAAATTATTTATGTATTAATTAAAATTTCCTCAAGGTTATACCCATAACATGCTTTCAGTGTATCATTTGCAAATAGATTAATAAAGTCTCACTCAATATGATAATTAGAAGCGGCCCTAATATACTTCCTTGCGGTACTCCTAAATTATTTTCTAGCACTTCAGATGTTGATTTATTTATTAGGTATATTAGGCGATGATGTACACCAAAATAGCGACAAAAATAAAATTAAGGGGTTTACAAGAAACATCGATTTATGGTCGACTTCACTTGGCAAAAGACAGCTCGATTCTTTCCAGTGTTTTCAGAAAATTATGGAACAAGCTTTTACAGGCATGCAAGTTACTTTGTTCAATTTAAAACAACAGTTATGTGATTCTTTCCCCGAAGAAATTCAAAACAGTTGCAGATGGATAATGAATCCGTTTTTGCCGATTCCTTTCAACATGTTGAAATACCAATAAACATGAAAAAAAAACTTATTGAAATATCAAGTGATGGAATGTTGAAGCTTCAATTTTTTTCCTAGAACCCGGACAAATTTTGGACCAAAAGGGTGCAGGAATGCCCTCAGGTGGTGAATGAAGCTGTAAGATGTTTGGTTCTATTTGTAACATCATATTTATGTGAGTTAAGTTTCTCGTCTTTGAGTGCCATTAAAACAAAAGTGAGAAATCGTCTCGTATAATACCTACTTGAAAACGATATAATTGTGTACGTTTCAAATACACAGCCCAGATTTGAAAGACTAGTTTCAAAAAAAATGATAGTGTCACAAATTCTAACTAATAATTTTCCAAATTCCATTTAATAACAATTTTCAAAATTCAATTTATAATTATTTAAAATTTCATATAAAAATCGTCTATAATATAATTGCAAGTACATTTACCTTTATTTCTATCATGAGAATTTTTTAATAGAACATATCATATTCTAATTAATTATAAACAATTTTCAGTTTTTATTTCATACTTTTATTTCATATACTTCCGTTCATTCTGCATAATATTAAATATGGTTAATTCAGCTGAACTAGCAATTTGCTAAAGGTACAAAAATCATCACGTTGAATAAACCTAAAATATTATGCAGATCTCAGCAAATGAGTTGTAAAGGTAACTGTACGAACAAATTGATTGATTCAGATTCTGAATTCAGGACTCTCCTGATATTCAAGTGCCAAGAGCTCCGCGCCTTTAAAAATAAAATAAAATAAAATAAAAAGAATTTGTGAAGTGCCCCAGCAGATAAATGTGGTAAGAATTAACTTTATTATATATTTTCATTTTTTATTTTGGGAACTATAGAGTCCTTACTTTTGTAATAATTCATTTTTGCTTGTATTGGGTTTTGTTTGGTTGGACAAACAGACAAATTTTAAGTTTTCCATTTTTTTATATTTTGGCATAAAAAGTTTTTAGTTTTCTGAAATAAATCATTTTTCATTTGTTTTGTTTTCCTTGTAAATAATTTTGTGTAAATAAATGTATATAATTTTTAAATCAGTGATTTTATTTCTGGTTCTAATCGGTAATTAAAATAAAGCGTTTTTCTTGACAAACCTCTCCAGGTTGTATTTTGGGTCGGGCGGACTTTATTTAAACCTTGAAGAAGTCCGAGCTACCCTGAATACAGTGTGGCGAGCTAGAGCTCGTCGTGGCGTCAGATAAAAATCTGAGCTACAAAACCCCAAAAAACGAACTGAACGTCACGACGTGACAATAGGAGCATTATAATATTTTACTTTATTTTTTTTTTATTTTTACGGATTTATTAATATTTAGTTTTATGTTTCGTTTGATAATTAATTGTTAATTTTTATTAAAATAAAAATACATGATTTAAGAAAGTGGTGCTTTTGTCTATTTTTGAAAATTCCCGGCGACCCCCTAGTACCTCATGGCGACTCCCCAAGAGGTCGCAACCCCTTTGGGAAACACTGATGTTGACTGTAGGTTACTATCCAAAACGGTGCTTGACATGTACATTATACATCTTTGTAAAATTAAATATATTTATTTAGTTACATCTTGTGTAATGAAAATAACTTATTATTTGGGTTGAGAAACACCCTTTAAAAATTTTATCTTCTCTCTCATAGTTTTTTATTTGGTAAACCCAGTTAACAATACGAAAAGAAAATTTTAGAACATCTCAAGTCCACTCTCGTCGCCTTTCTACCATGGAGAATTATTAAAAGTTTGTTGTTGAGTTTCAAAGGATGAAATTTACCAACCCTATTATCAACTCTTTTATAGAACTAGATTTGTGAATGATCAAATTTTGAATTGGATGGTGGGAGAAACAAACTAATAATCAGTTTATATGTGAGTAGGTACTCTTAATAAAAAAAATAATAGAGCGGGGAGAAAAAGTTTAAAAGAAGAAAGAACATTTTATTTTGACATCAACTTCGTTCTTTTCAGATTGAAATGCATCGATGTAAGTGAAACTAAAATTAAAATTGTTGCAAACTGAAAAATTCCTCTTCCGTGGTATAGTTTTCTGTATACAAGCCGCCAATCCCGACAAAGCCATTTTTCAGCACATTAGTCTACTCAAATGGTCGTTTTTCGAAAACTTGAGTCCGGTAGAAAAAATTTCAACAGAATTATATGTTTTTTTGGGGTGCTGAACACGAATCTGAAGTTTGCTGCCTCGTAGCAGGAACGGATCATCGCAAAATCGCAAAAAACCTGGAATTTTTCATAGTTTTTCCGGTTTTCCGCTCATTTCCTGCAAACGACGCATTGTACGGAAAATGTCGCGGTATTCAAAGTTGAAGAGTATAAAATTCTGCGTCGGATCACCTCCCAAAACGCAATCTTCAGTTAGTTTTTGCTCATTACTTGAGTGTTATTCTGTAATGATCTAAACGCCAGTACTTTCCAACTTTTCTCAGCTTGCGACCCACTTTTCCTTTGTAACCTCTCTTTATCTTGGTGTTGGCCAAGCAGACAATGTATTGGGTTCGAGTAAAAACACTAATAAACAATTATTACTTTTCTATATTTTCTTCACAAATGAATATGAGTTGTTTGTATGTCAAAGTTTTGGGGTTTATGTAAGCCTTTGGGTACTACATTTATACAATTATTTTTACTAATTTTACTTTTAGGTTAACGTAAAGCAAGAAGAAAAAAAGAATAGAGTTATTTTTAATTAATGTGTCTCTTGGAGCAGCAAAAGTGTGCCATCATATTGACACCACGTGTTCGTTGATACCGTTTCTTGATGGAATCGTTCGCATTTACTTCACTGAAGTCACCCTCGTGCAAATAATACAGATGCGAGTCGAAGGAATATAATTTTAAATTCATTAAACCGCTCTATTTTTGATAATTCTTGATCATCGTAGCTACAATGCTTTCTTAGTCCCTGATTCCCTAGGAATTGATAGACTACTGCCTTAAAGCTTTCCCATGCGGCTTTCTCTTTTGAAATCATTGTTGTAATGAACATCCTTCAAAATCTTTCGAGTTTAAGATTCATCAAAACTAATTCCTGCACCAGGGCTGAATATCTTTTTCTAGTAATAATAACAATTTATTTTCAGACGTTTCACCTTGCTTACTTGAACATAATGGAATCGAATCAGGACCTGAATCTTTCTGACCCTCGTCAGTGACGCGCCGAGCCTCTTCGGCGATGTCGTGCGAAATACTGATAGGCGCCTTTACCCTGTATGATGCATTGGGTCCAAGTCACTGCCCATTCTTTCATAGTTCAAAGTTGAAATGTATGAAAAACTCTTTAGACTTGTTAGGAATCATATGTATTTTTTAGGAGGCAACAGTATGCACAAAAAAGTATTATTAAATTTTTTATTGCACAAGAAGCAAACAACAAACAACAGTAACAAAAAAACACTGTAAAAGGTTCTTGAAATGTAGGATAAATATCTCTCTCAAACAATGCAGTTGGCCTGTGATCTATAAAAGGTCTATGCACAAAAAACAATTTTTTAAACAAGCAACCAAACTTTAAACTGCTTGTTATAAATATGAAAATATGGGGTGTAGCACGTAGTATTTACAATCGGAAGATTCCACTTTCGGTTGTTTCATGGTTTCATTTTGGCCATCTGGGTTCCACATCTCGAAATCTGGGACCCAGAACCACCAAAGATAAGGTACCTACCCATTTTTAATAACAGCTATAAATGCAGTCTCTTTAATTTGATTCTGCTTCAAAGATGTAGTAAAATTTCGCCATTTTAGAAGGACCATGCAGCCGGCTTATGGAGAAATGGGTTTCGGTTAATTTTCCTGAATTTTTGGTATGTTGAAGATATCGACTTCCTGAACAATAGTGTCCATGGACACATTGTGACAGGCTTGTCATCACAAAGTCGATATAAAAAAAACTGATCATAGTAACTTCGCAAAACTTCTATAGGGGACTAACAAACTCAAATTAAAGACAATAAGAAAAAATTAGAGAAATTAACGTAGGAAATATTAAATTACAGGGTCATTCGCAAAAAAAATCAATTTTCGTAATTTTCTACCTTAAATATCTTTTGAATCACTCTGTATTTAATTTATAAATTATATATTTTTGAAAGTGGTTCAATATCGACTACTGACTTGTATTACAAAATATATAAAATTCTATTAAAAATAACCTGCAGAGTCGATCAACTTTTTGACTCACCCTGTCTAAAATGTTTTTATATCTTGTTATAATAAGTCCAACTAAAGTAAATTCAGATCAAATATTAATATTTTCATATTCCCACTGTAAAGTAGAATACACAGCATCAACAATTTTTTTTGGTAATTTTTGAATCAACCTGTATCAAATAATACTTTTTCTACACAAAGCAATATTATTTGATGTTATTAGAATACTATTACAGTAAAAAATGGCCATTTTTCAACTTCATCCTGGCCCTCGTTGGCTTGCTTTGTTGCTATTTGTTCATGTTTTTGGGACATATTTTTGGTTATTTTTCTCAACTTATCTTTACATTTTGAATTCCTATCATTGATAATGTCAAATTATACCCGCACCAGCCATGTACCAAATACGAATTCCAATTGATATGAATTTTTTGGATCCTCTAGTTGTTTCACCGAAAATAAGAAGAGATACAATTTGACTCATACAGGGGACTAGACCATTTGGATAGATTAGAGCTTAAAACCTTCTCTGTTATTAAGCTCACTGAATAACTTGCCCTTCTATTACGCCACTGTACGGCCAGAGCTTAAAATAGGTAAATGTAAGTCATAAACATTCCATGATTTGTAAACTTTCCCTTTTGCATGGAGAATTAGGCATGACTTAAATAAACCAACAATGAAAATCGTAGCAACGGGAGTCCGAAACAGAAGTGAAATGAAGATATTCTGAAACAACTAAAACAATAGTGTTACTTATGGAAATACAATACAGAGCCACTTCTGTGGCGCTCACAAGTTTATTTTAAAGTCAGTTTATATCCCCATTTTGTAAAATAAATATAATTTTGTTCCTTCGCCATATATTATCTATTTTAATTTATAAATGAATATTTTTAAACACAAAAAGGGACCGAACTAATTTGGACTTCCAATATTTTACTTACCGTTTTATTATTTATCAGATCAGCTGGTATATTAACGAAATACTTACAAACTTCTACGGTTTAATGTAGATGATTCAAAAATAACCATATTAATTTTCTTGAAGCTTAATAGCCCAGTTGCCAGAGAAGGATATTGACCAAAAGCTCGCACAAAATGTGATATCGATGAAACTTTCCATTTAAGTACTTCAAAGGGTGTAGAAAACGATAAAAACATTTGGTTTTTTCATTATATCTCGAAAAAAAAAAAAATTTCGAAAAACTAATAGCACCACGTGAAAGAGCGGAAAATTTTAATAAAAATTATATTATAAGTTATTTAAAAAAAATGTATTACTATAAAAAATTATTAAAAATAAGAAAGCTAATTCGAAAACTCTACGCGCGCCGAGCCGTTGAATACAAATATTCAGGCGAGGCGTTCGGAAAAACTAAAGTATCTTTGTCTAAAATGTACGCAAAGAAAAAAAAATAAAGAATTTTAAAGATGAGCCTCTAAGCTTTCGCAGGAAGCCATTAGTTTTTAATTTTTTTTTGTTTTCTCATTGAAAATTTCACCGGAAGTTATAATTTCTAAAATTATTACTGATTTTTATATCTATTAATAGAGGCATAACAAAAAAAATCCTTGTAGATTTATCATCATTATACTTTTACTTTTGACTTAAATATAATTAAAATGATGACATTATCTCTGTTTAATAAAACTTATGTTTTAAAATGATCATTTTTTACAACATTCATTCGATATAGTGTTTATTTATTTATTTAAATCAATTTCTAAATTATTTGTAACTTTATTTAAAAAATAATTAGTTTCTGATTTATATAAATAGGCCAGTCATATCGTACAAATAAAAACGCTGAAATTACAATAATTGCGGTAAACTCGCTCTTTTGGTATCTTGTTTGGGTCCACCTAGATAGTATTTATCCAGATTTGCAGCAGTCTGAAATTTTCGCGCGCTGAGTAGTTGCTGAAAAACCGCCATTTTTTTCTCTTTTTTTAGTTTTGTGCAAAAAAACCGACATTGGAAGGCTCTGTCGACAAAGGTCACTACTACTTTTTTAAAGTGTACAAAATTCCTGACAGTTTGAGCCCTAATTCAATTGTCTAGGTCTAATAAGTCACATGATACAGGGTTCCCAATGTTCACTATTTTCCTCCAAAATATCAACTTCGACGAGAAGGTCTCCCCTTTCGTTGATGTCGTTGGGGAGGTTGATGCCCATTTGAAGTGCAGGAGAGACATCAAACTTTTCTCCAATAGCATCAGCGGGGTCATCAAACACGTGTTCAATATCATCATCGCGGTCGTCTCCACCTTCTTCTACATCGCACTCCCCTTACAGTATTTGCACAGTGTAGAGCAGAAGTAGTTCAGGGACTGCGGGCAAATATGTCGTGGTTGGTATCAAACCCGAGTCTGTTTGATGGTATCCCCAATCAGTTGGGGTCTTGTGCATCCCTAACCACTTCTGAATTTGGTGGTAGGTCCTGAATGAATAAAATTACTTCAACCAACTGTCATTTTTTTCTATTCACTTTTTTACAACTTCAACACAATTTAAAAAACTTACAGCTAATTGAATACCGTGTACCTGTGTAATTATTTAATAATTTTTTTCTGAGAAGTGTAACAATCTATGTGCAACCTTTCATCTTTATTATAAGATTTTATGTTTCCATTTGTAAAAAGTATTTTTAAATGAAATAAACGTTACAAGAATAAATAGAGTATTTTATTTAAAAAAAATTCTGCTTAATACTGAATATCTGGACCTACAAAATTTTTTGATTCTACCATGCATTTTCATTTAAAAAAAAAGTCACGAAGTTCTTCGCCAAAACGATATTTGCCCGAAAATTTATTAAATTTAACATACCGAGTTTCAATATTAAAGTCTGGCATAGACGTACGAATATTTAACTCGGAAAAAGATGATTAAAACCAAAATTATTACACATTATTAGCACATTTTGACAAGTGTCCATTTTAACAGTGTTACTCATCAACGTTCCATTAAATATTTACCTAAATCCATGATTTCTGAAATTGAATTGGCAACGTTGTACTTTCAACTTTGAATTTATGAGATAGCTGTCATTTGACAAGCAAATTATTTATGTCCGTCAAACATTTTTCCTTTTTTAGTACTTTTCAGGCTTATTCTGGTTATAAATTGCTACTTGGGCACTTATAGAAATAGTAGTGTGTACAACAAGTGCGCAAAGCTATACTTTTCCCACGAGCGCAAGGCAAGCGAGTGGGAAAAGTGCTTTGCGTACATGTTGTACACAATACTTTTTCTACGACCACACTTTTTAAAGACAACAAAATATTAATGTTTATTTACTTTAATTTTAGAATGTGATAACTACAATATATATAACGTAACATAATTTATATATGTTTTTAATATACAATTTTCTTTATGCATACATGAAAAATTGTCAAAAAAAAAATAAATAAAAAAAAATAATACATTTTCTGAAAATGACTTAATTTTGTTTGTCTCCTTCCAACTCATAAATTTGGAGTACTGTTTTTCGTACTTTCCCCTTGAAATATCTGGTAATAAATTTTCTGTGGCCATTCTAGCTATTTCTTCAATTTTCGGTGGTGTATTCTCCACATCAGAATCATCAGAGCCGGCTGATGTATGTTGGTTCATTTCCTACGGTATATATTTGTTAATAAACATGTCTAGAAATAATTAGGTAAGTAATAAAATATTAAATATATCAAAATATACTTACGAAAAGATAGCAAAAGTAAAATTCTAAAAATTTAAATTTAAAATATTGGAGCCAAATGTCATTCGACAACGAACTGTCAGTTTATAGAACACAAATCAATCAGAAATTAGGTGCCACCGACTCTGTTATTTAATATGTCTATGCACTTATTTTAGCATAACTGTGCGCAAAGTAACTACTTTCTTTCTGTCACTTTTCCGCACACATATGTCATTATGTCCTTGCAATGTGAGCAATTGCCTACTTTGCAAATGAAAATTTGTGCAGAAAAGCGTACTTTGAATGGTGGTCGTAGAAAAAGTTATTTACCTATGCGTTTATATTGGAAAAATATGTTAAATAATCGTTTCAATGCACTGAATTTGTTTGTCTTTTCTGAACAGTTTATTGTCTTTTTTTATCTGGGAATATCAATAATCTACAATTGTTTATAATTTTTTGCTACTTATTCACAATTCCAATGAACATTTTGCCCTCCACTACAGTTTGTACGTATTTTTCTCTCCGTCCAAATCATTACTTTTTGTTTTCCCTATATTCCATACAATGTTTTAAAAATTTTGTACCTGATTATGGATCAACAAGTCATGCAGATATTTTTATCAAGAATAATTTTTTTGGTAGGTGGAAGGCGAGCTAAATTTATTTTGTTGCTCGCCTAGGCCCTCACAAATAGGGTATAGCGCAGAGTGTTGAGAGCTTCTTGGCCATTTCCACCATACAGAGCAATTAAAAATGCCTCGCCTGCACCCTCGATCTCCTCTGGAAGGGAATCTGACTGCAAGAACACTTCCAGCTGGTGAACTAGGTCGGAGTTTTGTTTGAGGACACGAATAAATTTCAATTTTCTATGCCCAAAAAGGGCAGAGGTGGTATCACACCCACTGACTGCATGTAGGAAAAGCACCATGCCTGGTGCAAGGCCATCAATCCCGCTATTGAATGAGGTGGAGGAAAACTGGGTGTGATCTGACCCTCTTCTACCACTTTTATGGAGACGTACATTGGCACAGGTGGCGCCTAGTCCATGAAGAATGCAGAGTAAATCAATGTCCTCTCCAAGAATGATGACATTGGTAAACGCTTGCCTTTTTGAAATTGCCGTCTCCACAATCAATACATCGGCATCCTCTTCTGCTTGCTTGGCTTCCACTCCGTGCCTCTGTAATTCATCCATCAACATTTTAATGAGGCGTTCCTTGGTCTATAACTTCACCTCCTATTAATTTCCCCTGAGATACCTCATTATACTTTGGTCGAAAATGAGACATTTCCAATTTTTCAACATTTTTGGGGAAAATAGTGGACATAGGGAAACCCTGTATCATGTGACCTATTAGACCTAGACAATTGAATTAGGGCTCAAACTGTCAGGAATTTTTTACACTTTAAAAAAGTAGTAATGACCTTTGTCGTCAGAGCCTTTCAATGTCGGTTTTTTGGTACAAAACTAAAAAAAGAGAAAAAAATGGTGGTTTTTCAGCAATCGAATGTAACATATGACCGGCCTAAAACACTATTTTGAAAATAAAAATTGCGTCGAATGAATGTTGTAAAGAAAATGATAATTCTAACATGTTTTACTAAACAGAGATCATGTTCATCATTTTAATTATATTTAAATCAAAAGTAAAAGTATAATGATGATAAATGTCCAAGTATTTATTTTTGTTATGCCTCTCTTAACTAATAGATATCTTCAGTTTTATAAAAATCAGTGAGAATTTTAGAAATTATTATCACTTTCGGTCAAATTTTCTATGAGAAAACAAAAAAAATTAAAAACTAATGGCTTCCTCCTTTGATGCTTTCTTTTTTTTGCGTACATCTTAGACAAAGATACTTTAGTTTTTCCGAACACCTCGCCTGCATATTTGTATTCAACGGCTCGGCGCGCGTAGAGTTTTCGAATTTGCTTTCTTATTTTTAATAATTTTTATAGTAATACAATTTTTTTTAAATAACTTATAATATAATTTTTAGTAAAATTTTCCGCACTTTCACGTGGTGCTATTAGTTTTTCGAATTTTTTTTTCGAGATATAATGGAAAAACCAAATTTTCGATTTTATTTTCGAAATTGTGAAGTTAGCATACACTTTAGAGCAGCAAAGGTTTTTTATCGTTTTCTAGACCCTTTCAAGTACTTAAATGCCAAGTTTCATCGATATCACATTTTGTGCGAGCTTTTGGTCAATATCTTAATTTTATCTTTCAATATATTTATTTTCACATTTTTTACCATTTTTTACCACCCTCTTTATGCATCGTTGTTTTTGTTGTTCTCTATGTTTTCGTTTAGAACTATATTTCAAAAAGAATTTCTTATTCTAATAAAATTTTAGTCAAGACATTTCGGAAGTACTCGTATATTTTTAAACTATAGAAATAATCTATTCTATCAACTTTTTCTGGATTATTGTGGCTTATATCCGTTCCAATGTTATTTTTAAATAAAGAATGGATATAGGTATAGTGAATTCGCCAAAATCTTTTGGAAAAAAGCTGGTAGGTAATAGGATTTTATTAATACCTACTTATGGAATATTGTCGTATATGAACAAAGGGAACCTTCACCTATAATACTAGAACAGCTTATTTTTTGTTGAA
The DNA here is from genome assembly GCA_949320105.2 of Crepidodera aurea. Lineage (NCBI taxonomy): Eukaryota > Metazoa > Arthropoda > Insecta > Coleoptera > Chrysomelidae > Crepidodera > Crepidodera aurea. Next base: position 59,419,270 of record OX439473.1, on the reverse strand, counting down.
TGGAACGAAAACTTTGCGTATACCAGGGCAGCGAGGGAAATATTACTTAAAATAACAACTTTGAAACGTCTCAGATTTTTAAACTTATAGATAGCGATATGAGAATAATTAATCTGGTCTTAATATTTAAATTAGAGTTTAAAATTGGGTAAAACTGAAATTATAGGAAGCTGACATATTTCTGAATACAAAAAGAAACTCAAATTGATTGATAAAAATCTTTCAGTTATATTTATATCAGCTTTTTACGCATCTGAGCTGGTTTGTAACTTATGAAATAAAAATCTAGACTCAATAGGCCAGAGGTGATCTGGTTTCCGTTTCCATATAAAAAATGTATCATGCAACAGTTCTATTTGTATACTTTTGTCGGCTATTCGTAAAAATTGTAAGAAATTAACACTAAGAAACTATTATCTTAAGAATGAAGTCATAATGGGGAAATAATATAACATTTTCATAAAACTATGTTGCACCCGAGAATGATTTTGACATTAATTCTTGGCATATCAATTTTAAACATTCATCAACTTGCATGCATGCCTGGTGACCTAGGGTTCCTCTTTCTATCTTTCCATCTTGCAGGAAATTGTTCATCAACATCTTGAACTTTTATTATGATGAGCAGGGTCACCATCTTGCAGGAGCCACATTTGTTGAAGTATACAAACTGGAATATCTTCCAGAAATGCTTGGTTTAAATTGATCATTTCGGAAGCTCATAATATCCTTCTGATCCCATCTAGAGATGCATCAAATCAAGTTCATAGGGCAAAGATTTGCAAGAAGAAGCTTTGTTAAAGTTTAAAAATATTTACAAAACCCAATATTACGATAATTTTAGCGAATAGGTCAAGGACAATTAAAACGAATTATTAACAAAATCAGCCCTCCAAAACCAATGTAAAGGTTTCGAAAATTTTGATACAGATGTACTAGCTTTCTTTCAAACATCTCGCAGTAAAAGCCCAGTCCCAGTCGATGAATATTCGTAAGTAATATCATAATTTTTCCTGTGAAAAAATTAGATGCCCTAATGGTATTTGATAAGACTATTTCATGAGTAACAGATTATTTTGCATACACATAGCTTACAAAACATACTACCTATTATATATGCATACATAATAAATATGTAGGTATTAATTTGAAAACTGAAAAACAGGTAATTTAATTAATCACAAAATACTACAAACTTGATTATTTATGGTACAATTAAAATATAAATAGCAATTATGGTATACAGTAGGAGTATTGTTTGAAATCTTTGTTAACTCATTGATAACGTTGGGTGTAGGTAAATCATTACTGTTGTTGATGGGTCCAGCTGTATAGTGAAAAGCTCGAGGAGTGGCTTCAGGATCTTCTGTTTTCTGTTTTTTAGCTGGAGGTTCTGAGGCGTCACTTCTAAGGGCGTTTATGATGGTCAGTAATTTTAATTAATTATTGTTCACCCATCCCTCCTTTAGCCAGGTTACTGACTGCTGTCGACCGCATAGAGTGGTTTGTTATTTTTATTTCTTCTGTATTTAATCCTGCCTTCTCTGCTGCTTCTTTAGTCCATTTCGAAAGTTCGTTTTTTCCCACTGGAGTGTTTTTGTACCATCCACTTGATTGTTCTTTGTTCCATGATGGGTTTACTGTTACGAATAATCTAGTTGTTATTCTAGATGAACGTTTAATAGAATATTAAAAAGACGGACTGGACAAAAGGTAGGATTCTTCGTGTTGGGGACCACCCTGGGCCGTTTAATTGAAGAGAGGATTATATTCTACTCTTCCTAAAAAGTAGGATTTTTGAAAATCAGTTATTTAAAAAAATATGTAACTATGTTATCTACCTGTTTTAATCCCAGAATTATCCACTTCCTCTTTAAAATAATGAACTCTGCAATTGACTGCTTCTCCACCTCTCCAGGCAACTTCTACTGAAGCGATATGGTAAAATTTTCGCTGGAGTCCCGCCGGAGTGTCTTCGTCCCATAATAAAACCATTGCGTAGTATTCTTCCAATTTTAATGAAGCAGAGCTCGATTTCCTTTTATTGGCGCACATCTGCAAATTCCTTCGTTTCGCATTACGAGCTTCCCTACTAGACTTGAAGGTAATATCTTTAAATGGATCAAAAATTATTTTCCACTTCATAAAATACATCTCTTGCATTTTTTTTGCAACGGTGTTCCACATTGTCTTTACAACTAGTTCTTTGTAATTTTCACCGTTTTCTTTTTTCATATTCCACGCCCAATCTTTCAGGATTACGTTTAGTTGCTCTAAACTTGTAGTTTCCAAAAGCTCGTATTTCTTTGCCTTGCAGAATTTCGTAAACTGTTTCCATATTGACGTATGGGTTTTAACGGTATGGTATTGTAAGATACACTTTTCTCAATCGCCAGATCAATATTAGTCATAGAATCACTTCCAAAGCTACTCATTTTCACTACATAGGCTGACTAGCACCGTTTAAAAACAATATTACAAAATTTATTGACAATAATATCAGAAAAATTGTTTAGCGTCGTCTTCTGGTGTCCTAGGAGACCATAATTACTGTCAAGTTTTGCCGCGGGTAAACTCGAAAAAACTGCTGACAGGAGTTGACATACAGTTTTTTCATCTAGAAACCATTTGTAATTCAAAATTGCGCGTTTGTGATTGGTGGAAATTAAAAAGAGGGAAATAGTCCTGAAAATTTCACACCGCCGTTTTTCAGCCTATCAGAGTCTATTTCTTTATTTGGAAACCCAAAAAATTTCCCGAAATTTTTATCCTCCTGGGACTCGATTTTTGAAAGCGGGAGAATCAGTTCTCTAGAGAAAAAATTCACAAACTTAAATTCTCTCAATAGCTAAAAACCTTATTTTTGAGTGTCTAGAGAACTTATTTCTCAAGAGAATAATGATAGTACCGTAAGTCTATGATAACTTTTTTCTCAACCAATCAACGAACGGAATGTCATCGAATAATTGTATTTTACCAGTTTGTGACCCTGTTTAAAATTGACGTTTTACGAACAAAAAACAAAACCAGCAAACATTACTTCAAAAAGCAGAAATTTTTGTTGTTCCCTAATTCTCCGAACGTTATTTTTTGAACTTCATTTCTAATAGGAAATTTGTTAATCTTTTAGATAACCGGAATTGCGTGATAAAGTGACCATCAGATAATGTATTGAAAGGATCATTATCACGTAGAAAATACCGCCTTTCGTGGTTAGCAACCTCTGCAGCTTCCAAGTTATTTAGTATTGCAATCTGCAAATTAAGATTTCCTGGATTCATTTTAAGATGCAAAAATATCTGAATAATCAACGTAATATTCACAATTAAGGGTATAATATATTAACAAACACAAAAATTCTTCTTCAAAGTAAACAACTTTGGATATTCGTTATGAACTAAACTCTCCCAAATACAGATAGAAAACAGCCTCTAAACTTCTAACTTATAAATACCATTTCGAAACATTTTGTGTTCGAAATAGCGCATGTGCTAAAAGGAAATAGGTCTGTTCTCCTACAAAAACCCTGAAGAATTATTTCTCTCGATATCGGGAGAACATTTTCCATCGAAAATTTTCAAAAATTGATATAACAGTCTATCCGGAGAAAATGACGTCACATTCTCAAGAGAATTAATTCTCACCCTTTCAAAAATCGAGTCCCTGGGCGAAATTAATAAGTCGAAATTTTTATGTCACAATAATGACACATAATGGTTAAATGAAAATAAGAAAATGTATTAAAATGGTGGAAGGGGCAATACTATCTAAAATGGCTAGAGATTTTCTAGCGATACCTGCTACATCAGCATCAATAGAATAAAAAAGGTGAATACTTTAAGATTGGTTTTCTTGACAAAATATCTTATCAAAAATAAAATTTTGCAAAATTAAATTCTTAAAGAAGAAATTACAAAAACTCGTAATTTTACTTTCTAAAATAAAATAAAGACATCATTAAAAAACTATGTGGGCCAATTCACGAAAGTTCACTAGATATCTGGGTTAATAATAAATTATTACGCCGTCCAAAGAACTGTTTTATCGGTTACGCAAGGTTAAGAACCTGATTTTAATAATGGCATAAGCAATCAATATCGCCTGTTAAACAGGGAATAAGAGAGAAAATAATGGATATCTGTCAAGAACAATAAGATTTTAGTGTGTTAACCGTAATTATCTAATATTTATTAATGGAAGTTTATTGACAGTTTTTTCATTTCGCTATTCTATTTCTACCGTTTTCAATAGGTCGATACCTCACAGTTATTTGACAGGGTAATTAAGTAAATTTTTTTAAAGCGCACATTGATATATCACATATCAAAGAGCGGGTGGTGGCTCAAGGGTTGTGGAAATGCAATTCAATTTCAATTTATTAAATTTTAAACATTTAAATACAAAAAATTTACAATTTTTGATTTTATTTTAATAGCCCCAAAACTTAGCCATGCCCATACAAAATTTGCCTGTTTTGCAGTGTACTAAGCTTGGGGTTACTTTATATATTGTACATAATTTAAAATTAGGTTAGTGCGGCAAACGAGTAAGTAATTTAATTTATCCCATGTACCATCTAGATGGTATCACATCTAAGAATTTTATCTTATAGCGGATATAGCTATTGACTTCTGCGAGTTTGGAATTTTATTTATTGGATTCGAAAAGCCTAACTGACGAAGCCGAAAGGCAGAAACCGGTCTTAGGATGTCGAATCTGATAAATTAAATTCCTTACTCGTTTGCTAACTTTGTATTCATCCCTTAAACTATAAAATTTTAAAGTTTGAAATATCAAATATTTTGATCAAACTATTTTGAAAGTTTTAATTATTAAATCGTTAGTTACATTTTATTAGTATAACTAAGTATAAGAAAGATGCTTAATACATGAAGAAAAAAACGAAAAGTTTACATAATAACACTTGTATCATTGTATAAAGATATTATTTGTTTATTTTACCTTAGATACGGTTGCTATAAATACACTCATAATGCCCTAGGGCATAATGAGCGGGCGTTATGGCCATAACGCCCGCTAAGTCTATGAGGGGGATCTGGATTACTCCGGCAATACATTTTTGGTTGCTTTGAGTAGATATTTACTTTGATATTTTTTGGAAAATAGATATTTATTTCCATTACTTTATAATATTATCATAAGAAAAAACCCAGATAAAAAACTTATGATACTATCCCGATATACAGGATATCCTTTTTGTTAAGTAGGCATCCAAATTTTTTAAATATCGAACGAACAATTAGAAACACATTTTTTATTTTTAGAATTATTTATTTTTATTCATTCGCATGAACTACAATAGAAATGAATTAAACATATGTCTCAAAAAACATAATAAGGGTGTTTTCAACTATGTCTCAAATATTTCTGACCGATTGAAACTAAATTATATTGTAGCATCATTTAAAAAGTTAAATTTCATCATATAGGTCAACTTTCCGCAATTTTATATGAATGTGAATGGTTAAAAAGGGTTGATGAGTTAATAAATTCCCCTTTTATTTATTGTATTTTAATATTAAAAGAGACTAAATTGTAAAAATTGTAATAATGAAAACCAAACACATATAACAAAAGTAAAAATAACCAATTTTCGGACGATTTACAAACAAAAATCACAGTAATTAATGCTCGTTTATATAATCGTCATCCTGTATAATACAACCACTATTTCTAATAAAATATAATTAAATTTTGATGTTTCAAGTTTTCGTTCATAAGTCGTTTTCGTTCATAAGTCGTTTTCAAAAAATTAACAATGATACAAAAAAAAACAACAATTTACTACAGAAATAGAACACCGGACAATTTCACAAACCAAAGAAAATTATTTTAAAATTTAAGGTGTCAAAATCTGATGCTAACATATTTTTTCGTTTCTAGGAACGTTTTTTAAAAGGATAGCGCATTTGCGTATTATGAGAGATTGGTCATAACTGAAATTTTCAGAATTTCGTCAGATGAAAAAAACCAAGAGAAAAAACTCATGATACTATCCCGATACAGAAGGTATTATTTTGTCAATTAACTCTTTTTGTAAGAAAGGCTCCCAAAAAGAAAAGTTGAAACGTTTTTATGATTCAGGAGGAAGATTATATAAATATGTCAGTGTCCTAAAAAGAAACAAGGAGTTTTCCAAACCAGTTCATATTATAATGCCCCAAATACCTCGCTCAAGTTTACGCCTACGTATTCTTCATTTCTATTTATACTTCGGCATGCCTTTTATATCGAATTAGTTTTGTAAATAACAATTGCGAATAAATATAATTATTAATTACATCAACAGAATTAATAACTACTAACAAATTACTGAAAATAGTGCTTTGAAAGGTCCAAAAGATGTCGAGATGAGCACTATGTTAAAATAATTTTTAGATCGTACAGGATTCCAGTAAATTTTTCAAGTAAGAAGTGCTACAATAAATAAAAAAGATAAAATAATTTACTCGTAGGTGACAAGTGACATGTATGAAAACAAATGAAGCCCCATCAAATTTTACATTCCACTGAAACATGTTATCTATTTTTCTTCACTTTAATGGCAATCATAAACAGACAAATTGCTAGGGTGCATGTTAGATAAGCAAAATTATTCATTTTAATAGGTAACAATCTCATAAGAAATTATATGTAAGAAGCATTTCTTCAGAACTTGACACGTCGCCTCCGAATATAATATTAATGGCTCCGTTATTATTAGGAGGTTATATGGTTGTATCTATAAATCAAGTCTATTTTTAACTATTATCTACAAGTTTATAATGTCCTACAGTGTCCTAGTAAATTACTTTTAACAGGAGATTTCAATGTAAATTTTGACCAAAATGTTATGTTACAATCTGCATCAAGCAGTTCACCAAAATACTAGATATAATAGATGTTTAGATAATTTTTTTATAAATTTTGACATTTTAACTGTATCTGTAATTGAAATGGGTGTTTCGGATCATAGGGGACAGTTAGTAGAAATTCAAGAAACCTCTGAAATAAACAACAACTTCACTTGTATTAGGAATTATTATTCACACAACAATATTAAACTGTTTCTGGACTATTTAAATTCTGAAAAATGGCTAGAAGTTTATGACGCATATATGGCGAAAGATAAGTATAATGCTTTTATTACAATCTTTGGTTCGTATTATAATATATGTTTTATATCTAAATCTAAACCACAATTACGGAATAAAAGACAGGGACCTTGTTGGGTTTCTTCCACAGTTGCTGAGGCAAAAAATAGACTGCATGAATGGCAAAAACAACATCCTAGTGCTCAAAATATTCAATTATATAAAGATTATAAATCGACATATTTAAAAATTTTGGAGGAAGCGAAACATAATTTTTGCAATAATTATATATTAAATTCTGATAATAAGCCAAAGACTTTGTGGAATATTATTAACAAAGAAATTGGTCGAAATAAAACAAATACAAAGCCAGAAAATTTAACTCCTGAAGATCTTAATAATTTTTTTTTAATAACGCGGAAAACATAGTTGAGACACTAGAAAAACCAGATATATCTGCTACTTCCTTTATAAATACTCCTCAATTAAAAAATTCAATCTTTTTTCAACCAGTTACGCAAGCCGATATAGAATCAATTGTGAAAGATTTAAAAAATAAAAAAACAGGATATTGATGGATTCAACGTATTTATAATGGAAAAATGTATTTCTTTTTTGTTAGAACATTTAACTATAATTATAAACGCTTGTCTAACTGAAGGAATATTCCCTGATAGCATGAAAATTGCTAAGGTCTGTCCTCTATTTAAAAAAGGAGACCCTTCTCAGCCTTGTAACTTCAGACAAATTGCTATATTCTCCAAAATCTTGGAAAAAATAATTTATAATAATTTAATATCATATTTAAATTCTTCCAACGTACTCACGCCTTTCCAGTATGGTTTTAGAAGGGGGCGATCTACAATAGATGCAGTATTATCTCTAGTGCAATATATAGAAAATTGTTTTGAAAAAGCTGAAAACTGTTTGGGTGTATTTACAGATCTAAGCTCTGCTTTTGACTGTGTGGATCATTCAATTCTATTATCAAAATTGGAGATGTATGGAGTGCGAGGAATTTGCTTACAGCTCTTTGAATCTTATTTAACTGACAGATGTCAAACATATCAAGAGGGGTGTCCCTCAAGGCTCAATTTTAGGTCCATTACTCTTTTTGATATATATTAATGATCTTCCTGGCAGTACGCATTTTGAAAACCTAATCACAGCTATATTTGCTGACGATACTTTTTTTTGTATTAATATTAAAAGAAAAACAGCTCCTGAAGAAAGCTAAGAGGTGGTTTTCTGTAAACGACCTGTTTTCAAATGACACAAAAACTGTCTCCCAATTATTTACAGTAACTAGCGGACAAGTTAAAAACAATTTTGTTAAAATACTTGGCATTCAAATTGATCCACATCTTAGATGGACAGATCATATTGAAGCACTTTGTTCCAAATTATCCCGAGCAGTTTTTGCTATCAGGACAATACGCCAAATATGTGGTCAAGATGCAGCAATTACTGCTTACTATGCTCTATTTCATAGTCATTTGACATACGGGACAATATGTTGGGGCAATGCCGCTGACGTACATATCGCAAAGGTCTTTCTTTTACAAAAATTAGCCATAAGAGCCATAACACATGCTTCTTGGCAAGCCAGTTGCAGACCTGTGTTCTCAGAACTTAAAATTAAGTCACTCTATGCGGTAATAATCTATCAAAACCTTCTATACGTTAGAAATAACATTAACACCTTTTTTTCCCACTCAGATGTCCATAACTATAATACAAGGCACAAAGATAACTTAGTCCCTATTCAATATAGACTAGAAAGGACAAAGAAATATTATATTGAGCTATACAATATACTACCACTTAATTTTAGAAATCAGCCTATAAATAAATTTAAATATGCATTAAAACAAATGTTATCAAATAATTGCCTATATAGCTTAGAGGAATTTGAATCCATATCAATGGAGGATGGATGCTGTCACTGTGACCTCTGAATGATTTTTTAGTGAACTATATTGTAAATGTTTGTAATACTGTAAATGTGTAAATTTTTAGCAAAATTTAATTTAATTTTATATTATTATATTTAGGTAAAAAAAATTTTTTTATTACAATTGTAAATTGACGAGCTATAAAATGTAAATTTTGTAAGGTGAATAAAAGATATTATTATTATTATATTATTATTATTATTATTACCATCTATAAATGGATCTTGATCAGAATCGATCAAAAAACTTTTGCGTCCCACAATGCAAATGGTGTATGCAGCCCCCAATGCAGGTTGGGAATTCGTTGCTTTGTAAAGTTGTCGAAATTTACTTTTTCTACCACTGTGCAAAACACGCTTTTCTACAGAAATTTTTCTACGCAAAGAGGCCTTTTCTTAATTCCTGTGATATCCGTTGGAAAAGTAATAATTTAAAATGGTAAAAGTACACGCTATGGCACTTTTCCCCACAGAAATGTCAAAATTTTATAGTTACAAACAGCAATAGTAGATTGTACAACAAGTGCGCAAAACGCCACTTTTCCCACGAGCGCAGAAGTTTGTGGCACGAGCCGTAAGGCAAGTGCCGCAAATCCAGCGAGTGGGAAAAGTTCTTTGCGTACGAGTTGTACACAATATTTTTTCTACAACCACGTCTATTCATGAAAGAAAAATAGTAACTTATATAGGTATTTTATTTAAACTTTGAACAGAAAGAATTTAAAAAATGAATTTTTGAATATAGAAAAATCAGTTAAACTTATTATAGTTAATAGTGAAATTTGAACAATTTTGAATTGTTATGCCTGGTGTATCTTTTTTTGATAGTAAGTTTTTATTAAATGTAATATTACAAAACATTTTCTGAAAATGATTTAATGTTGTTAATTTCCCTCCGCTTCATAAATTTACTGTATTGTTTTCGATATTTCTCTTTCCAAACCTCAGGTAACAAATTTTCGGTACTTTCAATGTCGGAATTCGACAACTCAAAAGATGAATTTTGATCTTGATTCATAATTCCTAAAACAATGCGTAATAAATTAATTTGTTTCTATAATTAATAAATTAAAATAAATAATCAAATAAATAGTTTACTTACAGATAAAGAAAGCCGTAACGTCAATTTAAAACTTTTTTAAGAAAAATAAGTGGTTTTAATCCAGAGAAATAAAGAGAAATTAAACTAGCAAACCACGATGAGCTTCCGAAATGAATTGTTAGTTAAAATTTAAAATTTGAACACCTAGAAATTATTCACTACAATGATAATGTTAAATTGTTAAAAAAATGTTGACAGGTCATAGCTGTGTTGATGTACCTAACAAAATCAATTCATTATGGTTGTTTGCTGTTTGTAACTATAAGATTTTGACCTTTCTGTGGGGAAAAGTGCCATAGCATGTACTTTTACCATTTTAAATTATTACTTTTCCAACGGATATCACAGGAATTAAGAAAAGGCCTGCTTTGCGTATAAAAATTTGTGTAGAAAAGCGTGTTTTGCCTAGTGGTTGTAGAAAAACAACCATAATGAATTGATTTTGTTAGGTACATCAACACAGCTATGACCTGTCAACATTTTTTGACAATTTAACATTATCATTGTAGTGAATAATTTCTAGGTGTTCAAATTTTAAATTTTAACTAACAATTCTGTAAGTAAACTATTTGATTATTTATTTTAATTTATTTATTATAAAAACAAATAAATTTATTACGCATTGTTTTTGGAATTATGAATCAAGATCAAAATCCATCTTTTGAGTTGTCGAATTCCGACATTGAAAGTACTCGTCCAGATATTATCGAAAAATCTCAAAATGCAACCGAAAATTTGTTACCTGAGGTTTCTAAAGAGAAATATCGAAAACAATACAGTAAAGGACCCCGCAGTTTTTAAAGGGGGATTGGGTTTCACTCAATTTCGCTCAAACCTGCTGAAAAGTATCACTCATACCGTTCTCATTAAATGTCTCCATGGCCGCGAAAAAAATAATGAACGGATTTTGAGATATCGGCCGCCAAAGGTGGAGATGTTTTAAACGTCGAAATCTTATTTGGCCTGTATACTATAAGTAATAATGAACTGACTGTCCATATATATCCAAGTTATAGGTTCAATGTAACTGGCGTCAGGAAATAAATCCGCTAACTTGACATATTAATATAATTTCTAGGTAGTGAAACGCAACTAAGCTGATTTGACATTTTTACATTATTCATTTTTCACATTTTTATGATTAGTCTAGTTTTCGTCTTAGAAATTGTCGGTTCTCTATTTTTTGTAAATTATTGAATAAATAATTTTTTTTAAAAAACACTTGCAAAGTCTTTGAATTTAAGTTCCATATATATTAATACGCGTATATACAGTGTGTCGCAATTATGATGAAGGAATACTGATTTGAATGTTTGCACACTCATACAGGGTGATGGGTCACATTTTTTAAGATAATCAGAGAAAATCTGAACTTTAAACTCGATATTCTGCTTCGCGTTAGAGATATCGAAAAAATTTATTCAGAATATTATTTTATGTCCTTTATGAACTGGAGGGAAATGAACAACATTAAATCATTTTCAGAAAATGTTTTGTTAGCTTATTTTCATGCTGGTTCGAAAAGCAAACTTGTGAAGAAAGAACCACCATTTGTTTGATAAAAAGAAAAATTTATAGAAGCCGAAGGTCCAGATTCATTTACTTAGACAATCACTGATGTGAATTCTCCATTTCAATATGTGGAGAAGTACCTGTCCCGAGAATTCTTTGATTTAGGTGCATTACGTACAAACCAATAGTACTTGTATAAAAACGGTAACAAGTTGAAACCAGTTGTAACCCCAGAAGAGGTAAAGAAATTTTTTGGAATGCAAGCGATTATGGGGTGCATCAAGTATCCAAGAATGAGAGTGTATTGGAAATCCAATTTTAGACTATCAAGAGGTCGCTTTTTCCTACTTTGGATCAATTTTCATATTCAAAACGAAAATAGAATTACGGAAGAAAATAGAAAGAAAAATAAGCAGTGGAAAGTACAACCAATGATAGACTACGTAGATGTCGGGAGATCGAGAACCCACAAGGAGCGTATTCCGTGATACCATTTTTAGTTTATTTTGAATTTTGAAGAATTTTATGTTGGTTTGTAAACAATAAATAATAAAATGTTTAAATTTTGACATAATAATATACATATTTTGTATACTCTTTAGGTCCTAACTTACACAATTGTGACACATCATTTGGACCGGGAACACACAATTGTGAGTATCCTGAAATTCGTCCTTAGGATCATAGAAAAAATCTGAAAAAAATTTGTTGCCTTTGTAGAGACTGTCCTTACAAGAAATTAACATGCAATCCTTTTTCCGGTGTTATGCCGTGGTCTGGGTCTGTAAGTGATAAACATTGTCAAAATATACGCCATATCGACCTACTGGACTGAATTGATTGTAAAAAATTACAAAATGTTATCCAAAGAATTGTTTTGCCTAATATGGGACAAATTTTCACTTTCGTTAGTAAAAAAAAACTATAAGTCAACAAGAAAGTTTCACTTTCGTATGAAACATAAAGTGCTACAAGAATTTTTAAATACATTCGTTGGCCTTTAAATAATACAATTTTCTTACTTTGATTTATTATACTTTCTAATTTATTTTACTTTTACATAAATAATATAATATTAACCTGTCTATTCGCCATTGCTTTTATAAGTTGGGTCCATCTTTTTCTGGATCTTTTATAAACCTAAAAAAACTATATTTCAATAGTGTAACTGCTTATATTAAAAGATTGCCTAGGCAAATGACTAAAGAAACCATTGTATTCAGTATTATTTTATTTAGGTTAGAAAATTACCTCTAAATAATGTGATAACTATAGTCACCAAATCTAGACTGCGCAGAATCCCGACAGAACGCAAACTGGTTTTGTGTTATGTTGGAACAAACCTAAAGTAAACATTTTGAAGGATATGTATAAAATATAAGCGAAATTTAAGATTATAGGTATAACTTTCTACGTGAATTTGTAAAAGTTATATGTTTGAATTATTCATCATAATAATTACTGTCAAAAATGTTTAATACACGCCATTTATTTTTGATCTATAGTCTTGAGTGGATGATGATTTACTGAAAAGTTTGTGCGTACTAATAGGCCCAAATTTGAAACTTTAGTGTGAAAAAAAATGGTGCGAATATGCTGTGCGTGACTTCCAATTTACGTCAGTTTTGTCAGCAAATATGTCTAGTTATTTATTTATATTTTTAATACAAAAACAGGAAAACATCTCCTAACAGATGCACCCAAAAACCAGTAAAAGTATTTAAACAGTGAAGTGCACTCATTAACAAAATGAAGCTACCTGATTTTTCGAGGACTTGCTAACAAACGAGATAAAGTTTATTGCAAAGCAAACATCAGTCGGATATTATTTTCACAATATATTTATTATATTAATTAATTAATTGAGTTCAATATCAATCAAAGCAGCATCTGATTGAGGATATTATATTATTGCTAATATTAATTATAATTTTTAATAAAAAAACAAGACATTCAGAGGTGACCTATACTGTAAATTATCAATAATACTTTTATGTCTTCGTAGTGCACAATCGTGCTTGATTCATGAACATAAAATCAGTCTTTAATCAAATCTGTTTTATTGAATGTTATACGATCCGATGTACAATAACTAGAAATGAGTTTATTTCAATATCTTCGAAGCGGTTGTAAAATTAAATAAAGTATCCTGTCAGTTCTTCCATTTTAAATTATTTTATCTAAATGTTTTTATGAATTAATAGTTAGAGATAGTTACAATTCTTAAGTAAGCGATAAACAAAGTTTTTTCGTAAATTTCTATGCCATTAAATTTCTCATTCAACTCATAGTTGGGACCGATACAGATTAAATTATTGAAATATTGTGTACGGATATACAGGGTGGGCCAAACTTCTGCACTCGGACGATTACGTCATTGTGGTAAGAGATAAAACTTTCAAATTTTGTGTGAGCTAGTACAGTTACTGGGTGCACATTTTGAAAATAGTTTCGATTATACAGGGTGTTCCGAAAACTCGTGGCAACACAAACTTACTTATTTTATTCAACAATCTAAAAGATCTAACCGAGAGCGTTAAAAAATATAGCAAGTTAATATAGTATATGGGTGTTTCAAAAAGATATGGCCAATTATTAGCAAAAATGGCCCCGTCTTTAACATTCTGTAAAACAGAAAATCAAAATAAATCAACAGGTCTTTGTATTCAAATGTTATTCTCATGTCGTTGGCTGTGCTCACTATTAATTACTTCTCTTATCTGTGGCTTCTTTAATACAGGGTGAAACAGAACTCAAATCAAGCAATATCTCACAATTTTCAAATGGATCACCCTATAAGTCTTTTTACAATTTGTTAGTACAATTAATAAGCTTTCAAACGATATAGTATTGTTAGGGTATAAGTTAATGGAAAACTGTAAATATTTTATGATAACGGAAAAATCATGCATTTTACGTACACAAATTAAATGGTATTAAAGGGTAAATATTTTTTTGTTTTTTTGCCGTTTGGGGGGTGGATTCGACTCGGAGAGAAGACCCAATATCACCATCGTGTTCATCATCCTCGAAAACGGGAGATAACACGAGTTTTCTCGTTTATAGCGAAGAACAAACTTTTCACCCTTTCGGGGGTGACTTTTGGCAGTTTGAGGGGTGGGGTCAACTCTAAAAGAATTGTCACCAACGTCGTCGTGTCCGACAACCTCGAAAACGGGGAGTTACGTTAGTTTTGCCGGTGATAGACACGATTCACCATTTTGGGGGTGGTTTTTGGCCGTTGGGGATAACTCGAAAATGTACAGCTGTTAATTAATTGCTAGAAAAATTTATTTGTGTATAAATACAAATCATATCTCTCATTTCTGAATTAGAGAAATGGTTCTGTCGTGGCATTTTCATTACCTACTTAGATGGAATTTAGTGAACAAAATTACATCTAACAATTAATTATTTGACAGCTGTACATTTTCATTTTAGTTTCAAAGCCTACTATGTTTTATAAGCAAATATCTCGAAATGAGCTGAATTTATGCTATTAAAACAAATATACCTTTTTTGTCCAAATTTAAGGATGTTTTATAAAGACTTAAAAGAAATTCAAAAAAGGCCAGAAATAAAAAAAAATTGATACTTTTCTTCATCCAGTAGAGTGTAGGTGGCGCCCTCTTTCTCTAATATAAAAATTCATAAGACGCTTATGATTTACTAACTTAAAATATAATCATTACAAAGGACAATGTTTCCATCTTATGGAAAATAAAAGATATTTTGATACCAACAGATTCATCTTGAAAAATAGAACATTTCATAACATTGCGCCAATGTTGTGAGTTGTATAATTAAGTCACAATTAATGATTTTAATTTTAAAATCGCTTACGGAAATTGTATTAGTAAGAGAGAGACGAAATGCATAAATGAAGACTATGTTGAAATATGTTAGTAAGTAAATTAAATAGATAATGTGGCTGGAATATATTAAATGCAAATATCTCGAAATGAGCTGAATTTATTCTATTAAAACAAGTATACCTTTTTTGTTCAAATTTACAGGATGCATCATAAAGACTTGAAAAAAAATCAAAAAAGGCCAGGAATAAAAAAAATTGATACTTTTCTTCATCCAGTAGAGTATCTTTATCTAATTTCAAAATTGATAACACGCTTATGATTTACTAGAATAAAAATATAACCATACCAAATTTCAAGTCAATATATTAAATAAAGAAATTATTGCAAAAAAAGGAAAAATAAATTTTGTCTTCAACACCCTGTATCTTAGTAGTAAATAACATTTAACCCAAAGTTATTTAGTAAAATATTAATATTTCGAGGTCCTGAACCTATGATTAAAATATTGACCATTCCTTAATTAATTAATTTAAAAAGAACTTGAATATCTTCATAATGATATCAATAGTTTATGCAATTAAACTACTATCAATATCGAATAGGCTATCCAAAAACTAAAAAATATAAAGGGTGTTTAATTAAAAATGAAATAAAAGTTGAAAAATATTTTAAGTTATTTTAGAGCATCAACGAAAACGTAAGCGTAAGTAAATGTTCATAAATGTCACTTGAGTATTTTGTAATATAAAGATAGTTTGAGTTCGTCTTTATATACCTTGTATGTATATTGCAGCTTTTAAAAGTTTTAAAACTAAAGAGTCTGGAGGGATCATAAGTGTATAGAAAGTTTAAAAAATGCATAAGAATAGACGCGTTCATGTGACTCGGGGTAACTTTACCTGTCTCATAAACGGAGATATTTAAGAGATAAAAAAGAGCGAGGCTTACCTCAATTTGGATTCGAATAAAACATTTTTTTAATATTAGAGAGTTATTGCAACCTACGGATACTTTAATATTATATATATTTTTAACTAAGTTAATGGCACTGGCAATAAGCCAACAGACCAGTCAAGATGTTCCATCAACAAAATTGAATACTTTTCTAACTAATTTAGTTAACAAAGTCAATATTTGTCTAAATTAAATAAATAGTAATAAGCTTTTTATATAAACGCATGCACGTTTAATAAATTCCTGAACGTTTCCCTTTATTATAATACAGGCTTCAGGCATTTAATTAAAACAAACTTCATTATTAGGTAAAGGTTCCTTTTGTGTCAAAATTGAGAACAAGTAGATTTTAAGTTAACATGTAATTCCTATAATGTTTATGACACGAAGGTGGAATTTTTTAAACCATAAAAATTTCAAATAAGGACCATGGGAGTGACAAAACTGCACACAGGATGTGAAATAAAATCACACAAGCTCCCAAGAACAAGGACATTAAAAATGCAATAGCGTCTTGACTTCAACAACTACTCCTTGGCCTGTATGCCCCACCAGGTATTGAATTACGAAAATCCAGACATGGTTTGGTGCCCGACCAAGTCGGGGCTTTAACACGATTTTCGGCTGGTGCAGTGTAGGACATTTTTAATGTCCTTATTCTTGGGAGCTTGTGTGATTTTATTTCACATCCTGTGTGCAATAATGTTTATGGTTTGATACTTGTTTGAGTATATGTGTGGCTAAATATAATTCGCAAACGTGCTATAGTTTGTTCATTTTCAATTGCAGATGTATAAAAACAAAATTCCCAGATGTGCCGACAAGTTGTTTTGATCGGAACATTGGCGTGCTATATTATGTTTTTTAAATACGTTAAGAAATATAATGTAAAGGCAATCGGATTATCATAAATTGGATGGCGTTTAGACCAAGCGCAATTTTAGTTAAAATGAGATAATGTGACGCAATTAGCATAACAATAAGATTTAAAACATGTACATTTGTGATATTTAAAATCAATTTCGCATGATTAATTTTATTGTTAAATATTCTGTAGGTGTTAGTACTTTTTAATTATTGTGAAGTGCACCTATTTTTGTAGTAAAAAGACTATAAAAAAAGCAACAAAATGATAATTTACAGGGTTATTCATGTTAACCGTAGGTTCAGAGGCTTTAAATATTAATATTTCGCTTTTAAATAACATAGGATTTATGAAACACAGCCTATAATCTTTTCTATGGATAATAATACCACTTTTTATATAAAAACTTTTAATCTCTGACGTTTGGACTTTATGTCAAAATTCGCTTACAAAAAACTAATAATGAGATTTAAGTTGACATATTTTTGAATTTATTGACATTATTTTGGTTATTTATTTATCTATGAGTATGTGAAAAAAAAACTCAAAATCTATTTCAAAATTCAGGTCTGAAATTGAACGAAATGCATAGAAAATTGTAAATTTAAAAAATGTGTGTTAAAAATCTAAAACTCGGATTTTTTGATGATTTTTTCAATTTTCTTACAAAATGAAAATCCCGCAATAACAGTAGTACCTACCAATTTAAAAATCCACAAAAACCTCCCTGTCAAATTTTCTGAAGCGTTAGTATGTTAAAAAAAACTCGATGCACTGACAAAAAGTGTTCATTGGCGCAAACCAAACCTATGGCTAGTTGGTTAGTTTCAGGGTGGTTCAAAAATAAGTAATATGGTTTTTTTGAAGAAATCATTTTTTTATAACAGCTTTAAAAATACTAACAAATGTCATTGCATTATGAATATATAGTTTAAGTAATTACTTCTTGGCGATGAATCATATTTTATAC
This sequence comes from Crepidodera aurea, assembly GCA_949320105.2. Lineage (NCBI taxonomy): Eukaryota > Metazoa > Arthropoda > Insecta > Coleoptera > Chrysomelidae > Crepidodera > Crepidodera aurea. The sequence continues at coordinate 59,401,004 of OX439473.1, read as the reverse complement.
AGGGTGACTCATAAAATGTGGTTACAGAGGGAATATAGTATTTTAAGCTTTAACGAGTATAAACGATGTGTTATAAAATGTTTGTATTATATTAAATAAAATGTACGATCTGCCACTATATGTCATACAGGGTGTTAAACTGATTGAAAAAACTTTAAAAATTAGAAAAGCTGTTTTTTGTGCACTACCCTGTACTTTAAAAGTTTCTCCGTCAACTTTATAAATTAATATATTTTCACATTAACAAAAGTTTAGTATTTAGTTTGCCTAAAATGTGTACCCATATTTAGTAGTTGAAAGATGTTTTTAATATCTTATGGGTAAACATTTTAGGCAAACAGGTCATAGGACATAGGATTACAACAAAATTTTGTTAATGTGAAAATGTATTAATTTATAAAGTTGACGGAGAAACTTTTAAAATACAGGGTAGTGTACAAAACACAGCTTTTCTAATTTTTAAAGTTTTTGCACCCTATATGACATAGAGTGGCAGATCGTACATTTGTTTAATATAATACAAACATTTTATAACACATCGTTTATACGGAGTGACTCGTTAAAGCTAAAAACACTATATTCCATCTGTAACCACATTTTATAAGTCACCCTTTATAGAATATGATTCATCACCAAGAAGTAATTACTTAAACTATATATTCATAATGCAACGACATTTGCTCGTATTTTTAAAACTGTTATAAAAAAAATTTCTTCAAAAAAACCATATTACTTATTTTCGAACCACCCTGTAACTAACCAAATTCTACGGTGATTGTTTATAAAATATGAATGCTAAATAATCTATAATTCATGTTTTCTACAATAAACGCCAATAAAAGAGGTCTGTTATGAGAAATCTGGTTACAAAAAAGTGGAATTTCCGATGTTTAACACCCTGTACTTCGAAAACTAGCCGAAGGATTGGTTTGGGCCAATGGACACTTTTTATCAATGCATCGAGTTTTATAAACTACCAACGTTTCAGAAAATTTGACCGGGGCGTTTTTTACGTTTAAATGGTGCGGGGTCCTTTACAAAAAAAAATGTGGAAAATCTATGTTAGTGTTTTCATTTCCTCTTGTGTTTAAAATATTTTTACTTCATGTAGGTAACCATCTCGTTGTTGGTATATTCATCTCTAGTAGAAATCGTTCTTACTATATGCAAATACCAATTTAACGGCCGTTTTTCAATTTGTTTTCTACCTTTCTCATCCTCTTACTTCGGTATTGCTGGTATATGTTTTAAAAGATTAACGCTGCATAAAAAAAATAAAATAAGTCTATCTTTGTCGTCGCACATACGGCAGTAAAATTACATACCTACGCAGGTGCCCTTATCTTCTTTGAAAGCTTTTTGATAAGGTTTTTATTTCAATAATGAACTTTATTGTCACTGACTATTGCTGTATTTAGGTAATTGAAAGTCAATTTTAGTGCTATGGCGTAAGCTTTTAGGAAAATCACAAACTAATATTAGTCGTAGGTTTATGTACTTTGCCAAGATAGTCTCGAGGAATTGTTTGGTGGGGATCGTTTTCATCCATAAATTACAAAATTAATTACACGTATATGATAGAATACATTGAGAAATATTTACCGACCAAATAAATGCTTATAGGAGGGCCAATTAAAAATTCATTGAGTTTAAGGAAATATATAATAAAATAATTTCCAACATCGTCAAATCCATCCATCCATGCATTCATCCGTTTTTTAAAATACCATCTGTTGCCCTTTTAAAAATGGTGTAAACAACTTTGTTGTTTCACATTACTTTAAGCATCAAAATCAAATCAAAATAATATTATGTAATATTTACAGGCTGTGATAATGAAAAAAAAAATACAGGTGAGTGAAGCCGCGAACAAAAGTGTTGATTATAGTTGGTCACAATAATCTTATCAAGAAATCAATTTTTGCAAATGAAGTCAAAAAACATAAACTCGAAACCTCTTACTGTTAGACACGGTGTTCTTTAAGAGTCAGTCCTTGGGCCTTCATTGTTTGTTTTTACATCTCTTTTATAACAAATTGATAGATGTAGATCTTCCAAACTCAGTTGAATATTAATACATAAAAAAAACCAGAAAAACATTAATGTTCTTAATCTTTTACTTGAAATAAAACTTTGTGTATTTTTGTTTAAATATTATACACGGTACGCTACTGTTCTGCAAGTCATAAATAACTTCAGACGACTTTATAGCAATAAAACTATTTTACGGTGATTTATGGCGGTCACTGCAATTACTGATTGGTTTTTCACGAAAGCGAACGGTTCTAACTTAATCTGGTCTACTGTTTAGTTTATATAGGGAATAATATTTATTTAAATTTCCGTTTTCATCCTTTATTCGTTATTATACCATGTACTGTTTTAAACTTTAGTAAAATCGCAATCGACACGGAGTAATAAATCAAAATTTTATGGGAGTTTTACAGCACAGGCGGCTCAAACAAAATTTGTGATTTTAAATAGCCGGTAGTTAAAAGGTGTGTTCAAATTTAGAATTTTGCCTGTGCCGCCCGGTTTTGTTGGACATAACAATAAACTATCCTTATCTTAACCCCTTTTAAGATTCTGATGAGGGCACGGTTGGGTAAATTAGGGTGTATTTGTATTATTATTTTTTTGTTACTATTTTAAACTTAAATAATTGTAATTTAACCGCCGGGGTGCTTGTTTTAGGTGAGTCCCCTCGCCACTCACCTCTGCAGTCTTGCAAGCTTTTGAGCTTTTTTTGGTGGTTTAGTTTCTGGCAACGTTAATTGGGTGGTCTCAACATCCAAGATTTTGTCCAGATTCCACATGTTTTCTTCTTCTTTTAACACATGCTCGATTGCCTTTTGCCAATTTTCCTTCGTAACAAGTGATATAGAGGTTTCTAACAATGCTTCTACATCTTTTAAACCTATAATATAAACCTATATATTGAGGTGAAGATATAAATATTCAACTGAGTTTGGAAGAACTAGGTACATGACTATGCAGAAGACACTCGAATTTATTTATTTTTTTCTAAGCAATTAGTATATTCACAAAACAATTCCTTGTTCAATATTTATTGACTGAACTTCATTATTTTCAGGATTGTTTATATTCTATCAGCAGGAAGATGTCGTTGTTTCCTGCTTTTATGTGCAGGTGTTTTCTTTGAATACAGTGGCCTGTTAGAAGGTCACTAGCCAAGTTTGAGTTATTTAGTTGCAGTATGTCTTCAGTCTTCAGTAAGTTTGGGTACGTGTTTTCGCCCAGTATATTTGGTGTTGATTGAATATACGTAGTGTCACATTTGATATATTTTTCATTATACCTATCTGAAAACACTATATTTACTTGCTTATTTAGCGCACTGAAAATGGGCTCTTTCCGTGCGCCCTCACAGAAAATTTTATGGTGCGCTAGTGTCATTAGCTGCCTACTTACATGTCTAAATAAAATAATATGTTATTGACAGTTCTCTAGAAATCGCAAATTATTAAAAATAAAGGTATTGACAGTTATCTAGAAATCGCAAATTGTTAAAAATAAATGTTTCTTAATCTGGTTTTCAGATAGATATAATGAAAAATATCGTTCATTACACGTCCAAAAATGCTTTTTCTGTTCGCGTGCGACGTGTTCCCGTGGGAGGCGCAGCCTATTTTCTGGACTTCTAATGAAATATAGTATTACAGCTCATAATTTAAAAAAAAATTTTGTAGGACATATTAAAAATTTTTCATGAAAAGGGATGATTTTCCTTTAGTGAAAAAAACTTGGCGGCTGAAAAAAAATTATATTTCTTATTATAGCCCAGTTGCCAGAGAAGGATATTGACCAAAAGCTCGCACAAAACGTGATATCGATGAAACTTGGCACTTAAGTACTTGAAAGGATGTAGAAAACGACAAAAAAATCATTGCTGCTCTAAAGTGTATGCTAACTTCAAAGTTAGCATACACTTTTAGGCTAATCAACTTAGTAAAGTTAAGGGAAAGTTTAGGTATAGTCCTAATTCCTTTTATTCTTTGTTTTCGGGGTGGCTGAATACGAATTTGAGGTTTGCTGACAGATATTTTTGCCGGAACATTTTTTTTTTCAAAAAAAGTGCAAATTTTGTAATTTTTTGCAGTTTTTGGCCTAAACCTCGGTAAGTATCCATTTTTTCGAAAAGACTATTCTATACAAAATTGAAGGTGACAAAATTTCCCACAAGTTTAAAAAACAATTTTTTCTACGACCAATAGTTACGCCGCTAGAGTGCGTTGAAAAATGTGCAGATTTTCCAAGGGCAATTTGCACTTTTTTTTGCAAAAAAAACAATGTTCCGGCCAAAATATCTGTCAGAAAACCTCAAATTCGTGTTCAGCGACCACGAAAACATAATAGTAGGGGAGGATTTTCCGAGTTACTCGAGCGCGGCACAAATCCATATGGGGAGAAACCTTGCACCCTGTAATGTACCCCTACCATATATGAACCCTTAATATAGTGAGGCGCTGAGAACAGCCAGTCAGATTAGTAAAAAAAATCGATCCTTAGAAAAACTCGAGCGCGTCAGATTAAGAAAAGATAAGTTAAGTACATCCAGAAAAGTGTATATTTCAATAATCTGTCAATTTGCGCGTGACATAAGAAAATGGGCGAGTCACAAAGTTGTAAAAAAACGGTCCATTATGGCTAAACGGTTAATATTTTGAAAATTTTGTTTATTCTTGGATTGGTAAAGGCTACAATTTAAAATTATTTTGAAATATACAGGTTGTCCCAAAAAAGTGTGGTGTATCAAAGTTATATTATTTCTTATGGAATACTCTATATTTTATTGCATTTATTGAAAGCAATAATTTATTTAGAGTTGTTTAAAATTATACAGTCCGTCCAAAATGGGGCGATTCTCCAATGACATATTCAAACGACAATATCGTTGTTATTTTAAATAGGACACCCTGTATTTTATAATCCTATTATGTAGCTAATTCCATTACCTTTTAAAAATTATAAAGGTCTACTATACCTAAATCTATTAATTTTGGAGTTATTTTTATTTTTGTTAAATGTTACATTATTTTTCCACCGTAATGCCTAAATATAACACCCTGTAGTTGATCAGCTTAGACTATGATCCGAAAAAATTATCTTTGAAACTACGTGTTTGATTTTGATTATTATTATTATTAAAAATATTTCGAGATGTATCAAAATCTGTATGGTTAACCGTCAGACTAATCCATTATTATGAAAAGTGGATTCATCTGTAAACAGCATATTATAAAAAAAATCATCTTCACTAACCCTCTCCAATGCAAACAAAAATCCATAGAGATTTTGATGCACTTCGAAACATTTGTAATAATGTCAAAACCAAACACATAGTTTCAAAGATAATTTTTTCGGATCATAGTCCAAGCTGATCAAATACATGGTGTTAGATATATGTAGGCGTTACGTTAAATATAACAAAAATAAAAATATCTCAAAAATTAATAGATTTTCAATATATTAAGCGTTTAGCCACAATGGACCGTCGCGTCTACCATATTACTGTTTTTTTTTACATTTTTGAAAATTTTTACACGCTCTTCCCCCCACTAAAATGGAAAACTAATATAAATTTGTTTTCGTTTTAGAACCTAATTTTCACAATCAAGTAGGTCCCCATGATGCTTTAGTAACTGCAAATTTAGCATCTCGGCCTCCCCTACTATAAATAATAAAAAGAATTAGGATTGTACCTACACTTTCCGCTAACTGCCCTTGGAAAATCTGCCCATTTTTGAACGCACTCCTGCGGCGTAACTATTGGTCGTAGAAAAAATTGTTTTTTATGAAACTTGTGGGAAATTTTGTCACCTTAAATTTTGTATAGAATATTTTTTTGAAAAAGTGAATACTTACCGAGATTTAGGCCAAAACTAAAAAAAAAATGACAAAATTTGAAAAAAAACAATGTTCCGGCTAAAATATCAATTCAGCAAACCTCAAATTCGTGTTCAGAGACCACGAAAACATAAGGAATAAAAAGAATTAGGACTGTACCTAAACTTTCCGCTAACTGCTCTTCTATTTTCTTATATGACTAGCCTATTTAGAGCAGCAAAGATTTTTTCATCGTTTTCTACACCCATTCAAGTACTTAAGTTTCATCGATATCACATTTGGTGCGAGGTCAAACTCTCTGTCAACTGTGCTATTAGTATTTTTGTGCGTACAAAATCTTAAAATTAACAAACATTCTTTTCGATGTGTGACCTGTGACATTGTCGAGTCACATCAATAACAGTCATTTAAAAGATTGTCCACTAGCAGAAACAAAAAGCTCAAAAAGCTCTCAAAGTGAATAAGTGCACCTGCGTGGGTATTTCTCTTAGCCAGATATCAGTGGTGACGTCGTCGTAGAAGAGAATTCAAGTCCCTACCCCGAAAATCGGGATAAGAATCCAGCCATATAAAAGCGTTTGGAGGATATGTCGAACGCCACAAGCAATCTTCATCTATCCTGATATAAGGATGCGTTCAGTCATTGTGCTCATCGCGGTAATCGCCGCTCTCTTTTTAGTTGTTGTTCAGTGTGCACCTAAAGAGGTAAGTTTTTTCTTTCATATATTTTCCAAAAAATTCTATATGTACGAATAATTTTTTATTCATAATCATCTTTTATATCATTTATCAAATTTTCGAAAAAATTTATCCTTATATATTTTCAGTTTTTAAATATTTTTTTAATTTTTTTTTATTGTGTTGTTCTTGAATTATCTTAATATTTTTGTATTTAATTTATACGAATGAAATTAACTTTACATTTTGTATGATTTTTAAAAGAGCACGATGGGACTTTTAACTCAAAAATTATTTAAAAAATACCAGTATGAATTCTATATGTACAAACAATTTTTGATTCGATTAACCAAAATAAAACTCAAAGGGGGGAAGTTAAACTAATTTTAGCAAAATACTCTAAAACTGTTTCTATACAAGAACATGTTTTGGAACATAGAAATGTTCATCATCAGTTAATTGAAAAACAGGAACAATATTAAGCTAAAACAGTAGAAAAACAATAATTATAGAATGAAAAGTATAATAAAATAATGTATAAAAATAGAAAATAGTTACTTATATTTCATGGAGACGTAAAAAATGTTATTAAAAAAGTTGGAAAAACATTAAAAAATTGATAAACTAACAACTAATGGCAAATACTAGCCATTCAACCAGCCTTAAAGGGGGAATTGTTGGTGCCCACCCAATTATTATGATTTTTACCATCGAAAGCTTTAATTTTTCGTAACTTTTTTCTGAATCCATAGTTTTCAAATTATTTTAATTATTGTTTTTTTTAATTAAAGATATGCTTTTTAAAATTTTTAAAAGAGCAACGATGGGACTTTCAACTCAAAAATTATTTAAAAAATATCCGTATGTATTCTATATGTACAAACAATTTTTTATTCACTTAATATTTGTAGTACATTTTTTACAAATCATCTTTTATATCATTTGTCAAATTTTCGAAAAAATTTCTCCGTCGTCGTGACTTACATTTCCAGTTTTTAAATATTTTTTTAATTTTTTTCATTGTGTTGTTTGAATTATCTTAATAATTTTGTATTTAAGAGCTATTTCCCAAACTCCAGATAATAAATGGTACACATCGTAACTTTCTTTAGAATCCACAGTTTTCAAAATATTTTAATAATCATTTTTTTAATTAAAAGTTAATGAATTGTATTACACGTCTCAACAAAACGAATATTGTTGATGCCAGAAAAAAAAACAAAATTAACCTTTACATTTTGTATGCTTTTTAAAATTTTTAAACTGGCAACGTTGGGACTTTTAACTCTAAAATTATTTAAAAAATACCTGTATATATTCTATATGTACAAAAAAATTTTTATCCACTTAATAAAAATATATTTGTAGTATATTTGTTACAAATCATCTTTTATATCATTTATCAAATTTTAGAAAAAATTTCTCCTTCGTCGTGACTTACATTTCCAGTTTTTAAATATTTTTTTAATTTTTTTTATTGTGTTGGTGTTTGAATTAACTTAATAATTTTGTATTTAAGAGCTATTTCCCAAACTCCAGATAATACATAGTACACATCGTAACTTTTTTCAGAATCCACAGTTTTCAAAATATTTTAATAATTATTTTTTTAATTAAAAGTTAATGAATTTTATTACACGTCTCAAAAAAACGAATTTTTAAACTGGGACTTTTAACTCAAAAATTATTTAAAAAATACCTGTATGTATTCTATATGTACAAACAATTTTTTATTCACTTATTAAAAATATATTTGTACTTAGTACATTTTTTACAAATCATTTTTTATATCATTTATCAAATTTTCGAAAAATTTCTCCTTCGTCGTAACTTATATTTTTAGTTTTTAAATATTTTTTAATTTTTTTTATTATGTTGTTTGAATTATTTTAATAATTTTGTATTTAAGAGCTATTTCCCAAACTCCAGATAAAAAATGGTAAACATCGTAACTTTTTCAGAATCTACAGTTTTCAAAATTTTTTAATAATTACTTTTTTAATTAAAAGTTAATGAATTGTAATACACGTCTCAAAAAAACGAATATTATTGATGCCAGAAAATAACAAAATTAACATTTACATTTTGTATGCTTTTTAAAATTTTTAAACTGGCAACGTTGGGACTTTTTACTCAAAAATTATTTAAAAAATACCTGTATGTATTCTATACGTACAAACAATTTTTTATTCACTTAATAAAAATATATTTGTAGAACATTTTTTACAAATCATCTTTTATATCATTTATCGTTTATCAAATTTTCGAAAAAATTTCTCCTCCTTTGTGACTTATATTTTCAGTTTTTAAATATTTTTTAACTTTTTTTTATTGTGTTGTTGTTTGAATTATCTTAATAATTTTGTATTTAAGAGCAATTTCCCAAACTCCAGAAAATACATAGTACACATCGTAATGTTTTTTAGAATCCACAGTTTTAAAAATATTTTAATAATTATTTTTTTAATTAAACGTTAATGAATTGTATTACACGTCTCAAAAAAACGAATATTCTTGAAGCCAGAAAAAATGTAGGTTTTTGAAATAAAAAATAACAGGTTGCACCATTTTTTTTGTATAATTATCTTACTTTGTCCTGATGATGAACTAAAGTTTGCAAAATTAATGAAGAATTTTGTTATATACCTCCATTTTGTAGATTTATTTTTAATTTATATTAAACTTATTTCTACTTCCACATTTGATGTACATTTACTTGAAATTTATTTTTTATTGTAAATTTTACAATTGTTATGAAATTACTTATGACTAGTCAAGTTTTAATAAAAAAAAATTCAATATTACAAAAATAAATTAACTCTTCCCAAAATGTCTATAAAAATTTGTTGTACATCTACAGAGTGTTGCGATATTTGATGGACAATGCTTTACACCTAATAGAATTGATAAAATAAGGGCTTAATTTCTGAGATACACGGTGTTAAAAGTTTACATTCAAAAATTAATGTTTGCCATGGATTAAAAATAGCATTAAATATTTTTTTAATTTTTAATTAAAAACTAAATTTGGTGAAAATTTTTACACCACTGGAGGAAATAATTTTTCTTTAAACTTTTTAAAATCTTTGTTTATTTTTGTTAAAAAAGAAGTAACATTTATTAGAGCTGAAATGAACGGTGTTGTAAATATTTGCATTTAATTATTTTCACATTTTTATTTTCAGTGTAATTTGTCCGTTTTTGGTTGGAAATAAAGAAACTTGCCTTAATCGATACTATTAATTAGCACAGATGCCAAACCCAAATTTAGACCAAAACTAGGCTAGTAGGTACTTTTTTGGGAGTAGAAAACTATAAAAAAATCTTTGCTGCTCTAAAGTGTCTAAGTCTAAGTTCACAATTTCGAAAACAAAATAATTAAAATCATAAAAATTGTCTCTGTTTAATAAAACTTATGTTTTAAATTAATCATTTTTTACAGCAATGATTCGACGCCATTTTTATTTTCAAAATAGTGTTAATTTATTTATATAAATCATAAATTATTTCTTTTAAATACACTTTATAATGTGTAATAATTCAGAACTTGTTTATTTTTACATCAAAAGTAAAAGTATAATGATGATAAATGTACAAGGATCAGTGAGAATGTTAGAAATTATAACTTCAAATTTTCTATGAGAAAAAAAATTAACAACTTATGGCTTCTTTAGAAAGCTTAGAGTCTCCTCTTTTTTGTTTTTTTTTGCGTACATTTCAGGCAAAGATACTTTAGTTTTTTCCCGAACGCCTCGCATGAATATTTTGTATTCAGCGGCATGGCGCGCGTAGTTTTCGAATTCCCTTTCTCATTTTTAATAATTTTTTATAATAATAAACACTTTTTTTAAATAATTTATAATATAAATTTTAGTAAAATTTCCGGTTCTTTCAAGTGGTGCTATTAGTTTTTCGATATTATTTTATTTTTCAAGATATAACGCAAAAACCAAATTTTCAAAATTGTGAACTTAGAGCAGCAATCGTTTTCTGCACCCTTAAAGTACATAAGAGCCTATAGTTTCAGCGATATCACACTTTACGAGAGGTCAATGTCCCTGACAACTGGGCTATAATTTGATTTAGAAAAGAATTAAGAGTAAATAATTGTAGAAAATAAAAATGCAAACTATATATGAGCTTAGATTTTCAAGTATAAGGTTTAATTTTAATATTTAAAATAAAAATATTGCAATAACCCAAAACTAACAAAACCAACTTCATCAAACAACAAATTTATTAGAGTAGAGTCAAGTAGAGTAAAGTAGAGCGCTAAGCACTTCGTGTATCCCCATAAGTAGGCCAAATTTGGAGTTTGATTCAATTAAATTTTTTTCTTAATGTTTAACGATATATTTTCAAACACTTCTTCCAGAAGCCGTGTATAAATAGCTCCATTTAATTTATTCGGTAAAACAAAAGGTCAAATTGAACAATCTTCAACCATACCCACCCACACTTTTACTAAAAATTTAGATTGAAATCCCCGTTGACTAGAGTGCGGATTTTCTTCTTCTATAGAGTGACTTTTTCTATAAATAAAAATTCCTTCTCTAGTAAATTTTGTCTCGTTACATACAATTTTCAGTAATAATATAACAAGAGAGTGATAATAAATTGAAAATAATTTGACATATTTTTTGAATACTTGTTGCCAGGCAATAGCCCGCAGAGCTCGGATGGCTATTTTCAAGTGGCAACAAGTTTGAACAAAATCTGTCAAATTTTTTTTTAATTTATCGAACTCGCCAGTTATATTTGACTAGATTATTTTTTGATTTACAAATTTTTACAATAAAAGAACAATAAAACTATTGAAAAATTTAATTTAACTAATTATTACAATATACGAAAATAACATTGGAACATTGTGAGTACATTAAAAGACTTAACAATTTAAATTAGTACAATGAAAAACGCAATTATCAAAAATATTTCGAGACTCACTATTTATTGAGGATTTGGAATTGTTTGTTATATTAACTGTCTCCTCCTGCGAGTTTTCTCTGCGATTATTTATTATATTTGAATGATGTTCTTGGTTCAATTGTAAGTATGGTTTAATCGAACTTGCTGAATTATGACCAGATACCTTGATTAGTTATTGTTCTCCTACACTAGCTTTTGAAAGGTTACTTACTGCACTTGATCTGGCAGAATGGTTAGTTCTACTTTTTGTGCTCATTCTTTCATCCATTTTGAAATGGAATTTATTCCCACAAGAACGTTTTTATACCAAAAACCATTAGTTTGCCAAGCCGGATTTGGAGTAAGAAACAAGCGTTCAGTTTTAATATTTTCTTCACGTTTACCCATTAGTTTTTCAAAAAGACGAACAGGGCAAATATCTGGAATATTTATGTTTGTGCTCCACCCTGTTGCATTAGATGGGATTATATTCAATGCGGCCAGTATTTAATCCCATTATGTCGGTTTCTTTTTTAAAATCATAAACTAAACATTTCGTAGCTTCTCCTCCCCTCCAAGCTAGTTCATGCGATGCAACGTGAAAAAACTTTCTTTGCAATCCACAAGGTGTTTCTTCGTCCAAATATTTAAAAATTTTCAACAGTTCTGTATTAGAAAGTGCCACAGAACTTTGTTTGTGCTTTTCAGGATGTTTTTGTAAAATTTTTCTTTTTGCATCTCTTGCATTTCGAGCATTCTTGAATTCTATATCACGGAAAGGATCAAAGGACCTGTTATACTTATTAAAGTAAAGTTCTTGAACTAATTTTGCCGTTTTATTCCACATTGTCTTTATTACAGCTTCTTTATAATCATTTCCGTTCTTTCTTTTCATGTTATCTTTTAAATCTTTTAAAATCAATGCCACACTGTAAACAATAATTAGTGATCTTACGTTAAATTACGGTTGTAACAAATTTAAATTGTGTGATTTCTACATAAACTTGCCTTAAAATTACATAATATGTAGTTTTATGGCAAGTTTATGTAGAAATCACACAATTGATGTAGTAAAATTACATTAAATTACGGTTTAACTTTGTTACAACCGTAATTTAAAGTAAAATCACTAATTATTTTTTACAGTGTACAGTGATTATTCCCGAGAATAATCACAAGAGATTTATTCCCACTATAATAATGACATAATGGGTTGAAACTGACAAATAAAGAAGCATTTCATTGGTTTTAAGAAACGTCAAAAAATAATCACGATAAATTTGGACATAGCAGTTCGAATATTACATTCTTATTGGAAAATCTCTGGATTCTAATATTTGAAGTCTAGTGAATTTTGTATTTTTAAAACTTTCCATACAGTAGAATTATTCACTAATAATGCACGACTTAAAGATGTTTTTTAAAAATATTATTAAATATAACTTTTTTTAGATAAAGTCTCCATAAAATATTCAAATTTGGTTTATTTTTAAAACTTCTTTTGCTAAACTCCTAATTGTAGCAAATTTTAATCGAATAAATCAAATTGTGAAAATAATTACTTGCAAACTTTTGTTTTGATTCGAAAATTCCAGAATTTTATTTACGCTAACATTGCATGTAAATGACAAGTATAGAAGCAAGGTGGCGAATAAATAGATATATTTTTTCACTTTATCAATAAATTTTGCAAGTGAATCTGCAATATATATCACTTTTCTTTATTAAGTCATTGGTTAGTCTACACAATCTTGTTAGTGGTGAGTTCATACCATAATTGGTCCTATGAATATCAATGCTAAATAGATTTATATTTCTCGCATTAACTGCCGATACATGAATGTCAATTGCAGCAAGGAGTTCCGGGGCATCAATACCTAATACCATTAACTATTTTGTAAAAAGTTGAAGCGTCACATTATTCTCTACTGCTCTCCTGGGATTAAGCACTCATAAGGAACATTTAATTTAAGGCCAATTCTCTGTAGGAACCTATGTTGAACCCGTTCGATCCTGTCTCTATGCACTGCATAGTGTAAGTGACAGCTGCAAGTGGCAACATGAAAATATTGTCGAAACCCCGCAAGGTTCGAAAGACAAATCCCAGAAGGCGCATTGCTTTGTTAGTTATTATTTTAATATGGTTGGTAAACTTTCACTCTGAGTCTAGGATCTTGGGGTGTGACCCTTTACTAAGACCTGTCTCTCAACCCCCACCGAAACTAGAGAGTAATAGAAGAGAATAGCATTTTTTAATCTACTAAAAGTTAGATGCTAGTATGTATAATACAGTTCATTTTGGCTTTATTAAATATTCGGTTTCGTATATATTTCTCCAGTGACGTAAAGAATAAGGGAATAAAAGTTGCCACGAACCATAACCTCGCGGCACCGGATAAATTTTCCAAAAAGTAGTTTTTGTTAAAGTGTTACTTTTTTTAAAATGCAATCGTCCACCAATTTTGGAAAGAAAATTAAGTTCATTTTCGATATATAGCAGTTTTGTTTTTTTTTAACACCCTATATCTCATAAACTAAATCCACAAAGGATTCATTTCTTGATGTTAAAATTTATTACTTCACAAAAGCTCTCAGATTTGAAGCGTTGTCGATTGCAAAATCCTGTATGTGATATGATTTAACAATAATAATAGAAGAAAATTTAATGTCAAAAAAGCTTGTTTTTGAAATTTTTTTGGAAAAACTTTGTGAATTTTTCGTTAAAAATTAAAGATCACAAGACATTTTAAGAAAATTTTGAAATTTTAAAATTTGGTGAACGCTATATCACGCATCCACCAGATCTTAAAATTTGGTGTACGCCATATCACTCATCCACCAAATTCTAAAATTTGGTGAACGCTATAGCTCGCATCCACCAGAAGTAAGAATTCGAAGGAATCAAAACAACTAGCCTGATGTGCGTCAAATAATAAAGCGAAAAATAGGAAAGGTTAGGCTCAGTGGTAGAGCCTGGAGTCCAGGAATCGTGTGTTTGAATCCCACCGAAGGCAAAAAGAATTTTAATTTTAAAAATAGCGCGCCATTTGATACATTTTTCACAAATTTAATTTTCTATAAATGTTTAGTTGGGTATGGTTGTAGATTATTTATTGAACCTTACATTTTACCGACTAAAAATGAAGTCTTTGAGCATAATGAAACCTCAGTTCATTCAACGATTCAACATGGCGGGCGATGTAGTTATCTGTAAACATTGCTCCGATAATTTTATAGTTAATTCCCATCGTCTCATGTGTTTTGGTTGTAAAAATTCATTTCATAGTGTTTGTGTACGTATAAAAGATGATTATTTGAAATTCATCAACAAAAACGACAGTGTTTTTTGGTGTTGCGATAGTTGCAAAGTCGAGTTGCCGCAAAAAATGGTCAATAATTCAGCAGTAATACAGGAGAATGAGCATTTAAAACGTGAAAATGTCCTATTGGAATCTTTGAACAGTGAATTAAAGTGCAATAATGATTTGTTAAAAGATAAAATCAGTGCAATTATTTCTAATAATCCAAGTGTGAACCAAGTGAGTACAAATTTCTTATCTCGTCAACAAAAACGGCAGCCGTTTCTTATAGCAGCATATTGAAAAACCCACCTGTAGACAAACCTGGTTTGGTTCTAAAATCTGCGGATTTTTCAATTACTAATACGGAAATTATGAATGATTTTCAAAAGTATAATGGTATAATCGTGAAATGTGAAAACGATAAATCACTTAATACGTTAAAAACTTGCGTGAAAAACAAACTAGGCACTAAATACAAGGTGGAAGATGTCAAACGATTAAATCCGAGAATCATTTTAAAGGACACAGGTCTGTCAGACTCACAAATTAGAAACGATTTAATAGGTGAAATCTTTATTCTAAATGATTTAGCTGACAACTTCAACCAAACCGATATGAAAATAGTTACTACCTTAAAATTCAACAACACAATCAACTTGGTACTAGAAATTTCCCCTGAACTAAGAAGCCATCTCTTTTCGAGAGGTCACCTTTATATTGGATGGAAAAAATGCTTTTTTAACGACCACCTGAGAATTTTAAAATGCATCAAGTGTCTTTCTTATGGTCATACTGAAAAAAAATGCACATCTACTTCTGCAAATTGTGCCTCGTGTAGTGAAGGTCATGTTTCGAAATCATGCAGTGCACTTGATAAAAAATGTAGTAACTGTCAAAAAAACAATTCAGAACATGGTACTAAATTTGATATCTACCACTCTGCCAATGATAAAACTTGTCCTATCTACGTAAGTTACATTAATCGCCTCAAATCAAAAATAAATTATGGGTAGAAAGTCGGAACATACTAAATTAAGCATTGCACAAGTTAATACTCGTTCATTGTTGCCTAGCTTAAATGATATCATTGCAATTATTAATGAACAAAACTTTGACATCTTAGCTGTAACTGAAACCTGGCTCTCTGATAATATTTCAGATTCAGATATAAATATCCAAGGATATAACTTTTTTCGTAATGATAGAAATCGTCATGGCGGGGGGGTAGGTATCTATATTAGATCATGTTTTAAAAGTGAAGTTATTAGCTTTGATCAAATTGTACCAAATTCTTCTCTAGAATACCTTTGGATAAGTTTCAAAATTAATTGTATGAAATTCTGCATAGGAGTTCTGTATAGGCCACCTAGTCAAAGGCTAAACGACGCCATACAATATATTGACAATATGCTACCCAATATCATGACAATCTCTGATCATATTTTCATTTTAGGCGATTTAAATGTCAATCTGCTCCAATCTAATAATGCTCTTAGCCAATGCTTGGATGCCTTCGGTTTTGTACAGATTATTGATGAACCTACGCATATAACAGAGTACACATCTACTTTAATTGATCCCATTTTCCTGAATAATCCTAATTTGTGTTCGAAACATGGCACGTTAAATGTTGACCATTTTACAAACCACCGGTTAGTATATTGTGACATAGAAATAAACTATAATGCTCAAAAACAAAAAATTGTAACGTATAGAGACTTTCAGATTTTGGATTTGTTATCTTTCGCTAATGATCTCCGTAACGTTAGGTGGAATCACATAATATATTTTAACGATATTGATAGCAAAGTGGAATATTTAACTACTAATATTCACTCTCTGTTTGACAAACATTGTCCATATCGTGTTGCTCGCATAAGCAAACCCAAGGCTCCATGGCTTACCCCAATCATTAGACTTTTATTCAAAGAACGTGATCGTGCTTTAGCTAAATTTAGGTCAAATAAAACTGCCGTCAACTGGAATAATTATAAAGCTCTACGAAATTTCACTTTAGCCTCAGTTAGACGCGAAAAAGCCGCTTATATTGAACATATACATAACAATTCATCTTCATCCAGATTTTACAAAGTTTTAAAATCAATGAAGATTCAAACATCCAAAAATAATGACATTCCCTCTCCACTTTTAAATCCCTACAAAATTAACGATTACTTTTCGTCTGTTTTTCAGGCAAGTAACAATGAGTGTTGTGAATCTATTGTAACTTATAGAACGAGCAAGTTTAGTAATAATAATACTGTTTTTCAATTTCAGCCAATTGGCATTACAAAACTTTACGATATTATACAAAAAATTAAATCTAATGTATCCGGAAATGACAATATTAATCTACAAATGTTAAAACTATGCCTACCAGCGATTGATATATATATATATATATATATATATATATATATATATATATATATATATATATATATATATATATATATATATATATATATATATATATCTTACACATAGTTAATCTATGCTTGGAACAAGGATATTTTCCTCGTTCCTGGAAGCAAGCTACAGTGATACCTCTGCCTAAAACTCACAGTCCATCTGCGTATAAGGATCTGCGTCCAATTAGTCTCCTGCCCATAATTTCGAAAATTCTAGAACGAGCCGCCTATTTCCAAATTTATGAATATTTGGTGAATCATAACATTATTCCTCTTCATCAGTCGGGTTTTCAAAAAGGTTACAGTACATCTACAGCATTAGCATATTTATCTGATAACATACTGAATACAATCGATAAACAAAGAGCTGGTATACTCGTACTGCTCGATTTCAGTAAAGCATTTGACACAATCAATCATAATCTGCTTGTAGCCAAATGTTCTTATTATGGGTTTGAGGAAAATGCACTTTCCTTTATTAAAACATATTTAAAAAATCGATCTCAGGCAGTTATGGTAAATGGACAGTGGTCCACTTCTACTTATATAAATTCGGGCGTTCCTCAAGGCTCACTTCTGGGCCCGCTACTATTTTTGCTGTATACGTCAGATCTATATAAACAAATTACAAGTAGTACCGCTCAATTCTTTGCTGATGACACCCAATTATTTTGTGATTTTAAAATTAATGAATATGTCCCTGCTGTGGAAAGAATTAATGAAGATTTAAATAAAATTAATATGTACTCCTCAAACCACAATTTAAAAATAAATGCTTCTAAGTCCAAATTTCTAGTTTTCTGTAAGAAAATTGCCAAACAATATATTCAAGACCATGCTAGCTTAAACTTAAAAATTTCTGGTGACAGCATTCCTCATGTCTATGAGGCAAAAAATTTGGGTTTATTCTTTGATGAATCTAATCGTTTTGATAAACATACAAATTATATTTTGCAACAAGCCTACAGTGCATTACGTCTACTCTATGCAAACAAATTCGTTCTTCGTGATAAAAATATTAAAACCAAACTCTGCTCCAGTTTAGTTATCTCTAAATTACTATATTGTATATGTATATTATCCTTGCTTGACTCTTTTAAATCGTAATAGACTTCAAATGGTACAAAATACATGTTGCAGGTTCATCAATAATCTTAGAAAGTTTGATCATATTTCTTTTGAATTTTCCTTGACTCGATGGCTGAATGTTAGTAATTTATTTAAATATCTATTTTTGACTCTGATATTTAAAATTCTCTGTACAACAATGCCACCCTATCTATACAAAAAACTGATTTTTAGAAATGATATGCATAATGTCAATATTCGGAATCATTTTAATCTGTCCATGCCTCGCTTCTACACTACTACCTTTAAACGCAGTTTTTCATACAATGCTGTTTATCACTTTAATAATCTGGACGTAACAGTGAAATATGCGTCGTCTGTGAAAACTTTTAAAAAAATGTTAAAAGAAAAACTATTAACTATGCAATAACTTGTTTAACTTATTTAATTATGTTTAACTTTATACCGTTTTATATTATTTTCATTTCTAAACCTAAAATCGCAATAATTATAATTATTTTTTCCTTTCTATTTTTTGGTGCATTTAATTATGTCACATAGGTTAATTTAAGTCAAATCTTTTAATAATCAAATGTTATTTATTGGATAACTGTACTTTTCGTTTCTCTATCTCGTTTATGTATCTTATGTAAGGGTTAGATGTAAGAGTAGCCATAGGCTAAATCTCGCCTAACGAATTGTACTATTTTTTTTTTGTTTGTACAAAATAAAGACATTTTATTATTATTATTATTATTATTATTATCCTACAGCACTGAATTTTTTTAATTATTTATTCGTAAGGGCATCTAATTTTTCCGAAAAAACTTGTTGTTAAGTAATATTTTAACAAGAAGGATGAGTGCTGGTGGCAACAAAAATCCGAGTCAAAGACAAGGATTTTTGCACCTTCACGAATGCATTTTGTTAAAAAAATATCACTTTGCATTGTGTTTTTTCGATTGTTTTCACAGGAAAAATTAAATGCCCGAATGGTATTTGACAAGACTATTTCATGAGCAACAGATTATTCTGCATACATAATAAATATGTAGGTATTAATTTGAAAAATGAAAAACAGGTAATCTATTTAATCACAAGATACTAGAAACTTAATTATTTATGGTACAATTAAAATATAAATTGCAATTTTGGTACACAGTAGGGTATTGTTTGAACTCTTTGTTAACTCATTGATAACGTTGGGTGTAGGTAAATCATTAATGTTGTTGATGGGTCCAGCTGTAGAGTGAGAAGCTCGAGGAGTGGGTACACGATCTTCTGTTTTCTGTTTTTTAGCTGGGGGTTCCGAGGCGTCATTTCTAAGGGTGTTTATGATGTTGGAATAATGCTCATTATCTATTTGAAGATAAGGCTTAATTGCGTTGGCTGAAGTGTGGCCAGCAATTTTAATTAATTGTTGTTCACCTACCCCTCCTTTAGCCAGGTTACTAACTGCTGTCAACCGCATAGAGTGGTTTGTTATTTTTATTTATTTTGTATTTAATCCTGCCTTCTCTGCTGCTTCTTTAGTCCATTTCGAAAGTTCGTTTTTTCCCACTGGAGTGTTTTTGTACCATCCACTTGATTGTTCTTTGTTCCATGATGGGTCTACTGTTAAGAATAATCTATCAGTTGTTATTCTAGATGAACGTTTAACCATTAGAATTTTAAAAAGACGGACTGGACAAAAGGTAGGGTTCTTCGAGTTGGGACCAGCCATTTACTATCGGCCTTTTTTTTCTACCACGGGCCGTTTTATTGAAGAGAGGATTATATTCTACTCTTCCTAAAAAGTACGATTTTTGAAAATCAGTTATTTTAAAAAATATGTAACTATGTTATCTACCTGTTTTAATCCCAGAATTATCCACTTCCTCTTTAAAATAATGAACTCTGCAATTGACTGCTTCTCCACTCTCCAGGCAAGTTCTCCTGAAGCGATATGGTAAAATTTTCGCTGGAGTCCCGCCGGAGTGTCTTCGTCCCATAATAAAACCATTGCGTAGTAGCAAAGCTCGAGTTCCTTTTATTGGCGCACATCTGCAAATTTCTTCGTTTCGCATTACGAGCTTCCCTACTAGACTTGAAGATAATATCTTCAAATGGATCAAAAATTATATAGGAGACCATAATTACTTGTTATCAAAGGTATTGTAATTTTTGGTGACAACAGCTGTCAAGTTTTGCCGCGGGTAAACTCGAAAAAGTTGCTGACAGGAGCTGTCATATAGTTTTTTCATCTAGAAACCATTTGTAATTGAAAATTGCGCGATTGTGATTGGTGGAAATTAAGATGTGGGAAATAGTCGACAGTAATATCCCAAGACCTTGACAAATAGCCGACTATTTTTATTGCATCTAAATTTCGAGTTTATTTTAGGATCATTTCGTCGAGACTTAATTTTGTCAAGACAAATTGTAAAATACCTATACGAGAAATTTAGTAGCAATAAAAATAGTAGCTAATTTGTCAAGGTCGCGTTATATTTAATTTAAGATTATTTCCCGGGTCAAAAAAAATTCTGTACATACGTATAAATACGGGTGAATATTGAGGACGATGATCAAATAACCGACTATTTACAACCAAGGTGAATAGTCGCTTTATTTTGTTTTGATTGGCTGCGTCAAATCAGTTTCCAAGTACGTGATTGGTTAAAAATTGATATTTGACAGGCAAGGGAAATAATCACTATAATCGGTTGTTTATTGGAATCCGTATGTCAGTGGTCACCCGTCCAGACAACTATTGGATCCTTAGATCATATATGCTACGCTAGATACGGTATTCAGGTTATTTGTTGTGGTGTACAGGGGGGAGCTTGAGTACCATCCCACTGATTGGTCGATTTCAAATTTCGACGATACCCTCTCATATCGTAAAGTTTTGACAGATGTCAGATATTCTGTTTTTTGGGAATTATTGTGCTAATCTTGTGTATTTTTATAGTTTTTTGAAAGTTTTTGCTAGGTACAATTAGTTTAGAGAACAGTGGTCGCATTTCTCAACAAAATGCCAAAGCCTTGTTAAGTGTACAACATCAAATTTGAGAAAGGTGCTGTCATCGGTATGTATTCCATAGGCGTATTGTTGGATAGGACAGGAAGTGAAAATAAGAACTAAACGTAAATTATGTATACTTTATTTGAATTGTAAATGAATTGTTTAAATATCTATCTATTTATGTTTTATTAAAATAAACCATGTTCATCAGTAAATTTTTCTTTTAGGTTCATTTTTGAAGTAGGTATCTTTTGTATTAATATACC
Source organism: Crepidodera aurea (assembly GCA_949320105.2). Classification (NCBI taxonomy): domain Eukaryota; kingdom Metazoa; phylum Arthropoda; class Insecta; order Coleoptera; family Chrysomelidae; genus Crepidodera; species Crepidodera aurea. Next base: position 59,379,496 of record OX439473.1, on the reverse strand, counting down.
TACCAACTTTTCATTTTGTTTTTTATATATTAACGAGTTTATAATCAATTGGATTTTTAATTTGCTATAAAAAAATATTTACAGAAGCGCAAGATGATGGTATTCAACCTCTCAGATTATTCCCATTCCAAACAATTTTCGTATGCATGCTATTTTATTTATTTTCGATTCACATTAATTCCCATTTTACTGTAACCTACAGTCACTCAATCCTTAGAAAATGAAATATGTGTTGTATAAATATGACAATATATTACACTGTATCAAAATATTCCGAATGGTACGCCACTGTATCATGGTACGCTATTGCCCCTTCACCCCCTCTCGCCTTTACCCCTCTAGAGCCAAACAAACACTATAGGATGCCGTATCTAGCGAAGCATATATGATCTAAGATTGGATCGATACTCACCAACCTTACCAATTGAGTTGTTCTGACAACTGATGGTTCTTTAAACCTTGTGAAGCCCTCCATGTACTAGGTACTGATATCATAACTGTTTTTGTCCAGATATCTGAACTTTATAATTTTTTTTTTTAATTTTGTAGAACTTAGACACCATGTTTAGTTAATACCTTGTATGTAAAGTAAACATTACCCCAAAACGTCTATTCGTTAGTCAATAAAAGTGCTGAGTATTGGGTTCTTTTGATAGCTTTCGACTACAAAAGAGATACACATTTAAAATTTTCGCCGTTTCGCTGAGGTCGCTGTTCCATTGTAGGTTCATCCGTCAGTTTTGGAATTCTTCAATGCATACGCGACGAGCTCTAACGTTTGAACATTATGCAAAAATTTCGATATTTACATAACTTCTTTCTGCTGACCATCGACATCAACAAATGTTTTTTGTATAATGGCATATTTTATAAAAAAATGTTTTAATTCTCATCGAGTGGGAAGGAAATCGTTTTGAAGATAATTTTGGAAATAAATGTAAGACTCAATGGTTTTTTCTAACACAAATTCGTATATGGGTAAGCGCAAGTTTACAAAAAAAAACAATCGATGCCAGAATGGCGCAAAAAATAAAGTGCAAAGTTTATGAAAACGTTCGGTCCAAATAAAATATAAATTGTTTATCAATTGAAAAGTTAATTTGATCGCTTTAGAGCAGGGGTATCAAACTCGCAGTCCTCAACGAACATTTTTACGGCCCGGCCAATATATCGGCACACAATAATATATAATAAAATAACAAACCGACGCAGGATAAAAATAAGATAGTAGCAGAGATGTCAAGTGTAATGCTGCCTACTATCAGTAGGTTGCTTTGTAACACAACATACTAATTAATCTGTAAGAGAATAATTACATTGATTACATGGTGTCATTAAAACTACTAAATAAATATAAATTTAGAGGGTAAATAAAATGTAAAATTAACTTAGAAATCGAAACTAAAGATAAAATAACTAAATAAATAAAAAGAGTTAAAATTAATTACTATAAATATGATTATGTATAATATTAATTGAATCACTTAATATAGATTCTGAAATAGTAACTAATTTTTTCTTATCTAAATTAAATTCCTCAAAAAATGTCAAAACGTTTTTAGAAATTGCACCGCGAGACCCAAACCATAAACCTTTAACTTCAAATTTTCGTACTTTGTATTTGTCTATGAATCTATTATTAAGTGATTCATTACAGTTACTATAAATTTCGAATTTTTCTCGTTGAACCTTGTTGACTTGGTCATTATTATTTGTTTCATATCGAATTGTAGAATCAACAATGAATGCATTATTGGAATTTTTTTCAAAAGCAATAATGTCACAATAGCGATTAGAGCCAAACTTATCTATAGTGTGTACTTCTTCATATCGTTCAAAATTTTTTAAAGTAAGAAGGTCAAATATTGTATGTTTCACTTTATGGTGACTATAAGTGACCATCAGAGAATTGAACGAGCAGTTGCCAATTACATGACTTATTGTTTGATTCTCTTTGCCGCAACGCCGGCGGCAAAGGGTTGACGGACAGGCCGTTGAATTTCCTGGAACACCTCTGAGGTTTGCATAGTTAACTGATAATTTTATTGTTGCTGTCCATTCAGATGACAAAATGGTATTTTTATTTGTTATATAACTATTTGATGGCGTATATGTCGAAAAATGTTCAACTCCATCACCCTGATATCTCATAGAGCTCCATTCCCTATATGCAGATTCTCTAAGGTTCATTCTCATCTGTCTCGAAGTATTTCCATCCGTTTTTAGTTTTTCCTTGCACATAGCTATTTCACTTTGGCAGTCGAAAACTTCGTGAAGTAGTAAGTCTGGAATATTTGCTAGTTTTTTGGCTATGGAGAAATGTTGTAATGATGCTTCCCAGTTGCAGTTCAGCATTGCAGGTCTCTAAATTTTCTTGGTGCATAGGATAGTGGAGAACATGTGGATGCCGGTAAACATGAAAAACATTAATATTAAATTTGGTCTTTGATATATGTTTATTATAATGTATTATTCGAAATCAACCTACGTTTCTATGAATATCTTTATTTGCGGCCCACCTAAAGTTAAACCTTGTTTGTTTGACCCCTGCTTTAGGGAATAAAACGTAACTTAATCAACTTAATCATAATTTTTATTATTATTATTATTAATTAATAATGTATTTCAAGTACTTTTAAATTATATTTCACCTTTAATGCAGGCCGGGACAGAATTAAAATTGAACGACAACTTTAAAGTTGTAATTCATTTCTATAGTTCATAGTGGTTTTCTGGTAATACAATTTTTCCTCTAATGGAAATAAAACCACTTATTTTAAATAAAAAGGGGGCTTTTACGTTTCGACTTCCTTGATCGAAAGTCGTTTTCAAAATTACATAACAAAATATATATTAAAAAATTTACTAGAAACAGAACACTTGATAATCTTACAAAAATATGACAGCAACATAGAACACGGAGAAAGATTTTGAAAATGAAGATGTCAAATCTGTTTCCATCATATTTTTGTGACGTTTCTGGGAACGAATTTTAAAAAAGTTTTTGAAATATCAACCGAACAATTAGAAACACATTCGTTATTATTTAAGCATATCAATGCTGCTTCTTTAACTTTGCGGTTATTATTATTAGGTTCTTTTAATAATCTAGTTTATGACCAAAATCCCATGCATGTTTACATATTTTTGATTTTTCGAATTGTTTATTTTTAATGTGTGATTGGTGTTCGTTAAGTCTAATATGAAAAACTCTAGATGTTTCCCCTATACAAAATTTATTACATTCGCATGGAATTTTGTTAATACAATTTTTTGTGTTTTGGATTTTCATAAAAAAACTGTTTTTAAATTAAATTTATTGTCAATCCTTCTAATTTTTTCGGATAATTTTGGAATGTAAGTGATTTGTACTATATTTGAGTGAAGTATTGGAGGATTTAAATTTTGTTCTCTATTTTTGATGTCTCGGTAAAGTTCACGATTTATAAATTTACTTTGGTAGTTGTTCTTAATCAAGACAGATTTAACAAGTGATAATTCATTATTTAAAATATTGTCATTTGAACAAATTGTTTTTGCTCCATCAGAAAGAGATTTGACAATACCTCGTTTAACACAAATTGAGTGGTTTTAATTAAAATTTAGATATCTATTTGTATGTGTTTAAAGTTGTAAATAATAAAATAATTCGATCGAACACTTCATCGCTAAATGCCGTAATGTTTTAAATTATTGTAAAATCTGCTTTTTTCTATATAGAGCATCAACTATTCGTAAGTTAACCGGTACAAGTTCCTATGGTAATGCTACGTGATAATTTCCTCTTTATCCTTTCTTAATTAATCCGCAAGTGGTAACTGATAACAGTCGAAAGTGTAATCAAATATCCAAAAGCAGCCATAGCAAAACAAATACTTTCCCAACTATTTAGATGAAAATTAAATTTGACACGGCACTTTTCATCTGTTCATCTCCTCCTAAATCTTCCCTGATTTTGTTTCACCGTTGAAGTAAGAAACGCAAAAGGAAATCAGTAGTGATCTAAAAATACTTTCGCTCGCACCAACATAATTTTGGTTATAACGGAGGTGGAATATTCGTATAACGTTCAATTTTGAAAAAATGCATATTCAAGTTTAAGTGTACAGTTATCCATGAATTGGGAATTGAATTTATCCCTTCATTATTTTGAAGAATTTTATTTCTGTACAATTCATTATTTTAAGCGGGCTGTTTTGCTAGCATATCTGGAATCAGCACTAGAATAGTTATTCACTTGTCAAGCTCGGAAAGTGATACTTTACAGGGCGAGCAGTCAATACACTTTCCGAGTGTGGCGCGTACAATATTTTTTGTGCAGCCACCAATAATTTGACAATAATATAGGAACAGAATATTTATTGCTCAAAATTAATAATAATGATACACAAGCATCAAAACGTCAAAAACATCTACTGACAGATGGCTACGGTATTGCAACTGTGATATTTAACATACCCTTCGAAAATTCTCTCTGGCTAGACGCTTGTATTTTGTCTTTAATGAAAATTTTGAAATAAGAGTTCGGGAAAGTAGGTACTTTGCCGAGCAGTTATGTCACTTTACCGAGCAGTTATGTCAATTTTCCGATCTAGACCGGCAACGACGCACTTTCCGAGCTAAAAAATGATCGGAAAAACGCATTTTCTAAAGTGGCGGCACAAAATATCTGCAACAGACTTGCAATCAGCGCCAGATTTAAGAGTATAGGCTAAAGTCCATTTAGCGCCCGCTCTATAGTTCATATTTCCTTAATACATATTTGTTTTATACAACAAAAGGATTAGACCAGGGCCAAAGCGATTTTAAATACCCGAATTCATAAAAAATTCTTAGCAGTATGTGGATGGTCGGAAAATTTAGGGTAAATTTTAAGTAAATTGAAAAAAATAAATTAGACAAATTAAAAGTTCCGGAAGGGGGGTGGGGTAGCTAAATATACGAACTGAGGGTTGGATATTGGTTTTTTGCGATTTGTGACTGAAATATGCATTCTATCAAAAAAAGTTTCACGTAAAAGTTGTAGATAATTAAAAAATCTAAAACTTTTGTATATTCCATTTTTCAACATAACCTCAAAATTATCGAGAAACACGATAAAAACCATTTTTTTAGTTTTTAACTTTTATCTCTCGCAAAAATAATTTTTTTTTATGAAACTTGGTGAGAACGTTCTTCTTTGTGTTTTAAATAAGCTGTAAGAAAAATATTTATTTTTCGATTTTATTCGAATTTAGATAAAAGCCTAATTTTCAATCTAAAAAGTTCACTAACAAATTTTCAGTTTTTTTAACTTTATCAGTGTTTATTTTCTTCGTTGAAACCTTGACTTTAAGATGGCATGAAAAACATATATTGTTCGTAATGAAAAATATCGTTAAAAATGCAGAAAACCAAAAAACGACTTTTTTATAATCGATTTTTCAATTAATCTAGACAATTTTTTATTTCTTATTGCAAATTGATGAAAAATATTAATTTTTATGTAATATAATGTCATTTATATTCAATTAACTATTAATGGTTTTGAAATTAAGGAAAACATTGTTTAAACAATAATCGAATTCCATGAAAATTCGCAATTCTTAAGCTTGCTTTTAAAATTTTACTAGTAGACTGAAATGTGCAGTCTCAAAAACTTTGTATTCCCGTTAAACTTTTTCCGTTCTTTTCGAATATGAAAATTTTTAAAATTTAAGAGCAAAATCATTTCGATAATTGTCTTTGAAGACGCACCTGGATTTTAATTTTGTTCACTATGACTCTTGATTGTTTTAATGGAGTAGAACAAGCTTGCCAAATATCAAATAAATATATAAGGTGGCTCCAAAAATACGGGGGATAACAGAAATGAGCAAAATTGATAAAACACCCTGTAAGTATAAGTGTCCTTTATCCACAGTTTGCGTATGTTCATTTACCTATTAAACATCCTGTACAATTAGAGCGACGTTTTATGAAGTTTTTAAGTATTCGATTATTGTTTAAACAATGTTTTCTGTAATTTCAAAACCATTAACAGTTGATTGAGTGTAAATGACATTATACTACATGAAAATTAATCTTTTTCATCAATTTCAATGCTTATTTGCAATAAGAAATAAAAAATTGTCTAGATTAACTGAAATTGATTATGAAAATGTCGTTTCTTGGTTTTTTTCATTTTTAACGATAGCTTGCCATACGAACGAAATCAATTTGTCTTGAAAATACGCATCCTTTTTCCCATTTCAATTAAATTTGCGCTACCCTGTATATAAAGAAAACTATCTAAAACAGGCGTACGCAAAGTAAAGTATGATGTATCATATTCAAATTTACAGAATATCAGTTTTATACATTCCTGGAATAATTTTTTTATAATATTTCAAGTAAAGATACAGAACTTTTCCTCTTGAGGGGAGGTTCCAACCACCCCCCCCCCGCGCACGGACCTGTTACCTATTAATACCACTTCGTAATTTATAGATTTTTAAATAACCAATAATTAATCAGTTGCGAATCGTACTAACCTTTATTTAAAATATCTTTGGAAAAATTCTAAAAAAGAATCGGCATAAACTAAACGTCGAATATCCATCTATAAACGTAATAGATTTCGTATTCTATCAATTTATATCCCTAATAAAACCTTTGCTCATTCTTTACCCCCTTATCATCAATTTATTTTCAATTTAGATCATCCCAGTATTCAGGGTTTTCTCCTACATAGCGAATAAAAATATTTCGTAATTTTACTTTGAATGAATGAAACTTTTGACCCTTTGATGCTTTATATAATAAAGGTGATGTTAGTAGATGTATGTATGTATAACATTTTATATAAATATATTTTATGTAGATCAATCAATATTTCAAGCAGTCATATTTTCATTAGAATATACAAGGCGTATAGAGTAGAACACGTCCCTATAGCTGGAAGAGCAAAGTCAGCAGAATGAAAAATCAATATATGGAAAATTAAAGGCTAAAATGCCCTAAATTAATGGCTCATTGAAGGCTGTAGGAATACACTAATCGCGAATTTCAGACTCGATTTCTTTCTTTGCGAAAATGGAAAAAGTCACGACTTGGGGGTAAAGTAAATAATATAAATACATAATTTATTTAGTCCTTTGAAGAACACTACAATGTTATAGGACACGTCACAAATTGCTTAAGGCAAAACTAAAATTTTGTAGTACATAGTACATTAGAATACAATATAAAAATATGTAAAAGGAAAATAGTTTGACATAATAAATAACAATTATACACATTTAAAACTTTCACATTGACTTTGTTACAAAAAATCATAGTGGTAAAATTCATCTAATGTGTATGGACATAGTTCAATTAATATATTTTTTATGTTTTTACTAAACAATTTTAATCTTAAATCTCTGACATGTGGAGGAAGGTGGTTGAATAATCTCAATCCTGCAAAACTTATAGATTTAGTGCATATATTTAAACGGTATAATGGTACATGAAATTTTTTTTTATAAATTTTTCTTTGTTTCTATAAACGCACGGTGGGCTTGAACATGATTTAAATGCGAAGTTTTAGCACCACCGATTTTCTTTCGGCATTCGATTCCTGGAGTCATAAGAAGGCTAGGGAAAAAAATCCAACGTAAGCCTTAGAGCCGTTTTCGAAAAAAACGCCTTTTTTCACGAGGAAAGATTCAGTGTTCGAGATATAGAGATTTTTGTACCTTTTGCTCACTTCTAGTTGCCAAACATCCCCAATTTGGCATAAATGATGATCAGTTTTACACTAGCACACAAACATTTACAAAGCATAGTTTTGAAATTGCTCCTTTTACTAAGACCGGAGATTCTCAGAAACAGGTTAAAATAGAAAAAATTTGAAAGAATGATTTTTCATTCGAATGAGTTTTGCGCTAGTATGTCAACGCAAGAATCATATCCTTTATTTCCATCCTTGTCTGATTTGCGGGGTCATCACCAACCCCCACCTCCGATTCTTTGTTAACGTTTTGTTATACTGCAGATCGAATGATCAATGTTATTTGTGCAATTAGTTAAAACTTCAGATAGTCTTCGACCCTTCGAGGTGGAGTTGTAATTGTTCTCTTCGAAATTTCAATTTCTTGTGAAAGTATGGACAGAAGATCAAAGGATCATGCAGGGACCCATCAAGAAAATCGGGCGCGCATATGTTTTCTCTGTCTGCAGAAGAAGAATCAAATGGTCAAAATCAATGGTGCTTTATGTGTGAATTATGCTGAACATGTTAAACGTTTTCCCAATGTTTTATGTATCGCTTGCAAAATTATCGTATATCGGTCAGTGAAGTGTGAAACTATCGAGAAAATAGCTCTGCCGGACTATACAAAGTCCAAAATTTTGGAGAAGAATACTCGGGCAAAAACTCAAACGCTGTGCAGTGGCACATTGTGTGAATTGGTACGAGATCCAGGTCCATATAACTTCACCAAAAAAAAATGATAAGAACAAAAAGAAGAGAACCAAAAAGTGCAAAAAATGCAGGCCTGGTTGTCTGAATTATGTTAAATGTTTCCGAGAATTTCGAGCAGTGGTGGAATCTTGTTTTTCAATAACTCTGGAACCTAACTACAGAGAAGCAATAGAGAGATTTAAAAGAAGTTATCTAGATCTACAGATCAGTGTTACTCCAAAGGTCCATGCTGTGTTTTTCCATGTACCAGAGTTTTGCGCTAAAACAAAACAAGGGTTGGGGTTTTTTAACGAGCAGGCCATAGAATCTGTCCACCGTGACTTTGGGATAACGTGGGACAAATTTAAAGTAAAAAAATGTCATCCAGATTATGGAAGTAAATTACTGACCGCACTCCGAGAATATAATAGTGTTCATTTATAACTTGTGACTCAATAGTTGATTTGTTTAAAAAGCCAAGAATTTCGTTTTCTGTATTACTGCTCTTTACTTCAGACATTAATTCACAATTATCGAACTATTTATTCTTGTACAATCATTATTTAAACATTTTTTTCATTAAAATTATTAGTTCAATGATCAAAATTTCAATTTTTCATCATTCCTTTTCCCGTCAAAAGGTGCGTGCAGAGTTTTTTTGGTGTGGATTCAGAAAAGGTTTGTCTGTCTTTGATCTTCCATTGGGGAGTTTTTGGATATCACATTTTTACCAAATTGAGCGTGTTCCAAGTCCAAAAATGCCTATTTTTCTATCTTTGCATTATTCATTGAAAAAAGTCTATTTTTTCAAAATCGGCTCTAAGACTTGCGGTGGAATTTTTTTTCCAGCCTTCTTTTGACTACGGGAATCGAATGCCGAATGCGGTGGTGCTAGAACTTCGCATTTAAATCATGTTCAAGTCCACCGTGAACGTACAACAGTAATTCAAAAATGTACAGTCCTGGAACTTTTAAAATATTATATTTTTTAAATAAGTGACGACAAGACTCAGCATGCTTTGCCTTCCCAATGCACCGGATTATTCTTTTTTGGGAGATTATTAAATCTTTAATAAGACAGGAACCACCCCACACGGTTATGCCATATTGGATCCTCGACTGTACTTGGGCGTGGTAGAATGTTATTAGACCAGATACATCCAAGACCTCTCTTAATGTCCTTATTTTGTATTCAGTATCTTAGACAAGTTGTTACAATGTTCCCTGAATGTAAGGGTACCCTCAAGAATTTAGTAGATTCAGTGCCAATAAAATTAGAATTATTAATCTTAATGTCTTTGGAACTTATTTGTCTATTTTGATAACAGTGAAATTCAATATAAGTGGTTTTGGAAGGATTATACAGTAACGAATTTTAAGTCGGAGCATGGCGGAAAAACGATTTTAACACTAAAAGCCAGCGTTTTGGTAGTATAGTCGTTGAAAACTTTAATTAATGGCTAATAAAAAAAAGATAATTAAAAATTTTCAGCTCTGCTAAATTTTGCAATAATGATTCTGCTAGCTTTAACTTAAGTGAGCAGAACGTGAGCGAAAATTTTTATTTAAGGCATTTAATTAGCCTTTAATTAGCCTCTAATGAGCCTTTAATGAACCTTTAATTTTCCATGTATTAATTTTAATTCTGATGACTTTCCTCTTCTACTTATATAAAATAAGTTGAGTTTGGTCAATGAACTTAAGTCATAAGGACCCTTTTTTCTGTGCTCCAGCTATACAATAGCATTTTAGCAAATAAATTGAAAAATCCCTAATTATAACCAGTGGCAAATGAAGGGCTATATCCCCAATTTTCTACGTCAATAACTGCACTCATTTTTAAAATAGAAAATATCACTTTCAACTTTTGCCTTTCCCACTATTTTTTCATACAATTTATATAGCGACTCTTGAGTAAAACAGTGCCAATTTTAGTTCAAAATTTAAGCCCCTAACCCTTTTTAATTGGTATGCCAATGGCCCAAACTAATTTCTTTACGATAACTTGATTAGTTTTCTAGGAACGACAGTTTTATATTGTTTATGTATAGTTTCCTAGTAATAATGGAAGCGTCTACGAATAGTGAATACACTGATATTGAGTCTATAAGAATGTTAGAAATGCTGCCGTTAGAGGCTATTCTGAAAAATTTCTTGTAAGACTATTTCCAGATAGGAAAACATTTTTAGAGGTTAAAAGACGTAATGTGTGCATGGAAGATTCTAAAGGAGCAACAATTACATCCATAATACTAGAAGTAAGTGCCGGAAGTATAGTTCGACGATTATCCTCAGAGAGTCGACTTCGGTGAATTAACTACAAGAGGGATTAGTGGAAAACCAGAACTTTTTCTGTTCTGAATGGAAAAAAGAATTATTTTAAATTAAATATAAAAGGTTGGGGTAGAGGAAAAAGTCAAAAAGGAATAGAATAATAAGGATACAAGAAAGAATCAAATGACCAAGGACAAATAAAGTTGAAGAGAAAACGGAATATGAATAGTAAAGAAAACAAGCTAAGATATTAATGATAAATAATAAGAGAGAGTGGATAGACCAAAAAATGAAAAAAAATTGAACAAGAAAGAGGTAACAAAAATACATAAGGCTTCTAAAAAAGAAAATTAAAGAAGAAAACAAAGCGTATAAAGGCAAAACCAAATAAATAAATAATAGAATAGCAGTATTAGGAACTGAAGAATAAAAGGAGTTGAGGATGATCTATTTGAAGCAGCTATTAACTGAGCGGAAAGTGGAAGAGGAAGAAATAATAGAAGAGGAATGGAAGGCTGAAAAAAAAAGAAAAGGTAAATTAAATAATTCTTAGGAGCTGTCTGTGCAGATAATAATGATTCCTAAACCTGGTAAAGAACCAACAGAGGTCGCTTCTTATGGTCTTATAAGTCAGCTACAAATTATTTCAAAGTTAATTGAAAAATTAATACTGCACAGAATGAATGAGGATTTAACCCCGCAGAATTGGTTTTCAAATCATTAGTTCGGATTTTGGCAGGCTCTCTTAATGATGCAACAGTGTCACCGAATAAAACAAGAGATAAGTAAAGCATTTGAAAATAAACAGAATTGCTCAGCTGTCTTTCTAGATATAAGCCAAGCTTTTGAAAAAGTTTGACACCAAATATTACTTCCGTCTTATTACAATATCCCAATATCATATCTAGTAGCACGACAGTCCCATATTAAAATAAACAATGAAATATCCACAAACCATCCAATCCTAGTAATTCAGTAGTTTCACAAGGAAGTGTGCTGGACTCACTACTGAAAGGTCTGTATACGATGCCAGGTCATCAAAATCCTGTAATAGCAGTAATCATTTTTACAACACCTTTGATGAACGAATTTATGTAAAACTATACAAATATTGCATGTCACTGGGTACTCCAATCAACCTGTCACGGCCCAATGTTAAATTTGACAAAATTCCAACTCGAAAACAAAAAATAGGGTTGTATAGAGAAAAAAAACCAGTTGAGAATACTCTTCTAGCATTGCCATAGATCGAACAAATTGTAATGAAAGTATTAATAAAATTTTAGATTGACAGTTCCTATTTTAATCAACATAGCCACAGTCTACTCACTTTTACCAAAATCGTCATTCGCTGTGTGTCTACTTTAAATTCAATGTAATTTTAAATTTAAAATTTTTCATATTTTGGACCCCATTTTGAAGGTGTTCCCGAAGAGGTACGGAGGGACACATTAAACCCTAAGCTTACTTTTTGATGCTCTATCAAAATCTGAAGTCAGAATTTTAAAATTCATAAACACAAAGAATCAACACACACACAGATCGAATTCAGATACCGAACCTTGTTTCAGCAGATTACTTTCAATTAACTTTGATAAAACTGTATACTTACCATTTAGCAGCCTTGAATCATCTTTACCAGATTACAGCCTAAATATCCAAAAAAAATTCTCCATAAAACCTGCCAAAAAAATCAAATATTTAGGAATATATATAGACAATCATCCTAGGTAGAACTCTCATATGGAGTATCTAACAAAAAAACACCGCAGCATTCTATTTCTATTTATTAAACTACAAACAACAACAAATTTTGTATCATAGTTTGGTCTCAACTACGGCATTATTGGTTGGGGAGCGAGAGAATATGCTTTATTGTCATAGAAAAATTACAAAAATTTTATAGACAAAGCGAAATTAATCATAATAAAAATAAATTACTAGATAAAACAGAGGGGTATCAAGAACTTACCTGCAGGCTTAACAAACCTGATACTCCAGCCATCTGCTGTATAGTCTGTCCACGTAATAAGTCAGAAAGAAAGGAACACTCCGTCAAAGGTACCGCTGAGACCGAAGCGCTCGGCTTTCCTTTGAAGAAAGGAGCTATTGGATTTATGACTGTATTTCTCTTTAAGGTCGCCGGCGCTGCGGCGTCACACTCAAATAGGGCGACATAGGTGTGCGGGGAAAATTAAATTCAGTTATGATGTGTAAAATTATAATTGGTTACTTTTCTATTTTAGTTTGTCATTGAGCTATACGTAAAAGAACTTGATATTTTAACTTGTATCTCATTTAGGTAACTTTACTACTTTTCATATATCAATAATCAATAATTACGGAAATAACATTTACATATACATTACTCAAACAGCCGTTTTAAGCTAAACGCAAAAGTAAATTAAAGTGAGAAGAAACTACATACACCGAAAACTAGATAATACATGTACCTAATATGAGTAAATTGAAATATTTACAGCCATGAGTTAATTAACTATTATTTCTTTCAACGCTACCAGGCAGTTGGTGATTATACATATACACAATATTACACATTTCACAAATCGAATGATTTTGCCATCACTGAAAGAAATAAAGGAAAAGTAGTGAGGTTTATATGGGGAAGTAATCCTTTTTTGTACATTATTTTAACTCGGCGGCCATCTCCTTTCTTGTTGTCTTAAAGTTCGAATAGACTATAGGTAACTCGGATTAAGATTGCAGCGCTCATGCGGTGAAATTGGAACTGTGCTAAGGAGTAGTAATTTGTTTACTTCGTGCTTTCTTATGGGATATTTCATGTGCATTTAAGTTGTTTATTTGGTATCAGTTTTGTTTTTTTGAATTATTTCTAGGTGTAAATTGTGTATTGTTTTTGTTTAGTGTTTAGTGTGACATTCATTTTATTTTATAAACTATACATAAACGTTTATTTTATATCTTTAAAAGTGTGATATTTCCAGTTGTATTTAGGTGAGTAGTAGTCAGGAGTTTTACTCAAATACATTTTAGTCTCAAATTATTGTTTCCATTATTTTTTAGAAATGAAGTTAAGCATTTTAGAGTACATGAACTATTTGGGCGGATCGGCTAATTCTGAATCTGTAGTTGAAGGTGAAAATGTCCTGAATGCAGGACATCTTATTTTAGCGGGAAAGACCATAGAAACTTATGAGTGGATAGAAATATATGGTTTGTGTTTACAGACGAGTGCATTGGAATCTAATCCACATGAAATTACTGGGAAATTATCTATTTCTAACACTGTAAAAGTGGAGAACCTCTTATGTTCTTGTAAAGTTATAGCATGAGGCTTTAATGTTCTCCGTTTTACTCTAACTGTAAATAATAAATCAAAGCAAAGTGGTAAATAATAATTAAATATTTTTACCATACCTTTTTGAATAAAATCACTTTCAGCAAAATGTAGAGAACACACTCTCATGGTATTTGAAACTTTCTTGCCAATTTTTAATGTTGTGATCCACAATCTTTTCCTATCCACTAATTCTCTATTGCCAAGTTTGGTTTCAAAAAAAACTTTGGACGTTCCTGCTTTTGGAAACGAATGAAAACTTAGTTCAGGGTTTCTTTTTCCCCATGATGAACACTTAGGTACACAACAATAATGATTACTCATTATAAAAAAGATCAACAAATCAAAATTATTTGTAAAAACAAGACAAAAACACTATGAAAATTACTTAACAACGCTAAAGAAATAACCCAAAATGTCAAAACTACTCCTTAGCTCAGTTTTCGCAGTTTTCACCAGAGGGCTTATCAGTTAGGACGAGAAGCGAATACTCTGAAACGCAAATATTAGATATTAGGCAATTATTTTAGGAATTCAAAAAATTCGCAAAGTTCGTAAAAACGGTTTTTCGTGAATAACAAAAGTACAACTCCAATAAAAAAAGTAAATGAGAAAGTTGTAGATAATAATAAAATATCTTTCGATTCATTTTTTATAAGTCTCGATCGAGATGTAATCGATTATATATCGAAGAAACCGGCCAAAATCGCATTTTTTTTTGTTTTTGTTATAACTTTATCAAATTTAAATAAATTTATTTGATACTTGACAAAAATATAGCTCGTGACATGTAGAATAGGTACGTATTTCAAAATATTTATTAGTTTTCGAGATATTTCGATTTTTCGAAAAAAAGGCGCTTGCGAAAATCGGCTACTCTTACTCGATGAGTTTTCGTAGAATAACGATCTTGAGCTTATTTTCATCCTATAACAAGTTTATATCCATTTTTCAAATTTTAAGCACCAAAATATGACTGAAAATTTGGTTACGATCCTATTTTTTGTTTTCGGGTTGGAATTTCGTCATCACTTCATACCTATTGATTGGTAATAATTCAGAAATTGATTTATATAAATACTGACGAGTATTGCCACAATAGAAACTCCAGACGGATCATCAATAAAAAAGGATTGCTCTAAAACGAAAACAGAATATGTACCAAAACAAATTACCCAAAAAGAAGACGCGAATAACCAGTGATTCTAGATTAGACTTCTAAACTCATAACTTAATTTCTTTTTAGAAAAAGCGACCATCAAAAACTTTGCTTTTACCGCTTCCATTCTGAAATTATACTTTTCACGATGTTAATTATTAATATTTGTAAATAAAATCTAATCCCTTTGTACCTTAATTATTTATTTTTGTAACGCTTCAGATTTGAGTTTAATTTGTAGATACTAAAAGTAGGTCTGTTCAAAAGAGAAAGCGCTTAATTGTATTCCTTATGTGGTAAAGTTTTGGGAAGTTTACTTGGCCCTGATTTAACTTACAACTCCGTTGAATAAATAATTTGCACTCTGTTTCCAACGGGTTTATTCTTATAGTGCTTATATTTTGAGAATATTTTTGTTTTAAAATTATTGTAATTACGAATGAGCAAGGCAAAAATGTAATCCACTTAACCAGTCTTGTGTTTTTGCAATATTCCTACCACTACTTTTCTCAAAAAGCTGAAACCTGAGGATAAAAAAATCGGTTACTATGCTTTTCAAATTAACATATTGACCAACTCTCTCATAGAGAAACCTTCAAGCTTCAAGTAGGTACATATGCAACCATTGGCCGTCAGAACAGACTATATAGATAGAACGGAGATAAGTATTTTATTTCTCAGAGTTAAAAGTACAAAATAGGTACATCATAACGTCAGCCACAGAAAGCGTGCAAATTCTAAAAGAGATAAAATCCCTACCTAGAGCGCGATTGTTATACATTGTAATGTTATTCCATTTAATATGTATATTTGCAAGAAAAAGATATTGAAAAGTCAGTAGTTAATTGATGCTAAGATAAATTTTATAATTAAAAAACGAAAAATTCGAAAAAATTCGAAAAATCTCAAAGTCTGTACCAACAAAGTATAATAAAATTAAATAATAAAAAGACAAAAGCCCCCACAGGTGTAGAATTAAAACGATTTAGACGCGCTGTGGGGGCTTTTGTCCCAGGAGTAGTTATTTTCGATTTGGAAGTGATTGCATTTTCTGTATAATTTTATTATTTAATTTTATTATACTTTGTTGGTACCGACTTTGAGATTTTTCGAATTTTTTCGAATTTTTCGTTTTTTAAAAATAGGGCCACATTTGAGATATGGAGAAGTTGTTCTTTTCAATTTTATAATTGTTTCATCAATTTTTGTTTAAAATAAACAACTTCCACATTCATCATCATATGTATTGAAAAGTGCTCATGACAACACACGAATGAGCACAAACTCTAATGTCCTACTATATCCAATCAGGAAGTGCCATAATGTAAACGACACATATCTCTAAAACTTCGTATTCTTGAAATCAGACGAAAAATCAATTATAAATTTTGAACCGGAAGGACAACAAACGAACGTTAAAAGTTAAATAAAAGCTTGCAATAAAAACACACGTTTATTTAACACATTCGTTGATCATTCCCATGACATATTCGACTGTCTAAAGATTGATCGTCAATATGATTTACTTAAAAAACTCTCATTCGATCCTATAGACCCTGTAAACCATTAAAATAATCAGAAAACACCTCGTTTGCGTAAATACGTTTGCACTCTGAAGTTCTTTAAACTTTAAAAGTTTTGTTGTTCCTTTCGGTTTTTATAGTGGAATTTAAAACTTTAAAGCATATTGAAGAGTTTACGGGTAGAATTTATTAGAGCGGATAAGTTATTTTCATTTTTTAGATAATTTTCTACTTGTTTGTTTAATTGGCACACTAGCCAACGTATTTACGCAAACGTAAAATGCAATTATCTCGTAAACCGTTAAATTTTAAGGTTAATAACAAGTATGCTGTTTTTCTACGAAAATAACGTGGATTTAATATTATTTTACAAAAATAGCGCTAACTTAAAGAGCAAAAAAGTTTATCGCACATCTATGCCACAATAGTGGCCTAACTAGCACCCTCTAGAAATTACATCGAAGTAGGTACCAGATTCCAAAACCCCATATTAGTGTTTTTGTTATTTACATCAAATGAAATATTCAAATTTGATTTAATGTATTTATGTAGTTAGCTAATCAACACCTAACTTTATTGATCCTGAATTAATGAAAATAAAAACGTTCTACAAATAAATAAGTGCATGGCATCTGTTTGTGATCTGACATTTAGACCACATTCTAAAAATACCTCTAAATTGTCCTTTATTCATTCTACGATAAAATTGTAAATGGGTAACTAGATCAGCACTATTGAAAAATCGTTGCATACTTTAACTAATTTTTTCTGAAATCGCTCAAGAATGCCTACTTTCTCGGAGCAACTTCAGACCCCAATTGAATATATTATTACACATATGGAATGTTTATTATACCTAACTATTTTTGTATATTTATAGTTATGTTGCAGGTTGTACAATTATTAAACATAGGCTGAACTGTACCTGAAAAGTCATTCTCTTTGTCACGTCTCCCTCTAAATGTATCTATTTTGTTACCTGAATAGTCAAACAGGCTGCAAGCTAGCCAAAGAACTATTACAGTATCCGAACAGCGAAACAGCCAAAAAAATACATAACTATGAACAGACAGAACCTGCGCACAGCCACAGGTATCCTGACCGGCCACTGCCATCTACGAAAATACCTCTACAGTATGGGGTTATCTGACACTCATCTGTGTAGAGGATGTGAACAGGAATATGAGACTGTCGAACACATTCTTTGCGAATGCCCGACTCATTCACAAATAAGACAATTTTCTTTTCGGTGAGTCCAGGCTAACACATGTCAACATAAAGGAGCTACCTTCAGGCAAAGTCTTCACTTACTTTAAACAAGTAGGCAGGCTGACGAGCTAGAAGAAAGACTCAACCTCATAAGGATGCACAATGGGCCAAATGTGGCCTACGTGCTGTGGGGTGACCCACCCTTCTATCTTTACAGATACAGATACCTGAATAGCCAGCGAGGTTATTGCTGTTTTCTTCTTCCTATTCCAAATAAAATTAAGGCCACGCGTAATATTTTGGAAAAATAATTACTGATCTTAGATGGATGAAAATACATAAATGCGGGGTATCTGTTTCTGAATTGACATTTAGACTATATTCTAAAAATACCCGATAATTGTTATATGTTCGACTACGATTGAATTGTAAATGAATATAAATAGATCAGCATTCAGACAAATTAAAAAAGGACCTTTTGTAATTGAAAATTTTTCTTTTATAAATATTTATCTGATGGCATGTCATAATGACAAGGTTATGTCACTCAATTTTGATGATATAAGGAAGCTCTTTATGGTACTTAGTCCCATAATGAATTCATTATGGTACCAAGTAAAAACATGTGATGGCGAGATCAAAAAAGTTTATTCAAAATGTATAACTATGTACAAAACTATTTATTATAAATGGTAAAAGAGCAATTACTACAATTTGCAATATTCATTCCAATGGATTCTAGAGTTTTTACATCAGTAGTTGATGCTTTTTGGTAAACTTGTAATTCTGTTTAATCCTGTTTGGTTGTTGGCATCAAAAATTGCTTCTGATATTTTTTCATTTGCTCTTTCGAATTTTCGATGTAACCTTCAGCAACAGTATTGCTTTTCCATCCGCCATGGCGTTCCACGGTACACAGATCAGCTCCAGAATCTGCCAAAATTGAAGCAGACGATCGCCGAATACAATGTCCGGTATATTCTTCAGGGTGAGGTAAATTCAAAAAAGTGGCAATAGCTCTTGGCATTTTACCAAAAATGTCAATTCCAACAGGTTGTTTCGTGCATTTCTTATGTTTATAAGTGACAAAAAAACGTCGATGGTTTGTGTTGCAAGGTCGTATTTTCACATATTGTCTGACAAGATCTACCATATTCAATCCTGGGATATTTCCCGATGTTACAAAAAATTCTCGCATTATGTTCGTTTTTGAATTCGGTAAAGTAATTCTAAAAACAGATCCTTCATCTATCACATTTTTAACAAGCATATTTGTCAGTTCCTCTGTTCGGCATGCTCCACTTAGTCCAATTATCATAGCAACTTTTTTAAATAAATATGTATCATCTGATGCTTCCGTTAAAAACTTTGTGACATCTTGTTTAGTAAAATTTTTGGATTTTTTAGCTCTGTAACCTTCTGATTTACGTTTTAGTAATGCAACCAGCTTTAGGTACTTACTAATATGAACGTTTTTTCTTGTTAATAAAATACTTCTTATCATCGAAAAATACGACCAGAGAGAAGATGGTTTTCTTTCCTTAGATAAGCATTCAAAGTAAGCCAACAATACTTTTTCATGAGTGATATTATTCTTGATTTTCTTAGTAGAACACCATTCTTCGTACCGATTAAACGCTATTTCATATACACTCCGTGATTTTTCCGGCAAAAGAGAGTCCACGATATTTCGCGTCATTTCTTCCAAATCAGAAGGTAAACTACCAGTTTCAGAATCACTCATTATTATTTCAATTATATTCAATTCTACGTGATAATTGTGTTTGACAGCAGATAAATAAATATTGGCATTACAACCTGACGTTGTCAAGGAAATGGCAAAGCACAGCTCACTAACCTGCTAATATTTGAAACTACACATACACTTACTTCTTTAAAAATAGTTGTCATTGTGACATGTCACAAATGCAGTTTTTAATTTTTCGAAAATGTATACGCCAACCCCACATCTACCGAGGCGACATCTGGGCGACCGGGTCCGACAAAAATTGTGTGGTGTATTTCCAAGATAAAGAAAAGTGACAGTTCTAGGATATAGGGTCGCATTGTGTTATAAAAATAAGTATGTAATTTGATAAAAAAATGTAATTTTTGATTTTTTAATAATACTTTAAATTCTATTCTCATTGTAATATGTCATTATATTAGTTTTACGAAAAAATTTTACTCTTTATAAAAAGTTCTGCATGGTGTAAAACCCATGATGAAATAATAGTAGTGTTTGGCATTAACACTTTGCAAATCGTATACATTTTTCAATAACGCTAATAAAATGTCTTCTTTTTGTCTCTCTTCTACCAGTCTAGCTTCTTTTCCCACTCTGCATCTTTCCTCTGCTAACACTATGTAGCTTAGCATAAACATTTTCCACCAAGTGATCAGAAGAAACATTACTGGCGTCCTTATACCCGTAGGTCTCACTACCTCTTTTTGATTTACTTTTGATGGCCATAGATTTGCCACTTCTGTTCCCTTCTGATACACCTGCAACTGCATTGTTGTTCTCTTCATTGACGTAGATACAGACCGCTGCTGCATGCTTGCAGAATCCTCTTCCTCCTTTGCAAGTGCAGTTTGTATCCAAAACGTTTCTGTCAGGATCAACCTAAAATCAATCAACTATATGATTTTTTTTTAAATGATACATTTATGGTCGGCACATCTAGAAATGTTAATGTCTTAACGCTCGTCCATACTCATCCGAATAAACGCAACTTTTCAAATCGGAATAAAACCGCCACATCGTTATATGTTGCAGCTTATCCATAGAATACATTATACAACAGAAAAATTATTCTTTTCCTTGAACTTCATCTTATCAATGTTAACATGCATTTATTCAGTTGTAACGATGTGGTGCTTTTTTTCTGATTTGAAAAATTGCGTTTATTCGGATGAGTATGGACGAGCCTTTATTATTTCATCATGGGTTTTACACGATGCAGAACTTTTTATAAAGAGTAACGTTTTTTCATAAAATTAATTTAAAAAAAGTTTTCCGTATGGTGCAACTGAAGTAAACACGCTGTACATATTACAAAGAAAATAGTATTATTAAAAAATCAAAAATTATATTTTTTTATGAAATCGATTACATACTTATTTTTATAACACCCTTAATGCGACCCTGTGTACTTGCAAGATCAGTTTACGTTTCTTTAACTTGTCATTATCTGTTATTAGAACTTATACAATAATTATATACATAGCTCGATTGTCGGCTTGTAAAGGTTTGTTTTCGTCTTGGTGCATAGTGCTTAGCGCAAAACAGTTCCTACAATCTCAGATGATCCATCAGATTTTAACTCGTAGACGCCGGAGACATGATGGCTTTCGACGAGTTTCTTGCCTTTAGTGAGGCTTTTCTTTCGAAAAATTGTTAAATTTACCGGCTTGAACCCACATCTTAGCAAAACCGACATTGTGGACGGTTAATAACAATAAATAAGTGAGTTTTTCAATTAAACTTAAGCGATCGATTTAAATCGACAATCAATTATTGTTTTTCCCGGCCGGTAGAGCGGCGCTCGCGTCGCGCCAGCCGATGCGGGGCTGGCCTATTAATATAAATGCCATCAGATAAAATTTTGTAGATAATACGAATCATAAACAGTCATTATGGCACACGTCGTGTTATCCGACTCGGCTACGCCTCGCCCAATAACATTCACGACTTGTACCATAATGATCATCTTTATGATCCTTATTACATAAATAACTATTATATTAAATAAAGCATTAATCTCATTTGACTTTGCCTAAATTGTTGTTAATATATATTAATTAAAATGTAAAAATTTGTGTAGACGCAGCTGTAATGAAAGTCTTTTTAGTTTTGTGAAAGCTTTCGAAAATGAGTATAAAATGATATAACATTCAGAATAAGATATAATTTTCATACAGTTATTAGGAAAGTCAATATGAAGTTAAAAACTGAAAGATGTATATAGGGTGCAGTAAAATTTTTTTTTTTGCAAAAAGTTGATTCAAGTTATTGATGAAATATTGAGTATATCGTTTTTATTACTCAATTTTATTTCAACACCTAAAATATTAGAATAAATTATGTTTAAATTTTGAAAATCAGTTTTTTATTCATTGAATTTTTTTCATTTTTTATGTAAATCATTTCTGAAAAACATCTTTTAAACAAATTACTTTCTTTAGTTAAGATTGAAATATTAGTAATATCAATTGAATGTCCTGTATTATTTACGTGCTGTGATAAAGCGTAAGCATTTGGTATTGAACGAATTTAATATTAATATCTTTATTAATTATTATTAATTAATAAATTCCTTGTTTTCAGTTTTCATCGTATCGGCAAGAATATGAAAAAAATCCAAGTAAGTACCTATTTTTCTTTTAATTTGTAATTATGATTTGTGATATTTTTTACAAGCAATATAAATAATGCACCACAAAGTATTTTGTAATGTGCTTACTTGTTTTTAAATGTTTTATTAATTGTATACAGGGTCTCCCTAAATTTAAACGGCAAAAGTGGGTAGAACTACTCAAAATAACATTAGTAGTTCATATAATTGTTTTTTATTTTGGTCCAAAGACTGTCAATTGTCAATTTTTGAAAACGACTTTAGGCTAAAAGTCGAAAAACATCAAATTAAAAACATTTTAATATAAAAAAGAAAGAAGAACATTTAATTGATCTAAAAATAGGTGAAATTTCAAATAGTTCTGAACAAAATTTTACATTGTATTCTTTTCGAATACGAGGATTTTTCTTTTTAATTTAAACTAGTTTTGGCACTTAACTGCACTAACTTTTATTTCACGATAATTCGTTACTTAACTTTTTAATTTTATTCTGTACTTGAATCTGCTACCGCCTTTTTGTGTTAGCACTTAACACACCGGAGTCAGGGAGCGTCTATGTATAACATATACTTGTCTACTATTGCTCTTCCTAAGGTACGTATCCACTAAGCGCGACGTCCATTAAGCTAGCAGAGCAAGGTCAGCAGAACAAAACAAAAGTACATTCATAATTAAGTGCTAATTTAGTGCCCTAATTAAAAATTTTTTGCTCCTTTTTTCTTACAAAAAACGCATGTTCTGCTAGCTACAGATGAACCTAGCAGAACAACTATTTAAATGTTGTTAAAAATTAATGAAACATGATGTAAATAAGTTAAATAATTAAATGCTAATTTAGTGCCCCAATTAAAAATTTACTGCTCCTTTTTTTCTTAAGAAAAACGCATGTTCTTAATTAATTTTGTTAAAAATTAATGAAACATGATGTAAATAAATATTGGCAAATATAATAATATTTATTTTTGGTACTTAGTCGGCTCTGAGCTATCAGAACATTATTATATTTTCAGAAAAAACGCGTCAATTAAATTCTACTTAGGGCATTACATTAGAATTTAATTAGTTAACTTATTTACTTTATACAACTAGCAGAACATGCGTTTTTCTTAAGAAAAAAAGGAGCAATCAATTTTTAATTAAGGCACTAAATTAGCACATAATTATTTAACTTATTTACATCATGATTCATTAATTTTTAACAACATTTAAATAGTTGCTGTGCTAAGTTCATCTGTAGCTAGCAGAACATGCGTTTTTCTTAAGAAAAAAGGAGCAATAAATTTTTAATTAGGTCACTAAATTAGCACTTAATTTTATTTAACTTATTTACATCATGTTTCACTAATTTGTAACAAAATTTAAATAGTCTGCTCTGCTAGGTTCATCCGTAGCTAGCAGAATATGCATTTTTCTTAAGAAAAGAAGGAGCAATACATTTTTAATTAGGGCACTAAATTAGCACATACTTATTTAACTTATTTACATCATGTTTCATTAATTTTTAACAACATTTAAATAGTTGTTCTGCTAGGCCGGGCAGAAAAAAGGAGCACAAAATGTTTAATTATGGCACTAAATTAGCACTTAATTTTATTTAACTTATTTACATCATGTTTCACTAATTTGTAACAAAATTTAAATAGTCTGCTCTGCTAGGTTCATCCGTAGCTAGCAGAAGAAAAGAAGGAGCAATACATTTTTAATTAGGGCACTAAATTAGCACATACTTATTTAACTTATTTACATCATGTTTCATTAATTTTTAACAACATTTAAATAGTTGTTCTGCTAGGTTCATCTGTAGCTAGCAGAACATGCGTTTTTTATAAGAAAAAAGGAACACAAAATTTTTAATTAGGGCACTAAATTAGCACTTAATTATGAATGTACTTTTGTTTTGATCTGCTGACCTTGCTCTGCCAGCTTCATGAACATCCAAGCGCACAAATTGTTTGCGATTGTTAGCAAATATTTGCAAAATTTGTTTGGTGGAGATGAAACTGACGCGCATTCGCAAACGTTAGCAATCGTTTGTCTGTGTTCCGAGCTTAGATCATATATGCTTCGTAGCATATATGATCTAAGGTTCCGAGCGATCTCGGTACATCAAAGAGATTTGTTGTTTGTTAGTTTGTTCACGCGTTCATTTGCAAACATTTGCAAGCGTTTGCTAAAAATAATTTTTTGGTGGATACCTATCTTTAGAGATATGTGGACAATGTGGAATTGTATCCAGCATATAAGTACCATGTGGAATTTTAAAGTCTTTTCGTGGTGTTTCAACACTAGGATATCCGTTTGCCTTCTGCCGGACTGAAAATACCATCCGACTCTCTTGATGAACGTAAAATAAGTGGACTGTATAATAAGAGCTGTATCAGTTGCATGTAGAAGCATTTGGTGAGGCCGGCTTAAGTGAGAGAAGTTGTCGTGAGTGGTTTCAGAAGTTTAAGATTGATGGCAAAAACAAGGAAAATGGGTTCCATATGAGACGCCGAGAAACGTTAAACGCCGATTATTCACATGTGAAATTGAAATGGTGGTTTCCAGGCATAGACGAAAGGGTTTTCTGCACCGTATAGTCACTGGTGATGAAAAATACATAGACGATGAAAAATACATAGACTATGATAAAATCCAAAAAGGAAGAAATCACGTGTACGACCTGGTCATGCTTCAACATCTAAGCCAAATATTCATGAAAACTCTTGGTGTTGTGTACTAGGATTTGCTCAAACCAAACGAAACCATTACTGGGACTGCCTACCGAACACGATTGATGAGATTGAGTTTGGCCGGGTTAGAAATGAATTAAGGGCAGTACTTTCTAATGTTGATACTTTTTACTAAACTTGATTCGGGAATAATTTGTAACAAACGCAATTATATTTTGTAAATAATAGATGCGGCGAACTATAGATTTAAAAATATTTTCGAGCATTTTATTTGGCTGATTTTATTATAAGAATTGTTTTCTTAATTTTCTACGGTTTCCAAGATATGGCCAGTCGACACCCGATATAAATAATTAGTAATATACAGGGTATTTCCAAATAACACTTACAACGTCTGGCTGTAGATACCTCTCGTAAAATTGGACAAAATGATATAAGGAATGAGGGGCCCAACACGATTACTTTTCAAAATAGAGGGCGTTAAAGTTAAAAAAAATAAATGTTTTTATTTAAAAACTTTAAAACGGATTAATATATTAATTTGAAATTTAGCAGGTTGTTTTTAAATATAAAAAGACATATTTTAGTAAAAAAACATTTTTAATTTTTTTTGTATTGCTTAAGAGTTTTCACGTAAAAAACGAATAACCTTTACATACCAAAAATGTTGTGGTTTTTAAGATATTTAATGTTTTTATGAAATAACCAACAATATTTTTCTTGGATTTCTTTAATAATTTTTTTCTAATTTTTTTATGACCACTAGACACTAGACACAAGTCTAATGGTTATAAAAAAATTAAGAAAAATTTATTAAAGAAATCCAAGAAAAATATTGTTGGTTATTTCATTAATAAAAGATCTTACAGACTTCATAAAAACATTAAATGTCTTAAAAATCACAACATTTTCGGTATGTAAAGGTTATTCGTTTTTTACGTGAAAACTCTTAAGCAATACAAAAAAATTAAAAATAGCTTCAAATACCATGGGCGTAGAAAATGGTGGGAAAAAGGGGAGATATTCTTCTAACTCCCCGCCACTGGATATGGATATGAAACATGTTTTTTTACTAAAATATGTCTTTTTATATTTAAAAACGACCTGCTAAATTTCAAATTAATATATTAATATTTTGAAAAGTAATCGAGTTGGGCCCCTCATTCCTTATATCATTTTGTCCAATTTTACGAGAGGTATCTACAGCCAGACGTTGTAAGTGTCATTTGGAAACACCCTGTATAAAATCAACGTATAAGTATCTTTACTTATTATACAATCTAGCGTTGTCTGTAAAAGGTATAGTCAATCAACATTATGGACCTAAAAGTTAACACTTTTTTGTAGTGTTGGACTTATCGTATAGATGGACTTTGTCGATTTTGGACCTATCGTCGAGAGAGAAAGAAATGAAGAGAGATGAAAAATGATTCTGATTAAATAAGTTGGACGTAGTAAAGATATCTGTATTTTTAGGCTGATTCACCAATCTTTTAAAGTTAAACTAAATAATAAATTTTATATTTGGCCGTAGGGATCGATATAAAACATTTTTATTTATTACGATTGTTTCTTACTTGAAAAGGACCTTTAATGTTTAATAACTGAATTGATTAGAAAACGTTCATGTACAACAAACTTACATTACTGTTAAGATTTCTCATTGAAACATTAGTAACAAATTAAATCAAACATCGTTTAAACTATTCCAGATAAATTATTTTATTACAGATTTTATTTCAGCGCGATTAAGTTTACAAAATAATTTAATTTAAGAGTAGCTCCATCTAGAATTCACTAGGAAAGCAGTAAAACAAGGTTTTCAGATTTCGTCGCCAAATCACCCGTGGCACCACTTCCTAATATACACGGTGTTTCATAAAGAATCGTCAATATTTTAATCATAGGTTCAGAACCTCCATATATTAATATTTTACTAAATAACTCTGGGTCAAATGTTATCTATTACTAAGATAAGGGGTGTTGAAGATAAAATTTATTTTTCGTTTTTTTGCAATAGTTTCTTTATTATTTAAAGGACTATGTTTCCATCTTATGGAAAATAAAAGACCACTCAAATGCGGATATTTTGATACCAACAGATTCGTCTAGAACATTTCATATCAATGCGCCAAAATGATAATTTAATTAATAAACCCAAAAAATCATTTCATTTATCAGAAATTTTCCTGTTAAAAGTCTTAATTTCGTACAACTGCAGATCAACTGTTAGCATAGCAATAAAAGCTGTCAGATTATGTTTATCTCAAAGATTCGTTTCCGAAAATGTAGGTCCTAGATCAATAACTCATCAAGATTTTATTAATACTCAAGTAACGGATTTTGCCAATGAACTGTATAATCCCGATCCCTATAACAAAAAAGCAATTACTGAAGGTATGGAAGAAAAAGTCCTTTTTATCTCACAAGTTATTTATTGAAGGTGCGACCGGTTTCGGCGATCAAATCGCCATCATCAGGCCCATAACTTTCCTGATGATGGCGATTTGATCGCCGAAACCGGTCGCACCTTCAATAAATAACTTGTGAGATAAAAAGGACTTTTTCTTCCATATCTTCAATAATTATTACTCACATATGGCTAACCCTACTTTAAAAAAAAGCAATTATTTATATTGATGGTACTTACTTAAAAATACCAAAATCATCTAATTTTCAATCATTACGTCAGTATTGTT
The DNA here is from genome assembly GCA_949320105.2 of Crepidodera aurea. Taxonomy (NCBI): domain Eukaryota; kingdom Metazoa; phylum Arthropoda; class Insecta; order Coleoptera; family Chrysomelidae; genus Crepidodera; species Crepidodera aurea. The sequence continues at coordinate 59,351,875 of OX439473.1, read as the reverse complement.
TGCACAAAGGTTATCATCTTTTAAAACCCATATTAGTAGTTGCTTCCGATGGATATATCTTGGATGTCCACGGACCTTATTTTTCAGATTTGCGGAATAACGATGCTTCAATATTGCAGCATAACTTAGCTAATCAAGAAAGACAAGTTGCGGACCAATTAAATACTTGGTGCATTAGGTCAGTTCGACCCTGTCTGGTGCTAATTATTTATCTCTTATAATAAATCTTCATTTATGACCTGACCTGACCTAATAACTCTTCATTTATGTATTTCGTCTCTCTTGATCATACAATTTCCGTAAGCGATTTTAAAATTAAAATCATTAATTGTGACTTAATTATACAACTCACAACATTGGCGCAATGTTATGAAATGTTCTATATTTCAAGATGAATCTGTTGGTATCAAAATATCCGCATTTGAGTGGTCTTTTATTTTCCATAAGATGGAAAAATTGTCCTTTGGAATGGTTATATTTTTAAGTTAGTAAATCATAAGCGTCTTATGAATTTTTAGATTAGATAAAGAGGGCGCCACCTACACTCTACTGGATGAAGAAAAGTATCAATTTTTTTTTATTCCTGGTCTTTTTGAATTTTTTCAAGTCTTTATAATACATCCTTAAATTTGCACAAAAAAGGTATCTATACTTGTTTTAATAGCATAAATTCAGTTCATTTCGAGATATTTGCATATAAAACATAGAAGGCTTTGAAACTAAAATGAAAATGTACAGCTGTCAAATAATTAATTGTTAGATGTAATTTTGTTCACTAAATTCCATCTAAGTAGGTAATGAAAATGTCACGACTCAACCATTTCTATAATTCAGAAATATGATTTGTGTTTATGCACAAATAATTTTTTCTGGACTTGCTGCTGCCATCTAACAATTAATTAATTAATCTTGTAATCTTGGAGGCCATTCCACAGATCCTCGGCGCCCAATCTGTCGTTCGGCAGCAATAGTGTTAGTTTAGTTTAGTTACCTTCTTGTTTGTGATGTTTGGTTATTTTTTAAAATTAATAACAACATATAATGAAGCAAATTTCAAATTTTTTGCACCGGTTGAATGGAGAATAAAACCCCCCTTCAAATGAGCTATCACTCATCACCCCATGCTATTTAAATTTTTCGAAAGGGTTGCTCCCCTCCAGTAAGGGATAAAATTAGTGGTAAATTATTCATACAAAAATGTACATTGTATAAATCAGAAATTGACTTGTCTCGGCGATTTTCCTAATAAGAGTCCAGTAACGAGTTAAATAGGGTTGTAACACTGCTCACTGTATAAATCAATGTATTTATTTTTTAGAAATGCTGAACTTTTCTATTTTTTGTACCCCTATTTTTTAATATACAAATCATGGATAAAAATACTAAACATAAGACTTTAAGTTTATTATTAATTAATTATTATATACCTTGAATATATTAACAGTGGAATTTAAATTACGTCAAAAAGTTACTCAAATTGTAATACTAAATACAATTTTAGATTTTTTTAATAATTATTGGTTATTTATTATTTTTCACTATTACAGTTAATTAACAAATCATTAATTTTTCCGATAAAATACAACCGTAAAATTTTCTTTGGGTTTTTCGTTAAATTGAATGGAAATTGGTTCTATAATTTTAGTCTTATAATTAAAGGAGGGAAGAAATTCAATTAATTAACTAAGAGAAAAATATAAACTGTTGGGAATGGATGGTTAACGGTGTAAATAATTAGTTTAAAACACATTTTTAATCCTAGAGAAGTCACCATATAAATTAGGAACAATTCTTGTTACTTTTTTTAATAAAATTTAAAAAACACTCGGTCAGTATTTTATTAAACTTCTCAGTACATAATTATAAATTCATAGGAACGGCATATCAGTATAAACAAACGCTAATAATTGTACATGCTATTGGCTTTAAGTATGAAAACTACTCACTGTATATATTTAACCATCACAAAAATTGTATATATCTTTTATATGGTGTGTGTGTATATATACGAATGTAAATAGTAAGTAACCATTGTAAATACAAAACTGTCAAACACAAACACTGAAACGATATATTTTAATTTTTAGCTCATCCAAGAACAAAACGCGGTCTAGATAGTATAGGAGGAGGTCACCTAATAGGTAAAAGATCATTAGGCAGCATTGGAGGAAGTCATCTAGTTGGTACAAGTGGTATGCTTGGAGATATCGATGGAGATATTGGTGGTGGAGGCCTCATCGGCCGCAGTTTATCCAATTGGCATCGATTTAGAGGAGCCATGCCAGGGGATATTGGAGGTGATGGACCTCTCGGTAGAAGAAGTTTAGGAAACCATTTTGAAAGTGAAATACTTAGAGAGATCGATGGGGATATTGGTGGTGGTGGCCTTATTGGCCGCAGTTTAAGCAATTGGAATCAATTCAGAGGAGCCATGCCAGGAGATATTGGAGGTGATGGTCCTCTCGGTAGAAGAAGTTTAGGAAAACATTTTGGAAGTGAAATACTTAGAGAGATCGATGGGGATATTGGTGGTGGTGGCCTTATTGGCCGCAGTTTAAGCAATTGGAATCAATTCAGAGGAGGTATGCCAGGAGATATTGGAGGTGGTACCTTAGTGGGAAGAAGCCTTCCTGGAGATATCGGAGGTGGTAATTTAGTTGGAAGAAGTTTACCTGGGGATATTGGAGGAGGTACTTTAGTGGGAAGAAGCCTTCCTGGAGATATCGGAGGTGGTAATTTAGTTGGAAGAAGTCTACCTGGGGATATTGGCGGTGGTACTTTGGTGGGAAGAAGCCTACCTGGGGATATCGGAGGAGGTGGCTTAGTTGGAAGAAGCCTTCCTGGAGATATCGGAGGTGGAAATTTAGTTGGAAGAAGTTTACCTGGGGATATAGGAGGTGGAACCTTGGTGGGAAGAAGCCTTCCTGGAGATATCGGAGGTGGTACCTTAGTGGGAAGAAGCCTTCCTGGAGATATCGGAGGTGGTAATTTAGTTGGAAGAAGTCTACCTGGGGATATTGGAGGTGGTACTTTGGTGGGAAGAAGCCTACCTGGGGATATCGGAGGTGGTGGCTTAGTTGGAAGAAGTTTACCTGGAGATATCGGAGGCGGTAATTTAGTTGGAAGAAGTCTACCTGGGGATATTGGAGGTGGTACATTAGTGGGAAGAAGCCTTCCTGGAGATATCGGAGGTGGTAATTTAGTTGGAAGAAGTCTACCTGGGGATATTGGAGGAGGTACCTTAGTGGGAAGAAGCCTTCCTGGAGATATCGGTGGTGGTAATTTAGTTGGAAGAAGTCTACCTGGGGATATTGGAGGAGGTACCTTAGTGGGAAGAAGCCTTCCTGGAGATATCGGAGGTGGAAATTTAGTTGGAAGAAGTCTACCTGGGGATATTGGTGGTGGTACTTTGGTGGGAAGAAGCTTACCTGGGGATATCGGAGGTGGTGGCTTAGTTGGAAGAAGTTTACCTGGAGATATCGGAGGTGGTAATTTAGTTGGAAGAAGTCTACCTGGGGATATTGGAGGTGGTACCTTAGTGGGAAGAAGCCTTCCTGGAGATATCGGAGGTGGTAATTTAGTTGGACGTAGTCTTACTGGTAAATTTAGAACTAATGCTTTATTCGGTAGATATATAAATGATTTTGGAGGAAAATATCTCTATGGAAAATAAATCACTAATAGAAGAAATAAAAAGAATGAGACGCAAAGGTTTTTATGGATAATAATTGGTCAACAACAAATGATTTGTAAATATAGAAAAGCATGATTTTTATTAAATAAATGAAGGACATCTTTTAGTTTAGTTTATATCCCTACTCCTTATTCCTAAATAAGCATGTCCATATTTTGTTATATGTATAGCATCCCGATTAGTGAGAGGCAAGGATGATACACTATATACTATAAGCTAATGTCGCATGAATGTACTGCTACGAATTTTCAGGGGTTTTCTCATATTTAATAGGCAAATGCTGGGTCAGTATAGTCTATACGATGTCATTGTAAACAGCAAAAAAACTAAATCTAAGGCATAGGCGTGCAATAGACAGTAGAAATGGAAAACACAAATTCATAAATTATTTTTACTATTCCATTTTGTAAGGCTTCATGATTTTCACTTTTCATTGTAAGTCTTTATTACGAAATTCCAAAGGCTGCGTGATGCAGTAAATTGATCACACCTCCTATTCCTTGCTGTTCACACTGACTTCGTATAGACTTTAACATCCTTTTGTAAGTATAATATTCCGTCAGTCCTATTCCTCAGATCCATTCAGTATGGTTGAAGAGGCTTAGAAAGCCTATAGCGTCCCGTACCCCCGAGAAGAATAAAAGACACACATAGAGAGTAATGGGAGTGAGTCTCTTTGTGATCCGCTAAAAGACGTGTTTGAGCCATAAAAATGGCTCGGAAGAGAGCTTAAGGGTACCCAAGAGGGATCACGGAAATTCTCCTTGCACCTGACGTCGTATTTAGTGGGGTTGAGGAACCCCAGCTGATAACTTATTAGAATAGTCATAAGATACGGTTAACGACATACCTATGTCTTTGTGTTATTCTGCATTTTTGTTATTATAATAATATTACATTTAACTGAAAATACGCCTTCATCAGGTAAGAACCCTTTTGTCTAAGTTTATATAAATTACCTATCAAAACGGTCACAAAGATTGTTATGTATTTTTGAACGTCTTATTTTAGTAAACTTTGATTAAAAGACTAATATCTTACTTGTTCTGAGAATCTAACTTTAAATCGGAATACACGTTAATAATGTTTGTTTTGCTTTGGAGACTCGTATTGATACTTGACATTGCGATTACAAATGCATAAAATTCAATTTGTAATTGAAATTAGGTTTGTTCATAAATATTTTCCTTAATTTTTACTCCAGGTTTATCATTATTGGCTGCTTTAAATCTAAGAAAGTCAAAACGTCAAGGATCGCCACACTCACTTTTCAACTATTTTTTAAAAGCTCCTAAGCTGCCTGAGGCGACTGAAAGTGTTGACCCAGCTAATGAAACATCTATAACATGCACACTCTGCTCAAGAAAGTGGTTCAGAGACTCCAGAAACGCAGCTTGAAAATAATAAATATAAATAAATAAAAGTTAAATCCTTAAGAGATCCTTGGATTCCTAACAGTAAGTTTGCATTTCCTAGCAGCAGCAGTGAAAAGAGAAATCTTCAATTTTAAAGACAGTAGTTTTTGAAAATTTGCAGTGGGCGTGGAAATACCGAAATTCAAACCAGCATTGATAAGAAATTAGAGCATATTGTCAAATTTATAATGTGATTACTCTTGCAGAGGTTTCTTGTGCCCCATAGATTTTTGAGTAATTTATAAATACAAACTTTTTAAACCTAGTATCAAATGAAAGATAAATGTTCAGACAAGTTCGTCTTGTAATATTTTTTTAAATCGATTTGCCAAATATTTGGAAAAACTATGAGTGAGTATGGTGAGTAATTTCATAACATTTTTACATAATCGTTTTTAATACATTTAATTATAATGATACAACGTGGCAGTACAAACTATTTTGTTATTTGAGAAACCATTGTTACAGAGTCCTGAGGATGAATTTAATTAAATTCGAATCGTTGGCATGAAAACAATAGTTTTTTCTTCAACATACACTGATCCCAATCCTAACTAAACTCTAACAAAAAAAGTTATAAATACTTTTTAGAAATATGGTACTCAAATCATGCATACGATATAAATAAGACTTTTTTAAATGAAAACTAAAGGTTTGACTTTCTAAAAAAAAAATTAATTCCGTTTTTTATATTATTATGAAAACTTCAATTATTACGAAGTACAGATTTCTTATAATATGCTAATGTACAGGGTGGCCAAATAAGAATGCGAGGTACTGTATCTGGGAAACTATCCATTGCGGAAAAAAGTTAACTAAAATAGCCAAGACAAAAACCTGGAAAAGATTTTCAAGTTTCTGAAATGGCCGCTAGGGGGCGTAACTGCAATCTTGAATCTAAGAAAGTGATGTTTCTGTGAATTCCGCTATATTAACCTAACAAAAAAATACCCGATATTTAAAGTAGATGATAATATGAACCTTTTTTGTTTGACAATTTTTGCTGTATCTCTAAAAATAAAGTGGTGGGGGGTATTCAAAAGTTTCAGTAAAAAACACCCTGTATATTCGAAACGGCTGAGCCGATTTTAAGAAACTTGGGCTACTTGAAACGAGCTATTCTTGGGCTACAAATATTTTAAGTTTTGTTATTTTCAGATCTCGCCGCTAGAGGGCTTTTTTCGACATTTCGACAGAAATGCTTAATTTTCTCAAAAAAATTAAATGCATTGGTATGATTTCTTTTTCATGAAAAATTAGCTAAATGATGCCTAAACAATCTCGCGAAACCCGCATCTTGATATCTTGTTCCTAACCTAAAATTTAGGCCAAAGAAAATTTAATGGGGAAATCCCTTAAATTTTTAACTAATTAATTCCTTTTATTATGTAAGTTGTGGCCCTAACAAGGACCGATTTAAAAAAGAAAGGTTTTTAGTGCCCCCGTAAATGCTCTAAATGCTGACCATCACGCTCTATGCATTGCTGAAGCCTCTCATGGGTAGACAAAACTGCAGCTTCAATTTCGGCTCTCGGTATGTTTTACGTAATGCATTACGAATCCGGTTTTTCATATCTCTCTGGTCGTAGGTTGAGTCTGAAAATCAAGACAAGTTAAGTCTGGTGATCGCGCAGGTCATGGAAACAGACTTCCTCTTCCAATCCAACGCTGTTGTACTATCATTTTATAAATTAATCCAAGAAACGTCACACAAAATATGTTGCTAAACAGATTTTGACATGTTGTTATTATCATAATATCTTGTGAAATTGTCCAGTGATCTGTTTCTATAGGAAATTTTATTGTTTTTTGTGTCATTGTTAATTTTTTGTTATAAAGTCAAAACGTCACGAGATTAAAAGTTTTTTATATATAAGTGGTTTTATTTAAAAGTGGAGTATGACATGAGCCTGTCATATGTCACAATGCATCCCCAAAATTCTAAAATACAAACACACACGAGCCACGTTTATAATTTACAATTATATTCGGCCGATATAACAAAAATTTAGTTCAAACGAAAAGCGGTTGGTATACTATATTGTGTCACAATGGAAGAAAATGAGTATTAGCAGCTTGCGGCTATTAGTTGCACAACCAATTTTTACCCTCTTCAGTGCCGACGTAGGAACATTTTTTTTTTACAAAAATTACCATAATACAAATTAAGACAACAAGTAAGTTGAAAGAAAAAATATTTGGTATATAGGCCTGCCCATTTCGATTTCGCTTGACACGAGCGCCGCTCTAACGGAATTTTAGCACAACTATTAACTTACGGGCCGCGTCACAAGATGTCGCTTTGAGCGTTGCTGGGTTGGTCCAGTCCAGTATTTCGGGCAATAGGTCTAAAATTAGTATACTATTACCTATACTATAAAAAACAAATTGGCACAATTTAAGTATGGAACTCAAAAAAACATTGTCTCTCTGGATTAATACTTAAAAGAAACGTCACATTTTTTACAGTAAAATCTTGTCTTTTTCTTGCACACTTCATTTCAGAATCGTATTCGGATTAGTTGTTTTTATCGTTGAGTCGGAAAATAGACCAATGCTCTTTAGAAAACGTTCGAACGTCACTGGCACACATTTAATTTAAATGCAACAGTCACGATCGCTGATTTCCTCTCTCCCAGTGTAATCCTGCCTAAATTGCATTCGATCAATGAGTTAAGCGCCAAATCTTGAAAATGCCAAAAAATTCTTACTGACCATTCTTTTGCCCTCATACTTATTCGATGGTATGGAAATTAACTAATTAATCACAAAAGCCTACACCTCGGTTGTAACGTTTTACAATTTCTGGGCGTGGAAACTAAAATATACCTTTAATTTTATCCCATTGTCAAACATCATCTACAATTTGTGATCCTAAAACTGTGGAAAGCAAGGTATGATTCTCCCAAACTCAATTGAATGAGCTGAAAAAACCGTTAAATCCATTAATGGATTCGCCGCTTTGAACTTACACGCCGACCATAGGCGGAGATATTCTCTTTTACTTGAAATATAACTTGGTGTATTTTTGCTTAAATATTATACACGGTACGCTACATGTTTACTTTATATAGGGAATAATATTTATAACATTCCGTTTTCACACAGGTGGTGCACACTCTCGCAACGCCGCTTTAAATATATATATTTGCAATATTTGATGGTAAATTATATATCCAGAAGGAAGGGATACAATACAAATAAGGTTTTTACTCCACCAAAGGTAGGTCATCAGCTGAGAAAGGTTGGGAAACACTGACCTAGAAAAACATTAGATGTGAGACGTTTGACAACAGAACGATCGAATTCGACTGTATTATCTAGGCAATCATTTTGGCATGTATTTGCACCATCATACAGGACAAAACAATACAAAATTTTGTATTCCAACTAATTTTGGCTTATTTTTACCGAACTGTCTAAACTAACTCCGCTCTCCTCTTTGATATTGGTTGGATTGAGACCTATCAAATGAAAGTATTGTATCAAAGTATTGTATCAGAAAATGATGACCAATTTTTTTCCATGTTTACAAATTCACTGAAATCGTTCACTATTGATGACTGCCATACAATTACTGAACAACCTAGCATCTAAGCGTCGTCAAACTTCAAAATTAAGCTTTAAGAGATTTTTCTCAAACAACAACCGCCATGGCCATCTATACGCCAGGTTTGGTACTTCTGGGACTACCCTCGTATGTAACAAAAACTGAAAAAATGGTTATTTAAATAATCTCATAGAATACTTTGTTGGAAATCCAACATATATAAAATTCATACGCCACTGGTAAGGTTTGATAAAATCTAATAAACTATATAACCAGCAAAATAAATGAGAGCCTGGAAAATAAAGAGATGTGTGCGTCTGTATTCTTAGATATCCAACAAGCCTTTGACAAAGTATGGCACAAGGGATTACTATTCAAACTAAATAATATATTTCCCAGTCAAATCTACTTGCTGCTAAAATCATACTTAACCGACCGTTACTTTCAAGTTAAAATAGAAAATACATTCTCTGATCATCTCCCCATAAACTCTGGAGTACCCCAGGGAAGCGTCCTTGGTCCTCTCTTATATCTGCTTTTCACTTCCGATATCGCTCAATCCCAAAACATAACACTTGCAACATTTGCAGACGACACTGCAGTTCTGTCCTCAGACATAAACCCTAACAGAGCTTCTGAAAACTTACAGAATTACCTCAATGTTCTCTACGAATGGCTACAGTTCTGGAAAATCAAAGTAAATAACGAAAAATCAGTACAAATAATATTTACCACAAAACGGAGTATATGCCCGTCGGTTACAATAAATAATGCACCAATACCCATAACGACTGAAATTAAATATCTTGGACTACACCTAGATCAAAAACTAACTTGGAAGGCACACATTAAAGCCAAAAGAATGCAGTTAACTGTAAAAGCGAGAAACATGAACTGGTTAATTGGTAAAAAATCACAATTATCGATGGAAAACAAATTAATTAGATACAAAACTATACTAAAACATATCTAGACTTCCGGGGTATATAAAGAAAACCGTTTGGTAGGTTGTAAATTGATGTACATCGTTCAATCTAAAAACCACGCGAAAACACAAACGCGCGGGAAAAGTTTTGATTGGATCAGGTGATCTGACCACGCAAAATAACCCCAAGATGAGGGAAATAAAAAATAAGGACAGATATAGTTCATTAGCTTCATTAGCCAACATTTTAATTTTAAGACCTCAATCGCGTTCTGCACTCATAACTTATCACACCCTTTTTTAATACGGTTGTTTTAACATTAATTTGTTTAATTTACAAAGACAGATCGCAACAAATCTGTAGGGCATTTTACCAGTGATGCCCGCCCACAGTCTGCTTTGTTACCAGCTAATTTATTGGCTGGGTAAAAGATGTAAATCCCGACATACTTTAAGCAACAGATTGTGGCTGGTCACAAAATGCACTTAAAATGGTTTCAAGGAAAGCAATTCTCGTTTTTATTTTGCGTTTGTGTTCTCACAATAAAAATTATTTCATCTATTTTGACTTATCAAAACACTTACTAATTAATATCGTAGAGAACAAAAATAACTTTTTAATCCTTCGGTAATAAATGTGCTATTTTACTCTTTTTATCAGACTTTTGAGGTGGAGTTTTTGTAAAATGTGTTTTTTATTGATTTTTTTTTTATTTTTTCAGAACGAGAATCATCCAGCTGGCTTCAATTAGGACAACGATTTGGGCGACGAAGTTGTTTCTTATCAGCGGGTGAATGTTTCGGAAAAAGATCTATGAGGCCAGAACAACCAAGGTACGTTTAGTAGAGAATCCTGGTACTCCAATTCAATTTCTACACGAAACAATTTAACAAACAAATTAAAATTAGGTTAAAACTTGAAAATAAAATTTGTTAATAATACTTTAGATAACATAAGCGTTAAATACACGTTTCTCCCAACTTCTGTAAATATAATTAGGAAAACTATTTTCAATTTAGTAGCACTTATTATAGGTAATAATATAATAATAAGGCAAACTGTCGCCAGTAACAGTTGGAACTTATTTTAATTTTTTATTTTCCGATAAGCCAGACTGCTATTTTTATAAACTTCATGTTCTACTTTAGTAAATGTAATAGTAATTTATGTATCAATGGATTTATAAGGCAATTGCAGTCCCTCGGGTCAGATGCCCTCGGGATGCAAACTTTGCCTTCGGGAATTAAGGCGCATTAATTCCCGAGGTACATAGATTATTTTATTTCTGATCGATTTTAATAAAATTAGCAGCAATGACATTAACTAAATATAATGAAACACTGATAGCAATATTCAATAAACGTCCAAATATCCTAACAACGGGAATTAAGCCTGACAACGGGAAATTAAGGCACCTCTAATATCCCAAGGGAGTTATGATCCTGTTTATTGATAGCATAACTATGATGGTATAAGCTTATAATACCCGGTCAGGAATAAAATATTTATGATTGGGAAAATAAGTGGACTTGTATTGTTTTTTTATTGAAGGTATGGTATTGTTTGAATAAAATTGAAATAAAATAAGTACGAACAAAATTCACTGCCCCCTGGACTATAATGAATATTTTTTAAATTTATTAATTATTTATGGTGAGTGTAACATAATTTCAATTCGAGCATGTCGAATAATTATTTGACTGCTACAGAATTGTAAAACAAACGAAACTTTTCATCAAAAAATTATACTTAAGAAGCCAAAAGTGGATAAAGTAGATAATGAAATTACGGTCTTAGGATTTTTTTATTGCGTATACAAATGAGTCCCTGGATGAGGATGAAAGGGAATTGGGTATATCATACGTAACAATTATCCGCATTCTAACTAAGCACAAAAAGCATCCCTATTATTTTTATTGTGTTCAGCATTTGAAACAAACCGATTTACCTCAAAGAATTGGGTTTTTTGAATAGTTGTTAGAAGACTTAACAATATTATTTGGACATACGAGGGTAAATTTACAAAAAATGGTGAAAATCCTCATTGACTGCATTTTAATGAATTCTGTGCTATGGAAACGGTTCAGTTTTATAAATAGGGACAATAGGGAATAGTATCCAATTGTCACATAGGAATCAACTCTGAAAGCATTTTTCGATATACTTCTCCTAAAGGTGTGAAACATGGCGTTCTATTTGTTTGGAAAAATGAAATAACTATGTTGAGATCAGACGTTGAAAGTGAGGCTTGATTTATATACTTATATATAAAAACGAATTTCACCGTTTTCTAACAGACTAACTGTGGACCAAGATAAAGTGTTTTTATATGAAATGTGCCTGTCTGAAACACATCTTACTGACGAAGTATTTGACTCTGAAATTACTATAAATAATTATAACAGTTATAGAATTAATAGTGACAGTATGCATACTGGTGGGGCTTTAATTTATATAAATACTCAGTTAATAGTATTATGTTGCAAACAATTTTGTGAGCAAAAAAAATATTGGGTTTTGCTATTGAAATTTTCGTTTGATAACGCTAATTACTTAATTGTCCGCTTATATAGATCTCCTAATAGTTCTTGTAAGGATTTTTTAGTGTTTTTTGAAAATTTTGCAGACGATTTTTTGTGCGATTGCAATTTTAATATTATTGTAACGGGTGCTTTTAACATTGACTTGATGCATGATAATGCTTATAGTAGTAGACTAAAAAATTGTATTACAGACGTTGGCTTGAGAAATGTTGTTTCTGAAATTACCCACCTTTCAAATAATAACAATGGTGGCTCGCTTATAGATCTTGTGTTGACTAATTCTGATAATATTAGTTTAGAGATTGTAACAACTCCTAGAATCAGCACTCATTTCAATATATTAATTTATTTAAACTGTTTGTCATTAGTCAGAGAACCAAAAATAATTGAAAGTCGAGGTAGATATATTGATTTTAATACAATAATTAATCAACAATTATATAGAATCGAATGGAATTGTACATTGAATATCCATTCCAAATATAAAGATTTTCATGAAACAGTCATGAAAGTTTTAAATGAGGTAGCACCAGTTTGGCGGAATGACTTGGTGCAAACGGCAACTAAAGATAGGGATATGGCTTATAAAAATTATAGAGCAAATAAAGAAATCTACAAACAAAAACGCAATATTGCTGTTAGTATAATTAGAAAAGAAAGAAGGAAATATTATGAATCCCAGATATTTGAAAATAAAACAAATTCTGTTAAACTGTGGAATATCCTGAAAGAATTTTTACCAAAAAATATCAAAAATAATGAATTACTTGAACTAGAATTAGCTGAAGGTCAAATATTAAAAGACGTATATCAGATGCCAAACGCACTGAACAATTATTTTATAGAAAGTGTTAGTGAAATAGTAAATAATATTGATCAAGCATCTATAGTGATTTTCACATACCAATAAAAGTTGAAAACATTCAGTTTAATAAATTTGAATTGGTAGATTTTGAAACATTAGAATAAATTATTTCTAACATGCCCAATAAAGGAAGTCCGGATGAAATTACAGCTGTATTTTTAAAAAACTGGCAGAAATTGGCAGAATGCAAAAACTTCAAAACAGAGCAATGCGGATAATATTGAGAAAGGACAGAAGGACGAGTATTACAACTATATTAAAATATATGTACAGTGGCTATCCGTTCAGACGTTTGTCCAGTATATGACTTTGATATTTATTTATAAAATTAAAAATTACATGGTGCCATCGTATATATTAGAAAAAATTCAATATAATTCGCAATATCACAGCTAAAATACAAGAAGCCGATCCGACTTTCATGTACAGCAAGCTGTCACTAAAAGTTCCCAAAATACAATTTTTATTAGAGGTATGCAAGAATTTAATAGATTACCTATAGAAATTAAAAATAAAACATCGATAAATGTTTTCAAAAGTAACCTCAAAGATACTTGTTAAATAAACAGAACGAAAACAATTTTCTGTGATAATATTCCCTACACCCGCCTTTTAAAGCCTCTCTTTTAATTTATTGTTGTTTTTATTTTTTAATTTTTATTACACCTAAATGTAGATTATTTTAAATTATTTCCATGTTTTATTGTATATTTGACTACTCTGTAAATTAGCTTTTTTTTGCTAAATAAAAGGATTAGTATATATTAAGCATTTGAAATATTACGCACAGTCCAAACTGCCTAACCTAAAAGCGGGATTTCCTAACCAGTGTATCTAATACGCAGCGTGAACTGAATAGAGAATTTCACGTCGTATTTATTATATAGCTATTACTATAGTAGTATATAATAACAAATTATAATTATTTCTGATGTGCTGAGAACCTTAAACCATGGTCGATTCTTGGTTGGATTCTGGAAACATGGCTTCATGGCTACGGGTTAGTCGGAAAGAAATATATAATGTTTTTCACAATAGAGGGCTTGGTGCTTTGTTTTTATGGAGGTGTTTTTATTTTTTTATTGTCCAGTATAAAGTCTAATATGATTTGTAGAAAAATATACCAACTACGAATACACGCGTATCCAAACATTGCAGACACGCAGTGATCACGCCGTCCTGCAGAGGCGTACTCATACATTTTATTTTAAAAGTGATGATTAAAAAATATCTATAGTCACAAGTCTCAGTAATGAATAATTTTTTCTACAGAGTTTTCAATTTGATGTTATATATTTTTACTCGTTAACTATTTCATTCGTTATTGTTGTTAATAATAATATTCTATTTCTGGCTGGAAAAAACGACGTGAAATTTAGGGTAAATTATAAGTAAATTAAGAAAAATTAAGACGACTGAGTAACAGTTCCGCAAGGGAGGTGGGGGTAGCGAAATATACGTTTTTGAGGGTTGATATTGGTTTTTTACGATTTGTGGCTGAAATTTGCATCCTATAAAAAGTTTAATATAAAAGTTGTAGATAATTACAAAATCTAAATCTTTTATATTAATCATTTTTCAACATAACCTCAAAATTATCTTTTTTGTGTTTTAAATAAGCTGTAATTTTTAAAATCTAATTTACAAACGAAACTACTATATAAATATAACATTCGCACGAGGTACTCAAAAATAAATTAAATCGGTATTCCCAAATCTGCTAACACAACTATATACTAACGAAATAAATATAGAGTATTTAAGATATTAATAATCTTGTATAATTCTCTGTTAAGTGCAATTGTAAGTCAGTTATTGGCACCAATCTACTTTATAATACAAACACGGCCTGACTCCCACTTTGACCAATAGGAAGAATATTTCCAATTTGATCACGCGCTGATAAATAAACAAACGTTGGCCGCTTGGTTTTGGATGAAGTATAGGTATAGACGTGAATCTCGTCACCAGTTTGACCAGTTCTTTTGTTTATATTTACCGCGATTATACGTACTGCATGTATTGTATCCATGAAACAATTTTTTTTTAATTTTAATATTTTTTTTATTTTTTCAGAGAGCAGGAACCATATCAGGAATTTGATGTGCGAGACATATCCGATTCTGAAGAATACCCTAATTAACAAATAAGAATATCAATTATTAATTTTCTCATTTAATTGTTTTTAAATTAAAATCGATTCATTGGAAAAATTGTCTCCCCAAATTGTTAAATATACGAATAATGACAATGCTTTTAGTTTTTTATTGTCAAAATATATTTAACGTTAAATACGCTTATACTTGTGTTAAATTATTAATTTTAAAACGTAATTTACATTTAGTTTTAAGGATAAGTAATAATTTTACATCAGAAATTTCTAAATTGTAATTAAATGTTTAAAGTTTAAAAAAAGTTGAAATAAAAATCTGTGAAATTACCATGTCTACTGAAATAAAAGCAAAATAAAAATTACAAAATTGATATCAAATTTTCCTTTTAGCTCACAAACTTTGATTGTGTACTACAAAAAAATAAAAAAATTATGTGGGGTGAATTCAAGACAGCTGAGACATACAGGGTGAGTCACGAGGAACTGTACATACGTCTACCAAATGACCATTAAAAAATATCTTCTGTTTTTCTTTAATAATGTACAGAGCGATTTATGGATTTGGACCAAAATAATGTTTGGTCATATCTTTTCAATGATTAAGTCGATTTGCCTCGTTTTTTTGGTAAAAGTGTGTATTGGTGTCTAGCAACTAACTGACATATTCAGAACTAAAAAATTCCTGGGCCGGCTTCGCGAAAATTGGTTGAATTGCTATAATTGCAATAATTCACCCTGTACATGATTTATCTAAAACGGATATTTGAAATTTTTGTTACACTTGCCTTACATTTTTAATTAAAGATTCATTTTAAAGTCAAATTGAAAATTGGCGATAATGAAATGTCTTACTGTAATTGCACACACTACATTCCAGTATAGTAAATACCAGAATTTGAATCAATTTACAGGGCCGGATTTAAAAATCTGGCATATCTGGTTCATGTCAAAAATTCACCCTGTATGTAACTTTTTCCACCCGCAATGTACTGAAATTAGACCGAAAATGTTTGCATTAACCTAGTTTTGTCATTTGTTTCAGCGAAAATCATGTGTAATTATTTTAATCGGAATGAAATTAACAACCCCAAGAAATGTTTATTCATATAGTGAGAAATAAAATAAATAACCAAAAACAATATAGTTTTAACAATGCGAACAAAGTAAAAAACAATTTAATAAACATTACGATTTTAAAAGATGTTCAAAATGAAATCCATTTGCCTCAATACACTTTTCTTGGCGAATGTTTAAATGTGTCAATGGGTTATTTCCGATATGTAATACATACTGCAGCAGGCTGTGTAATTTAACATTAGATCTTAGTTTCTTTAAGTGTTTTAATAATTAATAAATCAATTACGTTCGGTATTCATAGTGTTTTAATTTTTTTGTTAAAAAATACCAAATCAGTTTTCAAATGTCGAATACGCTGATATTATTTTTGTTTATGGCTTTTGTAACGGTAACGGTAGGGCTGCCGCAAGAGAGTATGAAAGGCGATTCCGTTAACGCCGAATACCCAGTCATCAAACGTTCGGATCAGTTTTTAATTTCTTGAAAAACAATGGTACCTTCCCTAAAACAAAATCAGAACGAAATGTAGATTATGTTTTAGAAGACAATATACTGGATACTGTGGACTTAAATCCAAAAATAAGTACCAGAAAAGTAGGAGTACAATTAGGTGTTTCCCAATCCAAACTAAGTAGAGTGTAGCGAAAAAATAACTTACATCCGTACCACATACAATTAGTTCAACGGTTACATCCTGGAGATGAAATCCACCGCCTAGCATATTTAAGGTGGGTTACGAATCACCGACTTGTATTGTACAGAACTTTATTCACCGATGAAGCACAATTTACCAGAGATGGAATAAATAATTCGCGAAATTCGCACGTATGGGTTGAAGAAAATCCACATGCGATTCGAGAATATCGCTCGCAACAAAGATTCTCTGTAAATGTCTGGATCGGGGTCATCAACACTCATTTAATAGGACCCCATTTTTTTGATGGCACACTAACAGGACATGTTTATTTAAATTTTTTGCAGAATATCTTACCCAATCTACCTGCCTACGACGGATCTACTTTCCGCATGATGGTGCATCACCTCATTTTTCCGTTGCTGTACGCCAACATTTAGATACCATTTATGGAAACCGATGGATAGGACGAGGAGGTCCTATTTCATGGGCACCCAGACTATAACCCAGTTGATTATTACATTTGGGGGCATTTAAAACAGCTGGTCTACGCAGAAAAAATAAAAACGCGGCAACAGCTCATGGACAGAATTATTCGCTATTGCAATATTATCAGAAATAACCCATTGACAATAAGAAAGTCCATTACACATTTAAACATTCGCCAAGAAAAGTGTATTGGGGCAAATGGATTTCATGATATGACCAAACATTATTTTGGCCTCTGCTTATGGTAGAAGTATGTACAGTTCCTCGTGACTCACCCTGTATAACAAAACATTTATTGTCCACCAAAATCGACCGTTCAAAAACTAGGAGTGGAGTGGAGATCATCACTAGACCAAACTCTTTCAAAGTCAAAGACCAAAATGCACATTTACAAAAAATTGTCATACAATAAAAAATTAAGGGTTACCTTCTCCTCCTAAATCAAATATGTAAAAATAATATAGGAAAACTCGTTTTTCTAAAACATTTCATAAAACTTTAATTAGCAGGACAGCGACAAAACTTATTTTCTAAACTGTATAAACGATTATATTCATTTAAAACGTCATCGACAGCGATCGGGATAAAGTGGGTTATGACGTCAGTAGTACATAAACGTCTTTGCAGACTTTATAGAACCAATTAGAGTAACAAAATCAATGCGCAATAAATTAACATTATTTTATTGCTAATTAATATTTAATACAACTTTTACTTTTAATTTCACCTGCCGACACCAATACTAAAAAATAATAAAATTGGCCATATAGAACACAATCAGCCGTGTTATTGCAGAGCGTGACATTTCTAATCACGCTAAATAGTCCAGTAAATTAACCCCAGATAAACCCCAAACCTGGGCATCAAGTCTGTCCGGCACCATTTTTTTTTAATTTGCAGGTATTCATAGGTAGGGTCAGTTGTTCAACAGTGAACCACCCTTTTTTCTTATCGTTATTGTGTCTTTCCGACTGAAGCTAAAGTGATGAGTGGGTCTGGAATGTAAAGTGCGGCTTAAATCCTTCAACCTTAGGTAGTATTAGAGTGGTTATATATAAAATTATTTGTACTATGAATAGTTAAAATAAAAATTACCCTTGTTCACTGTGGAACTCCAACGGTACACAATGAACCACATCTGTGTACACAGTGAACCAGGACATAGGTTACCAAAGATAAAATATATAAACAACATCTCAGAAGCTTGATCAACATTTAATACAAAAATAAACAATATTTCTTAATAATAGGAAAAAAATATAGAACTAACTAACTAATTGCATCTTTAATTAAAATCTATGGAACGCCATGGTCTAACGCATGTTAAGTGCAGTGCAAATGCTAATTGATCTGGACATTTTTGAGAACTTTAATGTCGAAAACACCGTACACTATCCATATACATAAAAATAAAATGATATTTTGGCTATTAGGACCACTGTGCAAAGTTTCAATAACCAACTTAGCTGGAGATCGTTAGGGGTAATTTGCGTAAAATTTCTATATTGATTAAGTTTCTTTAATATGAATTTACATTTTAATTTCTATAAAGCGGCGTTCAGACTTTACAAGTAACTTGAAAGGAGTAGCCTGAATTCAAGTGAACGTTCATACTATTTCAATATTTGATTCAAGTCATTTCAAGTTGACATTTTTATTTAAATGATTCCTGTTTCAAGTTACAAAAATTGCGTCAAATGATATGCTTCCTGCTGGAATAAAAGTTGTAAATCAGCTAATTGTGGATGGATTCCTAAAAATCAGAGAAAAAATTCTACACTTTATTTTACAAAAAAATACCTCACAATTTTTTTTTTAATTTGATATATTAGGTAGGTGTTAAAAAGGCTCGTTCAGACTTTACAAGTTACTTAAATTCAAGTGCAATAATTGGTGCAACTTGAAATAAATTGAAAGGTGTGAACACTTGAATTCAAGTAACTTGAAAGGTGCTTTCAAGTTTCAAGTAGAAGTAGAGACCAAGTTAACTTTTGCTTTCAAGTTGGGGACTTGAATCACAGTTGAATAGTGTGAACTGATATTCAAGTGCACTTGAAGTCACTGGAAGTAGTGAAAGTGACTCTGCACTGCGGCAAATTAGTCAACCACATTTACGTCTACGGCCCAGCCGTTTTTCAAGTGCCCACGCTGTTGCTAAACTTATCGCATAACCTAATGCACGAAACATTATATCAAAAAATAATAAAATGTAACAGATCAATAATTTACAGGGTGAGGTCAGGTAAGATTAGGGTACGCCAGGCCAGCTTAGCTCAGAAAAATGATGTACAAAGTAATATTTCAAGTAAATATATTGTATTGGCATTTGGCAACACCGTGGGCACCCACGGAGGGTTCTAACTGTGAGGTTATTTTGTATAAAAATTTCAACTTGAAATTTTTTCTCTGATTTTTAGTAATCCATCCACAATTAGCTTATTTACAACTTTTATTCCAGCAGGAATTACATCATTCGAAGCCATTTTTCTAACTTGAAAAAGGAATCAAGTAAAAATGTCAACTTGAAATGGCACTTCTAAACATTTATACATATCGTTTGGGCATCTTTACATATATATTATAAAACTTTTTATTGATGAAATGGCATCAAAAGGGGCCACGAGGTATTGCGCCTTCCGCCCTATTTTTGTGTATTTAACCCCACAGAATTAATTTGGGGACAAATTAAAAAAGAATAAGGCGTTATAACGTGTTTCCCAAATTTGACGGGTTGATAGCAAATTTGGTAAAAGAAGAAATTAACAAAAGTTCAGCTGATGATTGGCAGACAAAAATCAAACATGTTATCAAAGAAGAAATTTCTTATATAACGAGTCCGACCAAATTGATTATCAATGTTGATGACAGTGAATCCAATGGTGAGGGTTGAGATAGGGTAGGTAACCTTAATTAATTTATAACATTTATGACTTTATTCACCGTGTTTTTAATTTTAGAATTAAAATTTGAGACAAAAATTTTAATTAGCAACGTTTGTGAATTTCACAAGAGACCAGAAAATGAACCTATGGGCGAGGTGGAGTGGTCAACCTCTATTGAAATCTAATATGCATTACAGAAATTAAAATGTAAATTCATATTAAAGAAAGTTAATCAATATAGAAATTTTACGCAAATTACCCCTAACGATCTCCAGTAAGTTGGTTATTGAATATTTGCACAGTGGTCCTAATAGCCAAAATATCATTTTATTTTTATGTATATGGACAGTGTACGGCGTTTTCGACATTAAAGAACTCAAAAATGTCCAGATCAATTAGCATTTCTTCTATTGGCGGTATCCTTTGCTGTTTTTATAGCGTTTTTTCTTTCTCATAAAGCGGTGCGTTCTACTATAAGATTGTTGTCGAATTGTCCAGTACACTGGTTCAGTGTAAAACATCAATAAGTGGTTCAGTGTGTACCACTCCGACTTTTTGATAAGAAAAAAATTATCAAACCAAAATGTTCATTAATATCATTAGTTTTTATACTCAAATGCCGAACCCATTCATCATTACTAACTACAAATTAGGAAAAATAGCCGCTGTGATGTAAACAAGGAAATTATGAAAAATATAACTTAACTTCAAGATCTTAGTTTGGTATCAAAGGATAACGTAAACCTCTTTACTACAACAACACGTTCTCGCTGCCGATTGCAAACTGAGGAATGAGGGATTGGGATTAGTGTCTTATGTCACGTACGTTTTCAACTGTAATATTTTAAATTTGGTTAATGTAGGGGGTGGTTCACTGTACCTGCATGGTTCACTGTTGAACAACTGACCCTACATTTACCTCCGAAAATCTCAGCTCCGTGGAATTTGTGGAAAGGTGGGAAAATGGTCGAGGTCCCGAAAATCGGTTTTTCGACGATATCTGCCGAAATATAACCCGTAGTGCATTTTTGTTTAGCCAAAAAATGAAGAGCACTTCGTTACCTACAAAAGTTTTCCATATGATTTTTTTCGGTACACTAATATTTTTTGCAAAAATAGAGTTTCAAAAATTCGCAATTTTTAGAATCTGAAAATTCGCAAAATTATGTGGTGAAAACGGAAAATTTGAATATCCTTCCAAAACTTGTTCCCGTTCTTGTCTGAAGACAAAAGATAAGGCAACAATAATAATAACCTGTCAAACTAATAAAAGTATGACATGTCATTTTCCCCAAATTTTTGTAATTTAAATCTATGTTGAGCAATACCAAAAGACTGGAACGAAAATTCAAGTAGGTGTATGACTGGAAAATGAAAGGTAAAGAAAAAACCTGCTTAATTAACACATGGCGACCCTTTTGAGTCCACGAAATTCTGAAGTAAATGCTCTGGAAAAAAGGGAATACTTAATTGGAAAGAAGATCGGTCAAGGTTTATGCAGATGTCTGGTCTTTGGGTATAATTCTATTTATAATGATGATGATGTTTTATGATGCCTTTCATGCGGAACAAGTGCAGTAGCACTTATCGCTTCTCAGTCAATGTATTCATTGAATAAATAAATAAATAACCAACTTTTTTTCACTTTTTGCACTTTATCAGTAGTAGAAGTATTTTGTAAGTAGTTTATGAAAATGATATAAGATACGGGGTGTTCCAACTGAAATAACCGAAAATCATGGTCGTGAGTTTTGGGTTACCCTGTATACAAAATGAAAGATCAAACACATAATGAGTTGCAATAAAACTAGACTACTACGAAATTATTCTGGACTTGAGATATTAACCCTCAATTGTTGATTCTAAATAATACATTAAGATTTTCACAGAAAAGTGGCCATTTCTTTAAAAGTACCCTGTGGAACCTGATAACACCCTATATTGCCGGAATGGGGAAAATGAGTAAAATTCAAATTCGAGATAACATATAGGATGTTCCAATAAAAAAAATCATAAATTTGGTATGCTGTGACTTTATGAAATACCCTGTATATACGAAATAATTTTAAAATGTGGAGCTGCACTCTATCTATAATTTGTATTTTTTTCGTATCCCTCAAAACAACAGATATCAAACTCCGGAGTATAAGTTATGATATGCGTTGAAAACCGATATGGTCCTTGATTATCTATTAAAAGGGGCCTTGCCACTGCCGACCTCGTTTTCAGTTGGCAATACTGAATATCCATAAAAATTTGACGATTTTTTGGAGAGTTAATCTCGAGAACGGAATTTTTGTTTGTGGAAATATTTATACCCGTTATAGCTTATACCTTGGAATAGGACATCTCCTTTTTTGAGTCAATTTTAAGGATTAATAAAAAAGATATCAGCCATTTACTGGCGGTGTGTTTTTAACAGTTTTGACAATTTGTGATCACCAATTTTAACGTGAAAAGGAGATGTCCTAAATGAAGGATACAGAATTAATTTTCGAGAATACCAATTCGCAAAACTTTATAATTTTTGAGATTAACTCTCCAGAAAAAAAAATTATGTAAGTTGCCTATATCCCAGTAAGATTTTCTCTTTCCATAGTTCAGGCGTTTTCCGCCTGACACTTTGAGACAGTGGCGCTTTTTGGTTTTATTTTGAACGATGTAGGCAACCAGTTATACGAATACGAAGTTAGGAAGAAAGAAAGTTTAGATGTTTAGAACTGACATTTTAGGTTATGTTGGCTAATTTATTCGTGTTTTGCAATTTTTTTTAATGAGTAAATTGGTATTAACTAAAACCAGTTCTTCAGTTTAAAGTATTTCAATTAATGCCGTATACCTCATGTAGGACATGTTTCACTTTTAAATTGGTGATCACAAATTGTCAAAAGCACACCTTCCACTAAATGATTAATATGTTTATTATTCTTTAAAATTTGTTGAAAAATGGAGATGTCCTATTCCAAGGTGTAAGCTATAACGGGTAAAAATATTTCCACGAACACAAATTCCATTCTCGAGAGGCTGTTCAAAAAATCTTCAATTTATATGCATATTCGAAGGAAGTTGCCAGTGTGAAAAATTAGTGATTAGTAATATGGAGAATGTGCAATTCAACTATAACAGTTTGTGATTTTTATTCGTGCATTCAAAATAGTGTCTGCATAGTTGGGAATCACAGACATTTGCAGAAATTAATATTTACAGTATGTCTCACATATTAACCCGTCCATGGGACTCTTGATGTAGGTTTGTTACACATTTTATTTGCTATTATGTCTTTTGTCCATTGCTAAAAAGCAATGCAGTTTTTTCATAGTGTATTGTTTTGTTTTTGTTTTAGTGAATAACTGTAATTAGGTACTTTTAAATAAAGAAATAATTATTAATTATTCAATTTATTTTCTTACAAAAATGATTTTATAATATTTTACGCTTTTCATATAAATTCATATCGTATATTGATAATAAAGAAATATCTAGGTACGTATTTTCGACACTGTTCTGATGCTGCGGTAAATAAATAAAGTATAAAGTTTAGTATGGATACTAAATACGTGTCACTGGTTTTTTGGGTAAAATTTTAAAGTAGGTTTATTGTTGTATATTATTCTTATAGGAAAAATCACACTGAATACAATGGTGACATTAAAAAATTTATAAATAGCCGTCTTCATTGTTAAAAGCGATCGTTTGTGAGCATTTTAATTTTTCAACCCTATTTTTTGGACTTTTTAACGAAAATGGTGACACGGACAAAAAAAATTTCAAGGGATGAAACATGAACAATTTATCATAACCCATGGTTTAAGACTTGCAGCGATTTTTTATCTGTAACCGTTCAATTGTTATATACAAATTAATGCTCCAACATTAACAATTTTTTTTTATAAAAGGACTTGCAGATAATTTATTGTGGTTACAATGTTGCATTTTGTTCATAGAACGCAGTTTTTTGTGTCGATAACTGATGTATTCTGCAATTGTTTAAACAAATAGATATTGATAAAAACATTTTGCGTTTGGGGCCGCCAATTATTTATTAATTCATTTTTTAAAAAAATTCTTGCTTTACCTTAAAGATTATACATTTATATAATTCTCACTTTTCGTATGAATCCATTGATGTTTAAATATTTTTTTTATGTTAGAA
Organism: Crepidodera aurea; assembly: GCA_949320105.2. Lineage (NCBI taxonomy): Eukaryota > Metazoa > Arthropoda > Insecta > Coleoptera > Chrysomelidae > Crepidodera > Crepidodera aurea. The sequence goes on along the minus strand of OX439473.1, from coordinate 59,327,534 downwards.
ATATTATTTTCCGAGCTCCATTCATATTCATATTAAAATAAACGGATTTATACGAAAATAATTGAAAATTAATTAAATTAATAAAATATAAACTCTATTTTGATGCTAGAAAAAAAATAGTAAACAAAAAAAATGAAATTTCCTAAAAATAAAAAATAAAATTTCTGTCGTGGCTGAAGCCGGTATCGAACTCATGACAAATGGATTATTAGCGCTCTCTGCGACAAGACTAACCGTGAAAATAAAGAAAATTTATTCTCTCAGATTCCTTAGATATCCCAAATAATATATTATATTTTAATACTAGCAGCGCCACCTAGCATACAGGAGATTCACTGAAGTCTTAAGATATCTATCTCTCTTCATTATTGCAGAAAGACAGTGATAAAAGATAAAGATAAAGATGGATATTTTTGGTGTTTGTAGTTTTGCATACCTGTCGCGATGCCCCTCTTAATTCCCGATAGACCCAAGCATTTTCGAAAACTCCAGAAATCCAAAAAAACACGTTATTTGTCAAAAGGATTCGGTGAAATTAGTCTTGATAAAAAAAATATGAATAAATTTATAGGAGGGTCAAAATATCGAGCAAAAACAAACTTTGGTCCGGTTTTTCAATAATTCAGAGAAATAGATAAAAGGAAAAGGTAACATGAACTTTGAATCATGAAAAAATATTAATTTTTACGTGATTTATTGAAACATTTGTAATCCGCTTGGGAGTGTCAATCCTTTAGAGCGTGCTCTCTAAATGCAGGGCAGGAGCTAAAAATGGGGGTGCGTTTTGGAGCCGGTTATGTCGAAAAGTATCATATTTTTGACATAAATGATGAGGATGAGGATCATTTTTGTAGGTAATGAACTGATCTTCATTTTCGTCCAAACAAAAATTCTCTAAGTGTCATATTTTCGGAAATATCGGCGAAAATAGGCGGAAAAAAACACATTTTTGAGACCAATGGGCCATTTTCCCGCCCTTTCACAAATTTCAGACAGCTGAGATTTTCGGGGGTGAAACACTGGTTTTCAGTGTTAAAATCGTTTTTCCGCCATGCTCCGCAAACCTTACCACCACGTCGTGACTTTTTCCATTTTTGCAAAGAAAGAAATCGATCCTGAAATTCGCGATTAGTATACGATGATGATCATTTTTGTAGGTAATGAACTGATCTTCATTTTTGTCCAAACAAAAATTCTCTTTGTCATATTTTCGGAAATATCGGCGAAAATAGGCAAAAAAACACATTTTTGAGACCACAAATTTTAGACAGCTGAGATTTTCGGGGGTGAATGTACCCATGAATACCTGCAAATTAAAAAAAAGTGGTGCCGGACAGGCCTGATGCCCGGGTTGATACCTTCGTTTATTGGACTAAAAGGTAATTTGTTTATTGGATATTGCTCCACCAGAATCAGCAAGGAATCCGATTGAGGGTACAGTTCAGTTGCTGCTTCTGTGGTTCACTCGTAATGGAGTGAATTCTAGGGCGAATGAATACCAGTGTAGTTGTTTATGTTTATGAAATCTGTAGGAAATGAATTATTTCCTAAGGGTTCGGACGTAGGAAATGAACATCCATATAAAACTATGTATGCAAATTGTACCTACTTTTCTTTATAATCGTAGAAAAAAATATCATGTCCTGGTGTGTGAATTTCTCAAGAGACAGAGACAAATTTGAATTTATCGTTGCTTGCAGAGCAGTTAAATAAACCAAAGTGACGTCGGTATACCTACATTCGTATCACATGAGGTATGAAAAAACTAATAAAAAGTATACCTAACAATTCTAGTTTCTGTCGCAGACAATTCTGCATTGTTTTTTAAATTAAACGTATAAATTAAAAGTAAGTTGCGCACAAGAAAAGAGAAAAACTAAATGATAAATTTTGTGAAAACGGTCAAGAGAAATTTAATAATAGAAAAATTATTAGTTAAGATATAGTACGAAAATTAAAACAACGAACATCTGCTTTAGTGAAATTTTCTTTTAATGAATTAAACGGAAATTTTTACCGATGTGGAGAACATTTTCATTTTCATCTCTGGGTAATTTTATATTATAAATTTCACTCGGGCAAAGTTTGTTAGAGAGAAAGCATGTAGAATTGCAAAATTTCCGTAAAGTATATAAGATAAATGTCCAGTATTCTAGCAAAAGTTTCGTTTCATCAAGACAATTCACATATCCGTTAAAGCGATATCCAAAATCAGATTTTCCCCTTCTGATTATTTCGAACCTTGAAACAAAACTTTTGATTTAATCATCCAAACTCTGTAATAAGTTCGCATAATATAATAATAATAATAATAATAATAATAATAATAATAATAATAATAATAATAATAATAATAAAGTTTATTTATCGAATGTACATAGATATAAATAAACAAGGGCATCACAGAAGCAATAACATGTATCGCTTGTACGTGATATAGCCAGGTGATATGATCTACTAATTCTAAAATATATTACAAAAAGGCATCATAAAACATCATCATCAACATTATAAATAAAATTATACCCAAAGACTATGACTATGACCGATCTTCTTTCCAATTAAGTATTCCCTTTTGTCCAGAGCATTTGCTTCAAAATTTCGAGGAGTCAAAAGATTCGCCATGTGTTAATTAAGCAGGTTTTTTCTTTACCTTTGATTTTCCAAAAATATCCATTCAGGCAAGTCGTTCCCGCATATACTTGAATTTTCGTTTCAGTCTTTTGGTATTGCTCAACATAGATTTAAATTACAAAAATTTGGAGAAAATGACATGTCATACTTTATTATTTTGACATAATACATAATACACGCAGTTGATTGTTTTTCCTTTCTGAAGATACCTAATCAATGAAAATTTATCCCTTACGCGTCTCAAAAAGCTCACGCCATGATCTTTCCTACAGTTGGAAATGTCTTCACCTTCTTTGGAACTGATTCCGTCATGTCAGGTGTGAAGTGATGGGCCCATGTTTCATCCACGGTTAAGAAAAGTGAGTATCACTTGAAAAATGTTTACATATCAGAAAATCCATAACACTTTACGACTAGTGAGGCATGTAAATTAGAGTAGGCCGAAAAAACCTTTTTTTTATTTCGAAGTTGTAATAGCGCGGAAAACTTGCGAATCATATAGACTAAAAAAAAGAAAAAATTATTAAAATCGGTTGACATCTTCCGATCGCGCATAGGCCCCAAAATTTGCAAAATATTGAAAATTTCACATTTTTACGCATTTTTGATATCTCAGGCCCACAAAAAAAATTGGAATGAACTTTACATGACTATACTACCCCTATAGATTTTGAGCCGCTGAATCCGAATCTGGTCTCAGAATTACCCCTGGACCCCCCAGTTTTTCCCTGGCCTAGGGGAAATGCGTGAAATCTTAGATATTTCAGTATCTGTGAAAGCAATATCGATCTGCGCAAACCGATAATGTTTTCAAGTATCTCGAGTCGCTTAGTTCTAATCTGACTTTAGAATTTCCCTAGAGTACCTCAGAATTCCACTAGTCTAGGAGAAAACATGTTAAGCTGAGAAAAACTTGTGATTTCTGGAAGGTTCTATTTTTGCGCAAGAAAGCTTATATATTTTCGTATTTTCAGTTCCTGAATTCACATCTGACGTTCAAAATGTTCCACAGTACTTCAGAATTTCCCTAGCCTAGGGGAAAACGTAGAAAATTGTGCAAGGAAGTTGTCGAAAATTTCTTAGGTAATTTTAAAAGCGACGACTATAAGAAAATAATGAAAAACATGTTGCGAAAATTTCAAGAACAAGGTTGCCTCATGAGCATAAAATTATACTTCCTTCATTCCCATCACGAACACTTCCCTGAAAATCTTGGTGATTATAGTGAGAAACAAGGAGAACTTTTCCACCAAGATATCAAAGAAATGGAGCGACATTATCAGGAGCGATGGGAGGAGCACATGATGGCAGATTTTTGCTGGTTGTTGAAGAGGGATGTTGCAGGTGAAAGCAAAAATAGAAAGAGGAATCCGCTCCGTCTGACGTTTGACGATAAAAGAACAAGGAAAAGACGAACAAACTAATAATATATAAATAATGGAATTTTCCGTAGGGGCAATTGTGAGGAGCTGGATGAAAATTCTGATGACAGAAATGATCACGCCAACTCAGAAGACGGAAAGATATCAGCTTTTCCGTACAAAAAAGGCCTGCATGAAACTTTGATTTTTCCACAATTTTCTACGTTTTTCCCTAGGCTAGGAAAATATATATGCTTTCTTGCGCAAAAATAGAACCTTCCAGAAATCACAAGTTTTGCTCAGCTTAACACTTTTTTCCCTAGGCTAGTGGAATTCTGAGGAACTCTAGGAAAATTCTACAGTGAGATTAGAACTAAGCGACTCGAGATACGTGAAAACATTATCGTTTTGCGTAGATCGAAAAGAATTCACGCATTTCCCCTAGGCTAGGGGAAAACTGGGGGGTCCAGGGGAAATTCTGAGACCAGATTCGGATTCAGCGGCTCAAAATCCATAAGGGTAGTATACTCACATGTAAAGTTCACTTTACTTTTCTGTGGGCCTGTGATACCAAAAATGCGTAAAAATGTGAAATTTTCAATATTTTGGCCAATTTTGGGTCTTATGTGCGATCGGAAGATATCAACTGATTTAAACCAAATTAAAACACAATGTTTTTAGGCTCTATTTGAAGACGTTACAAACTATTACATTACGAAAACATCTAATTCAAAAATTAAAAAAGAAGTTTTTCATATTTTGTCAAACTTTAGGGCCTATGCGCGATCGGAAGATGTCAACCGATTTTGATATTTTTTTTCTTTTTTTTTAGTCCATATCATTTGCAAGTTTTCTGCGCTATTACAATTTCGAAATAAAAAAAAGGTTTTTTCTAACCCACCCTAATGTTTATTGATCTAAAAAAATTTATTTGGCACGTTATAAAGCTCTAAATTCAAAATTTTTAAATTAACTGCAACACTATAAAGTTTTATCCAAACATATTATTATGCTTGTTCTAATCCTTCATATGTTTGATTTAGGTTATAGAACGTTTAATAAGCACGTGCCGGCTACAGCGGTGTCTATTCCCAAGCAAAGTTTTTCCAAATTTGATATTAAACTGATATCCGATAATTTATTGGCAGTGATAAATTTGTCATTAGATTTGAAATTATTTTGGAATGGATATTATTAATACACCGAATTATTTTACTGCTTTTTGATTTATTTGGTTGATATTTTTGGTAGAGATAACATTCTAATTGATAAAACGGGTTGTGAGATTGTTTCGTAAACACAAACGCATGAATTTAACCATTTTTAACAATAATTTTTATAAAATACTGGTTCTATTAGCATTTAAAAGGAAAATGCAATTATTTGGATATTCATTTTCTGATATATTAAAAGGATATTCCTATCCATAAATGCGGGCTTTCGATTACTATAGTTAGTTTGAAAAACAAAGCAAAATAAATACTCGTAACAAACTGGTTTTTTCATATAGAATTTACTTCGCCTTATTATTCAAAAAAGGCGGTCATGAAGAATTTCTGAAATAAGGCCTCTTGAAAACATAATCACAGGGATGATTTCAACATTTTCTATTAAATACGAGTTTTTAAAAAATTGGTGGTGGTTCGCACGGTCCCACCAAAATTTCAAAAATAGAAATACTAGGATTACCTATGTCCAGAAATTGTTGATATTAATAGAATTAAGTTGTATAAACATTTGTTTAACTTGTTTAAGGACATCTCTTTAAAATTTCGTTGACTAATAATTAGGGAAATTTCCCACCCCTTGGACTTCAAAATTAAAAAATTTTGCCAGAATAGTAGAAAAGTGTTAGGTGTTTGCAATAGACTTACACCCAATAAGTAAAAGTCAAATCTTATTTCCCCCCAAAAAAGGTCTCTGGATCCGCCACTGTAATTCTGTGTACCTACTTAGCTTTCTTATCCTGGCCTTTAGTGGCGTCTTTGAGTCGGAAAAATGGACCAAAATTTACCCGTTTTCCAGGATGCTGAAGACGATGGCGGTATCAGAATTTCTCTTTTCGCCAACCGAACCCCTATGTCAGGCTTTCCACGGAAATGGATTAGAGTCACCTTAATAAAGTAAAAAATGTATAATTTACTTGAAACATAAATGTTAAATTAATCAAAAGTAAAAGCATATTTAAACCTCAAACTGAATCAAGGATATAATAATCTCGTTTAAATATTAAAAATGCAGGTCCGTACTCAAAACAATTAAACGAAGACGTGAAACGCATCTAAAATTTGACACCTCCGGAATAAAGCCTACATGATTTCAATAGAAAAGTCCCTTTGGCGTTTTTTAATATTTTTAAAAGTAAACTTTCTATGCTGCAAAAACGAAAATCGATATTTTTATTTTCCCTGTATAAACCCAGAACTATCAGAGATAATGTAAATAATATTCCCAATTTCGATTGATCATTTAAATACGCAACTTTTTTTCCCATTTCAACATCCTTCTAACTTTACTGTTTCCAAAATGATTTTAAATCCGATTAAAAACCACCCTGTATATAAATAGCTAAATCGTTTTATTAATAGTTGAGAAATTAGCCTGTCCTTGCGTTAACAAATAATTGAATGGTCGTTTGTAAAATTGCCGACGTTTCGGCCTTATATTAGGCCTTCCTCTACAACGATATGAAACAATTGGTAGACAACTAAAAATACAATTCACTGAACGTAAAAATGATGTACGCTAAAACAACACAAAAATAAATAAAATAAAGACACAAAATATTTTATTTTATTTATTTTTGTGTTGTTTTTGTGAATTGTATTTTTAGTTGTCTAACAATTGTTTCAAATCTTTGTAACCCCGGGAAGGCCTAATATAAGGCCGAAACGTCGGCAATTTTTAATTAAGGAATTTGATTTATCATCGTAAACCTCACAAACGACCATCCGTTTTATTAATGTTCTAATTGTGTTCTGTCCGAAAAGTTCGTATGGCACAAAATAAAAAATTGATCTATTTTCTAGAAACATTTTAACAGACCGAAGTTAGCGAACCGTGAATTGTTTCTTAATTGAAAATATTTTATTTATGGTTTTATAAAAGAAACGAAAATACCTGAAGTAAGAGATATTTAACACAGAAAGATATCTGGAAAATTGTGTACTTACAATTTTAAAATTAACTTACGATTTAACTTTAAAATGTTTAATTAATAATATAAGGGGATTGGGTGGCTCAGCGGTAGAGCACTGGACTCATAATTCAAGGGTTGTGGGTTCGAATCCCACTGACGGCAGAAATCATTTTCTGATTTTTAATTAATTAAAAATTTAGAAATTGATTTTCATATACCAGGTGTGATTCCCCAACTCGACCATTCACTGTTTTGAGTTCTAATTAACAGTGCTGTTCCTAAAGTGGCGCTGGGAAACAGTAACAAAGCCTACACCGAACACGAGGCGAAATAACCATAGTAGTTGAAGCCGTTTACACAGGAAGAAAAAATTAATAATATATAGCAAAACATAACAAGGAAGAGAAGACTCCATAATAATTGAACTCACGCAATATTATGGCTCCCCTTAATTTTAATTCCCAGGCCCTGAAAAACAAAGCTTCGATCCAGAATGAAAAAACCTACAATAATAATAAATTCATAAACGAAAAATTTAACATTCAAGAATATATTTTAAAGCTTCAAAATTGGAGTCACTTGATTAGGATGCGGAAGCGTTTTGTCAAGACGATAACCTACTGACCTAAGCAGCGTGTTCATTTAAATTTTCTATTTTTACTTTTTCTGCATTTCAGTTTGTTTTTAGCCCCAGGAGCCATTGCACTTTTCTAAACAAATACGCACGTGGTGTGATTGGACCGTGCAGGTCTTTCATCTCTCCGAATTAATCACGTAATTCCACAAATAGTAAAAGATGAGTATTTACCCGAATTAATCGACTCAGTCTCAGTGACTTTTGTTCATTTTAATTCGAAACATGATATATTCCACCCAGTTTGAATAATTTTTTACTGAGATAATTCTTGCATCAGGATTCTGGATCAAAAAAAAGAATTTTTCTGGTTTCCACTTTATTAGTTCTTGACTACTACTTTATTTAGTATTTTTAGTATTTTAGTATTTTTTTTATCGGTGCCGTATTTTGCTTATTTGATGTACAAAGGCTCGTCCATATACTCATCCGAATAAACGCAATTTTTCTAATCGGAAAAAACCTCCACATCGTTACAATTGAAAAAATGCATGTTAACATTGATAAGATAAAGTTCAAGGAAGAGAATCATATTTCTGTTATGTAATCTATTCTATGGATAAGCTGCAACATATAACGATGTGGCCATTGTATTATATAAAGTTATACAATGATGTGGCGGTTTTTTCCGATTTGAAAAATTGCGTTTATTCGGATGAGTGTGGACGAGCCTTAAAAGTTATCAATTATTAGATGTTGGCTAACTGATTCTAGTGCCAACATTATAAACTCAAATTGTCAACGTCAACTCTAACCTAAAAGATAAACAATCTTTAAACGATTGCAAAACTTTTCCAAAATAAATGGAAGGAACCCGAGAAAACGTGGTACAGAAAATAGAAAAAGATGGTAAGTAAAAATACATGATATAATTTCTTTATTAATGCTTACCATTGTAGACTTCTATGAATATTTCTTGAACCCTAATTCTAAAAATATATTAAACAATTCGCTGACTATTAAAGATCAAGTTAAAAAACTATCGGAAGGGATAGAACAACTGAATCAAGAACTACATAAACAAATTTTAGAAAAGCATGAAGATTTGCTACAACAAGCTAACAATGCTTCAAAATTGGAAACAGTTTTAAATACAATGAATGTACACGTTAAAACCTTATTTGCAGATGCAGAACGGTTAAAAGTGCAGGTAATACCAAATTTAACATATATGTATTACGAATTTTGTTATACTCTTGTTTTAGATAACAATGCCTTATAATGAATTAGAAAAACATACAAAAGTATTAGGACGTCTACACTTAGCAAGCCATATTTTAAGACAAGTTAACAGATTGCAACAACTAAGTAAAAGGTTAGCAAATACCAATGATCCAGTACAGAAGGCAAGTTTATTACAAGAACTAGGTAAAATTATAAAAATATATTAATGTAACTATACATTCTAGTAATTGTATTTTAGAACAGTTAGCTGCTGATCCAGAATTAAAAGAAATAGATATAGTAACTAATGAATTAAGAAATATTAGGACTCATCAACAAAAAGTTGTACAGTTAGCTACGGGATCTTTAAATCAAGGTGCTAGAAATGAAAATATTACTCAAACAACTACTGCTTTACAGGTATTTTTTTTAAACAATGCCCATGTTATTAAAAAAAAGTTCTTAATTACCTGACATTCGGACTTTTTTTAATCTTTGTTCGAAATTCGAAAGTCAGGTGATTAAAAACTTTTTTTTAATACTTAGTTGTTTTATTTATCCAATTTATAAAGAATATATAAGATCAACATAATTTTTTTATAGATATTTATTAATCTGGGTACAATTCAATCGGTGGCTAATAATTTTGTTGATAATAACTTACATGAATGCAAAGAAAGTTTAAAATTATCTTTTGCCGTAAGTTCTGGGGTTGCTAATAAATCTAAAGGAGGTCCAGGACATATTAATCTTATTTCTTCACAAGGATTTAGAACTAAAGTTTGGTCTGAAGTAGAGAAAGTTTTTTCAGAAGACATATACTCCATATGTAAACAGGTAATTAACAAGAAATGTTTATAATATAAAATCTGTACTATAGTGAGAAAAATAATTAATACAAATTTGACAACCAATTTCATTATATGTACAGGGTGTAACAAAAAGGTAAGTCATAAATTGAACCACATATTCTAGGGTCAAAAATAACTCGATTGAACATAACTTACCTTAATGCAAATGTGCACACAAAAAAAGTTACAGCCCTTGGAAAGTACAAAATGAAAATCGATTTTTTCCAATATTTCATGAACTGTTAAACATTTTGTAATGAAAATGGATAGATAGCTTTCTCATCGAAGAGCATCTTTTTCATATAAAACCATGAAATCTGTACAGCCCATAAAAATTTTAGGGGGGTTTTGAACCCCTAAAATCCCCCAAACTTTTCTATGTGTTACAATTAAATTAGTATTGTGACACCATTGGTTTAATACATCATTTTTGAAATTTTCTTGCCTCTTAGCACTTTTTCAAAAAGCCAGTTTTTATCGAGATGCGGCTTCTTTTTCTTTATTCATCAAAAATTTTGAGTAACAAAAAGTAAGTTATAACTGAGTATTCATGTTATTCGCAGGAATAGCAGGTACAAAAAATATGTACAAATGTGTATTATTTACTATAATAAAATATTCAAAATGGCCTCCATTTTCATGAATACACATACGCCACCGTTTTAAAAAGGAAAACCATATTTTTTGGAAGATCATTGGCTTCTAACGAAATCGATTTGCACTTTCAATGATTCGATGTCTCCTCTTTCATAAAACCCCAGACGCAGAAGTCAATATCTGCATCTATTTCTTGGCCAGCCAGAAGCCCAGATCTTAACCATATTCCAATCCAACGTACAGGATACAGACCTAAAAGATATTCCTTCCTCTTCCAAGTATTCTGGTAAATTAGTTTGTAAGAGCTGCAAGTAATTATTATTAAATTATAATTCACAATGCCTGCCAACATTCACTTTAAAAGTCCTTTGGTAATGAGGATTTTCTTTCGGCCTATGGTGATTCGTAATGCCATTTCTATTGAAGGTAGCTTCATTGGTAAACAAAATATAATTAATGAAATTGATATTTCGATTGTTTTCCGTTAAGAACCAGTCGCAAAATCCCATTCTTTTAGGATAATCTTCATCTAGTAATTCTTGAACGGTTGTCGAACAGCCAACTAACGAATTTAAGGATAATGAAAAAGAGGCCGTATCGATAAAACCTGACTTTTCGAAAAAGGCAAAAAAATTTCAAAAATGTTGTATTAAACCAATGGTGTCACAATACTAATTTAATTGTAACGCATAGAAAAGTTTGGGAGGTTTTAGGGGTTCAAAACTCCTTTAAATTTTTTTATGGGCTGTACGATAAGAAAGCCATGTATCCATTTTCATTACAAAAATGTTCATGAAATATTGGAAAAAATCGATTTTCATTTTGTACTTTCCAAGGGCTGAAACTTTTTTTTGTGCACATTTCCTTTAAAATAAGTTATGTTCAATCGAGTTATTTTTGACTCCAGAATATGTGGTTCAATTTATGTTACACCCTGTATATATATGTTCATTTTTAGATGAAATTTTTACAAACAACTCTGAATAACCTTTATTTACCTAATGGAGATTTTAATATCGCCCAAAGATTTTGGGTAGGTTTTGGAAAAGTTTTTCAAGAAGAAATTCAGAAGTCATCTTCTGCTGTGCAACAAACTCTCGAAGAAGACTATCCAAAATTACTAAAATGCTACTTTGAAATGACAAATAAATTGAAATACGATAAATTTTCATTCAAGTAAGTTTTTTATTAATAATTCTACAAACTAAAATTTTATTATTCATATATAATTTCTGTTTTGCAGTCGAGATGTTTTGAAAAACCTAGAAAATTCATATCTATCAACATCTTTGACTAAATTATTAGATCCAACACAAGCAATGTTTACAGGAGAAAATGCTCTCCCATCCCAAGACCAAATAGATTCTTTAATTCGTATTATAACAAGGTATATTACATATTTACATAAAATTTACATTTTGGCTTTAGAATGTTTAATTTTCAGTGAACTTAGTGTGGCACTAGTAGAAGAAAATTTAAGTGAACAGATTTCTAAAAATGTTGCAAAGTGTATTAAAATGTTTGCTGTGAAAACAGAACAACAGCTAGAAACAGGTCCTGAAGCAGCACAAGTAATAGGTAAATATTTTTTTAAATACCCAAAAATTAAATAAATTATACCAACATATTTAACCAATCTAAATAATAAAAGCCGATCCTGTACACTAAATAAAAATCTAATAGAACAAATTAAAATAAAATAATCATATTTCTAATAAAGATAAAATAATTCGCACGCCCATGGTCATTTGCTAATTAATAATTCAAAGTGACCGTGAGATCGGCTGGTCCGCTATTATTCGGAATAAAGATACCGGTATATTTGAATGTAGCGCGAGGTCTGAACCAATAAAAACCGATAATTTGATTACATCGCGAAGTCGGAATAAATAAAAATTTAATTTTGTATGCGACACTAAACTAATTTCCGCTCGGTCCAAAAGCCGAGCGAGGCGTACAAGAAACGTGGCTTTCTTGACGCCGTTGCAGTCGCTCCTGCGAATTTAAGAAGACAACATATAATAAAATTTTACATGAACAATAAATTCGTTCCACATTAGTTCGTTTTTCTGAGCAGTTGCTTGCTGATAACTATTCAAGAATTGTAACTTTCTTACTCTTTTTACATTGTAAATTGCAGTTAACATGTTCATAGATGACCTAACGAACAGGAAGCAGCAAATGCAGGTAACCTAATTATACAGTCCACTTTTATCTTGGCTAGTGATTAGCCAAATATTAAGGCGATTAGGGTTGGAACAGCACAATTCCCGTCGGATCCCGACATATATACATATATATATTTTTTAGGTGGAACACCAAATGCAGGTCAACAGAGAAATGTAAACTTAGCCAATTCATTATATTACATGCAGACACAGATGCAACGAATGATGTCTAATATGAAAGAAAATTTAACAGAATCATGTGCAAAAATTATAAATGATAGTTTGCAAGGTCTTGATAATTTAGTTGGAGCTATTCTTCAACCATTAATAGGTACGATGTTTCATATTGATATATTTGAACGTGACATAAATTTAGTAACTATACTAGAACCAAAAATGATGAGTTTTTTATTGGCCCTTGTCATATTGAAGGCAGTGGCGTGCTTATTAATGTTTGAAACCCAAATAAATAGTTAATTATTTTTACTAAAAACTTTTTTTTTGATTTTATATTTTTTTTGTGTCTTTATACATATCTTTCGTCTAATCTTCCACCTCAGATTCGTCAGATGCACTGTCGCTACTCGCTATCTTCAGCAAAGTTGATAATGACTGGTTGAATATTTTGGTCAATCCGTTGGTCTATGTCCCACATTTTTTGTTCTTTCAGAACGTACTTAGTTTTCTGCAGTAACGCTTTTAAATGTTCTGTTTTCTCGTGTTACTTGTCCTTTTACTTGCGCCCACATTAAATTCGCAGAGGTCTTAAAACTGTCATTCCACGACTTAACGCCATTTCATCAACTGCGAATTTTTTATACAGTATTGCCCAAAATAAACAGTAGTGAACTTGTAATTGTTTTATTTATTTAAGAAATACATATTATTGACACTTTATTACATGTTCTAAATGTGCACCTCCTCGTTCAAGACAGACTTCATAACGATGTTTTAAGTTTCTCGTCATGTTATAGAATAAGGGTTGTCTCAGGTATCGTTGACTTGCATCATTACGTCGTCAGATTTCGTATGAGCTAAAATAATGCTCTACCAGAAACACTTTCTCCTCTGTACTTAACACCATTTTTAACAATTAGGTCCTACTAATTAATTGTTTAAGGTTTACTTGACAGGTCTACACTAGCTAACTTGGGTATGACAGCGCGCCCATAGAGACACCGCCAACTTAGTTTCAGTACTGTTTATTTCAGGCAGTACTGTATTTATAAACATGTAGTTTTGCAATCTGTAGTAATTCCGTCTTTAGACTATCTTTGTTATAATGGATGTTTTTATCGATTAACCATTGTTGAATTTCAGCTTTTTTCCAAGATTGTTTCAGTAATGGTTCTAAATGCGGACTATGATAGGGGGCATTATCACCGTTTGGTAGAAATCCGCTGTCGCTCCCTATATGTGTAACTATCAGGCGGCTCATCCATGTAGTAAATTTTGTTAATTAAGCTTCCGAAGTTCGTCAATTTTTCTGAGATAATTTCTTCTCTATACTATTATTTCTGGACGTTCAAAAAGAATGCTTTTACTATAGACTTTTCCATACTTAAATTTCATTTCATGTAATATTTTCCTCAAACTTTCTTTACTCATTTGTGGAATGAGTTCATGATCCCTAACAACCTCCACTTTTTGCAAAGTGGGCAGCGCATTTTTGAAAAAAAACTGTGAATACTTCTGCGTATGGCGGTTTTGGCATTTTAATCAACGGTTATTTTTCTTCGTCCGCTTGTGAAGTACAATTTGTTTTTCATGTGTTGACCGAGTCTTTGATCGTTTTACCTTTTTGAACGTGGAGGGCCCGCCCATGTCTCCCATTTTATCAGTACTATAAATTTGGAAATGTTTACAAATAAACGTTAAAACATTAAACATACAAGTCACAATAAGCACACAATAAATAATAATCTTTGAAAGCGACTATATTGTATCAGTACACAATTAAGATTGCCTCTTGACGAGACACTTTCTATTTGTCACTGAATGCATTTATTAGCCATTAAATAATCGTTATTCTAAATCAACCCTATGATGTTAGGTTCCTGGTAAAAGTAGGTATGAAACGTATTACTACTTACTCGCTCGTTAAAATGTACTTATCAGTGAAACGAACAAAGCCAGAAATGTAGATTTGTAAAACGTTGCCATGAGTTTTATAAAAGAATAAGCAATAAATAAATTAAATAATTTGAAATGAGGAGGAAGTGATTTATTAAGTATTACTTATTAATGATTTTTTTTCCTAAATAATATTGTTTAATGATACTTTTAATGTGTATTATCCATAATTAGCCACAACCTTCAACTTTTCCGTTTACATTTTGATTATGTTAAAAATTGGTAAAATAAGAATGAGATATGAGAACGCTGTTTTGCTTGTTTTATGGTTCTGTAAATTCTAAATTACTCTCAAACATTATTTGTTATAGTGTAAATGTTTCATTTTTTGTCAATATAAGACCTACATTTAAAAAAGTTTTTATGTTTTAGTATCAATTAATTCAGTTATAGAAACAATAATCATAACATTACATTTGGAGTCTGATTGGGCTAAAACTCAAGTTCCTGTCAAAGTTTCTCATTTTTGTTCACCTTATATGAAAGAAATGAACCAATTTATATCTAGGGTGTATCAAACATACCTTGATGATTTCAAAAATAAGGAAGTTTTATCAACAAAGTAAGTATTATGTGTTTATGTTATTTCAATATTGTTTATTTACCAACTAAAAGAAGGAACAATTTGAAATATTAAGACCATGTAAATTTAAAAATGTATGTTATATAGTTCAATAATTTTTTATCATCCATTAAAAAATAGGGGAATTTAAAAATTTAAAAACTATTGCTCTTGGAAAACGAACATTTTACTAACTTGTTATACAAGTTTCACCAAAACCTTCTTTGTAATTATTATTTTTTCTCAGTTTTTTAACAAAATCATGTTTGTAAGTATTGGTATATTCTTAGCAGGGTTAAGTTTTTACTATTATAAATGTAAATACAAGCTAAATCTATTATTTTTTTATTTTACTTTTAACTATTATCTTTTTAGGCGTTAGTGAAATATAATTACCAATTTCATGTGTGGACAATATTCTTTTCCTAATATAATTTTAAATCGTTTTCAGATGCAATGAAATTGCAGTGCGAACTATCGAACTATTTGTCAGACATACCTCACTACTAAGACCATTGGCCCAAGGAGGACGCATCCGCTTACAATCGGACTTTCTTCACTTAGAAAACTCTTTAAAAATAATCTGTCCCTACTTAGCAGACTTAGGCAGACCTTACCGCTTACTTAAATCAGTGGCTTCGCTAATAGTGCTCACCCCTCAAGAAATAATATCAGGACAAACGTCGGAAAGCTCAGTCTCACACAGCACGGTACTTTTGATGTTGTTCGCTTTCGCTGGACCAGAATTAGCCAGCCCTCATCAGAATACCAGTTGGTCGCTTCCTAAAGTATCAGCTTGGTTAGATGAACATCAGAACGAGGCTGAAAGATTAGATTTGATTGCAGGGGCTTTGCAAAAGTACGAGGGGATTGTTAGGCAGAAGAATTCGGTAAATTATGATCCTGTATATCCGATAATGTCGCAGTATTTGGAGACGGCTCTTAAGGAGGTTAACCAGTAAATTCAGAATGTATTTATTTAAGCTAAGTATATTTTAAAATATGCATAAACTGTTTATATGTACTGTATATTTGTTTATTTAAATTACACAACAAACTTTCTCTTTATTCTTTGTGAATCAGAAAGAAAAAAAAATTACCTATTATTAAATTTTAAGAAACTTTTAATGTTTAATCCAAAAGAAAATATTTTTATAACTGATTTTAAAAAATTAAACTATAGAGGAGGAATAGAAGCAATTCCTGACAAAATATTAGTTTATTTATTATTTCCGGTATACTTTTTTTATTATTTATATTAGAAACAATATTAGCTTTCATATTTAAATATAAGAAACTTTTTTTCTTAAATTATACTACATAGTAATTGACTTTCCGGTGTTTAGAAAGGTTTTTAATTCATCTTAGCTTTAGAGTCTTATAACTCGATAAAAATGGATCACAGGGAAAAAAGTTATAAAAAATATTATCATTATCTTTAGCCTCTCTATCAGCTCCCAAAATTTCACCAATAGGAAGAGCGTAACATCACGTATTTGCGTTGACAGAAGGTTCTTAGAGTCTAACTTTGTTATTATTGCTTCGATTTGAATACCACAAACGGCATCGTGTTATAAATGGTGTGTAAACTAAATACGTATAAAAAATCGTGTGCAGTACTATTTGCAGAAAGGCACTAATGTCAACCTTCGTTTTTATTGAGCCAATTTGAATAGAGCAAACTGCCTTGTATCTGAAACGAAGTGTAGATTAAATACGTAAACAAAAATCATGCACAAGACATCATCCAAAAGGTACTAACATATCACTCTGCTGTTACTGGTTTGATTTGAATGAGAGGGAAACATTGCCACCAATTTGGTCAGAAAGTGGGAGAAGTTAATACAGATATCGATTTTTACGAAAAAATGTTTATAGCATAAAGTTTTTGAAAATCCTCAATGACTTCCCAAATCTCAGTATCTGCTATCTGCTGAGATAAATATGGCCATGTTAAAAGCAACATATGTGATACTTATTGCAGTGCTAAGAATATATTATATACCAACGTTCCCCATGGAGTACAACATATAAAAATGAAGAATCGACGATACTGAGTCAGACAGAAGTTAACTAAGAACAATAATCAGTTTGTTCGATTGATGTGCTTGAAGGGCAAACGTTCAACTATAAATTGAAACTTCGGATAACGGCGAGAGAGATTTCGAGAATTGGCAGACTTTCACACAGCCATCAGTGGGAAGCAGTCAATAGTAAATAAATTAGTATGATTTCTTTGTTTTAAGTCGAGCTTTCGAAAATGTTTATTTTCTTTATCAAAACGAATAACATGAAATTCAGAAAAAATTACATACAAATCATACATACATATATCAGTGTTAAAATTTAAAATGACAAAATGACAATTTCTAAAAAAATCAGTATGCAATTGAAACATATACAGAGTGAGATTATAAAATGTATAAGTATGTATAAATATATAAAAAATCAATTCAAGGAGGACGAGTTGAGAAATTTTCTTTGTTTTTTTAAAAGATATGTGTATATTGTACTGAGGTCATTGATATCTGTTCTTTTATTCATTAATTTTTCATTGTTATTTATATGAACCATTTCAAGAAAGAGACGCTTATTGAGATTTCGTTCATTATCGAGAATTTTGGCATTATTATAGTCGACAAGATCTCACATTTCTTCTGCAGTCACTTGTATGAGAGGTTATTCTATCTTTAAGCATTCTACTTGTTTGACCAACAACTGACCAAATTTCAATTTTTAAATCTTCACCACATATAGATGGTTTGAAAAACCCATAGATTTGTTCAAAAATGAAGACAATATTAAACTAGCTAAAACCAATTTGAAAACTATTTCACAACTACATTCTAAATTGAAAACACCTATACCAGTCAAAAATAAATCAAATATAATCTATGAAATCCCATGCAGTAGCTGTGATGAAGTATACATTGGTCAAACAAGTAGAATGCTTAAAGATAGAATAATCTCTCATAAAAGTGACTGCAGAAGGAATGTGAGATCTTGTCGCCTTGCTGAACATGTAATAGATAAAGATCATGTGATTGACTATAATAATACCAAAATTCTCGATAATGAACGAAAGCGTCTCTTTCTTGAAATGAAAAATCAATGAATAAAAGAACAGATATCAATGACCTCAGTACAATATACACATATCTATTAAAAAAAACAAAGAAAATTTCACAACTCGTCCTCCTTGAATTGATTTTTTATATTTTTATACATACTTATACGTTTTCAATTGTATAATGATTTTTTAGAAATTGTCATTTTAAATTTTAACACTGATGTTTCTTTTTGTATGTAATTTTTTCTGAATTTCATGTTATTTGTCTTGATAAAGAAAATAAACATTTTCGAAAGCTCGACTTAAAACGAAGAAATCGTACTAATTTATTTACTATTGTCACGAAAATATCCACTTATTCGATAGATATTTATTAAGTTTGTTTCATTGTGTATGTTAATTTTAAGATGAAATTTATACAAACAAATCTAAATAACCTTTTTTTGGCAAATGGAGATATTATATTATAGTGTGCAAAGATTTAAATAAGTTTTTGGAAAAGGCTTTCAAGAAGAAATACAGAAATCGTCTTCGGCTTTTCATTAAATTCTCAAAGAAGACTATCCAAAATCACTAAAATGCTACTTTAAAATGACAAATAAACTGAAATACGATATATTTTCATTCAATTTAGATTTTTTATAATAAAATTCATATTCATGTTTAATTTCTATGTTTTGATAAACAGAAAATTCATATATATCAACATCTTTGACTAAATTATTAGATCTAATGTTTACAGAAAAAAAATGCTCTCTCATTCTAAAACCAAATTCTTTAATTCGCATTATAACAAGGTATATTACATATTTAAAATAAGTTTACATTTGGCTTTACATTGTTTAATTTTCAGTGTACAAGAAAATTTAAGTGAACAGATTTCTAAACATTTAGAGGTCCTGAAGTAGCACAAGTTATAGGTAAATTATATATAGTATTATTTTTTAACGTTTTGTATGTACTTAAACTTAACATACTTAAAAATTAAGTAAATTAAATCCAATTTATCATAATTATATATATTTTAGATTGTACACCGAATGAAGGTCAAGAAAGAAATGTAAACTTAGCTAACTCTTTAAATGTAATAAATGACGTCTAATATTAAAGAAAGTTTACCAAAATCTTGCAAGGTTTGTAGTTTGATAATTCACTTGGAGCTATTCTTAAGGTAATAGGTAAGTCCCTTTTGTATAGTTGAAAATTTTTTAGTATCAATTAATTCAGTTAAAAAAATAATATTATACGTCCAGTCTAATTGGGTCAAAACTCATATTCCTCTCAAAATTTGTAATAGTGGAGTAGATTTAGTTTTGAAAACGAAGTCGCTCTTTTCGAAAAAAAATTTTTGTGATTTCATAGATTCGAGGTCCCTCTTTCACGTGATCACTATATGAAAGCTAAGGGAGGTGTGGAAAATTTTTTATGCGCCATCGGTTGCGGAATTTTTTTTTCTCTTTGATTTGAGCCCTGCAGGGATTCGATCCGATAATCAGGAAGGGAGGGAGGGGGTAAACGCATTTTGACCTATAGAAGGGCAACGGATAGGGTTAGCGACTTCGTGCTAGGCTCATTTTCAAGGGCAATCAGTTCTCTTTCAAAAATTTTTTACCCCAAAGCTCTGTCTATATTAAGGCCTGCGGGAGTGCGTGATATATTTGTAAAAGCGAGTGCGCTCGCTCAGCCGCCGTGAAATTAGATGCCGGAATAGTATTTGTCAGAGAGCAGAAAGATGAAAGGGAGCGCTTAGCTCCTATCCCGGCATCTAATTTTACAGCGGCTCAACGAGCGCACTCGCTTTTATAGATATATCACGCACACCTGCAGTCCTCTATAAACTTAGAGCTTTGTGGTAAAAAAAATCTTGAAAGAGAACTTCAAAGTGAGCCTAGCACGAAATCACTAACCCTATCCATTGCCTTTCTACAGGGCAGACGCGTTCACCCCCTCCCACCCTTCCTGATTATCGTATCGAGTTATTGTAGAGCTCAAATCAAAGAGAAAAAAATTCCGCAACCTATGGAGAATAAAAAATTTTCCTCACTTTCTTTCGTTGCGAAAATCAAAAATTAAAATTTGGAAAATCCGAAATTCGGTCGCCATTTGTCCGTTTTCGCGAAAACCATCTCCTTAATACATCCTGTAGCAGTGTCCTCAGGAAGGAGTTTGCCATTTTGCTGACCCGGATTGGTCAAGAATTAAAAAAGTTACCTCGAGTCAAAAATAATCAGTGTTTGTCCTCCCTCTCCCCCCCCCCCCCCAAATTAAACTAGAGGGTTGAAATTTGGACACAATGCTTGGGTCATGACTATCTATGGGAGGAAAAAAAATCAAGCCTCGAAGTCACTTTCTTCCATGCGAAAAACGCGAACACAGCTCTAGGTGTGGTCTCGCCGCGGCAAAAATCAATATACTTTCAAATCGAAATTTAGACGGGCTAAAATTCAGTTTATGCGTTTTTGCAAGCACTTTATTTTATATATAGAAGTCGTTTCGATCCGAATAAACCTCAGCGAGTTACGTGCGAAAAACCGATTTTCCATATCTTTAGATGTTAATTGACCCCCTCCACACCTCCATTAGCTTTCATATAGTGATCACGTGAAAGAGGGACTTCGAATCTAAGAAATCACAAAAAAAAATTCGAAAAGAGCGACTTTGTTTATCGGGTTTTTTTTTCGCCAGATCGACTCCACTATAATTTTTGTTCACCTTATATGAAAAATTAACCAATTTATTTCTAGGGTGCACCAAATGTACCTTGATTGTTTTAAAAACAAAAGAAGTTATTTTAACTAAAAGTATTGTGAATATAATTTCTAAGCAGAAGAAGAAATAATTTAAAGTTTTAAGGCCACGTATAATTTATATAGTCCAACTTCAATACCATTTAATTGAGTGCGTCGGGAGAATTCAAATAATTCAATAAAATACATCCTCTCGTAAGCAGTTTTTATAAAAAATGAACTAATTAAGACTAAAGAACGAGTAGCTAAGTAGAATTTTATTTACCTTCCTGACCTGTTCAGAGTATTAATATGCCGTGGATAATCCAAACCATTACCCAAACTTGTACTAACTGGCAGGAACCATGTTGTACAATTCTCACCAAAAACTTCTTTGAAGTTATTAATTTTCCCAATATGAAATCCATATCTATCTACACCTATATCTTTAAAATTTGGTGGAAACATCGCTTCCAAAGTAGTTCTATTTTCAATGATTAGGTAGAAATGGTAACAAAACAGGATTAATAAAACCAAACCAAACATGATTGATAAAAAATCGAGAAATATAACATGAATGTGCAACGTTCCACGCAGATCATGCTTCCAAATTAATATGGAATATGAAATTGAAGTCATGACGACATATGCGCAATACATAAATCCGTATAATAAGAATAGAACAAAGAATTTGTAATTTGAAAAGGAAACACAATTGTTAATCCACGGGCAGTGGTGGTCCATTTTTAAGATACAAATATCACACGAAGAACAATGGTGAGCACGGTCGGGTTTTAGGACCCTACATTTCGGACAAAACCTTATGTCCCCATTTGCTGTAATAGTAGTAATTGGTAAATGTTTAGCTAAATTGTCTAATATAGTATTCACATATTGTAAATTATCAGCATTATTCATACAAGCTTCAAAAATATTATCCGGTATGACATATTTGCCAGGCACTGTACAAGGATATGTGAATGTAGTCCTAAAAAAAGACCAGCATAACAAGGAAAACAATATATGATAAAATATTAAAAACAGTGCTTTTTTAAAAACACTTTCAACCATCAGTAGACAAAAATGGAAGACATAAGTATAATATGACCAAGTAATCATGGCTACAACAAATATTACTGGAATCCATTTTAGCGTTTTAAAACAACACCTACCACATTCTTGTCCAGGAACAGCCATAACAGTATATTACATAATTTTATTTTGGGCTTTTAACGAATTTATATCTGTAAATATTTTTTGTGATTTTACCTTCAACTACTGTCTTTTTAGGTGTTAGTGAAATATAATTACCAATTTCATATGTGAACAATATTATTTTACATTGTTTTCAGGTGTATTGAAATTGCAGAGCGAACCATTGAACTGTTTGTCTCTCTACTAAGACCACTGACTCAAGGAGGCGTGTCTGCTTGCAATTGGACTCTCTTCAAAATAATCTGCCCCTACTTAGCGGACTTAGGTAGACCTTACAGCTAAGACAGTGACTTCGCTAATTGTTTTCACTCTACAAGAAACAGTATCAAGGCAAACTTCGGAAAGCTCAGTCTCACACAGCACGGTACTTTTAATGTTGTTCTCTTTCACTGGACCAGAATTAGGTAGTCCTCATCAGAATACCAGGCGATCGATTTCTAAAGCTTCGTTATATGAACATCACAACGAGGCGGGAACATTAGATTTAATTGCAGGCGCTTCAAAGCAGAAGAATTCGGTGATTTACTATTTTTTATATCTGATAAGGT
Organism: Crepidodera aurea; assembly: GCA_949320105.2. Taxonomy (NCBI): domain Eukaryota; kingdom Metazoa; phylum Arthropoda; class Insecta; order Coleoptera; family Chrysomelidae; genus Crepidodera; species Crepidodera aurea. Next base: position 59,304,732 of record OX439473.1, on the reverse strand, counting down.
CGCAGTACTTGGGAGCTCTTAAACAGGTTAACCAATAAATTGAGAATGTATATAGTGTATTTTAAAATGTACATAAACTGTTTGTTCATTTAAATTACAAGCAACTCTTAAATAGTTGATTTGAAGTTCATTTTAACAGTCTCTACTCTTCTTTTTCTATTTCTATCAATTGGCTCTGATCCTGATCCTACGGCGTTTGTCAGTTCGCTCTAAAGCCTCGTTTATATTGGGCACAAGTATCGGAACTTGTTTGAGATGCATGTATATTTGTCAAATCGCCATACAAGTTCTCATACATTTACTCACACATTATGTATGCGCAGACTTGTTGCTTTGACTGTTCCGTATACATTTTGTTGCAACGCATTTTGCAAGATACTTTGACAAATATGCTCATACTTTTGTAGTGTTGTTTATGTTTTTGAGGGAAAAAAAGACAATGACCTCGTGGACGAAAGACAAAACGCTGTCGTTAATTGGTGAAATACGAAAATCAAATGTATGGGATGTTAGAATTAAACAGTATAAAGATGCAAATGGTGCGCGGTGATATTTTTAAAGAAATAGGCAAACATTTCAACTGTACGAGAAAGGAAATCGAAAATAAATTGCACAATATAAAAAACCGGTTGCAATAGGGAAGATGTATATGTACCTAGCTGATATGCTTTTGAGAGCTTACTATTTTTACTAGTTTTAAACTGCTTTTAGATATTCGGTGGGAGTACATTCCCGCGTTGCTAAATATCTTAACGTAACAGCTAACTGATCGACTGGAGATATGGCATTACGGAAGTTTGTATCCTTTTTCACAATATGTAGTGCAACTTTGTTCAAAATGTATTCAAAATCTTCCATTCCCATTCGAACATAATTTCGAAAACAGCTTCCATCCTCTAAAGTTAATTCAGCCATTAACATGTTATAGGCTCATATCCATCTACGTTTTCGTCTCTTACTTTTTAAGTTATCCAAAATCACTGTACATGCACATAAAACAAGCACACAGTTCTCAGTTTCAAACATCTTGAATCAATGTAAACACAATCTCATACTTGCCACATGTTTGGACATAGAAATATGGCTGCATATACAAGAGGCCGGAACTTGTGTATTGACAAATCCCGATACAAGTTCTGATACTTGTGCCCAATCTAAACGAGGCTTAACAGAGTTGCCAACAAGATTCACATGAATGAAATGACAATCCGCTTTTTTACTGATACTCCAAAATATTTTTTCTCAAAAGATTTGGCATAATACAAGTTTTATCGTAAACCTGTTGTAAAATGTTGGCGTACAGCAACGGAAAAATGAGGTGATGCTCCATCTTGGTGAAAGTAGATCGCTCGTAGGCCCACATTAGCAAGTAGATTGGGTAAGATATTTTGCAAAAAATTTAAATAATGTACTGTTAGTGTACCATCAAAAAAATGGGGTCCTATTAAATTGTTTTTTACTTTGTTCCGAATTGTTAAAACTTTTGTTTTTGGTTATTGTTATTTTATTTCTTAATTTATGAATAAACATTTCTTGGGGTTGTTAATTTCATTCCGATTAAAATAATTACACATGATTTTCGCTGAAACAAATGACAAACCTAGGTTAATGCAAACATTTTCAATCTAATTTCAGTCCATTGCGGGTGGAAAAAGTTACATACAGGGTGAATTTTTGACATGAACCAGATATGCCAGATTTTTAAATCGGGCCCTGTAAATTGATTCAAATTCTGGTATTTACTATACTGGAATACAGTGTGTGTCGTTATTGTTTATTTTAAAGATTTCTTTATAATTACTAAACATTATTATACAGTAAAATATTTCATTATCGCCAATTTTCCATTTGACTTCAAAATGAATCTTTAATTAAAAATGTAAGGCAAGTGTAACAAAAATTTCAAATATCCAGGTTTAACTGTCTATTTATGTCCTCTGCAGAAATCATATTACATTTTAGAGAAATCATGTACAGGGTGAATTATTGCAATTATAGCAATTCAACAAATTTTCGCGAAGCCGGCCCTGGATTTTTTTAGTTCTGAATATGTCAGTTGCTAGACACCAATACACACTTTTACCAAAAAATGAGACAAATCGACTTAATCATTGAAAAGATATGACCAAACATTATTTTGGTCCAAATCCATAAATCGCTCTGTACATTATTAAAGAAAAACAGAAGACATTTTTTAATGGTCATTTGGTAATCCCTTAAGGTGCCTCTGCTTATGGTAGAAGTATGTACAGTTCCTCGTGACTCACCCTGTATATAAAAAATTCTCTACAAAATGGTATATACAACGAATAAGAGAGTATCATCGATGACCAAAACTGATTCTTCACGGTTCATGACTCAATTTCCAATGCTCTTTGTTGCACAACCGATCTACAAGCAAAACTATTGTAGAAAATTCTACTGAAAATATTTTCCATACACCAGTGTTCAATTTCCATAATTGTCCAAATACTATAAACATAATTTTTAATGAAAAATAAAAAACAGTTTTGTTAAGATTCTTATATTTTATTTCATACCTTATACAGATCTGGCAAAATTTTAACGGAACATAGGATTTTCAATGTATTTTGGACAAGAGCTCACGTAGAAGTCTACCAGCACAAGAAATCTGCGCGACGACGTATCAACTATTCAATTGAACCACTCTACATTGTTGTATCCCTACTCCCCGCTAGCAGAGCGCGTGTCTGCCTTTTAGCTTACTAGCACTGACCGGTAGCAGTATGAAAATGTTAGGAAATGAGGTGTTTATGTGAGACTTTCAGGAAGAAATTTTGGGACGCCGAAGTTCCATTGTATGCAAGAAATTATTTGCTGCAATAAATGTAACAAATAATTTCTCTTCTGAAAATAAGTGCTTTGGTTCCTTTTGCCATAACGGCTTTGAAAATAAAATACATTCTACGATTTAAAAAACAACGCTAAAAATAAATTCAAATGTAAGTCCAAAAAAACTACGAATCTAATTTATTAAAGGTTCAAATAAACCACGTTTTTGTGCCAAACAATAGCCAAATCTGTGAGGCAGAGATAATCTCATATCGAACTTTTTAATAATTCGAGAAATGGTGGACTGTGTCGGAATTGGCCTATTTTCAAATGCAAGAATAAATAAATTTATTGTATCTCGAATCGAGTGGCCCCCAAAATACTACTTTAAAATTTGTATCTTTTCCTCGTTTGTGAACGTGAACATTTTATTTTCAATCGTTATCGTCTTAATACTAGTGGTAAGTATCACGTGCCAGTTGCTCCTGGCAGGAAGGGGAGCAGTGGTTCAATTGCTACTGGATTGAGAAATGAAACTTCCATTCCAACCTTGTTACAGAATACTATATCATAGAGTATTTCATTGTTTGCAATTTGCAAGTAAAAAAATACTGTTTATAATTTAATATATTTTATTAACGAAAATTAGACAACAAAAATTAAGTCTATTAGTTGTAATTTAATTAGAGAGAAACAGTAATATTCTTAAACTATATAATGTACCAATAAAAAATGTTTGAAATTATAAATAAAAAACACAAATAAAATTAAAAGTAATAGTGCATATAGTACATGTTTTTTTAAGATTTCAAAACTAGAAACTAGAAAGAAAATTTCAAAACAATATCCAAATTGAAAACAGCATGTATAAATAAATTAAATTAAGCAAAAGTAACAAATGTAAGTATAAATACACATAAAAAAATATGAATTAATATAAAATTAGAATTTTTAGTTTTAGTCTATTATTGTAGTAACTTGTATATTAATAAAAACATTATGTAAGTAATATGACTAGGATCACTGGTAGAGAAATGTGGTATATTTAAAATAAAGTATTGGTCGACGAAACTTGAGTATCTTTCTCTAGGATACTCCTAACATTCATTTTTAATAATCGAAAAATACCATATTGCATATTCTCTTCACTCTGCGTTAAGGCACTTTTATCCGCAAAATTTTTCTTATTACAATCAGCTCCATTCGATAATAAAATTTCCACAATTTTAGCATTACCTTTAACACATGCATAATATAGGGGTGTATTACCCTTGCTGTCCTGTTCATCAACCTTACAATCCCCGCACTGTAGTAATTCCCGTACTATTTGAATTCGTTGTTCAATACAAGCAAGATGTAAAGGTGTGTACAAAGTTTTAAAAGTCATTATATTGGGTAAAGCCCCACTATCTAAAATTAATCTTAAAATTTCAGTTCTACCAAATTTTGCTGCTGTATGCAATGGTGTGTAACCATTTGCATCACACATGTTTACATTTATAGAAGTGTAGCTGTTGTCTTCTTGACAATCATCTAATTGTTGTTCATTTTTACATTTATCACATATGCATAGGGGATGACATTTACCTCCCTCTGTAGTATGAGTATTGTTACTATAGCCTAAGTAGAAACAAGTCAAAGGAAAATCGTTATTTTCAATAGACTTTAGAAGTAATTCGATTTTTTTGAATTGATCAGTACTTTTTGGACGAACTCCATGACTCTTACAACTATCTTGTTGACTTGTGACTAGAGATATGTTGTTACTAAACTCGATAATTTTGTCAGATTTTTTATATTGACGCATGCCGTATTTCTCACCCAGTCTCACTATATAAAAATTTGCGGCTACATCAAAGACTGTTTGATTTCTTTTATTCTTAATAATAACTGAAGCTCCGTTTTCTAGTAAAATTTTAACAATATCAATATAGCCCCATCTGGATGCTAAAATTAGGGGTGTGTCACCAAATGAATTGCCAATGTTTAATTCGACATCTGGTGAAGAGTAAAGAAGAGCTTTGGCACAATTTTCATGACCATTTAAGCACGATAAATGTAATGGGGTATTTTTTTCATTGTCAATAAGATTAACATCAGCTTTTTTATTAATTAACAGTAATAAAATATTTTGTAACCCTCTACTAGCTGCATAGTGTAGACTTGTTTTCCCAAAACAGTCAGAATAATTGATATCAACGCCCCGATTCAGCAAAAATTCAACAACTTCACATTTACCTAGACGTGTAGCATAAATTAAAAAATTTTCAGCGATTTCACCAAAAGGAATAAGACTATCAAACAAAGAGTTACTTTTTTGTTGAATAATGTTTTGGCAATTTAAACAAGCACATAGAGGATGGCACATAGCTTGAACTATTTCATTTTCAGACACGAGTGACAAATTTGATAAAATTTTCGTTTCACCTGATTTAATCTTTTTCTCTAAAAAATTTACGGCTATTTCACCCGATTCTAATTGGTCGTGAAGGGAATTTTTGATATCCCAAAATTTACTACTACTTATAAATTCTAATGCAGCTTCAAAAGATGATAAACAATATTCAGTTTGGTCAGAATTTTCTTTACTCAACTTAAATTCTTTTATATAAGTTAAATTAGAAAACCAATTATTAACATTTAATTTTACAATCAAAAAAACTAATATTTGTAATATATTATCAGAAGTAATGTAATTTTTAATGTCTTTACTGGATTCAAAAATAATGTTAAGGGTTTTTTTGAGACATTCTGTTTTGTCCAAGATAGTCCAATAGCTGTTGATCTGGTTTAGTTCACTTTTAGCTGATAAAATAACATCTGAAAAGTGATTTTCAATACCCAAATGCTGATACTGAATATCTGAAGAATTTCGTATAATTTTATTTAAATATCCATCTTTTTGTTGACTTACAGTATTAATGCTAAACATTAGTTTTCTTCCTAGACAATATTGCATGTAAGCTTCCACAGCCACTTTGAGATTATCTAAAAATTGACTGTTGAGCATAGATTTTTCTTTAAGAACTTCATTTTTAAAACAAATCTGCAGGCATTGAGAAAATAGACACCCTATAACCTCCTTTTGTGTTTGGAGGTTTTCTATTTCTAACTCATAATTTGTCATATACGTGTAAACCAAATTTTTAATTGATTCGAGTACATTATGACTAAGACTTTCACACCACAAGAAATCGATACAATCATGCAAATTTGACAAATTTTTGCTAGAGTGGGAATCACAGAATTTGTGTTTTAAAAATAATGGTCTGTCTATACACCAAACTATAAATTTTGAACAGTTGTTTTTATAAAATGTTTCTTCGAATAAAATATCTATGCTGGTATTACTATTATTCAAATCAGTTATTATTTGCTTATTTTCAACATTTATTTGTTTTTTACTTAAAGTAAAATAACGATTTTCGGTATTTTCTTCTGGAAAAACCAAGATATGATCCAATATTATGTCCGATGATATTTCTGAAGATTCAATGGTTCCAATTCTAGGGACACAAATTATCCAACTTTGTATTGATGATTCTTCAATGATATCACTATGACTTTCGTTGATTTCTTTAAAAAATGGATTGGTAGATAAATTTTCATCATATTGAGACCACATACTTTCATTTTTAATTTGCTCCAATTACTTCTCCATTAAAGTCTGAAAAAGTAAAAAAATTAGAAAAAAAATAAAAAATTATATGGTAATTTGAACTGAACCTGTTAACGTTGTTTTGTTAAAGATTTTTCTCTGGACTTTGTTTATACCTTATCTTTTGCCAAATGTTTACCCTATTGACCTGTCAGATTTGACATTATCGTTGACGTTGAATATTTTAGGACAATTAATGTTGGTAGACAACAACTAACCTAAAATATAAACAATTTTTGCGAATGGATGAAACCCGAGAAACCAGACAAATTTTAGAAAAACATTTTTTTCAAGCCAACAATGTTACAAAATTAAAAACAGTTTTAAATACAATGAATGTAAATGTTGAAATCTTATTTTCCGAAGCAGAAAGGTTAAAAGCGCAGGTAATTCCATATTTACTTCATTGAAAACAACTATGTCTGCATTGCAGATATCTATTTAACTTTTTATAAATAGCTCAACACCTTGTTTTTTTAGATATTTATTAATCTGGGTACAATTCAATTGGTGGATAAAAATTTTGTTAACATGTATTAAATAATTTTATATTGATCTTTTAACAAATATATATCTAAGTATTGGAAAATTCTTGAGTAGGGGTTCTAAGCCTTTAATATTGTAAATATAAATTAATGGTAAAACTATTATTATTTTCATTTTAACTACTATATTTTTAGATGATTCATATGTTAAATTGTTTTCAGATTCAATTAAATTTTAGTGAGTCCTATTGAACTATTTGTCAGGCATACTAAGACCAGTGGTCCAACTGGGACACATCTGCTAACAATCAGACTTTCTTCATAAAGAAAATTAAATATCGGAACGAGACTAAAAGATTAGATTTAATTGCAGGGGCTTTGCAAAAATAGGAGAAATTCGGTATTTGAAGAAGACTCTTAAAGACCTACTCAGTGAATTCAGAATGAATATATTTAAGATAAGTATATTTTAAAATATGCATAAAATATTTACTTTATTGTATATTTCTTAATTTAAATTAAAAATTATTTTTCTGGTTGGAATTTTGGTACATGACTTTTACCATCCTTAATACTGATAAATGTTTACACAGGGTTTGATAACGGGATAAAAGGATATTTTAAAAAAAATCTTTTGGCATTGTACATTTATTCTACTACTCTATAAATAAATATGATTAAAATACAATTCAATATGTAATTCGTAAAATAAAGCAATTTTTTTTATTATAACCAGTCTCAATTTTAATTTGGTAATTTCATACTTTTTCCTATTTAAAAAAATACAATGTCCAATATATTGATATCTTTCCTATGAAAGAATATTAGGAGATATGAATATGAGGGTCTAGAGCCAATTTGAAACATCAAATACTTTACTCAGAATCCAAACATTTCATAAAAATACAAGATAAAAGTTTCATATATGTAAGATTCGCACAGATTTCTTATTAAATGGAAACCAAAAAAATGTAGCTACTTATAATTATTCTGTTACGGATTTTCACTTATAATATCACAAAAGCTTAAATTATTTCCGAAAATTTTCTTGAGGGCACCAATATTTTGAAAATTTTCCTAAAATATTCGTGCCCGACAGAAAATTTCCAGGAACAATTTAAGCTTGGGTGGTATTCGGTAAGAAAATTTCACACTATAATTTGGAAAACAATTATTAATCCAACCTGGTATATCTACATTATTTAATGGTTGTATATAATTTTTAACTGTCAAGAAATTTCCACTTAAATATCCTGGCGCCTCGAAAAAATTTCCGGGAAATTTTTTTAGTTGCCATGGTAACTAGTCAAAATTAAGGCTTCTTATTGGTTGAAAAGTAGAGGTGTGAAATTTTCTAGGAAATAAAATTAACTATCAACAAATTTAATCAGAAATAAAGTTAAAACCAATAACTAAAGCGATTTGCGATATTATGGTTGTAAAAATAATAGTGAGCAATTTACAAAATAGTTGTGTTGTTTTTAATAAATAAAGCACTGGTCTAATATAATTCTGTCAAGATCGGAATTACTGTATGTTGGTCCATAAGTTAAATACAACATTATATCCTAAATATTCGTAAAGTAATAACCATTAATCTTTTTCTATATTTTCTGTAAATGGAAGATTGTAGTAATAAAACCTTTTCGAATTATTTATGAATAGTAAAATTATTTATCAAAGAACAAGAAAAATAAAATTAGTTTGTTAGAAGAAGAATGCCAAACAAAAAGTTTAGATTTTATATTTTTTAAAAATAGTTTATAATTTTATGGATTTAAACGATTTTAACAAAGAGGATAATACTTATTTATATACTTGTTTATTTTGGAAATATTTATTAACGTGTGATTAATTAATTAATGAATGATTCTAATCTTACAATTTTTTTGCACCAACAGGGTTAGCTAAACAAAATTTAAGAAAAACCTCTTTTAATAAAATATAAAAGATCCACATTTTTGTTTTTTTTAGTAATTACATAGTAGATCAGTTGTATGGCTTTCATTTAATAAGAAATTAAAAATATCTAATTAATTTTTTTCGAGAAAGTTATGGGTATAGAGATACAAGTATCATTGCGTGAAATTTTGAACAAACATTCTGGCTCAATAATTGCGAGTACGAAACATTTTCTTTAACAATCGGTGTCTAAATAAAACAAAAATGCTATATTTTAACTATCAATTATTTTTTACAAAAAATAAAACGAAACGAACTTATAAAATAGTTATATTTACTAGGCCATACATGAAAAATTTTAAGACACCACCAATTTTACTTAAAATGTGAATTCCCACATGTAGAATGTACTTTTTTCTACATATTTAATGCGATATAGGTTGTTTACATATTTTTTTAGAATCAACAATAAACTTTATATGTAGGTACCGATTAGCAAAATTATCACAGTTTGTTAAAATATAAATGATTTTTGAATTAACTGCCTTCAATAGGTGCTACTTTATGTTATTTCACAACACTCAATTGCTATTTGCTGACTGGGCTGCTTATCTGTTAAAAAGAAAATATTAGAATCATGAGTTTGATAATAACAAAGAAAAAACAGTTAAAATCATTTTTTTTGCATGATAATTAATTGCAAATTATTTTGATTATATATAAATAATATTCTTAAAAAGGGCTTTGAAAAACGTGTACGTTTTGAGGTCATAAACAATTGGAATAATTTTGTTATTTTTAATCATACATCATCGACCAAAATGTATTTTTCTGTGTCGTTGTATTGCGATAAGATGTAATGAATTCTAAATCTCGTTAAAGGGCATTTATTTTAATATCCACAATTGTCGAGTCAAGCTTAGCTAGCAACAAATCTGTCAAGTATGTAAAAAGTGTAAAGTCAAATTTTAAACTTGGAAAAATTAATATCATTAGTCAGATTAAAGTATATAATTTTTTATCAATTTTCTTTAATGTTTCCCACACAATACTATACAATATAATAATATAGTGGTTTTTGAATTTTAAAACCAAACGGTTACGCGTCCTTTTTGACTATTTTAGTACAAATTTATTAGATTAACAAATTTTGACATTAAAATTAAAACGAGCAAAGGAGTTCGACTATACATAACGAACATTTTATTTTATACGTTTTAAAGAAAATAGTAAAAAGGGTAGCCAGAGTTTAGCGACTTTTTCAGAAACTTCATCCCAGAAATTCTAAAACGTAAAACAAAAAAAAAAGATATTTCTTGTCCAGGAAAAGTGCTGTTTTAATACGGTTTACAGTGTAACGACTCTAAAGTCGAAACGTCAAATTAAAAAGCATTTTTAAAAGTGGTTTTAATATTCAAAAAGAAGAAAATTTATCTAAATAGCCCTGAAGCATTTTGCAAATTTCGAAGAAGACCGAGAATTTTCAAGTTTCCTTGAACTTTTACCATTTATAAAGAAAAATGTATCAATAATTACTCTTTTCAATATTCCTTTTGTTTGGTTGGTAGAACAGTACTTGTTATTTTAGTTAATATTATTGATCTAAATATTCTAAATCGACAGTGCAAATGTAAATGTTAATTTCTGTTGAATCCTATACAATCAATTCTGTACATGTTTTAATTTTTGTGCACTTAAGGACATTAATAAAAGAGCATAAAACACAGAAAGCTGTATAGTGCAAAAGTGTTCACATTAATAATCATTTTTATAAAACGTAGCGGCATATATTCTTTATTAAACAACGAAAAATAAATACAATTTAGTTACTTTTTTTTTACATATTTGCAGACAATAAACAGAGTATTTTACTAATATACAAGCATAACAAAGGATTCTCGAAAATCATAATCTTCACTTAGAGATTATTTTACAAAACAATTATACTTTTACAACTTAATTAACAATTTAAAAAAAAAAGTAAAATATCACAATAGAGAAAGTCGTTTTCGAGAACACCCTGTAGGTGCATCTGACGTGAAACAGCTGTAGAGTTTATAATGGAAGCAGTACATACTTTTTGAAGAATATGTCTTCAAGGTTTCGGCCTGTTAACTCTTTCACTGTCACTTATAGCTTACCTTTACAAGGTGCTAGTATGACTTTTTAGAAATACATTTTTTCCTTTTATTTCTATAAAAATACGCCAAAATAATTTTGAAATTAAATTTTGACTGACAGAATCGAGACAAATAATAAAGCGAATTAGTAGTTTAACCATGTCTCAAAGTGGTTCGAGGAATAGAATCCATAAATTTAGTTTCATGTGTGTACCTTCAGGCAATAGTGAAAAAAGCAGATTTAATTTAAAATTTGTTTTGAAATATTTATTAAAATTTTATTTCAAGTCCAAAGGTTACTATTCTTCTTATTTCCATTGTTTTACCGATCAATTTCTTCTTTTTAATTCATTTCTTTCTTTCCTTCTTTATATTTTACATCTTCCAATGTTGCTAAGTTAGTTCTTTGTATAGGAACATAATATATATATGAACGTAGTGTGTATTTTTAGGTCTGAAGATGGCTATTTAGCCGAAACTAGTTGCCGTTCCCTTTTTTTTACATAAATATTGTGGTACACATTTGAGACATGGATATCCTTTTGGATTTATTAAAATAGTTGAATAGTTGTGAACCAGAACGCAGATGGCATGACGGCTCCTTGAATAACAAAATCACACACATTTTGACTGATGTAATTCAATGCCTGTGGGGGTATTTGCCCCAGGAGTAGTTGTTTTTAGTCCAATCGTGGTGCAACCGATATCTAATTTTACATTAAATTTTTTGTGGTACTTGACTTTGAGATTTTGATTTTTCTTTGGTAAAAAAGTGTTGTAATTGATAAACATAATCAATATATATTTTCAGTTTACATTGATAGATGGCATCATTTGTCAATTTCTATTGGTCACTGCTTCCATTATTGGGGCATTTTGATAGCCGATTCAAACAACTTTTTCTTTTGCGAAATAACTGATAACGTTGCGTTTATTTTTACTAAAAGTGATGTGAATTCATCTATCGAAAATACATCTCTAAGATTTATAAATGTCAAATCCATCCTTAACAAAGAAACTATGGAGCACCAGTATCGAGTTATACGAACTTGGCAATATTGAAAATATGGCACTGTTAAAATTAATATCTTTGTATATATTTTTGACATGTAAGTCCTTAAGCCAACCACATCTTTTGGTTCTTGGAGGATAGATTATTTATAGAATTAAAGCGCTAAAGATTGATAAAAGGTATTTTGAAAATATTGTCATTCGAGAGTAATTTTTAATGCCTTTCCACTAGTTGTTTACGTTTTACGTGAAAAAATCTAGAGGTATTTTTCGAAAGAAAAAGAGATCGGAGAAAGTTTGTTTGAATCGTCTATACCAACTAAACTACACATCATATAGTTTCAATTTTGTCAAAATGAGTGAAGTACACATACAATTATTGCACTCTTGTACTTTATAAAATAGTATTTTTTTGAATTAACCTTCACTTTCTTCATCTTCGTCGTCTTCATCATCCTCAGCTTCTTCTTCTTCTCCTTCTTGTTCGTCGATTGCCTCTTCTTCTTCTACAACGTCCGGTCCTTTCGGTTCTAAGGCTGCTTGAACTGCGTCTTCGAATTCTTGACTGACCAAAATTTCGTAAGAGGTCGCGAATTTCGATGCCAAGCGTTTGAATATGTGTTTTGATTTTTCCCAGGCTATTATGTTTTTTTGGATTGAGTTGGTCAGGCATTCCGCAATTGGGAACATTCGAGCTAGAATTCTAAAAACAAAATCAGGTACATTAAAATATTAACGTCAAATTCTTACTATACTATATTAAATAAAGCGATGTAAACAGCAAAAACATCTGCACAGTGTGTGTTTACGGTCAAAAGCTGCTATTGAGGATTCACTTTAAAATAGTGTTTTCTTTCATATGACCTAGTTAGGTTGGTAATTAAAACCCTTAATGCGATGACTCTGTGTACCAGAAGTGTTACGATCTCAGCTCGCGCACGTCTGTTTACATCGCATGTCTTTAAGTGGGACAAACTTTAGAAAATCTTTAAATAAGTACCCGGCCTGTTAAATTTCTGGAAACAGGTTTAATAAACCTATTTGCGAAGTTGCGGTGTCCCGACGTATTCTTTACTAATAGTTATTTCAGAATTTTAATATTAAAATAAGTAATTGAAAAGACAAAAGCGTGTTAACGTTGTTTATTTACCTGAACCAAAATGATGATTATGTCAACGTTGTACAGTGTTAACTAGATATTCCTAACATTTTTAAATTAATATTTTCAATTACTTTTTCGATCGAATCTCTGGATAATTGTCTCTGTATACACTCAATTAATCAAAATGATCGTTTTTTCTGTAGATTGTAATTATTGCACTAATATTTGCAGTGGTTTAGATGATTAAAGTGCGGCTTGGTAGGAGAGATGAGATGAAAGATATTTTCAGAAATTTAACAGGCTCGATGGGATTATCGTGATTTAAATACTTTCCTGTATGAATTTGAGTAAAGTTATTTAAAAATATATAAAAAGATTAGTCATTTGAATTGATTTAAAAAAATTGTCTTCGATATTCAGTACGAGGTTGGCAAACTTAGTTAGAGAATCGAAATGTTTAAAGAAGAACAAAACGAATACTTTACTTAAATATGCAAAGGCAACAATCATTCAAAAATTCAAGTTGATGATCAGGAATGGAAGCTTTTTCTCTGTTCATCATGGCCATTGGTTCTTTACCCATCGACTTTTCCAGATCGCCTTGTGTAAAGAATTCTGCATAAAGCAGGCGGGCTACGTTTTTCGTTTCGGACCAATCCTAAAATAATGTCAAAAATGATTAAGATTATTCAGAATTCTAATTAAAACTGCTCCTTACCTTTGTTTGATCTGATAAGTCTGCGCAAGTCATTAATAAACTACATAAATAGTAGCGATGGTCTGGGGTCTTCCTATTAAAACCTTCCTAGAATATAAAAGTTATCGATTATATTGAAATAATATTCCGAATCTGTGGTCATATTAAATAAACAAATAAGTAAATAAACATAACAAAGTGGCGATTGTTTCGATACTTGGGTTAGGTGCTTAAAGCTGGGACAGGTTGATGTGAGCGATACTCTCAATAAATACTACGCCTTTCTGAAATGTAAACAATGTGTCATTTCCTAAATTGGTTCAGCGATTATACCGAAAACACAAGACGGGGACATTAGGCTAATCACAACTGAATGTATACTCTATCCAAATCAGAGACGCCAACGTAAACATTGGAGACACGCAGTGATCACGCCAAGCCACAGAGACGTACTCATAAATTTTATTTTAAAAGTGCCGATAAAAAATATCTATAGTCACAAGTCTCAGTAATGAATAATTTTTTCTACAGAGTTTTCAATATATATTTTCAATATATATATATATATATATATATATATATATATATATATATATATATATATATATATATATATATATATATAGTGGGGTTCCTACAGCCTCTGCCGCATCCCACATTTCGACCGCCATTTATCTTTATTTTTCCATTCATCCTCTTTTATTTCTCTGTCCTTCATTATACTGCGTATACCATCGGTCCATGAGGTTGTAGGCCTTCCTTTTCTCCTCCTATTTTTGGGAATATATTGTAGTGCTCTTTTTGGCCATCTTTCCTCGTTCATTCTCTGTACGTGCCCATACCATACGAGTTGTCTCGTTTCTATTCGGTCCGTGCTGGTATATATCCTTCTTGTTCTTCTTCTTATTTCTTCGTTCCGAACGTGTTCAATTCTCGACACTTGGCATGCTCTTCTTAAGAAGTCCATTTCCACTGTGTCGATAATTTTCCTATCGCTCTTCGTCTTTTGCCAGCATTCTGCACCGTATGTTAGGATAGGTTCTACTACTGCTTCGTATATCCTTATTTTTGTAGATGTATTAATCGATTTGGACCATAACAGCGAATTAAGAGTTTGGATGGCCCTTTTTCCTTGCTGAGCTCTGTTTCGGATATCTGTTTTTGAATTTCCTTCTTCCGTTAGGACGCTTCCCAAGTATTTATAATTTGTAGCCCTTTTTATTTCTCTAATTTGTAGTTGGGGATCTTCATCTTCGTGTTTTCCTCCTACTTTCATATATTCTGTTTTTTGCATATTTATATTCAGTCCCCAAATTTCATACTCGTCTTTTAACTTTCTCAGCATGTAGTCTGCGTCGTCTTCATCACAAGCAATAATTACTTGGTCGTCTGCAAAAAAGAGGCTTGTCAAACATTTATCGTCTAGTTATAACCCCATATTTGCTATTTTTTTTCTCCATTCGCTTAGGGCTTCCTGAATATATATTTTGAATAAAGTAGGGGATATGCTACAACCCTGTTTCAAACCTTTATTAATTGAAAAAGGTTCAGATTTGATTGCTCCCATCTTGATTACACTTGTCGCATCTTTATATAAGTTCCAGTTTTCAATTTAATATTATATATTTTTCCATTATGCCGTTATTGTTGTTAATAATAATATTCTATTTCTGGCTGGAAAAAACGACGTGAAATTTAGGGTAAATTATAAGTAAATTAAGAAAAATTAAGACAAATGAGTAAAAGTTCCGCAAGGGAGGTGGGGGTAGCGAAATATACGTTTTTTTTTAAGATTTATGGCTGAAATAAGCATCCTATACAAAGTTTCATATAAAAGTTGTAGATAATTACAAAATCTAAATCTTTTATATTGATCATTTTTCAACATAACCTCAAAATGATCGAGATAAACATTAAAAACTGTTGTTTTTTTTAATTTTTATCTCCCGCAAAAATAATTATAATATAAATCTTGGTGAAAACTTTCTTTTTTGTGTTTTAAATAAGCTGTAATTGTTAATATTTAATTTACAAACGAAATTACTATAGAAATATAACACAATTATAAACTAACGAAATAAATATAGAGTATTTAAGATATTAATAATCTTGTATAATCCTCTAATTCTCTGTTAAGTGGATTGGTCCAATCGTAACTCGACGTGTCGGTTATTGGCGCCAAACTACCTTTGTTAAGCTTCCGGATTGAAGGGATAAAGACTTAATAAATAATTATTTATTAATCAAGTAAGTTTTTCCATTTTTCTGAAGTAATCCGTGACAGAAATTCTTGAAAAAGGGTTTGGACATCAGCAATTTTAAAAGTGGTGTTTTTATCTGCCACAAAATTCTTGATATCGGCCCAAATCAGTTCGATAGGGTTTAGTTCACCGTGATAGAGCGGTAATCTAAGAACTGTAATGTTGTGAGACTTTGCTATTTCATCTACGATGTTTTTCTCAAGTTTTTTTCTGTTCTCTACAACCATTCGCAAACAACTAACTAAGAAATATAACATTGGAGCGTAATTATATTCACAAGAGGTACTCAAAAACAAATTAAATCGGTATTCATAAATCTGCTAACACAAAGTGCAATTGTAAGTCAGTTATTGGCGCCAATCTACTTAATGCGGTTCTGCAGACGGCAGACCCTACTCTATAATACAAATACTGCCTGCCTCCCACTTTGACCAATAGGAGGAATATTTCCAATTTGATCACGCGCTGATAAATAAACAAACGCTGGTCTCTTCGATTTGGATATAGTATAGACATTTCCATGAAGCAGCTTCTGAGTTGAAATGTGAATACTACTCCACAAGTAAACCCACATACCACTTGCTTATTATTTCTTAATTATTATAGCTCATGTATTTTAATATTAAATAAAGCAAGTAGTATTACTATGCAGGGTGGGCTATGGATTGCAGCCTCTCCTCATACAAAAGTTCAAAGTGTTACTAAACATTAATGTGATAAACTTAAAACTAGTTATAAAATTTCTAATATTATATTAAAGATAGATTACGACTGATTTGTAACTTACTAGAACCATTGTTTGCTGCCTGCCATGTATCCTATAATGAAGTTGCAAATCCGTTGCGAGAATCATATTTTTGATTAGATCCAAACACTTGATATAATCAACTCTATTCAGACATTCCAAAAAGTTACAGCCCTAAAACATGCGTAAAAAGTTAGTAAAATACATCCGTCAAAAATGTGAGATTTTATGGGACTAATCTAAGAGAACTGCATTTAAAAGTATTTTTAATGTTTTAAAATAACATATTGATCAAAATTATATATATTTCGATATTTTCGTATATACCATCTTGTAGAGGGCTCGACGAGTACTTTTCAACTTTGGACATCTCTCCAAAATTTGACTTAATGCATTTTAAAAAGTCAAACTCCGCAGACTAACAGCGAAGAAATAGCGACTAAATGTATTACGGAAATTTTATTATAACCTCAAAAAACGAATTCGCGCACATTATTGTTTTCCCAATTTTTGTTGTCGGGAAGACATGGTAAAAAATTTAAAAAAAAAATGTATTTATCCAGCCAAAATCGAGATTTTTCGAAAAAAAAATTATCTTAAAAAGAAGGATTTTGTGTGTACTTTTGTCTAAGAAAATGAAACATTTTATTTCTTTATTTAAAGTGTCCAATTTAGGGAATAATAAAAAAAATCGATTTTCATTTTTTTCCAATTTTTTTTTAGTCCTAAAATAAAAAAAATATTTCAGATTCTAAAGTAAGGTTTTCAAATATTACGAACGATTTGACTTTTTTATTTTTTAACAAAGAATAACTGTAGATTTTAATTTCATTAACGCGTTTTTTTTATCAATATTACATAATAATTATAACTAAACATAAATAAAAGAAAATATAAAATTATTAATGTTCATATTTATTATTATTAACATACAAAATTATTTGTCAGAATGCATATAAAAATACTAAATTATAATTACTTTTTTAATAGTGAGAATTTTTTTGTAAACCCTAAAATGGACAAATTAAATAAAGAAACAAACTGTTTCATTTCCTTATATGAATGGACATAGAAAAGCCGAAAATTTAATACAAAAAAATTAACTACCTATGCGAGATTTAGCAGAAAATGGTAGCAAATTAAATTTTTTATAAAGAATTTCCATTGTGGGACAACAATGGCAATTTAGATTAAAAAATTTAAGTCACGTCTTCCCTTCATTAAAATTGGGCACTTTAAGTAAAGAAATAAAATGTTGGATTTTCTTAGACAAAAGTACGTACAAAATCCTTCTTTTTAAGATAAAAAATTTTTCTCTACTGTTGTTTTTCTAAAAATAGCGGCCAATTCAATTTTTTTTCGAAAAATGCCGATTTTGGCTGGACAAATACATTTTTTTTTTAAATTTTACCATGTCTTCCCTTTCTCCAATTTTTAAGAAAATTCAAGGATTCCTTGGTTATTTATTGCCAATTCAGTTAGGATGCATTTTAAAAAAAAACCTACTATACGGATCAATACTCCACTTCCTCACGGTCATTTTAATTTTTTTTTTTATTTTTCCACGACTCTTAGAGCCGGAGATATTTAAAAAATAGTGAAAGTGAAAAATACCAAAAATGCCGTTTTTGGCACATATCTCGCGAAGCTCCAGCCCAAATTTATTGGCAATTTTTTTACAAGCTTCTCTTTATGTTTAAAATCGAAAAAATTAAAAAGTTTTGACTTAGCTCTAACAGCCATTTTCAGAATATTTTCTTCTAATTTCACTCCACTAAAACCTTCCTTTTTTGGCTACGCTACGGTTAAAAAAATAAAAACTTACATCTGTGTTTAGTGTCGCTAAAGTTTGAGAAAGATGGTGCCTCTCCATAACAGAACCTTCACTGGAGTATAAACTTGCCAAAAGAGTATTTGACTGTTGCTGGAATGTGTTAGTGGTCCCTCTATGGTCTATATCGTGACATAAGCAAGATATTAAGTATGCCAAAACCTCTAATTGTCTACAAAAAATATCACATTTAATTAGCTATACATGTCATTAATTATGTTTTATTTTTCAAACATTCCAAAAAAATGGTTCGAACTGAATATACCAAAAAGTTTTGTTGTCATATTCGGCTAACGAAGGACCAATAAGAAATCGAATATGATTAATTAGTTACTCCCAACCTCATTTTTATTCCCTGTAAAATTACTTACGTTAGATATCCAAGTTCCACCAATTGGAAATTCTTCGTTGCTATATAAGCAAAATGTGTAACGGAAAAAGCGTGTACCCAATTGTGATATGGTAATTCCCTGTATCCTTTTTTGACATACAACAGAAACCTTGTAAGTATGTCCCTTTTTATTCTGTACGTTTCGAAGATTTTTAAGTTCTCGAACATTTTTAAGAAATAACATGGTATCTCGAAGTGTAGGACTTTCCTTGGTATGAAAATAAATTTGTCAAAATCTGTCATGTCGTGGTATTTGTCGCATAAGACAACATTAGCAACGTCGCCGTCGCTTACCTGAAAATGGAAAAAAATCAACATCAAAATATAATTTGTGAAAATCACTTATCAACAAATAGTTTTAATATTAAAATTAAAACTTTTAGCGATCGAAATTTGAAGCAGATATTTTTCTAAACAATGTGAGAAGAGAAATAAATAGTAGTTTTTTCTTTAAGAAGAGACTAGCATGGTATTATGTATACAGTGCGGATCATAAGTGTTACCACCCCTATCTAACTCGTTACTGGACTCTTGTTAGGAAAATCGCCGAGACAGGTCGACTTTTGATTTCTACAATGTACATTTTTGTATCAATAGTTTACCCCTAATTTCATCCCTTACTGGAGGGGAGCAACCCTTTCGAAAAATTTAAATAGCATGGGGTGGTGAGTGATTTAAAATTTTTTGCACGGTTGAATGGAGAATAAAACCTCCTTTCAAATGAGCTATCACTCACCACCCCATGCTATTTAAATTTTTTGAAAGGGTTGCTCCCCTCCAGTAAGGGATGAAATTGGGGTTAAACTACTCATACAAAAATGTACATTGTAGAAATCAAAAGTCGACCTGTCTCGGCGATTTTCCTAACAAGAGTCCAGTAACGAGTTAGATAGGGGGGGTAACACTTATGATCCGCACTGTATAAACAAAATGAATGACTATGATAAAGGTTAAATAATTTGATAATATAATGCGGGTAGATATTAAAAAAATGGTCGTATTTGAAGACATCATTTTTAAACAAAACAACTATAAGAAAAAGTAGATGTTAGAACCGTTATCCGAATTTGTATTACTTTAAGATCTTTTAGGCCAAATTTGAGAAATTGAAATATATAATTTATGCAGGTTAAAATATTAAACTGTACTATATTTTATTTTACCCAATTTAACTTAAATATAGATTGGTAATTTTATAAATTAACTATTACTGAAAATATATTTACAAACAATGATGAAATGTCATTAAATTAATAATTTAGATGACGTAGATTACTTCTCTCCTTTCATGAATTGGTAATTTATATTTAGAATAATTCAAGAAAATTATATGTCTGCAGTATGTATTATAATATTTTATTCATGTTTACTTATTTTAAGACAAGAAGATAATTTTGAATTGACCCAATTAATTTGTGTTAGCATAATTTGATTTTTTTAATATACAAATTTTCTTTGTGTAACTTTCCACAATAATTGCAGAAAGATCTACAATTTCAGGATATGCTTTATACAGGGTAGACTACATTTGGAATATAATTATTTTTGGTGATATTTTAGAGAATTTAGACAAACTATCACACAAGTCATTTTTAACTCTATTAATGAATTTTGAAATATACAAAGTAATATATGTAACTTTTAATTCATCCATAAACAGTGTGGAAACCACTTGTACATTAAAATTATCTTTGGCGTTATTCAAGATATAACAGGTTACTTTTTAAGATACGAACTTTGAAATATACATGGTGATTTGTGTAAGTGCATTTTCTTAAATGGAACACCCTATAAATTGTTACATTTTTGGAATCTATTCATTTGAAAATGCTCCAATTACGAGAGAAATATCCATGATATTTGGCTTGTAAAGTATATAAAATTAATTTAGAAGAAGCTGAAAGTTTATAGAGGAGAAACTTCATGACAATACAATTGTAATATAATAATGGACAAAATAAAAAAACCACACCATAAGAGAGAAACTGGAAATAGAAAGTTCTAGGAAATTCATTGGGGCCGCATGAAAAAATTAAACGAAAGAATATTATGAAAGGAGAAGAAGACTTTGTATAATATAACATAATGAAGTGTCTAAATTGCTGAAGAAATTGGGATTATTATGGAAGCAGGACGAGACTTTAGCAAGTAACCAAAAGAACTGGAAAACATTGCGAAAGCCTCTACATTTATCAGTAGGAACTGGATAGATTACATATACTGAGAAGTACTCTTAGATGAAGACTTAGTTAGTGGAAACACGTGTAAGAAATTACAGAAAAAATTTTGGAGACATTTGAATTCAATGGTTTTCTTTTTAAAGTAAGATAGTTCATTAAAAAACAGACTTTAACATAACAAGATGGTCACTTGTATTATCTTATATTTGCATATATTGCACCAATCGATGTTCATTATCGAAAAGTGATTGTAGGTAATTCAAGTGCGAGTTCATTTTTAGCGACCCTATCCGATTACAACAATTAAGTTGATTAAGGAATGAAGCCTACTAAAGATATGAAATGCATGTTAACATGCGATCCGCTTGTTTTAATTAGAAAATGCTACCATATAAATTGTTTTTCTTTTGTTTTCGGCGTTGAAAATTTCTGTCGTCAAATTTAACAAAAGTGGACGTAGTCCATGAAAAGCTCTCTTTAATAATGTAATTATTAAAATAAAATTCAGATTTAATAAGTGGAAATTCAGTTTTTCTTGATTATCTTCAAAATATTGTTGTTGTTGATGTTTCGATTCTTCTCATCCCTTCTAACATTAGTTGGCAACGCATGAGAAACACAGGTAACAGAAGAAACCACATGCGTTTTGCCAGATAGAAGAAGAAACCTCCATCCGTATCCTATGCCAATGCAAAGGAATAGCAAGGACAAGGTTCTCACAAAAGGAAACTGAATACCCAGAGGCAGAAAGCTACGTTAAAGTCATTGTCAGTGATCCTAAACACACTTAAAAGGACGAAACTCGCGCAAGTCATATGCAGGAATGATGGGGGGAACTGATTTCATCGATTGGGAAAACATTTACTCTATTTCATCAGTCTGTTTTCGAAAGCTACACTACAATAGATTTGCAAAGGTTGCACCCTTTTTACATGTCTATCTATCTAACATCAGTTAGCCTAGAAACACTATGAACGTAATCCAAATTCATGAGACAGTGAATAATAGCTAATTGGCTTTTATTTTTGTTTATTTTATTTTTATTCTTAACACTCTTTGATAAATATTATTTTACTGACCAGATCAGATTTATTGTTTTGTGGATATAAGAACATTTTCTACCTTTTTATGTTGAAAATTATAATTAAGATATAACCTTTGGCCTATCTGTGCGATGAAGCTCTGGATCATCAAAGTACTGTGTACCTTGGAAAGGATATGTTGTTTTGTGGGATACTTAAAAAAGACTACTGTTTAAATGTAACTTGAGAAAAAAAACGCGACTGTACAAATATTTTAACATTGTTCTCACCCTCATATGATACATCATCAACTCGTTGGATAACTGGCTTCTAGCTTGTGCATCCTGTATATTCTTGTACACCAAACTGTGCATTATTGATATGCCACAATAAATACTAAAAGCATTTGCCACTTGCTCGTCGAAATAGTCAAAATGACCTCCGCCTATTTTGTTGCACAGTTGTGCGACTCCTACTATACCATTCTCGTCTCTAATGGGAAAACACAGGATGTTACGTGTTTTGAATCCAGTCGCTTCGTCCATACCCTTGTAGAACAGTGGGTGTTTGTAAGCGTTTTTTATGTTGAGAGTCCTGCCAGTTGCGGCCACGTGACCTGAGTAAAAACAAAGTACACTTACCACTGTAATAATTAGCTCTCAATTTTTATTTAAAGCGGCAAACAAACCAATGTAAGTCATTAATTATAATAGACAAAAACACTACACTAAACAATTCAAAATATTTAAATCTTTTAGAGCAATTTGTTCAGTGGACTGTATATCTCTTTGAAGAAGACACCCTATAGATGTCCCTGGTATTGATGAAGGTGGTTGAAACACCACTCAACACTTTCCTGAACTGTGTATTAAATTTTAACAAGAATAATTGCAAATATAACAATTTAAACTTAGTACATTTATGATAAATGGTTCAAATTATTCTTATGAACCCAATCAAAAACTTTGTGTTTGCCTTTACTACGCATGAAAGAATGAAATGAATGTATTAAACTTAAATCAAGTACTTGAGTAAAATTATTTTTTATTTTACATCGACATGCATCGATGAAGCTAAATTGAAGACTTAATTTAAGACTGACTCTAAAACTTTTAAAAGAGATCACGTATGCGTGTTGCTATGCAGAAAAATGCATGTGTTTCGTTTTATGACGTAGTATCATTCCATTGTTTTCAGCCAATGATATTGTTTCTGAGATTCTTTTGATGCTAACTGTACATTTCTGAAACAAAAAAATTCAAAAAACCTAATAATAGCAACAAAATATTTACATTTCAAACGTGGAGGCATGAAACTATATTTAAAAAGAATCCTACAGAAAAAATAACGTTGACAAAAATTAATGTTTTCCTACGACCACATAGGGAAGTAACAGATATCGCACTCTCTACTCCGACGGAAGGTGGTACTTTCCGCACATCTGTTTTACTTTCCGCACGTCTGTTTTACTTTCCGCACACGTCTAAATTACTTTCCTATCTGTTCTACAAGTTCATAGTTATTGTTTTGTTTTCAAATAAATGTTAATTATCAATATTTGTATTTATTCTACTACAAAAGTGATTGTAAATAAAACAGCATTATTAATAATATAAACTAAATACAAACAGACATAGAACCTATCACAAATAAAACCATCACATTTCACAATATTTGGTAAAATTATAGCGTGGTCGTAGGAAAAATAGTGTACATAACTTGTGCGAAAGTGATTTTTCACACTCGTGGGATTGTCGGTCCCACTCGTGTGAAAAGTGTCACTTTCCGCACTCGTTATGTAATGTACTATTTCAATATTATGAATTTACTTTACAGGAGTAAAATAATTGTTTAAATTGTTTTTAAATATATTTAATTAATAATTATTTTAAGTATAATCGGACACGGTGGCCTAGTTGGTAAGGCGTCTGCCAATTCAGTCCAGTTTAGGCCATTAGGTCAGAAAAGAGACTTTAAAATTAACAAACAACAAAACAACATTTTAAGTATAAATACTCACCAGCGATGCCCTGGTCTTTTGCTATCCTAACCTCAGTTCTCTTATCTGTCGGACTAACCCCATCAAACACTTTAGCCACCAAATGCATATGGTCCGGATCCAAAAGAAACAAAGAACATCTTTCTGCATTGGTCAACCTTCTCGCCTCCGACATGATCTCTTTCAAGAGATCGTTCAAGTCTCCAAGATGTGAGAAAAGTTTTCTGGCCACGGACAATAAACTCTGGCATTGATTTTTTAGCCGTCTTTCTTCCTCACACTGTCTAGTATTCAAAAGTAATGTTAAGCAGTATTTGAAGGTTTCATGGACAACCCTTATGATGAAGGAAGCATCACGTGTTGCATTTACAAAGCATATTAAGTATACTGGCGTCACGTACAATCTTTTCGGTAGATTACCTGAAATAGTAAAAATAATCATAAAGGTAATAACACAAACTGGGTCACACATGACGTGAGCCCCTTTTGTAATAACATTACTCTTATGAGAGAACTTGCAAGGAATAATATTACCAACAAAAGCTTACCTCGTCGTTCCTTTGCTAGAATCGGAACCAATATAAGTTCTCCCTTATCACCAGCTACCACTTCGTTTATTAGAGTTTGTATTTTAGGATCAAGATCTTCGGCGCATTTTAGCATTTCATCCTTATATTCAATTATGTTGGGTATTGTGTCTTCTGCAAGAGAGCTTCGCAACGGTATATCTAGTATTTTATCTTGCACGACTTGTATCATGGCTTCGTCGGAAACGTGGAATAAATTTATGAAAAATACTTTGTCAGCCTCGGCTTCAGATCTAAACTAAAATTGCAAATTTTCGATGTGCGATTTGCTCGAAAGTTTGTTAGATTTGGGTCAACAGTTTCTGTGCCAATTTAAATTTTAAAAGTTACGTGCAAGAACAGCGTTAATTTTAAGAAAAGAAACATAAACCTGTTGACCCAATACTGAAGTTGTTAAGAGTTTTATGTCCATTTTTTGAGTACCTACCAGTACATCTAATAATATAAATATGATTATAATAAAAATATGTCGGTTTAAACAGGGATAAAAGTTATTCATTGAGTCCCTAGCGATCGCTACTTCGAAATTTCCAATAGCAACTAACAAATATAGGGACTTATTATTTTATTTTATCAAATTGCGTCCAGGAAGAATAACTATAATATCTGTATAACAAATATTCAAAATATCTATGTTCTTTTTGTTATGAACTAATTGATAAATCAATTTTTTAAATTTTAATCGCTATTATTGATTTATTATACCCACTTCAAAATCAATATTTCGTTAAAATTATCTTTTATAAAATAAATATTTAATCAACATTTTCTGTTAAATCTACAGTGGCTAGAGGTACTTCTAGCAATTAAATTTACTTAGATAATAATCATATTTACATAACAAATATTTATTTAGGTACCCTTTAATTTATCAGATAAAGGTTTATCACATCAAACTTACTAATTGTTATGCTTCTAAAAAAATCATGCCTTATTTTAATGCTTTATATTTTGTATTTACATTTTACATTATAGTTATTTCTAAATAATATAATTAATATTCTGTGCTTGATGGAATTCCAAAAAATAAAGATAAAAACCAAATCTTTAGTTTGTATACTGGTGTCTATTAATTGTTTGTGTATTTACACAAAGTAAAATTATTACGATGAAGAATTTTTAAACTTGATAAAATAGAAAAGGACTAATATCTAAAATATGATTTTAAACGTAGACACATGCATAAAATGTCTTGCTTAAAACTAATCACAAAATAAGACTATAAAAATTTTCTATAAAGTCTAACTACTTACGTATATGTTTAATTTTCCTTCAAGATGTTTAGTTCTTACATCTGTAAGGTTTTCACATAGTTGCAATATTTTTGCGGGATCGCTTGCTTCAATTTCGGTCAAAGGGTTATCCTCAATATAAGTTACATGATCTTCATCTCGAATATAAAATGCTTTGCAGTAGGGAGGTGTTTTATACAAATCTTTATTTGCCATTTTTACTAGCTAATAATTTAACAACAAATTTCAATCACGGAAAATTTAGATATGCCGCTGTGCCTAATTCAATTCATTTGATGTACAAGATTAGATAAGTAATGAATTTTATTATTGATACCTGATAGTGTCATGGTGATACCACATAATCATTTACCAAATGGCTTAGTTTACTTAATTCGGGAATTATGGCTCCATTAAATTAATTAAATCCATTAAACCTCATATCAAGTGCGCTTTTACAATCTTTCAAATATGGAACAATAGCTCTTGAACCCTAACAAATGTTATAAACGTTAACACGCAGAACTAAATCCCGTAAACAAAAATACCATTCACACTTGCACTTTTTCTATTATTGTTATTTGTTGTTATGTGTTTTTAGGTAGGTAAATTTAAAATAAATAGCTAGGAAACGGAAGGTTCAAGTTACACGGAAGTGATATGATATGTAATGTAGTGACTAGTGGGCCAATTGTCGGTTTTATTTAAGCAATCGATCACGAGTTTGCGTGTTGAGTTATGTTAATCAAATGTAAACAACTTCAATGTAGTTTTTACGATATGTTTACCTAACATTTCCATCATTGTAAATAGGGATCATCTAATAATAGGTCTATGTACAAACCCTTCAAAATGATTAATGTGTCAATTAAAAATGAATAAATAGGTATGTGTATTTTAAATTGTCGTATCGTGCAAATACATTTATCCCTGTAAATTGAATTTTTTTACCGAACTTAATTTAATGAAGCTGAAAAGGTACCTTTTTTATCTTACACTGTTCGACTAGACTAGAAGTGGATATTATCCAATTTAATTAGTACAACATTTAACGCAATCGAAACATTTTATTAAAAGTGCATTGAAATGCCGCAATTTTAAGAGATTAATTGAAAAGCATTAAATTATAACTAACTAATGCCTATATCTAAAAGAATTGAAAAAAAAATAGAATGAATATAAAATTATCATTAAATTTTACACTTTTTTTATATCGCAACTGTTGTTTTGACTATAGTCACAGCCAATTCTAATTAAAGCAACAAGTTTGACAACATAGGAAACTTAAAAAGTCGCATGGGATACTAGTAGTTCAATGAATACAATTCATATGACAGTAGTTCTAATGTACATCTAAATATTTGTTATTTTTTGATTAAATATAAACTTGGCTGTGGTTAGGTCATTATAATGTTATAAATTAGCCTAATTTGTTTAAATAAAATGATTAAAAGTATTAATTGCTCAGTGGTTTTGTTTTCGCAATGTACTAGAACAAGTTTTGTGCAGAAATGTAGCAACTACTCGACTTTAGTGAAACTTCCTTTCAAAGAAAAGCAAAGCTTTTCCAAACCACTATTATTTTTAGTAAGACAAGTTAGCAAAAAAGAGGTCTCAAAAAAGTTACAAGATCTTTTAAATGTAAATAATTATCGAGCAAACTGTATTATATCAAATGATACCAATTTTGCTAAAATACCTACAGAACATTTGGAGAAAAATTATAATCTTTGTATAGATCATGGCTTAAGTAAGGAAACTGTGGCAAGTTGTCCAAATATTTTAGCTGATACTGCATTACTTTATAAACTGAAAACTATAAAAATGTTGCCGTATGATGTCAATGTAACTGCTCCTTTACTTTCAATTGCAACAAAAAAATTCATGGGTTTCTTGAACGAAGAACTGGATGTAAAAAGAATTGACGAATTTGCAAAACTGTTTCGAGTAGGTACTTACACTATTTTATGCTTGAATGTTTATGGGAAGGTTAAAGAAACATATATTGAAACATACATTTTTTTAGGTAGAAGTAAATGACGTATGCAAATGGCTATCTTCAAAACCTTTTTTAACTTCAATAAGTATCAGTAATGTAAAGAAATCTACGAAAATTTTGTTAGGTTGGTTTTTTAGGTTCTTAAAGTAAACCCACTACTTTACTGTTTGTAAATGTTTAAAATTTGTAGATTCTGGAGTAACACTTCAAGCAGTAATTGATGATCTTTGGGTTTTGAGGTATAGCCCTGCTGTAGTTGAAGAAAGAATTAAGTTAGCAAAAGAAAATAATATTGATGTTATTAAAACATGGATGGTACGAGCTCAGAGGGATATATTTGATAAGTATGTAAATAAATAGCAAAATATGCCTTTTTGCACAAATGATAAGAAAAATAGTCTAATCTCCCAGGAATTGGACATTGAATGTCAACGTTGGCACAACGTCTGGACTTCAAACAACTACTCCTTGGGCTATATGCCCCAAATAGCAAAATATGCCTTTTTGTTGAAATAAAATTTGAATCGAAATGAACTTATTGTAATTTTCTTTTTAGCTATGTTAGGAGAAGGTCAGATACTAAAAAAATTCTAGGAGATAAACATGACCTAGTAGAATATCTCTCTGAAAAACTTGAATGTTCTTCAGAAGTTTCCAAATTTTTAATTTCAAAGCAACCAGCTCTTCAAAAGAAAAGTTTGAAAAAAATGGATGATA
The DNA here is from genome assembly GCA_949320105.2 of Crepidodera aurea. Lineage (NCBI taxonomy): Eukaryota > Metazoa > Arthropoda > Insecta > Coleoptera > Chrysomelidae > Crepidodera > Crepidodera aurea. The sequence goes on along the minus strand of OX439473.1, from coordinate 59,276,000 downwards.
TGATCGATTTTTTATTTATAAATGGATTCAAACCAATTCATATTTGCAGAACACCTAAAATTTTATTACACAGTGTGGAAACCATTAGAAAAAGACTAAAAGAGTTAGAGGCCAATAATGTGCAGTTAGATTCTTTACATATTCTTACTAAAAGTCAGCGGCAATATATGCCATTTATTGATTCTTTGAAGTCAAATAAAGTCAAGATAAAAAATTAATCTATGTATAATATTTTTATGAGTTTAAAAAAGGTGGGGCTTATGACTGAATGGTTTTTTAGAATAAGCCTGTTACAATATTTACAAATATATTTTCTTACTTAAATATTAGAGAAACAATTTTTTTTTGATTAATTATTGTTCATTGCAAGAGTGCATATGTTTTGGATTATTTAAGTATTTTCTTAGTGAATACATTTCATTTTGTATTTGGTTTAAATTTTAAAAAGCGATTACCAAACTGTTAAGGATTTCAGGAAATATTTAATAACTACATTTTGTTGTAACTTGTATTTATTGATTTGGTGATTTTATTTGTACATTATTACTTTGTGAATTGAAATAAATAAATAAAGCAACAGCTGATAATCTAGCTTGCAGATCTTGTTGGCTAAGCCCATGTGCCCATTCTACTCTTCCCCAATGACCAGTCTGATATTCTTCCTCTAATCTAGATAACAAAACAGCTTTTTCTGGTGTTATAAACCTCTCAACACAAGCTAATGTAAGCATCGTGGATTTAAGAGTGTCTACACCATACATAAAACCTAAAGAAATAAAATGTTTGACACTTCTAAAGTTTTAAAATTTGTTGTACTAACCTGTTACAGCATCAAAATTGTAAGACATTAGATACTTTGTTAATTGGACTTTATCTTTTTCACTAACTGGGGGTACATCCATTTGTACACATTTTTTTAAATGCACATTAAACCTTTTATTAAACCATTCTATTACAGGGTCCCATTCCTGAATTTGAAGTTTAAACAATTCTTCCTCTTCCTACAATTATACATTACATAGAAAATTATATAAGGGTTGTTATTGATAAAATAATAATGTATAACATTTTTTTCTGTACTTACATTAGCTTGATATAAAATTGTATCGGTATCTAAATAATTAGTAATGTAATTCACTACGTCATACTTTGTTAAATTGTTTGGATTATCCAATGCTGTATTGCACAAAGTTGTCTAAAAAATATTAATTTTTAATACACCATTTTTATGATAAGATGGTACTCACGAGATGCATGTTAGTTTGAATAATTTTGTCTTTTTGTGAGTTCCATTCAGTTGCTACAGCCAAAGCTAAAGGTTCACTTTCTACAGTAAATACATTGCCTTTAGGAGTCTTTAATTTTCTTTGACCTAAAGTTATTTCAAATTTACCATCGGCCCGTAATATACCTGTGTTCTTATAAAATCTTTTTGGTGGTGCAGCTAAAAAATATAATTTTTTTGAACATTGTACCTTTTTCAAATAATATATTTGAGGGTACATCTTTTTCAGGACTGATATATACTCTAGAAATATAATTACCAAATATTGTTGAGAAATTATATTTTAATTTATTAGTTTTTACATCAACTTTTAATAATTTGATGTACCCACATTCACAGGCGAAAGATGTAATTCTCTCTAAAAGATCCGAAGTATAATAAATATCGATCCAAATTACTGGACTAGGAGTTTTACTAAATTCCAGGAAATATTCTTGATTCTCTATTTCTTTATAATTATGGTCTGCTGTATTTTCTCGGTAGACATGTACTTGGTTATCACTTCCAGAAAGCACAAACACTACCTCTTTCATCAGCCCAAGTCACCAAATTAGTATGTAAAAGTTTGTAGGGAATAAAATTCAGTTCTACATTCTACAAACTTTTACATACTCATTTGGTGACTTGGGCTGATGAAATAATGATGAAAGAGGTAGTGTTTGTGCTTTCTGGAAGTGATAACCAAGTACATGTCTACCGAGAAAATACAGCAGACCATAATTATAAAGAAATAGAGAATCAAGAATATTTCCCGGAATTTAGTAAAACTCCTAGTCCAGTAATTTGGATCGATATTTATTATACTTCGGATTTTTTAAAGAGAATTACATCTTTCGCCTGTGAATGTGGGTACATCAAATTATTAAAAGTTGATGTAAAAACTAATAAATTAAAATATAATTTCTCAACAATATTTGGTAATTATATTTCTAGAGTATAAAAAATATAACTTTATAATGATTTAAAATTAAAGACAAATGTTTTTACCATAATTTCGGACTGGAATACTCAATTTATGGGTAAGAATAGCTTCTGAAGAAACTAATTTTAGAATGTTAAAACCTTTTTTGAAACATTTATCCATGTTTCTCTTAATTAACCTATAAATTCGAATTTTTATTTGAACTACCTAACAAAAGAACTACTGTTAACCAAGCTTTACGAAACAAATCTTATGAGTCGCTGATCACCATTTTTTTTATGACGTCATTACAACTGTTCATACTGAGAAAAATAATTCTTTCTTAAAAACTTTAGATTTACGAATTTCTTGAGCGTGTAGTTTTATTATATTAATTTGTACCAGAGGTAAAAAAAAACCGTAGAAACACGTTATTTTTGTCCGATCTATGAAGACTGAAGAGCAGTCAGCCCTTTGTGTGGACAATGGGCTGGTTCGACATTTTTTTATTTTAACTGAAATTGAGAGATTTTATTATTAACAAATTTTAAGATTTACGTCCATTATTAATTATTAAACCAAGGATCAGCGCGAGGCTAGAAAACGTACCTGGGTGCGAGACAAGGCCGCGTGACGTCAGTAGCCCGTACGAACTTCGATATGGACGCATCACAGCATCAAAATTATATGACTCGAGTAGCGGACGTAAATCTTAAAATGTGCACTCGAAATTTTTCTCATCATTTTTTAATTATAAAATCTTTCGATTTTAGTTGAAATAAACAAATTACGAAAAATGTCGAACCAGCCTAATGTTTTGAAAAATTTCAGCTATATATTCTACGAATTTAATTGTGTGTCCTACCAAAGAACGGAAACTACGAATTACCTAGTAGTTGACAGTCAACGTGTTAAAAGTACTTAATTTTAAAGTAAAGTATTGAATCAGCTCTCGGTTCTAGTTGCAATTTTGATACAAGTTTCAATATTTCGGCTGCTCTATTGAAAAACCAAGTATGTGCATCCACACAAATTTTACAGGAGAGCCAAAAAACGTTCTGCGCCTGTCACTTAAGTCTGCGCTTACTTGGTATTTCTCAGCTTTAAAAACTTAACTTCCAGTAAGGTTTCATGTACTTATTTTGTTTAGCTGGATAAAGGGGGTACTAATTACACTACATATGTAAAAAACCAAATTTAGGAAAAAATGGCGCTTGCTTGGTTTTTCCTTAGAACAGCCGATTTGTATTTAACATTTCTTAAGAAAGAATTTTCCTCAGTGTAAACATTTCTGGAGACACGCTACAAAATGTCAATCAGCCAATTGCCCTTGGAAAGTACTTGAGGCGTACTCATGATCAGACATGTTCAACTAGATGAAAAAATATGTTAATGGTGGTGGAGAAAAGAAACACATGTCATTCAACATATATTGACAATTATCATAATCTATGAGAGAAACTATCATTTACAAACCTAATTTCAACAAAAAAAAAACAGCCTTGTAAAAATAATATTTTAAAAAGTAAGCCTAAACTACAATAAAAATACATAAATTATTATCTCATATATAAGACAAGCTTAAGAGGACTATCTATTATTAAGTAAATTTACGATATATCTCATCTCATTCTGTGTATCTTTATTCAATGTCTCCAACATTTCTTCAAATAGGTAAATCAACGAAGCAGCATCTGCTGGACCAGTCTATAATAATAAAAGAAAACATATCAAATTATCAGTACCATAAATATTTGTCAAATGTCAAAGCTGTCATCCAGCACTAGTTAAAAACAAAAGTTTACCTGTTGATTAAGTAGAGCGCTGAAGAACATGTTCCACAAATCTACTTTCAGATATCTATGAAACCTTTGTTGAATCGACCACAGATTATCCCTTTTCTGTAATTTAATGTACGTATCGAAAAGTAAAACATGCGCTGTAGCAGCTATGCAAAACAAATCTGTGTGGTAGTTCCAAGGTCTACCGTCCAACATTTCGCAACACACAAAGTCTTCCGTCGTAACACGTCTCCTAAAAATCAAACAAAACTGTTATTAAAACTACAATTATACAGGGTGTAATAAAAAGGTAGGTCATAAATTGAACCACATATTCTGGGGTCAAAAATAACTCGATTGAACATAACTTACCTTAATGCAAACGTGCACACAAAAAAAGTTACAGCCCTTGGAATGTACAAAAGGAAAATCGATTTTTTCCAATATTTCATGAACTGTTTAACATTTTGTAATGAAAATAGATGATACATGGCTTTCTTATCGTAAGAGCATCTTTTTCATATAAAACCATGAAATCTGTACAGCCCATAAAAATTTTAGGGGGGTTTTGAACCCCTAAAAACCCCCAAACTTTTCTATGCGTTACAATTAAATTAGTATTGTGACACCGTTGGTTTAACACATCATTTTTGAAATTTTTTTGCCTCTTTGCACTTTTTCGAAAATTCAGTTTTTATCGAGATACGGCCTTTTTTCATTATCCTTAAATTCGTTAGTTGGCTGTTCAAAAACCGTTCAAGAATTACTAAATGAAGATTAATCTAAAAGAATGGGATTTTGCGACTGGTTCTTAATGGAAAACAATCGAAATATCAATTTCATTAATCATATTTTGTTTACCGATGAAGCAACCTTCAATAGAAATGGCATTATGAATCACCATGGGCCGAAAGAAAATCCTCATTACCAAAGGAATTTTAAAGTGAATGTTTGGACAGGCATTGTGAATTATAATTTAATAGCACCAGCATTTCTTCCAAATAATTTAAATGGTGCAAATAACTTGCAGTTCTTACAAAATGATTTACCAGAATATTTGGAAGAGGTAAATTTGGATGGAGCTCCAGCGCTTTTCGATAACGAAGTTAGGGAATATCTTTTCGGTCTGTACCCTGGACATTGAATTGGAAGGAACCATGATGCATCTATTTCTTGGTCAGCCAGAAGTCCAGATCTTAACCCTATTTACTTTTGCTTCTGGGGTTTTATGAAAGAGGGCGTGTATTCTGTTGAAATAATCGACGAACAACTGAGGCATCGAATCATTGAAAGTGCAAATCGATTTCGTCAGAAGCCAATGATCTTCCAAAAAATTCGGTTTTCCTTTTTGAAACGGTGGCGTATGTGTATTCATGAAAATGGAGGCCATTTTGAACATTTATTATAGTAAATACTACACATTTGTATATATTTTTTATACCTGCGATTCCTGCGAATAACATGAATACTCAGTCATAACTTACTTTTTGTTACTCAAAATTTTTGAAGGATAATGAAAAAGAGGCCGCATCTCGATAAAAACTGGCTTTTCGAAAAAGTGCTAAGAGCCAAAAAATTTCAAAAATGATGTATTAAACCAATGGTGTCACAATACTAATTTAATTGTAACACATAGAAAAGTTTGGGGGGTTTAAGGGGTTCAAAACCTCCCTAAAATTTTTATGGGCTGTTCAGATTTCTTGGTTTTATATGAAAAAGATGCTCTTACGATAAGAAAGCCATGTTTCCATTTTCATTACAAAATGTTAAAACAGTTCATGAAATATTGGAAAAAATCGATTTTCATTTTGTACTTTCCAAGGGCTGTAACTTTTTTTGTGTGCACATTTGCATTGAGGTAAGTTAAATTCAATCGAGTTATTTTGACCCCAGAATATGTGGTTCAATTTATGACCTACCTTTTTGTTACACCCTGTATATAGATATTTAGAGAGAGATTAATAGATATATATATATATATATTTATATATATATATATATATATATATATATATATATATATATATAAAATTGTTATTTACCTAAAAGAAGTATTAGGGGGAAATAACGACATGTCAATGCTGCAACCGAAATCTATAAGTTGCAGTCCTACAGTGTTTTCTGGTGTAACAAAAACTAGGAAATTGTCTGGTTTGATGTCGGCGTGAATGATTTGGACCTGGTGCATGGCTTGAACTATTTGAAGCATCTGAATACAGAAGTAAACTACTAAGCATTCTTTCATTGTCTTTCCTAGTTTCTGTTTGTGCATATTGGCCAAGTCGAGAAGAGATCCTCCAGGCATATATGTTGAGATTATCAACGAAGCTTGCTCACCTAAAAAATTAAGTTCAAAATAATGTAACTCATAAAAAACGCATTTTTTTTTGAGAATTAAAAAGCAGACTGAAAACACATGGAATGAAGTGAAAATAACGGAGTCTTGTTTAAAAAAATTGAAAATTTGGTTAGATTACAATTTATTAAGCCTAAATATACAAAAAACTAAATATATTACTTTCTCACCAACAATAACCGATCAACCCATCATTCAAATTAAATTACATAATAAATGTGCAAAAATAAATTGTAACTGTCCTCTTCTGGAAAAAACACCAGTAATGAAATACCTAGGTATCCTGATTGACCAACATGTAAGATAAAATGATCATGTTAATTACCTTAATAAACGTCTTCGAACCCTAATCCATAAATTTTATAGTGTTAGAGATATTCTATCTAGGAAAAATTTAATTATGCTTTATAATTCACTAGCAGAATCAATATTAAGATAACGGTTTGGGGTGGAACATTCACAACTATACTATAGACCCTACAAGCTACACAAAATACTCTTTTAAAAATCATATTTCTTAAAGACAAATTTTTTTCAACCCAATTATTGTATGAAGAAATAAATGTATTAAAAGTAAGACAATGCCTTTTGAGGATGTATGTCAAACAAGCAAATTTCCCGAAAAAAACCTCAAACACAAATTATATTTGAGTGAAAAGAGACTAACTTATATTTCTTTAACTTCTTTCTGCCTCCTCTTTTATACAACTTATCTTTTAATTCATCTGGGGGTATAAACCAGTACAAGCGTATTTGGTATTAGTCCTCTTAATAATAATAAAACAGGTATTTCATCATCTCCAACCGATTTCTTATTTTTCAACTCTTTTATACACGGGTATTTAACAATATACTGTTATGGTGTAAAAAATGGGACAAAATTATGGAAAGTGTATTTTAAACGAACTAAATAAAATTATGTAAAAAGGACTTGAAAAAAAGATAATGGTTAGGAGATGTTTGTTGATGTTGATTAGAATTGATTAAGAAATGTCACAGGTCAAGTTAGAAAATAAAGAATATTAAGAAATTTAAAAACCTTTAAAAGTTTGATTCTCATTTCAATTGGCGCCCAACGTGGGGCAAGTAAAAATAGAAGAAAATATACAGGAGAAAGAGACTCCTAAAAAGAGAGGGGAAATGGATATAATGAGTATGTTCGAAATGATAAGAGACATAATTGAACGGTCTAAAGAAGAGATGAAACAAGACAATAAAAATTTAAATAATGAAACAAATCAAGAAATAAAACAAATAAAAGAGGAAATGAAACAAGAATTGAAACAATGATAGAGAAAATTGAAGAAAACCTAGGAAATGTGGAAAAGAGATTGGAAGAATCAAAATTATACATGGAAAATAAAATAGAAGTCACTAAACAGGAGATGAGGGAAGAAGTGATTGGACGAATCATGGAAATAGAAAATTTACAAATAAATAGAATAAAAGAAATACAAGAAAAAGAAGAGATTTTCAAAGAAAAAATTGAAAAAGAAGTCAAGCAAGACATTAAAGAGGAAATGAAGGCAATTAAATTGGTGGTACAAGACACCCAAGAAAGCATGCAAAATCTAGAAGGAAAATGGTACGAAACTTTAACAGAATTTCATCAACAAGTAGAAGAAAGTGTGAAGGAGGAACAAAATTAAGAGGAGAACAAAAACAAGATGAGAATAAAGCAGAAGAGAGAATTAAGGAAATACAGAAGGAAATAGACAATTTGAAAAGAAATTATCATAGATGGAAGATGAAATTAAAAAAATATTTTTGGATATTGGAGGAAAATTTAAAAGAAGAAATAAAAATGAATTTGGGAATATCAGAGGAAGAGAATTTAAGTATACGAAAAGAAATCAAAGAAAAATACAAGATTTTAGTGGGAAAAATAGAAATTAAAATTTGATCTTACTATTTTTTTTAAGATAAAAACAAATTAAGATAACAAATTTTAGGGGGATGTTGTTATGGTGTAAAAAATGGGACAAAATTATGGAAAGTGTATTTTAAACGAATTAAATAAAATTATGTAAAAAGGACTTTAGAAAAAAGATAATGGTTGTTAGGAGATGTTTGTTGATGTTGATTAGAATAGATTAAGAAATGTCAGAGATGAAGTTAGAAAATAAAGAATATTAAGAAATTTAAAAACCTTTAAAAGTTTGATTATCATTTCAATACTTACCAAAATAAGCCAATGGTACGTCCATGAACCTATCCCTTAAAGGGTGTTTCGCCAGTCTTGACTGTATCTCTCTGCATATATAAAATTCCCATTTGTTTGCCGGTTTTTGAATTTTCATAGCTATCGTCATATTACTTCCTAAATCTATTGCCTTGTATACGGTCCCAAATGTACCCTTTCCTAATTGCTTATCCAATATATATTTTTCTCGGCCTGAAAAATCACATTTTGGTAGATTCTATATTTGTTGTATAAATATTAAACTTATTATATTCTATACAGCAGAAAAGATTTGTAAAATAGAAATTTGACGATCTTACCAATGCACGTGGGTTCTTTTTTGATGCAAAGCCTAGGTATAAACGGTATTTGTATATACCCAAAGACGTGTGGTCCAGGAAAAGCTACCCTATCTAATAGCTGATTGATCAACTGACTTTTAAAAGGATCTGAAGGCACAAATTCCAGAGGTTTAACAGTGGCAGGTGCCGGAATATCTCTCATCTATGAAAAATATTATCAATTGTCAATAGATTAATAATAATTAAATAAAAACCGTAAAGTATGATGAATAGAAACAATAAAGATAAAATAGTTTAACTTGCCGAACTGTCTAAAGCGGAGGTGTGCATTATTGTTTGGATTACATCATCTTGGGTTGGAGTTGAAGGTGTTGGGGCGGAGCCGAAATCCATTAGTTCACCAAGAAGAACTGCTCTCAGCTCGGCATTGGCCCTTTGGTTTTCTGCTAGGTTTTTGTTGTGTTCTTCCGAGATCGTGCCCAATTGATTCGTAGTCAGACCAGAATTTGTTGAACCAGTAGACCTTTAATAGTTCTTTTAATTAGCAAAAAATGGTATGTCAATGAAAATCAAAAGCAAAGCACCACCATACCATTGTGATATGTGCAATGCAAAAAAAAGAAACAAGATAATTTACCCATAGGAGCTCTTTTCCTCCTCGATAATGGTACTCAGAATTTTGGGATCTAGAACTGGTTCTGAAAAAAGCTGTTTCTTTGTCGAGGTTACTTGTTCATCTTCGTAGGCAATGAAGTTGTGACCGGATCTCTTATTCTGAGGAGTACTGACTTTCATTGCGTGCAGGCCACAAATGAATACATTGGTATTTGTAGCTTCGTCGGAAATTTCTTGGCCAAAACCTTCATGTGAAAAACTGTTGTCACTAAATGCAGACACGCGCTTAGCGCTGTCAGTTGCTTGGGCGGTCACGGCGACGTCCATGCCACCACGGGAACCAGTTTCAGCCAATTCGTCAGCATTTAGAACCTTAAAGGCGGTCTTCATAGCACTACCTGAAGACATAATTTTTAATTTAGTAACAGGTAAAATTCAATTTATAATGTTAAAATCACGACTTAGGTATGTATAAAATAATTGGAGTTTTTATATCCATCCCCATTTTATTTTCGATTTCTTCCTTAATGTTGTATAAGTGAACACCTTTAAAATGTATAAACTGTTCATCATAAATTTTTTACCATATAAATTTTATGTAAATATTGAAAAAATTATCGGTTCGTGCATAACATAATAGTCTCTTAACTATTTATTTTCACTCTACCTCTAGTGTCATCGGCAGTGGTGCGCATTGGTATGTAAACCCGATGTCTAGAACAAGTAGATTATTGGCCCCTTGAGATACGCCAGCACGTATGGATTGAAGACAAGTGTAATCATTTTCAAATTTAAATCTAAAAGACTTGTTCTCTAGGTATGATTTCAGTATCAGGTAATAGTTTATTGGAAGTTTGCAATTTAACTTATATAACAAGCCAGTGTGCCGAATCTTGTCCGATATCTAGGAAAACATCCTGAGCAATACCTTTTATATATCAAAGGCACAATACAACTATGGTATCCACCAAGATTAGAAATTAATTACAGATGATTTTTGGAAGATAAGAAAAAATACAAAGGGAAACCGAGAGTAGAAGTAAACATCGAGAGCTGGTTTAATTTGTTTTTTATCTGAAATCAGCTGATGGGGAATTCTGTGCAGCCATTTGATCCATATACACTGGTTGAATTCCCTGGCTACTGCTGAAAAATGCAAAATTCACTGACTTTTCCCTGTTTTCCAGGTCTGTGGGAACATTTAGGGACTGACTTTTGTAAAAAAAAATTTGAGATAAAATTACAATGAGAAAACACAATTCATGAACAGTTTCTTTCAAATTTCACTTAACATAAACACTGAGCAGAACCACAAAAAGTCGATAACTGACCTAATTTGAATTGGTCTTAAATAACTACTGCTACCTGTAGTAGAACTTTATGAAAATGAAAACATTCAAATACTTTATTTATTAGCAATTTAGTAATTACCAAAACACACATTTTTTTTTCAAGAGATAATACAAGTAAAATTTTTAATCTTACCTTTAGGTTGAATTTGTTCCAGCGACTGTTCAAAAATACCGAAAGGGGGCCCGGGCTTATTCTCCGGAATCTGCCACAAATTAAAATTGTTAGAAGTTGCCCCCCAATTCGATAAAGAAGTTTCCTTGGATGTCGGTTCCTGCTTTTTTAAAGACTGATCCCGCATTGGCGACTGTTGAGTTTGTATTGGTGAGTGCTGAGTTTGCATTGGTGAGTGCTGAGTTTGCATTGGTGAAACTTGATGTTGCATCGGCAAGTGCTGAGTTTGCATTGGTGACACCTGGTGCTGAACTGGAGTGTGTTGAGTTTGCATTGGTGTATGTTGTTGAGTTTGCATTGGTAAATCATTAAATGGTATAGGGTTTTTTTGCAAAGACGACTGTTTTAACAAGGGAGACTGATTTTGCATTGATATTCTCTGTTTGTCTTTCTGTAAGGATGCTTGTAATAGCTGAGAAGAATCCATGGGTTGGTGAAAATTTTGTTTTTGCGGCTGTTGGGGTGAGAAAAGTTGTCCTTGGAGCGTTCGCTGATGTATTTCGTTCTGTTGATTTATTGATCGGTGGAGGTTGTCATTTTGAGGCTAAAATTTATTAAAAAAATTAAAATTATACAACAAACAAATAAAAAATTAAAAAAAATTTCCATTGATGTATTGAACCTATTCTCTACCTGAAGTGTACTTTGAACAAATTGAACTTCATCATCATCTATTATAATAGGTTGTTGACTAGATTTTCTCATATATCTTCTTGCCCTAATTTCTTCTATACTATACTCCACATTTAGCTCGCCGTATACATGGTGCTTGGGATACATTGGCCTCTCTGCTGGATTGGGTGGGTCCGGATAACAAACAGAGACTTGCCAGTTAGAATAGTCTTCCAGAGACGTTCTTGGGAAGACTCTTGGTAAACGCACGCCTCTTGGTGGTTCCACAATGTCTTCATGAACTATAAATAATTTATTATTATTTAAGATTTAAATTTATAGATGCTCTTAAAATGGAATTTATATCAATGAATTTATGTAGAAAAAATGTGTATCACATAGCTTTTAGTATTAAAACAGTAAACAAATATTTAAATAAAGAAATAATTAAAATTATTTGTAATGCTAATTTTGAGGCAGTAGCTAAATAAGAAATACTTTTTTGAGGAAATAGTTCAAATTTACAAATTATGTAAATAGTATATTAAGAGTAATTTTTAATAAACCAATTAAATAATTATGTGGGGGACTATTTAAATAATTAAAAATGCAAATACAAACAGAAATAAAGATACCATATATATATTATTTATATCAATTATTATTTATATCAATTATTATTTATATCAATTATAATTTATGTAGAAAATTATGGTATTAAAATTTTGAAATGTTGGGGGAATTATGTAAAAGGGACTTTAAAATTGAAAGATGGTTGTTATGAGATGTTTTGTTTATGTTGATGATGAGATTGTTTAGTTTATGAAAGATGTCAGATTTGAATTTTTAAAAATAAAGATTATAAAAGATAGAAAAATCGTATAATTACATTTTCTTAACAATTTGGCGCAACAACGTGGGGCGAAATCGAAATTGAGTGAACGCAAAATGGATCTTAGAGATGGAAAGAGAATAGGATTAGAAAGACAACAAAGGGAAATGCAAGAAATAATCATTGTAGAAAAAGATGAAGCCACAGTTAGTGCAGTAGAAGAATCAGAGGAAGAACATGATAAAGAACAAAAAAAAATAAAGAGTCACAAAAACAGGACATTCTACAGAATATAATGAATGATATGGGAAAGGAAATCAAACAATGTATCGGTCAATTAGAAATTAAAATAGATATTATGAGAGACAAGAAATACTTAAATAAGAATTTAATCAGAAAATAGAAATAGTAACGAAGGAAACGGAACAAATACAAGCAAGAATGTATGACATAACGAATCAGATCAAGAAAGATAGAAAAGAAGTAAGACAGGAAGTAATAAAAATAAATGAAAAATTAGAGAATTAGAGTCGTTACATAGAAAAAAACAGTGAAACAATCAAGCAAATAGAAAAAGAAATGGAACAGAGATTCAAGATAAGTGAAGAAATCAAAGAAGAGGAATATAAGAAGTCAGCAGAAATGATTAAGAAATTGGAAGAGCAAATGAAACAAAGACAAGAACAGGTAGAAGAAAGAAATAATTTAATGAGAGAAATTGAAGAAGCAAGAAGAAACACAATAGAAAATAGTCATTACATCTTATAATGACAATGTTAGGAAATTTGAAGGTGATATAAATAAGATACATCCAATTACGTTTATCAGATCTGTTTAAAACAAATATAAACATTTAAAAAATGTGGATGAAATTAAAGAAATAATTCGTAACAATTTAGTAGGTCATTACTATGGTTTACTAGTAAAAAAAAGTTTTTAAATAATTTTCACGTTATAATTCTGACGTGAAAATAATTTGGGGTAAATTGTTATGGTATTAAAATTTTGAAATGTTGGGGGGAATTATTTAAAAGGGACTTTAAAATTGAAAGATGGTTGTTATGAGATATTTTGTTTATGTTGATGATGAGATTTAGTTTATGAAAGATGTCAGATTTGAATTTTTAAAAATAAAGAATATAAAAAATAGAAAGATCGTATAATTACATATCTTAACAATATATTTCAATTTCTGTAAAATGTAAACCCAAACTATTGTAAATATCATTTCATTGTTTTTTAGTGTCCGATGCTTTCAAATTGTATTTATTTTAAATAACACTTTTATTTATTCACTACTAACCTAAAAATCCAGCAGCCACTTTTCCCCCATTACTACCAATTACGCGCTTTTTCACCGGCACAGTTCCAGTCCATGGACCTGCCTTAAGAGTGTTTTCTTTAGGCACCTCCTGTCGTTTCGCTGCGGCAATAATACTGATTGGTGGTGCTTCAACGACAGCTGCAGCCATCTCTCCTGGCCGATCTTCGAAAACGTTTATGGCAGCATTGGTTCTAGATGAGCTTGAGCTGTTTGAAGGAACTGTAACTAGGCCATTACTGCTAGGAACCCGAACACTGGACACTCTTCCTGATTTGTAAGTGTGTAAGGAGGTGAGTGCTTGACGTTTTTCCAACAGCAGGCATTCGTTAGGACCATATATCAACTATATAGGGAAATATTCAATAAAATACTCAACAATTGTATTCTTCGAATACTTACGTGCTGGCCAGCTGCCATTATCAGATTCTGGTGTGCATGTTCGAGTTCATCAAACGGTTGTGCACAATTCTTTCTCCCCTCTTCAAAAACTTTATTTGCAGACTGAAAATCACCTGCAGCCTCATGGTAATATGCCCAAGCTTTGTAGAAATCCGCACAACCAGTGCACAAACCTTTGGCCTTCATCATATGATAAAGCTCAAGGGGATTTGGTTGCAAATCAATCTAAAAAAAGTTTAATTGCAAAAAAAAAACAAATTAATCCTATTAAAAAAACTTACATATTTAATCCATAATTTACAAAACCGTGTTTCGTTTATATATCTATTTTCATTTTCGAATAGACTTAAGCAGTGCTCGAGCAATGGAATAAGGTTGCCCTCGTGTCCGTGTTTTGGGTAAGTCTGTTCAATCCAACTGATGTACCTATAATAATTATCTAGAGGGTCATCCCCGGCGTATGATTTAATAAGTGTCTCCCATTGCCTAAAAGTTTAGAATTGAATTAAAAGTTTTGTACTGTGAAAATTACACTTAAATTGGTGTCCAAGTTTGATTTTTATATAAAAAAAATTTAATTTGAAAATTATCAAATTTTCAATCTAATCCAGGAAAAGTTAATTAAAAAAAAAGATGACCTCAGAAAATTATCCATAACTTTTTAAACAATTCACACGATTGGGTACCATTCTAATTGCTTATAAAATTTTACCCCCTCATAAGGTGAATGTACGGATTCAACAAGAAATGCAAACAAACTCTACATCCCTTTAGCTTCAAACTCACAAATAAGAAAAGGACCAATCATAATATCCCTCAAAATATATAATCATTTATCTGACTCACAGAAAGATCTCAAGAATCCTATGTTCAAGAGACAGTGTAAAAAATTCCTCAAAGAGAAGAGCTACTACACCTTACAGGAATATTTCAATGATTAATTTTAATTTGGTATTCTCGTCTCATAATCTATGTGTTATATTTTACTCATTTTGTCAACAGTCCAATAGTATATTATTCAAGGAGCATATAATAGCCATTATATGCGAGTAGAATACTATACTTTGTCCACGACTGTCAAATAAATTTAACCTTTAAAAGGTAAAAGTGTAACGGTCTCTAAAATCCTTATATACAACTCGTACCCATTTGAAAAATGTGTCCAATCTAATTTAAATCTAGGGTTTAATAAATTCATATTTTTAAATGCATGCGAATCATTTCATAGCTTTTTGAATAGTTCCTTTTATAATACACATCCCTGTTTTTGTTGACGTATTACTAAAAATTCAAGAATTGTAAAAAAATCGTCTTGTAGAAAAAACAAGATTTTCTAAAATCTACCATTGATAATTTAAAAAAAAATAACAATGTTTAATTTTGTTAAAATAATATCATGGTATAATAGTACTCAATAATATTAAGTTTTAAATTTTTATATTCGTATATATATTCGTAATAAATTTATATATGTTTTTTTAGTGGTTTTATTTTGAAAATATTTTTTGGATGAAGATAATAGAAAACTTTTCCAATATTTTAATTATTAAGAATTAAAACCCTCGGGAAAAAATTGGTCAGTTGGTTTTCTACCTGGTATTAGGTCAAGTACAATGGTCCCTTATTTTTATGAGCAAGTAAAGGAGTACGTGTTGGGAATTGCTGGGTCAAATCTTCAAGACAAATTTATTAGTTTTTTCAAAATTTGTCTGTTTTCCACATCTGGGGACCAAATGACAACCACCTGAAAGGTTTATTATAAAAGAAATATTTCTGTGGGAAACATGTTTTAAACTGATCAAAAAATATAATGATAATTGTTTTTAGGACATTGTCAATTTAACAAAAATCTTATACATTGTAATCAAAGTACAAATTGCCTTACTTACTACTTAATTCTACAAAGACAATAAATATATATTATAAAGAAAAAAAAATTAAAATGTATTTATAATGTTTTTACAACTCTTTTTTAAGGTGTGTTCCACATATGAAAGAAATCTATTTTAGAACTGTGCTTATTGGCTTGGTGAGCATTCTAACAATCAATCCATTTTGTCCATAATTATTATGGTAAAAAGGAATATGAAATAATTCGGAATTTCGTGTTCTTCTCTTATTCACATTAAATGTTACAAGCTCTAAGATTTCAGCTGAATTTGTTATTTTTTTATTTTTATAAAATCTTGTTTTTTCTACAAGACGAATTTTTTACAATTTTTATATAGGTCTCTTCTTGAATTTTCAGTAATACGTCAAGAAAAACAGGGATGTGAATTATAAAAGGAACTATTCAAATGGTTATGAAATGATTCGCATGCATTTAAATATATGAATTTATTAAATCCTAGATTTAAATTAGATTGGACACTCAGGTATATTTTTCAAATGGATACGAGTTGTAGAGTTATAGAGACCTTTACACTTTTACCTTTCAAAGGATTAGTGGGCATGAGTTGGGATGTGTCCGTATTGGCCACGCGTGAGGTGTAATAAATTTATTTCTCCACCCAATTTTATTCATTTTTGGGAGGGTGTCTGGTAGCTTGAGGTACAAGCTGCCAGACACCCCCGTATTGGCCAAGTATGTTCATGCTTATTAAAAATAGTGGAAATTTGCAATGCATATACAAAAGTAACTAGTAATGATAAGGCTAAAGAGTAACAATGTTTTTAAACATATAGAACGTTGGATTTTTTCTTGTATATTTCTAAAGTGAGAAGATGGAGAAATTAAAAAGAAGGCAAAAATAGTTATATTTGTGTTGTAATGTGCTGCATAAATAGTAAAATTTCAATACTATAGTAAATTTCTAAATAACTGTTAAATGTTTTACTTTATTTGATGAGACAACCCTATAGTCGTCAAATTATAAAACTAAAAATGTATAGTATCTTTGTTCTTTCACCCGTTCACTAAGGAAACAGGGAACTAATGATCAAAACAAAAATATTGTGCCAGTTTGTAGGAACATGCAAAATTAAAAACAACTTACTCTTTTTGTTGTTGTAGTTCTAATTGTGATTCTCTGTTAGTTTGAGCTTGCAAAGCCATTCCAAGCTGTTGCACATTTCTACCTCCGGCAAGAGGTAAAATGTTTTCTTTGCTTAATTCAAAATCCATGACTGATTGATGCTTAACTTAGCATACAACTATCAAGTCAAAATGGCCCAATAAAGTTTACAGTCGCTTCATAAAAAAGACTAAAATAAGATTGACCCTAAGTTATCCGATGAGTAAAAGCACAAATTTAACGATTAATGTTAACAAATTAAAGTAACTCGAAACAGTTTATTTAATTTTACAGGATTACGGATCTACAAAGCTTTGGAAATATAACACAAATAACGACAAAAATTGACAGCTAGAAAATTACGTCACGGAAGTACCAACTGACACGCTGGCCATCTTTTTTCAGGTCTTATGACCATACTTGGTGCCATTTTATTTCAAATAAGCAGATCAACTATGGATTTATAAACGCTAGAGGCATAAAAAAAAAGAAGATTTCTTTTTCTTCAAAAAGAAGAATTGTGACAGTGACACACGGGAAAACATGTGCAATTGACAGTGACTTAAGTCTACGTCCCAACCGCAACTCGGGTGATGACGCTGTTGCCAAACTTATCGCATAATTACTAGAAACATGTTATTAAAAACTAATAAAATGTAAAAGATCAGTAATTTACAGGGTGAGGTCAGGTAAGATAAGGGTACGTCAGGTCAGTTATGCTCAGAAAAATGATGAACAAAGTAATATTTAAAGTAAATATTGAGACGAGCACAACTTTGAAGCGACACCACCGGTATTAATTTGAACCTTCACGAAAAGCATAATTGTTAATTTGTTTACCTGCAAGTCGAACGTGTGTTTTGATTTTGTGCTTCGTGTATTTTGCTGTTATTTGTTAGTTAAATGTTAAAATGCCCAATAAAAATAATACAAACTATTGCGTTTATGGGTATACCTCTAGGAAATCTAAAAATCCGGAATTACACTTTCATTATGATCCACCCAAGAAGCAACAAAAAAGGTGTCATCGAGGAAGTTGATCGTCGTAAATTCCGGAAAAAGTGTAATCAATTTTAAATCTGAAGATTATATTACAAAATCAGGTAAAATAAAGATTAGCATTTCTGAGATTATTTCTTGATTACTACTGAAATGTTTTTAGGAATTATTTCAAACAAAATAGCACCCAAGTAGTGCAAAAAGTATGTGCTATCACATCATTTGTCCAGTAAGCCACTTGATGTTAAAACCATTAAATGTGCAAGGAATGATGGTTAGTTAGAAGACAGCAGTGTTGCCTATAAACTTGTCCTTACAAACTGTCGAAACTGTGTACAGTTGTACTTTTATATATGTAAACTTAAAATCTAATTATTGCTGATATTTCAACTTATCATTTTTCTAAAGGTAATATTCAGTAAAATAAAACCTTTGTCACATCATAATTTTAAAAATACCATTATTATGTTCCCCTCTTGTACAACACCTGTTTTCAATAATTATACAGTTACAATTAGTAATGAATTATTATAATGAAATGTTAAATACTACTAAAACTAGATCCCACTTTAAGCTTTAACCAACACATACCTACGGCTATCCATAAATTAATGAAAATGTTAGGTTTTATCAAAAGGCTAACCCACGATTTCACTGACACTACTGCAATTAAAGTCCTATATTGTTCACTAGTCAGATCCCACCTAGATTATTGTTCCTCTGTCTGGTCTCCACATTATATCACATATAGCAGGAACATCCAAAAAGTACAACATAATTTTCTGAGATACATAGCTTATAAACTGGGTACCCCTAGTGATTATGAATCGATCGAGCTTTTTCTTAGCATCCCCTCCTTAGAAACTAGAAGAAAACAGAGAGACCTCACATTGCTTTTTAATATTATCAATGGCAGATGCAGCTGTAGTGAACTTCTATCAAAAATAAATCTTCTTGTTCCAACCTGCACAACTCGACAGCAACAAACTTTTCATGTACCTTTGTATCATTTGAACCAAGCGTTTAATAGCTGCATCCCAAGAATGTTAAGATTAGCCAATACTCACAGTAATCTTGAGATGTTTAACACCTCCCTTCATCATTTTAAAACTCAATTACTGAATACAGAGCTTTAACGTTTAATGTTTTAATGAACCTTTTTTGTCGTGTCCTTTATATTACCTGCTTATTTGTATTTTTACTATGTATGACAAGTGATTATGCCACTTTTATATGTTCTTTGTTCTTATACTTTTTAAATTGTAATCTTTATCTTAAATGGGCTTGCCCGTAAATAAATAAATAAATAAAAACTGAATAATTCAAAGTTAGTTTTGAACTTATGTTAAAATAAAGGATTAAAAAATATACATTTTGTGTTTATTTTGAAAAAAACAAAGTAGATAAACGAAATAAAAAATTTTGCAACATACATTTGATGGCCTATGAAGTGTTTTAAGCCAAGAAAAAAATTTCTTAATTTTTTATATTTTAATTTGATATTGATTTAAAAAATAATTTTGAAACAAGGAATAGGATATATTTTACCATAAATCAATCAAAAGTAGGTTCTTAGAAATCATTTTTTATTTAAATCACTTTTACAATTACAATTATTAATAAAATTTATCAGCAGAAAACTGTTGTATGTTTCTTTGGCATATGGTTTAGCTCCCTTCCAATATCATTCTATATTAGTAGAGGTGAAGATGATAATACCTCTAGGCTATATTCATCCTGAAACACAAAAAAGCACACAGAAACAGAAGTAAACAATAAATTTCTGAAAAACGTAAGATTTGCTAAATAAATAACCTCAATTTTACAATAACGACACAAAAAACAGGTTCAATTGAGTCTAAATACTTACATGTACAGGTATATTACGGTAATTTCCAAATCAAAAACCTCAAACAATCACAAAAAGTCTTAAAATACTACAAATAAACCATTCACTCAGTATAACTTAATGCACTATTTACCAAAAATTACGCGTTTCGTGTGAACAGCTGATCGACGTGTGGCGCCGCCATCGGTAATTATTTGTCTCAATTCGTATTGGCATTTGGCAACAGCGTCATCACCCTAGTTGCGGTTGGGACATTCTATATGTGTTAGGTGCATAAATTGAAAAGTAGTAATAATGACTTCGGTCTTATTATTTATTAGACAATGTTTAAGGAAGGAGATTACGTACGTTACGTAAACAATTTACATCATAAATGCTTTATACGGGGCGAAATTTAATACATTCCGTTGCGAAATTCTTTAAAAGACAATACAGTGAGGAATCGATTAATAAAATTATGGAAACGAGAGTTTTATCTATTCAAAGCCATGTTGTTTCAGGATACGTTGGAAATAAAAGTGCAGTATTTCCTATGCAGGTATATAAATTAACCAATATTTAAACTTTCATTTTAGACTTATCAAGGTCATTGTAATTGTTCAAAATTTGTTTGTGATAAGATAGATGATGGTATATTTAATGATAATTAGAAATCTTTTAGGTATTAGGAATTGATGTAGATTTTATCAATTCTGTACAATTTTCAAATCACACAGGGTACAAAGTTGTTAAAGGACAAATTTTAACAGAAAAAGATTTAGCAGACTTAATTGCAGGCTTGTCTGCAAATGGTATTGATTCATACTCTCATTTATTAACAGGATACATAGGATCGGTCTCATTTTTAAATCAAATCATCGCAGTAGTTGAACACTTGAAGAGTAAAAATCCAGATTTAATATATGGTAAGAAATTTATATCTAAAATGTTATATTGAAATTAAAAAAATAATTTAGTAATAGTAGTAACTAAAAAAAAATTAATTTATATTTTTTAGTGTGTGATCCTGTAATGGGAGATGATGGAAAGCTTTACATACCTAAAGAATTGGTTTCTATTTACAAGGAATCAGTTGTTAGACTTGCCAATATCCTAACACCAAATCTTTTTGAAATAGAACAATTATCTGATATAACAATTAAAGAAATAGATGATGTTTGGAAAGGCATTGAAATTTTGCATATTAAAGGTTGTGAAACAGTTGTTGTATCTTCTGCAGACATCCCGGGTAAACCTGATGTTTTATGTGTGTTTGCAAGCAGAAAAAAAGGTAAATGTTAAAAAAATATATTACTGTCAAATTTACATAGTTATTTGGTGTTTAATATTTTTTACATGATAATTCTTTTCTACGCTTTTAAATTCAGTTATTCATATACAGGCTCTTTTGATAGTTCTGATGTTAGAATTGTATTGAATAATGGAGATTGCCAACCATATTCTTCTTTCTTTTCCTCATTGTTCTGTTACTTCAGTTATTTCATGATTGAATCTGAAATAAATAAAATATTAATATCAAATGAGGTTTTCCTTAATAATAAATTAAAAGTTCTGCTAAAAAGCTTCATTTCAGTCTCTATATAATAAAAATTATATATACAAGAAATTGTGGCTTTCTAATTTCTGAATAACCCTGTATATTTAAAATATCTTTTAGGTGATACAAATGAAAAATATACAATTGAAATAAACAAACTTCCCATGAGTTTTACTGGTTCTGGAGATTTGTTTGCATCCCTAATTTTAGCTTGGATGCATAAAACTAAAAATGACTTAAAAAAATCTTTAGAAAACACCGTGGGAACTATACAGTCGGTTCTGAAAAGAACTTTAGAAGCTGTACAAGGTAAATATAAATATTTTGTTTTCGCTTAGAGTCAATGTTTTGTTCTTTGGATTACATTCTATTTTTTGTTTGTAGGTAAAGAAAATACTTGTAGGAATAAGGAGCTTAGATTACTACAGAGTAAAAATGATATAGAAGAACCAAAAATTCTTTATAAAGCTAAGGCTGTCAAATAAATATTCACTTAAGTGATTTATTAGCGATTTTTTATTTATTAAACTTTAATTGGACCTTTTCTTATTGGAATATATTTGACCTCAAAAAGTGTCACTTAGGAAAATTTACTTGTTATTAATTGTAGGACAATATACTTGTTACTAATTGTTTTTTTAATCTTTAAGCATTTTTATATAGAAAGGTCAGAATAATCTGATGACAATAAATTTTACTATTGTTGATGTTTTAGAATAATGAAATAATGTCTTCCTCGAAGAGCTTTATTGAACAAGCTCAGCCATGCCTGTTCAATAATATATATATTTATATTTTTATTATTAATAAAACAATGATATTTATATTTACCTTTTATTTTTAACACCTTACATATTACAAAAATTAAACTAGACACAGATTGTTTACAAAAATAATTTTATTGAAAATAAATTAATTATGTACTAACTAAACTTAGTGCTATACAAAATACAGTGGGGTCAGAGCATTTTTGGAAGAAAAATATTTTAACAACTTTTTTTTCTATAAATTTTAGAGGTACATCTTACTTTAAGATAATAAATAATATAACAAGTGTCCAAAAAGGAGCATTGTTAATATAAAATAAAGTATTCAATAAAAAGTGATACTGACAAGAAACTACAAAAATTTTAGTTCTAAACGTTCTTTCTACTTTTAGTGTTTGTAATAATTTAGTAGGACCTAAACAATTCTTTACTCATTTATCAGTTTTGCTGATAGATGGTAGCACATTTGCGAATGTAATATTTAGCTGAATCTAAAAATAATATTGCGGCAATCTGAACACCTGTTAAAATGTTTATTGCAATCGAAGAAAATCTATTTTTTATTGTTGCAAAATATTTAATTTTTTGTGTGGTCACTTACAGTAAACATTTGTAGTAGGATAAATTGTTGATATGTCAGTTATGGTACAGAAACAAAGTAAGGACTTTAGAAAGAAAACTATTAAAGGACCATCATGGTACTAATAAGAATAATAGAAAATGAATAATAAACGACAAAAATATATTAAGGAAAAATAAAAATAGAATGGAATTAAATTAAAAAGCATTGCGTTGTGTGAATGGCACAAAAAAGTAAATGATTTAAGAGAAGATGAGAATAACGATCTCATTCTCAAAATAAAGATATAGAAAGCTTCAGATGAAGCTGCGTTAAATTCTCAAGTCACTAAATATCTGATACATTAAAAATAGACTTTTCAATAAATTCCCAATTTTTATGGTGTATATTAAAACTTTTACATTTAAAAATTAATTTTAAAAATAATTTAATTATTGCTAAAGAATGTTTTTCAATAGAAATAATTTAGCATTAGCATTAATTACTTTACTTTAATATATTGACTAATACCGGCAAAGTTGGTTCAGCAAACAAAAACGTTTACACTTAACTTTTTACAAGTGGTATCCACTCATTAGTTCAAATTCAGTTGTGAGCAATGAGATTTAAAAAATTATTCCTCACTTTTATTAATTTTATTTGTAACCTAATTGACATTAACTGCTTGAAAGTTTAGCAAATATTTTAATCCTCGAAGTGACTATCGCATCGGTCATACGCTATTAATGATCAGTAAGTCGCCCCGGAGTGCCACGGTAAATACATAGCAGTCGCTTAAAATTATACTTTCATAGATAATACGTAAGAAATAGATCTATAGGTAAAACAGAGTTCTTGAAAGCAAAATTTCCCTGTTTTTACAAACGTTAAAAGAAATGTTATTACTCGGGTAAGCAGAATTAAGAATTTTTGTAGTAATCTTGTTTTTAAATTTTCTGCATAATAAAATAAACATTATAAATTGGTTTTAAATAATTTTCTACCAACCCAAAAAGAGAAATTTTCTACTTAAAGGAAATAACATCACCGGCAATAAATTGTCTATTGGAACTACCAATAAAAAAATCCATATATTTTTGCATTGGCTTAAGTATTGTTAACAAATAAAAAATCAACACAAGTAATGTTTAAATTTAAGAGAATATAGTTTATCAAATACCACAACAATTAAAACTTATTGAAAAGTTGTTTAAACAGAAATTAATTCACTCTGCAATAATTTTTTTTGTTACTTTATATTTTTATAAAAAATCTATTTTTGGTCATAAATCTAAGAAAAAAAAAATATATCCACAATAATAAAATTAACAGTTTCATACCAAAATAGAAAAGGGTGAAATCTTTCAAGCAGTCGAGGATTTATCAGTATGAAAACAACTATTATTTATTTCCTTAAAACATCAGTAGAATATTTACCTTGTAAATTAAGTAAAATAATTGTGATATTTATATAAAATATACAAAATTAACAATGCTTCAAAATATTGGCTTACCATTACAAAATGATCAAAAAGTAAACGTTATCCTCGACGTTGCTTTGAAAATTGAGTTCCACAAGTTTGTCTACACTTTAGGCCTTAAATTACTGTATACTTGGACTGTCAGTACCACTGCTGTTGTTGTCTGCTGAAGCATTGGATGCTAAAGTTGAATTCCTCATTCCCTTTTTGGCAGATTTTGATAAACTCGCAATTTCTTTCAGGAGTGTTGATATCTTGTTGTTTAAGAGGCTTACTTTGTCGTCGTGTTCTTTTTGGAGATTCTTCAATTTAGTTCTAAGCTCATTTTCTGTTGTAAAATTGTTTGCTTTCAACTCCGTTATCTAAAATTAGATTTAAGTCAAAATATTTTTGTCATACTAACTTGATAATATCAGTACTTGATATTGATAATATCAGTAAAGTGACTACGTCAGTTTGCCCTAATGGATCGAGCGACAAATACAAATTTTCCCAGAATCTAGGAAAATTGGTGCTCATGTGACCTAAATATTGCTCTTTGATAGATTGAAGCGTTCAAAAATTTACCAAAATTTGGGAATATTTTTATTTAGCGTCTTCTTGATACCAAGTTTACTATAATCAAACAATATAATTGAAAACAAACCATTTTGTCCTTATTGAGCAGTTCCGAATTTTTCTGTGACAACTGTTTTTGTAAACTGGCAATTTGCTCTTTAAGTTGCGTCATGGCAACCACGTGGTCTGAACTGTTTGGATCCAGATCTCCCCTACCAGGACCACCCGAGTTATTACGGGAAATTTTGTTTGGGGGTGCATCTTCCGGAGGAGGAATTTTGGTAACATCGGGTCGGTTTGGACGTTTGCTGTGACTCCGCGGCCTAGTAAAGAAGAAAAATGGTAATAATAATCTTGGTCCAAGTGGCTGGTACTATTTCATTTATGTCAACAAGTAAAAAAGCCTGGGGAGCAAGACTGATAACTCCAAAAGGCAGAACTGCATTAGAAATCATACAAAATAATAACCTGAAATACTTAACAACCCCACATACTGGCCCACCGACAACAACAAAATTCCAGACCTATTCGACTTCGCCATAACTAAAGGAATACCTGAAATGCATAGCGACATCACCCCCAGTTTTGACCTACATTCAGACCACAGCCCCATCATAATTACCCTAAGTACCAATATAATTTGGAAAACACCTGCACCAAGACTATGTTCCAGAAACACGAATTGGGACCAATTCAAAGAAAAAATCAACGAAAAAATATCTCTAGACATTCCACTTAAACACAAATGATACTGAAGAAGCTGTAAAATACCTAACAGAACAAATACAAGGCGCCGCTTGGGAAGCTACTCCTATAAAAGAAAAAACGATTGATGAAATTCACAGTATACCTTTTCACATTAGAACACTAGTCGAAGAGAGAAGAAGAGCCCGTCGCAAATGGCAAAGAACAAGAAACCCGTTAGATAAAACAATACTAAACAGACACACACAGACTCCGTTGTGCTATCCAAACGGCCAAAAACGAATCCTTTGAAACATATGTCACAAACCTATCTCTTGACGAGCACTCCCTTTGGAAACCCACAAAGAAATTCAAGAAACCAATAGTAGCAAAATCACCAATTAGAAAAACGGACGGAACCTGGGCTCAATCTGATACAGAGAAATTGAACAGATTCGCAGAACATCTATCAACCGTCTTCTCCACCCCACAACCCAACGATATTAACGACGATGAAATTAAAGCTTTCCTTAATGCCCCCCTGTCAGCTATCGTTACCTCTCACTGAACGAAGTCCGTAACGAGATCAATCTTCTCAACCCTCATAAAGCCCACCTTATAACTCGCGAAATCTTAAAAAATCTCCCAAGAAAAGGTGTCGTCCTAATAATCAATAGTTTACTTAGGCTATGCTATTTTCTAGTGCAATGGAAGTATGCACAAATTATTATGATACCTAAACCTGGTAAACCTCCAACTGAAGCCAGCTCATACAGACCAATAAGCTCCTTCTAACATTATCAAAAGGCTTATCCTTAACAGAATAGACGCGACAATACCTCTAGAAAACCTGATCCCAGACCACCAGTTTGGATTTTGCTCAAATCACTTAACCATACAACAGTGCCATAGAGTAGTCAATAGAATAAAAAAGAGCCTAAAAGAAAAACAAATCTGTATATCAGCATTCCTCGATATACAGCAAGCAGTCGATAGAGTGTGGCATAAGGGTCTTCTCTTCAAAATCAAAACACACTTAACTGACCAAACCTACCTCCTCCTTAAATCATATTTGTCCGACAGATACTTCCAAGTTAAATACGAAGAAATCTTATCGAACTACCACCAATTAAAATACGGAGTACCTCAAGGCAGCGTACTCGGCTCGTTCCTCAACATTCCCTTCATAGATGATGTGATTACTGACCACTCCAGAAAATATAAGAACCGCATTGCAAACCATCCAAACCATCTCACAGATGAATTAATCAACCCTCCACTGATTGACAGACGCCTAAAAAGACTTTGGCCAGAAGACCTTGCTGCTAGGTGAATTCCAGAGAGTCGTCAATGGACGACACCTGTCAAGCCACCCCCTTACATCATATTTACTTATTACTTTATTGAAGTAGATTGTAAATTAGCAATGAATAAATAAATTAAAAAAAAAAAAGTACAAGCACAAACCGTGCCACGTAATGATCTCAATGTTGATAATATTGAGTATCTATTGTTGGTAAAGTAGGTACTAGTTTTTGAAAGGGATTTCCGGCAAACATATGTAAGCAGATAAGGTGGATAAACAGAAGGATTATTGTCCATTGAAGACGAACAGATGAGTATGGAGATTCATTTTTGTGTTAACTCCAAAAAGTATTTATAATGCACATG
Source organism: Crepidodera aurea (assembly GCA_949320105.2). Classification (NCBI taxonomy): domain Eukaryota; kingdom Metazoa; phylum Arthropoda; class Insecta; order Coleoptera; family Chrysomelidae; genus Crepidodera; species Crepidodera aurea. The sequence continues at coordinate 59,248,768 of OX439473.1, read as the reverse complement.
AGAAAAATACCTCTTAAAAATGATAAAACTAAGAATAGATAATCAAAGTCTTAAAAGCCAGAAATCAATTCTAAAAATTAAATAAAAACCCATGTGATAAGCGATATATTACAAACTGTGATTTAATCACTGATATTAGATAGTATCGGGTGGTATAGTATAAGTAATATATTATGCAACTACTAAAATTGTATTTGAGTCTCACGCAACATTTTCTGAACGTATCAAGTTTTTATTGTCAAATTTGACGTGCTCCTCCTGGAGCTTATATAGCTTACAGGCATTGTATCTGGTACAAAATATCTTCGAAAAGAGTGACATGATCACAGTTGACAGAAAATCATTTTTATTTCAATTCAATATAGGTCAGGCGAAGTAACAGTATACTATACTAGAATGAGAATGAGACTACGTCACTGCTAAACAACTGGCAAAACTGTGATCGCGTCAAGTTCTGTTGCAACTGATATTTAAAAATCACTGTATCAAATAACACGATCTAGAAATCACGGTTATCATCACTAAGTCAGTGGTTATTGTAGCATTTGTAAAATGGTCTGATTTTACCTTATTTATTCATTCATTGCTTCATCCCATTTTTACCATTAATTATTGTAATAAAATAAAATATAAAGAAATGAATTGAAGAAAAAAGAAAAGTATAAATATACAACATAAAAACATAATTATATACAATAATATGTTGCAAAAACTTCAAAATAAGAACACTGAGGGTAATTCTTGTAAAAGCAGAATACATTTATTGAAACAAAATTGTCCTTATTACAATGACATTATTTCATATTGGAAAACATCATAAAATTAATTATAATCGAAGAGATTAAAAAAACTTGTATGTGTCTACCATAGTCTAATTAATGTTAAAGAACTATAAATATTTATATAACAGCGATTTTCTCTTTTCTTGATAAAAAAAATTGGAAGAATCTATGGAAAATTCGTAATTTACTCAATTTAGTTGGCGATTGGGATCTTTGGCGTTCTTAAAATACCTACTTCAAAACTAGTAAAAGCAATACACCAGAAAACTAACAAATTCACGCTTGAGGTATGTTTTCCATATTATTATATTATTATTATTATTGAAACGGAGAATTAGTTACGTATGTCCTAGTTTGTCACATATGTTTTTAATCACAAACTCATAAACAATGTTGCCTATAGTATCGACAATAAGAACGCCGACTTAAAATATCGCAAAAAATACGAAATTCCGAATTATTTCATATTCCTTTTTACCATACTAATTATGGACAAATTGAATCGATTGTTAGAATGCTGAACCAAGCCAATAAACACAGTTCTAAAATAGATTTCTTTCATATGTCGAACACATCTTTAAAAAAAGTTGTAAAAACATAAATACATTTTCATTTTTTTTCTCTATAACACAGGGAGATTCATTCGGAAATGCTCATAGAGTAAGGGTAGATGGAGGACATCGAGGTGCTTCTAAATAACCTATATTTTATGGGTTTATCGTTCTTTATAACCAAGATAAGATTTATTCATTTTCCCCATTTTTTCAATTAATCATAACTTATGAACCACCCTATACATTTTAACAATATTTGGTTCGTATGTTCTTTGTCCACAGTGGCGTCGATTAACATAATAAAAAAAAGTCTTATTACAGGTCCGGCCTTAAAAAAATGAATAAGTAGGTTTCGAGTCGAAACAACACCCTGTATGTCAATATTTTAAAATTTTATTTACAAATTTGGAAAGGGCAGAAAAAAATAAGTAAGAATAAATGAATTTGGTGTTTTCCCATACAATTTTTTTACTTATTAACATGAGTCAAATCTAGATGTTTCCATAATGAGGTGGCACAAAATTAAAAAAAAATAAATTTTCTGTTAAACGAAAAGAATTAGACACAAAAAAATGTAAACAACGTAACTTATAACAGCTCTTGAAGTAAGATTTGTAATTTTACTCAGTGACTGAGTTTCTTAATTATTATGAATAAGTTGTAAATTATTTTATTTTGAAGATTAATTATATTTTCCTACGGGATTTTATTTAAAATTGTATTTTTGTATTTGTATTGTATCTGTATTTTGTATTATCTGTATTTTATATTTTGTATTATTTCACTGGTCTTATAAGTTTCATATATTGTGTATTTAATAATATGTAAAATTTTAATGGCGTAATAAAATCTATCTAATCATAGCTTGGTCATTTCTCCAACGTTATGTTTGGTCAAATGACAACTTCCCAAATCATTGGATAGGCAGAGGAGGATCTCACAACTGGCCTGCAAGGGGGCCCGATTTTAATCCAATCGATTACCATGTTTGGGGTGATTTAAAATCAAAAGTTTATTCAACTGAAGTAAACACTAGAGAGGACCTTCTACGGAGAATTGAGGATGCATGCGAGGAACTGAGAAATGACCTTTTCGTTTAACTTAAAACAATTTGTTGCAACATTATTTATGTTTAAAATAAAGTTATGTTTTTTTCGGAATGGGCATTTTTCCTCATTTTTATAATTTTTTGATATTTTTTTACGTATACAGGGTGTTTGAAAGTTAGTCATTGATAATAATAATTTGTCCCAAATACGGATCTGTCCTCTCGGTTTTGAATAAGGTTGGAATACAGAAATTAGGAGAAAAAGAAAGAGTTGATGATTTTATGGATTAAAGCTGGAAAAGTACCAACCATTTGGGGCAGAATTTTTTTTTAATTTTGTGCCACCTCATTATCGAAACATCTAGATTTGACTCATGTTAATAAGTAAAAAAATTGTATGGGAAAACACCAAATTTATTTAGTCTTACTTATTTTTTTCTGCTCTTTCCAAATTTGTAAATAAAATTTTAAAATATTGACATACAGAGTGTTGTTTCGACTCGAAACCTACTTATTAATTTTTTTAAGGCCGGACCTGTAATAAGACTTTTTTTATTATGTTAATCCACGCCACTGTGGACAAAGAACATACGAACCAAATATAAAAATGTATAGGGTGGTTCATAAGTCATGATTAATTGAAAAATGGGGAAAATGAATAAATCACCATGTATCTGGGTTATAAAGAACGATAGACCCATAAAATATAGGTTATTTAAAAGCACCTCGGTGTCCTCCATCTACCCTTACTCTATGAGCATTTCCGAATGAATCACCCTGTATATATTTATTCCCGTTGTAGAATTAAGTAGTAAGTAATGGGCAGAAGTCGATAGCCCTTTGTAAGTTTGCTTACAATAAACTTCTTTAATAATAATAAATAGTAAGTAAGGCAATTTGTACTGTGATTACAATGTAAAAGATTTTTGTTAAATTAACAATGTCGTAAATAAATAAATAAAAATGGTTTTCGAATGAGCTTCAAATTTACCCATTAGAGGTAAAGAATTATCTCTGATAATTTACCCAATAGATAGTGAAATTATTGACATTAATTTTGAAAATGTATCTTTTGAATTTATGTTCTTGAGCCTGAGAGAAAAAAGTTATAAAATTGCTTTAGCTGTAATTTACCGGCCACCTAATACTAGACTTGAAGATATTTTAAATTCGTTCAATGACGTTCTTCCATACGTTTTGACTCTTTTCTCTTTTGAATAACCTTCTATATGCATCGTTTTTTGTGCAGTGGTTTTACTAGTTTTTGTTTCGAAAAACGATTATGGCAGCGATTTTTATTCACAATTTACTACGGATTTTAGGATTCAACTTAATTTTCCAAACAATTTTACAATTTTTTTCGCTTTTAATTCAAATTTTGCCCAATATTTTTAAATTAAATAAAAAAAAAAGATTTTAATGTTGATTTTTTTCCATAAAGTACCCATTTGTATGTACCATTTTAAGCATTAAAAAAAAACAACACAACGTGATTCTAAAAAAACAGTTTCCATATCGGGATTATATGGTATAGCGTGCAATACCCGGGTTTCTATTGAAGTTCTTCATTTTTTGACAGAATGATAGGACCCAAAAAGGCACTACAGAGAAAAATAGAAAATCTATTCTTTAAGTAATAACTTATAGCACTGATAAAGACACATTTGATGCTGATCATATGAATGAAAACTCACTTATCCTTATGTTTCTTATGTAACTGAGCCATTTTTAAATGTCTTCGTTCAGCATCTCCTTGTTTCGTCTTAGCTAAAGCCCTTTTGAAGGATAAAGTACATAACCAACATAAAAGTTTTCCGTCTACCTAGAAGTTTTAAAATCGTTAATAATTGATTATTTTTTATTGTGTATGTAATATTTACCTTCTTATCATCATCGTGTCTATCAAAAGCGCACTTTTGCTTGCACTGTTCACAGTTGACTGGAGGACCATATTTTATTTCGGAATTTGTGCACCGTTGGCATTTATTTCCAATAAAAGCTGCTATGATGTTACAATATTCGCAGGCAGTTGGTTTCCCATAAGCCTTCACATTCTGTTCGCATTTTTTACAAATAGTACTAGTACTACCTTTGGAGGTTTGTTGAAATTCTGAACGACAATAGGTGCATTTAACTACTGGAAAAGCTCCGCGACACTCCTAATTGAACAAAAGAAACATATTTCGAACGCTAGACCACTTGCCCTAACTAATTCTCTTATTTGAAAGGAAAAAATCGTTAAAGCGTCTAGAAAGGTTATGTTAAAACTTACTTTGCAAAGCTGCTGGCCCGGAGATAAATCTTCAAATGGATGTCTGGCAAAACAACGAGAACACGCAAAAAGTAACGTAGCACTCATATTTTCGAAAAAATGAAACAAAGCCGTTTATACTTTAGATAAATGCCAACGCCAAACCGCTGCTAATGCTAATGACATGAACGACCTCTAAGAAATGTCAATCTAGCAACGTCACTAAGAAAAAGTAAAAGTTACTAAAACTAGGGTATTAAATGTCACCAATTGAAGTACCAACCCATCAAACCCGCTAAATTCAAAATAACATGACAGCGTTGTCTACTCCAACAAACAGATATGGGAGTTGATTATTATGGAATACTACAGATTCCAAGAAATAGCACAGATCTAGAAATAAAAAAGGCGTAAAATTTTCACCACTGAACCATAACCTATTTTTATTTAAAAATTCTTTTAGGTACCGGAATCTGGCCTTAGAATTTAAAAAGGAACTACTAGATAATCCTCAAGCACTTCAAGTATTTTCTTTAATAGGAGAAGCTTATGATGTTCTTAGTAATCCTGAAAGAAGAGCAATTTTTGATCAGTATGGAGAAGAGGGTCTAAAAAAGGGAGTGCCAATGCTCAATGGATGCTTCCCGGCGTATCACTACCACGGAGACCCAATAGCTACTTACAAGTAAATGTTTTTCAACATTTTTAATGTTAATAAGGAATTAAGTTAACAGATGTATCTTTCAATTTTAGAGACTTTTTTGGAACCACTTCTCCTTTTGCCGATCTCCTGGATGTTTTAAAAAATCCTCCATTGCTCCACAAACTTTCTGATGGTGCAAAATGTCTAAGAAAAAAACAAGATCCTATAAAACATCCTCTTCACTTGACCCTACATGAAGTATATTTTGGTGGAGTAAAAAAAATGAAAATACATAGATTGGTGTTCGCTACCGACGAGAGAACTACCACAGAAGTTAAAGAAAAAATTCTAAGCGTTCCAATAAAACCAGGAATTAAAGCTAAAACGGAAATAGTTTTTCCCGACGAGGGTGACCAAAATCCTGCTACAATTCCAGGTCATATAACCAGTCTACATAATGTTAATCACCATTGAAAACGATATTTTTTTTTGTTTCTGACTATTTTAATTATTATTTTATTAACATCGATGTATTTTGACTTGAAAATAAGAATTTGGTCGCAAAATTTAGATCAGGAGTCAATCAGTTTGACACTACTACACAAATTCGTCCACAACTTTCTTCAAAAGGTTTGAGGAGGAGTTTGTGACCAAAAATTGTATTGTCTACGTTAACTAATTCCAAAAACAAAGTTTGCAAAAAATACAGGGTGTCCCAACTAAAGTTTGCACCCAAATATTTCGAGTTTTGTACAAATTTTGAAAAAATGTCGAAATAGGTCAATTTTAACCTAGAGTGGGCTCAATTTTTATCGTAGTTTCAAACTTCTTTTTTCATCCTTCTAGCACCCAGAACCACCCCTTGAAAAATCTTAAATGGCAAGGGGTGTTAAGTGACACATCATTTTGAAGCTTTTTTATTTTGAACGACTCTTTTTTGAGAAAACTGCTTAGATTATAGAAAACAATAGTAGTTCTAAAAAATAATTTAATTTTAACGAATGTACTGTTCAATTCAAGGTTTTTTAATTTAAATACCTTTGTATAAATTTTTTCCGATTTTTCCCAGAAGATTTCCTCAATTTGACGGATTCGGATTCAGCGACCCCAAAAGCCCCTAGTTTCAGTAGTGAAGTTCTTGCCGCAGACAATTTTTTTTTTGTGGGGCTGTGTAACCTAAGCTGTTTTCTCAAGAGTTATTCAAAATATAAAAAAGAACGGGGTTGCATTAGATAATAAAAGCAGCTTCAAAATGATGTGTCACTTAACACCCCTTTGACATTTAAGATTTTTCAAGGGGTGGTTCTGGGCGCTAGAGGGATGAAAAAAGAAGTTTGAAACTACGATAAAAATTGAACAAAACTAGAAATATTTGGGTGCAAATTTTAGTTGGGACACCCTGTATAAATTGAATCAAACAAATATTTTGTATATTAGAATATTACAAAAACAGTGTTGAAATTGTTTATACTTTCACAATTGAAAATGAACTACTTTGTTATCTTCTTGATTGTGTCGGCCTTTACTTGATGAAAATCCATAATTATTCTACACTGGTAGAATTTCACAAACACTTTTATTTAAATATATTATACATGACATATGTTTTGAAGAAAAATAAGTTATGTATAATATTTAAATAAAAGTGTTTGTGAAAATCTACCACAATGTTGGTCTTATTTCCTAGAATACTTTGTTATCGTTTCAATATTTTCGAGAAAATTTAGGGATAAACTAGGAAAGTTTTTATTTAATGATCAATTACATTGGGGCAGTCATAATATTCTGCTACTCTTTTTAATATCTATTTTTTACAGCTGATGTTGTATTTATAATTGAGGATAGACCCCATGAAACTTTTGTTAGAAATGGCGATAATCTTATAATGACAGTAACAGTATCTTTGGAGGAAGCACTTTTGGGAACTATAGTGACTGTTCAAACTGTTGACCACAGAACCATTAGAGTACCTATAACTGACGTCATCAGGTAATTAACACATGTGAGAAGAAATAAGATTAAAGGTTTAAGGCAAGAGTTATTTTTATAAGTAAAATATGTTATTTTATTGACAATTATAAAGTTGTTAAGTTGTGAATAATGAATGAATAAGATGTTTATTGTAATTTCTTATAAAGGGCTATCGACCGTGCTCCTTCCACAAAATATATATACAGATCTGGCAAAATTTTAACGGAACATAGGATTTTCAATGTATTTTGGAACAGAGCTCAAGTAGAAATCGACCAGCACAATATATAAGAAATCTGCGCGACGACTTATCAACTATTCAATTGAACCACTACATTGTTGTATCCCTACTCTCCGCTAGCAGAGCGCGTGTCTAGCAAGTAGCAAAAGCATTGAGATGCAGCCTGCACCAGTATGAAAATGTTAGGAGAGGAGGTGTGACTTTCAGGAAGAGATTTTGCGACGTCGAAATTCCATTGTATGTGAGAAATTATTTGCTGCAATAAATGTAACAAATAATTTCTCTTCTGAAAATAAATGCTGTGGTTCCTTCTTGCTATAACGGCTTTGAAAATCAAATTCTACAATTTAAAAAACATAACGATAATCTCATATCGAACTAATAATTCGAGAAATGGTGGCCTATTTTGAAATGCAACAATAAATAAATTTATTGTATCTCTAATCGAGTGGCCCCCAAAATGCTACTTTAAAATTTGTATCTTTTCCTCCTTTGTGAACGTGAACATTTTATTTTCAATCTTTATCGGCTTAATACTAATACTACTGCGATTGACTTTCAGTAGACTGAGTGGCAAGTGTAACGTGCCAGTTGCTCGAATTGAATAGTCGATACGCCTTTGCGCACATTTCTTAGATTTTGTGCTGGTCGACTTCTACGTGAGCTATTGTCTAAAATACATTGAAAATCCTATGTTCCGTTAAAATTTTGCCAGATCTGTATAAAAGGTAAATTTACACAGGTTCACGGATGCTTTCCCATAGTGTAGTCTCTGGAAATTTACATCTTGATATTGTTTTCTCTGGTGATACAGTATTTGTTCACTGTGTTCGTTTTTTGTATGTTTCCTAAAACATCGCTGATTCATATAACAATTGATTTGGTGGATTGAATAGTAAAGTTGTAAAGAATTTCTGTGAAATTTTGTTTTTATACATGACATTTTTTAGTCCTGGTTATGAAAAAGTTGTAGAAAATGAAGGAATGCCTATATTGGAACAGTACCCTAACAAAGGAGACCTAATAATAAAGTTCAATGTGATCTTCCCTACCTATATACCAAAAAACTGCAAGGATATATTTAGGAAAGGCTTTCATTTATGTAAACTGGAAGGTGGAGGTATTCAGCATGAAGTTATTAACAAAATGGTACTTGCTGACAAAATTCTGCGTGTTGTTCCTGAAGAACAGATGCCACCATTGTTAAGGAATTATTAAGAATTTTAGTTTTTCTCTGAAGAAAAAACAAACTGCAAAATGCGTTATATTGAATACAAGCCAATATGACACTGTATTATGTAGTTATAGTAAAAGAATAAAGAAAATTTGCTTATATGGCTGATTTGAACTCAAATTAGTAGAACAAAATAATAGCTGGTGTTTTGTTGGCATAATTTTTTAATTAATTAATAGCATTACATATAATTAATTTTTCTTCAGCTGAAAAGGCCGCTCGCTGGCCATTATATGTTTGGGTAGGTTTCCGTGGTCAGAATAAATAGGTCTCCGGGAAGAACCGCGTTTTAGATTGTAAAAATCTCGACGTTTCGACTTCTCTTTTGAAGCTATATTTAGGATGGTTAACCGTGACATCTGGTGACGAGTTAATAACGTTAGAAAGAGTTTCTTGGTTACACAGAAGAGATTCCCAGAGGTTTAAGATCTTACAAACGCTTTTATAAAAAACTATAATTTCATTTACTGTTTGTAATGTTAATAAAAATGGTTTTATTCATGTAATATCTATTTTTTTTAGGATTTATGTACAAATAAAGTCTTAACTTTTAATACCATCTCAAAAATAAGATGTTATTTTCTTTAAGAAAAATAATCTATATTTTGCTCTTTTGTTATGAAATATAACTGAAAAAGATCACAATCACTCAAAAATCTGCTTGTGGGAAGAAAACTATTTTCTCTCAATAAATACATGTTGCAATAATCAGTTTTAGTGAGTAACCTGCTACCTTCTTCTTTCTCCTTTTACAGTTTTGCGTTTTTCTTTTTTGTCTTCTTTCAACTGTTTCTGTTTTTCTCTAAAAATAAGAATGGACAAAGGACTATTTTAACATATCATTAAATAACCAAATAAGTACCTGTCTTCTTTATCCTTTTCTTTCTTCTTCTGGCTATCCATGCGAGCCTGTTCCCTTTTACTTTTTTCAGCTTGTGCTACAGTGTGAGCATTTAAGTTTTTCTCCAAACCTCGTTCATCTCCTGAACCACCATTAACTTCTTCAGTTTCTCCTTCTTCATCAGTCATTTCACTGTACTGAGACAAAATAGCTTCCCTAATTTTTTTCTCCTCCTCGGTATACTGTTTTTGTTTAGTGATGGCTAGTTGCTGAGATTCTAATAATTTGGCAAGTTTACTGTCAACCTCTTCACTGGACATTTGTTTGGCACCATGGTCTTCTTTTGGCTTGAAATTCTTCCACTGGTCGAGGATTTCATTACATATTTTTATAATTTCTGATTCCTGTAATCACAGAAAAAGAGATTTAAAAAGAAAAATCACACAGGTAATATGCTCACGTTTTCAACTATCTCTGTTAGTAATCCTTGTATAGCTTCGCTTTTCTCTTCTGGTGTTTCATCACTATCCAATATCCCTTGAATATATGATCCAAAAACTGTTTCATCTGTGTTTAATTCTTTTAACTTTTCGCTTAACCAATTTGGAAAATCCTCCATGGCTGCTGCCATTTTTGGATATTTGAACCAGAAAAATCAGTGTTGCCAAGCCCAGTTCGTTTAGCCAAAAAAAAAAATCGAGCAGTTTCAATTTGAGCATTGACAGAAAAATTTTAAACAGGAAATCACTAAAAAATGACTAAAAATGAATTATATTGACATTTATGACGCAAACACGTCACATGCGTTTGATTCCTGACATTTGTTATTAATAATTTTTTTATTAGTTACTGTTTTAAATGTCTAATTTTATTAGTATATTTAGACAGTCTATTCTTTTTATCAGTGAAGTTATGTTATAATAACAGTTTTGGCGTGTAAATATATTTTAAAGGACAACGAAAATGGATAGAAATTTGTCCAGGGATGATCAATCCTATATTCAAAAGATGCAGTACATGTCAATTAATGATCAACAAGATAGATACGTTCGTGGTACTAATAAAGCAGAACCCGCAGTTCCTACTTTCCAACAAAAGCAAAACAGTTTTGGAGCTATAGATAGTTTTACTAGAGAACCCCAAAAAAATGATTATGCCATGTATGAGAGGAATAACATTATAGCGAGCTCTAAATATGCAACTCCAAAGAGAGTCGAGACAATTGCAGGCCAAAGAGGTTACGAAGATGATGATTTATACGTTCAATGTGCTAAACCATCAGTTCCTATAACTTCGAGTCCCACTCAATCCTTAAGTGGATCATCACAAAATTCTGGTAAGATTTTCAATTAAAATAATCAATTTTCTGCCAGTCTACATATATTATCTGGATTCTAAATAATTTTAATTTATTGTAGGTAGTCCTAGGGCTAGTATGGCTGGTAATTCAGCTGTTTATGAAAATATCGATTACAAGAAAAATCAAATGCCTTATTATTCCGGAATTAACAATAGTAATAGTTATAGAAAGGCACAACCACAAGTTCCTGCTGGTGGAATCAAAAGTAGTTCAGATCTAGATGGGCCTCCAGTGTATGAAAATTTAAATATTATGAAGTCTTCTGGGGCCATGCCCGGACCTCAGGTACCTACTAATGCTCCTCCACCATATAATTATCAGTATTCTCCTCACTCTGTATACACTCCAATGCAAACTCCCAACATGGGTAAAGCACAACCTCAATCTCCTTATAATAATTACAATAAATCTCCATCCAAAAGTTTTACTCAGCAGCAGTTGGATGACTTAAACAGTAGTGACTATGTCTGTATGACTGGGAATGTAGCTCACACTACTTTAAACACCAATACTCCTTTTCAAACAACTTCTGCTAAAAGTTACGATAGATCTGTGGCAACAGGTATAGCCCAAACCCCTACAAAGACACTGCCATCTAAAGAGTTAAAGAAACCCGCCCCATTGCCTCTACAAGTAGACACGAGACCTTCTCCAGTGCCAAGTCCAACACCTAGTACTTTTAGTAATCCTGGAGGAAGGCTAAAGATGACTGGGAAGAATTTGTTGCCTTATAGTGTAACTCCCCCTAAACCAAGAGGCCCTACTGAGGCCGAGAAGAAAATTGAAGAAATGACCAGGCAGATTGAGGAGGAAATGGAAAAACATGAAGAAGAAGGAGAGTATTTTGGTAAGATTTCTACCATTCTAGCTAAGTTTTACAATTTGTATTTAGTATATTTTGTTTCCTAGCATTAAAAAAGTGTGTGCGTAACTTTTTTCATGTACCTTCTTATATTATTGTGATGTGAATTACTGGCCACATGATTCAATCTATGAGGTCATCATTTAAAATATTTTGCATGTGGTGTTTGGGTAAATAATTTTTTATCATTAAAAAAATGAATTCATAGAATGTTTATTTGTACTGATTATTGTTATCAATAAAAGTGCATTGTCATATAGGAAGCTTCATCAACAAATCATTGTTTAAATGAAAAATTGAGTCTTGGGCGCAGAAACTGTTCAAAATATTTAAAAAAGATCATTTTAAAATCTTTGTTTATATCCATTATAAAATTCATAGTGGCTTGCTCATTTAAATACTATTCTTTATGGATAATAATACCACTTTTTATTGATGTTTTGACTTTTATTCTAAAGTCGTTTTGTTGTGTTCTATAAAATCTCTTTTCATCGTGACTTTTTTCATTTTATAAAAAATCTGAAATAGATGTATCAGATTTTTGATTTGAAGTTAAAAAAGGCCAACATATCTTCTAAGATGTTTTTCAAAAATTTATGGTAAAAGATAAAAGCTAAAATTTGAATAAACAGAGGTAAAGGTGTACTTGTGTTAGCCAATCTTCTTCGTGACATCAATAGTTCTCCAAGTAATTTTAAGAAGAAACTAAAACAATATTACATTTTTCTTGTCATGTATTTTACAAATAATATGTAATTTTAGTATTATTTGATTTAATATTTATAAGTTGTAAAAATATTTTATATTTATTGTCTTGTTTGTGATAGTTTTTTTATTAATTAGTTTTTTGACTAACAATGGACTTTTTTTATAATAGGTATTTGCCACACTTGTGGAGATAAAGTAACAGGCGCTGGCCAGGCATGCCAAGCTATGGGCAATTTATATCACACCAACTGCTTTATATGTTGTTCCTGTGGAAGAGCATTGAGAGGAAAAGCATTCTATAATGTCCATGGAAGGGTCTACTGTGAAGAAGATTACCTAGTAAGCCCTACTCCAAATGATGTATTTATGATTTTATTTTACTTATTTTTATTACTAACAATTTAAATTATTTTATTTGACTATACTATTTTTTAAGTTTTAACAGGGTTTGATATTTTATCTCTCCTTTGTTTTTTAATATTTAATAACCTTTTACTTGTTCAATTGATTTTTCTTACAAATGCACTATATTCTCAGGCCTGACGAGAGGGAAGGGGTAACGGAAGGATTCCCCCCGGGGCCGCAGTTCTCGATGGGGCCCAGGCCCGTACGAAAAATCCCTGTTCGCACTACTCTTCACTTTTGCCGAAAAAACTATTAGGTTTTTGAGCACTACTGCTCCACTACTGGTTGCACTAACCAGTAGTTTTTTCGGCAATAGTGAAGCGTAGTGCCATTAGTGGTTTTCCTGTTCCCAGTTCATAAGAAATTTTTCAGGCGCTACAAAATTTTTATTTTTTTATGAAATACAGATGTAATGTGATGGGCTACTAATTTTAAAAATTCTATAGGGGCCCGTAATTTTTACCCCCGGGCCCGATTTTTCTCTCTACGAGCCTGTGTATTCTTCCAGGTTTTCAGTTGTTTCTGCATTTTTTAAATATATTTTTTATTTATCAGAAGACCGAACATATGAAACTTATTTAATGTGCTATTTTTATTATCAAGATATTTTCTTACTTTGTTAATAACTTAATGGAAATCTGTTTTAATATCGTTGATCGTTTTTTGTTCTTAAAGTGAACTAATACGTTTATCTTATTTTTTTTTAACAAATGCAAATAACATTTATATAGACTATTTTATTGTGAAAAAAACCGACAATCTCACTAAATTTATTTTGTTGCAGTACTCCGGCTTCCAACAAACAGCAGAAAAGTGTGCAATATGTAACCATCTTATCATGGAAATGGTAAAAAAACTTAGTGATAAATTTTCAACTTTTTATGATTTTTTTTTTTAGATTTTACAAGCCATGGGTAAATCATATCATCCAGGTTGTTTTAGGTGCTGCGTTTGCAACGAATGCCTGGATGGAGTACCATTTACTGTTGATGTAGACAATAAAATTTATTGCGTTAATGACTATCACAGAATGTTTGCTCCAAAGTGTGCAGCTTGTGGAAAAGGTAGTGAATGTGTCGATTTTAAATTGTTTGAAATATTAGAAATGTAAAAATCTTGCAGGTATAACTCCAGTAGAAGGCACAGAAGAAACTGTGCGTGTAGTGTCGATGGATAAAGACTTCCATGTGGATTGTTACATCTGCGAGGAGTGTGGTATGCAGTTGACAGACGAACCCGACAAGCGTTGTTACCCACTAGAGGATAGACTGATGTGTCGCAACTGTCACATTCAAAGACTGCAACATATGCCATCTCAAATGCATCCCGTTCCTGTGACATATCAATATACCGGTTAAGTTACCCACATTTTTTTGTCAGTCGAATTTAAATGTTGGTCGTTTGTCCGATAGGTGACAGTAGTTGCGCTTTTTATGGGGTTATGCTAGGCTTTATATGTAGGTTATATTCGTTATAAATGGGTGATCATAACTTTATGTAAATCTTGAGATAAATTAGATAATAAGTAGGCGTCACATGTCAATTTTTTAGTTTATAAAGACCAACACCACAATGTGATAATACAGTGATGAAACTCTGGGGCGACGGGGGAGGGGGGAAAGTCGTCCAATTTTACAAGACAACTCATTTAATAGTACCACAGAGGGTATGTAGATCGATTTTGCTGACTTTGACAGAGAAACATACTTCAAGGGGTAAAATATTTACATTTATAACAGTACAGTCACAGATTAGAGACTTACAGATATGAAGCTCCGCCCATTTCCTTTGATGTTTCGATTGCCGCTTTCTGTGACCTTGGACCTTTAAATTAGAGTGCGCCAGTTGCCAGTTCTGAAAGGAACATCCCGGGTACAGTGTTGCCTTTTCATGTAACGAATAAATTTGATTTATTATATTATATTTATAAAATATTGTGTTTTTGCTGTCATAGTGTTCTGAAAGATAATATTTTTGACAAATAAACATTAGAAACTTAAAATCAAAGTAAACTATTAATATAATGATTTTATGAACTGGCAAATGAACTATTATGCAAGTCATAACCGAAGAAAGAATATTGTGTTTTTGCTGTCATAATGTTCTGAATAAATGTTCAATCTGACACATAGACTGCTGACAGCCTTCAAAGTGGGTTTTAAATTGGGGTGCGACTCTATCTCTGTCTAATTTCGTTTGTCTTGTCTGACCTTCCTATCTGTAACTCTCTAATCTGTGGTATAGTGTTGGGGGTACGTCATTGAGACATAAACCATATGAAAATACATGACATGTTGAAACTGCATATGCTTATGACATAAAGTTGACAAAATATAAAATAGGAGATTCAAAGACTTTTTAAGCTGGTGTATAAGTATAATTGGTCTTGTAGCTGCAAAATACGATAAGACCATTCCTGATAATTGATTCGTTTTCATAGCAAATTTTATAGGCACCGACTCGTTTCATTACTGTATTATTTATACTGTGTCAATACACCAACTTTATATATCTAACAATTTTTGATGAGTATACAATATGACTTTTTAATTAATCAAAAATTTTATCCTGCAAATCAAAATTTGGGGTATATTACACAAATGTTGCTTGTTAGTATCATTTTTCACCAGTTATTACATCACTTTTTGCAAAGTTTTTACAACCTACAGTGGCGTCTTGTTACATACAACTGTTAAAAATCGTTAGGCAAATTTTTAATTATGAAAAAGTACTGTAGCAAATTATTAAAAATGTGTCTTATTTTAAAGTAGTAAAAATGTATTTGTACCTCAAAGGTAAATTACAAAAAATGCAATTTTCTGTAGTTCTGTTTAAGGTTGCTGAAACTAATTTATTATTTAGGTAAATCTCTAATTAAGATTGTATCATCATCTAAAGGTATTGACATATTTGAAAGTTGAACTAAATCACTTTAAAGAAAATAGGACTATTAAATTATTAGAAACTAAGTTGAGACAAACATTTTAATTTAAGTAAAAAGCAGCTTTTTACAGTGACTGTAATAAAAATTGAAATTATTCTGTGTCAAATTAAGATTAACATTACAATGCTTGCATATATGAAATTTGAACGAGTCCATTACCTTTAATATTTTTGGTAAAAAAAAATTAATTTTGTAGGCTTGTTTCAAATTATGTGATAAAAAATATATAAATTCTCTAAATAAAGTACTCGTTTTTGAGTACTATTTATGTGTTGACAATTATTTTCATTAATGTACTGTACTTAAGTGTGGCATTCCATATTTTGTATTATTTTTTCTTTACTATTGTATATTTTTGAGTATTTCTATAAATATATGCTATTAAATGAAAATATATTATTTATCTCAAATTAAATATCGAAAAAATCTCAAAGTCGGTACCAATATATAATATAATATAATGCAATCGCGCCCAAATCGAAAACAACTATTCCTGGGACAAAAGCCCCCCCATAGGGGTTGAATTAAAACGATTTAGACGCGAGTTGGAAGGCTGTTAACCAAACCAACACTTTGATTTTGTTATTTGAGGAGTTTGTCATTCGCAGGCCGGTTTCGGCATTTTTGTGCCTCAGTAGGAACTAGACAACCTCGCCACCACATCTCTAAGCAGTGTCTGAAGAAAACATTTGATCCACCGGGTACTTATAGCCACTGAAAGTGACGAAGTCGGTGTGTATTGATCCAACGCCCTCTTCACTCAAATATCAAAATCAAAGTTTGCAAGTATGCATCCCATCGAGCAGGTTAGGAAAATATTAGCCAGACTGGCAGTTTTTGAAGAAAATAAATTCTCCATATCTCAAATATGGCTATTTTTCAAATTAAATATCGAAAAAATTCGAAAAATAGGGCCACATTTGAGATATGGAGAATTTGTTTTCTTCTATTTATCGGTCGGGGATTAGACGGGAATTTTGCTGTTCCAAACCTAATCACCTTAATAGTTGGCTAATGACAAGCCTAGACAAAAGTGGACTGTATAATTAGGTTACCTACATTTGCCGCTTCCTGTTCGTTTTCATAGACTTCGAAGAGGTGGAATAAAATGCAACACTTAACAAAACTCCATATATTAGGTTATCTCTGAACAGGTTAACAATTAACAATGCAAAAAGAGTAAGAAAGTTATAATTCTTGCTTAGTTATTAGCAAAGAATTACTCAGAAGTCAAACTCATGTGGAATTTATTCAATGAAAAATGATAGGTTGCTATCGACATGTAGTCAGGCCCGCGCCTAGCACTTGTGCAAATTTAAAATAACGCCCCAAAGTATTACGTTCATATGTGAGTACAGATACGGGTTAAAGTTTCGTACATTGCAAGTTCAGACAGGAAAAAAATACTTGTCCGCTCGTTGGCTCGTTGCAAGCCAAATTTCAAGCTCAAACAATCAGGTTTGTTTGAGTTTACACAATTCATGTTATCATGTTACGTATATCGAATCCAGAAATTTGGTTCCCTCGTCTCAAAGAGTAAAAATAAAATAATAAACAAATAAAAAACAATGTAATACTGTTACTGTTTTTTTATCATTATAAATTTTGTTTTGACAATGTTGTTTGTTGCTTTATCTTTTTTTTTTTACTTTTGAGTTTTGAGGCTTTCCGGCGCCGTCGTGCACCGCACGACTTTGCCCTTTTGTACTGAGTGTTTAGGAACGACTGCATTGGCGTCAAAAAACCATGCTTCGTTTTACGTCTTATTCGCTTTTTGGACCGGACGGAAATTAGTTTAGGTCGCGTGTAAAATTAAATTTTTATTTGTTTCGACTTCGTGGTCTAATCAAATTATCGGATTGAACCAAATTTCTATATTTTATCCACATATTTGCCCCAAGTGCCATATTTTTACCGCGCTAAAATTCCGATAATTGCTCTCATCTTTCTAAAAAAATAAAACAAAACAATCTTTAATATCTATTTTTAAAATTGGTTATCCAAAGCTGAGGTAACAACTTCCAGGATCTGTTTTGAATATCTGGATGAAATACATCATAATTGATTTTTTCTAACCTATCCAAATACACAAAAACAGGTACAGCTGGTAATAAAACATTTCTTCCTTCTTTAGGAACACTTTCAGTTATACTTCTTGCTTTTATTAAATGTTGGTGGGCTCTACTCGCAATTTCAAATGTGCACTCAGACAGTTGTTCGCTTGATTTAGCTCTTAAGACATCCTCTTGGACAACTTTGTTTTTCACTAGAACATCTAGAGGTATTGGTAAAAAATTTAAACGTCTAGCGTGAGGTATACTCCTAAAAAGTAATTTTAAACAATCTGTTAAATATGAAATAGGTACCATGAAGCTTAAACAGTTTAAAAATGCTAGATATGTACCTTAATTGTTGCACAATTCCTTGTGCTTTGCCCAAGTGTGAGGCAGCATGATCAGCATGCACATTTTTAATGCCAGATGATTCTAAAATTAAATAATAAATACTGGAAACACTATGCTCAGCATATTTTTCCAATTCTTCTATGGTATTAAAACTTGTTATGCCTAGCGAATTTTTTCTAGAATTGAGTATATTATTTAAATATCTTTTTGTAAGTTTCTGCCTACTATTAGCCTAAAAATAGTTTTACATTAGAGGAAAAAATCTAGAAAATATAACAGGATGCAGTCACTTTTTACTCAAAATTTGTATACATCGTCGGCTGTATGCAATAGTGGCATAATTCAAAAATAGACAAAATGGATTTAACATCATCAAGGTGCTTGAAAAACCATCAAAGAACTTGAAAAAGCACTATTTATTGCATGCATTAGTGGCACAATAATTGTACTATTAATTATCTAAAGTTGTAATAAAAAAGAATACGTAAAAATTAATGTCACTGATACCTTTATCAGGATTTCCAAAAATAACTAATTTTTGAGTTGTGCCACTATTGCATACACTGCCACACTTTAAAAAGTTAAAAGGCAACTAAAAAAATCATTCATAATATAACAAATCAAGTATAAAAAAAAATTCTGAATGAAAGTACATTAACTTAAGGTAAATATCTGAATTAAATAATAATACAATATTTAATTCACAGGCGTCTTATTACTATAAACAATTTAAAGCTAGACAAAAGCTTTTTTGTTATTTTTATACCCATATTATAACTTGTTAAAATATTTGCACTCATACCAGAGCTGGGACGAATCCTCAAGAAAAGGATCCGAATTACGAGATGTGATAGGAATCACGGATCCAATGTCTGAATCCTTTTTACTAAAAAAAAGCATTCGAATCAAGTGATTCGAATTCAAGAATCACGGATCATGTCAGTGTAATACCATGTAATCATGTATTATGTAAGATTATATGATTCCTAATCATTATCGGCAAGACTAACGTAATAATTCTTTTAGAGTTGACCCCACCCATCAAACGGCCAAAATCACCCCCGAAAGGATGAAAAATTTGTTTTTCGCTATGAACGAGAAAACCCGATTCATCTCCCATGATGTTGGATCTTCTCCCCAAGCCGACTCTAACCCCCAAACAGCAAAAAACCACCCCCAAAAGCGTGAAAACATTTTTTTCGCTATAAACAAGAAAACGGGAGATGACGCGGGTTTTCTCCTTTATATAGAATATCAGTTCAACTCACTAATGGGTTGGTAGAAATTAATAAAATATTTTCTTTAAAAATTGTGCTGACTTTAAAATAATTGGGTAACAGTGGCATAGGTCCACACAAACCGGCCAAATAAACATTCAAATGATCATTCGATTATTAGTTTCATTTGAATACAGAGAATCTGACTATGCAAATTCATCCGATGATCCCATTACTACTTGAGTCGTCTTGTCGCGTCAGGTAAAAGGATCCGAACCTAACATTGTGATTCGATTACGAATCCTTTAGGATTTCTTCGGCAAATCCGGATCACAAATTCTTTATTTAAAGGATTCGAATCACCAGCCTCGGATCCTCAAAAAGGATTCGAATCATCCCCAGCTCTGACTCATACAATATAATTAAGTATTGTTTTTAGGGCGTCCTATCACAACAGTATACTTTTAATAGATTTTATGAACAAAAATAAGATCTTACTTTAAACAGTTCTTGTGCTACAGGATGTTTAGGTACTAATTTATAGTCATTCTTTAAACATTTTTCTATTGTTTCCTCCCAAAATTTTAATCTCATGAGGCCTATAGTTTCTTGAGATACATGTTCGGCTATTTGGGCAATTTCTATATTAAAACTTCTAATAGCAAAAGCACTTGACCTTGCAGAATTCTGTAATAGTAAGGTACAGACGAAATTTTCGTAATCAAACTTTCTGAAAGAATAATATGAATTCACATCATTTTAGAGGTTTCAATACTCACTTGACGGAATCTGCACAGTAGTCTGCGGTGGTTTTACTAGCAAATCTAGGCGAATTACATAAAGGATATTTGTTTGCAACTTCTTTAAATAGTCTTGTTGTTTTCCCTGGTACATTCATTTTATTAAACTATTATTAACTTTATTTTAACCAAATTAAAAACATTAACCTATTTTTAAAAATTATGGACTATTACTTCTTACAAGGAATAGTTCAACGATTCTTCTTTTTTGTAAACCTGTCTTCTCTTAGTAATGCTATTCGTATTCCTTTATTTTTTGCTATTAAAATAATCAGAAAATAAATATTAACCATTACCAGTAAATTATTTGACTAAATAAAAATGATTACGCCGTCTAAAATTATGGTCATATAATTACCATTTGCTGGAAGCGTATGCGTATGAACAAATTTATAGGTTATGGTAAAATGTCAGGAGTCAGAATTGTGAAGTGGTGTTCCCATTTGAAAATATGAATTATTTTCTTGACTAATGTGTTAAGATAAGTTGACAATACAAAAATGGATGATTTTGAATTACCTGAAGATCTTCAAGATGTAGAAATCATCTACTCAGATGGTGAAGATGAAGAGGAACCTGTTGAAAACATGTTGGATGAAGTCAGTCTCCAAGAGGCTAGTGACGAAGATATCGAGTATGAAATAGTTGATACGTCCCTTTTGACCTTTCAAAAACATAACAAAGCTGTATTTGATTCGGATTTGAGTAGTAATAATAAAATAGCAGTAACAGGTGGTGAAGATGATCTAGCTTATCTTTGGAACACCGAGACTGGTGAAGTACTATTTGAATGTTCTGGCCATAAAGATTCCGTAACTGAAGTAACATTTAATTTTGATAGTCAATATGTAGCCACGGCGGATATGGCTGGAATGATACAGGTATGGAGTGTGTATGATAAAAAGCTGGTATGGTGTTATGAAGGTGATGATATGGAGTGGTTGCTGTGGCACCCTGCTGCAAATGTACTCTTCTGTGGATGTCATTCTGGTGATATTTACTTGTGGCAAATACCACAAGGGAATTGTAAATTACTTGTAGCACAAAATAATGCATCAACAACATGCTCAAACATTTTACCAAATGGAAAACAACTTCTAGCAGGTTATGAAGATGGGTGTTTAAGACTTTGGAATATTAAAGAATGCAGTGTTGAATGGAGCAACAGTCAGGCACAATCAGTAACAAACTTAGATATAAATAAAGAAGGCACTTTGGCGATAGTAGCACCAGAGTCTAGATTATTAAAGTTAACTGATGGTAAAACATTATCTATTTTACTTCCTGAGGCTGAAAATGAAATAGAAACTGCCTTGTTTCACCCAGATTTGGGTATTATGGCATCTGGATCAATTTCAGGACAACTATGTGTTTGGGAAATTGGAAGGCAATCTTTAAGACACCGAGCAAAGATAGAATGTGCTGTTACCGTACTTAAATGGGGTCCAAATGATAAAATATTTATTGGAGCGACAGACGGCGCCATCTATGTTTGTGATGTAAGAACAGGAAGTCTACTTGAAACGTTAACTGGACATAAAGATGAAATTCTGAGCATATCTGTGTTTAAAAATGATAATAAAATTTTGACTACTTCTGATGATGGTACTGCTAAAATATTTACTGTTAAAAATTAAGTTATATATACAGGGTTTTATATACCTACCTTTTGAAATTTTACCTGTCTTCAATTTTGGATGTACCTATTTTTTCGATCAATGGAAACTATTCTTAAGAAAAAATATATATTGTCTTTATGTTTAATGGTTTTTTACTTATTATTTTCCTCATCATGTAGTTATAATTTAATTTTCAGCGAAAGCACACTGCGCAGTGGGCTCAATAACAGAACAGGTTTTTTTATACCACTATTTTTGTAGTTTTATAAATATCATGACTCCCCTCTTGATCTGAACTTGATTTTTTAGTTTCTTTAAACTTTACCCACCATTGTCCTAAATTTTGTATCAAGAATTTTCTAACATTTACAAGAAATGTTTTTGGTTCAATATATACATATGGGAAACTTTTTTATTAAGGGTTTTTCGACAAAAAGTTATTCTGATAAAAGTTTGTGCATCCCCTAAAACTAAACACGCACCAACAAAATATAGTAAAACATTCGTAAATTCAAAAATTTGAATTTGAGACAAGAGTAAACTACCCTTATTTTGAAAATTTTCGGGAAATGTTATTGAGAAAAGTTGTTCAGCATTAAAAAATACATCTAGATTTGAAATCATAGCCCATCTAAGTGAAGTTTTATTCTTTTACCCATTTTTTAAAATTGGGACTACGAAAAAAAATTGCTTAAACGATAAATAGATAACATCCTGTATACGACGGTTTATTTAAAAAGCCTGTAATATTACAAATTACACAACTATTGTGTTAACCACTGTCAATTTTTTTGAAGAGTAAAAAAAAGTAAATTTTTGGTGGTTATTTTTATTTTTTGTTAACACCGAAAATTGCTCAAAATTATACAGTATTGTAACATGAACTTAATATTCAATAATGTCAAATCATAAAACATCAAAATAAAATAAGTATTTCGGCACATTCATTGATTTTCTGGAGATTTTCTTGTTCAAAGGGTAAAAAAAATAAAACTTCATTTAGATGGCCATGATTTCAAATCTATATGTATTTTTTAATGCTGAACAACTTTTCTAAATAACATTTCCCGAAATTTTTCAAAATAAGGGTACTTTACACTTGTCTCAAAATCAAATTTTTGAAGGCTCCTCGTATATTACGAGTGTTTTATTATATTTTGTTGGTGCATATTTAGTTTTAGGGGATGCACAAACTTTTATCAAGAGTAACTTTTTGTCGAGAAACCCTTAATAAAAAGTTTCCCATATGGTGCGTACTTTCGTGATGACACTGTATATATTATGTTAGGTGTTCCACAAGGATCACATTGTGTACCTTTGCTTTTTATCTTATTCTTAAATGACACTGGAAGCTGTATTAGAAATTGTGATTATCTATTGTTTGCTGGCGATCTCAAAATAGTCAAATGTATAAAATCTACAGATGATCATCAGTTATTGCTACAAGAAGACTTGGACAATCTGATTGATTGGTGTTATAGGAATAAGTTTCATTTAAATCCAGATAAATGTTCACACATTAGCTTTTTTAAATCAACAAAAAAATATGATACCTCTTATGTCATAGAAGGAAACCAGTTGAATTCCGTTAAATCAATAAAAGATCTGGGAGTTGTGTTCGGCTCTCAGCTAACTTTTGTTGAACATATTCAGACCATGGTGGCAAAAGCTTCAAAAACATTGGGATTTGTACTACGAAATTGTCAAGAGTTCTCTGTCACAACAGTAAAAAAGGTGCATGTATCTTTAGTTGTATTCATTACGGAATATGCTTCAATTGTGTGGTCACCCTATCATATAGTTCACAACATGAAAATTGAGAGAATCCAGAATAAGTTTTTACGATACTCTGTGCCTTCAAGTTAGACATTCCCATTCTTGATCACGATTATTCCCATATTTTGGATGTAATAAAGATGTACTCTTTGGAAAAAAGAAGAACCTGCAGTGATACATGCTTTGTCTTAAAATTAATCAATGGCCTTATAATCTGTGTCCAGTGCAGTGGCGTAGCCAGGAATTTTTTTCGGAGGGGGCCCACCATTTCTCGTAGATATGTGTCACAGACTCATGGTACATCCCCATTTTCTTCTTTGTTTCTCTAGCTATATTTCTGAAATTTGGATCATTGAATATGCTCACTAGACGGCACTTTTTGACATATTTGGAAAAAATATCAACTTCCGGTTTTTCCGGAAATGGCATTAAGTATCAATTTTCAAATGGAACACCCTTTATATTATTACATTTTTGGAATCTTCGTAATTATCTGAATCCAATGATACCTCATAGTTGAGATTTCATTCGTCAGAACACCCATTTTATTTTTCGATCTAGAGAGTCATGAACCCCCTAAAATTATTTCAAATAATCAAAATAATCGTACACTATCGCATTTTCGATTAAAATAGTATTGTGGTCCGAACTACAAGCTAAAAGCGTAAAACAAAATTTTTTTTACCCAAAACTCGATTTTTTCAAATAGTACCATAATGGTACTCTGATGTCATTCGAACGTACCATCGATGGGGTATCCATCCATATTAACTCTTTTTGTGTATAACCATTACGAACAAAATAATGTAGTTGAAAAAAGTTTAAGTATCTTCTTGTTCCGGAAAAACCGGAAGTTGATATTTTTTTCCAAATATGTCAAAAAGTGCCGTCTAGTGAGCATATTCAATGTTCCAAATTTCAGAAATACAGATAGAGAAACAAAATTTTTGCCTCTTCAATTTAATTCGTATATCGCTTGGTTTTTGAGAAAAAAAAATTAAAAACTGTGCATGTAACAGAAAAAAACTACCTAATTGATATTAGAAAAATGTATTTATTTTATTTGAAAACGTGTAACTTTCATTAAATAAATAATTTCACTCTTATTACATCAAAAGGAGGCTCTCATTGCCGCAAATGAGCAAGCCAAGTTAGGTATATCAAAATCAACCAAAAGGTTTTTGAGTAATTAATAAAAAACTGATTTTGTCTAAAAACTTTGACACCCAGTTTCTTGAAAAAGAAATACGTTAAGACACATGTTTATTGGAAATAAAAATCTTATTTTTTCCTGAAAAACCGATCCTGAACGTTTGACGGTTTAACCCTGAGTCTCCCTGCATACAATGTCGACTATTTAAATACATTATTTTATTTAACAACAATTTGTTAATTATTAATATAAGATTACACGACAATTAATTATTAATATAATATTGAACTTTGAATAAGCATTATTCAAAGGCAATTCTGCGAGTTTGTTTGTTGTAAAATTCCTCTATGATTGCATTTTCTTCTAAACTTATAGAAATTTCGGGGGGGCATAGAAAATTTGAACGGAAGTTACATGAGAAAACAAAAAAAAAATTAAAAACTAATGACTTCCTGAGAAAGCTTTAAAGCACTTTCTTTTTTTTTCTTTGCGTGTATTTTAGGCAAAGATACATTAGTTTTTCCGAACGCCCGCCTGAATATTTGTATTCAACGGCTCGGCGCGCGTAGTTTTCGAATTTGCTTTCTTATTTTGAATAATTTTTTATAGTAATACAAATTCTTTTTTAAAATAACTTATAATATTATTTGTTAGTAAAATTTTCCGCTCCTTCACGTGGTGCTATTAGTCTTTTGAAATTTTTATTTTTTTTCGAGATATAATGGAAAAACCAAATTTTCGATTTTATTTTCGAAATTGTGAAGTTAGCATACACTTTAGAGCAGCAAAGATTTTTTTATTGTTTTCTACACCCTTTCAAGTACTTAAGTGCCAAGTTTCATCGAAATCACATTTTGTGCGAGGTCAAACTCTCTCACAACTGGGCTACAAGTAAAAGGCCAGCAGTCAGTCTCAAATTTCTCGAATCGTATAGTAACTCGTTTCTCGTCAATAAAATTAAAAGCAAAATTCCAAAAAATTAAAATTACTAATTTTTTTTGGGATTTCGATGCTGTGAAACAACAAAAAAACAATTACGATCTCTCCATCATTTATTACATTGAAATATTTCAATTCTGTTAAAAATCCAATAAATACAACCAGTTTTGTTTATATAATATCTGACAGTTTAAAAATAACTCACTAGAGATGATTCATTACATAAGTTGGGCAAAAATGTAATTTATAAAAATGCATACCTACTAATATTGTGCATCATAAAAATCGTGAATTTATTAAAAAAAAAAATTGAAAAGTTCGTGACAAATAAGTATAGGAATAGCAATTTAATTTATTTTTTGTTATTAATCATATATTTAGGCTTTTTTGCAATTATTTGTAAATAGTAGAAAAACTCAAAATATATCCCACATAATTATATTAATGATAATGGCGACTAGTTTCGTTTATATAACCATCTTCAGGTCTTAGAAACAGTGCTTGATAACATATATGCGATATTTTGAAATTTATAGTTCCAAAACCACACTTTTTCCAGACTTAGGACTGGCAAAATGGAAAAATTAATTTGTATAGGTAGTATATACAACCCTGATGCGTTTGTTTACTACCGGGTGTCCCAGAAGTTTCTGACCCATTTTAACTGCAAATATCTCGGAACTCAGAAGCGATAGGGAGGAGCGGTTTTCACTGAACAGTTTCTTTTTATATAAAGTTTTTATCATTATCAGTATAAATGTTTATTTACATCAGAAATCCGATAACTAAATAATTATAGAAAATAGCAAAACAAACTTGAAAAATGTATACCAAATTTAAATCGTTAAAAAAATCGACGTTATTTGCATTTAAAAAAGACCCTTTTTTTAAAACACCCTATATAAGATGTTATTAAATAAACATTTATACTGAAAAAACTTTATATAAAAAGGAACTGTTCAGTGAAAACCGCACCTCCCTATCGTTCCTGAGTTCCGAGATATTTGTAGTTAAAATGGGTTAGAAACTTCTGGGATACCCGGTATTATAACTGATAAGTTAATAGGATTAGATAAAGTTCTCAAGTAAAAGACCAGTAGTCAGTCTCAAATATCTTGAATCGTATAGTAACTTATTGTTTCTCGTCAATAAAATTAAAAGCAAAATCCAAAAAATTTAAATTATTAATTTTTTTTGGCATTTCGATGCTGTGAAACAACAAAAAAACAATTATGATCTCCCCATCATTTATTACTTTGAAATATTTCAATTCTGCGTATTAAAATTAAATATCTACAAATCCATAAACCACCAAAATTATTTGTAGGACGGTTATTTGAACAACTTATTGCATACCTAATTTTTCATTGAAAATATTAAATTTTTTCCAGATTTTTGATACTAAATTTACGCTTTGTTCAACTAATTAGTCCGATCATATTAAGACTAAAAATATTTCTTTGTAGCCCAGTTGTCAGACAGTTTGACCTCGCACAAAATGTGATATCGATGAAACTTGGCATTTAAGTACTTGAAAGGGTGTAGAAAACGATAAAAAAATCTTTGCTGCTCTAAAGTGTATGCTAACTTCACAATTGCGAAAATAAAATCGAAAATTTGGTTTTTTCATTATATCTCGAAAAAAAAAATTTCAAAAAACTAATAACACCACGTGAAAGAGCGGAAAATTTTACTAAAAATTATATTATGTTATTTAAAAAAAAAAATTGTATTACTATAAAAAATTCGAAAACTCTACGCGCGCCGAGCCGTTGAATAAAAATATTCAGGCGAGGCGTTCGGAAAAATTAAAGTATCTTTGTCTAAAATGTACACAAAGAAATAAAAAGAAAGCATTTTAAAGAGGAGACTCTAAGCTTTCTCTGTGTCCAGTGCAGTGGCGTAGCCAGGAATTTTTTTCGGAGGGGGCCCACCATTTCTCGTAGATATGTGTCACAGACTCATGGTACATCCCCATTTTCTTCTTTGTTTCTCTAGCTATATTTCTGAAATTTGGATCATTGAATATGCTCACTAGACGGCACTTTTTGACATATTTGGAAAAAATATCAACTTCCGGTTTTTCCGGAAATGGCATTAAGTATCAATTTTCAAATGGAACACCCTTTATATTATTACATTTTTGGAATCTTCGTAATTATCTGAATCCAATGATACCTCATAGTTGAGATTTCATTCGTCAGAACACCCATTTTATTTTTCGATCTAGAGAGTCATGAACCCCCTAAAATTATTTCAAATAATCAAAATAATCGTACACTATCGCATTTTCGATTAAAATAGTATTGTGGTCCGAACTACAAGCTAAAAGCGTAAAACAAAATTTTTTTTACCCAAAACTCGATTTTTTCAAATAGTACCATAATGGTACTCTGATGTCATTCGAACGTACCATCGATGGGGTATCCATCCATATTAACTCTTTTTGTGTATAACCATTACGAACAAAATAATGTAGTTGAAAAAAGTTTAAGTATCTTCTTGTTCCGGAAAAACCGGAAGTTGATATTTTTTTCCAAATATGTCAAAAAGTGCCGTCTAGTGAGCATATTCAATGTTCCAAATTTCAGAAATACAGATAGAGAAACAAAATTTTTGCCTCTTCAATTTAATTCGTATATCGCTTGGTTTTTGAGAAAAAAAAATTAAAAACTGTGCATGTAACAGAAAAAAACTACCTAATTGATATTAGAAAAATGTATTTATTTTATTTGAAAACGTGTAACTTTCATTAAATAAATAATTTCACTCTTATTACATCAAAAGGAGGCTCTCATTGCCGCAAATGAGCAAGCCAAGTTAGGTATATCAAAATCAACCAAAAGGTTTTTGAGTAATTAATAAAAAACTGATTTTGTCTAAAAACTTTGACACCCAGTTTCTTGAAAAAGAAATACGTTAAGACACATGTTTATTGGAAATAAAAATCTTATTTTTTCCTGAAAAACCGATCCTGAACGTTTGACGGTTTAACCCTGAGTCTCCCTGCATACAATGTCGACTATTTAAATACATTATTTTATTTAACAACAATTTGTTAATTATTAATATAAGATTACACGACAATTAATTATTAATATAATATTGAACTTTGAATAAGCATTATTCAAAGGCAATTCTGCGAGTTTGTTTGTTGTAAAATTCCTCTATGATTGCATTTTCTTCTAAACTTATAGAAATTTCGGGGGGGCATAGAAAATTTGAACGGAAGTTACATGAGAAAACAAAAAAAAAATTAAAAACTAATGACTTCCTGAGAAAGCTTTAAAGCACTTTCTTTTTTTTTCTTTGCGTGTATTTTAGGCAAAGATACATTAGTTTTTCCGAACGCCCGCCTGAATATTTGTATTCAACGGCTCGGCGCGCGTAGTTTTCGAATTTGCTTTCTTATTTTGAATAATTTTTTATAGTAATACAAATTCTTTTTTAAAATAACTTATAATATTATTTGTTAGTAAAATTTTCCGCTCCTTCACGTGGTGCTATTAGTCTTTTGAAATTTTTATTTTTTTTCGAGATATAATGGAAAAACCAAATTTTCGATTTTATTTTCGAAATTGTGAAGTTAGCATACACTTTAGAGCAGCAAAGATTTTTTTATTGTTTTCTACACCCTTTCAAGTACTTAAGTGCCAAGTTTCATCGAAATCACATTTTGTGCGAGGTCAAACTCTCTCACAACTGGGCTACAAGTAAAAGGCCAGCAGTCAGTCTCAAATTTCTCGAATCGTATAGTAACTCGTTTCTCGTCAATAAAATTAAAAGCAAAATTCCAAAAAATTAAAATTACTAATTTTTTTTGGGATTTCGATGCTGTGAAACAACAAAAAAACAATTACGATCTCTCCATCATTTATTACATTGAAATATTTCAATTCTGTTAAAAATCCAATAAATACAACCAGTTTTGTTTATATAATATCTGACAGTTTAAAAATAACTCACTAGAGATGATTCATTACATAAGTTGGGCAAAAATGTAATTTATAAAAATGCATACCTACTAATATTGTGCATCATAAAAATCGTGAATTTATTAAAAAAAAAAATTGAAAAGTTCGTGACAAATAAGTATAGGAATAGCAATTTAATTTATTTTTTGTTATTAATCATATATTTAGGCTTTTTTGCAATTATTTGTAAATAGTAGAAAAACTCAAAATATATCCCACATAATTATATTAATGATAATGGCGACTAGTTTCGTTTATATAACCATCTTCAGGTCTTAGAAACAGTGCTTGATAACATATATGCGATATTTTGAAATTTATAGTTCCAAAACCACACTTTTTCCAGACTTAGGACTGGCAAAATGGAAAAATTAATTTGTATAGGTAGTATATACAACCCTGATGCGTTTGTTTACTACCGGGTGTCCCAGAAGTTTCTGACCCATTTTAACTGCAAATATCTCGGAACTCAGAAGCGATAGGGAGGAGCGGTTTTCACTGAACAGTTTCTTTTTATATAAAGTTTTTATCATTATCAGTATAAATGTTTATTTACATCAGAAATCCGATAACTAAATAATTATAGAAAATAGCAAAACAAACTTGAAAAATGTATACCAAATTTAAATCGTTAAAAAAATCGACGTTATTTGCATTTAAAAAAGACCCTTTTTTTAAAACACCCTATATAAGATGTTATTAAATAAACATTTATACTGAAAAAACTTTATATAAAAAGGAACTGTTCAGTGAAAACCGCACCTCCCTATCGTTCCTGAGTTCCGAGATATTTGTAGTTAAAATGGGTTAGAAACTTCTGGGATACCCGGTATTATAACTGATAAGTTAATAGGATTAGATAAAGTTCTCAAGTAAAAGACCAGTAGTCAGTCTCAAATATCTTGAATCGTATAGTAACTTATTGTTTCTCGTCAATAAAATTAAAAGCAAAATCCAAAAAATTTAAATTATTAATTTTTTTTGGCATTTCGATGCTGTGAAACAACAAAAAAACAATTATGATCTCCCCATCATTTATTACTTTGAAATATTTCAATTCTGCGTATTAAAATTAAATATCTACAAATCCATAAACCACCAAAATTATTTGTAGGACGGTTATTTGAACAACTTATTGCATACCTAATTTTTCATTGAAAATATTAAATTTTTTCCAGATTTTTGATACTAAATTTACGCTTTGTTCAACTAATTAGTCCGATCATATTAAGACTAAAAATATTTCTTTGTAGCCCAGTTGTCAGACAGTTTGACCTCGCACAAAATGTGATATCGATGAAACTTGGCATTTAAGTACTTGAAAGGGTGTAGAAAACGATAAAAAAATCTTTGCTGCTCTAAAGTGTATGCTAACTTCACAATTGCGAAAATAAAATCGAAAATTTGGTTTTTTCATTATATCTCGAAAAAAAAAATTTCAAAAAACTAATAACACCACGTGAAAGAGCGGAAAATTTTACTAAAAATTATATTATGTTATTTAAAAAAAAAAATTGTATTACTATAAAAAATTCGAAAACTCTACGCGCGCCGAGCCGTTGAATAAAAATATTCAGGCGAGGCGTTCGGAAAAATTAAAGTATCTTTGTCTAAAATGTACACAAAGAAATAAAAAGAAAGCATTTTAAAGAGGAGACTCTAAGCTTTCTCTGTGTCCAGTGCAGTGGCGTAGCCAGGAATTTTTTTCGGAGGGGGCCCACCATTTCTCGTAGATATGTGTCACAGACTCATGGTACATCCCCATTTTCTTCTTTGTTTCTCTAGCTATATTTCTGAAATTTGGATCATTGAATATGCTCACTAGACGGCACTTTTTGACATATTTGGAAAAAATATCAACTTCCGGTTTTTCCGGAAATGGCATCAAGTATCAATTTTCAAATGGAACACCCTGTATATTATTACATTTTTGGAATCTTCGTAATTATCTGAATCCAATGATACCTCATAGTTGAGATTTCATTCGTCAGAACACCCATTTTATTTTTCGATCTAGAGAGTCATGAACCCCCTAAAATTATTTCAAATAATCAAAATAATCGTACACTATCGCATTTTCGATTAAAATAGTATTGTGGTCCGAACTACATGCGAAAAACGTAAAACAAAATTTTTTTTACCCAAAACTCGATTTTTTCAAATAGTACCATAATGGTACTCTGATGTCATTCGAACGTACCATCGATGGGGTATCCATCCATATTAACTCTTTTTGTGTATAACCATTACGAACAAAATAATGTAGTTGAAAAAAGTTTAAGTATCTTCTTGTTCCGGAAAAACCGGAAGTTGATATTTTTTTCCAAATATGTCAAAAAGTGCCGTCTAGTGAGCATATTCAATGTTCCAAATTTCAGAAATACAGATAGAGAAACAAAATTTTTGCCTCTTCAATTTAATTCGTATATCGCTTGGTTTTTGAGAAAAAAAAATTAAAAACTGTGCATGTAACAGAAAAAAACTACCTAATTGATATTAGAAAAATGTATTTATTTTATTTGAAAACGTGTAACTTTCATTAAATAAATAATTTCACTCTTATTACATCAAAAGGAGGCTCTCATTGCCGCAAATGAGCAAGCCAAGTTAGGTATATCAAAATCAACCAAAAGGTTTTTGAGTAATTAATAAAAAACTGATTTTGTCTAAAAACTTTGACACCCAGTTTCTTGAAAAAGAAATACGTTAAGACACATGTTTATTGGAAATAAAAATCTTATTTTTTCCTGAAAAACCGATCCTGAACGTTTGACGGTTTAACCCTGAGTCTCCCTGCATACAATGTCGACTATTTAAATACATTATTTTATTTAACAACAATTTGTTAATTATTAATATAAGATTACACGACAATTAATTATTAATATAATATTGAACTTTGAATAAGCATTATTCAAAGGCAATTCTGCGAGTTTGTTTGTTGTAAAATTCCTCTATGATTGCATTTTCTTCTAAACTTATAGAAATTTCGGGGGGGCATAGAAAATTTGAACGGAAGTTACATGAGAAAACAAAAAAAAAATTAAAAACTAATGACTTCCTGAGAAAGCTTAAAGCACTTTCTTTTTTTTTCTTTGCGTGTATTTTAGGCAAAGATACATTAGTTTTTCCGAACGCCCGCCTGAATATTTGTATTCAACGGCTCGGCGCGCGTAGTTTTCGAATTTGCTTTCTTATTTTGAATAATTTTTTATAGTAATACAAATTCTTTTTTAAAATAACTTATAATATTATTTGTTAGTAAAATTTTCCGCTCCTTCACGTGGTGCTATTAGTCTTTTGAAATTTTTATTTTTTTTCGAGATATAATGGAAAAACCAAATTTTCGATTTTATTTTCGAAATTGTGAAGTTAGCATACACTTTAGAGCAGCAAAGATTTTTTTATTGTTTTCTACACCCTTTCAAGTACTTAAGTGCCAAGTTTCATCGAAATCACATTTTGTGCGAGGTCAAACTCTCTCACAACTGGGCTACAAGTAAAAGGCCAGCAGTCAGTCTCAAATTTCTCGAATCGTATAGTAACTCGTTTCTCGTCAATAAAATTAAAAGCAAAATTCCAAAAAATTAAAATTACTAATTTTTTTTGGGATTTCGATGCTGTGAAACAACAAAAAAACAATTACGATCTCTCCATCATTTATTACATTGAAATATTTCAATTCTGTTAAAAATCCAATAAATACAACCAGTTTTGTTTATATAATATCTGACAGTTTAAAAATAACTCACTAGAGATGATTCATTACATAAGTTGGGCAAAAATGTAATTTATAAAAATGCATACCTACTAATATTGTGCATCATGAAAATCGTGAATTTATTAAAAAAAAAAATTGAAAAGTTCGTGACAAATAAGTATAGGAATAGCAATTTAATTTATTTTTTGTTATTAATCATATATTTAGGCTTTTTTGCAATTATTTGTAAATAGTAGAAAAACTCAAAATATATCCCACATAATTATATTAATGATAATGGCGACTAGTTTCGTTTATATAACCATCTTCAGGTCTTAGAAACAGTGCTTGATAACATATATGCGATATTATGAAATTTATAGTTCCAAAACCACACTTTTTCCAGACTTAGGACTGGCAAAATGGAAAAATTAATTTGTATAGGTAGTATATACAACCCTGATGCGTTTGTTTACTACCGGGTGTCCCAGAAGTTTCTGACCCATTTTAACTGCAAATATCTCGGAACTCAGAAGCGATAGGGAGGAGCGGTTTTCACTGAACAGTTTCTTTTTATATAAAGTTTTTATCATTATCAGTATAAATGTTTATTTACATCAGAAATCCGATAACTAAATAATTATAGAAAATAGCAAAACAAACTTGAAAAATGTATACCAAATTTAAATCGTTAAAAAAATCGACGTTATTTGCATTTAAAAAAGACCCTTTTTTTAAAACACCCTATATAAGATGTTATTAAATAAACATTTATACTGAAAAAACTTTATATAAAAAGGAACTGTTCAGTGAAAACCGCACCTCCCTATCGTTCCTGAGTTCCGAGATATTTGTAGTTAAAATGGGTTAGAAACTTCTGGGATACCCGGTATTATAACTGATAAGTTAATAGGATTAGATAAAGTTCTCAAGTAAAAGACCAGTAGTCAGTCTCAAATATCTTGAATCGTATAGTAACTTATTGTTTCTCGTCAATAAAATTAAAAGCAAAATCCAAAAAATTTAAATTATTAATTTTTTTTGGCATTTCGATGCTGTGAAACAACAAAAAAACAATTATGATCTCCCCATCATTTATTACTTTGAAATATTTCAATTCTGCGTATTAAAATTAAATATCTACAAATCCATAAACCACCAAAATTATTTGTAGGACGGTTATTTGAACAACTTATTGCATACCTAATTTTTCATTGAAAATATTAAATTTTTTCCAGATTTTTGATACTAAATTTACGCTTTGTTCAACTAATTAGTCCGATCATATTAAGACTAAAAATATTTCTTTGTAGCCCAGTTGTCAGACAGTTTGACCTCGCACAAAATGTGATATCGATGAAACTTGGCATTTAAGTACTTGAAAGGGTGTAGAAAACGATAAAAAAATCTTTGCTGCTCTAAAGTGTATGCTAACTTCACAATTGCGAAAATAAAATCGAAAATTTGGTTTTTTCATTATATCTCGAAAAAAAAAATTTCAAAAAACTAATAACACCACGTGAAAGAGCGGAAAATTTTACTAAAAATTATATTATGTTATTTAAAAAAAAAAATTGTATTACTATAAAAAATTCGAAAACTCTACGCGCGCCGAGCCGTTGAATAAAAATATTCAGGCGAGGCGTTTGGAAAAATTAAAGTATCTTTGTCTAAAATGTACACAAAGAAATAAAAAGAAAGCATTTTAAAGAGGAGACTCTAAGCTTTCTCATGAAGCCATTAGTTTTTATTCTTTTTTTGTTTTCTCATAGAAAATTTGAGCGAAAGTTATAATTTCTAAAATTCTCACTGATTTTTATAAAACTGAAGATGTCTTTTAATAGAGGCTTAACCAGTGGCGGATGTAGGGAGTTTTTCAGGGAGGGGGGCCATCAGTTAATGGAAATTTGCAACCAAAGTGATTAAGTGATAAAAATTTGGGATGTTTGAATCTTTGAGAAAATATTCAATACAACGAATAATTTTGGTTTGTATAAGGTATGTTTTCTTCTTGTTGAAAACCAATCTTTACTTGCATATCCAGACTCTAGTTGTTGAACCAATATCAACCATTCAGAACTCTAGGGGGGGGGGCAATGCCCCTCATACCCCTCCTCCCTCAAATCCGCCAGTGGGCATAACAAAAAAAAATCCTTGTAGATTTATTATCATTATACCTTTACTTTTGATTTAAATATAATTAAAATGATGAACATTATCCTGTTTAGTAAAACTTCTGTTTTAAAATTATCATTTTTTTTACAATATTCATTCGACGCAATTTTTATTTTCAAAATAGTGTTTATATATATACAGAGTGTCCCACGACGATTAAGACAAGTAATATATCAGAATTGGGCAGTAGTAGAGAATTATAATTTTGGGGGTGTAAATTAGAGCAAATGTTGCATCTTTTCTTGTTATTGTGTTACCCACTGAGGTATTTGTTTTTGGTCACGTGACGTCGCATTCAAAATTATTAATGGGACAACCTGTATATTTGTGCCTTTCTGTGTTCCTCCCGATAAAACAATTCCAACAAACTAGTACACTTGGGGTCTAAAGTGATTAATTCAAGAGCTACAGGTACTTAAAGGATTGTAAGTTAAAAAATTAATAATTGAATCCCCTGTAATTTTCGGCAGTCTTACATTCGTACGTAATGATTAAGACAAACCAATATTATATTTTTTAATAAAAATTCAAATTAACAAAAAAAATTAATTATTAAATTAATTATTATTAATTAATTATTAAATTATTAATTTTTTAACTTACAATCCTTTAAGTACCTGTAGCTCTTGAATTAATCACTTTAGACCCCAAGTGTGCTAGTTTGTTGGAATTGTTTTATCGGGAGGAACACAGAAAGGCACAAATATACAGCTTGTCCCATTAATAATTTTGAATGCGACGTCACGTGACCAAAAACAAATACCTCATTGGGTAACACAATAACAAGAAAAGATGCAACATTTGCTCTAATTTACAACCCCAAAATTATAATTCTCTACTACTGCCCAATTCTGATATATTACTTGTCTTAATCGTCGTGGGACACCCTGTATATATAAATCAGAAATTAATTTTTTTTTAAATAAAGTTAAAAATAATTTAGAAATTGATTTATATAAATAAACACTATTTTGAAAATAAAAATTGCGTCGAATGAATGTTGTAAAAAAATGATCATTTTAAAACATTAGTTTTATTAAATAGAGACAATGTTCATCATTTTAATTATATTTAAGACAAAAGTAAAAGTATAATGTTGATGAATCTACAATAATTTTTTTTGTTATGCCTCTATTAATAGATATCTTCAGTTTTATAAAAATCAGTGAGAATTTTAGAAATTATAACTTCCGGTCAAATTTTCTATGAGAAAACAAAAAAAAAATAAAAACTAATAGCTTCCTGAGAAAGCTTGTCTCCTCTTTAAAATGCTTTCTTTTTTTCTTTGCGTACATTTTAGACAAAGATACTTTAGTTTTTCCGAACGCCTCGCCTGAATATTTATGAATTCAATGGCTCATCGGCGGGCGTAGAGTTTTCGAATTTGCTTTGTTATTTTTAATAATTTTTTATAGTAATACACTTTAGAGCAGCAAAGATTTTTTTATTGTTTTGTATCATCGATATCACATTTTGTGCGAGCTTTTGGTCAATATCCTTCTCTGGCAACTGCTAATAGGGGGAATGTTTACCCCCATATCTGTTTTTTCGAAAATTATTATGTAGCAGAAAAAAAATTAGACTCGATAGATTTTTGAGCAATGCTAAATAGTTTTATTTTCTAAATTATTAAAATAATCTTAAAATTAACCATTTTTTAATATCATATTTCGTTGACTTAATTTAATTGTTTATAATATTAATGTTTATACATTGAATTGCTAATTAAATAAAAAAACACCCCATGTATATTATTCATAAGTACTTACCTGACCGTAAAACGTATTTACAAATGATCCATATCTTAGGTATTAAATTAAAGGTAAAGATTCGTAAGTTTTTTTTTGAAAAATTTACGGATGATTTCTTGAAGTTCGTCTAGAATTTCGCATTCTCTGGATTTTTTACGAAATCTTATACCTTTCAGAAGATTTTCGGATCGAAATAAAAAAAATGAATTAACATAAGAAAAAAATGCAAATTCAGTGAAAAAAAAACCTGTTAAAAAATTTAATATTTTGATGTGAGATTTTTGAGTAAAAAATAAAAATAAGACACGAAGGTAAAAACATCTTTGTCTATTAAATTTGATTCAAATAAATTCTTATGATACTTATGCGAAAATACAGCCACTACTGAAACACTCTGTATAAAATTACATTTAATAAAAATGTTAATTACATTAATTTATCACCGATTAGACTTTAAAAAGCCACTTGACCACCTTGTATTTGTCTATGAATTTGTCACAGTTTGGATAAGTAATTTATTTTTAAAAATGACATCCTAGAAAGCTTAATCATTAAAAATGTGTATATCAAAAACACCATCTTCATTAAATATATTACCACGTAAAAAACAGTTTAGTCACAAAAAACATATTGATTTAAGTACGAAATATTACTTAATTCTTGGATAGTAATATAAAACGGATGAACCGGGTAATTGCCAATTTGAAGCATGCAATTCAATAAGTTGCAACAAAGTACGCCGCACTCCAGAAGATCCAGCACTGGCTAAAAAACCATCCCTAACGCTAGCCAGAAGTTGTTCCAGTTGCTGCGGCAGTTCAGTCTCTAGGTCTCTGCCAATTGAAGTTAAAACGAAAAATAAGCACTCTGTTTCCGAAAGACACTTGATTGGAAGCTCTACGCAGGCTTGACAGCACTTAGCTAGTATGGAAAGCAGCACTAACTCAGGTTGCAAGGCTTCGAATTGGTCTTTTAGGTGATGCCTCTTTAGCTGACTGCACATTTCTGTCAAGAACCACATGAAAGCAGTGAATCTTGTACCATCACCTGCTTTGATGCCTCTGAGAATTTTATCTCTCTCTTGGTACCATTGTTGACACATATTCAAGAGGGACTCTAGGAAGGTTTGATTTTTTTCATTTTCTATAATTAATATACATAACTTAGCAATAGCTTCACTATATTTCATACCCTCTACCACTTTTTCCATAATAGTTTTGACTAGATCCATTAGAGTCCTGGTAGGTACTTGGGTTGGATCATCTATGGCTACCTTTAGGTTATTTTTGTCTTCTTGAGAGAATATACTTAAATCGATTTCTTCTTTTGATATGTCTTTGAGTTTGGTAGCTAAGGCTCTGGAATCGGCTGATCCTAAGCTTTTCGATCGTTTCAGACTATTTGGTTTAGGACTAGATTGTCTCGGTTGGATGTTGTTGTTCCAGTTTTGATGATAGGCCGTCTGGTTAATGCCTGAGAATACTGGATGGGCCAGCAACTCTGGATGAAATTGGATAGGTCGATGTATTTGATTTAGTAATTGTGTCGTAGATGCTGAATGTAATAGGGGTAAAGGAACTCCGGGTATAATAGGGATCAGTCCTGGATGATTGATGTGTCTGAGAATATTTCCACTGGATTTAGAATGTTGTAGACCAATTGGCTCGTAAGCCATTGCTAAATTTAGATTGCCACTGGACTTGGACGCTTGTAGTTCGTGGTGATTCATGGTAAATTCTTTAGCATGCACATTAAGTTTCCCACTCATCGGTAAATCCGTTCTAACATTAGGCGGTCTGTAGATCTCCATTGTGGGTTTACCCTTCATAGCGATCATTGTTTGGGACCTTCGTTTTGAAGGATCTTTATTAGGTCTTACGAAGCTTCTTTCTCTTGACACTAGAGGCGAACCTTGCGAAAAGTCTGCTCTATGGCTCCTCCTTAATTGCGCCTCGTGAGACATGGTGTGATGTAAACCGACACTTAACACTTTGATTAACTAATAACAGTTTGTATAAATTAATATTTATTTAGTAGCGCGGTGAATTATGACACCCACGTACTGCAGTCCAAGTTTGGTAAGGTTTAGTTTGTGTTACTTTGTTTCGCTTTCATATTTTTTTATCCGGCACTGCGCGTTTGCTCATGGTTTTTCGTATTCAAATAGTTAAACAATGCGGTTTACTCCCGATTTTCTGAGTCGGATGCTGTCAGAGTCAACGTATGAGAGAGCTGACGTATATTTAGAATGTATATTTTTAACGATGCACGCCTAGCGTTATAAATAGTTGTAATATTACGTACCCACTGTACACAAATTAACTAGTAAATAATTATGCAAAGGAAGATGAGCTTGTGTTTAACGAACAATCGCACTTCACTATTTGAATGACATATTAGCTCTAGTGGGAGCGGCGATGTATCGTCTACTAATGCATTTTAAGGTGAATGTGAAAATGTCTTGGAGTATTTTTTTATTCGCGTTGAAAAGCACATACGCTGTGAGCGGTGGAAAGCGATCATCGAGACTAATAGACTAAAATTAGCTTTCCTACTTCTGTTTAAAAACAAATCGAGTTGAAATGGTTTGACAAGGTCGCAGATGCCTACTGAAAAAATATTTGTTTTGCTCTCCAAATTTGGGAAGTAGACAACGCTTCCTTGTGTATGCAGTGACCTTTTGGGCGAATATTATTTGTATTTCGAAGCGACATTGACATTTTTTGGTCTAGCAACAATTCAATGAATATAAATTAAATAATTACTTTACATTCCACTGTTATATATATGTTACTATATTTTTTGTGTGTATTAAATTTTAGTTTCAAAACGATTATAAATAATTAATAGTGGGTAATTTGTTGAAGGAAGACCAAATAAAACAACCATATCTATACAGGGAGATTGATTAGTGTTCAACACAGAGATTGGGGGGAGGGTCAACGTCGTCGGCTATTAGGGTTATAATATATATAAAAGTTTAATATTTTGGATTTGTTGATATAAATGGACCAAGAAACTTCAAAAATATTAAAATTTGGTTTACGCAGAATGAATCTTGTATAAGAAACGATTGGCATTGTCAAAATTACCGAAAAAAATGTTTGGGCCATTTTTGAGGGAAAAAATTAGTTTTTTGGGATATAAATAGACCTAGAATCTACAGAAAAGAAAATCAAAAAAATTAAAATTTGGTTTACGCAGAATGAATATTGTATAAGAAACGATTGGCAATGTCAAAATTACCGAAAAAAATGTTTGGGCCATTTTTGAGGGAAAAAGTGAGTTTTTTAGGATATAAATGGACCTAGAATCTACAAAAAAATTAAAATTTGGTTTTCGCAGATATGAGAAATATCCTCTTATTGCCGGACTTGGGGGGTGGGGGGTAATTGCCCCTACTGCCCCCCTTGGAGCCGCCGTTGGTTCAACGTCCTTTGGGATACCTTTATTTCTATATTTAAGAATTAGTTATAAATGTACACCTTGTTCCATAACGTCGTGCTAGACGAAAGTTATATTTTTAAATAGTTTTCGATAAAAATCTTAACGAGTTTAAAAAAATATTTTTGCGGTTACCTTCTGCTTTCTCTATGTGAGCTAAATCACAAATACAAGATTTTCCCAAATTTTTCATATAGATTACCCTTTATTTTATATCACCAACAAAGTTATTGTTATACTTTCATTTTTTAGGCACTTCTTGAACCTAAATTTAATAGTTTTAGAGATAATTACTATTTTTATTAGATAAAATAAAATACCTCTAAAACTACTAAATTTGGTCATAGGGATGACTGACTAATAAAAATGAAAGTATAGTTTAAAAAAATTGGGGAAATATGTTATTTGACTCACCCTTTAAACAATTTAATCAGTAATAACCAAATCGAGCATTCTTATATGTTTTAAGGCAGGTCCGTGCGCAAGGGGGGAGGGGTTGGAACACTTCCTC
Source organism: Crepidodera aurea (assembly GCA_949320105.2). NCBI lineage: Eukaryota > Metazoa > Arthropoda > Insecta > Coleoptera > Chrysomelidae > Crepidodera > Crepidodera aurea. Next base: position 59,207,460 of record OX439473.1, on the reverse strand, counting down.
AAGAGGAAAACGTCTGTATCATTACTTGAAATATTAGAAAAAAATTATTCCAGAAATTTATAAAACTGATATTCTATAAATTTGAATTTGATACTTTACTTTGTTTTAGATAGTTTTCTTTATATACAGGGTAGCGCAAATTTAATTGGAACGCTATTGGGATTTCGGAAACCATTATACATATAAAGTTGGTTAAATTGGAAAAAAGATGCGTATTTTCAAGACAAATTGATTGGTTTTTGGGGATATTAGTAAAATGGCCCCATCTTTAACACTCTGTAAAACAGTAAATTAAAATAAATCAACAGGTCTTTGTATTCAAATGTCATGTTCATATCGTTGGCTGTGCTCATTATTAATTACTTTCTTTATCTGTGGCTTCTTTAATACAGGGTGAAACAGAATTCAATTCAAGCAATATCTCAAAATTTTCAAATGGATCACCCTATGTCTTTTTACAATTTGTTAGTACAATTAATAATCTTTCAAACAATATAGTATAGTTATGGTATAAGTTAATGGAAAACTGTAAATATTTTATGATAACGAAAAAATCATGTATTTTACGTACACAAATTATATGGTATTAAATATTTACATGAAACGTACTGTATATTTTAGGTTTTCTAAGGCATTAGAATATTCTACAAATTGTAATCGTAATTTTGGATGTGTCTATTATTTTTAACTGTTACCACTAGAGGACCGCATACCTTTATAAAGATATTCGAAACCTTGAAAAATAAAAATATATTTTGACGCCCCCCTCCCTTTTTCGAGGATGCTGAACACGATGGCGAGGGTTAAAATTCGTTTCGAGTTGGCCCCACCCCCCAAACGGCCAAAACCCACGATGGCGTTGGTGACAATTCTTTTAGAGATGACCCCACCCCTCAAACGGCCAAAAATCACCCCCGAAACGGTGAAAAGTTGTTCTTCGCTATAAACGAGAAACCCAGCATTATCTCCCGTTTTCGAGGATGCTGAACACGATGGTGATGTTGGATCTTCTCTCCGAGTCGAGTCCACCCCCCAAACGGCAAAAAAAGGAAAAATGTTTACCCTTTAACACCATTTAATTTGTGTACGTAAAATGCATGATTTTATCATAAAATATTTACAGTTTTCCATTAACTTATACCATAACTATAGTATATCGTTTGAAAGATTATTAATTGTACTAACAAATTGTAAAAAGACTTATAGGGTGATCCATTTGAAAATTTTGAGATATTGCTTGATTTGAATTCTGTTTCACCCTGTATTAAAGAAGCCACAGATAAAGAAAGTAATTAATAGTGAGCACAGCCAACGATATGGCATGCCATTTGAATACAAAGACCTGTTGTTTTATTTTGATTTACTGTTTTACAGAGTGTTAAAGATGGGGTCATTTTTGCTAATAATTGGCCATATCTTTTTGAAACACCCATATAATATATTAACGTGCTATATTTTTTTAACGCTCTCGGTGAGATCTTTTCGATTCTTGAATAAAATATAGTATGTTCCATTTAAAAAAATGTAAGTTTGTGTTGCCACGACCTTTTGGAACACCCTGTATAATCGAAACTACTTTCAAAATGTGCACCCAGTGTCTGTACTAGCTCACACAAAATTTGAAAGTTTTATCTCTTACCACAACGACGTAATCCTCCGACGACAGAGGTTTGGCCCACCCTATATATTAATAAAATTTTAGATTGACAGTTCTCATTCTAATCAACACAGCCACAGTCATTCGTCATTCACTATGGTGGCTACTTTAAATTCTTAAATTTTAAACTTCAAGATTTTTATATTTTGGACCCCATTTTGAAGGTGTTCTCGAAGAGGTACGGAGGGGCACTTCAAACCCTAAGCTTACTTTTTGATGCTCTACCAAAATCTGAAGTCAGAATTTTAAAATTCATAAACACAAAAAAGCTACACACACAGATCGAATTCAGATACCGAACAATTTGTTCGGTGAAAATAGTAAATCCTATATGGCGAATTGAGTATAAACGATTTTAGCAAAATCTGAAAATATCTTATAGTATTCCGTGCGAAAAATTTCTGTATTTTTTAATGTATTGTATAATCTATAATCTGGATACAATTTGTATAAATTCATTTTCATATTAAAATTATCAGGTCAATTGTTATGTTTCGACATCCGGGATTGTTTACGTAAAATACAAAACAATTATCAATTCTTAGATACTGTTTAATGAATAATAAAGAAACTTATATTTCAATTTCTTAAGAAATTAATAAAAAAAAAATTATTGGGTTAATCGTTTATTTTTAGAGTGTAGTTGAAAAACATTTGTATTATTATCGTTTTAAATCATAACAAACTTTTTTAGTTCGGACGTGTGTGATTGACGTTGTTTGGGATAAAGCCAGAAATACTACAATTTGTTTTTTTTATCCTGATGACATCTTTTAAAAAATGAAATCTATGCAGTTTCATAATAATTTTCCGATTCGGAAGTTTCTCCACACTCAATGGAAATTTTGTTCACTGTTAATATTATAAAATGTGTAATAAATTTGTATAAAAAAATATTGGGAAAATAGTGAGAAGAAAAATTAAATAAAAATTCGAATAAATAAATTCCAAACTCGCGTGGGCTTATTAGCAATATCTTATTAAACTTATTAAACCAGGTAAAAGTGCTCAGTATGTCAACCCTTTAAAAGTAGTGTATTTAATCACTTTGTTATAATTTTATTTTATTAAATTTCTGTACACTTAATTCATAAACCGCAACACTTGGTATAATAAAATTCCGAATGTTTAAAAACTAAAATTAAAAATAATAATTCAACACTTTCTATTATCAACTTGAACTTGAAAACTCGTGATTGTTTCCTTTTAGTAAGAAAAATCATCCTCGTAATCTACATAGATATCGAGAAAATTAATTGGTAATAATCGATCATTTGCGTACAAAGCGAAAAATAACAAAAATAAGGCAATCTAAATAGTTGGGTAACATCTCGGAGTGGTCAGATATCATAAAACACTTGATAAAGACGTTTGTAGTTAATACAGTTTTAAAAACATTTTTTTTCTCGAGAGTGGTCGAAATATTTTTAAAAAACTTCTTGTGTGAGTATGTACGACCGTAAATTGGAAAAAACAGCAAGTGTTAGTATTATCGAAGACCCGAAGTTAGAGGTGTGGAATATAGAGCCTTCCACAGCTGCCAAAAATTGTAGAAATTTTATAAGGGAAATTGTAGACAATTTGGATTTGCAGCCCAATCCGGAGAAGGCTGTTATTGCTTTGTCTATAGGTTAGTAGGTTTTAAGGTGATTTAAAAAAATATTATTATACAATTCTAAAATAAATAGTGGCGTATACTCTAAAACTTTAAAACAGTAACATAAAAAAAATGTATTTTTCTTTTTATGACACTGGTTATTAACTGATGCAATAACCCATCTAAGATTGCAGTTAGGAGAAATGTGATTCTTTGTAGGAAATAGTTTTTTATTATCACCACAAAAGACAAAACATTTGTCTACTTGTTTATCTTAAAAAATTAATAATTTATGTTTATATTATATGTATACAGGGTCAGTCACGGTAGACGCGACGGTCCATTGTGGCTAAACGGTTAATACTTTGAAAATTTGGTTTATTCATGGATATGAGGGTTTCAAATTATTTTGAAATATACAGGTTGTCCCAAAAAAGTTTATCAAAGTTATATTATTTCTTATGGAAGACCCTATATTTTGTTGCATTTGTAGATTATACGTTAAAAATAAGATAAACTTTCTTAAGTATTCCCTATACCTAGACTTTTTACTTTTCGAGATATTTTGATATTTCTAAAAATGGAAGCACTTACAAGAAAACCAATAACTTGGAGACCTATGGAATCAGCCAAATCCAATTTTAACTGAAAAAAATTAGACTAATAATTGAAAGCAATAATGTATTTAGAGTTGTTTAAAATTATACAGGGCGTCCAAAATGGAGCGATTCTCTAATGACATGTTTAAACGACAATATCGTTCTTATTTTAAATAGGACACCCTGTATTTTATTATTATTATGTAGCAAAGTCCATTACCTTTTAAAAATTATAAAGGTCTACTACGCCTAAATCTATTAATTTTGGAATTATTTTTATTTTTGCATTCTTTTGTGCCGGCCAGTAAACGTGTAAAAAAATTTTAATTTAAATTTGATTGGTTTTAGTTGGGAATCTGAGATGCTAATTCGGCCACCTAAAAAACATGAAATCCTATGTAAAATGACCTGCCGGATTCGAATTTTTTGTTCGCCCTTTGATCCGGAATTGCGAAATGTGTCAAAATATGACATTTTTGAAAAAACTGAAAATTTTCATTAAAATAATATTTATTGCAAACTAGTGCTTAACTTTGTTCATTGGTGTCCGATCGTTATGAATTTTGGATATGATATTTGTCAGTACTTCCCTGACATAGTGTTATAACAATAGAAATGTAGAACGTCAAATAAAAGCTAAGTCATTTTTTTTTCGCTAGATGACACAAAATATCGTCATTTTGCAGAGTAAAATGGTGAGTCGAGAAAACTTTTTTATCTTTAGAGATAGTTAATTACTATAAGCGAGAAAAATGTTGCCAATAGAGCAAGGAAACTTTTTTACTTTAACTTTTTTTTCATACGACGTTTAGTTTGGGTTGTATACTTTTTTAAAACCGAACGAAATTGAATCGGCGCGTCGCATTTCTTGGCTTTATCACTGTGGGTGCGAATAAAGCGATTAGCCCTTCATACGCGCAACAAAGATGACGCGCATTCCAATATTAATATGACACTATAGGATATATATTGCGATTTATGAGATTGAGAAATGATAGGAATAATAATAATAATTTTTCTACAAGCATAAAACACAATATTATTATTATTTAATTAAAATATTTATTTTACAATGCATTTTCCCTCACACTGGAAACTTATATAGCATCTTACATTTGGTTTCAGGCATTTGCACTTGTTATCACAGTTAAATAATTTATATTTGTAAAATGGAGTAATTTTTAAAAATGTAGGTTTTGCTTCTTTGGACATTAATTTTGGAACTATACAATTATTGTCTTCGCGTTCGTAACCAAACTTTAGAATTTCTGGCAGATCTGGCTTTAACATATATGTCGTTTTGAAAACGGCGCATTGTAAAAATGCCCTTCTCACATGAAAAATAAAAGAATCCTCTGTCGGCGGCAAATCCTTAACAAAAGGTCATTATTAAAACTTTATTTACCTACCAGTATAATAGTATAAACTTCAATGATATATTTTGGTTCCAAAATATTAATCTCATCTGGTCCTTCTTGAGACAACACTATTTTTAGGGCTCTTTTTTGCCTTTTTTAAACGGAAAGCTAACAGAATCACATCCAGATAAAAACAATATATTGACAACAAATTGTCTGCTAATATTTTAACATCCAAGATGCTTCAAGTTTGCTAGTTCTTTAATGATTGAGAAACATGGGATAAATTTCTTTTCTCTTTCCATCCAAATTTCGACATCTAAGGTAACCGAGAAAGACGTTGATAAAATAAAAACATCTGTGTCCAATGAGTAAATAACAAATACCTTAAACATGTCTGTAAAAAAATTAATAATTCCAAATATTCTAGTATCTCTAGTAACTCATCAACCACTTTCGACTCAATTTTTGTCCATTTTATTGTTCTTTGATTATCTTCTGACATTCCTGCCAATACAATTTCAATTTTTTATTAATTTTTGTGCTAAATATGCCAAGAGGTTCTTTTTATTATAAGGATTTGATATACATTGTTCCATAGATCTAAGGCTTTAACTTTAATAGTAAAGACACGTATTTTAAAAATAATTCTCGAATTTTTCTGCTATTAAAATTTTAATACCGCTGAATAAGTCTTAAAAGTATCGCTTTCTTCTATTGGTATGCAGGAAAGCTCAACAGGTACATCTTTAATTTCTCTTAACACAGCCTTATAGAATTCAGATTTGTTTCCTTTTCTCAAAGTAATATTTTTAAAAATTACTTAACTGTGGTAACAAGTGCAAATGCCTGAAAGCAAATGTAAGATGCAATATAAGTTTCCAGTGTTAGGGAAAATACATTGTAAAATAAATATTTTAATTAAATAATAATATTGTGTTTTATGCTTGTAAAAAAATTATTTTTTTATTTTTTTTTCTTCAGTGTCAACGGCATCGACTACTCTGGTCATTAGCCTCGTATTCTGTGTAGGCTTTGTTACTGTTTCCCAGCGCCACTTTAGGAACAGCACTGTTAATTAGAACCCAACAGTGAATGGTCGAGTGGGGAATCACACCTGGTATATGAAAATGAATTTCTAAATTTTTAATTAATTAAAAATCAGAAAATGATTTCTGCCGTCGGTGGGATTCGAACCCACAACCCTTGAATTATGAGTCCAGTGCTCTACCACTGAGCCACCCACTCCCCTATAAAAAAATTATTATTATTATTCCTATCATTTCTCAATCGCACTATACCCCCTATAGTGTCATATTAATATTGTAATGCGCGTCATCTTTGTTGCGCGTATGAAGGGCTAATCGCTTTATTCGCACCCACAGTGATAAAGCCAAGAAATGCGACGCGCCGATTCAATTTCGTTCGGTTTTAAAAAAGTATACAACCCAAACTAAACGTCGTATGAAAAAAAAGTTAAAGTAAAAAAGTTTCCTTGCTCTATTGGCAACATTTTTCTCGCTTATAGTAGTTACCTATCTCTAAAGATAAAAAAGTTTTCTCGACTCACCATTTTACTCTGCAAAATGACGATATTTTGTGTCATCTAGCGAAAAAAAAATGACGTAGCTTTTATTTGACGTTCTACATTTTTTATTATGACACTATGTCAGGGAAGTACTGAAAAATATCATATCCAAAATTCATAACGATCGGACGTCAATGAACAAAGCTTTGCACTAGTTTGCAATAAATATTATTTTAATGAAAATTTTCAGTTTTTTCAAAAATGTCATGTTTTGACACATTTCGCAATTCCGGATCAAAGGGCGAACAAAAAATTCGAATCCGGCAGGTCATTTTACATAGGATTTCATGTTTTTTAGGTGGATGTTCGCGAGTTGTATAGGCCTCGTGCATACTACTAAGTGGGGGTACCACTGTGGAACACCAGCGAAACAGGTGGCGTAATTTGAAAACTTTTTGAGGCCGCTCTCCATTAGCTTAACATAAGGTTTTATTCTTATATTGTTCTATTCTTATATATTTTTTTAATAATATTACGTGAATATTATATTATTTCTCTGATAATTTTTTACTAACTATTGTAACCTCGGGCCATTATCAAGCAACACGCTTTCAGCATTCTCTATGACAAAATTATCTCGGTATTATCAAGGCCCTAGGGGTATTACTACTGAAAATACAACTGAAATGAGGTTATGTTATTAAAAACTAAAAATTACGAAAATAGTATGATGTAAACTAACTACTTTTATGCATGAATATTATGGCAAATCACTTCATTCAACTTTTAACAAAGTTATTTTAACATTTTATTTATTATTTTTTGAAAAAATTTCGTTTCGCAGTTCGCAGCTCGCTTAAAATATAAAAAAAGGCCTCAAAAAATGCGATGCGCGCGCATCTGCACGAGGCCTATAGAGCATCTTTAAAACGCTTCCTAGAAGGCCCCCTGAAAAGGAGGAAAACTCCTATAGCAGGGAATTAGGAAAATTAAATGTCCTAGAAAAATGTAATATATACCAAAAGAAAATAAATAATAAACTAAAAAAAAACTTCCTAGAAGGCCTCAGATTCTCAACTATTTGGTAATTACAAATTTTTTAAATGATTCCGAATCTGTCGATGCAGTTGGAATATTGACTTTGTTGGCTGATAGTTGTCAACTGCTGACAAACGTACATCATAGTTTGTCTAACCATAGACGCTTTCTGATAAAGCCTTTTTTAAAAGAGGACAAACGGAAAATAATTAACGAATGTCCTATCGATAATTACCTCTTTGGTTCAAAACGAGTCCATCCAGACCAATAAATCCGTTGCAAATACTGAGAGGGAACTAAGGATCAGTTCATCTAACCCTTTTAAAAAAATTCATAACATAACAGATACATTTGCAAGGTCAATTATTAAAAAAATGTATTTCTTTTATTGTTTTCTCTAAATATAGAAGGATACTTTACTCATAAATGTTAGCATTATTTGATTAATATTGTTATACATATAAATTTTCTAAGATATATAAGAATAGTAAATTTGTTACATTTTTATTAAAATAACCTAAACATCATTGTACCTATATTATATTGTTCCTTAATATAGAAGTTTTTTGAGAAACACAACATAAGTATGTTTTCCTCTAGATGTAGGAAAATTTTCCATAAAGATGCTATCAACCTTGTTTTAAGTAGTGCAATTTACAAAATATTTTAACTAGATAAGATTAACAAAGTTTGTAAATAAATTTGTTATAAATTGACGTGTTAATTCTTGGATATTTACTTTACAAATGTTATTAAAATAAAAATAAAATTGTAATGTGTATCTGTTATAACTATATTTTTGTATTAAAGCATTATTCTTTTTTACACTCTGACACTTTTTCCTTGAACTTTCATGAATTCCAGTCTGTTATTGTGTATTTTCTCTCTTACTGATACGTGATAATATGATTCCATAATTTAGAATTCTAAAATTGCAGGCGATCCGACAGTGTACGGTAACCTCAAAGCTGCAGAAGAAACCGTTGAAGCTGTTAAAACTGTTCTAGAAGAAAGCCTATTCAATGGATACGTCGCGAGTTCTGGCCACCAGGAAGCCAAAGAAGCGGTGGCAGAATATCTCTCACAAAATAACGTCAAAATAGATGAAAAAGATGTGATTTTATGTAGTGGTTGTTCCTCATCGATTGAACATTGTATCACCGTCTTGGCCGATGGGACTAAGAACCAGAATATTCTTATACCTAGACCTGGTTTTCCTATTTATAGGACTTTGGCCGAACATATTGGCGTTGAAGTCAGGTTAGTTGATTTGCATGTTGTCAATATAACTTTGTCAAAATTCAAACTTAGAGTTTATTAGGAATCAGTTCTGGGTTTGATGGTTTTTATTGTACATAATCAAAATGGAGTAAGCGAAAAAGAGCAGCTGTTAAATGAAATCAGACCTAGTAAACGTACTTGTGGATCTGCCAAATTTTAATTTTTTTTTGTAGATTCTAAGTCCATTTATATCCTAAAAACTGACTTTTTCCCTCAAAAATGGCCCAAACATTTTTTTCGGTAATTTTTACATTGCCAATCGTTTCTTATACAAAATTCATTCTGCGTAAACCAAATTTTAATTTTTTTGTAGATTCTAGGTCCATTTATATCCTAAAAAACTCACTTTTTCGCTCAAAAATGGCCCAAACATTTTTTTCGGTAATTTTGATATCGCCAACCGTTTCTTATGCAAAATTCATTCTGCGTAAACCAAATTTTAATTTTTTTGAATTTTTTTTGTAGATTCTAGGCCCATTTATATCCTATAAAACTCACTTTTTACCTTAAAAATAGCAGAAACATTTTTCTTCGGTAATTTTGACATTGAAAATGTTTTCTTATACAAAATTCATTCTGCGTAAACCAAATTTTAATTTTTTTGAATTTTTTTTGTAGATTCTAGGTCCATTTATATCCTAAAAAACTCACTTTTTCCCTCAAAAATGGCCCAAACATGTTTTTCGGTAATTTTGACATTGCTAATCATTTCTTAGACAAAATTCATTCTGCGCAAACCAAATTTGAATTTTTTGTAGATTCTAGGTCCATTTATATCCTAAAAAACTCACTTTTCGCTCAAAAATGCAAACATTTTTTAGGTAATTTTGATACAGCGAATCGTTTCTTGTACAAAATTCATTCTGCGTAAACCAAATTTTAATTTTTTTTGTAAATTCTAGGTCCATTTATATCAACAAACCCAAAATATTAAACTTTTATTTATATATAACCCTAACAGCTGACGACGTTGCCCCCCCCCCCCAATCTCTGGGATCCGCATTTGTGTTCTCCTGTTTTTTTTTGAGGATACCCATTTTACGAAGCAATATGTTGGCCAATATGTCAGTTCGTCTTTTTCCGAATTAAATAAAATAATAACTGGCTAATATAATTTTTCCATTCCATTGTCCATAATAATGAATGGATGGTTCTAAATTTGAAATGGAGTGGCTCCATCGATTTAAATGTAAATTCATCCCCACCACCATGTCGTGTCGGTGTCGGGTCGCCAAGTGTGAAAGCGCCCAACGAAATACGCAGAACGTAAGGTTTTTTAATGTGTACAATTTTTAAAACAAGTGGAAAATCACTTTTTGGATAAAATAATTTATTTTTACCTTGCTACGTATATTGTAAATTGTTTCAAATTCATTTAAATAAATACTATTATTTTTGCGATTAAAAAAAATATATGAATCTCCTGAAAAACTAAAAAAGTCAATTTTTCATAAAATGTCATTCTAAACACTTGTTTGTTATAACTTTTTTGACTAGTTATGTGTATCAGGGAAAATGACGACACTAAGGTTCAAAATAATACCACTATTGAGCAATATTTCTAAATATAAAACATTAATCAAATATTAAATCGTTTAATAAATTAACATTGGTTTTTTTATCATCTTTTCACTTAACTAAAATATTTGTTTATATTATAGAATTAGGTAATATAATTGAATTTCTAATTTCTACTATTAAAGACTTTTATCAATATAATTTATTTTCCAATTTTAAACTATGGATAACCTTTGACTAAGAAAATCGCGATATACGTGATTATTATGTGATTTTTTTGATCGGTATCATTTTGAAATAATGATCAATTTATGCATGTAAATATTTGTCTCCACGACAATTCGTTAATATTATAATTCCAATATCAATTTTAGTAATAGAACTCAATAGTGAGAATATTTATTCTGAAACACTTGCTTTTTATGCGATTTGCATGTATTCTATAACAAGTTACAGAATGAATTTTCTCCATGGTCACTACTCAATGTAGTGTCTCTTATGTATTTTATACGTATTTCATTCTTTCTCTAGTGTAAGAATGTTCATTCTGTGACATGTAGCTGTAAATATCACGTCCTCATCCTAGATATCCATGAATTTTATGTTTGACAGTTTTACGTGACGTGTTATTTATTTAGTTTGAATTTGCCTGAACAAAGATAAGCTGCGTTTTTTGAGGTTTTATTTTACTATATTCAATTCCTACTTTCTGTGGCCGTGGAGAAAGTACAGTCTGTTACTCTGTTGGAATGAAAATTCGACACTGGTTCCTCCACTCGTATCGAATTCTCATTCCACCCTTGTTACAGAATATACTATTCCTTAATTCTTTAAAAAAATAAGGTTTGTCAGATTAACTGTCAATATTAGTTGACGTGGTCTTAATGGTGGTAAGAAAACGTTAAACATTTGTTAGAAAATGTTCCGGGTGAGATATATTTATGTGACTGAAGCTAGCCCACCACTTTTAGCCCACAACAAATCGGACTGTGGGAGAATTTATTACAATCTGAAAAAAATTTATTACACCTCCCGTTTTCGATATATAAGGTTGTGGGCCAGGTTTCGGCTCAAGATAGGGGTGAACGTTGGATTGAAATAAATATATTTATTTATTACAGTAGCCCACTCATTTCTTAATGGCAAAATATTATTGCCTTTAACTCTGAATTGCTGACCAAAGACATATTTCGTGAGGGGACTACTATAATAAATTTTAAACAGAGTATTAGAGGTGAACGTTGGATTTAAATTAATATATTTATTTATTACAGTAGCCCACTCACTTCTTAATGGTAAAATATTATTGCCTTTAACTCTGAAATGCCCACCAAGTACACATTTCGTGAGTGGGATACTGTAATAAATTTTAAACTGAGTATTAGAAGCGAACGTTGGATTTAAATGAATATATTTATTTATTACAGCAGCCCACTCACTTGTTAATTGTAAAATATTATTACCTTTAACTCTGAAATGCCCACAAGTACATATTTCGTGAGTGGGCTACTGTAATAAATTTTAAACAGAGTATTAGAGGTGAACGTTGGATTTAAATGAATATATATATTTATTACAGTAGCCCACTCACTTCTTAATGGTAAAATATTATTGTCTTTAACTCTAAAATGCCCACCAAGTACATATTTCGTGAGTGGGCTACTGTAATAAATTTTAAACAGAGTATTAGAGGTGAACGTTGGATTGAAATGAATATATTTATTTATTACAGCATACCACTCACTTCTATATGGAAATTTATTATTCCCTTTAACTCTGAAATGCTCACCAAAGACATATTTCGTGAGTGGGCTACTGTAATAAATTTAAAACAGAGTATTACAGGTGAATGTTGGATTGAAATGAATATATTTATTTATTATAGCAGCCCAGCAGCAGGGAATAATATTTTTCCATGTAGAAGTGAGTGGGATGCTGTAATAAATGAATATATTCATTTTAATCCAACGTTCACCTTAATACTCTGTTTACAATTTATTACAGTAGCCCACTCACGAAATATGTCTTTGGTCAGCATTTCAGAGTTAAAGGCAATACTATTTTTCCATTAAGAAGTGAGTGGGCTACTGTAATAAATAAATATATTCATTTCAATCCAACGTTCGCAACTAACTTGAGCCGAAACCTGGCCCACAACCTTACATTTCGAAAATGGGAGGTGTAATAAATTTTTTTCAGATTGTAATAAATTTATCTAGTTTTATACGATGTGGGCTATCTTCACCCGAAACCTGGCCCACAAGCTCATTTTTCGAAAACGGGAGGTGTAATAATTTTTTTTCAGATTGTCATAAATTTGTAATAAATTCTCCCATGGTCCGATTTTTGTTGTGGGCTAAAAGTGCTGGGCTAGTTTCAGCCACATGATATATTTAGCTACAAAGGTAAGAAAATTTTTAAATTTTATATTAATTTTCATTAAATTCAATTATAGGTCGCCCTCATCATTGGTGTTTTGAGAGCTTCTCGCAAGGGTTAACTATATAATATTAACATTTCTGACATTAAAGATTTTGGATCCTCAATACTAATTTCGATTCCCTAATACTAAATCTAAAAAAACCAAGAGAGTTTATGTTTACTGGAGATTTTTATAATATTGTACAAAAATACTGGGTTCTGAGACCATGTAATGTGTTTTTTGTATAAATTTTAAATACAAGACAAGTAATTGGGATAAATAGTTAGGTAATATGCCTATACAAATTGCCACTTTTCTTAATGTAGACAACCCACATGATAATAATGGGCATTATATTTCCTTCTTACCTCAGCCTCCATATTAGTAAATGCAGGTGCAGATCTAACAACGTTAAAAAGACATAGAGGATGGAAATCTTCTCAAGCAGCAGAAGACTATATAGAAAATAGAAGGTAGCAAATCAATTAGTTTCCTCTTTAACTGGATCTAATTCAACCGGAAACGTTCCCTCAACATCCAATTCTTCCTGCTAGACAAGTATTACGTAGAAATTTTAACAGTCTGGAATTGAACACTATTTAAATATTACCTCTAGATCTGGAAAAACGATATCAACCTATATAGTGAGAAATTTCAAATGTTAAAAACATTTATTGTTTCAGATACTACAATTTGATTCCAGAAAATAATTGGGAAGCCGACCTAGACCACCTCGAATCTCAAATAGATGAAAAAACGGCTGCAATCGTCCTGAACAATCCTTCGAATCCTTGCGGATCGAGTTTTAGCGAGGAACATCTTAGGAACATTCTCGAAGTAGCTTACAGATATCGTGTACCTGTGATAGCGGATGAAATTTATGAAAATTTGGTTTTTCCTGGCGAGAAATTTGTTTCTACTGCATCTCTGAATTCTGGCGTACCAATTTTGATTTGTGGAGGGATCGCAAAAAGATTTTTGGTAGATACAAACTTAATATTTGAATATAAAAATAAAATATTCTAAGGTACATACAGATGTCTGGTCTTTGGGTATAATTGTATTTATAATGTTGATGATGATGTTTTATGATGCCTTTCATGCGAAACAAGTGCAGTAGCACTTATCGCCTTGCATTCATTGTATTTATTGAATAAATAAATAAATAAACTTTCTAGGTTCCAGGATGGAGATTGGGTTGGATAGTGATCCACGACGAATTTGGGATTTTTGATAAAGTCCGCAAAGCCCTAAATTCTCTGACTCAAAGGATAATCGGTAGTAATACATTGATCCAAGGGGCTTTACCTGCCATACTCAGGAAAACGCCACAAAGTTTTTTCGATTCATTGATTAATACTTTGGCGAATAATGCACAAATTGCGTACGGCCGTTTACAAAGTACCAAAGGACTAAGCCCGTTTATGCCACAGGGCACTATGTATATGTTGGTAGAAATTCAGATGGAAAAATTTCCGATGTTCGAAAATGGATTGGAATTTGCTCAAAAGATGATGGAGGAAGAGTCTGTTTTTTGTTTACCGGGAGAGGTACGTCATACATTTTTTGTATTAAATATATGTGATTTGTTTAAATTAATGAACTGATCTTAAGCAATTTGGCAAAAGTCCAATTTATTTATTTTCTATTTTGTTCGTTAAATTCTTATTCGATAACTGATGACAATCTTTGCCTTTTTCCAAGGACTGTTAAAAATTAGTTTTGCTGATGAAGTTCCTTGAATATCAGAAGTATTCGATTCGATATCCCAAGACCTGTTTCTGCCTTTTGGTTAACTCAATTGGTCATTCGAATCCAATAAATCAAATTACAAACACGGGTAAAGTTAATATCTAGTACAGTTAAAAGATAACCTATGTAAACATGCTACATCATCTATCAGCAGATCTGCGAAATGAAGTCCAGATGAGTTTTTTTAACTTAAGGGGAAGTGATACTTTACAAACTGATACACCTGCGGGGTAACGGGTGAAGTGGAGGTATACAGTTCGGTACTAGTGGGAGGAACCTAAATACTATGCTAGACCGATTTCGAACACCTACGAGGAGGAGTCTAATTTTGTACGGCGGCGCCGACTTCGCAAGTTTAATAGATTATTATAAATTTGAAACATTTTTAAAGTCATTCAAATAACGACACATTACTTGCCGCCAATGTGTCGACCAATCAGAAGGGATTCAAAGAACTTTTCAAATCTATATAAATATATAGGCGACAGCTAAAATATTAAACAAAATTCAGACCACAGCTGGTTGAACTATGCGGTAAGCCAGGATCTCAGGACCACTGTAAAATCCCTCGACCCGAAGAGGACGGATGTATCTCTCTAAAATCGACTTTTACAAGGAACTCTGCGGGATACAGAGGTTCTGATTCCTGGTAATAATGAGGAACTGGAAAGGTACACGGTATCTATCCAAAACAAAATAGACATGGCCTATAAGGAATCCTGTCCGATGAGGATGATCCAAAACGAACAAAACTCAAAGACGACTGGGAAATATACCAAGCCAACCTCAAAGAGTTCAAAAGAGTATGTAGACAAAAACAAAGGGCAGCCTGGAGAGCCTATTGTGAGGCAGTCGAAGACTTCCCACACGTTTCTAGGCTACAGAAGGCGCTCTCAAACGACCACCATAAGAGAATCGGCATCCTGACGAGGAAAAAAGGCGACAAAGCCTCCAACCTCCAAGAGAGCGCCGAGATCCTTATGGAAACTCACTTCCCAGGTTCTGTCTTTCCTGGAACGACAAACTGGATGGATGAACCAGCAACACCCTCCCAATACGACTGGCAATTCGCTAGTACAGTAATTGATGAGAATAAGATAAGGTAGGCCGTATCGAACTTTTCCACCTTTCAAGTCACCAGGACCTGACGGTATAAGACCAGCCATACTTCGGTGGGGAATGGATATCCTTATGCCGCACCTGGTTGGAATATTCAGAGCATCTCTAGCTCTGAGGTATATTCCTAGAAAGTGGAGAGAAGTACGAGTGGTATTCATACCCAAACCAGGAAGGATGGATTACACCTTACCAAAAGCATTTCGATCAATTAGTCTCACATCGTTCTTTTTAAAAAGAATGGAGATGCTATGTGAGAGGTATATAAGAAATGAGGTGCTATCCACAGATTCGGCCCTTCACCTAGTGGTTGGCAGAATTAAAAAATCAAGAATCCACTCTGGGTATATTCATAGATATTGAGGAAGCGTTTGATAAAACCTTTCCAACAATTACCCAGCAACTCAACTCCAGGAATGTACCCCTGGAGATAACAGTATTATCCTGAGGTGGGTTAAAGGGCATGACAGGAGTAAAGGTAACCGCATTGCCGATTCCTTAGTCAAGGAAGCGGCTGGACTAAGACTTTTAGGAGCCAGCGACACCTACGGCTTGACGACTTCGGCAATTGCGGAACTAGCCAAACGTTACATCCATGCTCAATCTCTAAAGAGATGGGATGAAATCAAGGGATGCAGTTTTGCCAGGTCACCCTGGGAAGCTGGCGTCGAAGAAATATCGGATCAGGAAAAACCTACGTCTAGTAGAAGGATTTCTGACTGGCCACTCTCAACTAAGGAAACACCTCCATACAATGGGGCTAGTGGACACACCTCTATGCAGGATATGTGAACAGGAAGACGAAACGGTCAATCATGTCCTATGCGATTGCCCGGAGTTATCGTCAATGAGAGAGTGCGTGTTCGGTGAGTCTTGGCCTACACCTGCCGATA
This sequence comes from Crepidodera aurea, assembly GCA_949320105.2. Taxonomy (NCBI): domain Eukaryota; kingdom Metazoa; phylum Arthropoda; class Insecta; order Coleoptera; family Chrysomelidae; genus Crepidodera; species Crepidodera aurea. The sequence continues at coordinate 59,190,701 of OX439473.1, read as the reverse complement.
TAAAGGAGATGTCTCCTAGTGACTTGTCCACTTTTCTGGAAAGGACAGGATGGACGATGACCTAGGAGGACAACTCCTCGGGAGGATGTAAAATGGGTCAAATGTGGCCTAAGTGCTGTGGGACTAACTCACCCTCCCTACTCTATATACAGATACAGATAATCATTCCCCTTCTACCCAAAGGGTGTAGGGGTTATAGTCCTCGTTTTTATCCAAATATATCCACTTTTTCCATTCTTCTCTGCGGCAAATCTATATACAGATAAAAATTTATTTATTAAATATTGGGTAAAATCAAAATAGAGTAAATTTTATTCCAAATTAACATAATTGGGTAACATTTTTTTACCTTATTCATTTTGTAATTGTTTAATACACTAAATCTCACATTTAACAAAATTATATAACTGGATATTACCAATACTTTAATAATGGCGGTGATCGAAAAGCCACGCCCTCTAAGCGCTAGAAATATTTGTTGTTTTTTTTTTATTCGGAAAAGATCCTTCCATGACCGTTTTTTTAAAAACTCGATTATGATTAATTTGAAAAAAATATACAACGTTTTTAAGTTTAATAATAGATTATTATAAATTAAAAACATTAGAAGTTTCGCTCAAATATTAACATCGACGTTTTTTTTCAGTGCTTTGCAATCCCTGGATTTCTGAGAATCGTCATCACAGTTCCAGCCGATGTTCTCGATGAAGCTTGCTTAAGGATGACAGAGTTTTGTAATAGATATTATACAAAATGAATTGTATACGATACAAAATGGGCTTGTTCATAGAGCGGTTGGAGACGATCAGAAGCCTACACTTCTTTGAAAGTTTTCGATTTTTCTATGAAAAAATATACTGCAATTTGAAAACCGCACCTACCTCTTAGTATATATATTATAATACCTACAGCGTCTCAGTGATTTTACTTTTAAGGTTATAATTATTTTTTTTTAATTTATTAATAATAAATATTAGTGTAAGGAAAAAAGAATTTCATTCACCTTCCCTAACCAGAAATATATTTTGAGCAGATTTGTAGCTTACACACTCCAAAAATTCGCTAGGATATTTCTTTGTAGGAAATCTCTAGCCCCTGACACAGGACTTTTAATATTTAGCGGTACATCTTCTAATAACCCAGGAGGCAGTGAATTTTTTTCCAAATTAGCCAGATTGTATTTTATCATAATATAGACCATCTTATGATAAATAACTACGAAAATGAGGGAAATTTTTTTGATGAACATTTTTCAGTTTTTTACCTGCCAAATATCATTCTATGTATCTATCTGCGATGGGGTGTTGATACACTGCGACCTATAAGATCTATTGTGCCCCCTACTGCTGCTCAATCGTTAAGGATGTCTCAACGATTAGAGCAGTTCCTCCAGTCCTATTGCTTTCAAAAAGTTCAGGATGTCGGTAAGCTTCAGGTTAGGTAGATCTTCCTCTTCTATTTGATATTCTCCGAGGTATCGTACCCTTGGATTTTGCAGGGTAATGCATTCTGAGAGAATGTGGATAGAGGTTTCCTCCTCTTCCTCGCAGAATCTGCATTCTTCTTTGTCTACTAATCCGAGTTTCTTTAGGTGGCTTCTCAGCCGGCAGTGCCCTGTTAGAATATCCGTTAGTAGTCTGAGCTTATTTTTACTTTTACTGATGCAGTCGTTAGATCTCTTCTGGTTATAGTTTCCCAGTAGTGTCTTGACCTGCCTCATTCCTTGTAGTCCTATCCAGTATTGGGATCTTTTCTTATTTACTTCTTTTCCAAGTTCATCAAGTATTGTACTGGTGCTTATTCCGCAGAAGGGTTCAGGTCCCAAAAATGGTGTTTCAGCCCCTTTTTGCGAGTACGTCTGCTGTTTCATTACCCTCCACTCCAGTGTGTCCCAGAACCCATAGGAGGGTAACAGTGTTGTTCTTGCCTAGTTCGTTTAGATTCTCTAGGCACTCCCAAAGCATCTTGGAGTTGATTACGTGGGAGTTCAAGGCATTAATGGCTGCTTGGCTGTCTGACATGATGATGATCCCTTGTCTGCGAAAATTTCTTTCTATGCTGAACTGGACTCATTTTCCGATGGCGTATATTTCAGCTTGGAAAATGCTCGGAGATTTGCCTAAACTTTCGGAATATTTGGTTCCAGGCCCATATACTCCTATTCCTGTTCCTTCTGTTGTTCTAGAACTATCTGTGTACCATTTAATGACACTTCTCTTGAGTTTTGGGATGCTATCTTTGTCCCATTCGCTTTTGTTACTTAGCTTTGTGTTGAATTCTTTCACAAAGCTAAACTTCTTTGTCATCTCATTTTGGTGCATGTCCCAGGTTTGGTGATTTCCAGGAAGGAGTCGAAACTTGCGTTTGGTTGATCCTTCTCTGGTCATTCTGTAGGTTGTCCTTATCGCTATACTCTCCACTACTATATGGAGGGGTGTAAGGCTTAGGATTATCTCCATGGCGGCCGTTGGGCACGTTCTCATTTCACCTGTTATGCATACGCAGGCTAGTCTTTGGATTTTCACTAGATTTGCCTTTGTACTGGCCAGCTTAGTTCTGCTGCCCCAGACTACCGCTCCATAAGTGATGGCCGGTCTCCTATTGACGTGTACATCCACTGCAGGATCTTTGGGTTACATCCCCAGTTTTTTCCCGCAAGATCTCTGCACACCATTAGAGCTTTCGTGGCTTTGCTGGTTAGTTCTTTTTCATGCTTATTCCAGATGAGTTTATTATCTAGTATTAGTAACAGATATTTGACATCTGGCTTCCATTCAATAACTTTCCCGTCCAATTCGACGGATTTGAGGTTAATGTTTCTTTTCCGTGTAAAGGCAACTAAGATAGTCTTGATGGGGCTAAGTCCCATCGATTGACACCATTCTTTAGTATAGTTTTAGGAACGAAGGCCCTTCTCCATACTTCCGGTATATATCCCAGTTCTAGACTGCTACGACACATACTCACTAGGCTGGAGTAGGGCGGGGAATATTCTATCAGTTCCTGCTGATTTAAACAGTTGGAAGGTGTTCAAGGCCCATCTTATCCGTCTAATGCTGCAGATATGTATGACCATTGCCGTATCTTCTCTTGTAGGTCTACTATACCGTTCTGGAGTGTGCCCTATAGAAATAGGTTCATTCCCAGGGAAGTGAGTGTCCAGTAAGAGCTGGGCTCTTTCATTTTTACTTTCGGTGTAGCTACCATCTGGCTTCTTTAGAGCCATAGCGTTATCGACTCTACCTTTTGCCATGACTCTATATAGTCTAGCAGCAGCAGGTGTGGAGTCAATATCCTCACAAAATTTTCTAAAATTATTTCGTTTTGCTTTTCTTAGGTCTTTGTTATAGGTGGTTAGTTTCTCGGTGTAGCTCTGCCAATCTCCGCTACTCTTGAAGAGCTTTCGAGTTTCGGATCTTAGTTTTGCCAGATTACAATTCCACCAAGGTCAGGTCAGGTCAGGTCAGGTCAGGTTAAATAACATTTAAAAAATATATAAAAAATATGTTTTAAAGACATTCACAATTATTTTTCATAAAACATGATTCGGGTTTCAAATTTTTACATTATCAAAAATAGTCAGACTCTCCAAGGGTGGTTTAAATCAAGAGAGATTTTTTTTTAGACATTTTACTTTGGAGATAAAGTGTTCGGAGTCGACTATATCTCTCATATTCTAAAATTTTAAAAGACATTCTTTTTAAGTTTTACCTTGTTTACCTAGAAGAAAAACTCGCATTTAATGATATACATAATCTCAAAATATATTTATATAAAAACTGGAATGTTCATATACAGGGTGGTCAAATTATCTCCCCGAGGAATGTACCGCCGAAACTAATTGAGATATTGATATGAAACAAAAACTGTTTAATTTGGTTCTATCTATCTAAAAGGTTCATTTATACAGAGTGATCCACGTTCAAGTGGAAAAAATGTAGGTGTTATTTTTAAAAAATGTGCCCATATATTTTTTAATTTTTGGAATACTACTTCAGTGGCCTATACGCCAATATTTGTTTTTTAAAATAGGATGCTGATTTGCCATTCAAGTTTTGATTAAATTCTCCCAAAAAACGTTATATACTATTCAAAAATAAATTTATCTTACGAATTTTAATTATAACTATTTCAATATGAAATTTTAAATGTAAAAAAAAATCTCGTTTTTTAAGGGCCAGTATCAGTGAACAGCGTTTAAACACTGATTAATCTTTGACTCGCGGTAACTTTTTAATTCTCGATCTAACCGGGTCAGCAAAATGGCAAACTATTCCTTGAAGACCCTTCTAAAGGATGTATTAAGGGGGTGATGATTTTCGTGAAAATGGACAAATGGCGACCGAATTTTGCAAATCTTGTTTTTCGATTTCCTCGATGAAAGAGTGAAGTAGGGGGAAAACTTTTTTGCCTTCGGATGCGGAATTTTTTTCTCTTTAATTTGAGCCACACAAGAACTCGATTAGTTTAGGGTTAGCGACTTCAGGCGGGGATCATTTTCACGTGAAAGAGGGACCTCGAATCTAAGGAATCACAAAAAATTTTTTTCGAAAAGAGCGACTTTGTTTATCGGGTTTTTTGCCGCCAAAATATTTTTGGTACTTGAACGTGTACATTGTACAAATAAAACTATTTTCTAATTGTAGGTTTTTTCGAACTAAATATTTCGTTATCTTAATTAGTTTCGGCGCTAAACCCCACGGGAAGATAATTGGTCCACCCTGTAAAACACTCTAAAAATGTATACAAAAATGTTCATCAATATAATAATAAAATTAATTTAGTACTAGCTTAAACAATTGTACTTCTCTAAGAAATAAAAATAAATACTAAAAAATAAATTATCAATATGGTCCATTTGATACAAATAAATAATAGTTTTAAAAATCCTTCTCACTTTCAGCAGGCACGCACATAAACAATTTAGCACAGCCATTATTGAAATCATTAAAAGCCTTATTTAACCAATAAGGTTTGTTTTGCCACCCGATGGTGATCATATATACGGGGATGCCGCATAAAATGAAGCCCACTCCCACACCTATTTCCACAGGGCTCACGTAGCAAGGAAAAGTTACCAGAAAGGCACATATCACGAAAAATGTGACGGGTAAGGCGAGGTTAACTTTGATGGGTCGGGCGACGTCTGGTCTTATTCTACGCAGGTACAACAGTCCAAGGATACTTATAGTGATGAAAAGGGCTTCCACGAAAGAGCAATAATTTATGAGTGCGTAGATGTCTTCTACCATCACTAAGGCTAATGTGATTAAATTCTGAAAAATAAAAAATGCAATTAACTTAATTTAGTGGTGGGTCCTTCTGTACCTGGACCTGGACCTTCTCTCAGATGAGAGAAAGAGATGCTATATGGATAATGAGGTGGCTACTGTCCGGAATGGGACGATACCACAAGGATACTGTGTAGAGCACACTCTTTCTGAATGCACGCAGTGGATCACAGAGAAGAACAGAATGAACAGTAAAGCAAACAGCATAATAAGTGTCATGGTAGGATCAATGGCGAAATGGAGGGGGTCCATGAGGAGATAAGGATTATCATGAGTAAGAAGGAGGAAGAAAGAAGAAGACAATGCAGGCAGTAGAGCATGGACATACTTTTAAAGAAGAGATGCCTTATTAGGGCGGTTCCGAAAGTATGTTGGTGAGGTTTTAGTGGGTAGACACACTACCGGATTTCCTCACTACAAAAAAGTTCAAAACATTTTAGGTTTGTTTTCTATAATTTTTGCTTAAAATAATTTACATTGTCACCTCCCAGTTTTGCAAAAATATAAGTGCTAGTTTTGACTTTGTAATTTTCTGTTTCACAATTTTTTTTGTCAATACATAGGCGTATAATTTTATGAGTAAAGAGGTGAATAAGTGTGGAAAAGTTCGGGAAAATAATAAAAATGGGTGAACAATCGGCATTATTAAAATTTATAAAAAAAATCGATGAGCGACTGGGAATTTCAAAAATACAGATGTTGAATAGTCTAAATATTAAATTTTTTAATTGTTAAATTAAAACGTACATTTTAATTTTTAATAAACTTACCAATAATACTAAAGATGGTACCGGTGTCAAACGCTCAACTGAAATCAGACAAATAGCTCTGGGCAAATGTCCTTCTCTGGCGCCAACAAAGAACAACCTGGACGAAGCAAAAATTGCACCGTTTAGGGATCCAAATGTAGAGCAAGCAACGAACACAGGCATTAAAAAGGAAAACATCCCTAGCATTTTGTCTCCGAATGTAACAGCTACCGCATCAGATGACAAAACATCGTCCTTGCTTAAAACTACGAAATAGGCTACGTTTGTGATTACATAGACAACAGTTACGACTGGCATTGAGATGCAAATCGCCTTTGGAAGATTCCTATAATCAAAAATTAATTTATTTTTATTTATTTATTAGATATAGGGGTTAAAGATTTTACGGCTTAAAAAATATTCCTATAGAATAATAAAATTAACTTTTTCTGCGTTCATGCAAAAAACAAAACTTAATTGAACTATTTTTAGTGGAAAAAATGTTTCTTTATTGCACTAGTGGAATAAAATTTTTATTGCACTCATCTGTCATTTTACTACAGCGTATTTTGACATGACAAACATAAACGTCCAAATCGACGCCATAGTTCATTTTGTGTGAGATTGCATTAGCCTTTAAACAATTTTATATTTCATATTATTTCTGTATTACTTTCAGCAGCTATTGGTATCATGTTTTAAGATCGAAGCAACAGTGCGGAAAAAAATCGAACTATAAAAAGTCGGTATTGTTCAGTGCCTTTTTGTAATTCCTGGGAGAAAAAAAAAATACGGAACTTGCGTTCCATTTCTTTCCTAAACCCTAAACCCGGGCAACGATAGGTTAGAATTGAAAACAAAATGGGCACACAGTCTCTATACCTTAATTATTTTAGCGAGGCAGTGACGCAATTTCTAGGTATTTCTGTTGTCAACGGAATAAACACGAAAACACTAAGAGCGAATACGATTTAAACTTAACGTGCAGGGGAAATTAACTGTTAAATGTTGGCAACACTTCACGACGTTGCCGTTGTGATATATCGAAAATACTTGATTTATTAATCTACATTCTTTTGTTTTAAGATTTTTCTGTTTCATTTTTTGTGTATTCAGTTTTCTTTAAAATTTACAAGAAATAGTCATGTTTATATATTTTTTCGCACATTTTTATTATTTATATGTAGTTTTTCTCATGGGATACACATATCTCTACACTATTTTATTCACTACGATCATGTAGATATTTAATAATAATAATATGAATATTTATTTATTCTGCATTAAGTTATTATTATTATTAGTATTGTAACTTTTTTTCGTTATATAGAATCATTTTACGTTAATAAACAACTATTTTTTTACAACACTCTTTTACCTATTCCATATTTGTTTCTAAGCTTTTCTTAAAAAAATTATTAATATATTATTTTTTGGTTGTACTAATTAATTTAAAAAAATAAACGGTATGGCGCCTTATGAAACCCTTAAATTAAATAGCTAGGACATTAGAAGTTTTTATCCTTGAAAATGAGCCTAGCACGAAGTCACTACGCCTATCCCTTGCCCTTCTACAGGGCAAAACGCGTTTACCCCCTCCCTCCCTTCCTGATTATCGGTTCGAGCCTCGTAGGGCTCAAATAAAGAGAAAAAAATTCCGCAACCGATGGCGCATAAAAAATGTTCCCCACTTTACTCTTTCATTACGTAAATCGAAAAATAAAATTTGCAAAATCCGAAATTCGATCGCCATTTGTCCGTTTTCGCGAAAACCATCATCACCTTCATATATCCTGTCGCTGTGTCCTCATGAAAGAGTTTGCCATTTTGCTAACCCGATTGGTCAAGAATTAAAAAAGTTACTTCGAGTCAAAAATTAATCGGTGTTTGCCCTCCCACTCCCCCCCCAAATTAAATTAGCGTTGAAATTTGGACACAATGCTTGGGTCATGACTATCTATCGGAGGAAAAAAAATCAAGTCTCGAAGTCACTTTCTTCCATGCGAAAAACGCGAACACGGCTCTAGGTGTGTTCTCGCCGCGGCGAAAATCCATATAATTTCAAATTTCAATATCTCGAGAACCGCTAGACCGATTTGGACGGGTTAAAATTAAGTTTAAGAGTTTCCGCGAGCACTTTATTTTATTTTATATATAGAAGTAGTTTCGACCCGAATAACCCTCAGCGAGTTACATGCGAAAAACCGATTTTCCATATCTTTACGTCTTAATTTACCCCCCCCCCCCCCCCTCCACAACTCCCTTAGCTTTCATATAGTGATCACGTAAAAGAGAGGCCTGGAATCTATGAAATCACAAAAAAAAATCGAATATAGCGACTTCGTTTTCAAAACCAGATCTACTCCACTAAACTTTCTGATGCTCAACTTTTTGTTGCCCGAGTTTAGAAAACAAATGGAACGCAAGTTCAGTATTTTTTTGTCTCCCAGGAATTACAAAAAGGCACTGAACAATACCGACTCATACAAAATCAAAGCACGTTCTCTTATGTAAATAAAGACGACTACTGACTTTTTATAGTTCGGATTCAGTCCATCAGGTGTCGTATCGCTTGTCTTGCATTGTCAATAATTAAACAAACAATGTCTTCTTGAGATAATTCAGTCATAATCAAGACTGATCCGCTTTATTCTGTGGACGTATTCGCGGCTACTATGATTTGTATAATGCAAATGCAGTTCTAGAAAAGTCAGTCAAAAATTATTCTGACAATTACACAATTTGAAGTTTTAAAATGAGTAATATTATCAGAAAAAATGATGATAGTGATGAAGAAGAATTTGTTGTAAACTTTTTCAATGTAAATCGATAGTGATAATTATTAAATATTTTGCTATTTAATTACGCTTTTTATATTTCTACACTTAGTGTCACTTATATAAAATATGTTTTGGTTTTAGCATGAACGTAGAAAAAATATTGTATGCAACTCGTGCAAAAAGTGTTTATTGCACTTGACGTATTGTCCAACTCGGCCTAACGGCCTGTTTGGAAAATTTTGCGTCGCGTGCAATAAACAATTACTTTTTGCACTTGTTGCATAAATAACTATAAAAGTAATAATTTATGCATCCTCTCAAAGTTTGACATGAAAAATGTCGAGACGGACTGCACCGCGCCTGGACTTCAACCAACTACTCTTTGGGCTAAATGCCCCCAGAGGCATTGAATTATATCAGTCCATATGCCGTGTGGAACCTTTTCGGGACTTCGGTTTTGTTATTAAACTATACCGGTTTCGGCATTTTTGAGTCTGCTCAGTATGAAGTAGACAGCAATGTCTGAAGAATGAATTGGAAAAGCCAAACGCCCTTTTCACTTTCCTCGTTCTTAACACACTTGCTTCAACGCAATCATTTTTATTAAGAACCAGGCAGGTTTTAGCTTCTTTATGAATGTAAAAACCTAAATATTTAAAAAGTTATATTTTTGCGTCAGTAAAAACAAAATTATTTTCCGTACTCCCATGAACCGTCCTTAAATCACAAATAAATTATATGGCTACCTCCCTTACCGAACTGTTTTTCTTTCCCTTGTCGTGAAGGATTTGATTGATTGCATTATTTGAATGCTCTCTGTTTACTAATTATTTAGAATCAATATTAGATCAATCATTTTGACAAGAAATACACAAACATGATTTTTTAATGGCATAATCGACTTTCTTTGACGAACATTATTTTTTATACTTACTTGTAAGGATCTTTGAGTTCTTCGGTAACGAAATTTAAATAGTTGTATCCGGAATAAGAGAAAAGTCCTGAATAAAAAGCCACAGCAATATGTCCTGGATCCCAATTTGATCCTTCCATAGGCCTCCTCAAATTTTCTACGTGTCCCGCACATGCATAATAAATTCCAGCTAGTACGATTATTCCTAGCGACAACATTTTTGTTGCTGTAAAAATATCTTGAACCCTGGTCACCAGTTTTACGTTGTAACAGTTAATTACCTAAAAACGTCATAAATATGGAGGTACATCAGATTTCAATTCATCAGGTTTAAATTATAATATAAATTCTTTGTTTTGTTTTAACCGGTATATTAGCATAAACGTAAAATTGGTTACTTTGTATATTTAAATGCAATGACCCGCATATTGTTTCGTTGTTCAGAAACTGAAAACGTACTTGGATGCTTTGAATTTAATAGTACGGCATACCGTAACCAAAATGGTATGTTATCGTCACAAGCTTTATTCAAGCATAAGTCGATAGATTTACACAAATACAATAATATTTTTCCATGGCAAAAAGTTCTACAGCTACACGGTGGTCCTGTAAACGATTTTCCGTTTGTAAAAAAAGTGGTCTATTTTTATTATCGCCACACGTCCGTTCTTGATTTATTATTATTAAATACGTAAAAACATGCATGAAATCACGAAGAACGGACATTTTACACCGCCCGTAATTGCAACAATAGATATTAAAGTTGCAGAAAAAAAGAGCATAAAAAAGTTACAGCCACAAGATTGAAAATGTTTTAAATTATAAAGAATATCATAAATATTATTAAAAAATATCGAACGGACATTTTCTACCGCCCGCAGCTACACGAAATTAAATATAGTCGCATCTTTGCAGTCAATTCAGCTGCATTGTGTGACTCGGACAACCATACAAATAATTTCCGTTTGTTGCATAGTTTTTGGTACACACTATAAATAAATAAAATAAAAAATCATTTAACATAATGTATTGGTAAAAATATCATTGATGTGAAAAAAGGATCAGTTTTGATAGTTTCTTCCTTTTCTTCTTCTTCTTCCGTTTCTCCCCTTACATTTTCCGTTTGCATCCTAGCAAAACTATGATAACGTATTTTACTATAAATTTTTACAACAAATTTTATCAATTTCATTTTGTGGTTATTGTGGTGATATGTCAAAAACATGGTTATCTAATGTAGAAAACAATTTTCTATCTTCGAATAGAGTTCCTGATATAGAATTAAAAAAAACACTGAAGCAAGAACACAATTCAACAACAACAACACGCAAGACAGGCTCCGAACAAAAATGTCGTCAGACTAAGTCACAGGTGTTGATGTTAAACAACAGCGTTGCCAAATGAGTTGTGGAAAATCTAATTCTTTATTACGATTCCAGCAGTTGTTATATGCTCATCTTGTATATTCTCTTCTGAATACATATGTAAAAAGAACTTAATGATCCTAAATAATCGTGAAATGATGAGTTCGGGCTCTTTTATGGGATTATAATGTAATATATATGAAAATCAAATTGCCATTATCTTAGATTTTCGTACAAGTACATGAACAACTGGGAATGTTGTTGATGATCTGCGCATGATCACCCTTGTTCCATCTATACATGTGGTTACGAATAATATTAATTTCTTCCACCTATTTTAGCCTTCTAGTTCTATGTGATCTGTGTTAGAACCTGGCGTGTGACTCGAAATGTCCGTTCTCAATTTTTTCTTAACACATTTACTTCCCTCTATTAAAAAAAAAACATACATATCCAAAGATCAATTCCGACCTTTCGGGTGACTAAAAAAATCCGTCACCCCCTGAACTTTTTTTCTCAATTCTCCGTGAACTGATGAAAAATACTTGAAAATTATGTGTGGCAATAAGTCGAAAATTCTGGTTACGGTATGCCGTACTATAATGTTAATTGTCAGTTTACAAGATTGTTAATTGAAACTGACCTAATTCTTGGATGAATTGTAAAAACACGTATTCTTTGAGCCAGATTATAAATGTGAATCTTTTCACCCCTAGACTTCCGCTCTTATATTCTTAATATCCACTATACATTAATCCAATTGATCGTTTTCATTTTGCTCCATAACATCAGTACGTTGTTAATAGTATATTACGTAAGAAGTGTTGTAAGTATCATATTACGCACGAATGGATATACTTTATCTACGTCTCAATAAAAATATAAAATTTACGTTTCTAATTAATTTCATAGTAATGACAGATTTAAAAGTGTTATATATGTTGACTAAATCGATTTATTTGTACTATATTTATTAATTAAAACCATCCATAAGATTTGACATTTACCTTTTGGGTGTAAGTCTATTGCAAAAAAAAATGTAGTCAATTAACCAAAAGAAGAGTGATAAATATAGATGAAAAGACCATGTGGATGAAGAAAGTAGACAATTTATTTTGCAGTGCAGTCAATGTTATGACGTCTGTATTCTAAAGAGCGAAACGGTGGGCGCCGAGTTTTGCAAATCTTTCGAAGACTTCTTCGACAAATTTTTGAATCCCTCCGTGGATCCTCCACTGATAACACACGCGTATGTTATCCGTCGCTTACGGGTGATAGTACAGTATTTGACATTTACAGTGCAAGGCGTAGATAAAATAATTGAATGTGTCGCAACGGCAGAAATTGAGTTTTAAGGGCTGCTAAAGCGTTTTCTACATTGCATGTGTGACGCACAACTGTACTTACCGTTAAAATACATATAGTTGCTGCAGCTAATAGCCTCACCGCTTCAAAGGGAGCAGGACAGGTACCCCAGAAAGGCTGCAGAATGTATTGAGCGAATGTTATGGATGTGATAGCGTTTCCTGTTGGAACTAATATGAAAAGCGCTACCCAAAGGTATAAAAATGCTGGTAAAGGTCCAAATGCTTCTTTTATGTAAGCGTAGTCTCCCCCAGACTTTGGAATCATTGTACCTGTAAAACAAAAATTTTATTTATTTGGTTCTAAAAAGAGAAACTTTTATAAAATTAATAAACCTAAATATTTACTTTTTCGCTGTCCTGTACTCAATGTTTAATAAAACAGAAATATTGAAAAGTCGTTTTGATAATCTGGATTTTTGTTTATTTACTCTAACATCGTTCTTTGCAGAAAAAAAAAACAATTTTGCCATCGATTTTATGATTTTACGTAATAATCCAGACAGAACAGAAAATAGGCATATTTGGGTTTTTCAGCAGCTTTCAGAAACGCAAAAAGAAGTATTTTACGTTACATTTTACAAAAACAAAAAATTTGGTTTTTGAAATATAGATCTTTTTGTCCTAATAGACCACCGCCTTGTAACTTTTAAAAATATGTACTTCCATTGATGGATCGCTGGTTTACCTCTTGCCCAGTTGTCGAGCAAGTTGTAAGTACTTTAAAAACTAATAAGCCACAAAATTGCCAGCCATTATAACCAATGTACAAAATACAAAATCGTCCCGTACAGTCTTCTATATTTGATTTTGGAAAACATATGATGACTTCGTCCTATGTTCCTCAAAGAAAAAAAATGTTATATTTGTGTCTTCCTTCCACGGTGACGAGACAGTTGATCCAGTAAGTGGTAAGTCAGCCCCAGGGTTCGGTTAGGACCTCATTTGTTTTTACTTTTTATCAACGATTTGCCTCAGCATATTGAGGCTACTATGTTGACCTTGTTTGCTGATGACACATCAATGGGTGTCTCAGCTAGATCGATTGATGAGTTGATCGAATTATGCGATTCTTTAATCCTACAATTTATTGATTGGTGTCACATTAATGGGCTGATGGTTAATGTTAATAAAACATAATGTATTTATTTTAGTAACCATCCAAGTAATTACTCCTTAAATTTATCCTATAATGGTATGGTTTTAAAATCGACCAATACCGTAAAATTTTTAGGTCTTTATATAGATAACAAATTAAAATGGGATCATCATATTAACAATTTAAGTAAGAAATTAAATACCTCGTACTATGCTATTAATGAAATAAAAAAAGCTTTACCATTACATGCGATTATGAATGTATACTATAGTCTTGTTTACAGCCACTTAACTTACAATGTTATACTCTGGGGTAATGCAACTGACAGCTCAAGAATATTTATTTCTCAGAAAAGAATTATTCGAATGATTTTTAATATAAAACATAGAGATTCACGTAAACCCGTATTCCGGGAAAATCGGATAATGACTTCCAAGTATTTACATCTACAGATGCTTGTTACTTATCTATGATAATTTGAACAATATGACCAAACTTTCAAGTCATCACAACTACTCGACCAGATATGCAGACACACTCAGTGTTCCTATGCATCGGACTTCCAAGTATGAACAGTCGCCAACATATCAAGGTATTAAATAATATAATATTCTACCAGATAAATTCAAATGTCTGAGTAAATTCTACTTTAAGAAAGCGATAAAAAACATATTACTTAGCAAGATGTACTATAGTGTTGAAGTGTATTTTAATTGTTTTTCTCATTTCTTATATTTTTATCTATAGTTTTGTACTTTTATCTATTCGTAGACAATATGGATTTAGGAAAAAGTGTAGCACTACACAAGATAAAAGAGGTCGTGAGAGATATAGTTCATGGGCTGGAAAAGCTTTTGACTGTGTCTCTCACGCACTCCTACTTATACTACACGATCTATTAAAATTCTACTTAATGAACAGAAAAGAAGCAGTTTGTATAAATAATACTATTTCTGATTTATTTAATATAGAACAGAGTGAACCACAGGGTTCCATTTTAGGCCCTACCCTGTTTATATTTAAATAAATTATTTCACTACACCCATCCATTAAAATGTGTCTGTTTTGCAGATGATACACCATTCCTGAATAGAGACATGCATTCAAATGAATTAAATGGTAAAATATCTGATATCATACTCGAAGTTAAAAATTGGTATTCCCAAATAATTTAAAACTAAACGAAGAGAAAAATCAAAATATTATCTTTAGCTCAAATAAAAAGTATAACACGCGCTGTCATGTAAAATTACTTGGAGTTTTTATAGATGATAAATTAAACTGGCATATCCATATAGACAATTTAAGTCGTATGATTTCCAGTGCAATTTTTGTAATTCGCAACTTAACACATCTAGTATCTACAGATGTTATTAGAACCTGCTATTTTTCTCTTTTTCATAGCCATATAAGATATGGAATAACTGTTTGGGGCAGCTCCTGTTTTGTAGATCGAATATTCAAACTAATGATTATACCTTTGCCTTCTCTAGAAATATCTGAAATCGACCTGTGATATACAGGGTATGAAAAATAGCTTGCCACACATTGTCAATAAAAATTTGCAGAATCTTCCTTATTTCAAATGGAACACCCTGTATATTATCGATCCATAAGAAGCGCCAACAAAGGCTCTACAAATTTTATCAAGTATTCCCTATGGCTAAGTTCACTAGTTTTTCTTAAAGCAGCTCTTTTTTAGAAAAAGGGCAAATATTCATATTTTTATGCTATAATCTCAATGAACGACTTTTTTGACGACTGAGAAGAATATACAAACGACTGATAAGAATATACAAACGACTGATAAGAATATACAAAGATATCTTGTTTAAATTATGTACAGGGTGTCCCAAATTGGTGTGTTTTGAATGAGAATTAAAAAAGAAAACGTCAAAATATACAGGGTGTCCCATTTAAAAAAAGTTTTTCATTATATTTCCTTAGTGAGCCCCTAAAAAAAAATCTGCGCGCCACTGAACTCTTTAATATTATATCTATCAAAAGCTTTTTATAACGTTTTTTTTATATTTTTCTTAATTAAGAAGTTATAGTACCTTGTAGTTTTCGACAGTTTTCAATAATCAATAAAAAAAGAAGTCATAACATCTTAACTGCTTTTCTTCTATCTCTTCTAGTTTACGAGATACCCTGCAAAACACACCAATTTGGGACACCCTGTACATTATAAGGTGTCCAAACAAATATTTTTTTTTCATAAATTAAAGTCTGAGCTTAAGTTCCAGGTATTTATTTATTTATTTAAAGTTTAATTAAAGTTGATAATTAATCTTTTACAAAATATGTTCAACATGTCTTCCATTTTCTTGAATGCAGAGCCGAAATCTATGTTTGAAAGACTTCCAAAATTTAAAAACCAAATTAAAAAAACACTAAAATATTGCTTTTATTCGGAGTATTTGAATGCTGATTTTTAAGTATATTCATTAACTAAAACAAATTAATCTACAAATTTGAAATTTCACACAAATTTTAAAATATAATATATAATTTTAATTATTTATTATTCAATAAATTAAATTATATAATTTGTATAACCGCAACTGCTGGCACAAATTTAGTTTATATTTTTCATTATTTCTAATTCCCAATCACTGGAATATTTAAATCTAATTGCTACAAAATATTTAAAGAAATTTATATATAGGTAATAAAAATAATACTTAATTTCTAAACTAATATAAAATTTTTCAAAACAAAATATAAATACAAACATAAATATTAAGTAAGGGGGGTATATTTTTTATATTTTTTTTTTCTTTCGTTATTAATAGTAAATTTCCATCGTTATATTTCTAAGCTATATTTCTAAGCTATTTTATATTTTTTTTATTTTAATATATAGGGTGGGCCAAACCTCTGTCATCGGAGGATTACGTCGTTGTGGTAAGAGATAAAACTTTCAAGTTTTGTGTGAGCTAGTACAGTTACTGGGTGCACATTTTGAAAATAGTTTCGATTATACAGGGTGTTCCAAAAACTCGTGGCAACACAAACTTACATTTTTTTAAATGGAACATACTATATTTTATTCCAGAATCGAAAAGATCTCACCGAGAGCGTTAAAAAAATATAGCATGTTAATATATTATTTGGGTGTTTGAAAAAGATATGGCCAATTATTAGCAAAAATGACCCCATCTTTAACACTCTGTAAAACAGTAAATCAAAATAAATCAACAGGTCTTTGTATTCAAATGTCATTCTCATATCGTTGGCTGTGCTCATTATTAATTACTTTCTTTATCTGTGGCTTCTTTAATACAGGGTGAAACAGAATTCAAATAAAGCAATATCTCAAAATTTTCAAATAGATCACCCTTATAAGTCTTTTTACATTTTGATAGTACAATTAATAATCTTTCAAACGATATAGTATAGTTAGGGTATAAGTTAATGGAAAACTGTAAATATTTTATGATAACGGAAAAATCATGCATTTTATGTACACAAATTAAATGGTATTAAAGGGTAAACATTTTTTCTTTTTTTGCCGTTTGGGGGGTGGAGTCGACTCGGAGAGAAGATCCAACATCACCATCATGTTCAGCATCCTCGAAAACGGGAGATAATACGGGTTTTCTCGTTCATAGCGAAGAACAAACTTTTCACCCTTTCGGAGGTGATTTTTGGCCGTTTGAGAGGTGGGGTCATCTCTAAAAGAATTGTTACCAACGCCATCGTGCCCAGCAAACTCGAAAACCGGGAATTACGTTAGTTTTGCCGGTGAAAGACGCGATTCACAATTTTGAGGGTGGGTTTTGGCCGTTTAGGGAGTGGGGCCAACTCGAAACGAAGTTTAACCCTCGCCATCGTGTTCAGCATCCTCGAAAAAGGGAAGAGGGGCGCAATTTGGGGCCGTCAAAATATATTTTTATTTTTCAAGGTTTTGAATATCTTTATAAAGGTATGCGGTCCTCTAGTGGTAACAGTAAAAAATAATAGACACACCCAAAATTACGATTACAATTTGTAGAATATTCTAATGCCTTAGAAAACCTAAAATATATAGTATGTTTCATGTAAAAATTTAATACCATATAATTTGTGTACGTAAAATACATGATTTTTTCGTTATCATAAAATATTTACAGTTTTCCATTAACTTATACCCTAACTATACTATATCGTTTGAAAGATTATTAATTGTACTAACAAATTGTAAAAAGACTTATAGGGTGATCCATTTGAAAATTTTGAGATATTGCTTGATTTGAATTCTGTTTCACCCTGTATTAAAGAAGCCACGGATAAAGAAAGTAATTAATAGTGAGCACAGCCAACGATATGGCATGCCATTTGAATACAAAGGCCTGTTGATTTATTTTGATTTACTGTTTCACAGAGTGTTAAAGATGGGGTCATTTTTGCTAATAATTGGCCATATCTTTTTGAAACACCCAAATAATATATTAACATGCTATATTTTTTTAACGCTCTCGGTGAGATCTTTTCGATTCTGGAATAAAATATAGTATGTTCCATTTAAAAAAATGTAAGTTTGTGTTGCCACGAGTTTTTGGAACACCCTGTATAATCGAAACTATTTTCAAAATGTGCACCCAGTGACAGAACTAGCCCACACAAAATTTGAAAGTTTTATCTCTTACCACAACGACGTAATCCTCCGACGAAAATGGTTTGGCCTATCCTGTATGTTAGATGTAAATGTTTGTACTTGTTTGTACTTGTTGTACTTATTTTTATATTGTAATTTCCAATTTCCAATTTTTATCTTGACAAATTCGAAAATTGTAATTTTCTCCCATTAAAAATTTAAATAATCGGATCTAAGTATTTTACATTTTAATTTACAATCCCAATTGATTTTTTGTAGTGGGAATTACTCATCTTTAACACATTTTGGGGGTACCAGACCATTTTATGATAACTTATGATATCCCTGGCCTTGAGACTAGAGACCAATGATCGCCTATTAAAAATTTCAAAGAATGCCGAAAATGGCCGCTCTTCCTTGCTCTTTTATTCTTTATTCTTCATTGATTATTATTCATTGAAACGAACACGTTGGATCGTTGAAAATCTTTTTGTTATGTGCAGTGTATATTTAACCGGAACCTTAATTCAATTATGATATGCGAGGTCATACACATCTGCGAGAGCGGCTGATGAGAACTCAAAAGGAGAATAGGAAATTCAATAAACCTAGAGATGTGCCATGTCAAATTACTTATTTGTTGTTGACACATTGCTTTGTTGTACTTTGTTAGAAGCCCAAAAACACCGATAGATGTATTTTTCGAATATGTTTTCTTTTTTATTACTAAATTATTTATTTAAATAGGGGTATTAATAAAATATGTTTGGTAGGTAAGTCAAGTTTTTTTAGAGCACATTGATATTTTTTCTCACTAATTTCGTTACAAATTGTCCCTCTGTGTAGATTTTTAAGTTCATACACTATTATTACTTAGAAAATATGCTGTTGAGATTATTTTTTAGTATTTTTGCCAGGGAAAATAAATAAAAGTTGTTAAGGACACCGTAAATAGAACTTTGAGATAAAATTAAATTATAGATAAGAGAATAACGTATATACGTACTTTTATGGATGTGCATACAATCAATAATGAGTTTTATTTATAAAGCATTGTTGCCAGATTTCTGAAATTGACCTATTATTGTTTTTCGACGACAACAATATCGACTTGTACTGGGATATTTTAAAAGATATGACTGATTTTATCAAAAAATCATGATTCCAACGTCCTGTATATTATCATATAAAAATAATAATCTCTTACAGACGTTGATTTTGGATGTCAATTTAGTTTTAAAGCAAAGTATAATTTTTTCATTATTACAAAAATTGTATAAGTAAAGGGTTAGTTAAAATTCGTAATTATTTTCTCTACTTTTTAGATGGATCAGCCTAAATTTATATATCACTGTAGAAAAAACGCTGTGTCTAGGTGCACGCTAACGTGTACAAAATAAAAAATTTAGGTACACGCTAAAATGTCATTATGGTCCATGACGTAGACTTTTAGCGTGCACCGATTTACCGCGCCTGAGACATTCAACCGTGCACATTAAATAAATGAGGTTATGTTCAGTATAAACGTTTATGTTCGTTTATGCTGACTTTTTCTTATGTGAATATAATTATAAATACAAATTATTCGTTGTGGTCAGGTGTTTACTTCCTTTGAGGAATTTCAAAATGATTTGAGGCAATATGAAATGAAAAACAAACAAAAGTTCGATTTTCACGTCAACGTTACTTCCTTGTAAACATATTTTTGCACTTCGTGTCTTGTTAAAGAAAACATTATTTGACAAACATTTGTGCCACAAAAGATGGACAAAAGAATTGTCCCTGGGAAATCAACGAGTGTTTGCTGGTAGATGCAATACAACACCGGAATCAGTGCTAATAATAGATACTGAAATCAGCAATATAAAATCTGTAAGCCAAAAAAGGAAAAAAGCTCTTTTTCTGACAAATTCCTTGGCAAAGGACACCGCACCATTTAAATGTAAAAAATTGGCTGAAAATTTCGTAAAAAATTCTTCAAACCTTTTTGATTAAAGAATAATATCCTATGCCTTATTTTTTTGTTACAAGCATCACAAATCTTGGAAAAATGGGTTAAAAGACACAAATTCCTAATTTTCAATTTTTTAACTTTAACAACTTTGGGCATCTAAATCTAGGAAATTGGGGACTCAGAAGTTCATTCTGAAATCAAAATCCGACGGTTGATCACAGTTTTTAAAAATATCACAAGTATACAGGGTCCGGTAAACCTTTGACGTAGTTCTATTAATTCTTATTAATGGTGGTTAAAAGCAAACATTAGTAAACTAGGCAAATTACTTAATTTTTTTCAAATGGAATGCCATACTTTTTTTACATTTTTAGAACCGACATAATTTGTACTATACACCCCCAAAATTGCTTTGTAAAACTCCCAGCAATCTCGGGAAAACAACCTTTTTCCGAATGAAAAAAATTCAGTCATTTGCCTAGTTTACTAGAACCCTGCAGAGCTGGGAAGGATTCGAATCCTTTTTGAGGATCCGAGGCCGGGGATTCGAATCCTTTAAAAAAAAATTCTGATCCGGATTCGAGGACGAAATCCTAAAGGATTCGTATTCGAATCACTAATGTAAGGTTCGGATCCTTCTACAGACCATACTGCGCCGGCGCGACAAGCCGACTCAAGTACTTTAAGTAGTGATGGGATATTCGGATGAATTTTCATGGTCGGATTCTCTGTATTCGTCTGAAACTAATAATCGGATGATCATTTGAATGATATCACTTGAATGTTTATTTGGCCGGTTTCTGTGGACCTATGCCAAGGTTACTCAATTATTTTAAAGTCAGCACAATTTTTAAAGGAAATATATTTTTTATTTATACCATTAGTGAGTTGAACTGATTAATTCTGTATAAAGGAGAAAACCCGCGTCATCTTCCGTTCTCTTGTTTATACCGAAAGAAAAAATTCACGCTTTTGGGGGTGGTTTTTGGCTGTTTGGGGGTTAGAGTCGGCTTGGGGAGAAGATCCAACATCATGGGAGATGACAAGGGTTTTCTCGTTTATAGCGAAAAACAAATTTTTCATCCTTTCGGGGGTGATTTTGGCCGTTTGATGGGTGGGGTCAACTCCAAAAGAATTGTTACGTTAGTTAAGTTAGTTTTGCCGGTAATGATTAGGAATCATACAATCTTACATAATACATGATTACATGGTATTACACTGACATGATCCGTGATTCGTGATCCGAAAAATGGATTCGAATCCTTTTTTGTTTTTTTTAGTAAAAGGATTCGGATCCTTTTTTTGAGGATTCGTCCCAGCTCTGCCACCCTGTATACATGAAAATACCTTTCAAATAAATCTGTAAGTTTTATACAATAAGAAACTAATAGAAATTCGACAGAGGTTTGCCGGACCCTGTATACTTGTTTTGTGATATTTTCAAAAACTGGCCAACCGTCGGATTTTGATTTCAGAATGGCCTTGTGAGTCCCCAATTTCATAGTTTTAGATGCCCAAAGTTGTTAAAGTTGAAAAATTAAAAATTAGGAATTTGTGTTTTTTTACCCATTTTTCCAAGGTTTCTGATGCTTATAACAAAAAATTGAGTCATAGGATCTTTTTCGGACTTCATATTCTTTAATCAAAAAGGTTTGAAGAATTTTTCACGAAATTTTCAGCCAATTTGATCGGGACGTTTTTTACATTTAAATAGTGGGGGGTCCTTTAGCAAGCCTTTCCAACACGAGTCTCTTCAATTACAAAATGAAAATTATGCAACAAAAGAATTAAAACAAAAGCTTGATCAAGATGTGCTGAACAAGTCATCGGCATCAAACGGAAACACCAAAAAATAATCTCGTCCGCTCATTATTAATATTATTATTAATTTCATAAGAATAAAGTTATTGTTTAATTACAGTGCACGATGTTAGTTTTGTATTCAATTAAAGGTGCACGCTAAAAGACAATGATGGACAATGATGACGTTTTACCGTGTACCTAAGTTTATTATTTTGTACACGTTAGCGTGCACCTAGACACAGCGTAGAAAAAACTTTCATGGAAGTTTTATTTTTTTTAATATTCCTTATGGCCAAAGTTAATATTTCTGAAGAAATGGTAAATATGGGTTTTAGGGGAATGTAATTAAAACTCTTTATAGTCGACTCCAATATTTTATGATCAAAGTATAATGCCGAAATTAAAAAAAAAGTTAATCCCTCTGGTATTGGTCTGAAGTCACCTTTGGGAAAGCATATCTCTAAAGTTGAAAATGTATGCTTTACGAGGCGTACTCAACGTACATATTTATGCAGTGGTAAAACGTAATTCTTTGTGGAATATATCATAATGCATCATTATTCAGTGTTGTGCCCGCTCACATGGTATGAGTATTTTAAAATGGGGCCAACATCGAAACCCTGTAAAAGAAAACTATGTATCGTCTGGTTTTTTAATTCTCTTGG
Organism: Crepidodera aurea; assembly: GCA_949320105.2. Lineage (NCBI taxonomy): Eukaryota > Metazoa > Arthropoda > Insecta > Coleoptera > Chrysomelidae > Crepidodera > Crepidodera aurea. Next base: position 59,168,140 of record OX439473.1, on the reverse strand, counting down.
TAAAACCATGTTGAACAAAGTAATAATAATTTCCGCCAAAATAAAAAAGACATTTAAAAAAAATAAATTTCAAAGCTGATAAAAGATGTCATATTACGGAAAAATCAAGAATAAAAGTTTAATTTGAACAGGGTGGTTCAAGTGGCAAAATGTTGGGAAAAATTTTAAATAGCAAATATGGAAGTTCCTTATCAGATCCAATTGAAGAGAGAAGTTCCTTCAGGGATCTCACCTGGGACCACTATTATTCAATATTTTTGTCAATGATCTTCCTATTATTTGATGATTTAAAGATGTTTAGAACAGTTCAATCCATGTCTGATGCTGAGAATTTACAGTTTGATTTAAATAACTTTTCCAGGTGGTAGAATATTAATTTATTAAACTGAACTTGGGTAATATTTACCAAATTAACGACACAAATTTATCAGAGACCAACAAATTCAAAGACTTGGGAGTTGTATTCGACTCAGAAATTACTTTCGAAAATCATATAACAGAAGCCTCATCTAGTGCTCGAAAAATGTTAGGCTTTTCTCTTCGTTCAGCAAGAGAACCGACTGTCAATGCTGTAAAGATTATTTATTGCGCACGCTATAAAGTTGATATAGAACTGTTGGAGAGAACTCAAAATAAATTCTTAAGATACTGTGACTATAACTTGGGAATAAATAGAGAAGAATATAATTCTTTACAAATGTTAAATTCTCTGAATTTGAATATTTTAACACATAGAAGACTGGAAATCGGTCTGTCATTTCTTCATCCTGAAATTGTCGAACTTACTTCATTTTTTGTAAATGTTAGAAGAAATAGAAATAGTGACATTTTCACGATTCCTTTTTTTATAACAAATTATGGCCAAAATGAGTCCCTCAATAGAATAATGAAATCAGCAAACAACAGCAAATTTGAACTGTTCAATTCATCTTTACCATCCTTTAGAAGGGCATTAAACAAACTGTTTCTATTCGAATATGTCAAAATACGTCAAATTCGATACAGTACACAATAACAAGAAGAACTTTTCGGCCTAGGACTTTTTTCGTTCTTTTTCGGACAGTGAACTGTCACTTAGGTGCATTTATTTGTCATAAGCTTTACTAATGTAATGTAATGTAATAAATAAATGAAATGAAATGAAATAAATGAAAATGAAATATTTACTTTGCTTTTAGTTTTTTTGTAATTGTATATTTACTTTGTTTTTTGTTTTTTTTGTAATTGTATAATTGGCTTCTCCGTTTAATAAATAAATAAATAAAACTTCCCAAGTAAAAGGCCTAGTCAGTCTCAAATTTCTTAAATCAGTGAAACTTGTTCCTTACGGAAAATTTTGTTAGATTTTAATTTATTTTTAATAGATAAACCGATAGGAATTTCTGAAGATAATCAGTTAGCAATTAAAATTGCTAATCACACAAAAGTACTGCTTTATTAAAGAAAATTGAATAATTTTGCATATTAAAACAAAATAACAGTTTTTAAGATTCAGTAGTTTTTTTTTCTCGTCATTTTTTAATTAATAGTAAGTTATGTATCAAGGCAATTATAAGGGCCTTAATTCCTGACCGGGCTATTATAAGCTTATATCACCATGGTTACGCTATCGATAAACAAAGTCATAACTCCCTTGAGATATTAGAGGTGCCTTAATTTCCCGTTGTCAGGCTTAATTCCCGTTGTTAGGATATTTTGACGTTTGTTGAAAATTGCTGTGTTTCATTATATTTAGTGAATGTCCTTGCTGCTTATTTTATTAAAATCGATCAGAAATAAAATAATCTATGTATATACCTCGGGAATTAATGAGCCTTATAATTACCTCAGGCAATTGCAAACTTTGCCTTTAGGAAATAAGCCCCTTATAATTCACTTGATACATAAATTACTATCATTGACGGATGGTGTGTTGAAAATAACAATGAAACTATTTTATAATTTCTGTGTGTTATTGATATTGGTCTATTAGTTTAATGCGTATATCAAAAAATCTTTGATTCAGTATTATAAAGTTGTGTCAGTAGCTCTATGAATAGTCTAGAATAAAAAAACTACATAAATAAATGATTCCAATTTTTTACAATACGACACACTATATTTCCAATTATTATTATTATTATTATACCAATATAATTGTCAGCTGCTACAATTTGTTTATGCAATTTGAATATGTAGATAAATATTTGTATTTACAGCCGAAGTTTGACGAAAAACATTTTTCTTGACCTTGTTTTAAACGTGTATATACCACATCCTGGCCTATTTAAAATATAGCGATAATTTAATAAAAATTTACAATTGCTGTTCTTAAAAATCCAAATATGATTTTCAATATTTCGGCAACAATGTTTATAAAAACAGTGAACCGGTGAAACGAATTGTATTAAATTAAATACACAGAGTATATGAAATTTAATCATGACGCATGACGCAACAAATCAACCTTTTTAGGTGCAATTCTGATGCAATAGTTTTTAGACCTTTCAAAATCCTTATAAATTTAGATGATATTTAGTTTGTTGTATAAAAAATAATTTTACCTAATATTAAAAGTTAGAAAAATCGTCTGGTTCCTTCACAAAAATTTAAGGGGCTCTTAAACCCATTCATTTTTTACTAGATATTTTAGATTCGAATTTTAAATAAAAAGAAAAACATTTTTAAGGTAATTTAAATAACCTTGATAGGTACTTGATGCATTTAACATATTTAATTATGTTACTATTAAAAATAACTTAGGATATTTCAGGTTTACAAACCTTAGGTATAATTTTTATAATTTTTCACTCCGAAAGTTTGTAGTTTTACATTTTAATATTTAAAAATTAACGAATAATAGCACAATCCACGAAAAAAACTTGATGAAAAATTTGAAATTGGCCAGTACAATTTTTGAAGTTTATATAAAGTTATTTCATTTTCAATTTACAAGATTATTTTTATTCTGTGCTGGAAAGATTAATTTTTAAACTTTACCAAAAATATTTTAAAACCCGTACTTAGTTTATTTATTTATTTATTTAATTATTTAATTACACCACCCCACAGCAAAGCCAATTAGTGGGTGGGAGAAGCATGTAAATACAAAAGAAAAAGAATAACATATAAATAACAGATAAAAAAACAATTAAAAACATAAACTATATAGGCATATGCAACTTAATTCATGGAAGTACATTAAAAACAAAACCTCGTAAGAGGGAGAAAAGAAAATGTACTTCCCATAAGATAGTTGCAAATTAAAACGTACAATAACAGAGATACATCACAAATGGTTTGCTAAACATTTATTTTTGATTTGTGGAATATTATGGAAGAAAATATCCAGAGTTCTGCATCCGACAGTGAATTTGGCATATGTGGTAAAGGGGAGAGAATTTTAAAACATTAGTTCTTGCAGTCGCGAAATAAAATGAAGAGTTATTTCACATTTTATGGTATTATTCCTTTTTAAAAAATTTCTAGCAATTAAATATATTTAAAAAGCCTTATTTGACACAAATGTATAAATAATTAAATCTATAAAAAAATATTATAAAATAATAAAACTGTTAATTTTTTATTCAAATATGAAAGAACAAGGACGTTTACCATTTATTTTTGTTTTGTTGTTTATGTTTATATCAATAAATTTTATTTAAAAAAAATATGGTTTGATTCCAATTGTTAAAAATAGATACATAAAGTATTTAATATGCGTTTGGACTTGGATCTATTTTCAAGATTTTAAATACAAGTTTTCTTACCTAACTCTGTATAACATAAAGCTCCAATCATAGACAAAACCCCCGACAAAATCCATACTAAAATCGCTATTCCTATCGACCCTGAAACTTTTAAAACACCTTTCGGCGAAACAAAAATACCAGACCCTATAATAACCCCAACAATGATCGCTACTCCGTCCATCAAACCCAATTCTTTTTTCATTTTAACCCCATCCGAAGAACTAGAATTGTCTTCATTATTTTCGTCTATGCTAATCGGTTCTTTTACAGTCTTCATTTTAAAAATAAAAAAATAACGCACTCAACACAAATTGTTTACACACCATGTGGCGTAAATTCTATTACGGTACCACGTGTTTTAACCTCTCCACAACCGACCGACGGTGACTTGAATATTGTCATACGGTGAAATATCAACGAAATCATTTCAAGTTTCTAATATCGCCTGGTCAGACCCCTTCTTTCGCGCTCTGTAATTTTGTAGCACTCTGTATGCCGCACTGTCTAAGGTGCATATTTAAAACAATTTGATAAAAGCGGGTTAGGTAGTTTGGGACGCGGCTGTCTTTCGAAACTTTACTCGGCTTACACTTCCTACGGCTTGTTTGGTGCATCCTGTGCAAAATTGCCCTAATGATTCTATTATTTGTGAACCAGCCAGCGGCGTCGATATGATATGGGTGGCTGGAGACGGATCCCCGAGAGCGCGCAATGGATGTATTTAATGTAATGAAATGAAATGATTTATTTAATATCACAATAGATAATTTACAAAAAAGAAAAAACACTACAAATGTCCAAATTACATAAAAAAAAATAAGATAACATTATTAAATTAAGCAAGTGAGTAACAATAACAAAAAAAAGAAACATGTGAAAAGAAAATTAAGGTCGATAAAATTGGCACTTTATTGCTAAATGTTGGTTTTTATAAAGTGGATTAATGATCTCTTAAAGGCGCCTACATTATGGCTATTTTTAATATGCCTCGGTAGATTATTGAACTGCACAATTCCCTTGTGAAACAAACTTTTCATCGAACTGGCCTTGTTGGTAGTTTTAACATAAAAATTTAATTAATCTGCAGTTCTAGTGTTATGTGAATGAACACTTGAAGTAGGCACCAGCTGATTATTCAAATAATCAGGTAGTACATGGTTGACCATCTTAAATACGAATATCATTGACTGGACATATATAAAATGTTCCACCCTTAGCCAATTTAGTGTATTTAACATGTCTTGTATTCGACTATATCGATTGCATCCTAGTATTACTCGCATATTGAAGAATTTGAAGTCTATCATAATTTGAGCATCCTGTATATATCATAGAACCAGCAATAGAAAAAGTGAGGCAATATTAACGAATTATAGACTGTTAATTTAGATTGAGTACTCAGAAATGGTGATTCTCTTCGAAAAAAACCAATTTATTCCTATTTTTCTGCAAATATAATCAACGTGTTTACTAAAAGTTAGTTCCCTATCCAATATAAATCCCAAATATTTCATTTCTTGTACCATTTCAATTTTTTCATTATTTAATTTAATATTAATATCAAGACTTAAGATTTTCCAAAAAGAACATTATTACCAATAAACATGTGATTGGATTTTAACTCATTAACTTTCAGCTTATTGATCTTAAATCTTTCAGTTAATAAGTGTAATTCATGGTTTATCGTTTCCACTACTTCAATAAAATCTTCCCCATATAAAAATAGATTAATGTGTCATTAGCAAAAAGGTGAATTTTACATTTGTTCAATACATTTCCCAAATCATTAATATACAATATGAAAAGTAGAGGTCCAAGTACACTGCATTGGGGCAATCCAATATTGTTTAGCTGAGGATTTGAAATTTCACTATTAAACTTAGTTATCTGGTACCTATTTGACAAATAACTTTCTAGCCAATCAAGAACCATATTTTTTTAATTTTAGAAGTAGGATACTCCGATCAATTGTCTCAAATGCTCTTTTGAGATCTATAAAAAGATTGGTAATTATACAGGATATTATTAGAAGATGGGAGCATATTTATTGGACGTAACTGATCAATTTTATTAGTACTAATAATTTTCGGAACAGGAATTATATAGTTGAAGTTTTGAATCGCTGCGGAACAGAGCTGGGTAAAGCACTTTTGGAAAGTGCTTTACTAAAGTGCTTGAAGCACATTCGGTGCTTTAAGCCCTGTGCTTCAACTACTTCTGGAAAAGAGTATTTGGTGCTTTGTAATTAAAGCATTTTGTACAAATGCTTGTGGCTTTCAAGCCTTTCGGGGAATTTTGGAAGTGCTTGAAATACTTTCAATGTGCTTTAATTATTTTAAGTGCTTCAATTACTTTCAAAGTGCTTCAATTACATTTGTAGTAATTGAAATTAAACCTTTTCAGAAATTAAAACACTTTTAAAAGTTCTCGAATTATTTTCTTAGACAAGTCTCAGCTTGAAAATTTGGAAAAAAATCTATGCATCTGCGATTCTAGCTCGATAATCGTAGTATTGCGTCTATTGTGTAACAGTATATACGCGCGTGTTTGTTTTGTTTCCTAATCTTTTAAGAAAAAAAGAGAATTTTGTTTTTTTATGTTTGTTTTGTATTCCTATTCTTTTAAGAAAAAAGAGAATTTTGTTTTGTTATGTTACTTTGTTTTGTTTGTTTTGTATTCCTATTCTTTTAATATAAAATACCTTACTATCACTAGTTTTCTTAAAATTAGTTCTTCTATTTTTTTAATACGACTTTTAAAGCTCGTTTAAAAGGCTTCAAGCACTTTTAAAGTGCTTCAAGCTCTCTTAAAGGGCTTTAAGCACTTTCAAAGTGCTTTAAGCTTGGAGCTTTATCAAATATTTTTAATGTTACAAGAGCTTCAAATGCTTTATGAGTATTTGATGCTTGATGCTTCGTGCTTGATGCTTGGTGCTTGACAGTAAAAGCACTTTTAAAATAAAAAGTATTTGGTACGTTCAACTCTAAAGCACTCGATTGAAGTGCTTTCTGCTTGGAAATTGAAGCACTTTCCAAAAGTGCTTTACCCAGCTCTGCTGCGGAACCACGCCCTTTTCTAAACTCATATTAATTAGAATCAATAATGGGTACCCTAACACACGAAATACGTTCTTGATAATATCAAGAACTATTTCATCCGTACTATTTTTTTTATATTGAAATTTTATTATATCATACAGTTGATTTAGAGTTATGCTCACAAACGTTTCCAATTTTACTTCAATTGAAATCCGTAAACTTTGACCAACATCACTCTCTGAGTCAATACTAATAATATCTTTAATACTGTTAACATAATATTGATCTAATATGTTTGCCAATATATCACTATATAAGTTGAACCTTCATGTTCAAAATTTTGATACTGTGAGGTAGTTTTTTGAGTCCCTACTAATTGTTTAAGATGCTTCCACATCTGTTTAGAATTACCCTTATTCCTATCAATTTTGCTTGCTTTAAAGTTTTCACACAATGCGGAACAATACAAATATACACGGGATCAAATGCGTATCCGGGGGAAGGTGTCATGGGGTTTGGGGTTTGTGACTCCCCAAAAATCTACAAAAGCTATTCTACGAAACATACCCACATTTTTTATTGTATAACCCTCACTTTTAAGCAATCTGTTGTCTGAAGTCATTTGTAATAACTGGTATAGATGAACTGACATTTAATTTCAATCATGACCCGATTATTACCTGCTTAGAGGAAATTTTAGGGAAACTAATTATTTAAAAAGATTTAAAGTGTAAAAAATCTATAATTATTTATATTAAATAGGATGGAGATCAAGTCTTTTTCTGTAGTTGGCACTGAATGTTTGATAGATTTCACTTGTAAATCTCGTTTTATTACTACGTTCGGCACATAACCCGACGCATTAAGAATTATTCGTAACACTTTTTAACTAGATTTCTATGTTGGAGTTAGACGCAAACTCCTAGAATGGTGTTTCATAAGTGCAAATCGGTTTTAGAATTATTTTGTAAACTAGTAGTTTGTTTTCCATAGACAGCTGCTATTTTTTTCCAAATGTTTTCTCTTTGTAAAAATGTGTTTACGCCAGATAAGTTTTTCATTCGGGCGAACGTCTAGATATTTGGAATCTTCACCCAGCAAACAACGAATCTCTGGCCGTCTTCTGGCCCAATGCTGGCCATGCTGGCCATATGCTGGCAACAGCAAAGCTATACATCGACAAAATGATGACCCAGTGTATGGCAAACTGTAATCGGATACCTATAATCCAGCCAGCAAAGGGCAATGAAGGCCAGGAGTGTGACGTCACGCGGCCATCCTTATTTGCGCAGGTCAACGATCAGTCTCCAAACGCAATCCAAGCATAAAGTGTCATAAGGAAGATTTTAAAAGTGTTCATAGAAGCTATTTTAATATTTGTATATTCGTAAGTACAGGATTTTCGAATAGATCTTATATACATGTACTGATTTCGTTTTATTAACATTCTTACGCCATTTTTAGCATAATTGGATTTTATTTCATTTGTTTTATAACAGGATTGTTACACGCTATTAATACTGTTACCATATAGTAACTAGTAACATTTTCAGTGAATTAGAAGGGTGTAATCAGACGCAAGTCTGTCAACTCTAATATATCGAAGAACAGAGCAGAACAAATAATGATGAAAAAGTATAGTTTTATGAAAAAATTTAAAACCACTCAGCTGGGCTACAGGAAAGAAAGAAGCCAAAATACTCCATCGTTCATGTATCCAAGAAACACACCATTCATTGGTATCAGATGGTTTTAAAACTACATCAGAAGGAACTGGAATAGAAGTGTATGGGCCTGAAATCAGGTACTCTAAAAAAGCTTGTGCAAACACCAAAGCATTTTCCAGATGGGAATTTACGCCCTCTGAAAATGTGTCCAGCTCAATATCGACAAAAACAAGCAGCCATCAAAGCGTTAATCAACTCAAAGATGACCAGAAAATGCCTAAAATCACTGAACAAGGTGTGAAAAATACATATCCCCTTACATGTGTGCGGGACAATAATTGGAATAAAGGCTAAGATACTTCTATAGGTGACTATAACCAAAAAAGATCGAACGACTGTATCTGTCCAACCAAAAATAAGCTACGCACATTAACGGGAATCCTTAACGGGTATTGTCGACTCAAAGAACACCTTAAGAAACTTGGAGCACTTCAAATCCAGAATTTCCTTAGGAGGATAGAATTAGAGGCATTTTTGCAGGCGTTGAGAATAACTATCCTCATCGCCTTATAGCGACAGAAGGGAGCACAATAATAGATCTTTTAGCCCGCCGAATGCAGTTAATATCCCAACGTCATAGGTACTTATTCAAACATATAATGGTGGAATATTTTTAACTCCTGCTGTAAATATTGGTGCCGCTCTTTAAGTTTTTTGTTTCTTCACCTTTATCTTCTTCTTCGATTAAATAATTGAACTTATTCTATGTTAAATTTTGATCAAGCTAGTAAATGTTTAGTTTGTGTAGCTTATTGACCACCTCAGAAATCGTCTAAAGATAAATAGCCGTATACTCTCCTTTATTTTGACCTATTTCTTATGATTCATGAAATGTTTTTTAGCAAATTTTGTTTCTGAAAGACTACTTTAGTCGCATCTAGACCAAATATATTAATTAGAAATAAAAATAATATGAGTAAGTTACTAAATATCTTATAATCTAAAAATAAACACTGTGCATTGTGATTTGACCAGCCTAAACGTTATTTTTCAATAAAAAGTACGGCTATAAATAATTTAATAATTTCCTAATAAAAAAAATTTTTTCACCAAATTTTAAAAGAACAATCTAAATTATGGCGGAACACTTAGTTCGTCCACCAATTTTTAAATTTTAGAAAATACGGTCGAGGGTGCCAAAGTTCATATTTAGTACAACTTTAATTGGTGGCTGAATTTTTGTTCCTCTGGAGACCACGATTAGCAGAAAGAAGAATTAATAATTTAGTTTTTAAAGGTTATGTTTTGTTTTGAGACAGCAGCAGTTCCCAATGTTATGATGTGAATTTTATCATAGAAGTATTTACGCATTAATGTATAAATCAAATAAGCACTTTGATATCGCTTTCTAAACAGTTCCGATTAGAAATTAATTATTTAAAATGTCTACAACGTGGAATAGTGAATATTACATTGCTTTGGAATGTAAAGATCTCCAAGCTAATGCTATGGCAATAGATTCTTCAGGAACTTATGTTTTATTAGCTGGGTAGGCCACTAGTTTAATAAACAAACTGGAAACAGTAGTTATTGCTATTATTTGTTGCAGAAGGAGATTTTTAGCTATAAGAAACTTAGATATTGATGATAACACCATTCAAAAAGTTTCACGACAAAGTAAATATGATGTGGGGGCAGCAGAATGGAACCCGACTTATTATCATAAAGAATTATGTGTGATCTCGGTAAGATTATTAATCTTTCATTTACTGTAAAAATATTCACTCACTTATTTCAGAGTAATCAAAGACTGGAAGTTTTAACATGGCGAATGGACGAACTGATTCAAACTTTCTCAGTTCGCGCCCACACAAGAGTGATAACCGATCTAAATTGGCACAAATTTGATCCTAATCTTTTAGCTTCTTGTTCTGTAGATACTTTCATACATTTATGGGACTTAAGAGATTATAGGAGACCGACATTATCTCTCTCAGCTATAGCAGAAGCATCGCAAGTACGATGGAATAAAGTTTCCTCCCATTTGTTAGCTACTGCTCATGAAGGAGATATAAAAATTTGGGATCAAAGAAAGGGGACTGCTCCTGTTCAGTATATAGCTGCACATTTGGCTAAAATTCATGGATTAGATTGGAGTCCTACTTCCGAAAACTACATTTGTTCATCTGGTCAGGATAATACTGTAAAATTTTTTGATACAACCAATCCTAGAAGAGCTGAATGTGTCTTGTCTACAAATGCCCCTGTGTGGAGAGCTAGATACACGCCTTTCGGTAATGGTCTAGTCACTGCTGTTGTACCACAATTACGAAGAGGTAAAAGTTAAATATTCCTACATTTTACTTAAATTAAAAATGTTCATTGTTTCAGGTGAAAATAGCCTTTTACTATGGAATACTGCCAACCGTGCTACACCTATGCACACGTTTGTTGGTCATAGAGATGTAGTTTTAGAATTCGAATGGCGAAAACAAACACCAGGAGATGCTGATTTTCAATTAGTAACTTGGTCAAAAGATCAAACTTTACTAGTTTGGAGAATAGAACCTTTTATTCAAAAATTATGTGGATATGAGCCTATAGAATCAAAAGACAGTAATAATATGAGAAATGAAAGTGCAGAAAACTTAAGATTTTTTAAAAAAAATTCACCAAGGGTACAACCTCTTCAGCAAGAATTTTCTTTGTTAAATGTACTTATACCAAATCTTGTTATTCTAAAAATGGATCCAATTGCTAGGAATGTTTTGGTAAAGGCCACTATTAATAATTTTGTAGTTGTTTTAAAGGTTAGCTTCCCCAGTGCTTATCCTCATGGAGTACCTCCTGGCTTTGAGGTCATTAAAGAAGGATCTTATGTAAATGAATCAATAGTAATTCAACTCCTAGAAATGTTGAAGCATTTAGCACAACAGAGGGTCTCAAAAAATCGTACTTGCTTGGAACCATGTCTTAGACAGATGGTGACTACCTTAGAACAACTTTCAAGTGATACAGAAAGTAACAGGGTATACAGCCGACCACACTTGGAACCTTCTAGTTTATTCGCAGGCTACAATGATGCTTACATACCTTTCCCTAGAACTTCTGGAGCAAAATTCTGTTCTGTAGGAACTCTAGTTTGCTTTGGACGACCAGTACATTCCAGAAGATTGTCTACAAAGATTGATATAGCCCCGAGAGGTATATCTACAACTCCAAGAGCTCTCTCTGCCTTAGAAAACATTTATTCTAAGAGAAACGACGATTATATGACAGTCTCTGCTTTCTACTATCAAAGACAAAGATCTAGGGTCAAACATAACTACTCTAAATTTACAACAGCTGTCGTACATATCTATGATGTATTAGGATTATTTTTTGTGAATAGACAATTAGCGGAAGAATATATTTTGGATGGGGATGTAGGTACTATCTGTAAACATAATGCAGCTGCAGCGGCAGTGGTCGGTAGATGGGATTTAGTTCAGGCATGGACTTTGGCTGAATTGGTGGCGGGACCACAGCAAGCTGATGAAGAAAATTCGTGGAACAACCATCCTTTTGGAAATAAATTGATGCAGTCACTGTGAGTAACTAAAATTTATGAGTGATTTTTTTCTGGATATAAACAGAACCAGAATTTATAAAAAAAAATCGTAAAAAGTTCAAATTTGGTACATACAGAGAATCAAGGTATACAAATAGAATAGAATAGAATCTTTATTTAATATAGGAAGTCGTAATACATAGTAGTTTTTAAAGAAAATATTACATATTATAGTCAGTAATAAAATAATGATAAAATTAGTAATAAAAGTGAGAACTGTTTTAGTACTAAAGTTAAAATAAATACATATTAAAGTAAACAAAGTTAAAAAATTAACATACAAAGTTACAAAGTTAATTTACGGACTGGAAATAAATTGTAGAGAGGTACTTGCTTTAATTTCAGTAGGCAAAGCATTAAATTCACGTAATCCGCATATAAAAATAGATTTTGTTGCTATACAATTATTACTAGATCTTGTAATGTAGTTATGTATTTCCTTATTATAGATGATAAAATCATTGAAGTACTCCGGAAGTTTTTTATTTTTTGCTTTGTAAACAAAACTCATTGCTAAATAATAAAATCTTTGTCTGACTGAAATCCAATTTAAAGTCGTCAGCATACCATTTATTGGTGTGTATCTGTTACATCGAAGGATTATTCTCATTCCTCTATTTTGCAATTTTTGTAGTCTTTGTAGACAGTTATTATCCAATTTATAAAGTAATGATCCGCAGTAGTCAAAATGAGGTTCTATAATAGTTTTATACACTGTTAATCTAGAAAAAAGGGAGAGATTGGAAGAAATCTTTGAGAAGAAAAATAGCTTTTTTGATATTTTTTTTGCATACACATTCGCAGTGAGGTTTCAATGATAAATTTTCATCTAAAATAAATCCTAAGTATTTAAGTCGTTAGCCCATTCTACATTCTCGTTTTCAATTCTAATGTTGTATCTATTATAATTTATTTGATTTAGTTTATATTTACTTCCCAAAATCATTTCTTTCGTTTTTTTAGTAATAAGTTTATTTTTATTTAAAACTCTCAATATATTATTCAGTTTATTTAAAATTTCCTCAAGGTTATACCCATAACATGCTATCAGTGTATTATCTGCAAATAGATTAATAAAGTCACACTCAATATAATTAATGTCATTTAAATATATGATAAATAGAAGCGGCCCTAATATACTTCCTTGCGGTACTCCTAAGTTATTTTCTAGTACTTCAGATGTTGATTTACCTAGCTTTACATATTGTAATCTATTAGTCATATACTGTTCAAACCAGGTCAGGACTCGTCCTGCAAAACCATAATATTTCAATTTATTAACCAAATTTTTACGATCTATTGTCTCAAAAGCAAAATCTAGAAAGACTGCTATTATATATCTATTTTCATCAAAACTTGCTTCCATTTAGATATAGTTAACTGTAAAGATGTTTCACATGAATGGCCTTCCCTAAATCCTGACTGATTTCCTACAAACAGACCATTATTATTAAAGTATTCTAATATTTGGTCACGAACTACGGTTTCTAATAATTTTTCAGTTGTTGGAAGTGTGTTGATAGGTCGCAAGTTGGCTGTATCTGTATCGTTTGCAATTTCTTGGACTGGAACTATCTTGCTAGCTTTTAATCGATCAAGAAATGTTCCTATTTCTAGTGATTTGTATGTGTGTGTATCTTTCGCTCAAACAAATTAAATAATTTTTTTGTAAATAGTATATGTGAAATAACAAATTCAATACCTCCAACTGAGGATTGGTCACCAAATTTTCTAAATGATATTCAATCAACATTAACTGGTTTTAAATTAATTACATTAGCTCAACTAAAAAAAGCTATTTTTTCGTTAAAAAATAAGGGAAGCTGTGACGAAATATTGAGTGCTAAGTTTTTGAAGGAGACCTTTTATACAACTGGCTTTGCAGTATTAAATTTTATAAACGAATCACTAGAAACAGGATTTTTACCTTTAATTAATTTTTTTAGTTTTTCCACATTTCCTTAGAATCATTTTTGTGTTCATCTATTTTATGTTCATAAAATTCTTTTTTGTTGTACTTCAATGAATTAACAACTATATTTCTTTTATTTTTGTATTCATTCCACAATATATTTTTATCTGGACCCACCGCTCTTTGAAACTTTTTGTACACTTTACCTCTCTCTGGCTTGTACCGTTACCTCCTTATCATACCATGGAACATGATTTTTCTTTATCTGTATCTCTGTAATAATCGCAATACTGTTTAAAACTCTACTACAATTACTTTCCAGTTAACTTAAAATTTCATTTATATTATTTCAGTCAAATAACCAGTCACATAATATTAATTCTAAATTAATCTCATGAAATTTATCTACATTTAATTTTCTAGAGAAAAAATTTAATTCATTCACATAATCCACATTTATATACAAAACCATTAGACGTGTCAAAATTATTGAAAAAAATTTAGCGCGATTTTGGAGGGAAGTTTTTAGATATAAACAGAACCAGAATCTACAAAAAAAAATCCAAAAATCTAAAAATTTGGTACGTACAGACAACTTAAAAAATTTCTGTTGAATTTTTTTTTACTTGCAAATAAGCCTGCCTATAACTGGCAACAGTTTACATTTATTTTATTTTTACTTTTGAATGGTGATAAAAATCAATTTTATTAAATGATAGTTTGATCACTTTTTGAATCTACCTACTTATTGTTTTTCACCGAAATTTTTATCTGGATTTTTAAGATCGTAAGTTTTTATTGGGGGATTTTAATTTCTTGAAAAAAAAATGAGAAAAATTTTCAAAAATTCCGCTTTCAGACTCTGAATTTTTCAAATTTCGTATTTTCTAAATAAATATGAGATATTTTATATTTCAGAATATCTCACTATGCTTCCCAGTATGACATTCAAATGGCAGCTATGTTATGTTGCATTTTTGGCAAAGATCATGATGTGTCAACTAGGAAATCATCTTTAAAATCACTGTTATCTCCAATGGTAAGTATAACACCTGTTAATACATTATTTTTTTTTATAAATTCATTTTAGTAATTAATGAATTTTTCTAAAATAATACAGGTAATAGCATCTGAAGTAAAAATTTTATTTTGAATTTAAAAGTAGTTTGCTAATTTTAAAAACAAATGTAGTTATAGAGTTTTTATGCTTTTGGGATTTTATGGCATGCTGGTCTAATGCACATTTCACACTAGCTGACCAAAACACACTCTCAGTGTTTTGAACAAAACTAGTAGTATAGAGGAGCCTTAATGCTTTTAATTTTAAATTCATAAATTAAACAGATTAATTTAAATGTCTCATTTTTCATACTTAATCATTTATCTATCTTTTATAGCAACTAGTACCTGGAAAAAAGTGGTTTAAGGTAATTCAGTTTAAATTTAATTTATAAATGTGGTGTTTGGGAGCTCTTTAGTTGGTGTCGGGGCTTGCAATTGTATGTGTCGTCTTATTGTTTTTCATTTTTCACGGGTATATATATTTTTTCAGCTTCAAAATTATTTTCACTATTATTATTTCAAAAAAAACTCGAGAGGACTTTTTTAAAGCAATCTAATTATTGGTTTCAAAATTGTTTTTATTTTAATTCTCACTATAACTGAAATTCATTTATTTAAATTCCTAAAACCTAAAATGGCATCTACGTCTCAAATGTGGAAATGATGAATGATTCAAGATTAGTATACCACAACAACGTTTTTTAAATTGAATCATTAAAAGGTCATAGAGACGTAAACTAGTTTCGGTCTACAAAGACCATCATTAGGCCTAGAAAACAAAATGATAGATTAACGATAATGTATCAAGACCACTTAAACACCTTTAGGTGTTTCAAGATTGAAAATCTCTTAACCGACGCCAGCCTCCATTCAAATCTAATGTGATCCATAATTATGGTGTTTCTGGATAATTCCTCATTTTCTTAGCACTTAATAATTTTAACTGATAGTTGATGCGTTGCTCAGCCCTACTTGGCTTCTTATGGTCTCGGTTTTTGATTGACATTCGCCAACAAGGTACCCTGTCGTATTATTAAATAACATTTTTTGTTTAATTTTCACCGAATATTTCCCTTTTGTTTAACTATCTTTAATAATGGGTCTGTAATAGACTTTCGATATTTTACAGAGATTACAGGCTCGGATCCAGGGGGGTCATGACCCCCCCCCGCCTCCCACAAAGCACAAACATACTTTTTTTTTAAATAATAGTTAAAGTAAATAATTTAAAAAAACAAAATTAAGAAATTGAACAAGAATTTATATTCTAATATGATTAAAATCATCTTAATTATCAATTAATAACTATTGTATGATGAGGAATACGAAATAAGCATAAGCATTAAAAAGTGTCTGCTCCCATTGTTTAATAATATACAGGGGGAGTGACTGAAATTTCTTTTGGTCGTTACTTTTGAACGGCAAGTTCGATTTGTCTCATATTTTGGTAAAACGTTACACTACTATCACCTAATTAACTGATTTATTCAAGCTAGAAAGAAATCAGGTCCGGGCTTAAAAAAAATAGTTCGTTTGGTTCATATAAAAAATTTCACACTGTATATGGTTTTTGAAATCTCTAATAATGATTTTACAAAGTACACAAATAGACAACAAAAATGGCGTATTTGTTTTTTCCCCACACGATTACTCCTTCTAATAAAAACATCAAATTTGACTATAAATTAAAAGTTTAGCAAAATGAACCATAGATTTCAAAAAATATAACTTTTCTTGCAAAAATTTAATTTTCTGTACAAAAATTTAATTTTCAATTACTAATACCTCCACAGCTCGTGCTATATTTTTAATAATACGACCGTTGTAGTTAATTTCCAGATTCAGCTTTCAAAAGCATAATACTAAAACATAGCCCTGTATAATATTTCTTTAATGATTCATCGGTATCGTCATTTTATCGAATTCTCAAAATTTTGTTTCTAAAGAAAAATACAGTTTGATCCTTTTAAAATTAAAGAAAAGAAAGTAGAACATTCAAAATGAACGAATTTATTTACATCTTTAAAAAAAATTAAAAATACACAGGAGTAGATAATAAGGCTAATCAATCAATCAATCTAATCATTATTAGAGTTTTCAAAAACCATATACAGGGTGAAATTGTCTATATGAACCAAACGAACTAATTTTTTTAAGTCTGGACCTGATTTTTTTGGGGTTGAGTTTACCATCTGAATCAAAAAAGTATTTTTGGATGTTATACCCATACGCCCCCCCCCATACACCATATAAATAACTTCGTTACCCCCCCAATATATAAAAAAGGTAATATCGATCTTCCAGAAAACTACCGACCCATCTCAATTATCTCAATACTAGGTAAAGTTTTCGAAATCGTTACCAAAATCCGGCTTTATAACTATTTTGAATCAAATATTCTACTTCATATCCGACAATTTGGCTTCTGTAAAAACCGCTCTACAATACAAGCAGTTAAAAAAATAGTTTCTGACATAGTCGAGGGCCTTGAAAACGGTGAACACACATATGTCACCTTGTGTAACCTAAGCAAGGCCTTCGACTGTGCCAATCACTCAGTACTTCTTCAGAAGTTAGAGCGATACGGGATTAGGGGAACAGTCCACAACTTTTTTGAATCCTATATAGGTCTCAGTTTGCAGTTTATAATAATGTAATATCTGACACTAGATCTTCAATGATGGGAGTGCCCCAAGGATCTATTCTTGGACCAGTCCTATTCATTATATATAAACGAGATTTTTTATCATATTGACCCATCAGAAGGTATTGCATTTGCAGATGACCTGACTTACTACAACAGTAGTAAGAATTATTGCACATTTTTAAATAATAATACAACCACACGGACAAAAATAGATAACTGGCTCATCCCAAATAAGCTCATCAACAATCCGAGTAAAACACAAAATATCCTTTTTACAACTCATCATAGTTTTTCTACTAATGAGCCTGTTAAATTATTAGGCATTACATTAGATCCCAAACTGAAATGGCATGATCACATTGAATCACTCAGTAAGAGATTATCATTTATATTTGTTCTTAGAAATCTGAGAAAATCAGTCAACTATATTAAGGATGACGTATTTTTCTCTATTCCATTCCCATTTAACATATGGCATAACTTTATGGGGCAATTCATCGCATGCAGATCGAATCTTTATTTTACAAAAAAAAGCTGTTAGAATGATTGCCGGTGCGGCTCCCATCGATACTTGTAGACCTTTATTTGTAAACCTTAAAATTACGACACTACCTACTATGTTTATTTTTTATAATCTTTTGGAAATTCATGATAACAAGACCCTACACATCAGGCACGATGATATTAATCAATATTAAACCAGAAATCAAAACCTATTTGTTAATCTTAGACTGACAACATCATATAAAAATTCAGCAAATGTAAATCTATACAATAAACTCCCAGACTGTTATAAAGATTTAAACAAATTTAAATTAAGTTTCTATTCATTAGATGAATATTTTAAAGCCAATTTAAATGCATAAATACCTATCTTAAAATTATATCTCTTATACAATGTTGTATCGTAAAATGTTATTTTTTTTATCTTTATGTATCTGTATGTCTGTAAGTATTTTTTATCTTAGTGTTTTTTGACGTGTAAAATGAAAATTGTTTCAAATTATGACCCACCCACAGTGAAATCTGGATCCGCCCCTGATTGTTTTAAAAAAGTCCTTTTTAGGTAGAAAATTTAATTATAGATTAAAAGCGACCATAGTGATTTCTAATTAGATTTTTGTACTTTTGAAAAGTACAATTTTATTTTGCTTTCATTAATGTATATATCTCAAAATCCATATATTTTATTGCATATATCAAATCAATCCTCTAACAATTTAATATATTTTAGAATGAAAGCTCACCATACCACACAATACCACCAGCAGATATTGTAGCAGATGGTTGGGTATTACCTATGCTTCGTACCACAAGGTCCACCTCTTTGGACAACCTTACCATAGAGGGTCCAATCAAGATAAACACCCCAAAACCTATTCCAAATTCGCTCTATGAATATTATAAACAAGCGTACGCCGAAACTCTACACAGATGGGGGTTGATTTACCACAGAACCGAAGTCCTAAAATATATGTGTAACAATACAGAAATTCATAAAGGAGTAGAATTTATAAGCGACTGTAAGCATTGCTTAAAACCAGCTAAATTCGGAAACTGCAGCTCTTGCAAGAAGTTGACTCTACAATGTATTGTGTGCCATATATCTGTCAGAGGTTCTGCTAATGCTTGTGTTCTGTGTGGCCATGGCGGGCACACTAGATGCCTGAAGTGGTGGCTTTCCACCAACAATATTTGTTTGACTGGCTGCGGTTGCAAATGTCTGATTCAGACGGCTGCTATGTTTACTCCCTAGCATTGTGGTAAAAAGAAAACAGGTTTGAATGTGATAAATTCTAATACTATGTGATAATTTTTATAGAAGTGCCACTTCAGGTTGCATGTTGACAAGCATATTTGAGGCTAGGTTGAAAACATTTTTGTATAAAAAAAAACTTAGAGGTCTTCATCATGCAAGTCTAGAAAAATGTAAATAAAATTTTTAGTTTTAATGCACAGTAAAACTCGTGCCCAATTGAAATGGATAATTATAACAGCCTACGCGTTTGTGAACACGCAAAATGTCATTTGTCATTATGCACAATGTCATTTGTCAATGTACGTCTTGGTGCGAACTGTACAAAATTCATGGAATTGAGGGCTATTTGTGGAATTAACATTTTACACTATGGAAGTTTCAAATTAGCGTTCTGTTTGGATAATTACCCGACTTTCGGATAATTTCAGTTATCATCGAATTAATTTGGCATATAATTTAGATAATTCTCCTAATTTGTCGGATAATTTGCATCATTTTTGCGTTTTTCTTGTCTTCGATATTTCTTCTTTGTTTTTATCATGTGGATAAGGTTTCTCTATATGTATGGTGGTCACAAATTTATACGTTTTTGGTGAGTGGCCATTTATCTACTAGCAATTAGATAATTTTTAAAATTCCCTGTTTGCAACACGGAGTTTCATAAAATAGTGACAATTAAAAAAGTTGGTAATTCCATGAAAATAGAAACAGTTAAAAATTTCAAAAACAACTTTGTTTGTTTTCTTCTTACATAGCAGATGAAACTTGCATGATGTACGATTTCTTTAAGGCGTTGTACCAAATATACTTTGATCGCTGTATTGTTAATGTCGTTCTAGGCAATTTTAAATGTTCAATGTTTCTGATTGAGCGTAGACGCTAATTTTTGTGTTGAATTTTTATGGGAAATGGGTCTATTTTCGAACTGTACTTTAAATATTGTTTTTTATATAGGGTGAGTAACGGTGACTCGCCCGGTATAGTTGAATTTCAAAATGTTGTATAGACGTTTTTTGTATTGTCTGAAAAGTATCTCTGATTAGTTTACCAAACTGAGTTTGATTTGATTAAGATCATAAAAAATACCGTTTATTTTAAATCTCTCTAATAATATATAATTATTTAAAAACATTCTTTATTCCTATAATTAAAAAATATTTCTTAAAATACTCTCCATTTATAATAGTTCGATTTCCTACTACTTTTTAAGACTAACGTACCCTGAAAAAATGGTACTTATAATTTCCAGTATTTTAGTTGAAATTATTCTAAAGATTATAAGCAATTTGTAAAAGTATCTTCGACTTGTACCACTGAACGCTATTTTTTTGGTTTTGTTGCCGCTATAAGGAAAAAGCCAGTGTTAATCGAATTAGTTAATATTAAAGCTATTTATTACTTATTATTTTTATATTTATTTCTTTTTTTTTTTTTAAATAAAACCATACGTTTCGGTAAATACTTTTGTTTATTTTAAAAATAATGTGAATTTAATAAATTATTTTTATATTTATTACTTTTTTTTTAAATAAAACCATACGTTTCGGTAAATATTTTGTTTATTTTAAAAAAAAAAGTCAGAAAAAAATAAAGGACCTCGCAAAAAACGTCCCGGTCAAATTTTCTGAAACGTTTGTATGTTATAAAACTCTGCACTAACAAAAAGTGTCCAAAGGCCCAAAGCGATCCTATGGCTAGTTTTCGAAGTACAGGGTGTTAAACATCGGAAATGCCACTTTTTTGTAACCAGATTTCTCATAACAGACCTGTTTTATTGGCGTTTATTGAAGAAAACATGAATTATAGATTATTTACCATTAATATTTTATAAACAATCAGCGTAGAATTTGGTTAGTTACAGGGTGGTTCGAAAATAAGTAATATGGACGATTCTTCCAATATAAGAATAATTATGTCCCTTTGGCTTAATTCGAAGTATTCGTAATTTGTGTTCAATTTGTACAGGTCTAGCGTTACACAAAAAATACGATATTTTCGACGAATAAAACTCATTTGCATTAGATTGCTATTTGTCATAAATCTAAACATAATTAGTACGTCAAAATCATTGTCGTGGTTGTCCTCAACCTTATTTTTATTTATAAAATTGCAATTTTATAACAGTTACAATTTTGTCAGATACGATTTACTGTAAGGCATAATATATTAAAGTATGAACTACAATAGGTAGCAAACATAACTACAATAAGTCTTAAAGGAACAATTTATAAGATCTAAAAGTTTTGTCCACGAGGTATTAAATCATTGTCGTGGTCTAGTAGAAAATAGTGAAAAACTCGTCGTCGGTAACATGTAAGAAACCACGAATTCTATCATGCATTGACAAAAGAGACTAGTTCCTGAGTGGGAACTGGTGATCGCCCATTCCAGTTAGTTGTTGATAAAATCAGATGAAACGTTGTCCAACTGTAGTCCGTATTTTAGTAAAGGCTAATTGACATGGCAGCAACATTAGACAACAGTAAGTATTGAAAAATAACACAATATTGGAGGGTATACGTGTTATGTGCCTACTTATTGTACATGTAATTAGAATGTTCTTATGATATGAATACGTGTTTAGAATGTTTTAACCTCAAAACACCATTGTCGTGGTTGGTGTTGAATGTCATTGTCGTGGACTTTCTCATCCTCGACAATGACCACCTTCAAATGTTTCCGTTTAATTTCATATAATCCTTAGGATGTCGCCTAAAAAAATGACGTGTGAGGAGAGGAAGAAGAGGAAAAGGGAGTGTGAACAGAGGAGAAGAGACAAGATTAAGAAAAACCCGATAATATAAGAGATATATGACAGTGAAATCGTGTCAATTTCGTCATTGTCGTGGATACAGATTTTTAAAAAATCCAAAATAAGCGAATTTAAGCATGTCCTTATATACCACTGTAATCTTAGTCATATTTTTTATTTAGTACATATTTTTTTCAGATCTGAGCAAGCCTTTTTAATTTTTGAAATTTTGCAATCATTTTTTATAACAGCTTTGAAAATACGAGCAAATGTCATTGCATTATGAATATATAATTACTTCTTGGTGATGTATCATATTTTATATAGAGTGACTCACAAAATGTGGTTACAGAGGGCATATAGTGTTTTTAGCTTTAACGAGTCACCCCGTAAAAGCGATATGTTATAAAATGTTTGTATTATATTAAACTAATGTACGATCTGCCACTCTATGTCATACAACTTTAAAAATTAGAAAAGCTGTGTTTTGTGCACTATCCTGTATTTTAAAAGTTTCTCCGGCAACTTTATAAATTAATACATTTTCATATTAACAAAAGTTTAGTATTTAACTTAGCAAAATTTTGTTGTAATCCTGTGACCAGTTTGTCTAAAATCTGTACCCATATTTACTAGTTGAAAGATGTTTTTATTATCTATGGGTACACATTTTAGGCAAACTGGTTATAGGATTTACAACAAAATTTTGCTAAGCTAAATTCTAAACTTTTGTTAATGTGAAAATGTAATTATTTATAAAGTTGACGGAGAAACTTTTAAAATACGGGGTAGTGCACAAAACACAGCTTATCTAATTTTTAAAGTTTTTGCAATCAGTTTAACACCCTGGATGACACAGAGTAGCAGATCGTACATTTGTTTAATATAATACAATTTTATAACACATCGTTTAAACGGGGTGACTCGTTAAACCTAAAAACATTATATGCCCTCTGTAAAACCACACTTTGTGAGTCACCCTGTATAAAATATGATTCATCACCAAGAAGTAATTACTTAAACTATATATTCATAATGCAATGACATTTGCTCGTATTTTTAAAGCTGTTATAAAAAAAATGATTTCTTCAAAAAAACTATATTACTTATTTTCGAACAACCCTGTAACTAACCAAATTCTACGGTGATTGTTTATAAAATATTAATGCTAAATAATCTATAATTCATGTTTTCTACAATAAACGCTAATAAAACAGGTCTGTTATGAGAAATCTGGTTACAAAAAAGTGGTATTTCCGATGTTTAACACCCTCTACTTCCAAAAATTGCCATAGGATTGGGTTGGGCCAATGGACACTTTTTGTCAGTGCATCGAGTTTTATAACATACCAACATTTTAGAAAATTTGACCTGGACGTTTTTTACATTTAAATGGTGCGGGGTCCTTTCGAAAAAAAATTTTGTTAAAAAAAAAACATGGACAAAAAATTTAGTACCAAGTTTTTATTGCCAAATTTGAAGTATGATAAACGCAAAAATTATTTGAATATTTATATACATTTTACCCCTGTTTATAGAATTTTTACTTTCGCCCCCTGTATCTCCTAAAACAGTTAGAAATTCCTCGAGTAGCGTGTCTGTCCTTTTCGCAAGAGAGTAACGATAACATCGCAAACAGAAAATTGCTGAAAATAGAACATTAACAACAGTTAAATTAGAAAATGGAAAGGAAGAAATTTTTTAATAAAAATACAAAATTGTAAGTACTCGATTTTTTCTTTAAATATTAAAATTTTTAAAAAGATATTTATAGTATATATCAACAATATTGTTTTTATTAAAACATCACATCAAGATAGTAATTACAATGTCATCTACACCATGAATTACAATAAACTTAGTAATAAAATCGATATTCAGTACAATAACTTTCAATCATTTTTTATAAATAAATTACAAGGTAAAATTTTTGTGGTGGGAAACTGATAACTGGTAATAAATATTACTTAAAAGCAAATTGTTACGACTGGCTAAATCGAATACCAAGCTATTTTGCTTTTTAACACAATAACTAAAAAAAAAGTTAATGATTAAATCCTCGTAGATTACCAAAATATCACACTGCATCCGTTTAAACATTATACGGATAAAGTTTTTCAGTCGAATTAATGTTTAATCTTTTTTCATCGAAAATCTGACACTGCTTCTGTTATAAGCAGGATTTGCAAACGTTGAAGTCGCTTCTTTGTACAGAGGGTTGTCGTTAGTGCCCCATTTTAGTTTTTTTCTTTCATTTTCGAACTTTGCATATTCTCTTCGATCGTGAATAGTTGTAAAAACTTTCCAGATTAGAAGTAAGATTAGTCCAGCTATAAGAATCGTTACTATAACTCCTGCAGTCCATGCTAAAAAAAAATTAAATAGTGTCAAATAAACAACTGTAGAAGATTTTTCTGTACTTTTGTAAGGTATTAAAGATCAAATATTTTTAGTTGCACATTAAAACAGATTTTTCTTGTTTTCAGTATACCCAATTTTTATGTGATGTGCAAATGATCAAAAAAACATTGTTTCTTGAAATCCGGTTCAAATAAATTGCATAAATTAAAATATTCTCATAATGAACCAATAAGAATTCACCACATCGCTTCATCCTTTTACAATCATAAATAAAATGTATAAAAATAACACTCAGAACTCAGAAACCAAATGTTTTGAACGAAACCACTGGTAAATTTGAAATCACGATAAATTTTTGGGAAAAGAAAAAATCAAAAGTGAGTAAGTCTGCTTTACCAATTTCACTTTTGAGGTCATTAAACAGTTATTTGATATTGTCACGAATCCCATATATAATTAAAATATTAATTTCCGAAAAACTAGGTAACAAAGTCAAAACTATTAAGGAATTTTATTTACTAAAATTATCTTAGTTTAGAAAACTTAAAATATAAACATTTAATTAATCCAGGTCGTTGCAAAATTTCGCTGATGTGCAGAAACCCGAAAATCGATGTTAGATTGCCTAATTGAGAGACTATAGTAGAAGTAAATGTAGGGCAATCTATCGAAATTGCGAACTCTGCACTGTCTAGGGGCTTGGCTCTTCTCCTTTAAAGGACTAACTTGGGCTTCGGCTCTGATGCCGGACTCTAATAATCTCCCGGAGGAACTGATCTTTTAACCAACCCGTGACTCTTCAGCCAACAATCAACTCTGCAGCCAAGGACTGACTCCCTAATTTTTCACGCCCCGGATAGTTTTTAGGAAAAAATCGCTGACAGTGCAGAGTTCGTAATTTCGATAGATTGCCCTACATTTACTTCTACTGTAGTCTCTCAATTTGGCAATCTAACATCGATTTTCGGGTTTCTGCACATCAGCGAAATTTTGCAACGACCTGAATTAATTAAATGTTTATATTTTAAGTTTTCTAAACTAAGATAATTTTGGTAAATAAAATTCCTAAATGATTTTGACTTTGTTACCTAGTTTTTCGGAAATTAATATTTTAATTATATATGGGATTCGTGACAATATTTATTCGGTTTTCCATTACTTTTTGAAATATTCCTAACGAACTAGACATATCAATTAGCAATGGTTTAATGCCAACTGGGCCAGAACAAAAAAATATTTTCTAATTAAACGAAATAATTCCCAAATGTATTTATTATTTTTAGACCTTAACCCTCAATAATCTTAAGAATTCTATTTACCAACTACGTTTGGAGCTTCTGGACATATCCTTCTATCCAAAGCTCTTACAATTAGTTTGTTATCGTCTGCGTAATAGTAATCGAAATTGATAAGGCAGGTGTCGTTATCAGGTATTCTACATTTTTTAATTTCGTCAATATCTTCGCTGTCCAGGGAGTGTTTTTCTATCGTTTCAAAAGCTGTACATTCTGTTTTGCATGTATCTTTGTAAATTCCACTGTGGTAAACTTGGCATTCTACACAGTGACGCAGTTCTTCGCATCTGAAATCAAAATAAAAACAATAAAACTAATAATTTAATATTCCACAGAAATTATAATTCTTTACCCATCCGTCTATCCCTCGTAAACATTTAAATATGTGAAAGTATTTTATCTCCATTCATAAACGATTATTTCCTTTGAATTCGGAGGGTGGCGCCACGTTATGGTATGTAAAATGTTGTCATGCAATGGTTTCGTAGTCCCTAACTTTTAAAGTTTATTTTTCATTATTAGTCGTTGAAAAAATTTATACTTGTTGGTAAAGATTTAAGCTTTGCTCGGAAGAACTCACTTTTTTTAAATTTACTTTGGTTCTTTTAAAAAAAATGGGAAAAATTATAAAAAAAAACATGGAGTTTTACGATTTTTTTTTTGTAAAAACTAAATCAAATTTTGAAAAAGCGACTTCGTCGGAGCATAGATTGGACCTTTACCAATATGTACTTATTTTTTCATTCTCTCAAAATGAAAAATGAACCTAAAAAGTTAGGAACTACGAAACTCTTGCATACACTGTTTTATAGTATAGTACAACTTCCTCTTAATAACAAAGAAAGTTTCTACCATAGTGGAAGGTCTATGAGATTTACATTATAGGTAATTCATTAAAGAGAGAGATGATATATTCAACGGGTGCAAGAGAGATCCGATACGTGGATATTAGTAGGAGCTTCGGTGTCTCGAGAATAACGGAGGCTTGGGTGTGACGTAATCGACAGATCCTTTATATGCGTAAAATAGTAGAATTTTTTTTAATGGGATCTGAATTCGTGACAGATCGGTGGTTGGTGTGACACTTTTTTAAATTTTAAAAATTGCCGTCTTAGTGGACCGAACTGCGAAAGGAAGGACAAAAGTTCTATTCAGGGTTTCATTTATCTGTTTTGTTTGTAAATGGGAACACACGGTTGCATGTTTTAACTTTTAGCTGATCTATTAATTGATCTTACGCGTGTTAGGAGGCCGAACTGACGAAACCGAATGGCGCAAACCAGTTTTGAAATCAAATAGATTGAATTCCTAACTCGGTTCTCTACTTTGTTTTTTTACCTTAAATTCCTAACTTCTATAAAAGTTGTCCTTGATTTTCTCGAAATATAACAAGTGATAGAAATTTTCATATCATAAAAGAAATTTATATATGGACATTAAAAACATATTTTTACCTTTGCGCAGGACAAGAAGTACAATCTTCACAATATTTTCCAGAATATCTATTGCCATCCTTCTGCTCACATTCACAATGCCCACACTGGCACGTTCCGTGGTTGGAACAAATTAAATTACTTCCCGGTGCTATGCAGTTACTTTGACTTTCGTCGCATTCGCAGGCATCGCCACTAAATCCCGCTTGGCACTCACATTGCTTGCAATTGCATTTACCTAAAACGATAAATTCATTTAGGGCAAGTCCCGTTGTTGATTGAACTTTTGAAACGCCGATAGCCAAGGAGAAAGTGAATTTTTTTCGTACTTATTTTCCCTGGGGGTATATTGTTATGGTGTAAAAAATGAAATAAAATTATGGGAAGTGTATTTTAAAAGAATTAAAAAAAAAATATGTAAAAGGGACTTTAAAAAAAAAAGAAAGGTGACATGGTTGTTATGACATGTTTGTTGACAGTTTTGAAACGTCAGATGTGAAATGAAATAAAGATTATTAAAAAATCAGAATCTATCATTTCAATTGGCGCCCAACGTGGGGCAATTAAATTGAGTTAACCCAAAAGATGGAGGAAGAACAGGAGAGAGGACACAAGGAAGAACAAATGATCGATTAATTGAATTTTTGATCAGTATGAATAAGAAATTAGAAGAAAATAAGGAAGATACGAATAATATGAGGGGAGGTTTGAATAGAAAATTAGATGAAAATCGGGAAGAAAGTGAAAGAATGAACCGGAAATTAGACAAGAGTTTAGAACAAATAGAAAAAATTAAAAAGGAACAAGAAGAGCAGAAGGAGCAAATCAAAAATATACAAAAGGACAAGAGAAAAATGCAAGAGAAGAAATTCAAGAAAATGGTGTTAGAATCAGACCAAGATACAGGGTGTTGAAGATAAAATTTATTTTTCGTTTTTTTGCAATAATTTCTTTATTATTTAATACATTGACTTGAAATTTGGTATGGTTGTATTTTTCAGTTAGAAGTGTTTATGATACGCCCTGTAAATTTGAACAAAAAAGGTATACTTGTTTTAATTTGTGTTTATGCACAAATAAATTTTTCTGGACTTGTTGCTGCCATCTAACAATTTGACAGCTGTATATTTTAATTTTAGTTTCAAAGCCTACTATATTGAAATATGTTAAAGTAAATTAAATAGATACTGTGGCTAGAATATTTTGAATGCAAACATCTGGAAATTAAAGTGCGCCACCCTCTTTAACTAATCTCAAAATTGATATCACGCTCATGATTTACTAACTTAAAAATATAACCATACCAAATTTCAAGTCAATAAATTAAATAATAAAGAAATTATTGCAACAAAACGAAAAATAAATTTTATCTTCAACACCCCGTATCTTAATAGTAGAAACCATTTGACCCAGAGTTATTTAGTAAAATATTAATATTAGGAGGTCCTGGACCTATGATTCAAATATTGACCATTCCTTATGATACACCCTGTATAGAAAAGTGAGGTTGTATTCGTGTAGTAAACATTGTGATTGTTATCGAACATATTCGAGTTTAGGAACCGAAAAGTCGGAAGTTTATTATTTTCCTTACCTCTTCCTGAACATAGTAGTCCTCCTTCTCTTTTACATGAGTAATTATCACATTCGCAGAATTGCCCAGATATTCTTTCATTATGATTATTTGGATTAGTGTTGCATTCGCACTTACCACACTTGCATATACCAGAACCTAAAAGTATATCAAAAAAATAACTGTCAAAAAATCATTCAGCAAAAAAAATACTGTTTGCTTCAAAAACTGATAGTCTGGCTGATATTTTCCTAACCTGCTTGATGGGTTGCATACCTGCAAACTTTGATTTTGTTATTCGAGTGAAGAGGGCGTTGGATAAATACACACCGACTTCGTCACTTTCAGTAGCTATAAGTACCCGGTCAATCCAATGCATTCTTCAGGCATCGTTTAAAGATACGATGTCGAGGTTGTCTACTTCTCACTGACGAGGCACAAAAATGCCGAAACCGGTCTGGGAATAACAAGCTCCTCAAACAACAAAATCAAAGTGTTGGTTTGGTTAACAAGCTTCCAACTCGCGCCCAAATCGATGTAATTCAACGCCTGTGGGGGCTTTTGTCCCAGGAGTAGTTGTTTTCGATAATATAATGTTATTATATTATTTGTTGGTACCGACTTTGAGATTTTTTGGATATTTAATTTGAAAAATAGGGCCACATTTGAGATATGGAAAATCTGTTAGCTTAAAAAAAATACTTTACATTAAATAGAGTAAGTTATCCACTTTTCTCAAATATGGTGAATGTTTTAATAAATAAAACGCCTCTAAGTCAGTACCACAAATATTAGTCGGAACAAAATTTTTTAAAAAAGGGGGCAACTAGTTTCGGCAGACATTTGCCATCATCAGGCCCATAGGGTACTGAAGTAAAACCTTAATTAAATGTGAACAATATTTAAAAAAGCTTTTTAACTAACTAGTAACTAAAAACTACTGAATACTATGGTAAAGCCCCCTTTTATAAAAAAAATTCTTCGATTAAAATTTGTGGTACTGACTTAGAAGCGTTTTATTTATTATTTATTGCTTTACATTATTTAAAAAATCTTACCAGAACAAATATCAGTAGTTCCTTCCATAATACAATTAGTAACGTTCTCCGAGGAGCTCTGCGAGCTGTCACATTGACAGTTTCTACCGAATCTTCCAACAGAACAATCACAAACACCGCATTTTAAATCGCCGACTCTGTTGCATTCCAGAGAATTAGACACAAAAGTAATGTCGCTTTTTGAAGAACAAGGACAGTCGCACTGTAATTCTAGCTCTACAATAAGGTTCTCATTCAGGGCCTCTGGTCGGATAGAGATTAGTTGGGTTTTACTGCCATTTTGCGGACATTCTCTAAGTTGGATGGAGGCAATGAAGTCGAGTTCTTGTCCCACGTGGACGTTATTGCAACGGTCTGGAATGGCGCTCTTGCAGTTTGAGGAGAATTTGACGTCTACTTCGCTGGGAGCGTTGTGGGTGAATTTTACGGTTTGGACTATTTTCTAGAAATAAAATATGTAATTTTAGGTTCATATCATAACTTTTTGAGTATCGTTAGGCTATTTTGAACAGGAAAAACTGTTTGCTGCTGTGAGTCAATATTTTTTATTAATTTATATACGTGTCACAAATTTTTAGGACATGTAGAATATGCAAAAGTAGAGTGAAAAGTTCATATATAAACATGTGCTATTGAAGCTTTGGTTCCGAGCTAGAGCTCTTTGAAAATGGTTTACCAGCCAAGGCTGGTAATGTTCACGAGCTTCAAAAAATGATTTCGACGAGTGAAACACTATACTTTTTCTACAACCCCACTTATATCACCCATTTATCACTGGAATGCATTTTTTCATTTTGATTAAACCACAAAATAAAGTCTTAAAACAAATTTATCTTGCTGCCTGTCCTCATCCAAAATACGCAAGCAGCACAGTTTCCGAAAATGAATTTACGATTATGAACTCTCCAATCCATGAATTTTGCATATATTTCTTCATATCTCTTTTTAGATTTTACTGGTAATTAATCCAAAGAGGTTTCCTCAGCTTGATTTGCTATTTCTGATGGTGTATTTGGAAAATTTAAATCATTTTCCGAATCAGAAATCATGATAACTTAAAAAACTAACAATGCTTTCAGTGCAAACTGACAAATATAAATAGTTAGCGAGGAACGTCAAAATAATGAAAACCAGGCAACTATAAGTTCTTTTTAAATTTAACTTTCGTCACTAGAAACGAAAGTTAACATTTTGAGAATTTCTCTCACTTGTGACGAAAATCACGTTTTCGCTGAAGGTATTTATTACAAAATGACGTCTTTTCGTATGGGGTTGCAGAAAAAAGTATTTTTCTAATACGATCACAAGCGTTTCATTTGGATGAGCGGATATTTTGAGTAATATTTTTTTGTCACTTTTTACATTTTTGACAATGACCAACACGTCAAAAGCTTTCACTAGATTTCACATGAAATTTAACGTGTAAGTATATATTGACCCGAAAAAAAATTGTCAACCTAGAAAATATAAAGGTCTACTAAAATTGTTTACAAATGACTCACTATCGAAAACAAACTAATAATATAACATTAATATAAAAAATCCAATTAAAACAATCCGAGAAAATGATTCATATGAAACCTTTCAACTATAAAATTTAATAACATTAATTAAAAATGATTATGAAAAATTCTTATCACTTCCAGAAATAAACACTGCAAAAATCGATGGTCGAAACTGAAGATATAAACAATACTTTATTGTTATTTGGGTATTGCAAATCATCGTAATCAGTAACAAGTAAAATAGCAGTATTAATAGTACAGGGTGTCCCAACTAAAATTTGCACCCAAATATTTCGAGCTTTGTTCAAATTTTGGAAAAATGTCAAAACAGGTCAATTTTAACATAGAGGGGGCTAAATTTTTATCGTAGTTTCAAACTTCTTTTTTCATCCCTCTAGCGCCCAGAACCACTCCTTGAAGAATCTTAAATGGCAAGGGGTGACACACCATTTTGAAGCTGCTTTCATTATCTAATGCAACCCCGTTCTTTTTTTATTTTAAATGACTCTTTTTTGAGAAAACTGCTTAGATTACACAGCCCCACAAAAAAATTTTTTGTCTGCGCCAAGAACTTCACTACTGTAACTAGGGGTTTTCGGGGTCGTTGAATCGGAATCCGAGGTCCGCTTGACCTCATCTCGGTCAGGTTTGAAGGTCAAATTGAGGAAAACTTCTAGAAAATTCATACACAGGTTTTCAGGGTCGCTGAATCCGAATCCGGGGTCCACTTGACCTCATAAGGTCAGAGTCAAGCTCATTTGAGGGTCAAATTGAGGAAACCTTCCGGAAAAAAATCATATAAAGGTATTTAAATTAAAAAACTTTGAATTGGACAGTACATTCGTTAAATTTAAATTGTTTGTTTCGAACTACCTACTATTGTTTTCGTTTTCTCAAAAAAGAGTCATTCAAAATAAAAAAAAGAACGGCGTTGCATTAGATAATGAAAGCAGCTTCAAAATGATGTGTCCCTTAACACCCCTTGCCATTTAGGATTTTTCAAAGGAGGTTCTGGGCGTTAGGGGGATGAAAAAAGAAGTTTTAAACTACGCTAAAAATTGAGCCCCCTCTAGGTTAAAATTGACCTGATTCGGCATTTTTTCAAAATTTGAACAAAACTCGAAATATTTGGTTGCAAATTTTAGTTGGGACACCATGTATACAATTTTATTAATTAAAATTTAATAAAGTACAAAATATTTTAATATCCTAGTCGATGCATTTGACATTTGTCAAAAATAACATAAAAATTGAGTGACTATACTTTCACTTTCGTCTCTTGGAGATTTAATTTAGACTAAATTTAATGACAGATAAAAATTGTAACAAATGTCAAATGCATCGACTACTATATTAAAGTGACCCTGAGGTGTAGAGGTGTAAATTTTTTTTAAAGATAAAAAGCCTGGCTGGACCCACTTTTTATTATATCAGCTCAAATGTATTTGTATTATTGTACTGACAAGAAAGGCGATTACTTACAGTACAAGTGTAGTCGGTAAGAGAATTTTATTTTATTTTATGATAACTTAAAAATTATATAAACTGGGTAATATTAATACCTTGTAATTGTCCACGACCAAGCTTATGACATTATCACCTTTATCGTCCAATTCACCAAAATTAGAATTTTTTATATTATCCGATAAATGTTTATAGGACGTCGATATACCATATCCTGGTTTTTTCACAATGGCAAAAATTATGTTAATATTGTTTTCGGCGGCTACGTAATTTATTTGAGATACTGACGGATAGTCGTAGATCAAATATTCGGAATCGTCTTTGAAACAAGTTGCCGGGTTTGGTTCAATTACGCCTGCCAATTTGCCATCTCCAGCTATGTGAAATTCTGCATCTGAAATTAAATATATGATTAGTGCGACACTGATGGATCCACGTGCACTTCTTATTTGGGCATACTATGTGGTGTTATTGATATCTTGTTACGCATGGAGCTTTTTTGGAACAAAACAATGACTATAGACATGATTTAGTGTGCTATAGACGAAGACGATACCGGCGATCTAGCTTATATGTAGCCAATAGTATAGTCTACAGTAATATCCCAAGACCTTGACAAATAGCCGACTATTTTTATTGCGTCTAAATTTCGAGTTTATTTTAGGATCAATTCGTCGAGACATAATTTTGGCATTAATAATCTGAATAAGTAATTCTTTGATTATTAATGCCAAAATTGTTGGGACAAATTTTAAAATATACGAGAAATTTAGTAGCAATAAAAATAGTAGCTAATTTGTCAAGGTCGCGTTATATTTAATAAGATTATTTCCTGAATCAAAAAAAATTCTGTACGTACGTATAAATACCGTCCTTCAGGTGAATATTGAGGACGGTGATCAAATAGCCGACTATTTACCACCAAGGTGAATAGTCGCTTTATTTCGTTTTGATTGGCTGCGTCAAATCAGTTTCCAAGCACGTGATTGGTTAAAAATTGATATTTAACAGGCAAGGGAAATAATCGACACACACTTCGGTTAGAAAATTTACTTCAAAAATTAGAGCTATGTAAAATGGCTATTCATCAACCCGAACATTTATTCATGAGTTTCTCAGGCTCTACCTGCAAATTTATATGAGTCACTCATTTTGCGCGTTCTGACCGAAGTCCGTGTCGACTATACGCAGTAATATACGTAATGTACTTGAGTACTATAGACAGAAAAAAGTACTAAGGAGGAAACATAAACTTCAGGATTTTCAGGAGAGCGTTAAACGTGCGGAAGTTGTATATGTTGAAGTGATTTTTTTATTTATTTATTGTTTCTTTTTCGTATACACATACATATAAGTGAAAAGAAAGAATTATTTTACTATTATTACATATGTTACTTTTCATACCTGTCGAAAATACCAGTAAATGCCGAGCCAGATCTCTCCAACCGATTTTGTCTTTGCAAACGATGGCTTGCATTATAGCGTCCAAACCACCTTCCGGAGCATCCAGATTTCCCGATACTTTGGAAGCTTTTACTTCGGTTACAAAAGCTTCGTAGTTATCAGTCAAACTCATGTGATTTTTATAGCTGTAAGGACTAACACAATTTTCTTCTTCTCCATTTTTGTGCTTTGTTTTGCAAGGTGCATTCAATCTGAAATTTTACATTTTTTTATGCAGATTAGCGCCAAATAACTTCTTATTTTTTCCTGGGAGAATTGCCAGAAAATGGAAGTAATTTTAATTAAAAATTTCCATTTTATAAACAGGACTTTTGACTGTTTTAAAATAGTAGGCTATTGTTTGTTAACTAAACATATATTGAAAATTGAGTATATGGAGCCTCTTGAACAATCTTTTATAATAAATTTTTTTTTTAATTTAATTTAGCAGTTGGAAATGGTTTTTTAAACCGGCCGTGAAAAATCCATTTATTTAATAAAAATGGGAAAATATTAAGAACTTCTTCTCGCCACTTATTTATTCCCCACTAGTACTGATCAAATTATGTAAGAGCTGATGTATTTTGCATTTTAAAATTAAGAGCGTATTTGAATTATCTGTCAGAAAGATCTGATATAGCGTACGTACATTAACTTTTATATTTAAAATTAACAGAAAATTAGTATGATTTTGAAATTTTGTTGATTTTTTGAATAAAGGTAAATATATTATTTTAATTATTATTAAGGCCTTTTTATATTTTAACTTTTTATTTAAAACAAATATTTATAAATTTCAGGGTATTTTGTGGGTTCAAAATCTGACATTTTCTAAAATCATTTACTAATTAATTGACAACTTTCTATCCCTACTGTCAAACAAAAAAAACTCCCTATTACACTATGAAAAAAAACTATACCTAACTTACACACTACAATATCTACTTTTTAAAAGGCTTATTTGACAAAAAACATAGTGCAGGTGTATACTAAAGGATAATTGTCCTTCGTGCGCCATGATAAACAAGAATCAAAGGAGAGTTCCGTTAGAGCTGAACACCTTCTACAGTTTGTTAATAAAAATCTAGAATAACTATTTAATACAGTCCAGGTATTAACATCCAACGAAGAAGAACAAACCTGGTAATGGTAACAACATCACCGACTGTTTATCCAACATCTAAAGACACTAAAAATCTACAAACTTTAGTATATCTTTATGTGTGTTTCCTTTTATTTTTTATTTATTTTAGTCCCAAAGAAGTTTTATCAAACTACCCTTAATTTTACGTAGACGACACCATTATTTGGTGACTTCAGTTTTGTTGATTTTTTTGATTAAAGGTAAATATATCAACTTTGAAAAAACTGTCTAAAGGATCATTGCCCTTCGTGCACCATTATAAACAATTGTTAGCTACTTTTAAAAGAGGAAGAACAATCAAAGAAGAGTTCCGTTAGATCTGTACACCTTCTACAGTTTGTTAATAAAAATCTAGAATAACTATTTAATACAGTCCACGTATTAATACCCAACGAAGAAGAAAAAACCTGGTAATGGTAACAATATCGCCGACTGTTTATCCAACACCTAAAGACTCTAAAATTCTATAAACTTTAGTAGATCTTTATGTGGATTTCCTTTTATTTTTTCAGGATACAAAATATGAACAAATAAACGGTGACTAGTTTCGGCTGTTAGTCATCATCAGGCCTACAAAAAATTTTAACAAAAAAGTAACAACAATTTTATAATGTGGTACCGACATTGATTTGGCCCCATTTGAGCTATGGATAACCTATTTGCTTTAATCTTTTATAAAGTTGTAACAGTCTCAAGCACACATATACCTACTAACTAATACTGATTCAACAGCGAAAGTTGCTGATTATGATATATCCGTTGGTAGACTCTCTTACACTGTTTCCTTTCTAAATAAAATAGAATAGATTCAAAATATAATAGTTACCTTACTGGTACAGTACTGACAAACGGTAAATCCCTCTTATCTATAAAACTGCCGAATCCTAATCTAAAGTTTGTAGTTATATTGATCATAGTTTCGGCTAACTTTAACCCTAACGTTGCCAGGTTGTCCTTATGGGCTTCCATAGATTTGGACAAATCCATCATATAGTACAAATCGACAGGATAGTTCGCGGCGTTTTTGAACTTAAATTTGAGATCGTATTTTTCCCCTTTTCTTAGAGACACTTTCACACGTTGAGGTCTGACTTGAGTTGGATTTTCGACGTCGTTTGAAAACTCGTTGTTTATTAATTCTTCGAAGTTCGGTTGT
The DNA here is from genome assembly GCA_949320105.2 of Crepidodera aurea. Taxonomy (NCBI): domain Eukaryota; kingdom Metazoa; phylum Arthropoda; class Insecta; order Coleoptera; family Chrysomelidae; genus Crepidodera; species Crepidodera aurea. The sequence goes on along the minus strand of OX439473.1, from coordinate 59,131,530 downwards.
GGGGAGACCAGCAAGTCGCCGGTGCACCACATTGAGCTGTCATTTTTTGGGTGACAATGTACCGGTAAACGTCCTTCATTCTAAAAAATTACCATAATTATTAACCCAGTAAATAAACCATTTAATAGATATAAACAATATTTCATTTAAGTAGATCCAAATAAACAAATGCACAATTCAAAGCTCGTATAGCCCAGTTGTCAGAGAGTTTGACCTCGCACAAAATGTGATATCGATGAAACTTGGCATTTAAGTACTTGAAAGATTGTAGAAAACGATAAAAAAATCTTTGCTGCTCTAAAGTCAGTGGCGTAGCCAGGAATTTTTTTCGGAGGGGGCCCACCATTTCTCGTATATAATACTTACTATAAATACTTTTTTCAGCACGGTTGGGGTAAATATACAGGGTTACCCAGGGTTAAACCGTCAAACATTCAGGATCGGTTTTCAGGAAAAAATAAGATTTTTTATTCCCATAATCCTGGGTCCTAACTTGTTTTGATTTTAGAACAAAAGAGTTTTTTATGAATTGCTCAAAAAACAATTTGGTTGATTTTGATAAAAACTTGGCACGCTTATTTGCGGCAATAATTTAAATATTATTAGAATTAAATTATTAATTTCAGTGACGTTCCACAAGGTAATTTAATTGATATTGGGACAAATCACGCCACTGTTTTTTTGTATGTTCGTTGCTTTTCTTGGATTAAACAGTTGAAAACGCAAATTTTTTGCTTCTTCAATTTTACAATGAAGGTGGAATTTTTTGAACCATAAAAATTCCAAAAAAGGACCATGGGCGTAAAAAAACTGCCTAAGGATGTGAAATAAAATCACACTTGTTCCCAAGAACAAGGAAATTAAAAATGTCCTACACTGCACCAGCGTCTGGACTTCAACAACTACTCCTTTGACTATATGCCCCACCAGGTATTGAATTACGAAAGTCCAGACGTGGTTTGGTGCCCGACCAAGTCGGGGCTTTAAACCAAAGACTTAGATTTTGTTATTAAAGGAGCTTGCCATTCTTAGACCGGTTTCGGAATTATTGTGCCTCGTCAGTAAGAAGGCTAGCTCGACATCCTGTCTCTAAAGGATGTCTGAAAATGAATTCGACTCGCCTCGTTCTTGATAAAAGTGTTTGCGTTAGAGCAAGAATGGCAAGCTCCTTTAATAACAAAATCAAAGATCTTGGTTTAAAGCCCCGACTTGGTCGGGCACCAAACCACGTCTGGACTTTCGTAATTCTATACCTGGTGGGGCATATAGCCCAAGGAGTAGTTGTTGAAGTCCAGACGCTGGTGCAGTATAGGACATTTTTAATGTCCTTGTTCTTGGGGACAAGTGTGATTTTATTTCACATCCTGTTCTTCAATTTTATTGGTATCTCGCTTAGTTTTTGAGAAAAAATTAAAAACTCGGAAATAAAAATCTTATTTTTTTAAAGTTTAACTCTGGGTCATCTTGTATACAATGTAGGCTATTTAAATACATTATTTTCTTTAACAACAATTTGTTAATTATATTAAGATAAGATTAAAAGACAACTAATTACTAATATAAGATTGAACTTTGAATGAGCATTATTCAAAGGCAATTCTGCGAGTTTGTCTGTTAGACGTATTATTCCGAAAAAATGATTTCAGTCTTTTCATCGTTGACAAACTTCGTTCAGTTCGTTCTACAGAGGCAGTGGTAATGGGTAAAACGGCTAAAATATGGAATAGCGTAAAAATGTTCGGAAACAAACAAGGATCTGCTACATTTAAAGTATCGACTGCACTTTAAAGAAGACAGGAATCTACTTTTAGGCATTTCACTATCCAAATATCCCATTCACTGCGTAGAATAACCGTGTATATTGTTTGTAAATCATCTGAATATAACTTAGTCGCTGGCTCAAAAACGTAAAATAATTATGATTTATATAGTTGCCACATTTTCTTATAAACTTATAGAAGTTTCGGGGGGGGGGGGGGGGGGCCTTGGCTACGCCACTGTCTAAAGTGGATGCTAACTTCACAATTTCGAAAATAAAATCGAAAATTTGGTTTTTCCACTATATCTCGAAAAAAAATTCGAAAACTAATAGCACCACGTGAAAGAGCGGAAAATTTTTTCAAAAAATTATAAGTTATTTAAAAAAAAATTGTATTACTATAAAAAATTATTAAAAATAAGAAAGCAAATTCGAAAATTCTAGCCGTTGAATACAAATATTCAGGCGAGGTGTTCGGAAAAACTAAAGTATCTTTGCCTAAAATGTACGCAAAGAAAAAAAAAGAAAACATTTTAAAGAGGAGACTCTAAGTTTTCTCAGGAAGCCATTAGTTTTTAATTTTTTTTTGTTTTCTCATAGAAAATTTGACCGGAAGTTATAATTTCTAAAATTCTCACTGATTTTTATAAAACTGAAGATATCTATTAATAGAGGCATAACAAAAAATCTTTGTACAATTATCATCACTAGACTTTTACTTTTGATTTAAATATAATTAAAATTATGAACATTATCTCTGTTTAATAAAACTTATGTTTTAAAATTAACATTTTTTTTACAACATTCATTCGACGCAATTTTTATTTTCGAAATAGTGTTTATATAAATCAGAAATTATTTTTTTTTAAATAAAGTTAAAAATAATTTAGAAATTGATTTATATAAATAAATAAACACTATTTTGAAAATAAAATTACATCGAATGAATGTTGTAAAAAAATAATCATTTTAAAACAGAGATAATGTTCATCATTTTAATTATATTTAAATCAAAAGTAAAAGTATAATGATGATAAATTACAATGATTTATTTTTGTTTGTTTGTCTCTATTAATAGATATCTTCAGTTTTATAAAAATCAGTGAGAATTTTATTAATTATAACTTCCGGTCAAATTTTCTATGAGAAAACAAAAAAAAATAAAAACTAATGACTTTCTGAGAAAGCTTAGAGTCTCCTCTTTAAAATGCTTTCTTTTTTTTTTTCTTTGCGTACATTTTAGGCAAAGATAGGCGCGTGTAGAGCTTTCGAATTTGCTTTCTTATTTTTAATATTTTTTATAGTAATACAATTTTTTTTAAATAACTTATAATATAATTTTTAGTAAAATTTTCCGCTCTTTCACGTGGTGCTATTAGTTTTTCGAAATTTTTATTTTTTTTTTCGAGATATAATGAAAAAAACCAAATTTTCGAAATTATGAAGATACACTTTACAAGTACCTACTTAAGCGCCAAGTCTCATCGATATCACATTTTGTGCGAGCTTTTGGTCAACTGGGTTAGTAGTAAAATCAGAAAAATTGAATTTTAACACAGAAAATTAACCGTATCTTTCTTAAAAAAAATATCATCAGGGTTTGGTCCTCACCAAGAATCAAGATTTTTTTAAATTTTACTTTTTCTATTTGTTAAACTTTCTGCTAATTATTCCACAGCAAAAGAAAAAATACCGAACCACCCAATAAACTTTATGCTCTTACGAGCTGGTCGTTAGAATTTATTTTCAACCCCTAGATTAAGGCTTGAGGTATGATGATAACCTCAACCAGGCCACTGCGCAAGATGGGGTTTTGGGGGTTGGAACTCCCCCCCCCCCTCAAAAGGGGCCTTCACAAAAGTTAGATCAATGATAATTAATCTAATAAGTCCGTCAAGACTCCCTTTTTCGACTCGAAAAAATTATTCCAGAAATGTGTATAACTGATATCCTATAATTTTGAATATGATACATCATACTTTTACTTTGGGTACGTCCATTCTTTCTTTATTTAGTTCCTTCGTTTTTTTATGAAATTATTATTTTTTTAACATTATTTGAAGATACGACCGAAAGATATTTAAAATATTTTTCAAACAAATGAAAATCATTGTTTGGACTACAGTTTTGTAATAAAAAATTATCGTTGTCGATAAAAAAGGAAATGTGGTTTGCGTTTTTAGGAAATGGTTTGCGATACGTAAAATTAGTTATGATAAATCAAAAATACTAATATAGATAATCTACCTCATCCACAAGCAATTTTAATGATAAAATTAAAAGTTTGAATTAATCATCAATATAAAAAAAAATACTACATTAATGAATAAAATAAATTCTTCATTATATGAAGAATGTTATCCATATTTTAGGTCATACTTTATTTTTTATAGTTTACTAGCTTCGCACTAATGAGGAAAATGAGACCAAATTTTCCCTTTATTACAGCACGACCATGTAATGAAATAAAATGACAATTAAATAATTTTGACCATAATTTATTGCAATGCTTTATAATGTACAATATTTTTTGTCTTTTCTTCCGTAGATAAAACAAATAAAACATATAGTTTGCCAACTCTCGAGCACGCAACGTACAACTTCCCATGCGAAAAACTCGGCAATTCAAGATTTATTCCACACACTTCCAATGATTGACCTTGAGATTATTCGCATCTAAAGAGGATTAAAGTAGGAAAAAGCCCAAGAGAAACAAACCAAAACTGAAGAAGATTAACTAGGGAAGAACTGGAAAATGACACACAAAATATAAAATAACCAGGAAGAAAACCCAAAGATGAGATCAAAATATACAAATAGGTTTTGGAAAATATCAAGAAAAGAATTAGAACATGTTATAGAAGACGCAAAGAGGATTTTAACAGTATAGCGGAAACCAAGATCAAATATTTACCATCAGATAAATGTGCAAGAAAGCAGAAGGATGTACAATTACGAAGAAAACAGGATTAGATAACGGGCTGAAAAGAATTCTGATAAATAGATAAATCAGCAAACAAAAAAACTTTAAAAGATATAAAACAATTTGATGTAATAGCACAAAGCCTTTATTACCAAAAGTATTCGAAAAAGATGCTTTTAGATGTACAACAACAGGACAAATAAGGAGAAGAGGAGCAGAAGTAGTAAAGAATGATTGGGAAAAGCTGATGATTAGTAACGCCAAGAGAGAGATCTAGATGGAACTGCTCGATGGTTTCCATATCCTGTAAATCCCTTTCCAGACGGTACGGTAGCAGGATTTTATAAATATACAGTAAAAATTAAAGTGATCAAGAAAGGTGTCAGCGAGTCATGGACAACAAAGGAATAAAAGGGAAAACGAGAAAAGATAAATAAGGAATGAAGTATACAGAGAAGCAGAAATAACCGTAAAACAAAGTCAACTGGAAGATGGCTAGGCCTCATATAAAAGTCGGAAGAAGAATGTTTAGTTAAAGTGTCATATTAAAAACTATACAAATAAAACTTAAAATTGAACATTTATGGGGAGAAGTCAAAACAACTTAAGAGAACTCTCAATATTAGGAGATCTGGAATAACCCTGGACAGAAAATAGACGGGCAAGAATTAACCAATCTTCGGAAAAAACTTACATAATTTTCCTTTTTGTTGTTTTGAACTTTTATTAGAAAAATCAAAAATTGAATTGTCCAAAACTTACATTTACAGAATCCGGTTGAATACACCAAGCACAATCGATTTCTTGAATACAATCCTCGCATGTCTCCTTGGACGCGCAATTATTAACCAATTGTCCACTGGCGAAGGTACACAAAATAATCGCAAGATAGGAAACTCCCAGAACCAACATTTTAGCAACACTGAGTCTCGTCTAAAATGATGAATAAGGTACGAGCCGAACGGAAACTGATAAAAACATGGTTTGTTCTCGACGACTTTTGTCGGAAGTGATTATACATTAAAGATAGCTTTGGGATTTTATTAATGTTTATTTGTAGTCTGAATGGTTTATTTAAATTATGCGTTGACTGTGACAATACCGCGAAATTGAAATTAGGGATTTATAGAATCACACTCTGATTGTAATAGAGAGGAGAAAAAGTTTATCGTACTATTAGGACAAACATATGGGTGATTCTATCAAAAGAAGCAGATTTATGATTGCAAAATTTCAAAAATTAAAAAGGCTTGTTCAGATCTGAAAAAAATATGTATATGAGCTAGAATGACTAAGATTACAGTGATATATAAGGACATGCTTAAATTCGCATATTTTGGATTTTTCAAAAATCTGTATCCACGACAATGACGAAATTGACACGATTTCACTGCCCTATATATCGCTTATATTATCGGGTTTTTTTTAATTTTGTCTCTTCTCCTCTGTTCACACTCCCTTTTCCTCTTCTTCCTCTCCTCACACGTCATTTTTTTAGGCGGCATCGTCAGGATTATATGAAATTAAACAGAAATATTTGAAGGTGGTCATTGTCGTGGACAATTTGTAATTGTCGAGGATGAGAAAGTCCACGACAATGGCATTCAACAACATCTACGACACTGGTGTTTTGAGGTTAAAACATTCCAAACACATGTATATATAACATAGAACATTCTAATTACATGTACAATAAGTAGGCACATGTTCCTGCCACCTCAATGAGCCTTTACTAAAATACGCACTACAGTTGGACAACATTTCATCTGATTTTATCAATAACTAACTGGAATGGGCGATCGTCAGTTCCCGCTCAGGAACTAGTGTTCTTTTGCCCAATGCATGATAGAATTCGTGGTTTCTTACATGTTACCGACGACGAGTCGTTTTTCACTATTTTCTATATTAGACCACGACAATGATTTAACACCTCGTGGACAAAACTTTTAGATCTTATAAATTGTTCCTTTAAGACTTATTGTATTTATATATTTGCTACGTATTGTAGTTCATACTTTAATGTATTATGCCTTACACTAAATCGTACCTGACAAAATTGTAACTGTTATAAAATTGCAATTTTATAAATAAAAATAAGGTTGAGGACAACCACGACAATGATTTTGACGTACTAATTATGTTTAGATTTATGACAAATAGCAATTAATCTAATACAAATGACTTTTATTCGTCGAAAATATCGTATTTTTTTGTGTAACGATAGACCTATACAAATTGAACACAAATTACAAATTAGGTACAAATACTTCGAATTAAGCCAAAGGGACATAATTATTCTTCTATTGGAAGAATCACCCATATACGAAAAACGGCCGAAAAACTATGAAATCGTTAATTACGATTTTGTCTGGGTGAAAATTTTCGGATTAAGAAATTTGACTGTTTTTGTATTACGAGTACATAAAGGAAAGCTTGTTAAATGTTGAGACAACCTTACAATTTCTCTTCGCTTATCGCGAAGAAGGGGATATCGACCTATCGATAACGAATCGTTCGCTGCCGCTTGTCACTTCAATAGCTAAGTGGGGTCAACAGAGGGGAGTACAGCATTGCATTTTACTCGGCTATATGACCTTATATTATTTCTCTTTTTTTTTTTCTTTTTTTTTTTTTTTTTTTTAATCCAGTGAAGATAAAAAGAGAAATTGAAATACAAACCACTATGAGCTTCCGAAATGACATATTATTGCTTTCCTTTTTACTCTAGTAGATTTCGGCCTATACCAAAGAAATATTTTGTCCGAATATGTATAAATAATTATGGAAAATCTGCTTTTCATATAAATAATTGATACAATCGTAAGTCATACATACACACCTCCTTTCCTAACATTTTCATACTGCTTTAGCTCAGTGCTAGTAAGCTAACTCAGACACGCGCTCTGCTAGAGGAGAGTAGGGATACCACAATGTAGTGGTTCAATTGAATAGTTGATATGTCGTCGCGCAATTTCTTATATATTGTGCTGGTCGACTTCTACGTGAACTCTTGTCCAAAATACATTGAAAATCCTATGTTCCGTTAAAATTTTGCCAGATCTGTATATGAATTTTGCTTAGAATTACTAACACTACAATTCTATCCATGTTTGCTGACTGTGAAAATAAGTACCGAAAATTAAAAAAATAGGTACTTATTAATATTTTAGAACTGTAGCTTTCACTTTCATTTTTCCTAAAATTCATTAAGCATATCTTCAGATATTTTCTGCAAGCATATAACATTTCTAAAATTCCTACAGAAGGAATTCCCACGAGATTGGATTTAATCCTCCAATAATAACTGAAAAAACAAAAATAATTTCTTAAAATTCTTAAGTAACAAATATGAATTTTTCTTTGCAATTTTAGATGTGTAAATTTCACTTTGCTATATTTAAAAATATTAAGACCATTATCGTTAAAGAATTTTTACTGGTAGTACCATGACATATATTGTTATTTTTTATTATTAAAAACATATAATAATTAAATAAAAGTTATGTTTTAAATACAGCTACAAGAACATCATAGTACCATCAGTCGATAATTATTTTCTCTTTCATTATCTGTTATCTTTTTGGTTATCTGAAATGTTGTTTATTTTTTTGCACAATTTGAATTACCTCATGGGTAAAACCTGAGTGAAATAATTTTTTATCAGATTAAATATAAAATATATTCTGATAATTATTTTTATTTTATAGCGATTTGATGATTCAATTTATCGCATTTGTTTTGACAATTATTTTCAAACTCAGCTGATGAACGTTGTGAAATCGGAACCTCTCTGGCATTTTTCAAACACTTAAAAACTAGTAAATAATAATAATAAAATATTACGCTTGACGTATTATGTTTCGCTGACAATGTCAGCATCATCAACAGCCGTTAATTCATTTCGGAAGCTCATAGTGGTTTGTATTTTAATTTCTTTCTCTCTTTCCACTGGATTAAAACCACTTAGTTGTTAAAAAAGTTTTTTTATTGACGTTTCGGCTTTCTATATCGAAAGCCTATCAAAATGACATAAAATAAATAAATTTACTAGAAACAGAACACTTGATAATCTTGCAAAAATATGACATCAACATAGTATACATAGAATAAGATTTTGAGATTGAAGAAGTCAAAATCTGTTTCAATCATATTTTTGTGACGTTTCTGGGAACGAATTTTTAAAGGATAGCGCATTTGCATATTATAAGAGAATTTATACTTCGTCATAAATGAAGTTTTCTTATTAATATTATCATAAGAAAAAACCAGATAAAAACTTATGATACTATCCCGATATAGAGGGTATCCTTTTTGCAATTAACTCTTTTTGTAAAATAGGTATCCAAATTTTTGAAATATCAACCGAACAATTAGAAACACATTCGTTATTATTTAAGCATATCAATGCTGCTTCTTTAACTTTGCGGTTATAATTATTCGGTTCTTTTAAAAATCTAGTTGAAAAATTCCATTGTATTTTATGACCAGAATCCCATGCATGTTCACATATTTTGGATTTTTCGAATTGTTAATATTATTGTTTTATTATATCTTTTTAAATCGTATTTTTACAATATTTATTGAGTGGGAAGAGGGTGGAAGCTGATGGCTAAGCCGAATTGTTTTCCCTTTTAAGGGTCGTCAATCCTGTTAGTACAATTAAAATTCAGGTCACACAACATTTGTTGCTTAACCCTTAACCCCCGAAAGCGTATAAAGATGCAAAGAAAAATTTGTCGTCATAGAACGAAAGTAGATGACAGGCATTATACTCTATGCTTTGTGGACAGACATTTTCCTTCTATTTTCAGAACAAAACAAGCGAAAATATATACAAAACTAGCAAAGGTGTATTGGGCAGCTGTGTGGTTGTTTACTGGGGTATCTTAGGTGGAGGTAATATGAGGCAAATAAATTTTTTACCATAATTGTGAAGGAGAGTACATTTTTCAATTCGTCAGTATAACGCTCCGATACGAGAGGCTTTTTTCTTCCCATTGTGAATATACTTTTTGTGGGTAAAATAACGAACCAAATCCCAGATAGTTTCCGGATCAAAATAGATACTTATAAGTATATATTGGAAACATTTAAATTTAATATGGTTTTCTCTACAAACTAATTTCCACATCGCCGAACACTTTTATTCTGAAAATTCGTTACCTATCCTTCTTTAAACATAAAATGACGCACGAATTCAAGTATAGAATATAACATATACTATGTATTTCCCCTAAGTATAAATTCTCCGCTACTATAATTAAATGAAAAAGTTATTCTTTCATTTGGTTCACTGACAAAGAAAATAAAACCACTATAATAAAAAAATTGTAAAAGTATTGTATTTCCCAATGAAACACCCTGTATATATATTTAAATTTTCTTAAAAAGTTATATTTGTATAACCACTTAGTTCCAAGCATATTGAACAGATCTGTATTTATCATAGAACTTATTTTAATTTAAAATTCAAATATCCAAATACTGAAGGTATCTGGGGCTGATCAACTAATCCCCACCTCACTAGACATAAAATTTTGTGAGGTCAAGATTTCTTCTTGGAAATTCATTTTTTCTATTCATTTGAGTAAAAAAAAGTTTATTATCACTAGTAATCTCACTAGAGCTTGAATTACTATCGGAAATATTTTCGAACGCATGAATTTTTTAAGTTATTCCGAGTCGAAGACGAGGGATACATTTTTAAAAAAATTCATGCTTGAGGAGATATTTCCAGATTGTAATTCAAGATCGTGGGAGATTCGGTAAGAAAATTTCACCTTCATGTATACCAAAAGAATGTTCCTAGGATTTTAGTAGTATGAAATAAATATTTGTTGGTCTAAAATAATGTATTCTATTAGCTATCAACCAATCTGTATTATTTTACAGTGAACGGAAAGGTGTATTTTTATAATTTGACACTTGACAGAAATACTATCGCTGTGGCACCGGGTACCCAGGAGGAAAATACTATTGCCAAGTTTCGTGGTTACTACAATAACGAGCCGAAACGAAAGCTTATTGGTTAAAAAATGTTGGTGTGAAATAATCACATTGCATATCATGTGACTAAATCCATGACTTTTCATTGGCAGAGCCATGTGTGAATGAAATAATCAAAGTAATCATAATTTCAAAATAATTGTGCCATAGTATATGGAAAATTATAGCCCTTTTAGCTCTTAGGCAAATGAATGTTAGATATTAAATAAAGCTAAATTCTGTTCACATGTTTTCTTTTAAAATATTTTTGTTTTTAGGAGAAAAGGCTATTTCAATTTAATATATAACATTTATTTTAAAAATTAAATTTAACAATATAATGAATATCTGTAATTTATAAAATATTTGTTCTTATAAACATTATAGTTTTCCGTTTTCTTTCATTTTAATTGTTGGTTTCTTCTTTTCTGTAGTTTTTTTCACACTTTCAATTATATTATCCTTTTTCTCTTTTATTCCTTCTGTAGTTTCATGTATGCTTTCTATTAAATTTTCTTTTTTCTCCTTAATGCCTTCTGTAACACTTCTTTTCTTTTCCTGTAATATTTCCTTCATTCTCTCTTTACTAGGAACTGGTTTAATGTACCCCCATTTTTTTAAATAATTAATAGAAATAGTGGTACCTCCTAATGTAACAGTATACCTTGCTGGAGTAGCAATTTTATAACAGGCATATGCTACAGCAACATACCCCATGCTTGAATCTCTTAGAGGGTTGACAACTTTTTCACTTACATGCCAAGACTCCAAGATGTGTACAATATCAAAACCACTAAAAATGAATAAATATCAATATCTCACTGAACCTTTGCATTTACCTAACTTATATGAATTTTGTTTGTTGTTTTCAAATTTATAATTACCTTTTTGCCATGTAATAGAATCCTGCAAACCACATAGTTGATGTCAGAATGTGGACAGGTAATAGAACATACCAGTAATCCCTGTACATTTGTTTAAATTTTTGGAAAAGGGTTAGCTTTTGAGGTACATTTTGTTTCTTATCATTACAATAATTCATGAATACCTCATGATTTATGGGTGCAATAACAAACGCTATTTTATTCCTATTATTAAATTTTCTGTCTATAAAAGATGTATTCAACAATGTGGCATTAAAACGATAATAACTTAGAACTGAATATTCCTTCCGGCACCATATTTGCTTCTTTAAAAGTACTCTTGAAAGTGTCTTGTTCAGGACATTTGCCATTTTATTTTATAAAATATGGTTTTTATAATTTTCATAAATAGATTTTAAGGCTTAATAATATTCATATTTATTTCAAAATGAAAAAAAAATTGTGGAATTACCGACCATGACTTTGACAGATGATTATATTGACAAATAGTACAGTGTTGCCTTGTTTCTCCTTAGGCTTTTTCGACTTTTTTTGAAATTAATATTCGCGAACATATACCTAAACAATAAATGTTTAATGCTTCATCAGATGTCACTGTATTCGTTGTCAAATTTGCCTCTTTTGTGTCCGTCCATTTCGTGGACACATGTAATATTGGGCCGATTTTATTTTTAGGTATTATCCAGGTAAGTAGAATGATCAAATTCGGTAAATAGATGTCAATTTTGTATAGTATTATTGCCAAATAAAAAATATATTTTTTTCCGTTTAATTTTTTATAATGTAAAAATTTTATCAAGAGTGAAATAAAAATTATTTATTAGTATTTCAGCACGTTTATTAAAAAAATAAATTTACAATGCCTTCTGACGCAAAAAAACGTGAGCAGCAACGTAAAAAAGAGGCAGCAAAAGCTAGACAAGGTGGTAAAAAAAACGAGGTTAAACCTAAATCTGAAGATCAAAACGATTCTAAAAGTAATGGTCACGACAGTGCTTCAACAAATGGTGTTACTGAATTGAGTGTAGAAGGTATATATAACTTGTTTTGTCCTATTTTTGCATTGCTCTTATTTATATTTTAGTAGTATACTTATAAGTTACTTGAATATATTACAGAGGCACTATGTGCTAAACTTGAAGCTGATGCACGTCTAAATGCCGAAGCTCGGGCCTGTACTGGCTCTCTGGCAGTGCATCCAAAATCAAGAGATGTGAAAATAGCTAATTTTTCAATTACTTTCCATGGAAGTGAAATGTTGCAAGATGCTTTGTTAGAATTGAATTGTGGAAGAAGATATGGTCTGTTAGGTTTGAATGGCAGCGGAAAATCCACTATATTGGCTGTACTGGGTAACAGGGAAGTCCCAATTCCTGAACATATAGATATTTTTCATTTAACTAGGGAAATGCCTGCCTCTGACAAGTCTGCTCTACAGTGTGTAATGGAAGTAGATGAAGAAAGGGTCAGATTGGAAAAGGTTAGACATTTTGAATTACTTAAGGCCATTTTATTGCAAATGATTATATATTACAGAAGATTTTATTGATTTCATTTACAATTCTCCTTCATATAGTTGATAGTAGTATTGTTAGATCGTTGCAGTAACATAGTATATACATTGCCATTTTCTATTACTCTAAAAAGCGACTCTTCTGCCAAACCCATGATATTAGTGTGTTGGTTGAGTCTACAATGTCCTGTTAGAACGCCTACAATTATTTTTATCTTCTAAAGCAACTTAGTCTTTTGTCCTGCTGATTTTTCACAGCATTCCTAGTATTTGCATTGCCCCCATTTATTTATGGTTAATCTATTTTTTGTAGTCTGAGATTTCATAAAAGGCTTCTGGATGTTCATATCATTTGAGTCTCCTGTTTGGGCTAATTGATCAGCCTCATCATTGCCTTATGTTATCTGTGTCCTGGTACACATACTAGAAACAGACTGTCACAGCTGCTTAACTGATTGCTTCTAATGCCGCTTGACTATCTAAATATCTATGAAAAGCTGTGAAATAAAAATCACAATGAAGATACTTCACCCTTATTTTTAATCAATCCATCTGAGAGTGCCCTCCTTTATCTCTACAGCTTTTAACTTAGCATCTAACAAATTGTAATTAACATGATTGTGAACAATTTCCAAGTGAAGACAAGATAAAAGGTTTGTAAATTAGCGAATTGTTTAGTTATTAACTATTTTAGTTAATTATCATCTAAAAAAATAAATATGCTAGTTTGACAACGCTGTACAGCTTTTCCATAATTTTTTCATTTTTAATTCAGTTAGCAGAAGAGCTAGTTGCATGTGAAGATGATGAATCTCAGGAACAACTTATGGATATTTACGAACGTCTAGATGACATGTCTGCCGATACGGCTGAATCTAGGGCTGCTAATATTTTGCATGGTCTTGGTTTCACCGCACAAATGCAAAATCAGAAAACTAAAGACTTCAGTGGAGGCTGGAGAATGAGAATCGCTTTGGCCAGAGCTTTGTATGTCAAACCCCATCTGTTGTTGCTCGACGAACCTACCAACCATTTGGATTTGGACGCCTGTGTATGGTTAGAAGAAGAACTCAGAAAGTAAATTTACAATTAAAATTCACTTATATTATATTTGTATACCAACAAACATTTATTTATTTGTTTATTAAAAAAAGTATATTGGTTTGTGTTATGTACATTACAGCATTTTGTTAAATAAAATTTAATTTACAGTTACAAGAGGATATTGGTGTTGATTTCACATTCTCAAGATTTTCTAAACGGTGTTTGTACAAATATAATACACATTAATAAAAAAAGGCTCAAATATTACACTGGTAATTATGACGCCTTTGTCAGAACCAGGATGGAACTGTTGGAGAACCAAATGAAACAATACAACTGGGAACAAGATCAAATCAATCACATGAAAGTAGGTCAATGTTTTAATATTTTTTTTTGTTATATAATACTTTAATAATAATTTTAGAACTACATTGCAAGATTCGGTCACGGTTCGGCAAAACTCGCCCGACAAGCACAGTCAAAAGAAAAAACACTTGCTAAGATGGTGGCTCAAGGTCTGACCGAAAAAATAACTAATGAAAAAACTGTTACCTTTTATTTCCCGAGTTGTGGTACTGTTCCTCCACCTGTAATTATGGTCCAAAATGTTAGTTTCAGGTACAATGACAAAACGCCTTGGATTTACAAAAATTTGGAATTCGGTATCGATTTGGACACTAGGTTGGCACTTGTAGGACCAAATGGTGCTGGAAAGAGTACCCTTTTAAAGTTACTGTATAGTGATGTGAGTGCAAACAGGATTATTGTTGATATTTTTAATCTCCCACATTTAATTTTTTTAGTTGTCTCCAACAATAGGCATGATAAGAAAAAATTCTCATTTACGTATAGCTCGTTACCATCAACATTTACATGAGCTTTTAGATCTAGACCTATCTCCGTTGGAATACATGATGAGAGAATTCCCTGATATAAAAGAAAAGGAAGAAATGAGAAAAATTATAGGAAGGTATGGGCTCACAGGGAGACAACAGGTAAAAATAAATAACTAAATTGGATGATGATGATTAATTTTAATTTATTATTCGTTTTGAAGGTGTGTCCTATCAGGCAACTGTCTGATGGTCAGAGATGTAGAGTGGTCTTCGCTTGGCTAGCATGGCAGGTACCTCATTTGCTTCTACTTGACGAACCCACGAATCATTTGGATATGGAAACTATCGATGCTTTGGCAGACGCTATCAACGAGTTTGAAGGTGGGATGGTACTAG
This sequence comes from Crepidodera aurea, assembly GCA_949320105.2. Taxonomy (NCBI): domain Eukaryota; kingdom Metazoa; phylum Arthropoda; class Insecta; order Coleoptera; family Chrysomelidae; genus Crepidodera; species Crepidodera aurea. The sequence goes on along the minus strand of OX439473.1, from coordinate 59,116,190 downwards.
TTAGTCACGACTTTAGGTTAATTAGCCAGGTAAGCTTGACTTCAATCAATCAATTTTTTTATAGAATCCAAAATCCAAACTCAAACACAAAATTTATATATTTGAAATTCATAAACGCTTTCAGGTAACATTAACAATGCAAGCAAAGAGTTAGGAATTTAATTCAGCTTCGTCAGTTAGGCTTTCGAATCCAATAAATCAAAATCCAAACACGCATAAGTCAATAGCTATATCCGCTATAAGACAAAATTCGCAAATGTGCTACCATCTATCAGTAAAACTGATAAATGAAGCTTAGAAGTACGTTTTGATAACTTTACAAAGTTTTTTGACCAATTCCAGTTGCTTCATTTACCGATTTTAAACATAAGATGCAAAAAAATACTAAAAATAGTTTTTCATATATTTTTATTATAAAACCTGCAAATCTTAAAGAATATGAAAGTTTCTGGCTAGACTTAATCCATCAGTCTCTTTGTCCTTATTTGCAAATGTTAAGATTGCAAGTTTCACAACCATTAAAATGTAAAAAAAGTCTTTAAAATTGTGTGTTCAGACGAATAACCATTACATTTCAATATTATTTAATATTGGCTTCTTTAATAATTTAAGTCAATTATTATTCAATCCAATCCATGTCTCAAATGTGGTCCAAAGTTTTAAGCAATAAAACAAAGTCATGTACCACAAAAAAGTTACCTTTAATATATTTTTATGGTACATGACTGTTTTATTGCTTAAAAATCAATTATTATTATATAATATAATTTTCCCTCATCTACAATAAAATTGTGAATTAGAACATGACTTAAAATAACTTTCAACTATATTGTTAATATTGCGACTGCAGATAATTTGATTTTAATTATAAATACGTTTTATGGTTGATTGAATTTGAGTTTGTTGTTTGGATTCTATTTCTTGAACCACCGAGATATGGGTAAACTTTATCGTTTTATTATGTTAAATACATAAATATAATCATCCTGTTGAGTTTAGACATGATTTCCTATTCCCTATTCTCTTCATACCATTCCAACATATATCTCGTTTCTTCAAAACCTCCGAGTTTTAACTCATGGCTGCTATTCCTTTTGATTCACTTTTCTGTCACTATTCAAAAGTTAAGTGGGAGGAAGGGACTTTAGACACGCACTGTATATTAAGATAACTTCTTTTTGTTGTTGGTTGCATGTTTTTAAGATATTCCCAAAATCATATCACATCAACATTATCTTATGATATAGTGTGTAATTTTTTTTGTACTTTTAGGTGGCAGAAGAAATTTGGGTTTGTGAAAAAGAAACGGTCACGAAATGGCAGGGAGACATTCTTTCATACAAAGACCACCTAAAATCTAAAATTTTAAAGGAAGCCGCCAACGTTGTAAAAAATAAAAAATAATGTTTATCTACTTAGAAAAACTTTAGCAATACTTTTGGCAAAAAGTCAGAAGTTGTTGAAGAAAGTTTAATTCTGTCATTTTGTATTAATTAGAACAATATTTAACATAAAAAAAATATTAAATAGAGGCTACTGTATAGTACGGCGAAACTAGGTACAGTTTTTTACAATTGACTATAACATTTCCTAGGATGTCCCAAAAAAGGTTTTTTCGGCATGTTTCGCTGTACTGTAAATAGATCATCTAGTGTTTTTGAGTATTCACAATTATTTATTTGCTTTTAAACCAGTTTTTATTTAAGGCCACTTTCCACTTGTTCAACAAAATCATTTTAAAAACTTCAATATTCACCATATTTAAAAAAATATTACTTTTAAAACATGCCTGGAAAATGGTCTGTTTAGGGAGTGATTAGAATTAGGCTTTTTTTTACTTTACACTGGAAAATAACGTCACTTTTTCTAAGCATTTAACATCTTCAGACCTACACTTTTGTCTTGTTAATCATTTGTGATCAATAGGGTCCCCTGGAAACATCATTGTGATAAAAAGTATGTAAAAAAAGGAAATAAAACAAATGGAACTTTGAACTGGTTTTTTTCTATAGACTAAAAAATTATTTCAGGATTAGAAATTTCTAAAAACAAAATTCGCTATTTCCAAAATAGAATAGAAATCGATATAGAGAGTAATGGATTTTGGGAGAAAAATTAAACTTTTTTTGGAAAAAGGGAGTCACTTAAATGACAAAGAATATGTAAAAATTTAGTTTTTTTGTTCAAAATACGCAAGCAATGGTCTGATATTGGTTATAAATTTAAAAATATAAATAGCCACCTTTAAATTTTCATAATTGTCCACTTTAGTATTTTCTATATTAATTTATGCATATTGATTGCATAAAGTTTTTTTTACTATTTCCTGTCATCCTTAATTAAAAAACATCGGGACTATAATTTTGATACACGAATTGAATCTTTAAACAAAATCAGTTTGGAGCCAGATAGTTACATGTATTGACAAAAAGCTTTAGAAAACCAAAATGCAAATCCAGGGAGGAAATAATATCTATAAAATGTACCTACAACATAAAGGTATCACTATCGTCTGTTTACATTTATTTTTTATGAAAATGTGTCTGAAGGAAATAAAAACAAAATACAACTGTTGTTTTTATTTATGTATATATATAATATATGTTATAAAATAATATAAAAGTTAGCATAACATTTTTTTTTCTAAAACGAACTCTTACAAGGGGGTACTAAGATTTAAGGAATTTGAGATTTTGTTGACTGTTTCTTGATGAATGGAAGCTTCCATCAAATACTAAAAAAAATATATATATGAAAGTTAATAAATATTATTTTTTTGAATCAAAATATTTATTCATTTCGGAAGAAGTTATTATTTTATTTCATTTCGGAAGCTCATTGTGGTTTGTATTTTAATTTCTCTCTCTTTCCACTGGATTAAAACCACTTAGTTGTTAAAAAAGTTTTTTTATTGACGTTTCGGCTTTCCAGATCGAAAGCCGTTATCAAAATGACATAAAATAAATGGTCTGATATTGGTTATAAATTTAAAAATATAAATAGCCACCTTTAAATTTTCATAAATTTTATTTTATGTCATTTTGATAACGGCTTTCGATCTGGAAAGCCGAAACGTCAATAAAAAAACTTTTTTAACAACTAAGTGGTTTTAATCCAGTGGAAAGAGAATATACTTTGAATATAAATAAATCAAAACAAAAGTTTACTCAAATGTGTGATTACATAAATTTTAATCGAAATTGACTATTGGTATTGGGAGGACATTTTCACCGAACAAATTGTGTGTGTGATGATATTTATGAATTTTAAAATTCTGACTTCAGATTTTAATAGAGCATCAAAAAGTAAGCTTAGGGTTTGATGTGCCCCTCCGTACCTCTTCGGGAACACCTTCAAAATGGGGTCCAAAATATGAAAATTTTGAAGTTTAAAATGAATTTAAAGTAGACACATAGTGAATGACGATTTTGGTAAATATGAGTAGACTGTAGCTGTGTTGATTAGAATAAGAACTGTCAATCTAAAATTTTATTCTATCATTACAATTTGTTCGGTCTATGGCAATGCTAGAAGAGCATTCTCAACTGGTTTTATACGGAAAAAATAAAATAAAACCATTTTTTAAGTTTACCAGATTCAATTCAGAATCAATACAGTTGTCCTGTTTTCTTTCTTGTTAATATAAAGTATGGAACAAAAGTATACAGAATACTTACACCCATATGTTTGTCCATCTCTTCTAAAGACTTATTTATCCATAACAGTCCTCTTTCATTCTGTCCACATTCGTATTTGACCAAAAGGGCAAGATGTGTAACAGCCAAGGTTAAAGCTGCCGCCCGAGCTTCTAAAAGCCGTGGATCTAAAGGAGGATACATACTTCTTACCATGTCATCTACTCTACTTGAAATTCTTTTTGCACACTAAAATGATTGATTACATATTTTAAGAATCTCTTTTAGAGTTTATACAGAAATTAAATAGATTGAAACAATAAAATTTATTTAAAACCCTATGGAAAAAATAGGAATAAAATAGGTGGTAATCGTTATAAAAAAATACCTCAACAATTTGTTTAAAATCGCCAGATAAGGGAGTGGAACTCATTGCCAAAGTTGTAAGTCGTTCTGTGAGATATCTGCAAGTTTTTAATATTGCCAGGCAATGAGGAATAAGTCCAGTTGCATCATCTATCCACTGTTCGTCTGTCAAAATATCTTCAAAATTTGCGCTTACTTCACCTAATTCCCATTCTGATGCATCTGATCCAATGAGTTGTTTTTCTGGTCTATTTATTTAAAAATTATTATTATATATATTATATTATTTATTTTTAGTTGTTGCCCATAAATGACATTTTGTAAATTGTGCATAGAATCACTTAAAAAATAAATATAAGTTACAAAATTACTGTAAATTTTGGATAAAAATTGTTTTTAGAATTCTAAAATTGTATTAAAAGGTTTAAGAACAAATAAAACAATCTGTTTACAAATTTTTGATATAATTTGTTGGTGATATCAATAATATACAATTTATTATAAATAATTTGATCATCAAAAATTGCTTTTTTGTTAGTAAATAAAATAGTTTTTACCTACCTACTGCTCTCGTCTAACAAAGCTGATTTATAAAATAATCTTTGTCTTCTGCAAATAACTATTAGGACAACAAAAGCACTGACGAAAATTGCAGATAGAACGCCAAAACCTATGGCAGCGACCATTTCTGCGTATTCCGGTTTCATTTTACAGGCATTTCATTATCTGTAAAGTTAATCATTTCTTAAATTTAAAACTCACATAATTACTTATATGTATAAAATCAAAAGGAGAAAGGCGGACAAACAATTAATGAGACAGTGAATGTATCCATATTGGTAATATTTTAATAAATACACTTATATCATCTTACTTTTTAAATACTATCCATTATTGGAATTTTTGTTTTTGCAACAAAGTAAATATGTAATATAAAAAATTGCTATTTAAAAACTGAAATGTTCTACAAGTGGTTTGACGTTTCAATATGACCTTGAAACTTTAAAGACTTTTGTTTTAGGCATTTTCTGCTGAACACTATTTAAGTTGAAATCTTTTTTTATTAAAATTTAAATTGTTTCAACGCGTAAATATGCCAAACATTGATAACTGGACCACGAGGTGTTAGTCCTTATTTCGATTCTGTTACAGGTTAGAGTATCGATTTTCAGATTGATACAGTCCTCAACAAAATGCACCAATCTGATATAATAAAGAATGTAATTTTATTTTATTTTTTTATTTTTGTTTGTTTTATGTTGATAGACAAATCTAAATTTCAAACTAACGGTTTTAGTTAAAAAATATTCCAATCTTCTTATAACTAAATCGATTTTTCGAATTGAAATGAATTGCATCGATAAGACGATAAGTAGTAACATTACACCACGAAATTGAGGTTAGTTCACAGGTTTTCATTTCAAAGATGTTAAACAAAAATAAAGCTCTAATGTGGTGAAATGATTGATTAAAATTTATAAATTCTTCACATACATTTTGAGACAATACTGGTATCATTTGTTTCAGAAAAAAAATGCCGTCTGAAAATAATATAGACAACTCTCAGAAAGTTTCTGAACAGCCAATGCATGATATAGAAGGATATGACAATATTCAAGTCTTTATGAGGGTAATTATACTTTGTTTTTGCTTCCAAGATAAAATTATGTGATTTCAGGATGGGTACAAAACCTTGATGGAAGCAATAAAACACTCAAACAGTTTGCCACAAGTTTCTGATTGGAATTTTTACAACACACATGATGGATTCGTTAAAATTATTAACGAAGAGAATGCTAAAGTTCTCAAAAATATTAATACAATTCTAAGAACTACTCAAACTGAAGGAAATATTTGTAACAGGGGTATTGATGAAAAAACTGAATTAATAGTTGAGGGCAACGATAATATATTAGAAAGGGTCGCAATAAATATAGATGAAATGAATGGTATAAGAAAAACTGGAAACGCACCTATTTTAGTCCAAAGTGTTAGTATGGAACTCCCTATCAATGGATCCTGGAATCGAGTCAATAATGCTACATTTTCAGTTACTTCTCCATTGGCCACACAGGTTAACTTATAATTTTAATCTCATTTGAATTCAAAATTGATGTTTAGGTGATTATTTGACAATATTTTTGTTTATCTTAGTCACTTTGATTTTTTTAGTATATTGGTATTCCTGAAATTAAATTATAGCTAATATAGTATATATCTATCTTTAAATATATCTTTAAAAGTTCAAATTTTAGCAGCTCAATGTTTATATTTTGGACAATTTTAATGGTCTCAATCTTGAGCTAATGTTTGGGTATATAGGGGAAAGAGATGATAATTGGAGAGCAACTTATTTTTTATTCTTGTATTTCTCCTTTTAGTTTTTTTTAGAATGGCTGTTGTATATATATTTTTGAATTCTCGGGACTTCGGATTAGCTGTCATCTTTTCTTGATTTTCTTTTTCTTTACCATTAAATCACAATTTTTCTTCTCATTTTATGTTCTCTATGATTCTATGTTGAATGATAGATACAAATTTTTCTACTTTTACTTCCAGTTGTACTTTGTACTGTTTGTAATTTAAGCTGTATTAATAACACTTAGTTTCTTTGAATATGATCTCAGTTTGTTAACTTGTTCATTAACATTAGATGGCATTCATTCTTTTACACACCTTTTTCCTGTTCACCAAGTATCTTTAATTTATAATTAATATACCATGCTGAAATTACTACCATTTAGGAACAAGTTTCGAACTTGTTTCCTTACTCTGAAGCTCTATTACTGATTTAATTTCTATTTCTCCAGAACCAATCCAGAAGTAAAAGTGCCATAACATTACTGACTGCTAAAAATATAATTAGGCCTCAGTCGTTTTTTAAGGATAAAATTGTGAATAGCTGTAGCTTTCCTTGGGAGCCTAGAATTAAAGAGAAACCTAATTCTTTAAAACCTTTAGCAATATTTTTGGAACTTACTGAAAATGGAGAAGAGTTAGTATTTTTTTTATAAAATTTTGACTAAAAATTCATAATTTATTTTGAATTTTTTCAATGCATACTTGAATATTTTTAGGTATTCACATCCTTATGAATTTGAACTAGATAGATTCAAACCTACCTCCGAACAGTTACAAAAAGAAAACCCAAGTAAACCTCTTGCTATTGAGAAAACTCCTCTTATAGAAGTATCTGAACCTCATCAATTAGATGAGCTGCTCGATACTCTCCTGAACTGTAAGGAGTTCGCTGTAGATGTAGAACACCATTCTTACAGAACTTTTATGGGAATTACTTGTCTCATGCAAATATCTACTAGAGAAAAAGATTATTTGGTAGACACTCTTACTTTAAGGGATAAATTATATGTTTTGAACGAGGCTTTTACTAAACCTTCGATTTTGAAGGTAATATGATATTTATGAAATTGTAACCCAGAAAAAATATTGAAAAATCACATTTTAGGTTTTTCATGGTGCAGACTGCGATATCTTATGGCTTCAACGGGATTTATCCATCTATGTTGTCAACATGTTTGATACTTACTACGCTGCCAAACAACTAGGATATTCTGGTTTATCTCTCGCTTACCTGATGCAGCGATTTTGTAATTTTGTTCCTAACAAACAATTTCAATTAGCAGATTGGAGAATGAGACCTTTACCGGACCAATTAAAAAATTATGCCAGAGAAGATACCCACTATTTGTTGTACATTTATCAGATGTTAAAAAATGAGCTTTTGGCTAAGGCTAATGGTAAAGATAATTTGTTATTGTCAGTTTTCAATAGTAGTACCGAAGTTTGCAAAAAGGTAAGTGAGTATCACCAAAGGTTGAGAGACAATCATTTCACAAAAACTATGAATGTGGACCATTTCATAGTACATAACGAAAGATCTGCTCTGAAATTTAAATAACAGTTTACGTCACATACAATTTTTCTACACGTTCGTCTTAGTGTAAAGCAGGGCACAGTGCGCTTAAAGTTCACAGGTGTGAAAGTCAAAAAAAAATTGTTTCATTTATAAAATAAGTATCCCTAAAATATTAGTTGTATAAAAAATTTTTGGGACGAAAAGACTAAAATATATATATAAGAAATTGTGAATTTGTACAAAAGTAACGAATTTTTAGAGGAATTTTATTGAATCTTTTGTCACAATATTTTTTTCATTCTGGTATTTCATTTAGATAATGTTTTAGAGATACCTTAAACCAATACTAAGAGGTGATAGTTACTTAGATTTTTACAGAAAATGTAAAAGATTGTTTGACAATAGACAGTTATATGCATTAAAAGAACTTTATAAATGGAGGGATCAAATATCTAGAGAAGAAGATGAAAGTACAGGGTAGGTGTTACATTTTTTTCATTACATATTATTAGTATAACAAAACAGGTACTTAACATTAGTAAAGCTTATTACAAAATAAATGCACTTAAGTGACAACACTAGTATGCGCAAGACGGAATGGAAAAGAATTTATTTTAACGTTAGAAAAGATACTCTACACTATATACTAATACAGGTACATAATGATAGCAGAACAAGTATATTAAAAAGAAAAACAATAACAATTTTTGCTTATTGAAATTGGAGATACTTATAGTAACCTATTAATGTATTCTCTTTTCTCAAAAATAAAAGTTTTACATTGTTTAATAAAATTATTATAGTTGATTGTGTTTCAAATCTTCAATGGTAGTATGTTAAAAATTTTTGGTGCCATGATTGCAGAAAATCTTTGGTTGGCATTATATCTTCTAAATGGAATCACTATCATGTTATTAAGATTACGTCTTATTTGATAGTAATGTTTGACATAATTTTTGTTTTTAGTTTTAAAAATATATATACAGTTGCTAAGGTAATACAGACATCGAATATTAAGGATATCATGACTATATAATTGGTTATTTGTAAAAAATTTGCCTTTAGAAAATATTAGGCGCAAAATATAGTTTTGTACAACATTCAATTGATTTAAAGCATTGTCATAGAGCCCCCCCAGGCAATGATACCATATCTTAGGAGTGACTGTACTAAAGATTTATAAATTTGTATAAGTAGTTTTTTTGATAGAATTTTGCGCAAGGTGTAAAATTTCGGTATTAGGCGCCTAATTTTATTTGTTAATAGAAATAAAAAAAATCTTGTTTTCAGATATGTATTACCCAATCATATGATGCTGCAGATAGCAGAAACTGTACCTAGAGAGATGCAGGGTATTTTAGCTTGTTGTAACCCCATACCACCTCTGGTTAGGTCTAATTTATTAGAACTACATCAAATAATACTAAGGGCAAAAGAGCAACCCTTAGAAAAGGTAACAAACAATATTTTATGGAATGTGAGAATATTTATTTTAACAATATTACTTTACCTTTTTCTTTGACCAGGCAATTCTTCAAGAAGACACGAGAGCTAGAGGCACGACGAAAAAAATGTCAAAAATAAATGTGGACAGTCCATTGAATTGCCCTCACGACTTGACAAAATCTAGTGAATTTAGGGATGACCTGCCTACGATTTTAGGAAAATCTACAGAATCTAACATATCGGGTTTAATAGTTAGGAAACTTGAAATTGAATCAAAAGCTCCCAAATGTTCGGTATTTCATACACCTGATCATTCTGATGAAGAAGAACAGGTAATTTTTATACTAAATAACTCCTTTGTAATTTCGAAACCCATAAAATTTTTTAATTTCTTTATTATATACTTGTAGAGAACAAAAGTTAAAGAAAAGGTGCAGAGTTTTAAGTTTTTGGGCCCTTTCGAAAGATATAGATTGGTTAAACCATACATTCAAGCGGAGGAAGAGAAATTAGCTCAGGAAAAAGCTCAAGAAGATACTGAAGTGTCTCAGAAAACGGACGGCGACAGTAGAACTGATGACCAGAGAATTGAATCGGTATTAATGATTTTACTTCCACTTATTTTACTTTCAAATGCTTGTTTTCGTTTTTATTCTAGATTCGTGAACTTTTCTTATCACTAGCTAAAAAACCGCCTCCTAGTACACCAAATGTTGATAATCTTGACCGCCCTTTGATCCAAATGGGTGGTAAAAAAAGAAAAAGAGAAGAAGCTTCGTTGCTTCAACAACCTGCAATAATGCAACACCCTGTCTTCTTACCAATTTCAAACGAGACTCTTGAAGATCAAAATCCAAGAAAGAGGAGATCTAATGAAGCGCCAGAAGGCGTTGCACCTCCAAAAACGAAGAAGAGATTAAGAAATAGAAAAAGGGGACCTAAAAGAAAAGATGCAGAGAAACCTTTCGAAATGGTTGAAAAGCAGGACGAACAGCAACAAAGCTTTTCAGGGTTAGTACTAATTTATTTAAAAAATATATTAGTTTCACGTCTTACTCTTATTCGTTCCGACTTCGCGGTCTATTCAAATTATCGGTTTTTATTGGTTCAGACCTCGCGCTCCGTTCAAATTACCGGAAACTCTTTGTGTTGAGCAATTCCGAATAATATCGGACTAGTCCGATCTTGATCTCACGGTCACTGTGAATTGTTTGTTTGATTTGCAAATGCCCATGAGCGTGCGTAATGTTTTATCTTTAATAGAAATTTAATTATTTTATTTTAATTTGTTCGTTTTGATTTTTATTTCGTGTACAGGATTGGCTTTTATTATTTAGATTAGTTTTCCAACATATCATTTAAAATCGAACTGAAAGGCATATTTGATAAATCACAATATCTGTCTGTATAGAAACTTTTTTCACAAGGCGACCCCTTTCAAGAATAAATATTTATGAAAAGTTTGTCAGTGTCAGTATTAAAATTACTTAAATATCACTAAAAATATAACTGTACGACATATTTGAAAAACCGCAAAATCTCTGTTTGTATAAATATTTTTTAAGGGTAACAAGTTGTTTACTTTTTTTTTTTTTTTTGAAAATATCACTCCAGCATAAAATTGTTTTTTTAAGTTTTTCATAACGTAAATACATGTTAGGGAACAAAGACCTGGTAATCAAGGACGGACACATAAGAAACATAAATTGAAGAATCAGAATGATCAGCAAGGTCAGGTCAGGTCAGGTCAGAATGATCAGCAAGGTCAACGAGATCAGCCGAATGAACAGGGTTACGATCAACAAAATCAAAGAGGAAAACGCAGTCGAAATCGAAATCGAAGGCGACATAATCAAGATCAAAATGAACATAACGGCGACCAAAATCAAGAGTTCACGCCGTTTGATTACAGTTCAGTAGATTTTAGGCAGTTTCAAGGTGGTGCTGGTAGCGTTTCAAAACCTCAAGAATTTAAGAGTAATTACAAGTTCAAGGTATGGACATTTTTTAATAAAATTCCTATAAATTAATTTCCGACGTTGATAAAAAAAAGTCACACAAACAGATAACAATTGTTAAACTCACATTTAAAAATTTTTGTTATAAAATTTCACGTTTATTAAATATTAAATAGAAATTTAATACTAATAATAAAAAATAGTTAAAACGTTAAATTATTTTATAAATATGTTTTATCATATTCTTTTTATTATTATTATCAGCAAAACTGATGAATTAAACTTAGAAGTGAGTTTTGACAACTTTACAAAGCAACTAATTCCAAACTTGCATTAGGGGTTGGAAAGTTTTTGACCGATTCTGGTCAAGATGTCACTCTCTTCTTCGTATCCCTTTAAGGGAAAATATAATAAATTAGGAATTTAATTTATTTGATACGACGTCCCAAGATCGGTTTCTGCCTTTAGTCTTCGTCGTCAGTTAGGCTTTCCAATCCAATAAATCAAATTCCAAACATGTAAGTCAATAGCTATATCAGCTAAAAGATAAAATTCGCAATTGTGCTACCACCTAACAGCAAAACTGATAACTGAAGATTAGAAGCGAGTTTTGATAACTTTATAAAGCAAAAAATCTGTATTGGGGGTTGCAAACCCAATCTGAATTAAGGGTTGCAAAGTTTTTGATACACATATTGACTTACGCATGTTTGGAATTTGATTTATTAGATTCGAGATACTACAGTGAATGAAGGTAAAAATCAACTATTACCTTCGATTTCGGTGAACCTCCATCGATTTGCGTGAAAATTTGGGATTAAGTATATTTTACCCTCAACTTCAAAAATGACATATGCTCGACTTGCGCTTTCCAATCCACCTCTTTGGTTAAAAATGGTAAAAAATGCAGATTTAAGCATTCTGACGTAAGTAATCTCGTTTAATTAAATAAAATAAATATTTTTCAACATTTATATGCAGATTTATGATTTTAATTAATTTTTCAACCCTTAAATCGAAAATCATGAAAAAATAATTTTACAAGCAGTTTGTTTAATGTTTATGATATAATTTTTGGTTGACTGTGAAATTTCAACCCTTAAAAAACACACCCTTAAAGCAGAATCATTGAAAAAATTGGTTTCAAGAACTTTAATCATTTGAATAATACATTACAGAATTGAAATCTCATTTACTGAGTATTAAAATCTTTATTTATTTATTGCGAAATTTTCCACCCTTAAAAACTACCCCTTGTCATAAAAATAATGGAAAATTCCTTTCACTTTTTCTATCTTCAAAATATAATTCATTTCGGAAGCTCATTGTGGTTTGTTTTTTTTGATTTCTCTCTCTTTCCACTGGATTAAAACCACTTAGTTGTTAAAATAAAAAAACTTTTTTAACAACTAAGTGGTTTTAATCCAGTGGAAAGAGAGAGAAATTCAAAATATACATACAAACATCTATCTTTTGTGAGCATGTACCTATCGACACGTCTACTTCTTACTATCTATCTTTTTTCCTATATATAGGTACATACAAAATCTCTGCTCCAAAATTTTTTCCAAAAAAATGTTTGTTAAAAAAACTCAAATTTCTTTCTCTATCATTTTTTACATATATCGAGTATTTTTGGAGTTATTATCAAAAGAAAATGAAATTTACGAAAATTTGAAAAATTCTGGTTTTTAAATCATATTTTTTTTCAAAAATATGCATTCTAAACCGGTCAAAATTTTTGAGGTCATTACTTATGTTAAAATAAAGAAAGTATTATAGGGATTACTATAAATTTTAATTTTTGTGGAAATGGCGTGTTTTATTTTTAACTTTTTCCTAAAAAAATCGAAAGGATCCTCTTATTTTCATTATAACTTGCTTAATTTTGACGCTATCAACTTCTTCTAGAGCTCATTTGATAGGTATTTCTGAGTACTTTGAAAAGTGTTCAGTAAGTATATTTTATAAAATGCATCGTTTTCCCGTTATTTAAGCTTGAATACTTAGATTTGAGTACTCGCCGAAAAAAAAATATACATTCAATTACCTATAACTCACTTTGAATTAATATTAAAAGGTTTTTTAAGTAAGGGATTTATTCGATTTCGATTTTGGTAATGACAACTTTTTTGAAAAAACTTATAGTTTTTGAGTTATTTATGAAAAACCGCTTTAAAACATGCATTTTTTTCACGAAAAATCAAAATCTTTTATCTTTAATAACTCAGAAAGTATTGATTTATTTGAATAACTTTATATAACAAATTTTGCTTAGAATTGGTACCTCTATCGATTCCTGGGGTTATTTTTAATAAAATAGTTTCCACCCCTAGAAGGGGTGGCATCTACCCCCAGGGTAAAAGCGCAAGTTGAAACCATGTCACTTTTGTTTCTTGAGGTATCCTCTAACTACTCACCAATTTTCAAGAAAATCAATGGAGGTTCAACGAAATCGGAGGTGAAAAACTTCAGTGACTGTACTAAAAGTCTAACTGACGAAGCCGAAGACGAATTAAATTCCTAACTCGTCTGAAAATGATTTTTTAAAAGAAAGTATTGAGGAATTTCTGAAGTTGTCAAAGTTTTTCTCTAGAAATTTAGTTTTCCTTATTTCTTTTAGAAAATTTGACACTTATTTTTGGAATCATATTTTAACAAAAATTACAAATGAAACAATTACAAACAAAAAACATCCTCTTCAACAGTGAATACATACGTTTTATATACCGGAAAATGCCCAAAATCAGTACAAAATTAGTTATTATGCAGGAAAATACAAAATTTTTAGATGTGTAACCATCTATAATTAGAAGAGAGACAATTTTTAAAGCAAATAATTCCCGATGTATTGGAGTTGCATACACAATTTGCATTGTGTGTTGCAAAGCTTTTATTTGACTGATTCTAGTCAAAATGTCACTCTCTTCTTTCGTATCCCTTTCAGAGATTAATACAAAGTTAGAAAACGAGTAAGGAATTTAATTTATCAGATTCGACATCCTAAAACTAAAAAGCTTTGCAACACACAATGCAAATTGTGTATGCAACCCCAATACATCGGGAATTATTTGCTTTAAAAATTGTCAATACTCTCTTCTAATCATAGATGGTAGCACATCTAAAAATTTTATCTTATAGCGGATATAGCTATTGACCTGTACGAGTTTGGAATTTTATTTATTGGATTCGAAAAGTCTAACTGACGAAGCCGAAAGGCAGAAACCGGTCTTAGGATGTCGAATCTGATAAATTAAATTCCTTACTCGTTTTCTTACCGAAAATACAAAAGTTTCAAAAATATCATTTGACACATTTTACTGATCTGAAGTAATATTGCTTTCAAACGATCTGAAGCCGATGTGTTTTGGTTATAGGGCAAAAAGACAGGAGGAAACAGAGGCAACAATAGATCATCCACGATTGGAGTATCGCCAAGAGGGGGTGGAAAAGGGAGAGGAAGAGGTCGTTGATTGAAGTTAGGAAAACTATACTTTTTTATTAAGAATTGTTTATACTTTGTACAGTTTCCTTGAATAATTATCTAAAAAAATGTTTTCTTGAAATTGTTATTTTAATTTATTATTATACATTAGTAATGACTTCCTAAATTCCTTTTTAGTAAGTATATCTTCCATTTTCATTCATTTAGCACCTGCCAACTGATTTTAATGACTTCACGTTCGGAAATCACGTGTTTTTAAGAAATACTGAAATTAAGATATCTCTTCGAAATCAAATAATATTTCTATTTAATCTTTGCTGTTGTGGTTTATTATGATTCGTTAAGGAAATTTAACAATTTTGTTTGAAATTTAATTTTCACGTATTTTAAACAATATTTCACTCGATTTTTGGAAAGAAAACCAACCCAATATGGAGAGATTTAAAAGTCGCAGTCAAATGGGTCTATTCACTTTTATTTTTGACCTTGATTACTCTTTGATCTTTCCTGACAGCAAATAACCTTTCTCAAATTGCATATAGAATGCTTTTAAATCGCATGAATCCTCTCCAGTGATTCAACCTGTTAAATTTCTGAAAATACCTTTCATCTCATTTGATGCCATACTTCAATAGTCTAAAATTTTGACAGAAGATGACCATTCAGTTTAAAACTAGCAATTGGCGCTCAAATTCTTTGATCCTGTAGGTTTACATGATTAAAGCATATTCTCGAAGGAGAAAGGTATTTTCAGAAATTTAACATGCTGAGTCACTAGAGAATTCCCATGATTTAATTCTAGTAGGAATTTGAGTAACGTTGCCTTGCGGACTTACTTAATGAATTTTAGAAAAAATTACAAGTGAACAGATTTTTAAACCAATGGAAAATAATTGGACGAGTTTTTTGTTTTTATTTGTTAGAACTAATAAAACGCTGATTTGGGATTAGTCATTTTTATTTTATTTGTAAGTAGATGAGAAATACAAAAACGATAGTTCGTAGATCTGCGGCGTGGAACAGTAAAATTTATACAGTATATCGCAGTACCAATGGCATAAAAACTTGAGTTTTGACAGTGCAGTAATTGCCATACATCCACCTTTCTCGCCGCTATGTTGGTGGGAATCTATAAGTGCCACCTAAAAATTAATATTTTTTAGTTATGCTACAATGGAGGTAAGTAGTATATATCACTATAGAAAAGTTTATCTTGCTATATAGGGAAAACAAAAAGTAATGATTTGGACGGAGAGAAAAATACGTACAAACTGTAGTGGAGGGCAAAATGTTCATTGAAATTGTGATTAAGTAGCAAAACATTATGTTTTTAAGTAATTTTACATGTTCCTCATTTAAATGTACCTATTGGATCAGTATTAATCATTGTTGATAAACTGATAAAGAAGGTTAATAATAAATTACCTAACAATCTACAATTGTTCATAATTTTTTGCTACTTATTCACTATTTCAATGAACATTTTGCCCTCCACTACAGTTTGTACGTATTTTTCTCTCCGTCCAAATCATTACTTTTTGTTTTCCCTATATTCCATACAATGTTTTAAAAATTTTGTACCTGATTATGGTTCAACAAGTCATGCAGAGCTGTTTATCAAGAATATTTTTTTTTGTGAAATGTAAGATACACTTTTTCTCCGTTTGTATAAAACTTTTTGGGACACACTGTATTATCAAGTAATTTTTTTAAACCGATTATATTTTTTTAATGTTGATCCTAATATTTAAAAATGTTTTAGTTATTTTTTCCAACTTACTGTTTCTGTTTTCAACTGGAGAATAAATAATACTGTTCTTGAATCGGCGACTAATATTATATACAGGGTGTAGTTTTCTCTTTGTAGATCTGCTCTGAGCCACTGTCTCCAGTTGGTTTTTATATTTTCATATAACGATGTCGCTAATGGTTGCATAAATACTTCGCTTTTCTACAAAATTATATTGATTTTACAGAAGTTTAAGTTTGCGTAAAAATTTTATATGAATCTATATTTTTGATCAGTCTAAATATCAACGCATTTTTTAGTCAGAATTAGAATCTGAGCTGAAATTTGGCATCTATTTTAGTAAAGAGCAACAGTTCTTTTTGGAAAAATACATGTAAAAATGCTAAGGTCTAATCTGGAAATTTTTGTCTACTTCAAGGCACAGAACACAGAACTAGAAGGCTAAAATAGGTGGAATAAATTAATATTCGTATAGATGGAACAATGGTGATCATGCGCAGATCATCAACAACATTGCCAGTTATTCATGTACTTGTACGAAAATCTAAGATAATGGCAATTTGATTTACATATATATTACATTATAATCTCATAAAAGAACCCGAAATCATCATTTCACGATTATTTAGGATCATTAAGTTCTTTTTTCATATGTATTCAGAAGAGAATATACAAGTTTGAGCATATGAGTTCTGTGCTAGCAGAACATTTTGGTACAATATTTTTAAAGTGTAGGAGTCTAATGCAGAATTTCTGGCGTAAATCGTTTCTATTTTTGAAGATTTTATACTTACCCATTCGACAATGCCCTTCATATCTGGTCCACCGAAAGTGATCGCTTCTGGTACGTTCAAATTTATATGTTTCAGTTGTTTTTTGACCTTCAAAGATTCGTGAATTTTGTTACCTTCTAACATACTTGCAGCAAATAAATGAATCATGTTCATATTTAAACAGTGCGCGGGATAATTTACCTAAAAAATTACAAATAAGTAAAATTTAGATATGATCTATATTAGCAAACGAGTAAGGAATTTAATTTATCAAGATTCGACATCCTAAGACCGGTTTCTGCCTTTCGGCTTCGTCAGTTAGGTTTTTCGAATCTATATTGTTGTTCACTCGATTGAAAAGAGTATACCTATCCAGAATAAAATACTTAAGAAATTGTGAATTTGAAAATATGACTGAGGCTTTTTATATTTTTTGTAGGAAAAAGAATAAATGTTTTCTACAAATTTAAAGTACGAAAAGTATAGTTTAGTGTACTTCAATTTTCAATTTGATATCCATTCAACACCTAATGGTGATTATACAGTGTATATGCAAAATTTTTCAATTTTTGTGAATATTGCAGGTGATTTTCGTTAGTTAGCTGTTTACCTGTAACGTTAAAGTTAAAAATAAAAGAGAATATATTCATAACCTACAAAATTTAGTCGTAAAATGTCAAATCATTTTCCAAAATTCATATCTTGTGTTTAAGTAAATACCGCCAATTTTTTTTTATTTTTTAGTGGTTGAGGACATCAAATTAGTGTCTGTGCAAAAAAAATTAAATTCGAAGTAAATACACTAAACCACATTTTTTTCACTAATCCCATAAAAGTATTTTTCTGATTTTCAATATTAAAAGATAAATGTACTTACAATGAGATTAAATTTGTGACATTTTGCGGCCATAAGAACTGCAATTAAAGTGCAAGCATTGCTTCCTATATTCATTTTGTGGACATTGTAGTATGCTTGCGAGAAATTGGACTCGAACCAAACGACGCATAAACTGTTGTCATAAATGTGTTCAACTTCGTATTTTGGAAAAAAAGGCAGTTCTGGCATATCAGACACCATTATAAATTTCCATTTCAGAATTTTGTCAGTTTTAGCCTGGGGATTTTTGATTAATATTCATTAGACTTTTTAATTTTGACACATGCATGATTGATACAGCATACAGGGTATGTTTTCTTTAGGTAACGAATAGTTCTTAATCTGAATGGATAGTTAGTTTGTTTAAACCTTGTTTTTCCGATTGGTTTTCTAGGGAATTCAATATTGAAAAATCATTCTTATTCTAAAGGAATTTGTCAGTTTTTCTACATAATTGGCAGATGACTAATTAGGAGTCAACGTTATTATGCATTTCATTTGTCAAATATCTGGACCTACAAAATTTTTTTATTCTACCATGCATTTTGTACAACGTTAACAAACATTTACATTTTTCATTTAAAAAAAAGTCACGATGTTTGCCCGAAAATTTATTAAATTTAACAAAGCACATTTTGACAAGTGTCCATTTTAATAGTGTTACTCAACGTTCCATTAAATATTTACCTAAATCCATGATTTCTGAAATTGAATTGGCAACGTATTTTCAACTTTGAATTTATGAGATGGCTGTCATTTAACAAGAAAATTATTTATGTCCCTCAAATGAACATTTTTTCCTTTTTTAATACTTTTCGGGCTTATTCTGGTTATAAATTGCTACTTGGGCACTTGTAGAAAAGTTATGTATGCGTTTGTATTGGAAAAATATGTTAAATAATCGTTTCAACACACTGAATTTGTTTGTCTTGGGAGTGAGTATCCCAATATATATTTTTCCGCGCAAAAATTTCTGTTGCTATATTGATTTTATCATGTTTTATAGCATCTGTGAAAATTTCATGAAAATCCCATCCGGCCCCATATTCTTAACGTTTACCCAGAGATGTGCGTGTCAGTAGTTGTCAAAATTTGTAGGTTATTATGGAATCTTCTATTGCATTGTAAAAAGCGACAAATTTAAAATTGAATTCTTTCAGACTGAAACGCCAGAAATTAAATAAAGTCAAACCTTGACGTTGATATTTACAAAAATAGGTTATTTTCTTGTGACAATTTTCCATCATCACTCCACCAACGTTTTCGCCGGCCACTGTTAGACCAACATTATATGTATCGCGACTACGTTACTGAACGTTGCTCTGGAACACCCTTCGCATAAAAATATGATATGATTTTCATCGATGATTGACAATTAACTAGTTTTGACAATGCCAGAAACTGACAAATTAAACTAATATTTATCAGTTTGTCTTGTAATGGAAATAAAACCACTTATTTTAAACAAAAAGGGGGCTTTAATTGACGTTTCGACTTTCTTGAATGAAAGTCGTTTTCAAAATGACAACAAAATATATAATAAAAAATTTACTATAGAAACAGGTTATATTATCTCTGTGTTGTCTGCCGTTGCTAGGAAATAAACTAAAAGCTTAACTTTTCTTGTAAATATCTCGGAAGAGCGAATTTTCACAGACATGAGACCTGTATTTTTTGACGTTTTAGATGAAAGTATTGAATTCTGACGAGTGGATTTTGAGATCCTACGGACACACATACATACAAACCTTGTTCGTTTAATAGTATTTGATACAGAATTACTGTCGTGCAGTTATTATGTGTAATATAGAAAGCTCAAAATCAATCAAGCCACCAGAAGTACCCGATCTGACGGTTGTTGTTCGAAAAGAATGACTATTGTAGAAAATACCAACCTTAAGGCGGGATTCAACCGCACGCGGAGTGGCATTCCTTGCGACCAACTTGCCAGTTCACGCGCCGTTGGATAGAGCAGGATTGGCGATGTTCGGTCGGCGCGTTGTCGGTAAATCAACACCTATTTTAATCTTAGTTGTAAGTTATTAAACGACGTTCTTAGATCATCGGGTTTTTTTACTTGTCACCAATAAAAACGTGTTTTAATTATATTGTAAACAAAAAATATTTATTCAATTGTTTTACATGCTTCATGTTTTATTTATTGTACTTTACATCAGGAGCATTACAATTGAGTGACTAACCACAAAGTATTTTTTATTACAGAGGTAAGTATGAAGTGATTCATTTGTTTATAAATAGCAGACTAAAAAGCTATATATACGTATTAATTAAAATATTACTTATCTCGATGAGTCCTAATTTTGCCTTGGTTTCTATATATAAATAAACCATATATGCAAATATACACAGATGTGGTAAACTTTTAACGGAACATACGATTTTCAATATATTTTAGTCGAGAGCTCAAAATATAAGAAATGTGTGCGACGGTGTAGAGCGGTTCAATTGAATAGTTGATACGGCGTCGCGCAGATTTCTTATATCGAGGGTGTAGAGAGAAAACCTGATAACTCATATAAAGTTGGTTTCGAGATAATTGCATTTTTAAATTTTGTAATCTTTAGCATTTAGTGTAGTTAACTGGTTTTGCTATGTTTGTTTTGGTTACTTATAATGGGAATATCAAATAACCAGATATACCATTAAATAAAGCGCAAAAATTAAGTCACCTGAAATTAAAAACCAAATTTTTGAATTTTTCAGAGTTATCAGGTTTTCGCACTACACCCTCGATATATTGTGCTGCTCGACTTCTACATGAGCTCTTGTCCAAAATCCATTGAAAATAGTATGTTCCGTTAAAATTTTACCACATCTGACTTTTGAATTATACATTGCAACTGGACCTAAAACAACTACTCCTTGGCCTACTTGCCCTCACAGCCATTGAATTATAGTCTAGACGCGAGTTGGAACCCAAACTTTATAGGGGCAGTTTGGGAATATGAAAAATATCTAAAACGTCTAGTTTAAAGGTGAAATATTATTTTCAAGGACGCATGCACGTACAGTTAATTTGGAAGAAACTGTTTTGTATTTTTGCTTCCTTCCTGTCTATACCGCGTTGTGCGAGTAATTTGTCGACGTTTTCATTCCAAGTTCTCAATGGACTGGTGCTGGTTCTCCTTTTTTTGCCTTTCTGCTTCTCAGACTTTTACAAATCATTAATATAAGTCGGCCAAACCATCTAGATTGGTTTTGTTCAATTGTCTTTATTATTGGTTAAAATCCTAGCATTCGGAAAGAAAAATTAATAGGTAAGTAATAATAAATGAAGAAAAACAATTGAAGTGTTCCAGTACAAAGAATAATGGTAGGATGACAAGATATAAGAAATCTCAAGGAACAGAGAGATAACAGTGCAGGAATTAAAACAGAAGACAAACAATGGGAAAGAAGAAGTGTGTAGATGATTCAATCCCGACGACTACGTAAGGCAGGTAGACAGAAGTTAAAGAAGAAAGAATTATTCGTTGTTTATTATAATCTGAATAGTGAAAATAATAAAAATTTTAACTGTATAGTAATTTATCTATTCAAATATATTCTTACTACACACATGAATGTCATCTTTAATAAACAATTATATAATTTACCATTTAAAATATTAAACACAGTTCACAGTAATGCTCTAAATTGTTACGACCTTTTATAAAGTCATTTTTTAGATTATCTACTAAGGGTCTTACGTAAGTCTATATAATAATAATAATAATAAGCCATATAAGTTGCGTAATGAATATTAGGACTTAGTATCTTCCAAATTCGCCAAATTCGCCTCTCGATTTTTCTGTTCCTAAAGCATTACCAATTATTACATTATAATTAAAGCACTTTGATGACAATTTTAGGGACTATTATTTTGTTGCAGATGAGTGGAAGGAAATCGTGGAAACGCCTAACTTTTTCAAAAACGGTTTCCGAAATATACACGATTTGGGATATGGGGGTTTAAGATCATATTGTTATTAGCACATTGACCGTTTTTCTATATAGTTGGTCACTTTTGGTTTTTTAAATGAAACACCCTATATCTTGTTTCATTATTGATTCCATTCTCCAATCCCAGCTTAACGATATGCCACACTTGAGATTTTATGTAGATTTTTCGGCGTTTTTCATAATACTAGATTATATTCTATTATCCCAATATACAGGGTGGCCAAATAAGAATGCGAGGTACTGCATCTGGGAAACTATCCATCGTAGAGGCTCGCGGAAAAAAAAGTTATGAGTAAAACGGCCAAGAGAAAAACCTGGCAAATATTTTCAAGTTTATGAAATGGCCGCTAGGGGGCGTAACTGCAATCTTGAATCTAAGAAAATGTTTCTGTGAATTCCGCTAAAAATACCTGGTCTTTAAATAGAGGATAATCTTAATCTTTTTTGATTGACAATTTTTGCCGTATCTCTAAAAATAAAGTGGTGGGGGTATTCAAAGGTTTCAGTAAAAAACACCCTGTATATTCGAAACGGCTGAGCCGATTTTAACAAACTTGGGCTAGTTGAAAGGAGCTAGTCTTGTGCTACAAATGTTATAATATTTGAAGTTTTGTTAGTTTCACATGTCGCCGCTAGAGGGCTTTTTTTTTAGACATTTTGACAGAAATGGTTAATTTTCTCAAAAACATTAAATGCATTGGTATGATTTCTTTTTCATGAAAAAGTAGCTAAATGTTGCCTAAACAAGCTCACGAAAACCGCATCTCGATATCTTATTCCTAACCTAAAAATTTTTTTCCGCAAGCCTCTACGATGGGTAGTTTCCCAGATACAGTACCTCGCATTCTTATTTGGCCACCCTGTACAACTTAGGCCTCTAATAGCAAATGAAAACATATAATAAATAGAAAAATGTACCGATGCGTAATCTGTGATAATATCGGCTTTCAGTCTGTCCAAACCTTTTTATATTGTTCTGGAGTATAAAAAGGTTATAAAAATAAATACATATTACACATTATTGACTATACTGGTAAATTGAACAGACATTTTATTCATCATATTCATATTTTCTGCAGGATTTTTTAAACAATATAAACGATCATCTAAACATATTTTCAGCTTACTTAGAGAATTTTTAGGTGAATTCAGACTTCGAGTTCGTTTCATGTAAATGTCGTTAATTAATTAATTAGAGATATATGTTTATGGATTAAATATACAGGGTGTCTCAACTAAAATTTGCACCCAAATATTTCGAGTTTTGTTGTTGAAAAAATGCCGAAACAGGTCAATTTTAACCTAGAGTTTCAAACTTCTTTTTTCATCCCTCTAGCGCCCAAAACCACTCCTTGAAAAATCTTAAATGGCAAGTGGTGTTAAGTGACACATCATTTTGAAGCTGCTTTCATTAGCTTATGCAACCCCGTTCTTTTTTTTTATTTTGAATGACTCTTTTTTGAGAAAACTGCTTAGATTATTGTGAAAGAAAACAATAGTAGTTCTAAAAAATACTGCTCAATTCAAGGTTTTTTAATTTAAATACCTTTGTATGAATTTTTTCCGATTTTTCCCAGAAGGTTTCCTCAATTTGAGCCTCAAATGACCTTGACCCTGATCTGATGAGGTCAAGCGGACCTCGATTTCGGATTCAGCGACCCTGAAAACCTTTGTATGAATTTTTCAGATTTTTCTAGAAGTTTGCCTCAATTTGACCTTCTAATGACCTTGACCCTGACCTGATGATGTCAAGCGGACCTCGGATTCGGATTTAGCGACCCCAAAAACCCCTAGTTACAGTAGTGAAGTTCTTGGCGTAGACAATTTTTTTTTGTGGGGCTGTGTAATCTAAGCAGTTTTCTCAAAATAAAAAAAAAACGGGATGGCATTAGATAATGAAAGCAGCTTCAAAATAATGTGTCACTTAACACCCTTGGCATTTAAGAGTTTTCAAGAGGTGGTTTTAGACGCTAGATGGATGAAAAAAGAAGTTTGAAACAAAACTCGAAATATTTGGGTGCAAATTTTAGTTGGGACACCCTGTATGCGCTATTTGGAACCACCTGAATGAAATCTATGTATCCTTGACGTACGAGCATTTACAAATGAGAAATCCTGTATATAAAATAATTATAAACACTAAACTATGTTTTTCTGTAATAATTTGGTATTTTTTAGAACAAAAAATATCGCAAGCAATACTGGGAAAAACATGTTAAGATAACACAAATCAATAATATACCGAATTCAAAGAATTGACTTATTAACACTTTAAAATAAACATGGTATCTCCCCTCCAAAGATTTGTATAGGTCACGCGCGTTTGGCGAATTTGAAAGACATATTTCTGTTGGTCAGTTGTCAGTTCAGTTGCAGACTCGACATTATGGAAGCGGGTTTTAAGATTTTTTTATTTGTAATTTTTTCTTACGTGTGCTGTGCACACGGGGATCCCAAAGTGGTCTGTTACTATGATGAAAAAGGCAACTTGAGACAAGGTAAGAAAAAAAAAAATTAGAGGGAAAGCCTAAAAAAAATGTTTGTTTAATTTTTAAACTAAATTTTTTATGGGTCAATGGTATAGTAAATTATCAATAATCAAAATCAATTTTGCTTTGTTCATCTTTCAAAATATTTTTTTTATAAACCTCACTTTTTTCCTCCAAAATCACTCCAAAAAGAATACTTTTCGGTACTTTTGACTCCGCCCATAGTTTTTCTCCGACCGATATACACGTTTTGTCCTTAACAAGCTTTATTCTAAAGTTATGACGTTTTATTCCCTCAAAAACATGAATTTTTACTTTTTTTAACGTTTTCTGTAGTAGATTTTATGGTTTGGAAATTCCACTAAATAATTATTTTGATCTTCAAAAAATAATTAAAAAATGCCGCCGATTCTTCAAACCCACGAGAAAGTTTTGGAACGCGTATAATCTAGAATAATTTAACATTGTAATATATGATCAAATTATTTCTCGAAATTTTCCAAGTTCACAGATCTGTATACAGGGTAATTCATAACTATTGGGAGATAGGCTAAGAGCAGGTTATTGGGACCAAAATATGGCGATAGGACCAAATATACCTTAATAAAATATTGCTGAGGAAAAAGATACAGGGCGTTAAAGTTGATTTTTTTTTGTTTTTTCTGATAATGTCACTGTATATTTATCAATTGTTATCAAAATCGATACAGAGGCATAACTTTGTACAAGAAATATTATTTTATGTATTATTTCACATTTTATTACAGGGGGCGCCACGTGAATGATTCCTGATGATGAAATTAACTAGTAGTTTTTTTTGACGAAACTTTTTAGTGATTTTGATTAGAGAAATGACGGAAACATAATTTCTACATAATATTGGTACTCTTGTTTAAACACGATAATATCACTCGTTTTCGAGAAAAACGCAATTGAACAGGTAATTTTATATGGGGACAGACTAATGTTTTCTTTGACATCCATTATTACAAGAATTAGAAAAGGCATAGAAGTCGGAGGAGGCCACATAGAACATGTAATTTAAGTTTGCTCTTTTTATGTTAAATTGTTTTTAAATCTGCTTTTTATACCGTTGAAATAGAAGCCTAAGGTTACACATTTTTTTATTGATATTTGAAATCTCCTTTTCAGAACTGTTCAATTGCGTTTTTCTCTAAAACGGGTAAAATTATCGGGTTTAAACAAGAGTACCTATATTATATAGAAATGATGTTTAAGTTATATTTTCTAATCAAAATCACTAAAAAGTTTCGTCAAAAAAAGCTACCAGTTAATTTCATCATCAGAAATTTGAAATAATACATAAAATTATATTTCTTATACAAAGTTATACCTCTGTGCTGATTTTGATAACAATTGATATAAATATATAAAAACGAAAAAAAATTCAACTTTAACGCCCTGTATCTTATTCCTCAGCAATATTTTATTAAGGTATATTTAGTCCTATCGCCATATTTTGGTTCCAATAACCTTCCCTTAGCATATGTCCCAATAGTTATGAATCACCCTGTAGAATCAATACTGTCCGATTCTTTAGTTTTTCGAATAGAACACCCTGTATTTTGTTATTTCTACCGGACAATCTAGATTTTCAAATTTTGAAAAAAAAAATATTTTAGTTTAGTAAACAAATTAAGTTTCTTTTTTTTATTCAAATTATAATTTTTATTGAGACAATTAAATATATCATTTTCGACAATCTTTTGTTCGTTAAATTAAATTTAAGTAAGTAATTTAATTCAAAAAGAAATTCTTTTAAATTGATAATCAACTGGTTTAATTAATCAATAATTAACTATAGTTTATCTCAATTAAGAGAAAGAACTCAGACCTTTTAATTGACCCATCCTACTTCCATAAAAAATAACAAATTGTGATAACCTTTTGGAGAAATCGATTGTTGATGCCACGTTAAAATATTACATGGTTATCAAAACTAGATTGAATAATATTTGTCTTACTAGTAGTAAATAACATTAAATATTATCTCTATTTTTCTTTTAAAATTAATTATAAAATATTCCCAACGAAGGTTTCCTATATTTTTTTTTTTGAAAAGAGTCAATGGTTTTTAAAGAACCGCAATTATTAATTATATCACGGTCATCTCACGCAGTAGATTTTGCCAAGGCAATCTACTTCTGTTTCATATTCAATAAAAAAATTTTGTCATTTATTATAAATATATTCATGTCTCGTAGTCGTTGCTTATGTAACAATTGGTGTGAAATAATTCAAAATATTAGAGAAATTTTTTTGATTATAAAAACTCGTTATTTATATTATTGGACAGTTGTATTTTTTAACGATTTAATTATTTAAATTCACAATTTTTATTTTAGGCTTTTTATGGTTGTAGTTTCAGGTTTTCATCTCCAAGAGTTTGGGCTTAGGCGTTGATTATTGTAGTTCAAAATAAGTTGGACAAATTGTTTTAATCGTTTTGTTATTTCTAAAGAAATGCTATTCATATATATTTTTTTATACATTACTTTCCTACAGATAATATAACGACTTATAAAACACTTTCTTTTTCAAGGAATGGGCCAAATGATCAAAACAATTTGTCTAACTTATTTTGAAGGCAACTATACTACATATAAAATGTAACACCCTCTATCTTAATCCACAGTAACAAGTTTGAAAAACGGTGATATACGTGTTTATTAACCAATGCGTAAAATATTTTCCAAATAAACTTAACATTCTATATCCACAATTTTGGAAAACGGTAAAAAATGTGTTTATTTTTTCTCTTTTGTGGAGTAAATTAACCAAGTCCTATTTCCATCGCTTTTTTTATTTGTTCATGCTAATTGACACCTTACTTAATCCTATTAGAAATTAAATATCGAAAAATACCTTCCTTATTTATTTATATAAACCAATTTCTGAATTATTACACATTATAAAGTTTTATTAAACAGAGATAATGTTTACCATTTTAATTATTTTTACATCAAAAGTAAAAGTATAATGATAAATGTACAAGGATTTTTTTTGTTATGCCTCTATTATTATACAGGGTGTATCATAAGGAATGGTCAATATTTTAATCATAGGTTCAGGACCTCCAAATATTAATATTGTACTAAATAACTCTGGGTCAAATGTTATCTACTACTAAGATACAGGGTGTTGAAGAAAAAATTTATTTTTCGTTTTTTTGCAATAATTTCTTTATAGTTTAATATATTGACTTGAAATTTGGTATGGTTATATTTTTAAATTAGTAATTCATAAGCGTGTTATCAATTTTGAGATTAAATAAAGAGGGCGCCACCTACACTCTACTGGATGAAGATAATAATCATTTTTTTTTACTCCTGGTCATTTTTTGATTTTTTTCAAGTCTTTATGAGACACCCTGTAAATTTGAACAAAAAAAGTATACTTGTTTTAAAAGCATAAATTCTGGTCATTTCGAGATATTTGCATTTAAAATATTCTAGCCACTGTATCTATTTAATTTACCTTAACATATTTCAACATAGTAGGCTTTGAACCTAAAATGAAAATGTACAGCTGTCAAATAATGAATTGTTAGATGTAATTTAATGACTGCCGTGTTAATTTTGTTCATTAAATTCCATCTAGGTAATGAAAATGCCACGACACAACCATTTCTCTAATTCAGAAATGAGAGATATGATTTGTGTTTATGCACAAATAAATTTTTCTGGACTTGCTGCTGCCATCTAACAATTAATTATTTGACAGCTGTAGATTTTCATTTTAGTTTCAAAGCCTACTATGTTGAAATATGTTAAAAGTAAATTAAATAGATACAGTGGCTAGAATATTTTAAATGCAAATATTTCGAAATGAGCTGAATTTATGCTTTTAAAACAAGTATACCTTTTTTGTTCTTTAAAGGGTGTATGATATACTTGAAAAAAATTAAAAAAAGGCCAGAAATAAAAAAAAATTGATACTTTTCTTCATCCAGTAGAGTGTAGGTGGCGCCCTCCTTATTTAATCTCAAAATTGACAACTCGCTTATGATTTACTAACTTAAAAATAAATCCATATCAAATTTCAAGTCAATATATTAAATAATAAAGAAATTATTGCAAAAAAACGAAAAATAAATTTTGTCTTCAACACCCTGTATCTTAGTAGTAGATAACATTTGACCCAGAGTTATTTAGTAAAATATTAATATTTGGAGGTCCTAAACCTATGATTAAAATATTGACCTTTCCTTATGATACATCCTGTATAATAATAGAGGCATAACAAAAAAAATCCTTTAGTTTTAGTTTTATAAAAATCGGTGAGAATTTTAGAAATTATAACTTTCGGTCAAATTTTCTATGAGAAAACAAAAATTAAAAATTAATTGCTTCCTGAGTCTCCTTTTTAAAATATTTTTTCTTGTTTTTTTGCGTACATTTTAGTCAAAGATACTTTAGTTTTTAGTTTTCGAATTCGTTTTCATATTTTTTTTAAATAACTCATAATATAATTTTTAGTAAAATTTTCCGCTCTTTCACGTGGTGCTATTAGTTTTTCGAAATGTACTGAATAAACGAAATTTTCTATTTTGTACGCCCAAAATAGTACCTAAGAGCCTAGTTTCAGCGATATCACATTTTATTAGAAGTTTTGGTCTAAATGTGGCCCTGGCAACTGGGTTTTACAATTTTGAAAACAATGAAATACCTGCTTATTTTTTTCTTTTATATAGTATATCAATCAAGACTCAATTTTAAAGTGCTTCGGTGCTATTTTTGCATTTTGGCAATTTCAGTACAAAAAAAAATGTTTTAGGCCAAGGAAAATTCGACATTGCATTTTTGGAACCCGCTCTACAATTCTGCACCCATTTAATCTATGGTTATGCTGGAATTGATCCAAACACCTACAAAATAAAGCCCCTAAATGAACAATTGGACATCCAACAACATAATTACCAACAAATTAGCAGCTTAAAAAGGAGATTCCAAGGATTGAGGGTCCTTCTTTCCGTAGGCGGGGATAGAGATCTTAGCCCAACTGATGATGACAAGACCTTGGTATACAGGAATGTGGTAAGTGTTTTATACTTTTTTTTCCTATTTTATTAACGGTATCCATGCCATTTACTTCTACATGAAATGATATATATGGACGTAAAATGTAATCCAGTTGCAGTAATTTTGTTTAAAAGTTCACCGCCAAAAAAATCAGTATCTGTTGTGCAATTTTGTTTTTTATTTCAAGAAATATCTCTAGAATTTGACTGTCTCTAATGAAGATATCTCGACTAATTCAAAATAATAAAAATATGGAATCTACATATTAAAAACATTTTTCTTTTTTTTTATAAAAAAATTTAAATTAGAAGTTATATTTTCGACAAAATCGAGAAAAACTCTGACTTAACTTCAGAATATCCATAATTTTCTTAAAAACAAAATATACGAGCTAGAGAATTCAGTGAAAATAGACCAAAGCGGTAAAAAATAGCCGAAGGAATCACGAAAGAAAAACTTTTTTATAAAAAATCTACCGGAATATTTTATACGGTAAATCATTTTAATACGCACTATAAACAAAGAAAAAATATTAAATTTACTATAATTCATTGTAATTAAAACTCCATTACCAGTAATCCGTTCATTGTCATTATCCAAACAAATTTTCCAAACTCTCAAATGAGTTGTACAAACAAAATGAGGAAATTACCCTAGGATAAATAAAATGTTTTTGTTGTTCTGCTTTTGATCAATCTATTTGAAAATACATGATAAGTAGCAAAGTTTTATTTCAAAATTATTTAAGGGGGTTCATTAACGCATCATAACTTCATACGATATTTCCCCTTGACCCGCGCAG
Source organism: Crepidodera aurea (assembly GCA_949320105.2). Taxonomy (NCBI): domain Eukaryota; kingdom Metazoa; phylum Arthropoda; class Insecta; order Coleoptera; family Chrysomelidae; genus Crepidodera; species Crepidodera aurea. The sequence continues at coordinate 59,085,767 of OX439473.1, read as the reverse complement.
CAAAAGTAGGCGTGCCTAAATATAAATATTTTCCAAACTTTGGCAATACAGCAAAATACATTTACCAAAAGATATTGCCACCGAATAAATAAATCATTTATGCATTCTTAGTAGCCAGTGGCCAGTTGAGTGCAGAACATAAAAATTAGGTGACTATAAAACCATCTAATATTTGAAATAGGTAATGAATTGAGGTGTTTTCTTTGATTCAACCTACAAAAATGCAAAATTTTGAATCTGTTACTCACAGAAAAAACCTAGATCTAACAATTAAAGAAATTATTTTTTCTTCAATGTATTTTATAAAATCTTGCTTTTGTCAAAATATTTTTAATTTTTTTATTTTTATTGCACTTGTATAAAAGCTTGTTTTTAATTTTTTTAAGCAATTTTATTCATTGATAGGTACCCTTGATTTAAAATAGTAACCAATAAATTGTAACCCAAAAATAATGGAATAGAAAATGGGAGAATAAAATAAACGTGGTAGAAAAAATCGAGATTTATTGGAATTTCACTCAATAATCCTCTGGTGGTGTAGGGAATTGTTACTTATTTCCAACCACTTGCTGTTCTTGGATCCACTAACTCCGGTAGAAAATAATTGAAGAAAAAAAATTTCAACTTTATAAATCTAAAAAAAACATGAGAAATAAGTACATTTTGAATTTGAAAATTATATATGTCACCTCTTCAACCTTTCGGGCTCCATATAACGAAAAAGCATTTCTTATATGTATTATGAGTTAACAATTTGTTATAAACAAACAAATTCTGACCAACATTTTTTTTCTGTAAGTAATTTACAGAAACAGCGACATGTAACGAATTGCTGAAAAAAATTGTCTTTAATAATTCCATTTCATCCTTATATTATATCGAATAATTTTTGGATTAAAAAAATGTAATTCAAATTAATTATTATGAAAAAAATAAAAATATAGTTATTGTATAAAAATTTTGAAGATAGAGCCGAGGAAATTTGATCAGAACATCTATTTATTTTTAAATAAACAATAGCAGCACTTTCAGTTAGAAATCTATTATAATGAATCCAGGAAACTATTTTTTTTTCTGTCAAAACTGCATTATAAAAATTGTAGCAAAGGATACTGTAAAAACTAGAAAATAGGCAATTCCTATATTTTAAAAATAATCAAATTCTTACCGTAACATTACTCGACGTCGGCGTCGGGACAATCTTTTGTTACTCAAGCATTTTTCTCGTTTACTGTTCTTCCCCTTTCTGTTTTTCGGACCATAATTTTGTTCAACTGTATGACTCACAAACTAACTCACTTTACACCTAGATATGTATTTTTATCCCCATACGAACTTAAATTAAAAAAAAACCTAATTTTTCCATATCTATTACATATTTTTTTTCACAAAATTAGGCTTTTTTAATTTAAATTCGTATAAAATCGAAAAATAAATATTTTGCTCTGAAAAAATTACAGCTTACTTAAAAACACAAATAAGAAAGTTTTTACAAAGTTTCATAAAAAAATATTTTAGTGGAGAAAAAATTACAAACGGTTTTTAGCAATTTTCTCAATAATTTTGAGGTTGTATTTATTTTAAATTAATTAAAATCAATGTGTTCGAGACTTTCTCCAACACTCATATTTAATAAAATATTAAAAAAGTTTAAAAACTAATAAATTTCAAAAAAGTACTAACTTTAAAACCTCAAATAAAGTTAAAACAAAAAAGTAAGAAAGTTCTGCCACACCAATCAATAAAATCAAAAATAATTTGTAGGACGCGCCTGAAAAAGGATTAAAATTAAACTAATAGGATTGTATATTAATCTGAGACACACCGAGCCATACAGCGCCGATCATGTAATTCGGGTAGAGTAGGCCTTAAACAAAGACAGCGACAAATATTGTTCTCGAAACTAGGTCGCGTAGTAATAATGACAATATGCGGCGTTTCATTTCTATCCAAGAATGTTTGAATTCTACAAACTTAGGAAAGGTGGCAGCATAAATCGATTTTCACTGAAAACATTTCTGGGACATGAGAAAGCACAGCCAGTTTCACCAAGGTAGTGAATGCTCCTAAATTTTATGATGTATTGAATTCGGGGTTTGTCCGGGTGGTCAAATTTTTATTTTTAAATATACTTAGATGTGCTACTATCTATGGTTAAAAGAGAGTTTTGACACTTTACAAAGCAACGATACCTAATGTATTGGGTGTTGCATACACTCAATTTGCATTGTGTGTTGCAAAGTTTTTATTTGACTGATTCTAGTCAAGATGTCACTCTCTTCTTCATATCCCTTTAAGGGATTAATACAAAGTTAGCAAACGAGTAAGGAATTTAATTTAGGATGTCGAATCTGATAAATTAAATTCCTTACTCGTTTGCTATAAATATAATGAAAACGATTGCTTTAAAAATGGTATACTCAATACAATAACGTAGATAGAGGTGGTTAAAATGGTAAAAATGAAAACTATAGGATAATTAATTTATTTAGGAAATTTATTTATTTGTAATTGAAATGTTTTTAGTTGGAAGCTGTGGATAGAAGACTGACTTTCATTAACTCTGCTAAAGATTTGATTAAAAATTATGGATTCGATGGTATTGATTTGGCTTGGGAAATGCCAAAAACAAAACCAAAGAAAATTCACGGCAGTTTCAGTAAGTATAATAGTTTATCATTATTATTTACACCTGTTGGAAAATGTCCAACATATTTAATTAAATTTGTAATAAAGATTTAAATAAACGCGCTCCCATGGTTAGTTGCAAACAAACAATTCACAGTGACCGGGTCGGGTCGGTGCGTTATTATTTGGGATAGATAAGACAAAAAGTTTCCGGTATTTCGAATAGAGCGTGAAGTCTAAACCAATAAAAATCGGTAATTTGAATAGAGTGCGAAGTCTGAACAAACAAAAATTGATTTCTGCACGCGGTACGATATCGACTTCCACCCTGTCTAAAACGAGCGGGAAATGTGCAAAGTTGCAGCTTTATTTAGTTGCTATTATTATTCCTGCGATGTCTATCGAGGAATTTAGAGTCCATGACTTTGTCAAACGCCCTTATCTTAGGAAATGGAATCGTTATTGTTTTCTAAAATTAAGGTTTTACATTAATACATAAAAATTTTGTAGAACAATTCTTCATCAACATCAAACACTCTGTCGTCGGTGCATCGGTAGTGGACGATAAAGCTGAAGAACACAAAGAACAATTCACCGCTTTCATCAGGGAATTCAGAAATGCTCTAAGACACGATGCTCTACTTTTGACCCTTTCTGTTCTACCGAACGTTAACAGCACAGGTAAAAAATTATCCATATCAATTAGATCTTCACATATTTACGCAAATTTTTTTTAGTGTACTACGATGCTCGTCAATTGGCTCCACATTTAGATTTTGTAACTCTTCAAAACTTCGATTTTTACACTCCCGAACGTAATCCCAAAGAAGCTGATTACACCAGCTCTTTGTACGAAGTTTATGGTAGAAAATTTGATGAAAATGGTGACTATCAAGTCAGATACTGGTAAATTATTATTTATTATTTAAACATACAGATCTTTTAAAATAATATATATTTATTTATTTATCCCGAGTAACTTAACAAAGCAAAAAACTGCGAATTTAGTTTGAGGGTTATATAGGGTGAGTCAAGCGGAGATTCTCGTGGTCAAATGGTATTTTTTTCAGTAAACGGTCTGGGGAAGTATACAGGGTGAGTCACGGTACACGCGACAGTCCATTGTAGCTAAACGGTTAATATTTTGAAAAAAAGGCAATATTTTAAAATTAATTTGAATTATACAGGTTGTCCCAAAAAAGTGTGGCTTATCAAAGTTATATTATTTCTTATGGAAGACCCTATATTTTATTGCATTTAAAGATTATACGATAAAAATAAGATACATTTTCTTAAGTATTCCCTATACCTAGGCTTTTTACTTTTCGAGATATTTCGATATTTCTAAAAATGGAAGCACTTACAAGAAAACCAATAACTTGAAAACTTATGGAATCAGCCAAATCCAATTTAAACTAAAATAAAAAATAGAATAATAATTGAAAGCAATCATGTATTTAGGTAGAGATAGGATGTCGAGCTAGCCTGCTTCTTACTGATGAGGTACGATGATACCGAAACCGGTCTAAGAATGGCAAGCTCCTTTAATAACAAAATCGAAGATTTTGGTTTAAAGCCCCGACTTTGTTGGGCACCAAACCACGTCTGGACTTTCGTAATTCAATACCTGGTGGGGCATATAGCCCAAGGAGTAGTTGTTGAAGTCCAGACGCTGGTGCAGTGTAGTACATTTTTAATGTCCTTGTTCTTGGGAACAAGTGTAATTTTATTTCACATCCTTTAGGCGGTATTTAGAGTTGTTTAAAATTATACAGGGGGTTCAAATGGGGCGATTCTTTAATGACATATTCAAACGACAATATCGTTCTTATTTTAAATATGACACCCTGTATTTTATAATCCTATTATGAAACAAATTCCATTACCTTTTAAAAATTTTAAAGGCCTACTATGCCTAAATCTATTAATTTTGGAGTTATTTTTATTTTTGTTAAATTTTACATAATCTTTCCACCGTAATGCCAATAGATCATCATAACCGGTGGAACATTAATGTATACGGTGGAATTATAGGCGACCAAGTTATTGGCTCATATTTCTTTAATGGCCATTTAAAGGGCAGGAAATTTTTGCAATTTTTAAGAAAAAGTTTCTGGGAACTGTTGGAAAATGTATCATTAGATATTAGACAAAAAATGATGTTGCAAGAGTCTAAGCTGATCAAATGCAGGGTGTTATATTTAGGCATTACGGTGGAAAAATAATGTAAAAATTTAACAAAAATAAAAATAACTCCAAAATTAATAGATTTAGGCATAGTTATCCTTTATAATTTTTAAAAGGTAATGGAATTTGATACATAATAGGATTATAAAATACAATGTGTTCTATTTAAAAAAAGAACGATATTGTCGTTTGAATATTTCATTAGAGAATCAACAAGTTAGCCCGCACCCAGCTAACAGTCGAGTCTAACGGAGTGTTGCTAAACCACAACCCTTTTCTTAAATACCTGGGTATTACATTAGATCGAACGCTATCCTACAAGCGTTACCTAGAAAATGTCTATGGAAAACTTAAAACTAGGAACAACATAGTTCAAAAACTGACAGGTACAACGTGGGGTGCATCAGCAAGCGTCCTCCGCTCCACGTCACTGGCTCTTGTATACCCTGTAGCTGAATATGGAGCACCTATTTGGTTGAATAGCGTACATACCCACAAAATAGACCGCCAGCTTAACACGACGATGCGCATTATCTCAGGCACTATTAGATCAACTCCGCTGCCGTGACTCCCCTTGCTTAGCATAGCACCTCCCGACCTCCGTCGCTCGCAAGCATTACTTCGTGAACATGGAAAAATTATGAGAAATCTGACCCTACTCATTCACGAAGATTATAATGACCAAGTCCCCCAGAGGTTAAGATCACGAAGACCACCACCCTTCCATACCGCAGAAGGGTAAAAAATAGTAACTTCAATCTCAAAGAATCCTGGACAAATAGTTGGCATACCTATACGCCAAGCGACTGGATCAGAGTGAACGACCCGACCACAACTCAACCCGGTTTCAACCTACCCCGTCTTCTGTGGTCCGCGCTGAACCGCATAAGAACAAATCACGGCAGATGTGCGGAGTTCTTCTTGAGGTGTGGCATATCAGCATCACCGGAATGCGACTGTGGTGCTCCAACCCAATCTCAGAGACACATCGCGACTGACTGTCCCCTTCGCTGTTACTCTGGAATCACGTCTGATATAAACCTAGCAACACCAGATGTCATTGAATGGCTCCGTCAACTAGACATTCGATCCTAATAACATAATTCATTCAGCAACTCAGTTGCCTACTAGTTTGTATATGCATATTTGTAGTTGCATATGTATATTTATTTTGTTGTGTTACTTTTGTTATATCTTTAATTGTTTTTGACATAATTTTCTGTTGTTTTCGACAGTTACTGTAAATTACCACGCACTGTACTTCCATACGATAAATAAATAAATAAATTAGAGAATCGCCCCTGTATAATTTTAAACAACTCTAAATACATTATTGCTTTCAATTATTAGTCTAATTTTTTTCAGCTAAACTTGGGTTTGGCTGATTCCATAGGTTTCCAAGTTATTGGTTTTCTTGTAAGTGCTTCCATTTTTAGAAATATCAAAATATCTCGAAAAGTAAAAAGTTTAGATATATAGGGAATACTTAAGAAAGTTTATCTTATTTTTAACCTATAATCTATAAATTCAACAAAATATAGGGTCCTCCATAAAAAATAATATAACTTTGCTACGCCACACTTTTTGGGACAACCTGTATAATTCAAAATAATTTTAAAATGTAGCCTTTATCAACCCACATATCCATGAATAAACAAAATTTTCAAAATATTAAACGTTTAGTCACAATGGACCGTCGCCTCTACTGTGACTCATCCGGTATATTTATTTATCCCGAGTTTTGGCAACTTAACAAAGCAAAAAACTGCGAATTTAGTTTGAGGGTTATACAGGGTGAGTCAAGCGAAACGCCTCGGACTCTCGTGGTCAAATGGTATTTTTTTCAGTAAACGGTCTGGGGAAGTATATGTATGTCGATCTGAACTACACTTTAAAAATAATGACTTTTATACAAGGTATTTGAAAAGAACGAGACATATCAAAGTTATATTTCTTTTAATTGAACACCCTGTATTTTCTTGTATCACATAAACCGATCAGTAATTGCGGTGACCGCCTGTTGCATAAATTACCAAAAATTACAGTACATTATTTTTATTGCTATTCAGTCGTCTGGAGTTACTTATGACATGCAGAACAGTAGCGTACCGAGTATAATATTTAAACAAAAATACACAAAGTTATATTTCAAGTAAAAGAAAATATCTTGACAGAACGCCATACTTTTTTATTTCAGGTTGTCGAATGGTTTCCCAGCCAACAAAATCATCTACGGTATCCAAACCTACGGCCGCACTTGGAAAATGACAAGTGACTCTGGCATAACAGGAGTCCCACCTCTAACCATCGATGAAGGTCCTGGAGAGGCTGGTACTTACACTCAAGAACCTGGACTCTTGAGTTACAACGAAGTTTGTACTAAAATCCCCACCCCCACTGAAATCAAGGCCGGTTATGTAGGAAAATTGAGAAAAGTTAACGATCCTACTAGGAAAGCAGGTAATTTTTCTTTTAATATTTGCATGGGTGAGCTATGTGACATTTGTTTACAGTTACAGATGAAAATTGGAATACCATTGATGTATCGAAACGTTTCGGTAGGTAGTTTTGTTTAAATATTTTTCTTGTACAAAAAGTTGAAAAGGAAGCCAAAAAAATATTTCATTCATTTAGTTTTTAAAAATAGTAGTATTAAAACACAACTGTATCACATACCAGCCTACAGAAATATTAAAAGCATAACCTACTAATTTTTAATGTGAGTTCATACTGTATAGCAGAACCCACTGCTTTAAGAGAATGAAAAAACGTTATAAAAACACAAAGGATACCGCCAATAGAAGAAATGCTGATGGATCGATCTGGACATTTTTGAGTACTTCAATGTCGAAAACACCTCACACTGTCCATATTGTACATAAAAATAAAATAATATTTTGGCTATTAGGACCATTGTGCAAAGATTCAATAACCAACTTAGCTGGAGATCGTAATAGGGGTAAATGGAGTAAAATTATTTATTATGAATTTACATTTTAATTTCTATAACCCATTTTAGATTTGAATAGAGGTTGATAGCTTCATTTTCTGATCTCTTGTGAGATTCACAAACGTTACTAATTAAAATTTTGTCTCAAATTTTAATTCTAAAATTAAAAATACGGTGAATACTGAGGTTAGGAAAAAAAATAAAACGGTGAATAGTCATAAATATTATAAATTAATAATTAAGCTTACCTACCCTATCTCAATCCTCACCATCGGCTTCACTGTCATCAACATTGATAATAAATTTGGACGGACTCGTTATATAAGAATTTTCTTCTTTGATGACATGTTTGATTTTTTTCTGCCAACCCTCAGCTTAATTTTCTGTTAATTTCTTCTTTTACCAAATTTGCAACCAACCCGTCAAATTTGGGATACACGTTATGACGCCTTATTCTTTTTTTAAGTTGTCCCCAAATTAATTCTATGGGGTTAAATACACAAAAATAGGGCGGAAGGCGCAATACCTCGTGACCCCTTTTTGATGCCATTTCATCAATAAAGAATGTTTTCAAATGATTATGTGCCTAATACTTCAAGCAATTGTTTTTTTGTATAATTTTCTTCGCCACTTGTCGGCACCTCTACAAGCCGCCAAAGCCGATCACAGTAACCTGTCGGCACATCTGAGAATTTTGTTTCTGCAATTGAAAATGAAAAAACTATAACCACACTTCCATTGTCGCCTCTTATGAGTGTAACCTCACACCCCACAGTTTAGTTAAATTAAAATTTAATTTAATTAGTAATTAAACCAGTATTAATTAGTAATGTTTGTGAATCTCACAAGAGATCAGAAAAAGAAGCTATGGGCCTCTATTCAAATCTAATACGCGTTATAGAAATTAAAATGTAAATTCAAACAAAGTTAACCAATATAGAAATTTTACGCCATTTACCCCTATTAGGATCTTCATTTAAGTTGGTTATTGAATCTTTGCACAGTGGTCCTAATAGCTAAAATATTGTTATTTTTATGTATATGGACAATGTATGGTGTTTTCGACATTAAAGTACTCAAAAATGTCCAGATCCATCAGCATTTCTTCTATTGGCGGTATCCTTTGCGATTTTTATAGCGTTTTTCATTCTCATAAAGTAGTTTGACTATAACTAAAGTGCGAGTTTATTTGAAAACTATCAGTAGCATATATTTTATTCATTGTTTCCCAATTCTTCATGCCAATAGCCGTTCCTTCGTGTTGTTTTTAAAAGTAAATATTCCTGAGTAATCGATTTGGAATATTTTGTAGTTTAATAAACTTTTATAAAAGTTTATAGGCCTATAGGCACTGTCCCCTGTAAAATCAGAAATCATTTAAAAACTCAATTGGAGGTTTTACATTACTATCTTTTAGGAGTTTTCATTATCAGTACCATCGTTCTGTATGTCTCTATACTATATCGTAATAAGGAGTGATTTTAAAAGACATCAAGAATTAACAAACCCAATAAATATATTTTAGTTTAATTGAGAATTTTAAAATAGATGTACCTTCCACTTGCCCTAAAGCAAATTTCTAGATAAAAATCTATGAAATATTTGGATACTTAAAGATGTCAAAGTAACTGTAACTGTGTTATTTCTCTCCCAAAAATACACTTAGCTTTTACAGGGAGCCACTGTTTTAAACTTTGATGTCAATATAAAAAAATACGGTTAAATGGACATTTAAAGTAGCTTTCAAATGAAATATCCCTCGAACATTGTTACGTAACGCCATCTTTGGTTGATTACATAGCCAGTTTCGTTCGTTTAGGTATTTCTGATATTTTGATTAATGTTCACTGTTCACTTTCAGGTACTTATGCTTACAAAGAACCGAAAAATGGACAAGATGGAATCTGGGTATCCTATCAAGATCCTGATACTGCCGAACAAATTATAAGCTATATTAGAGCTAAAGGACTCGGCGGTGTTGCCATTATCGACTTGACTTTGGACGATTTTAGAGGTTTGTGTACTGCGAATAAATATCCAATTTTAAGAGCATCTGCTAATCTGAGGATGTGATGTGTCAAGTTTCCAAAAATTGTTTTTATATAAAAAATTATATTATTTATGTGTGTGAAAGGTGTTTTCTGTTTTTTAATAAAGAAATGTCTCTACTATAATTACTATTATTTTTGTACCCTGTTACCAATTCAAAATGTTTGGTACATTTTAAGTAAGTATTTAATATAATTCCGTCACCATTTGTCCGTTTTCGCGAAAATCATCACTCACTAGGTGGGTCCTCAAGGAAGAGTTCTCCATTTTAGTTAATGCGGGTCAAAGATTAATCAACGTTTGCACTCTCCCTCCCCCATAATCAATCTATCGACTTGAAATTTGGACACAGTACCTGGGTCATTTATCTATCATAGGAGAAAAAAATCAAAGCTCCAAGACATTTACTTCCCCGCAAAAAATGCGAACACGGCTTTCGATGCGTTCTCGCTGCGGCTAAATTCCGTATACAGGTTTCGCACTTTCAAATCGCAATATCTCGAGAACCGCTGGACCAATTTCGACAGGTCAAAATTCAGTTTATGCGTATTCGCGAGCACTTCATTTTATCTGTGTAAACCGTTTCGATTGGAATAAAACTTTACGAGTTTAAAATTATAATAGATTTTATAAGCTTAGTTTTTAGTAGTATTGCACCTATCGTATAACATTAAATAACCTGTATCGTAATAAAGATACCAGTTTAATCTAGTATTAAAGTTTCTGGATCCTAGATTTTTTTAATTATAATTGTTTCTTACTTGAAAATCTACTATAAAATGTCAGAATTCATTGGAATCAGTATAAAGAAACATTTTATCATGTCTGTAGGAATCAAATACATTTTTTTCAATCAATAATTTGCATAATTAATTTTTCATAATTGCCCGCTTTTAGGAATTAAATGACAAAAAATATTAAACTCCCAGACAGTCGTAGTGTTTTTAAAATACAAAATTTTTTGGGATTATAGCAATATTTTTTAAATGGTGTAAATTCAAGACCACATAAATAATTGCAGAAAGATTTTTTAAAGAAATTTAAGGGAATTATACAATTCCAACCCCCCACGTCAACTTCATCAAATAGAAAAATACTGATGCCATACCAAGTAGGTATATTAATTGTAAATATTTTATCGCCATATAAATATTAACAACAAAATGGCTATTATTTAAAAAAATCAGTTCATCAGTTAAATTATGGTTGCAGAAATCTCTGTAGTAAGAATTTCATTTTTTGTCAATTTTGCACTTAATGCTTTTAGCCTTTATGAATTATTAATAAATGCCCTTTGGAGCATCATTTATGTTCACTTGTATGAACTAATAAATGGTTCTGTAAATAAGATTTTTTTACAAATATTGCAATTGAAATTCTTCTCATCTAATAAAAAGATCAAACTTTCATGAAAATAATATTCGTTCAAGACAAAACTATAACGTACAGTCAGTTAAAACAGCAGTTACAAAAATTCTTATTTTATGAGGGGTTTCATGTCTTTAATGCCCTTCCCTTGCTTTTGCATTTTTGGCGGCCACCTAGTAAGTAGAACTTACTTTTTGTTTATATTTTTTTTTCTCTTTTCTTTTTCTGTTTGTAACTAACAATACAGTTCTATAATGTGTTATTTTTCTCACTAGCCAAAGGCTAAATAAAGATTATTTTATTTTTTTTTAAGTGAATCACTAAATGTCTATTTAAATCGCTCCGCCGAGTATATGTTTTTTTACAATTGTCGCACTTGAAATTCTTTTCATTTGAATGAGTCAGTAAATGTTTATTTAAATCGCCCTTCCGAGTAAATAATTTATCACAAATGTTGCACTTAAAATTTTTTTCACTTGAATGAATTATTAAATGTTTACTTAGATAGCTCTTCTGAGTAAATGGTTTTTCACAAATGTTGCACTTGAAATTTTTTTCAGCTGAATGACACTTTAAATGAGTTTTTAAAACATCCTTTCGAGCAAAGGATTTTTCACAAATGTTGCACATAAAATTCTTTTCACCTGAGTGAATTAGTAAATGTTTATTTAAATTGCTTTTCCTAATGAATGATTTTTCACAAATTTTGCACTTGAAATTCTTTTCAGGTGTATGAATTAATAAATGCAACTCTTGTTCATCATCACTTTCATTAATTTCCTCCTTAATATTTATTTCCTCAGCTTTTATGTTAAAGTTGTACAAACTGTTGTCCAACATATTTTCATTATTTCTTTGTGTACCAACGTCATCATCAGCAGTCTTGATGCATTCTCCAGTTTGAAGCATAATTTTATCACTATTTTCAAACTCTTCTTTGCATTTAATTTCGTCTTGTGGCATTTTAAAGTCAAAATTTAATTCATTTTTAGTAATTTCAACTTCGGTCTTAATGTATTCTTCAAATTGATCCATATTTTTATCTAATTTATCTAATTATTGTTCTTCACATTTTATTTTATTTTCAGACAACGCTCTCAGTAATTTTGTAATTTTAAACTTCCGAATATCAGAAATCAGAACTAACAGTGACAGATGACAGTTACTCGTCTTCGTTTTTATTGTGGATTCTTTGTGATACCGTTGTTTGTATACAGACAAGCATAATAGCTAATTATTCATGTGCTGGCAAAACTGTTCCGAATGTTATGACATATGACAAAAGACAGCTGATTATGATGTGATAGTTGAAATCAAGGTTCAATAATAGAAATTCTTAAAATATTCTACATAATTTAGATAAAGTCATGGTTATCGTTTGATTACAATTTAGAATACGATGAATTCTACAACAGTACTATTTTCAAATTCAGGATCTTCCAAAGACCCACATTGTTCTAAAGATGCCTTAACTGATATGTTCGGATGGTTTTTACAAGTACTTTTAGCCTCTTTAGCATTCACATGTCTAATTGGTAAGTGTTATAACTACTGTTTGGAAGAAAAACTTTCTTTAAAAATAATTGAATTTATAAAGAAAATATAATAATACCCTAATAGCCCCTCATGCCTTTTTGAATTGCAAACAAACATCCCTTATTCTTTAAATACGTTAGAATGTAATTCGATTTACTATAACTGCTGTAATTTTATTTTGGTACTACCAAGTCTAGGATACTAAATCATATTTCAAAGCATTTTTAAAATATATTATTATTACTTAGATATTGTAAAAATAAGCAAATGTTCTAAAAAATAATAATGCACTTTATCAAGACCTATTAAAAAGGTAGAATAAATTACCAAAGTGTCTAATATAAACAGTTTAAAGAGAAGGTACATACATGACTAGCTGATAAAACTGGAGCCCTATAACTGCAACAATACCTTGTAAACTTTCTTTATGTTGCGAACCACTGTTTTACCCTCACCCTCTCTCATCCCCCCTGTCTCTCTGTTTCTCAGAATAAATATTACTATTAGTATTATTATTATTACTTACGAAAGTTTTAAATTTTTAGCCAAAAGGTTTTGTGAACCAAGAAGCGAAAGGAGATCATGGTTGATTTGGTTTTATGACACTTCAAAACAAGGAATGGGAGCCATGGCCATTCATTTAGCAAATGTCTGGCTGGCAGGGCAGTATAAAGGGGACCCTTGTACATGGTAACTATATATTCTTTGCCATCGTCGCTTTATTTTTTCAAGAAATTTATATTAAAGTAATGAACCCATTTAAAAATCTTTAAAATTCAAATTATTAAAAAGATAATAATATTTTCCACACTGTATGTTATGGGTCTAATAAACCTACTTTAAATTAAAAAGGTACTAACAAAAAACTCTACATTTTTCATGAATATTAAATGTTGTGTACTGTGTTTTAGGTACTTAATAAATTTCTTATTAGATTCATCTTTAGGTCTTTTAATAATTTTTGTTGGAATAAGACTTAGTCAGTACTTAGCTAGAACCAAAGGATGGAAAAATATTAATTTTGGAGAATATGGTAAGCGGAGTTTTCAGTGATTTTTATTTATTAATAAATTTGATTAATTTTAATTCAAAATAATTGTTCATTCATTATTTACTTACAACCTTTGTGTCAGAGATAAAACTGAATTGAAAATAAGTATAATCACTGTGACTTGATTTAAGTTTATTTTGTTTAATTTAGTCTATATCGTTCAAAACAATGGATAAAATAACATTTGATTATAAAATTTAATTACCCATTTATTATTTAATTAGAAATTAGAAAGTTAGTTTATTTTAACAATCATTTAACGTTTATCCCAGGACAGGTTTCTGTTTTTTCGTAGTAAACACCCAGTACAATGTTAGGATTGTTGTTATGCATTGTTGGTGGTTGTCTTAAACTCTTTTGATTGGTTAATTGATTAGTTTTTACACTTATATGGTAACGCATTTGCTAAAAGATAAACGTGTTATTTATTATTTTGACAAATAAATCTTTACTAATAAGATATATAGGTTTTTCTGTGGTGGTTTCCCTAGATCATTACAGGAATAGAATTGGCGACTCACAAGGGGAATCAAGTAGGTCACAGTCAGTTTCCGGCCCTCCCATAGTTATAAACTAGAACCAAAAATTATTGAGAGTTTTATTGGCCCTTGGCATATTGAAGGCAGTGGCGTGCTTATTAATTTTTGAAATCCAAACGGTTAAAATTAATTTTGTTTATAATTTAACTATGTGCGTATGTATAACATAGGCACATTCTACTTGCTATTTTAATTCTTCCATATTATAAATCAACCCCACAATGATACGTTCGTGGAATTAGTAGGTAGAAAACGGATTCCTACTTACTCTCTGGTTAAAATGTACTTATCAGTGAAACGGACAAATACAGAAATATAGATCTGTACAGCGTTGCCATGAGTTGTATAAAAGAATAAGCAATAAATAAAATAAGTTATTTGAAATGGGGAGGAAATGATTTATAAGTATTACTCATTAATGTTTTTTTTTCTAAGTAATATTGTTTAATCATACTTTTATTGTGTATTATCCATAATTAGCCACAACCTTCAACTTTACCGTTTATATTTTGCTTGTTTTATAGCATTGTAAATTCTAAATTACTCTCAAACATTTGTTATGGACATTTGTTGTAATGGGTTAATAAATAAATTGGACATTTCAAAATACGAAAATATCAAAAGAAATAATAAAGAGTTATAAAACTAAGAAATACTAGTACAAGTACGAATTTTTTTTTAGGCAAACCACCTTCTGCAAATGCATGGATGACACAGTGTTGCCTTTATGTCTGTCTTATGATAATAGTGAAAGTATCTATAACTCTTTTTATGCAATTGGATTTTTGGGATAATGTTAGACACTTCATTTTGTCCCCTATACCAAATCAGAAAGTTGAAGTAGCTTTTGTGATGTTAATTATACCATTTTTTGTAAATGTAAGTCACTATATCTCTTTACTGTTATTTTTATCATACCACAATTTTCTGACTGACTAGCAAATTTTCCAAAATTTAGTTTTATTTATTTAAAACAAGTTGAAACGACCATTCAATAAACATTATTTATATTATAATTATTTTTTTATAAGATTGATAAAAGCATTATTATTTGTTAATTATAGATGTTAATGTTTTGGGTCACCGATAATTTCCTAATGTATAAGGATCCAGCAAGAAGGAGAAGATTTAGCAGTTCGAGTGAAGGATTGTTGCATAAAATTAACGTGAAATATCGATCTCTGGCAAGAAAAAGGCAACGAGATTCGGAAAGCGACGTTTTGCTATCGGCCGATGATGAACTTTTGGATAGTGAAACGGTGCCAATTGTCAGGAATGTACTTACGTAGTACTACATAATAAGGTTGGTTTATTTTTTTTAAAGAGAAAATTCAAAAGTCCAGAACATTTTTAATTAAGAAGTACCCATGATTTTTCGATATACATACAGGGTAGTTCCTATTGACATTTTTTTATACAGTTTTCTATCATACAGAGCCAGTAGAAAGTAAATCACAAGCAGGTCAGGCAGTATTTGCAGAAATATCTGCTATCCCTGAAAGTTTTACCAAAAAAAATAATAAGCGATGCTTGTTAGTAGGAGGGAATTAAAAAAATTTAGAAAAAATATAGATATCAAGCTTGTAAATGAGAAAAAGTTCAAAAAAACTACATGCTGACGTTTTTGATAGCCTACAATGAAATTATATTCAAACAAAATGCTTAAATATATATTTTTTAAATCTTTTTTACTTTATTTATCAGATTCACTGATGCTTAGCAGCAGAGTTGGTGATATATAAATAGTTGGACTCATTTTTTAATCATTTTAAACATTTTATTATAAATATTCTTTTTTATTCACAAAGTGTTTTACTATATATAGCGCGGTACTCGACAACTGAAACTAAATATATCAAAAGGTAATGAATAATGATGACCTAATAACTCGTATTTTCTTTTGCAGAAAAAATAATTTAAAATGAGCATTCCATCAATTTATTCATAGTAAGTACCAGATTCGAAGAAAATTAAATTCGAGGATATGTGTTGTAGAGTTGTGAAGAAACAATTGTGACATAAATTTATCATTCATTTATTGGAATATTTACAAACATTTTGCAAATTATAAACTTAAATGCAATTGAAATTCACAGTCCTACAAAAAGATATAAGAGTCCATATTATTTCATTATACTCATCATTCCCTATTTACACCACTAACAGATGTGTTTGTTTTTTTTTGTAATTTTTATATTGATTATTTAAACAAATTGAACTGTACGGCATAAGGAATGATTTGTATGCTACTATTTTAGATTTTTATATCTCACTTAATAGTGAGTAACATGTGATATATTATATTTAAGTCATCGACATTTGAGATTAACTTTTGCCTATTTTTCGCAAATATTCTTCATGACTGAGTTTTTTTATATCAAAGCTACTTTAATTGGTGCCTTATTGATCGTTGTAATTGGTTTTGTTCCCCTGTTCAAAAACAATATTATTTTATTAATATTATTGGATTTTCCAATTCATGGTGGATAGAAATTATTACATTCATAAAGAGTAATAAATTAATTGGTCCTTCAATTTTATAAACCGTGTTTCTTAGGAATTTATCCGATTTTCTCTTGAGCTTTATATTAAAAATCACCCACCCTGTAACTCTTTAGGCATTTTTGGTAAAAGTGTTTTATGCTAATAATATCACAATGGCCCAGAATGTTAATCAAAATTTAAAAATCAGGGTGTTCAGCTTAAAAACTTGTACTCGTAAAACAACACTCGGTATATCAAAATACGACGATTTTGTTAACACGGCAAATACGGCGATAATTTAAATTCGAAAATTACAGAAAATTAATCTTAGGAATTTTGTACCTCGGCTGTCTTTAACTCGGAATTTAAGAAACTGCTAATTAAATTTTGATTAAACTATTTATTTCGAATCGCAGGAAAAGAAATGAAATTTTTCATTCAAAAATGTTAACATCTCATCTCCGTGAGCGGTCCCTACCATCGCAAGTTCCCTTTCCAAAACGACTTAATTCACGACGCGCGCGTTACAATCTTTAAACGGTGTTAGCCCGTGAAAGATTTAAAAGAATGTATCGGGTGAGTTAAATAAAAATCGAACGTTTTATTTAATTTTAAATAAATTTTCATTTAATCCCGGAATTGTTTAAAAAAATTTTAAGCTGAGAAAAATAGGTTCATTACATCCCCCCTTACTTCGGTAAGAAAAATAAGAGTGAACTCCGTTTACGCTTATTTTTCTTCCAGACCTAGCTACCAAAATACAATTTTAGATAGAAAAATACGACATTTTCCATTAAATCTTTTTCTCTCCTTACATAAACGATTTTTAAAAATATTTATGTGCAGGTGGTTGTTTTGCGAATATAAAAATTTGTTTTTTTTTTCGCACCTCGTTTCAAGTTTGATAAACATTCTGGACGGTTGCGCTACTAAAGCAAAACATGTCCAACAACTAAAAATGCACAAAATATACAGAGAGGTGTTCCAAATTTAAATCTAAAATTGGATAAAACATGGGTCAGGTCACCATGGTTTATTTGGTGTCCCTCCCCTATTTGCAGTTTACGTGTGTACATTGACTCGATAACTTTTTGAATTGACCTTGAAATTTTACATGAAAATACGAGTTGATTAGATAAAAAATTGACCTGTTAATTTGATTGCATTTGTTTGGATATTTTAAATATTTGTGTAATTATAAAGATATAATTGCGTAGCTGGAACGAATTTTACTTTAGAAACATTTTTTATGATCAAAAAGCCTAGTGAAACAAAATCCCAAGTCCAAGGATTACAATGTGCGTGTGAGTAAATTATCCGTCCCGTTCCTTAAAGAAATTTTGTAAAGAATAATTTCTAAAAAACAAAAAATCGTGTTTCCACAAATAGAAATTCAAAATTGCTTCAAAAAATGATCAAATAATAGTAAATGGTAAATTTTTATGAATAGTATTGTGTAACCTTTTTGACGCACACCATGGATCTGAGAACAAAGTAATGAAAAAGAAAAATTTTTATACCGCCTTTAATATTTTTCAGTGTGTACGCAGAGTGGCCCTAATCTTGTTTGTACTTGTAATAAAAATAAAAAAGACTTGAAACAACGACACAGAAATAAATTCGTGCCAACTTTTCTATATATAAAGAAACAAAACAAACGTATTTTTTGGGACCCTCTGTTGTTAAGGTATTTGTGATATAATCAAGTAGAAGAACTATTTAGAATAAATTTGTTAATTGCTTCCTAGTCTTAGCATTAAACATATCAAAAATAAGATACGAATTATTTCTTTTAGTAATATTTTTTTTTGTAGTTTATTGATGCATCGCATTGTGAGTAGATTTGTTTTAATTTGCAAAAATCACAGAGCGCAGCCACAAAAACACGAAGGGCGATCGCGTTGTTCGGATTATCATGTTTGGTCATATTATCTGAATGGTTTATGAAATGACCTATATGGTACTAACTATGACCTTTAAACAGTTAAGTAAAAGATTTTGACAAAATAAAAATGTTTTATTTTTACGAAAATAATTAAAATTTAGCGATCTGTGATTCTCGTAAATTGAAATAGTATCATTTCGTCAAATTAAAAATATATACTTTCTTCAATTTATACCATATAAAGCAAATAATGTTCTATCCTAGATTCACTTCAGTTTTATAATCTGTAGTTTATAAAATTCCCTGTAATGTGGATTAGTATGACCATATAATTATAATTTGCATCGATTTTTTTTGTTAACGTTTGTGATTATTTTAAACATTTAAAAATATATGTTACCAATTTACAATTTGTGTTCTTCATAATTTGAAGTGATTATTATAAAAATAAATTTAGTGTCTTCATCGCTCCGATCCCCATCTCCCTATTCCTCATTTGACCAATAAAATTATTTTTCTTTTTCGTAACAAACAAATTTAAAAATCCCCAAAAAATCGAGTTTAAAAGACTGTTGCATCTTTTCTGCTCACCTACGTCATTGACTTCTGACTATTTCTAAATTACATTTTTATATACAGGGTGTTTCATTCGGAAATGCGCATACAGTAAGGGTAGACAGAGGACACCGAGGTGCTTCTAAATAACCTATATTTTATGGGTCTATCGTTATTTATAACCAATATACAGGGTGATTTATTAATTTCCCCCATTTTTTCAAATAATCATAAGTTATGAACCACCCTATACATTTTTATAATAATTGGTTCGTATGTTCTTTGTTCATAGGGGCGTCGATTAACATAATAAAAAAAAGTATTATTCCAGGGCCGGACTTAAAAATATTAATAAGTAGGTTTCGTCGAAACAACACCCTATATCAATATTTTAAAATTTTATTTACAAATTTGGAAAGAGCACAAAAAAATAAGTAAGACTAAATGTATTTGGTGTTTCTCCATACAATTTTTTTACTTATTAACTTGAGTCAAATCTAGATGTTTCGATAATGAGGTGGCACAAAATAAAAAAAAATAAATTTTCTGCCCCAAATGCTACTTTTCCATCTTTAATTCACAAAAACCAACTACTGCGAACGCAACATTGTCTTATCACAGCGTTCATTTGAATATCCAACTATATCTCCTGTTGTTGTGCATCATTAGTAGAAAGCTCAATATGGAGTGAGAAAATGACGGTGTTCCTTGTCAACCTGTACCAACACTTTATGTTGGAGTGCGTATTCAGGAAGGTACAACCTCATCTTCACTTTAATAACAGAATCAAAATTGCAGAATGTATTATATACAGGGTGATTCATTGGGAAATGCGCATACAGTAAGGGTAGATGGAGGACACCGAGGAGCTTCTAAATATCCTATATTTTATGGGTCTATCGTTCTTTATAACCAATATACAGGGTGATTTATTAATATTCCCCATTTTTTCAATTAATCATAACTTATGAACCACCCTATACATTTTAATAATATTTGTTTCGTATCTTTTTTGCCCATAGGGGCGTCGATTAACGTAATAAAAAAAGTCTTATTCCAGGTCCGGACTTAAAAATTAATAAGTAGGTTTCGAGTCGAAACAACACCCTATATATCAATATTTTAAAATTTTATTTACAAAATCGGAAAGAGCAGAAAAAAATAAGTAAAACTAAATGAATTTGGTGTTTCCCCATACAATTTGTTTACTCATTAACTTAAGTCAAATCTAGATGTTTACATGATGAGGTGGCACAAAATTTTAAAAAACAATAAATTTTCTTCCCCAAATGGTACTTTTCCATCTTTAATCCATAAATTCATCATTGCCGTTCAATCCTGTAGGATTATGGCATCGCTTATAGCGTTTTAAATCCATTTAATGAAGTGGATTATTCCTCTCTTTCCCATTATAGATTATAGCTTCTCATGTGTCTTCACTGCCGTTGTTATTTTTTTCCAATCTTTTCTGTTTTACATGTTATGATCCAATCTTTTATATTCAGTGTTTTAATACCTTCCTTTACTTCTTCGAGCCATTTTTTCCTTGGTCTTCCTCTGTTTCTTGTCCCCAGTAGAGTCCAGTTTGTTATCCTTCTAATCGTGTCTGTGGGTTTCCGTCGCATTATATGTCCAAGCCATTCCAAACGCAAAGCCTTGATGTGTCTTATTATATTTTCCCCTCCTAGTTCTTTTTCAATTTCTGCATTTCTTTTTCGTCTTCTTTCTCCTTCCTCCGTTATATCTGGACCTAGTATTGTCCTCATAATCTTTCTTTCCAGTATTTTCAAGTCTTCCTCTTCCTTTTTAGTCATTACCACAGTTTCCATAGCGTATGTAATCGTTGGTCTTATTAATGTTTTATATATATTTACCTACGGCCACTATAGAAAACAGGTAAAAACACACTACATACAGCCTCAGTAAATAGCTCATGACGCACGGTAAACACAAAACCGTGCGATTTGTTTACCGTAAACAAAACGCACAGTTTATACATATAGTTGCCTTCAAAATAAGTTGGACAAATTGTTTTGATCGTTTTAACTTACTGGCCTATTCCTTGAAAAAGAAAGTGTTTTTATAAATCGTTATCTTATCTATAGAAAAATAATGTATAAAAAAATATATATGAATGGCATTTCTTTAGAAATAAAAACGGTCAAAACAATTTGTCCAACTTATTTAGAAGGGCAACTATAAGTAGGTAGTAATCGCGTAACCGCCCGTCATCACCGTAGCCATAGCAACTGTCAAAATCAAAATAATAGAAACACACTTTTTGAAAGACAAATAAGTTTTAGATAATAATTATAAGATATGAATATGTCAAGTGATAGTGAAAACGAAAATTTAACTCCTCCCAACGTCATGGAAATGGCAAAAATGGCAACGAATAATTTACTGCCAAGTAAATCCCGCGAACGCTACGAAAATTGTTACAGTAGATTCATGGATTGGAGACTAAAAAATAAGGTGAATTCTTTCTCCGAAAATGTTTTGGTAGCATATTTTCAACACCTATCGGAAAAAATGAAACCTAGCTCTCTATGGTCCTTTTACTCAATGCTTAGATCGACTCTAAACGTAAAAAACAACAAATATAGAAGCCTATTCCAAGTTAATAGCGCTATTAAAAAGGAAATCGGATGGCTTTAGAAGCATAAAATCTAAAATTTTGACGGCCAAAAATATTCAAGATTTCCTCTAAACGGCTCCTGACAATCAGTACTTGTTTATGAAGGTAAAACATGTCCACTAATACTATATTCCACACTTACAGTAATTTTTATTTTTGGACTGTTCTTATAATTGCCGAAAACAGGAACTGAGAGATATGAAAATTGATGACACAGGAAAATCCTTCATTATTAAAATTCCACATACAAAAACCAACATTGAACGTTCTTTTGTGATCTCTGACCATTTTTATTCTAGAATCAAAAAATATTACACTATACGCAAGACGGTACTAAAAGAAAATTTACCATTTTTTATAAAATATACAAGTGGAAACTGCACCAAACAACCTGTTGGGATAAACAAATTAGGCATTATACCAAAAGATATTGCAACATTTCTTAAACTAGAAAATCCTAATCACTACACAGGACACTGTTTCCGAAGATCTTCAGCAACTATTTTAGTTGACGCTGGCGGGGATCTCTTGGATTTAAAGAGACATGGTGGCTGGCAATCGTCTTCAGTAGCGGAAGGATATGTTGACGATTCATTAAAAAACAAAGAACTTACTTCATCTCGAATATCCTCCGCAACACATGAAAATTTTCTATTTAATAATTGTTCAGTAACCATAAACCATTATAATGTTCCTAATGGTAAATTGTAAATTGTTTGTTTATAAAAATGCTTACATTCTTACAGGTTGCTATTATCGGGGCATAATTATAAATATTTAATAAATTTTCGATAAATTTACTTTTAATTATTGAATGTATTTAAAATTTTAATAAAATTGTATTTGTTGTATAAATTGCTGAGATATAGTATTTATTTTTTTTTACTAGTATCTTTGTTTAATTTTAAATTGTAATTTCTATTACCAACCTGTACTTAAGTATATGTAACAATTTTTAATAGGTATGTAACAATTTGTTAATGTACCAAACAGTTGTTTGGTAAGTTTCAATGTTAATAAATAAAACGAATTATCCTATATGATAATATATCCTCTATAATTTTGTAAAATTGTTCGAAATAAAATTGTTAAAAAAATCTAAAGATGCAATAACTAAGTCCAGACTTTTGGCACACTGTATATGGCCGTAGGTAAAGTACGTAATGCGTGTTTACGTAATATACTATTATTTTTGTCCTTTTACTAAATTTTTTATTTTTCAGTATCTTTCTGTTTATTCCTAGAGCTTGGTTTCCTTTGAGGATTCTTTCCTTGACCTTTTCTCAGCTTACTAATCCTATCGTCATCCCTAAATAGTTGAAGGTGGTTACCCTTTCGAATTTATGCTTTTGCACTTCTAGGTATTCTTGTGGTGATATTTTCTCTCTTCCTATTCGCATGTATTTAGTTTTGTTTTCGTTTATTTCTAAGTCTAGTTCTTTCTCTTCTTTGTCCAATTTTTCTATTACTTTTTTTAGATCTTTTTCCTTTGTTGTTATTATTGTCAGATCATCGGCATACGCTATAACTTGGTCTGTTATTATGTTTCTATTGTTTATTGCGTTCCTTAATATGCTTTCGACAAGACAGGTCCGTATTTGGGACAAATTATTATTATCATAACTTTCAAACATCTTGTATGCGTAAAAAAAATTATCAAAATATAATAAAAATAAGGAAAAATGTCCATCCCGAAAAAAGCAAACCTTATTTTAAACAAAAATAATGTTGCAACAAATTCTATTAAATTAAACGAAAAGAATTAGATACAAAAAAATGTAAACAACGTAACTTATAACAGTTGTTCAAAGTGGCCTCCATTTTGCTCAATACATTTCCGTGCTCTTGAAGTAAGATTTGTAATTGACTTTCTAATCATAGCTTGGTCATTTCTCAGTTCCTCGCATGCGTGCTCAATTCGTAGAAGGTCCTTTCTAGTGTTTACTTCAGTTGAGTAAACTTTTGATTTTAAATAACCCCAAACATGGTAATCGATTGGATTAAAATCGGGCCAACTTGCAGGCCAGTTGTGAGGTTCTGAGGTTGTGAGTTGTGAAGTTGTCATTTAAACAAAAATAACGTTGCATCAAATCTACATTTTAAATGTTAAACAGAAAATCAAAAAACTAGAATTTTCTTTATCCGCGTCTAATTATTTTTTTAGCTAGAGCATGATCATTTCTCGACTCTTCTGATGCATTCTTGATAATAATAAAATAAAGTAGTCTGTACGTATTGTTTAAAATAGGGAATAATACACTTTAGGTTTGATATCCCAAATTGGCCCGATTTTAATCCAATCGATTACCATGTTTGGGGTTATTTAAAATCAAAAGTTTATTCAACTGAATGATCTAGAGAGGACCTTCTACGGAGAATTGAGGACACATGCGAGGAACTGAGAAATGACCAAATCTTACTTCAAGAGCACGGAAATGTATTGAGCAAAATGGAGGCCACTTTGAACAACTGTTATAAATTACGTTGTTTACATTTTTTGTGTCTAATTCTTTTCGTTTAACTTAATACAATTTGTTGCAACATTATTTTTGTTTAAAATGAAGTTATGCTTTTTTCGAGATGGGTATTTTACGCATACAGGGTGTATGAAAGTTAGTCATTGATAATAATAATTTGTCCCAAATACGTACCTGTCCTCTCATTTTTCAATAAGGTTGGGATCCAGAAATTAGGAGAAGAAGAAATAGTTGGTTTTTGTGAATTAAAGATGGAAAAGTAGCTTTTGGGGCAGAAAATTTATTTTTTTTTTATTTTGTGACACCTCATTATCGAAACATCTAGATTTGACTCAAGTTAATAAGTAAAAAAGTTGTATGGAGAAACACCAAATACATTTAGTCTTACTTATTTTTTTGTGCTCTTTCCAAATTTGTAAATAAAATTTTAAAATATTAAGATATAGGGTGTTGTTTCGACGAAACCTACTTATTAATATTTTTAAGTCCGGCCCTGGAATAATACTTTTTTTATTATGTTAATCGACGCCCCTATGAACAAAGAACATACGAACCAAATTTTATAAAAATGTATAGGGTGGTTCATAACTTATGATTATTTGAAAAAATGGGGGAAATTAATAAATCACCCTGTATATTGGTTATAAAGAACGATAGACCCATAAAATATAGGATATTTAGAAGCACCTCGGTGTCCTCCATCTACCCTTACTGTATGCGCATTTCCCAATGAATCACCCTGTATATAATATATTCTGCAATTTTGATTCTGTTATTAAAGTGAAGATGACGTTGTACCTTCCTGAATACGCACTCCAACATAAAGTGTTGGTACAGGTTGACAAGGAACACCGTCATTTTCTCACTCCATATTGAGCTTTCTACTAATGATGCACAACAACAGGAGTTATAGTTGGATATTCAAATGAACGCTGTGATAAGACAATGTGGCGTTCGCAGTATGTGGCTAATAGCGAATAGGATAGCAGATTAGTTCATCGCAGCGTGAAATGCATTTGGTCGGGTAGATTACAATTTAGCGATTGCACATGTTTTTATTTTTTTAATTTATACTTTTTCCACTCTTGATCCCGAGCTATAAACTTCTTTGCGACCGGGAGACTCCTGCATTATATCTCCTGTTCCAAGTATACTAAATAAACATGAACAGCTTTTTCAAAATCATGAAAATTATGTGACTTTTTAATAAGTAGTAACAATATATTTAGTTTTTAAATAAACTTTATTGGTTAATATTGCATTTAGAGAAAGTATACAAAAAAATAAAATAACGACAATAAAAACTATGGAAATATGTACAAGATTATTTGGCTTTTAAAAAATAAAAGTAAAATAACTGAAATATTTCTAGATAAACAATGTTCCATCCAGCGAAAAATATAAATTTCAAAGATACAAACAAAATGTGTGTGTTACAAAGAATTTTTCGTACACATGAAATGTTTTTCATTAGAACACCATATTATACTTTGCCTTAAAAATAATAATATATATTTTAATAATATCATAGAAATTATGTACATATCAATAAATAACTAAATACTAAGAAATTACTTAGTATAGCATCGTAGAACCTTTAAATTGGACGTTTTTTTATCGATATTTAAACTTATAAAATAATTTTAGAGCTTAAAGACTAGAAAAATGTAACACCCATTATATTACTACGTATAATTAACATTTTATTCTGTTATCTTTTTTTTAACAATTCAAGTGTTGTTTTAAGGAAACTCTATTTGCATAATTAGTATTAGCAATAAAATATTTTTTATGAAAATGTATTTATAATTTTTTGCATTATTGTTGAGCAATTGAAATACCAGTACCGTCGTCTTTTCATTACTTATTCTTCTTATTTAGTAATAAATATGCGATTAATCTCCAAAAATTAAGAAAAAAAAAAAGAATTAACAACTGATAAAGCCTTAAATTTTAAATTTTCGGGCCAAAAACAAGACATCCTCCTCATATTTTTTATAGATGCAGTTAAAACGAAACAAAAAATAAAATAAATGTTAAATGCGATTTCTGAAAAAAGTTTTAAACACTCATGATTATAGTCTGTCCACGTAATAAGAAAGAAAGGAACACACCGTCAAAGGTGCCGCTGAGACCGAAGCGCTCGGCTTTCCTTTGAAGAAAGGAGCCATGGGATTTATGACTGCATTTCTCTTTAAGGTCCCCGGCACTGCGGCGTCACACTCAAATAGGGCGACATAGGCGGTACATTTGACGGTGTGTTCCTTTCTTCCTGACTTATTACGTGTACAGACTATATCGGTGCAGATTTTTAATTTTAAATGGAAAAAAAATCACGATTCTAATTTAAAAGTAGATGAAAATAAGATATGACGGTTCTCCTTGACTGACGTTTTTCAAATATAACGTACTTTTGATATTTTCATCGTTTGGACTATTTGTTTTCGCACTAAGATGCAGTTTTTCATATTTGACGATGGTTTAGTGAATATTTGACGTCAAAAACTTTCGCAATTTAAAATCGCTCCTCGGCAACATTTTAAACGGTATGACATCATATTTTCCCTAAATCATTGAAAAATGAGCTATTTTGATACATTTTTTTTATTATTATTTAAAATTAAACACCATTTTTGAACACTGAACAATTGATACCAGAAGAAGGTCATTAATTAATTTTCCACGAATAATCTTTTATGATATGACCAGAAATATTGTAAGGTCATAAATCACCCACCACTTGATTTATCAGCAGGCGGTCTACGCAGAGACGTACCTACTCTAGCCATTAAGTCCGTTCTATAGGTATAATAATATAACTATTTCATAAGATATTTTAATCCAGACCTGGGAATCTTCTAACGGACACACAATTTTATTGCTTTACTACATCTCGAACAATAGGTGATAATGAGGGTCGTCGGCTAATATTGATTTATGACCTTATTATATTTCTGGTTATACTATAACTATAAATGTGTACAAAAAAACGTAATTTTTAATACCTATACTATAGAAGATGGTTTCTTCATTGGATCTGCATCGCCTCATGCCTATATATCTGTTATAACTAACAAATCAACCATTAGTATTTTGATATTTATACTTTTTTTACAACTATCCTTAATTTTAAAGGGAACGCCGCCACTGTCGAGTCAAAAAACTTTAATTTTGATAATTTATTGAAAAATTTCATCCATCTATCGATTTGTGTGGTTTTTCAATATATAAATACAAACTCAAAATGAATCCCATACGATGAAGAATATCACTGAGTCTGTTAAATGACTTGAATCTTCATAACCGTGTAGCCTAAATGTTTAGAAATACTCCTGTTTTTGTTTCATTTAAATCAAACAAGTAGTGTAAAAGTTTCGACAATTTTAGTTTCCGCCATATTCAAATATTTCGTGAGCGCGCCATTCTCGCGTGACGTCATTGTACAACGCAACGTTCTCACCGCACACTCATTCATTGCTTTTGCTGTGGGATGTTCTCTATGTTTGACCACAATAACGTTGTTAACTTAAGTTTTTAACCTTTTAAAATTTGAACCCATAAAATATTGTTTTCAAAAGTTTTTTTAAGCTAAGATGAAAAGCCTCTCAAATTAATTTCAGCTCTCTTCATGATTTGCATCCATTTCTTTCGACTTTTAGGTTCGAAAGGAACCTTAAACCACTTTTCGGGTGAATTAGAAGTTGTATTTAAACACTTTGGCACAACACACGATTTTCTAGTTTCTGGATTCGACATTTTTATCAATTTTCGACGCAAACTTCATGCACACAGGTCGGAAGCAGAGTACGCACTGACCGACCGTTGTACAATGACGTCACACCCTAGCTAAAAAATTAAATATCTCGGAAACTATAAGACGTAACAAAAAAATTTTTTACGGAATTTTTTTTATTTTTAATAGGGTATATTGTAAGGTAAAAATCAAAAGTTGCTGATATTCTTCATTTAGTTCTATGACGACCATTTTGGTTCAAGGGCTGTAGGGTAGAATTACAGCGTAGAATAAGATAAACCGTGAGATTGATTTTGAGTTTCAAAGGTTTCAAAATTTTACAAAACAAAGACTCTTTTTGTGCCATTCCAGTGTGGCGTTCACCATTTGACATTTGAATTACATAATCTGCCAAAAGAATGTCTTTGGGTAGCATATGTTTCAGTCGTTTTTCATTTAGGTTGATTGTTATAATCAACATAAACTCTAACGACTTCTCCTGAGTATTTTCGTTGCGACGGCATGAAATAGAAATCGGCAGGTTGCATATCCTGCCCCTGTCTGTAATGATTCCTATCGTATACGGTTCTGGGAAGAGAAAAAGTGTTCCTGTCCATATTAGAGGGGGGGTAGTTGCTGATGCGTGGTCGTTGTAGCGATCTAGTGTCGCCTTGAGCTACAGTAGGAACGCTAGGAGGACGCGAGCTAGGTCTTTGGATGTGACGATTTTTGGGAGGTTTGTTGGTGTTGGTTCCGTTCGTGTTGGTACCATTGGACGGTTTTTTTTCTTCCAATGTGGCCGTTGCTGGTGTTTCAAAAGCGTCAAAGGCGTAATTTGTGTTTGAGGAGTAATCTTTCCATGCCGAATTCGGGATTAGATGATCCTGGAAGTTGTATTATTTGATAATTAAGCAATCGAGTTTTTACGATTTTAAAGCAATACACAGAATATCCCAAAAATTTAAGTATAGATTATTAAGGAAGTACTATTGGTTTTAGAATTATTGTTCGAAATTTAATGAAACTTGTCATATTGTTACATTATAATAAGATAATGAACCAGTTAAATTTTTAAAGGGCTGCAAAGAACCAGAAAAAAGATATTAATATAAAAAAAATTGCCTTTGCCATTGATTCTTATGAGAAATGACAGATTTTATTTTATTCCAAAAAAACTATCATACAAGTGGTAACGGAAAGAATAAAATTTTTGGTTACCCACAAATCGAGTTTCAAATAATTAGGAAAAATGTACTATGTTAATTACATCTTTCAACGCCGTCAAAGAGGTTATAATACGCGCGAAATTTAAACATATCGGTGTGTAAAACAGTGAGTGAAACAGAGTTACTGGAAGCATACTTCTGTCTCTTTTGCTTTTACGCGGCGTTGCCAAACATAAATACTACGTAAGTCAAATAACAGAGCTCACATTTGACACTTGTGGTATCGATAGTACTTCCTTAAAGGCCCCCATGCACGATCAAACTAGGCTTGTCAAGCCAGCTTGACAAATCAGTTGGAGCGTGTGTGATTGAAGTTTGTGAGTTTGATGGCTTGATTATGAGTTTGATACTTTTCTGTTTTTGCCTGAAAAGTAGTGTGTGGTGAGAAGGCTTGTTAGTTAAGTTTGACGTTGTGTGGTTCCATCAAACCAAACTGTCAAATATGTAGTTAATTTCCCATCAATTTTCGGGGCTACAAGTGATAAAAACAATAGATAACTGTCTTTATTCATAAAATTATGCCAGTCTTGAGGCTAATAGATTTAAGTGTGTATTGATTGCACCATTTTGATATATTGCTTTCTTTTAATAAGGATTTGTTTCTTGTCAGTCAAGTACAAATAAGACAATTTTTTAAAATCCATGATCAGCACACTCGTCTACAAACACTACTAATAAATGTAGTTTGACCGAGGGGTAAACCGCGAGGTCCATTTTGGTGTACAGACCTCGTCCATTAGTAGCCATTACTCAGCCATTAGTAGACATTAATAGTCATTAATGAGCCATTACCGGCCATTACTATCCAATAGTGTACAAAAATTTAACTCGCGGTTTACCCCTCGAGTTTGACAAACTTGAATGAATAGTGTGTGGGTTCACAGGAACCTCAAACTTGCTTGACAAACTTTTGAAATTTGGCTTGTCAAACAAGTTTAATCGTGTATGGGGGCCTTAAGGTGTAGCATCTTTGTGTTGTTATTTTTTTAGAATTAATATTATTTGAAGATATAAAAATATATAAACCAAATTTGAATAAAACTTTTTATACTAAGTATCTCTATTTTTATTTATTAACGTATGATTTATCGAAAAATTTTTATTTTCCCAATTATTTTTTATTTACAAGGAAAAAATTGTACCTACTTGTAACTGATTGTTTTACAATATATTCTTAATAATTCATTAAAACCCAAACAAATATTTTCTAATATTTCTTATACAGGGCGTTTGAAAAATAGTACAAGAAATAAAAATGGACCTGTAGTTATATTTTGAAATAATCTTATGACATAAATTAAGAAAATATCAAATTATTTACATTTTAATAGTCCAAGTTGATTTTTTTCCAAAACTCTATTTTGGTGAAATAAAATGCTACTAAGCTATTCTTTATATTATGAAGATACATTTAAAAATGGAAAGTTCGTTATTTGATCTGCATTAGTTAAATAAAAATTCCTTTTTTATGAACTCACCCATAAATTGGGAGCTTGCAAAAATTAAACCAATTTCTTTGTAAAGCATTTACCAGATAGGCCCATGTTGGTAATATACAGGATGAGGCATGTCAAGCTGCACATTATAAACCCTCTATTGTATCCAAAAAATAGCACATTGTATTACAAAAAGCATTACAGCAATAAAAAATTACTGTGTGTCCAACATAAAAATACACATACATGTTTTGAAATAAATAAATAAATAAAAAGAAATATGAGCGAGCAATTATAAACATTCGCCGGAAGTGAATATTCAAAATTTTATTTTTAAATTGGATACACAGCCTGCAAACTACGTATAGGCATAACTATTTTAAAAATATTTAAATATTTCATGATTTTTAATAACATTGTTAAGGAACCCAATTTTTGTAATGAATTTAAAAAATTCCATTTGTATTGCTTTTTAAGTTTTTTACTGTGGTTTCATCTAAAAAAAATATTGTCTACCAAATATAATTCACAATCTAGTAAATTTAGACATTAAAAACGATAAATTATATTAAAAAAATTGTTCAAAACGAATCCCCAAAAGTCCACTTTAAAACAATTTTAAGAACAAAAACAATTTTGAACAAAAAAAAAAAGGAATTTTCCCACTTTCATCCCCCATATTATTTTTTTTCTATCAAACGGACTTTTGAGGTTTAATTTTTGTAGTAGAATGAATGTTAATACTACCAAAAGGTCTGGTTTAAACAATTAAAAGAAAATCCAAGTTAACGAGTCTCAAACGCGCTTACCTGTTATTGCATAATCCGTCTCTAGAATAATGTTGATAGTAGCAGTGGTGTATACAAATTGCAGTTATGAGCGGGCTGAATTGCACAAATATAACACAGTAAGTTATAATAAGCAGACGAAATTGTACTTGTTTAAATCAAGGTCGCTTCATTAGTTTTTCATACTAGAAGCTCATGAGTTCAAAATAAGCGATTTGAGACTAAAATAAGCGCGAAATATTTAAAATAAGAAACAAACTCATTCATTCTGGAACAATTTTAAAACTTAAAAATAAAAATCTACACCTGTAGCTTGTTAATAAATAAATCTTTTATAAATAGTGGATATCTAATTTTATTTGGATATGTAAATTATTTGAAGAATAACCTAATAATGAATAATGCCCATACGTCTAAAGGATGAAGCGAGAATCTACATTTACGATGCGTTATTATTAGACCAGGGCCAATCATTTTTGTAACAAAAAAAATATTCTTAGCAATATGTGGATGGTCGGAAAATTTAGGGTAAATTATAAGTAAATTAAAAATAATAAATTAGACAAATTAAAAGTTGCGGAAGTGGGGTGGGGGTAGCTAAATATACAACTTGGGGGTTGGATATTGGTTTTTTACGATTTTTTGCTGAAATATACATCCTATCGAAAAAAGTTTAATGTAAAAGTTGTAGATAATTAAAAAATGTAAAACTTTTGTATTTTTATTTTATTTTTCAACATAACCTCAAAATTATCGAGAAAAACGATAAAAACAGTTTATTGTCTTTTTTAATTTTAAGGTTAAATTTAATAGATCAAATTTCAAGAATATCTTTGATTTATGTATTTAATGTTTCCTTTATGTTTAATATGACTTCTTTCTAGGTTAGCTGAGAATAATCGTACTCCTTTTGATTTTGCCGAGGGGGAGTCTGAATTAGTTTCAGGATTCAATGTGGAGTATTCAAGTGGTGGGTTTGTTATGATTTTTTTGGCTGAATATGGTAATGTTTTATTTATGAGGATATTATGTGTAGTTTTATTTATAGGGGCTAATTTGATTAGTTTTATATTTTTTATCAAGTTAGGGGGTTTATCTTTTTTTTGATTATGATTTCGGGGTATTTTACCTCGTTATCGGTATGATAAGTGAATATATATTTAGCATGGAAAAGGTATTTACCTGTTTCTTTAAATTATTTATTATTTTTTTAAATATTTTTTTTTATGAAACTCGGTGAAAACGTCTTCTTTGTGTTTTAAATAAGCTATTATTTTTTCACAGCAAAATTTTTTTTTCTTTCGATTTTATACTAATTTAAATTAAAAACAAGTCTAATTTTCAATCGAAAAAGTTCACTAACAAATTTTCAATTTTTTATTTTTATCAGTGATCATTTTCTTCGTTGAAACGTCGACTTTAAGATGGTATGAAAAAAATATATTGTTCGTATGGAAAAATATCGTTAAAAATGCAGAAAACCAAAAAACGACATTTTCATAATCGATTTTTCAGTTCATCTAGACAATTTCTTATTTTCTATTGCAAATAAGCATTGAAATTGATGAAAAAGATTAATTTTCATGTAGTATAATGTGATTTACATTCAATTAACTGTTAATGGTTTTGAAATTACCGAACACATAAAACTTCGCTCTAATTATACAGGGTGTTTCAAAGGTAAATGAACATACGCTGTGGATAAAGGACAGACGAATAAGAAAAACCTATATTTGATATATCTAACTCGCTTCATTACTAAGTTAGAGGGTGTTTTATCAATTTTGCTTAATTATTTTATCCCCCGTATTTTTGGAACCACCTTGTATATTTATTTGATATTTGGCAAACTTGTTCATCTCCATTAAAACAATCAAGAGGCATAGTGACCAAAATTAAAATCCAGGTTCGTCTTCAAAAAAAATTATAGAAAAGATTTTGCTCTTAAACAACACCCTGTATATCAAAATTTAAAAAATTGGGTTGCATATTCGAAAAGAACGAAAAAAGTTTAACGGAAATACAAAGTTTTTGAGACTGCACGTTTCATTCTACTAGTAAAATTTATTGTTTAAACAATGTTTTTCGGTAATTTCAAAACTATTAATAGTTAATTGAATATAAATGACATTATAGTACATGAAAATTAACCTTTTTCATCAATTTCAATACTTAGTTGCAATAAGAAATAAAAAATTGTTTAGATTAATTGAAAAATCGATTATGAAAAGTCGTTTTTTGCTTTTTTGAATTTTTGCATAAGAACAATATATTTTTTTCATACCATCTTAAAGTCGAGGTTTCGCGAAAATGAGCACACTGATAAAGTTAAAAAATTGAAAATTTGTTAGTGAACTTTTTCGATTGAAAATTAGGCTTTTTTTAAAATTTAAATTCGTATAAAATCGAGTAGGAATTCCGGCGGTTGGGTATGGGAAAATTTCCTATCTCAATAGTAGGCCACGCCCCTTTTTCAAGATGGCCGCGCGTCACACTGGTCGCCATTTTTTATCCAAATTGAAGCGCCATCTGAGTGTCGGAACCTGTAATCTACGTAGCGCCACCTCTCAATGAGTGTCTCTAATTACCAACTCGACATGGGGGAATCAGCGCCACCTGAGTGTCGGTGGTGCCACCTGGGTTGCCAAATCGACATGGGGATGGGGGAATTAGCGCCACCTGTCAGTGGGTGTCGGAATCTGTAATTGCCAACTCTACCGGGTTGCCCACAACAGGGTTACATAAATGGGGAAACCCCCGTAGGGGGTATTGTAAACCAAAACGTTACCAAAAGGGCCCTTTATCTCTGCTATTAGTCGGCCGATTTGAATGGGGAAAACGGCATAAGGGGGTGTAAGCAAACAAAAATTGTCAAAAGGAACTTTGTCAATATCTCTGCTATTATTGGACCGATTCGAATAAGGAAAACGGCATACGGGGTATACAGATTAAATAAGTTCAACCAGAAGGTCTCTTATTATTGGAATGGGGAAAACGCCATACCGGGGGTGTAAACAAAAAAATATTTTGCTTTGAAAAAGTTACAGCTTATTTCACCGAGTTTCATAAAAAAAAATATTTTTGCGGGAGACAAAAATTAAAAACGAAAAAAACGGTACATTAAACTTTTTTCGATATGATGTATATTGCAGCCACAAATCGTAAAAACCAATATCCAACCCTCAAGTTGTATATTTAGCTACCCCTACCCAACTTCCGAAACTTTTAATTTGTCTAATTTATTTTTTTCAATTTACTTATATTTTACCCCAAATTTTCTGACCAGCCACATACTGCTAAGATTTTTTTATGAATTCGGGTATTTAAAATCGGTTTGGCACTGGTCTATATACCTATCTATTCCCCCAAAGCAATACAACAACATAAAATACTATAGATGTAAGTTACTGAACCTACTTGCTCATGCCTATGGCTGAGCAGCATTCACAGTGAAGTTACCTTGTGATTGGTAGCAGAACGACTCCTGGTTTTGTAGATCGTGCAACCGGCTTGAACAATAGCGACAAACGCCAAAGCCACTATACATCCTAAAACGATGTAAAGTTTCGCTTCAGTTAGATTGAAGAAACTGTTATTCGAACTCGTCGAAGCTCCGTCTGGGATCAGATTCGATGTTACTATAAAAAAAAATAAAATAAAAAAAAAATAGCCATTTCAAAATTGATATACGAAACTTACGACTTTGCGGTTCAAAAACGAGATATTGTGGATCGAGTTTCAGATTTCCAACTCTTCCGGAACCGACGCTTTCTTGAAGAATTTTGTGTACTGTTTCATCCATTTCAGAGGTATTTTCTACGAGAGATCTGCCTTTTTCTAAGCTCGGCTTTTCCAATTGTAATTGCATGGTCGCTACCAAGTTATTTTCGTCACTAAAACGAAATTCAAATTCAAATTGTATAATTAATAAACCCATCTACGCTATTGAATTAAAATTCAGATACGATTTGGCCTTCAAGCCATAGCTAGAAAGTTAAGTAAATACGCAGTTACAACTCTCTTCAAAGATATATGAACACAAACGAGACTTACATAGCCATGCCTACTATAAAAGATTTCATTATTAATCAATACAATAAATTCTACCTAAAAATCTACCAAGTGAACTGAAAAACCAGATATTACAAATAAGAAGTCATAATGTAATTGGCCGGAGTAGAATTCAATGAGACCTCTGGCGGAATAAATCTTAACCTTCGAGACGAGTAAAACAAACCGTTTTCATTGCTTTTGTATTATATGCAAGTCAGCGAATTGTATTGTAAATCTTATTTTATTTGTTTGGTTTTGTGTCAGTGTCAGTGTTTTCCAAAAATATAAATATTAGGGGTAAAAATAGAGTTTTATAACACAAATATTGAAGCACAATCAACTAAAAAGCTTAAGTTTTACAAAATCACACACCAAAAACAACTAAAACAGCAAAGTAACACCACAAAAATATCAAAGGGCTTATATGGAAGATGCTTTGTTTTACACGTCTGTCTAATGACATTGACATTTTGCAGCGCCACCTATCGAATTCTACTTTTCCCAATATACACTAGGCATGACTATGTCCATAAACGACTACCACTTTTTACAGAATGAACAAACAAACGACTAGACAAAATACAAAATAAATAATAATCAAAGCAAATAACACAATTTATTAGCTCAACAAGACAGACAAAACCCACGAACAGCCTTGAAATGATATCCATGTCAGATAAGGAGTTCACGTAGGCAGCAGAAAGCTACAAAATAGACACCTAACAACAGGAACATCTGTTAGTCTGATCTGCCAGGAGCTCAGCACTTGGTGGAGAAGCAAAAGCACGGCTGCGGTTACATTTTTAAGACTGCAGATGTTGTCGTAACTGAGAACGCATCGAAGAGCTGAAAGTCCTGGGAGACCAAAACAGAGTAGAAATGGCCTGGTTGCCTGGACATCA
Source organism: Crepidodera aurea (assembly GCA_949320105.2). Taxonomy (NCBI): domain Eukaryota; kingdom Metazoa; phylum Arthropoda; class Insecta; order Coleoptera; family Chrysomelidae; genus Crepidodera; species Crepidodera aurea. The sequence goes on along the minus strand of OX439473.1, from coordinate 59,049,282 downwards.
GGGAAACGATGTTAATGAGAAAGCTGATCAACTTACAAAAAGGGGATCAGGTGAAGTACCTGAAATAGAACAGACCCCCGGAGCACCGAAATCAGCAGTCCGAGGGGCCATGAAAAACTGGATCAGGGAAAGACACCTGCAACACTGCAAAATGTGTAGGGACAAAAACACGGAAAATCCTTCACAGGAAGACCATGAAGCCCAACGAACAGCTGAACTGCTCATATTGGACAGAAGTAAACTGAGAGTGATAACGGGACTCGTGACTGGTCATGCACCAGTAAAAAAGTTCTTAAACAAAATAGTACAATGGAAACCTTAAGTGTAGGCTATGCAACAAGGAGCCAGAGACAGCGAAACATGTACAGTGCGAATGCGAGTTATTGGATCGCAACCAACAGTAGACCCAGAAAGTTTTAACAAAAACACAGCAAAAGAACTGTACAAACTAGTACAGGGTACAAAAACACTGCACTGGGTAGAGTAACAAAATGGGCAGGAAACGCAATAAGCCAATAGACTTTAGCGATATCGGAGATCTTAGACCAGAAAGGAAAAAAAAAACGTTGGCCATAATTATTGCCGTCAGTTTGCACATTTTCATGCCTCCATTTCCTCCTCGATCAAAAAGTTCACGAGCCGCGAATTAGATTATTTATTCAGTGTGCATCGAGCTCCCATCATGAGCGCATCACTCCGGGGTAACGAAACCTCGTCAATATTTGTCTGACAAATTCTAGATGACTGTGACATGCTAGGTCCAAGGGGTTGTAAACAATAGTGTAGTTTTGAATGTTCAAGTAACTACAACTCCGCTACCTTAACGTAAAAATATTTCGATCTGAGTGGCTAACAGTAACATAAATCATTTCATAGTTATTTAGTGTTACCAAATGTAGTGATTGTTTGTTGTTACGTTTTTCTTTAACCGTTAAAAGTTTAATAAACGTGACGTGTGTGTTTTATTTGGAGGTTTCTGGACAAACGAAAGTATACAGTCCACTTTATATAATTTTTCATCTAAACTAAACATTAACAGAGATTGAACTTACGCGCTTTCTATTGTGTTCAAAACTATTCTTTTGTATCCTGATAGTTTGTTAAAAACAGGCCTAAAACTATTTTCAATCGAATTCGATAGGTCTTCATATTGAAGAGAACCTTCTTTGGGTATCACAAAGTTTTCACCTAATTCGACTAATTTTACTTTCATGTTGTAACCAATACCAGGAGCTTCGGTTGTAGTTAAATAGTCATCGAAAATGTCATCTGAAATCAAATGAAATTATTATTAATAATTGCACCTGGTCAAGGATGTCAGACAGCTGGAAAAAAATAAATCGAAAGAAAACTTACCATTTCCTCCACAAGACTTGATACAAATTCTCTCCGTGGAAACTGTAGGTATCACTTCGTGTTTCCTAATTTTCTTATTAACGCTGTTAAACGCTCCGCCTCGTACGGGGAACATCAAAAATAAGCATTTGTCGTTGGTGAAAGCCAAATCTCTTGGATCGTTGGTCACTCTTTTTCTGGCGAACGACAGAGTCGTAACGCCGTCGACAATTCGTCCGGAGGCGTTAAATATATTTTGGGAAGAGTCCAATAACGGTTGTGTGTATCCTGTGATCCAGGTATCCATTAGAAATGGTCTTCCCGTCTTGTCCACCCATCCTAGTATAGCGTCTGTTTGAGACTATACAAAAAGTTTTATTTTTTTACTAAAGCTTCGGTTATTCTTTCAGTTTTCAGTCAAGAAAAATTATGTATGTAAGTTTAATTTTCTTGAAAACATTTATTTAGTAGTAATAGTAGTATAGTAGTAGAGGAAGTATATTAAGATTTATTAACAAAACTAGAAACTCATCATGCAAGTCTAGAACAATGTAAATAAAATTTTTAGTTTTAATGCACAGTAAAACTCCTGCCCAATTGAAATGGATAATTATAACAGCCTACGCGTTTGTAAACACGCAAAATGTCATTTGTCAATATGCCCAATGTCATTTGTCATTATGCACAATGTCATTTGTCAATGTGCGTCTTGGTACGAATGTTGGACAATTTGACAAAATTCATGGAATTGAGGGCTATTTGCGGAATTATAAAGGAAAAATAAAAAATAGTTACCTTATTTAACATGTAAATATTATGGTTTATCGATAAACGGATTTCAATTTGGGGTTCCCAAGAAGAAGTTCTGGAGATCCTTCTATTTACAAGTTTTTTGATTAATTTATAATGTTTTTATGTGATTAGGGAATAAAAAATATTTTAGTTTTAAATTAAAATCAAGTTTAATAAAACTGCGTCTTTTCTTTTTTCTCGAAAATTATTTTTCTATTTTTGTTAATACCTAAATCAGCCATAACTTGAGGTATTGTTCTAAAAATTTGGGTAGGTCCATTTTTTAATTAGAATTTTACTTGAGTAAACATATTCGAATGTAGGAATCTGTTATATAGCGGAGTGAAATTAGACGAAAATATTCTGAAAATGGATGTAAGAGCTAAGTCAATTTTTTTTAATTTTTTCGATTGTATACATAAAGCTTGTAAAAAATTTGTCAATAAATTTGGGCTGGAGCTTTGCGAGATATGTGCCAAAAACGGCATTTTTTATATTTTTCGAGTGGATTGCTTTACTATTTTTTAAATATCTCCGGCTCTAAGAGTCGTGGAAAAATAAAAAAAAATTAAAATGACCGTGATGAAGTACAGTATCGATCCGTATAGTAGGGCTTTTTTAAAAATGCATCCTGACGTCAAAAAACGAATTCGCGCATATTATATTTTTTTTACTGAATTGGCAATAAATAACCAAAGAATCCTCGAATTTTCTTAAAAATTGGAGAAAATATAGAGTGGTTCAATTGAATAGGTGATACATCGTCGCGTAGATTTCTTATATATTCTGCTGGTCGACTTTTACGTGAGCTCTTGTCCAAAATACATTGAAAATCCTATGTTCCGTTAAATTTTTTCCAGATCTGTATAATTATTTAAAGTTCGAATAACAGATAATGACAAGTTAAAGAAAAGTAAACCTCACTGACTCGGACAATTGTTGTCGGCACTTGCAGCCAGCTGTCGGGTTGGCGTAAGGGTATAGGATTGATTCTCTTATTTTTACAATACTTTAATATCTGTAGGGCGTTATGTATGATGCCGTTTCTCAAAAATTCTGATCCACAATGAAATATTAACAGTTAATACATACATGTTTGTAATACTTATAGGTACCTGTCAATTAGTTATAGTGATTCATTTCTGAAGCTCATAGTGGATTCCTTGTTACTTCAATTTCTCTTCTCACTTATTTTCTCTTTCACTTATTTAAAGATAAAGGGGCTTTAATGACGTTTCGACTTTCTTAATCTAAAGTCGTTTTCAAAATGACATTACAAAATATATAATAAAAAATTTACTATAGAAACAGAACACTTGATAATCTTACAAAAATATGACATCAACATAGGACACGTAGAAAAAGATTTTGAGATTGAAGATGTCAAAATCTGTTTCATTCACATTTTTGTGACGTTTCTGGGAACGAATTTTGAAAGGATAACGCATTTGCATATTATAAGAGAATTTATACTTCGTCATAAATTAAGTTTTCTTAGTAATATTATCATAAGAAAAAACCAGATAAAAACTTGATACTATCCCGATATAGAAGGCACCCTTTTTGCAACTAACTCTTTTTGTAAAATAGGCATCCAAATTTTTGAAATATCAACCGAACAAGTGATAATTCATTATGTAAAATATTGTCATTGAACAAATTAAGTCGAAACGTCATTAAAGCCCCTTTTTCTTTAAAATAAGTGGTCTTATTCCCATGAGAAGAGAGATTGAACTAGTTATAGTGACTATTGGGAATTAAATTTTGTATTATTTTTTAATGTTTGTGTCATTTAATTTTAATATTTACAAAATACGGTATTCCAAACCTTTCTTTCAGGCTTCTTTCTTCTATGTTTTAATTATTTTACAAATAGTGATACAATGATGTGTTACTAATTTATTTTCCTTCAATAAATCTTAGTTGAAATGTTCCGTTAAGGAGTTGACATCAGAAAAATACTCAAGTGACTCACCATTCTTTCGTCATCCGAAAACGCAATCCCAGTCCATGTATCAGTGTGTTTAGTGGTGATTGTAAACTTAATCGAGTCTTTTCTTGGTATGAATTCCCACTGTGCGGAATATTCACAAGTAAAATTTTCCGGATTACAGTTGCGAGGAACCTTCCAAATTCCGCCGCAGTCTCTCGTTTCGGCATTATTACTCGTTGCTGCGGCTCCCGCAGGTTCTACCTGTCTCTTTTCATCTGCAAGAAAGAAACAAATATTTTTAAAATCATAAAGTGGACCAAACACGTGTTTTATTTACTTACCAAAGAAATTTATGGAGACGACACCTCTCTGTTCTTTATGTCCGTGATACTTGAGTTCATCTGGTTTATAAAAATCTTTAACTTTGGCTTCTGCCGACTCAACGCCAGACTTTGGAACGTGGACGTATTTGCCAGGTTCTTGCCCTTGTGCGAAAATCACGTGCATCAAATCATTTTCTATGGAATGATCTGAAGGTTCTTTGGCGTCTAATTTCTTCCTGAATAGAATTGTAGTTACCCCATCCTAAAAATAAATAAATAAATACATTTATCTATTGTCGGTAAATCCAATTTTAAAATATTGGACCTATCAATATACCTTTTCAAATCCCATAGCAGTGGTAATATCGTTCTTGCCACCCCAGAAAGAATCCATTCTGGGCGTTGATCTATCTCTTGTGTAATAATCCGCAATTCTGCTATTATTTCCCCTGGCGCTACCAATTACAATGTCTGTACAGTCCATAGGATTGAAGTCATGGCGTGGGGTAAATGGGTTTAAATGTTCTTCTCCCGCTAATAAAATTACACGAAAATATTAATATGAACAATTATATACACATATTACTCGTACTATACAGGGTGTAATTGAAATGTGTACAAATATTTAAACTGCCACCTAAAATATTAGGACAATCCCTATGTGACAACAACGCTGCTCGCGCGTGCTATGCATGATTCATTTTATGGTTGTAATATTCATCTGGCAACAATAACAAAGACTGTTTGTGTGAAGACTGACTGTCTACTGTGAGCCTTCACACAAACAGTCTTTGTTATTGTTGCCAGATGAATATTACAATCATGAGTATGCGGTAGCCACTTTGTTGGCACATGGGTGAAACCTAACACAACGCGCTAGGGGCATTGCTGGCAGTGAAAGGGTTAACCGAACAATGTTTTGAAGAGTTCTTGAAGAAATCAAATACGGCGCTGTATTTTATTTCTTACCTCGGAATGTAAATTTTTTTTTGAAGAATCGGTGATGATTTACATCAGATCAGTCGACATTCAATCGTAAGTCTGCGTTAATTTTATTGTCTGTTAACATGTTTTCTAACACTGAATTAGTTGATATGGTTCTGGCGTATGCTGCTACTGGTAAAAACGCTAGTCAAGTGAGACCTTTATATCGGGAACAATTTCCCAATCGAAGGGTTCCAAACTCCCGTACATTTGTAACTGCTGTTCAGCATTTAAAAGAATGTGGGTCCTTCCGTTCTATTGATGGTAGAACTCGCTCCTTAAGAATGTTTGATGCCGAAGAACAAACACTAGAAACGATTGAAAATAGACCTGCAGCAAGTTGTAGAAGACTTGGTTCTTAAATAGGAGTATCCCATTTTGTTGTTTGGCGAACTATAAAAGAAGAAGTTTTACATCCTTGCCACGTTCGGAAAGTACAGGCATTATAACCAGGGATCGAAGAGAGAAGAATTGAGTTTTGTTAGTCGGTTCTTACAAAGAATCACTGATATAGAAGAATTGGGGAATATTTGGGCTTGCATAATTAGGAACCATCTCATCGGACCTTATATCATTCCAAATTGTCTAAATGGGTCCCAGAATCTTCGTTTCCTCAGGGAACATTACCTATTCTTTTAGAAGAAGTATCTATCGCAATAAGACAAAGGATGTGCCCTCCTCACTTTGATTTGCGTGTGCAGCAGTTTCTAACTGAGCAGAGGTGGATTGGGAGAAATGGTCCTACAAGTTGGCCTCCCAGATCTCTATACTTAAAACTCTGTGATTTTTTTGTGGGGCCATCTGAAACAGTTAGTTTGTGACGTACCCATTAATTCTATAGAACAGTTAAGAGACAGAACAAGGGTAAAATGGCACTAATGGTCGCTTAAAGTGCCGTAGGCTTAAAACCACTTATGTTACACTGGTTGTACACTGCAGTGGTAAGACCCATGTTAACATATGGCTCTTTAGTGTGGTGGCCTAAAGTAATACAAAGGAAGGCGATACTGGAGCTTGCTAAACTCCAGCGTTTGGCCTGCATTTGCATTACAGGTGCCATAAGGAGCACCCCAACAGCAGCAATGGAAACCATACTAAAAATCTTCCGCCACTTGATATTTATATCAGAATGGAGGCGAGAATGGGGGCATTCAGGTTGGAATGCAATGGCTACTGGGATCCTTAAGAACAAAGTCACAGTAGAATCACAAAAATCATCACAAACTCGCTGATGGAGATGAGAAGTGATGAAATGGCACCAAAAAACAACTTCAGCGTTCATCTGAGTTGGGAAGGTGAAGAAACAAACAACTATCGGGAAGGAACATTGGTTTGGTATACTGATGGGTCAAAAACCGCAAGTGGAACTGGAGCTATATGGTGAAGCACCCAGATGCAACATAAACGCACCATTGGGGAATTACGCATCAGCATTTCAAGCAGAAGTATATGCTATGGAGCTTTGTCTGAGGGAGAATATTGACAGCGGGTATAGAGGGAAAACAATCCTCATTTACTCTGACAGTCAAGCTGCCTTAGAGGCCTTATCACGTAACAAAATCAGATCAAAATTGGTCTGGAACTGTCTACAAACCCTGCTCGATCTGGCTAACCAAAATAAGGTAACACTTAGATGGGTCCCATGGCATTAAGGGATAAAATGCAACGAGGAAGCAGACGCCCTGGCAAAGAAAGCCTCAGCGACCGTATTTACTGGTCCTAAACCGGCGTTTGGCATTCCCAAATCCTCAGTACGACTCGCTGACTAGGTGGATGTTAAAAGAACACCAGTCACGTTGGGATCTCGTGCTGGGCCAACAAAACAGTAAACGAATGGTTAAAGCGCCATCAAAAGTACTCTGACTGGTGATATTCTGAATCTAAGCAGAAATCAAATAAGGCATGTCACGGGACTAATAACCGGACATTGTCACCTTAGGGAACACCTACACAAAATGGGCATCTTTCAAGATGAACCCATATCTATCTATCTATCTGTGATGGGGTGTCGATACACTACGACCTGTAAGATCTATTGTGCCCCCTACTGCTGCCCAATCGTTAAGGATGTCCCAACGATTAGAGCAGTTCCCCCAGTCCTATTGCTTTCAAAAAGTTCAGGATGTCGGTAGGCTTCAGGTTAGGTAGATCTTCCTCTTCTATTTGATATTTTCCGAGGTATCGCACCCTTGGATTTTGCAGGGTAATGCATTCTGAGAGAATGTGGATAGAGGTTTCCTCTTCTTCCCCGCAGAATCTGCATTCTTCTTTGTCTACTAATCCGAGTTTCTTTAGGTGGCCTCTCAGCCGGCAGTGCCCTGTTAGGATACCCGTTAGTATTCTGAGCTTATTTTTACTTTTACTGACGCAGATGAACCCACATGTAGATTATGTAATGAGGAGGATGAAACACCCTCTCATATCACACTAGAGTGCCAGACACTCACACACTGGAGGTATAACCTACTGGGGCCGGTAAACCCACAGGAGTACTTTCCAAAAGAAAATCTGGTGGAAAGGCTATTCAGCGTGATAAAGGTAACAAACCTTTTCACCTGACGATGTAACTGATATAGTACAATAAGTCTTAAGGCTGCAGTATTGAGGCATTTATAAACCTCAGTCAGGTACATCGTCATAATCAATCAATCAATAAGAGACAGAATCCCGAGATAATTCATAGGACTCAAATTACTCAAAAAATAATTAAAAATGTGGGTTATGGGTATCACATAGACCTCACATTTCAATTACACACTGTAACAACTAGAGATAATTGCGACAAAATAATAAATGTTTTTTTTTCAATCTAAATTTTTTAGATTGTTGAATGATTTTGATTGTTTTTAAAAATTAATTTTTAAATTTAAAAAATAAAAAGTTCATCTATCAGAACTGAAAAATGAAGCGTTGAGAAAAATTATAGCCAACAAAATAAAAAAGATGTGTCTTATCACTTTATTTATAGTTATTTTGTCAGTCCGTTTTCGAAATTTTATCAATATCATTTTTAAATATAATATGACTCCATGTTAGTATTTATTCTAAGTTAATATGTGGATACTTTATACATAATCTTCCTGAAATACTCTTCTAATTTGCTAATATGTTAAATAAAATATTACGTAATTTCGCCTTACACTATACTTTTTTCGTTTATATAAAGAATTGATCCACTATACCTGCACTACTCCCAACAGATGCAACTTTTGATGTTTTGGAAACTTTTTCAGTAATATTGGAATTGGGTTCTGGTTCTGCTTTGGGTTCGGATTTAGGTTCAGGTTCTGCTTTGGATTCGGATTTAGGTTCAGGTTCTGCTTTGGATTCGGATTTAGGTTCAGGTTCTGCTTTGGATTCGGATTTAGGTTCAGGTTCTGGTTTGGATCCGGATTTAGGTTCGGGTTCTGACTTAGGCTCAGGTTCGGATGTGGGCTCAGGTTCGGGTTCTGATTTAGGTTCGGGTTCGGATGTAGGCTCAGGTTCGGGTTCTGATTTAGGCTCTGGTTCCGATGTAGGTTCAGGTTCAGGTTTGGAAGTAGGTTTGTACTTAGTTTTAGATTCCGGTTTGGGTTGTGGTTCGGATTTTGGTTCAGGTTTTGATTTAGATTTTGATGTGGGAGGAGAGTGGGATTTATTTTGTGTGATATTAGATTTATGTTCGGAGTCGGGTAAGGGTTCAGGTTCTGGTTCTGCGGACGGTTCTGTTGTGGGCTCCTGAGTGGTTTCTGGTTCAGCGGTAGGTTCTGGTACCGGTTCTAGAAGAAATTTAAAAGACCAACCACCATTAATTAGACAATATTACTGGAAAATACTACAATTTACTTTAATGGTGCACAATTTATTACAATTTTGCTAAAAAGTGATTGTCATGTGGTTAAAGTGCCCTAATACCCGAGTTTCTAACTAAATATTTTAACTTACCGGTGGTAACTGCTCTACGTTTGCGCCCTAAAAGAAAAAAATTGAATTTAATAAAGTTAAAACAACTAGTACGGAATTACATTTGGAACTCAATCCATTTGATTCAGCATCCCAAAACGGGTTTCGGCTTTGTCAGTTGGGGTTTCGAATCCAATAAATCAAATTTCAAACACGGGTTAGGTCAATTAGTAAATCAAAAGATAAACTACGCAAATATGCTACCATCTGTCAGCAAAGCTAATAAATGAAGCCAAGGTAATAAGGTTTTGACAATCTAATTTGCATTGTGGGTTGCAAAATTGTTGACCAAATGCAAATTGAGGACGTTTCTAGACCTTCCTTGTTGTTACTAAATGCCGAGACATTGAAAACGGCGTCTGCAAAACGAGCGGGGAAGCGAGTTGTTCGAAACGTTGAAAACTAATTTTAGGCTCATCGGATCAGGTAGCAAACTAATTTTAGGCTGACTACATGGCAAGCTAATTTTAGGCTCTGCGGATCAGGTAGAAAACTAATTTTAGACTGACCAGGTAGCAAGCTAATATTAGGCATTGCGGGTTTTAGGTTCTGCGGGTCAGTTGGAAAACTAATCGTAGGCTCACCAACTGGCAAGATAATTCTAGGCTCTGCGTGTCAGGTAGAAAACTATTTTAAGTTCGGAGGGTCAGGTAGGTTAGGTGGCTTTTCATCCGGGGTATCACAAGGCAGCGTGCTTGGGCCAATTCTATATCTGCTGTACCGATCTTCCGACAACAGACGTAACCACCCTAGTTACTTTTGCAGACGATACAGCGATCCTTGCCTCGCATAAAAATGCTGCCACTGCTCCTAGATTTCTACAACACCACGATGAGAAAGTCGATAAATGGATGAAGATCTAGCGCATCAAGGCTGATACCTCCAAATCTGTTAATGTTACATTCACCCTCCAATTATGCTGAACAACTGCCAGCTATTCCAAAGAGAAAGAGAATATAACTTGGCCTGATTTACAGAATAATGTACTGGCTGTTGTGCCGCTCATAAAAAAGCCTATATGGAATACAATCGGAGGATCAGCAAGCGACTCGAATGTCATGAAGATACAACGTTTTCAATCCAAACTACTCCTATTCCTAACTACGTATTTCACTGAGACCTTTATGTCCCAACAGTCATAGAAGAATGTGCCAAATTTGCCGAGAGTTACCCGAACCGGTTGAGAGTTCACCTAAATGAACTAGTTGCAAATCTCCTCATTCATCAGTCAACGGCAAAACTTTAGCGATATGACCCATTGGACCTACCGCATAGATCCAGAAGCGTATTTACCTTGTTTTCTGCTAACTTGGAACGAAACACTGGTCTCAACGACGTCATTGTGAACTGGGTTATTTTCAGTTTTCCTCAGAACTGGGATTTGTGCCGATCTTCTCGAATACAAAGACTTCCTATATTTAGTAGCTTGTGTTGTTGTTGGTTCGGGTTCTGGCTCACTCGTTGGTTCTGGTGTTGACTTGGGTTCAGGCTCTGATTTAGGTTCAGGTTCTGATTTAGGTTCTGGTTCTGATTTAGGTTCGGGTTCTGAAGTAGGTTCCGGTTCTGAATCTGCTTTAGAACCAGCTAGTGAAGCGGGAGTCGTAGGGCCGATTTGAGGGAAATTTTTACAACTTTTGGTAAGCGATCTTGGTCGCCAGCCTATAGCTGCGTAGCTGGTTCCGTTCACTACCAGAACAGCTTCTATTTCTTTGTGTTCTTTCAAGATTCTCCAATAAAGCTTGAATGTGGGGCTTAGTGTTTTTTCAGTGTACAAATCAAAGTCTATGTCCGTTGTTTTCACTGCAGATCCTGTAAAGAAAAACGGAGGTAAATATTATATCTTTTTATTCCAAAAATTTATATAGTATGTTTCACATTCACTTCAAAGTGAAGAATTTTTAGCGTAGAGATCTGCAGTTATTTAAAAAAAAAATGTATTCACTTTACAGTTAATTTGAAACGTACTATGGAGCTTTTTTACTATCCGAAAACAAAGAATTTACTTTTGATACATCCAGGACCAAACCAGCCCAATTGGCAGTAACATTGTTGTCTAGGGGAAGTGGTACCACCTACATCAATACATTTTCCATGTTCCCCACAGTCACTGTCTTCTACGCACTCGTCCCTGTATTGGCAAACATCTCCATAGTACAGTCTATCACATTTGCATCTTCCAACTAGATTTTTGCCATGGCCACTACATGTTTCTCTAAATTTTCTTCCTTAAATACGAATTTAAATTAGTGAAAATAACAATCGTGGTTCAAAAAGAAATCGTTTATTCTATGGCGATGACGAATTACAACTTACTTGGTAAAATATCAACATCAGCACAAGACCAAAATTTGTAACTATCTCCCCATTCTAGTGCTTGTCTTATCAGTCTCAATGTGCAATTTTCACAATTAAATTGCGTAGGAAGTTGTACATGGAAAGATTGAGCACTAAAATTAATAATATTCAAAATTATCATTTGGAACGATTTATCAATTTGATCATTAATTAATCAATAATTATAAAATAATAAACATATAAAGAAATGAGCACAACTTTGATCTACCATTCAAAAAAAAATTTAAGACCATTCTTATTAGATTGTTCTTGAAAAAAAATGTCCTATTATTAAAACGTGCTATGGAAGTCTTGTAATTAACACAGCAACAAGGTTATAGCATTTTGCTTCACTTATTAACTGGGCAAGTAATTGAGGATTTTTAAAAAGGGATCAAATTGTTTCTCGAAAGAGAGGTGTGCCTAGTTTGGGCACAAATGTTTTTTTTTTAATTTATCCTTCAAAAAGGACCCCGCACCATTTAAATGTAAAAAACGTCTCGGTCAAATTTTCTGAAAAGTTGGTATGCTATTAAACTCGATGCACTGACAAAAAGTGTCCATTGGCCCAAACCAATCCTATGGCTAGTTTTTGAAGTTCAGGGTATTAAACATCAGAAATATCACTTTTTTGTAACCAGATTTCTCATAACAGACCTGTTTTATTGGCGTTTATTGTAGAAAACATGAATTATAGATTATTTTGCATTCATATTTTATAAATAATCACCGTAGAATTTGGTTATTTACAGGGTGGTTCGAAAATAAGTAATATGGTTTTTTGGTAAAAATCCTTTTTTATAACAGCTTTAAAAATACGAGCAAATGTCATTGCATTATGAATATATAGTTTAAATAATTACTTCTTGGTGATTAATCATATTTTATACATGGTGACTCACAAAATGTGGTTACAGAGGGCATATAGTGTTTTTAGCTTTGAGTCACCCCGTGTCAATGATGTATTATAAAATTTTTGTATTATATTAAACAAATGTACGATGTGCCACTCTAAGTCATACAGGGTGTTAAATAACTGTTTGGCAAAACTTTAAAAATTAGAAAAGCTGTGTTTTGTGCACTACCCTGTATTTTAAAAGTTTCTCCGTCAACTTTATAAATTAATACATTTTCACATTAACAAAAGTTTAGTATTTAACTTAGCAAAATTTTGTTGTAATTCTTTGACCAGTTGGCCTAAAATGTGTACCCTTATTTACTAGTTGAAAGGAACAAAGAATCTGTAGTGTGTGCCTTTCTAGACATAGAAGGGGCTTTTGACAACACACCACACGAAGCCGTCAAAAGAGCACTAGAAGAAAGAGGGGTAGACAATACGACAACCAGATGGATGTCGCGACTATTGTCTACCAGAATAGCAGAGACTAAAATGGAACAAGACACTGTTTCCATCTGCACAACCAGAGGAGGTGTGGCCTCCCCTCTTATGTGGAGCCTAACAGTGGATCGACTCCTCTGCGATTTGACCGAGAATGGTATATCGTGTCAAGGCTATGCAGATGACATAGTGATAATCGCAAGAGGAAATTCGAGAATACCCTCTGCTATATAGTTCAAAGAGGGCTTGACTATACTAAAGAATGGTGTCAACCCCACCAAGACTACCTTAGTTGCCTTTACACGGAAAAGAAATATTAACCTCAAAACCATCGAATTTGACGGGAAAGTTATTGAATGAAAGCCAGATGTCAAATATCTGGGACTAATACTAGATAATAAACTCATCTGGAATAAGCATGAATAAGAAGTAACCAGCAAAGCCACGAAAGCTCTAATGGTGTACAGAAATTTTGCGGGAAAAAACTGGGGATGTAACACAAAGATCCTGCAGTGGATGTACACGTCAATAGTGAGACCGGCCATTACTTATGGAGCAGTAGTCTGGGGCAGCAGAACTAAGCTGGCCAGTACAAAGGCAAATCTAGCGAAAATCCAAAGACTAGCCTGCGTATGCATAATAGGTGCAATGAGAACGTGCCCAACGGCCGCCATGGAGGTAATCCTAAGCCTTACACCCCTCCATATAGTAGTGGAGAGTATAGCGATAAGGACACCCTACAGAATGACCAGAGAAGGATCAACCAAACGCAAGTTTCGACTCCTCTAAACGAACTAGGCAAGAACAACACTGTTACCCTCCTATGGGTTCCGGGACACACTGGAGTGGAGGGTAATGAAATAGCAGACGTACTCGCAAAAAAAGGGGCTGAAACACCATTTCTGGGACCTGAACCCTTGTGCGGAATAAGCACCAGTACAATACTTGATGAACTTGGAAAAGAAGTAAATAACAAAAGATCCCAATACTGGATTACTGGATAGGACTATAAGGAATGAGGCAGGCCAAGACACTACTGGGAAACTATAACCAGAAGAGATCTGACGACTGCGTCAGTAAAAGTAAAAATAAGCTCAGAATACTAACGGGTATCCTAACAGGGCACTGCCGGCTGAGAGGCCACCTAAAGAAACTCGGATTAGTAAACAAAGAAGAATGCAGATTCTGCGAGGAAGAGGAGGAAACATCTATCCACATTCTCTCAGAATGCATTACCGTGCAAAATCCAAGGGTACGATACCTCGGATAATATCAAATAGAAGAGGAAGATCTACCTAACCTGAAGCCTACCGACATCCTGAACTTTTTGAAAACAATAGGACTGCAGAAACTGCTCTAATCGTTGAGACATCCTTAACGATTGGGCAGCAGTAGGGGGCACAATAGATCTTATAGGTCGCAGTGTATCGACACCCTTATCACAGATAGGTAGATAGTTGAAAGATGTTTTTAATATCTATTGGTACACATTTTAGGCAAACTGGTCATAGGATTACGACAAAATTTTGCTAAGTTCAATACTAAACTTTTGTTAATGTGAAAATGTATTAATTTATAAAGTTGGAGAAACTTTTAAAATACAGGGTAGTTCACAAAACACAGTTTTCTAATTTTTAAAGTTTTTCCAAACAGTTATTTAACACCCTGTATGACTTAGAGTTGCAAATCGTACATTTGTTTAATATAATACAAAAATTTTATAATACATCTGTTCGTATTTTTAAAGCTGTTATAAAAAAATGATTTCTTCAAAAAAACCATATTACTTATTTTCGAACCACCCTGTAAATAACCAAATTCTACGGTGATTATTTATAAAATATGAATGCTAAATAATCTACAATTCATGTTTTCTACAATAAACGCCAATAAATAATACAGGTCTGTTATGAGAAATCTGGTTACAAAAAAGTGGTATTTCCGATGTTCAACAACCTGTATTTCAAAAACTAACCATATGATTGGTTTGGGCCAATGGACACTTTTTGTCAGTGCATCGAGTTTTATAACATACCAACTTTTCAGAAAATTTGACCGGGACTTTTTACATTTAAATGGTGCGGGGTCCTTTAAAAAAGCTTATACTTATTGATGGTGTCTGCGAAAATTAAAAGTACAAGTTGGTTAACTATGGAAATGACTAGAAAAATTATTACTGTTTATTTTGGAATTGTATCCAGTTAAAAAAAATTACTTTAGATTTAAAACACAAACGATATTTTGGCAGGTCTTTTTTAGATTTGTAATGTCTTTAATAAAGGAAATAAATTTAATACCTTAAATTTATTATTGTTATATTAGTTTACACTTACGTGGCGTCATTTGCGACAAATTCAGAGCCTTGTATTGTTGGTGTTAAATCTAATAAGGGCCTTTCTAATTCATCTAATAAATGTATTTTAAACCCACCCTGAAAAAAATATATAATTTGTACAAAAATTATTAATTTTAATGAAATTAAAACTTACTCTGTGAGGATACCCTAGATGCCACGTGACATTAAATTTACTACCTTCTAAAAGTGTGGTTTTTATAGTGCCTGCAAGCAGAAAAGAAAAATATCGATTAAAAAACAACAATATAATCTATATAAATAAAAATCAATTGCCGAATGTATGTAAGCGCATTATTACTTCAGAACGGCTGTACCTATTTGGCTAATCCTTTTTTTTGTTATGTTGGTAATTGTCAGGACAAGGATTGTATGAAAGAAAATGTTTGAAGAATTGTACGGAAAAGTGAAAAATTTGGGTTAAAAAAATATCCATATAAAAAAGTGAATTAGTAAATTAGTTTAGTGAAATTAGTGGACTTTATATTTTTACTGATTCATTTATTTCTTTAACACAACAACAAAATTAAAAGATTGATATGTAAATGCAAATTAACATCAAAAAACAGTGTTCAATCCTAGCAACAACAACAACAAGTTTTTGACATAACGATACGAGACGAGAAATTGTTGACGAGACGAGGCCGAGACTAATTTTTTTTCAAAACTAACGAGACCGAGGCGAGATGCTCATAAGTCTCGTCATATATCGTCTCGTCCTATCTCGTCTCGTGTGAAGCCCTAACCAGCAATAGTAGGTTATATAATTCAGTGTGTTATCTATCACTCAATTGTCTTCAGTCTTATTGAAAAATTGGAAAAAATGGAGATACCCACATATCTAATAAACATAATAAAGAAATATCTCAATCAACGAAGCATTGTAATCGATAAAATAGAGACAATGGAAATATCAGCGGGGGTACCACAGGGATCGGTACTGGGGCCTGTCCTGTGGAACGTTTTTTACGATGATGCCATAAGGCTAGATCTGGGTGATGGAGTTATTTCAATTGGTTTTGCAGACGATCTAGCTATTCTTACAAAAGCGAAAGACATAGATGAACTACAATACAGAACCCAAGAAGCGCTGTACAGAAGGGTGAAACAGTGTATGAGAGTTAACAAGCTAGATATAGCTCACCATAAGACAGAAGCGGTGATCATTAAAGGGCATAGGTGGAAAAAGAAGAGAGAAGAAGTCGTGCTGGAGTTCCAAGGTAGCACAATCAGACCTTCACAAGGAGTGACATACCTGGGGATAACAATGGAATATGGGGGACGCTTTGGTCTACATATAAAAAGGATAGTTCAGAAAGCGGAGAACAGAGCCAGTAGTCTGATTAGGATAATGCCGAATATTGGAGGCCCACAATCTATGACCAGGGCCATGCTTTTGAGCGTCACACATTCAATTCTGTTATATGGAGCTCCAGTATGGGCTAACACTATACAAATCAAACATTACAGGAAGATGCTGGAAAAAGCGCAAAGGAACATGGCCTTGCGAGTAGGTTCCGCATACCGTACTGTCTCACTGGAGGCGATACAAGCGATCACGGGAACTATCCCTATACATATTCTGGTCGAAGAGAAAAACAGGCTATTTGGAGAGGAACATCTGCTAGAACAGAGGCGAAAAGATATAAGAGATGAAATCCTGGATAAGTGGCAAGAGGAGTGGACCAGACATGAAACGTCGGCCCAGTGGACCAAAAGTATTATCGTCGATGTTAAAAAGTGGATTCTGTGCAAACACAAACGTCTTAATTATTACTTGACTCAGGCGTTATCTGGTCACGGTGCCTTCAGAACATATACGTTGAGAATAGGCAAGGTAGACGATGACGAGTGTATATATTGTGGCGAGACTGATTCTCCAGAGCACACATTACACCTATGCCCCCTAAGGACAGACCTGTACCTAGAGATAGGACAGTCATGCACCCCACAGACTTTAATCCGTAAAATGATAGAAAGTAGAACGGCCTGGAAAGCAGGAGAACATTTTTTGACTGAGGTCATGAAGATAAAAAACGAAGAAGAAAGGAATTATTAGACAAGAAGAGGCAGCTTAATGTATCTGAAAGTATGTCAGAGATGACGATTCCGGATACATTAGAGCACAAGAGGTGGATGTTTAGTGGGTAGTACTGGCAGCTTAGGGAGTCCCACACTACCTGTTTTGATCGACTGCCTCAGGACTGTCGAACAAAACAGGTGTCTATAAAAGATTCGACCACCTCAAAAAAAAAAAAATTGTCTTCAGTCTTGCTTTATTTCATTATTAAGAAAATGCCACCAGTGAGGCGTCAAAATATCGATCGGCGTACGCGTACCGCAAGCCGAGTTTATAATCGTCGAGTCAATGAGACTGAAGAAGAACCTAGGCAGCATTTGGAGGCAAACAGTAAGCAAATAATCACAAGGTCAGTCATTGGAAGTGTGTGGAATAAATCTTGAATTGCCGTGTTTTTCGCATGGACAGTTATACGTTGCGTGCTCGAGAGTCGGCAAACCATCGGTGTTATTTGTTTTCCCTCCAGTCATTTTATTTCATTACAAGGTAGTACTGTATAAGGAAGAATCTTGGTCTCATTTTCTTCACTAGTACACCCGTGGTTTATAAATTATAGCTACCACTTTAATTGTCAAGGTGTCTTTGGGTTACACTCAATGCATACCTATCTTGTAATAAACTTGACACTGACAAAGTGAGGTATATTTTTAGAATATATCTTTCTCTTCTATCAGTGAAACAAACAACATTACCAAATTAGTAGTTTAGGTAGTGTCATTGCTTCCAAAAATAATTTAAATAACGATATGTACAGTACATATTACAGGAAGTAAGCACATCCATCTATAAGGCAAGGGTATAAAGAAAGCAATTATTATTTGTTAAATATTCCTTTTGTTTCCTAAGACTCCCATTGAAATCGTGACTTGTTTTCATATTTGAATCAGAAGAGGAAATACTTCTATAATTCTAATACTAATAATCATTTTATGGTTAGCTATATTTAAAACAACCTGGTACCAGTCCCGGATTGGGCAATCGGGCAACACCCGAAGGGCTGCTAGGTACAAACGTTTTAAATACAGAAATATTTTACTGTTATACAAGAATCAAATCGATAATATCGAGAAAACATTGCATAACTCCATCAGTTTATGCAATATTTTTCCCGTCATAAAAAGAAAAAAGATGCCTGGAGAAAAATGTAATGACGAGTGTATCACAAATCCGGAGAAAAGATTTGAAATACAGGTTTACAATGTTTTGAAAAAATTGATTGTTTGCCAGATGATTCATTTCAAGATATTGCGGATCAGATAACAAAACATAGTAATATTATTGTTACCGGTTACCGCAGCAGACATTCAAAGTGAGCTAAAATATTTTGCCAAGAAATGGAACGAGAAGAAAGTGGTCTTGATAAACGAAGGAGGCAAATCGTTATCCAACGAAGAAGGACCCGATCCTCTCACTGTGACTACCTGTCAAACATGCAAAAATTGCGTTGTGTGTTGTTTTAAAGTTTTGTCCCAGTGTAAATTACATATTGTGTCATACGATAATCTATATTATGCTTATAAATATGTCTTAACATTGTCATGCACCCAGGTTTCCTGTGAAAGGACTTTTTCAACGTTGAAATTTGTTCTGAACAGACTAAGGTGTTGTCTTTCACAGGACACCGACGATATTATAAATGATTTAGCGACTAAAAGCCAATCTTTGAAAAAGTTGTTGATTGTTTGAAATATATTGTATTTAAATATGTTTCTCGAAAAAATGTTTTTATTGGCGTAGTCTGTAGACTAATGATAATTGATCCATTTTGGTCTGACAATTGTTTGACAGCTTTGTATTTAAATAAAACTGTAAGTGTCAAAACTGTCAGTCAAATGTGGCCAATTATTCGATTTTAATATGAAGACTTTCAGATTAGTCCTATTATAATATTTTTAATTTGATGTATCTGTAGCAAAAAATAGTTGTAGGTTATGATAAGAAGGGCCGGTTTATAGTAACATCCGGGTCGAAAATTTCTCCCAATCCGGGCCTGCCCGGTACTTATAAAACGTATAAGTGATTTTTTTTCACTTAAGTATTTTTTGTTTTTATAATAAAAGATGATGAAGTATATTCGTCATAGGTTTGTTCGAGCAAAAGTTCCAATGTTAACGTTATTAATGTTATCAATATCATTTCGTAAACATTTTTTTCGCATCAATTTTCTCCGTCACTGATTTGTTTCAAAACTTTCTCTTATATAATCGTTAGATTTAATGTGTGACCCTATACATTATCGAATTAATGAAATAATTGTACCAGACTTTTTTTTTCCTGATTTCTTGGCCATCTAGTTACGTAACTAACAATTATTATCTAAATAACAATTATCCAAGCTAATATCTACCGCTTGTTCATATACCTTGGGTAGAGGTGGACTGTGAAATTACTGAGACCACAAGGTTTATAAATTATATTAAACCTTTTTAAAATTCATATTTTGCTTACATAATGAGCAAGGTTATAATGTTTGTTTAAACTATTCATACGATTATGACAATGTTTTTCGAAGACTAAGATTCATCTATATTTATAATCTTAATTCATTTCGGAAGCTCATTGTGGTTTGTATTTTAATTTCTCTCTCTTTCCACTGGATTAAAACCACTTAGTTGTTAAAAAAGTTTTTTTATTGACGTTTCGGCTTTCCAGATCGAAAGCCGTTATTTTATGTCATTTTGATAACGGCTTTCGATCTGGAAAGCCGAAACGTCAATAAAAAAACTTTTTTAACAACTAAGTGGTTTTAATCCAGTGGAAAGAGAGAGAAATTATAATCTTAATCTCGATTTTTTCGTACCTTTCCCATTTGTTTATTTCTTCTCTTTCGATGGTTATTTTCGTGTGTCTATTTGTCAAAATGTCCTGATATAAGGCCCGCTCTAGCTTTTACGTTACCCCGGACAAAAAGGCAAATTGCCGCCCCATAAAACATATACTTAAAATATGTATCTTTATTTAAAATAAAAATCAAATGCTTTTAAATTATAAAAAAAGGGTATTTAAAAAGGTACATGTAACACAACATTAACAGTCAAGTAGTATAAAAAAGTACCTCGTTATTGCTATTACAAAGATGCATTACTACACAATCAAACAAACAAAACCACCGCGACGTATTAGCAAGAATACTACTATTGTGTATTGAAGCTGTCTTTTTATATTAGAAGTAATAAACAAGTCAATGCATGATATTCCTTTCTATTCCCGTGTAAACAAGTTCACGCGGCGCCCTGCTGGCTGTTCTATGCGGTGCGCGACATCGATACCAAGCCTTTTTCATTTAATTTAGGGTTGTTTTCTTCAGAAGTAAGGATTACAATTTTTTTAAGCTTTTAGGCAAAAACAGTAATGTACGAAATGTACATTGCATGGTGATTTTAGAAAAAATCAACAAATATAAATTTCGTTTAATTAGGTATTTAACTTATCAATATCAATATCAAAGGTAATACCACTCCTCCAAATTTTATCGATTAAATTTGAGAGGACGTGTGGTATTTGGAAAGACGCTTTACACACAAATGTTCAATATTTTCTTTATCAATTCATCAAAAAACATTGAGCTGTTATAGTTTTAAATACAGGGCCAGCAATGCATACGTGATTGCGTTTGGCTATAAAGTTTGACATTTGTCAGTTTTAAAGAGATTTATGGATTTCTATGTAATTTGAAGTATTTAGGTATTCAAAAACATGTTGTGTGGAAGTGAGTTATGTGTGTGTTAAAGCGATTTGAAATAAACGAATAAACAGGTTAGTTTACAAATACATTTTGAAATTTGGGTATTAACATAGATTTGCAATACATTTTAGAATAATAATAATTGATAATGCTAAATAAAAGTTGTTAAAGTGTTTATCAAAAAACAAAAACGAAGAGGCGGTTTTATCAGTATAAAACTCAATGATTGGTTAGGATCATGAGCTCTTATTGGCTAAAACCACAAAATCTGACTGTCTTGACAGATGAAAAAAATAATCACATTAAATGCCGCCCTTTAGATATGCGCGCCGGACAAATGTCCGGGTTGTCCGCCCCCTAGAGCGGGCCCTGCCTGATAGCTTCCTGGACGAGAAACAAGTGTCTGTTCACATTTTTTTTTAATTTTAAGTGACGATTACTTCTAACCGCCTTCCGTAACTTTTATTTATATTCAACTCATTAACATAGTTGTGATATAACTCAAGGCCATAAGAAGATTGCATCTCTAGCAGAGGCAGTGTTGCTTAAGAGTGAGCAGTCGACTCGATCGAATACCTATATCCACACAGGCAGGTATCTATTTCCACTCCACGAAGAAAAATACGGTTGATGTACCTTAACGGTATGCTCAAACCATTGAATCTAGCATAATAATAACAACGTATTTATTAAAAGAAATTTTTATAATTACATATAATTAAAAATTAAGTGACTATTTTTAAATGTCTTATTTTTTTAGTAGAGTTATAGCCCAGTTGTCAGAGAGTTTGACCTCGCACAAAATGTGATATGGATGAAACTTGGCACTTAAGTACTTGAAAGGGTGTAGAAAATGATAAAAAAATCTTTGCTGCTCTAAAGTGTATGCTAACTTCACAATTTCGAAAATAAAATCGAAAATTTGGTTTTTCCATTATATCTCGAAAAAAAAATAAAAATTTGAAAAACTAAAAAATTGTATTACTATAAAAAATTATTCAAAATAAGAAAACAAATTCGAAAACACTATGCGCGCCGAGCCGTTGAATACAAATATTCAGGCGATGCGTTCGGAAAAACTAAAGTATCTTTGCCTAAAATGTACGCAAAGAAAAAAAAAAGAAAGCGTTTTAAAGAGGACACTCTAAGCTTTCTCAGGAAGCCATTAGTTTTTAATTTTTTTTGTTTTCTCATAGAAAATTTGACTCGAAAGTTATAATTTCTAAAATTCTCAATGATTTTTATAAAACTGAAGATATCTATTAATAGAGGCATAACAAAAAAAATACTTGTACATTTATCATCACTATACTTTTACTTTTGATCTAAATACAGTGCGACACAAAAAGTCTGCACCATATGAGAAAAATTTTTATTATTCATTTGACATAAAATTTTATTCTTGATAAAAGTTGGTGCATTGCGTAAAACTGTTATTGCAAGCATCAAACTTTCAAATTTCTAAATGGTATATAGAGGCGGGCAAAAAATAGGAATTTTGACCAAGAGTAAAGTACCATTATTTTTGACAATATAAAAATAAAATATTTAGGAAAGTTGTTTAGAATTAAACTGAGATTAAAAATCACATCCTCCTAAGCAAAAAATTTTTTTTATGTTTTTAGCCTAGCTCAAAATAATATCATTTCGGATGCACTTTAGGGGCCTTCCTTCAATCACTATGATACATTTTGGTTAAAAAAACTTAGTTTTCTTCGTTATTTTTACACCATTCTAGGCATTTTTTTAAAATTTTTATTATTTTTGGTTTTTTCTTGGTGCAAAGTTGAAATTTCACCCTGTAGACTTGTACATAAAAACTACCATTATGATTTATTTAAATTAAATAAGTTAATAAATAAAACGAAGCAACTAAATAATACATATCGGCAGGTTTACAATGACCGTAGTAATTAAAAACTAAATTACAAAAGAAAAATAATTACTACCTAATAAAAAAAATAATTTAGGAGGCTGTAATTTTAAATCTGAGTGTAATTTTTAATTCTAAACAAATTTCCTAATTAATTTTTTTTGATATTGTCAAAAATAAAGGTACTTTACTCTTGGTCAAAATTCCTATTTTTTGCCCGCCTCTGTATACCATTTAGAAGTTTGACGCTTGCAATAGCAGTTTTACGCAAAGCACCAACTTTTATTAAGAATAAAATTTTCTGTCAAATGAATAATAAAAATTTTCCCATATGGTGCAGACTTTTTGAGTCGCACTGTATAATTAAAATGATTATCATTATCTCTGTTTAATAAAACTTAAGTTTTAAAATTATCATTTTTGTACAACATTCATTCGACGCAATTTTTATTTTCAAAATAGTGTTTTTATAAATCAGAAATTAATTTTTTTTTAATAAAATTAAAAATAATTTAGAAATTGATTTTAATAAATAAATAAACACTATTTTGAAAATAATAATTGCGTCGAATGAATGTTGTAAAAAATGATAATTTTAAAACATAAATTTTATTGAACTGAGATAATGTTCATCATTTTACTTATATTTAAATCAAAAGTAAAAGTATAGTGATGATGTATAAGGATTTTTTTCTGCTTTATAAAAATCAGCGAGAATTTTAGAAATTATAACTTCCGGTCAAATTTTCTACGAGAAAACAAAAAAAAATTAAAAAGTAATGGCTTCCTGAGAAAGCTTAGAGTCTCCTCTTTAAAATGCTTTCTTTTTTTTGTGTACATTTTAGGCAAAGATACTTTAGTTTTTTCCGAGCGCCTCGCCTGAATATTTGTATTCGACGGCACAGCGCGCGTTGAGTTTTCGAATTTGTTTTATTATTTTGAATAATTTTTTATAGTAATACAAATTTTTATTAAAATGGTGGTGCTATTAGTTTTTCTAGATATAATGAAAAACCCAAATTTTCAATTTTATTTTCGAAATTGTGAAGTTATCATACACTTTAGAGCAGCAAAGATTTTTTTATGGTTTTCTACATCCTTTCAAGTACTTAAGGGCCAGGTTTCATCGATATCACATTTTGTGCGAGCTTTTGGTCAATATCCTTCTCTGGCAACTGGGCTATTAGTGTATGAAGGTTTTTGCTTTTCTATCTATTATATGTTCTCACTTTTTCGAAATTTGCTTTAGTTCTTTTCTAAAAAAAATGGGAAAATCATCAAAAAACACAGAATTTTGCGATTTTTTTTGTAGAAAAAACTAAATCAAATTTTGAAAAAGTAAGAACATAGGAACATAGATTAGGCTTTTACCATAATATACTTATTTTTTCATTCTTTCAAAATGAAAAATGAACCTAAAAATTAGGGGCTACGAAATCCTTGCATACACTATTTTATAGTATTAGTACAACTTCCTCTTAAGTAAAAAATGAGAAAAACCAAAAGTATACGAGTATTAATTAATTTAAAAAGTAAATTTGATTAACATGCACCTGTACAGGGTGGCCAAATAAGAATGGGAGGTACTGTACCTGGGAAACTATCTATCGTAGGGGCTTGCGGAAAAAAAAGTTATTACTGAAACGGCCAAGAGAAAAACCTGGAAAATATTTTCTCCACGGCCACTACTGAATGTAGTTATTCTGAAACCACTTATAATAACAGAAAAGAAACATTCTCGCTCTTGAGATTGAAAGAAAATTCTGAAACATTTGGCTCTTATGTATTTTATATGTATTACATTCTATCACTAGAGAATAGAATCTGTATTCCGTGATTGTTTACAAAAATAAGGTTTGCCGTCAAATTAACTGTCAGTATTAGTTGACGTGGTCTTAATATTGGTTTGTAAAAACTTTTAATTTATTAAAAAGGAGAAGAAAATCAAACGATTCAGATGTAGAATTTGAAAATACTCCTCCAGAAATAAAAAAATATGCCGATAATATAACTCAAAATTTGCTACCGCAAAAACCCGAGCTTGGATATAGAAATACTACCTACACAATGTTAAGAGATTAAGGTTTCATTTTACTATATTTAATTTCTACTTTTTGTGGCCGTGGAGAAAGTACAGTACTCGTGGTTCCTCACGCTCGCATTCGCTCGCGTTCGGAATCATCCACTCGTGTCGTATTTCTCATTCCAACCTTGTTACAGAATATACTATTCAAGTTTCTGAAAGGGCCGCTAGAGGGCGTAACTGCAATCTTGAATCTAAGAAAGTGATATTTCGGTGAATTTCGCTATATTAACCTAACAAAAAAATACCTGAGATACGGTTTTCGCGAGCTTGTTTAGGCATCATTTAGCTACTTTTTCATGAAAAAGAAATCATACCAACGCATTTAATTTTTTAAGAAAATTAACCATTTCTGTCGAAACCTTTGAATACCCCCACCACTTTATTTTTAGAGATACAGCAAAAATTGGCAAACAAAAAAGGTTCAGATTATCCTCTACTTTAAAGATCAGTTATTTCTTTGTTAGGTTAATATAGCGGAATTCAGAGAAATATCACTTTCTTAGATTCAAGATTGCAGTTACGCCATCTAGCGGCCATTTCAGAAACTTGAAAATATTTTCCAGGTTTTTCTCTTGGCCGTTTAAGTAATAACTTTTTTTCCGCAAGCCTCTACGATAGATAGTTTCCCAGATACAGTACCTCGCATTCTTATTTGACCACCCTGTACACACACTAAATTTTTTTACAATGAATTTCTTATTCATTGAGAATACTTATTAGGTGAATAGAGCAAGAATGTTTTGCAACCTTGATTGATCATTTAAAAAATACCTACAGGTCATCCGTTCTTAATCATTATAAAAGTATTTCTTTATAAGAGAGTAATAAAAGAACCGAGATATTGATGAAGTAAATACGATATATATGCACCTGACCACTTGGGAGTATGATTAACGTTTATGTTACGTAACCACAACATTCAAACGGCATTCTTTAGATTATATGCAACAACAGTTTTTATAATAATTGTGAATACATATTATTCTCGTTTCAATGATAAAAATACAGTTATCTAATGATCTAAATTAAGAGCATTTTGTACCTGCAAAATTAAAATTTGCATTTTATAAAAAACATTTCCTACGGTAAATTTAAACTAAATAAATTTTGCACATAATTTTAACATTTATTTATAAATCATTTTAATGTTTGGTCTTAGTCCTCGGTTCATATATCCTACGAGTTTTAAGCATAGCTCTACAAAAATCATAGGGACAACTTTTGTAGGTAATGAACTGCTCTTCATTTTTTGTCTAAACAAAAATGCTCTAAGGGTCATATTTCGGTAGATATAGTCGAAAAATGGATTTTCGGGAACTCTAGAGCCATTTTCCCACCCTTCCAGAAATTCCACGTCGCTGAGATTTTCGGAGGTAAATGAACCTATATGAATACCTGCAAATTAAAAAAAAATTTGACGGACAGACTTGATGCATAGGTCTGGGGTTTTTCTGGCGTTAATTTATTGGACTAATATGTTTGATATAATGTTAAAAGTAACGTGTTGGTTGAATGCCCTTGTTGTTTTAAAATAAAAGATAAAAAAGTAGTTTAAAAAACTAAAACCCGATTACGTAAAAAAACGAGTATCATAAGTATGACTTTGTAACTAATATATTAAAAATTATGGCATAATACACAAAATTTTCAAATAGGATTAAAAGATAAAAATTTTTTCCGCCCTGATATTTTAGTTTTTTGTCAAAGTATCTAAAGAGATAAAATAAATCGCGAATATTTTTTAAAGCATCAATTGTTGAAGGTGAAAGGCACGAATCGGAAGAAAATATCGAAATAACAATAATAATGTGCAATTACAAAAAACTTAGAACATGTAATAGAACATGATTTATTTGCTGCAAGAAGAAGAAAACAATAAGTGGGAATTAAAAGGTTAACCAACATAATAATGTGTTTCATTTGAACTGTTATTCGTTGGAAAGTTCATATTAAATCACGAAGAGAAACACACTAATTCAATTATATAATAATTTAATAATGAGAAAAATAATTAAGCACTTGCGTTAATGAGTTCATTGAATGTATTGAGTAATTTCTTTGGAAACCAGGATTTTTCTATACTACAGTTTTAACTAAGTACATAAAATTTTATCGAAAATGAATAAATAAACAAACAATTCCTAAAAATAATTCAACTGAACAACATTTTTATTCTTAATTTCGTTTTGCTTGCTTGACGACATTCGTAATAAATGTTGATCAGTTTAAGGAGAAATTAAGGTCGTATAAAAGAAATTAAGATTTCACTAAATGTTTATTTATCCCATTAACGATTTGTGTAACTGTTTATGAACAACAAGAACGTTATTATCATTATTATTATCATTATTTAAAGTCTCAGGTTAAAATTTGAGTGACAAAAGGCAACTACTGTCGTTTTAGCTTCAACAGTTTGGGCTGGATAGAATATTTGAGTTGCTTCAAAGTCACATGAAAAGCCCCATCTTTTTGTGTTTCGCCCTTTAGTGCCAAATTAGACTGGCGTAGAAATGATATGTTTATTATAACATCCAAGTTAAAAAAAAAATCTGGGATGATCAACAAAATGGCGGCGCTGTTAAGGGTCTTCATGCGCCTGTTTTCCGCGACATCGAAAACTGCTGCAGTTGTCACTCTTTTACTGTTGATCCGAAATAGTAGTTTACCTAACAAGTGCGGAAAAGTCACTTTACGCACGTGTTAGGTACACTATTTTTTCTACTAGCGTGCGGAAAAAACCCAAAAGTTAACATAAAGAAACATTTATTATTAAATACATATCAACAAATTAATTATTCTTAATATTAATATTGAACGTGCAATTTGTAGCATTCTGCAAATTAATTGCAGAGGCTAAAATGTTTTCCAATGAAGTCAGATTTCGGTTTTCCACTGCTTTGTCAGCACTAATTGTTGTAACCGTGGCGATGGGAACTTGGCTGGAAGAGGTCATTTTGGAAGGCTTTACTGGCGACAGCTGCTGACTAGTGGAAGCGTCACTGAAGTTTAATATTTTATTCGATAGGCTCTTTTGGAAACCTGGTGAGCTTTCTACATAACCTTCTGCGACGCTAGAAGATTTCCAACCTCCGAGGCGTTTAATATTTGTTATTCCTTCTCCGGAATCTGCAAGCATTGTGGCGGCGGAACGTCGGAAACTGTGGCCCGTATATAATTCAGGATTTGAAGGCTTCAGATAACTTGCAATATCTGATGGCATTTTTCCGAAGGTGTTTATTCCGATACATTGTACAGTGCAAGTTCCTTTCTTATATTTCACGAAAAGCGCTTATGTGGGGTTTCAGGCTTTCTTAAACTTAACTCTTAAACATACTTTCTAAACAAATTTAGCAATTTTCCATTTTCAGCTTCCTCAGAAATCGCAAAGGTTCTGAAAGAGTGGTTTTTTGTGTCTGGGATATTTATCAATAAAATATTTCCTTTGTCATCAATATGATCTAAAGACATCTTTGTTAATTCTTCTCGCCTACATGCGCCCACCAAACCAAAAATCGTAGCGACTTTTATATGAAGATAAATTTTGTCAGGCGCTACATTTATAAACTTAAAAATTTCTTCTTTTGAGAAAATTTTTGCCTTTTTGGGTTTAAATCCAACGTTTTGTTTTTTATATATGCCATGACCATGAAAAACTTGCTTAAATCGACGTCTTTTTTGAGTTTAATTACACTTTTCAACATTGAGTACCTGGACCAAAGAGTGTTTGGCTTGCATGTTTTGGAAATTTCAGCGAAATAAGCCAAAAAAATGTCAGATGTTTATTATTATTTGACATTCATTTGATGAGGCTTATACCAGGGCCATTAAAAAATTATTGAAACGTACGTTTCTTTTTATTAAAAATTATAGCAGAATTCTAATAAGTTTCTTAATTTTTCAGTCATTTTGTAAATTACAACCATACAAATATATATTTTAAATATTCAAATGTCAGTATACTCCCCAAAAACTTAACAAATTTACTAGTGCGGAAAATAGTTATTTCCGCACTAGTGCGGAAAAGTTGCTCTTTCAACACTAAAATGAGTGCGGAAAAGTGGACTTTTCCGCACGCTAGTAGAAAAAAGATTTAACAAGTGGCTTTCGTTTACTGACATTACCTAAGGGGAAGGATATACCTAAAAAGTTATGAAAAGGTGCAAAAGGAGGAGGCACACTTTTAATGGGATTTCCAACAATGTACGAATTTGATAAAATTTTAGTATATTATATATAGTATACAGTGGCGGTTAAGGGATATCTTGAAAAACACGAATTAAATGAAAAATACTATAAAGATTGGAATTTTCTTTAAAAAAGTGATACAAGCATTTTAATTTGAACTTGGGCGGCCGTGTTGGATGTCACGTGTCGATTTTTTATGTACAGGGAGTACTCATAAGTAATATTACTACTATTTATTTCCATACTCTCAACAAAAAACTGACAAAGTTCAACCTCACCTTGCAAATATTTTTTAATTATTCTAGAATAAAACGTAAATAATTGTATATACCTCCCTACAGGTAAATATCGTATGCACATCTTAATTTAAATATTTAATAAGATACTACTTCATTTAAATGTTTTAAAATAATTTCTGGTAAAACATTTTCTTTGTTTTCGTGGGGATTACCAACATCTTCAACACACTTTAAAACACTGTTGTTTGGATATTTGATCACTGCTTGATATCAGGCATAACTTAAATAACAAACAACACTGCAAATGTGGCAGTAGGTATACTATTCCCGCCCTGTATATTTTAAACAACTCTAAATACATTATTGCGTTCAATTATTAGTCTAATTTTTCAGTTAAAATTGGATTTGGCTGATTCCATAGGTTTCGAAGTTATTGGTTTTCTTGTAAGGCTTCTATTTTTAGAAATATCAAAATATCTCGAAAACTAAAAAGCTTAGGTATAGGGAATGCTTAAGAAAGTTTATCTTATTTTTAACGTATAATCTATAAAAGCAATAAAATATAGGGTCTTCCATAAGAAATAATATAACTTTGATACGCCACACTTTTTTGGGACAATCTGTATATTTCAAAACAATTTTAAAATGTAGCCTTTATCAACCCACATACCCATGAATAAACAAAATTTTCAAAATATTAACCGTTTAGCCACAATGGACCGTCGCGTCTACCGTGACTCAACCCTGTATATCTTCAGTGTTATAAAAATAAGTGAGAATTGTAGAAATTATATCATAAATTGTCACCGAAATTACGAGATAAAAACAGGACTTCTTTTCATTTTACCTAAACTTGCTACTTCTACGTTATCAAAATTACTTTTCCCATTTCATTCATAACGGTACTCGCAATACTGAATGAATTATATCGTGGCGGCCACTATTTGAAATCAGCTGAACTAAGAAATCAATAATAATGTTGGTAAAGACATTATTTACCGCTTTATGTTCAAATTTGTCAAATAATAGCATTTTTTTAATGCCAACAGATCTCCTTAACTAAATTGTCTGGAGATTCGCTTTGAATGGGAAGATGAACTATTTTCTTGGGTATATTCATTGAAATGAGTCAGGAACATAAATTCTCTTAATTTCCTCAATTATTAAAAAAAAAATTCAATTTTCAGAATAAAATCTAGCTTGATATATTTAATATATACTTCAACCCTTTTTGAGATTACCCACCGAATTTGAGCTCTTTAAATCATACCGTTCCTGAGTACACCTTGCATTAAAAACACACAACACTGAACGGCGGCCTTAAAGGATGAACCCACCATTACCTAAACATTCCTCGTTTTTTTTTAAATCAAACTAATAACTCAATCGGAAACACAACCTAACGTAATTGTATCCATTTTTACCTTAATCAGCGTAGAAATCGTGTAGTTTAGACAGCAAGCTTTATAGCCGCAGCGATAGTTACGCCGCGGAAATTACGCCCGTCTAGTTTGGCACTTAGAGTTGAATATCGTGAAATCTAAATTGTAAAAGTTTATCCTGAAACTATTTATTTAAAAAATATTATACCTTCTCTCAAAATTAACACCTTTTAAATTGTTCGTTTATTTAATAAGCATTCACGTGATGATAGTGAAATTGGTGGTCAAAATAGAAATCTTAAATTTAATATGATCCGAGTTAATGGTATATGTATATATTACCTTCTTTATTTACATAAAATTTTAAATTACTTAATTAAATTAGTTTTATAGAGAAAGCGAGAAATGATTGCGAAATTGAAATTATTACCGTTGTAGTACTGTTTTTTTTTCTTCAAATTACAATAAACAGGATGACAGTTTGAAAACGATCTGAATCTAATCCTAGACGAGAACTAAATTTTCACGCTATATTGGGAAGGAAGGGCATCAAAAAGTCATCATTTTGAATGAATTAATGTTAAATAAAATTTTTCATGAAAATAAACCCCTCCCGAGTTATATACAGGGTGTTTCATAAGGAATGGTCAATATTTTAATCATAGGTTCAGGACCTCAAAATATTAATATTTTACTAAACAACTCTGGGTCAAATGTTATCTACTACTTAAGATACAGGGTGTTGAAGATAAAATTTAATTTTCGTTTTTTTGCAATAATGTCTTCATTATTTAACATATTGACTTGAAATTTGGTATGGTTATATTTTTAAGTTAGTAAATCATAATCGTGTTATCAATTTTGTGATTAGACAAAGAGGGCGCCTCCTAAACTCTACTGAATGAAGAAAAGTATCAATTTTTTTTTTATTCCTGTCCTTTTTTTAATTTTTTTCAAGTCTTTATGATACACCCTGTAAATTTGAACAAAACAGGTATACTTGTTTTAATAGCATAAATTCAGCTCATTTCGAGATATTTGCATTTAAAATATTCTAACCACATTATCTATTTAATTTACTTAACATATTTCAACATAGTAGGCTTTGAAACTAAAATGAAAATGTACAGCTATCAAATAATTAATTGTTATATGGCAGCAGCAAGTCCAAAAAAATTTATTTGTGCATAAATACAAAAATGATATCTCTCATTTCTGAATTAGAGAAATGGTTGTGTCGTGGCATTTTCACTACCTACTTAGATGGAATTTAGTAAACAAAATTAACACATTAAATTACATCTAACAATTAATTATTTGACAGCTGTCCATTTTCATTTTAGTTTCAAAGCCTACTATGTTGAAATATGTTAAGTAAATTAAATAGATAATGTGGTTAGAATATTTTAAATGCAAATATCTCGAAATGAGCTGAATTTATGCTTTTTTGTTCACATTTACAGGATGTATCATAAAGACTTGAAAAAATTCAAAAAAGGAATAAAAAAAAATTGATACTTTTCTTCATCCAGTAAAGCCCTTTTTATCTAATCACAAAATTGATAACACGCTTATGATTTAATAACTTTTTCATTGGAATGGCCGTTGATGGTTACAAATGCAATTGTATGCAATTTCAAACGGCCATATCTTGTTACAGACAAAAGATTTAAAAAAATGGAAATTATTCGGAAGAACAAAATCAGTACTTTTCACGCTATTGACCAAAAATTGAAAATGCCGTTTAAAATACAAAAATTTAGCTTAACTTTAACAGAACAAAACTTAAAAAATAATTATCCCATAGAGCTAAAAATTACTAGACAATTGTAGAAACATACGTTACGACTTTCTTATTTTTTCAAATACCACAGTCTAGATGGCGCTAAAAAAATGGCGTAAAAATATTTGAAAAAAATTTATTTTGTCCATAACTTTTTCTGCTTATGTTAAACGGTTCTGAAGGGTCTTAAAATTTTCCCAATGCTGTTCTCTCATTAGGATGTTATATACATTTTTTTTTTTGCGGAAGTCATATTTTTTCAGATATTTATGCTAGAATGATCCAGTTTCTTTAAACACCCATTTTTGAATTGCCATATCTTCCTTCGTATTAATCGTAGAAAAATAAAAAAAAATCATTTTAATTGTTAGCTCCAGGCCATAAAATTAGTTCATATCAATTTTTACGTAATATTAACAAATTTTCGGTTATATTTAAAAAAAAAACTTTTAGAAATACCGGACACGGTGGCATAGTTGGTAAGGCGTCTGCCGATTCAGCTTGGTCAATGTTCGGGGAGTAGGTTCGAATCCTGCCGTATTCAAGTGGAATTAAAGTCAGATAAGACTTTGGGCAAGTGCAAAAAGGTATTTGTGTCATACGCAGTTTCATTCACGCCGGTAAACAGGCCGGATGAGGTCGGATATCTCGTGGAACTGATAGGGGTTGGTGACACAATTACACACTTGTTAGTCGGTAGATCACCTGCATGACAAAGGCATAGTCCTGGGTTTAAGGTGATTGAGGACCGTGGTTCGGAGCCCACGATAAGCTGTTTAGGCCATTAGGTCAGAAAAGAGACGTTAAAATTAACAAACAACAACTTTTAGAAATGTACGATTTTTGTGGTGAAAATCGTAATGTAAGAAAAATTGTATTTAATTTTAATTCATTAAAAAAGGATAATTTATCGATTGCGCGAGTTTTTTTTTCTTTTTTTTCCTCACATTACCTTCTTCTATGGTATAGTGGAGGACGGAAAAGTAAAAGCGGTAAAAAATAACATATTGACATTTAAGTATGTAGTGTCAAAAACATATTCCAAAAGAGAAAATGATAATTCGTTCGAGGTGTAAATCTAACGGCACTCAACTAAAATAAACAATGATACTTTTTTCTCAAGCCCATATTTTTTTTATATCCTATTAGAATTTAATTAAATAAGAAATATTGCAAAATCTTAGCATTTGTCTTTTAGCACAAGTCCTCTGTGAAACATGTTTTGTCCCGGACCGTATTTAGTAAAACTGTATTTGCCAAGTGATCCACAAAAAACCGAAATTTTCTTATTTCTTGTCCTACTTCCAAGGCTATTTTGATTACCATTGACATTTTTTGGTTGTATTAAAAATCAATACCATCTACAGTTCAGTCACGAATAGATTGCTAGTGCCGTCATGGCATGTAAACATGAGAAATAGCAAGTCTCTAGAAAAAATGCTTGCATACTTTTTACTTAAATCACATCAAACTGAACTGTTTTGAACAAAACGTTAATATTTTAATGCTTTCGTCTGACCACTACTTCAAAGTTTTTTTTTTGCAGATATTACAACAAACTGTACATTCAAGTTTAGTAGCATTCCTTATTTTGATTTTTAAGTGATTGTAATTTTGTTTTTTTGTTTATTGGGCACCTACAATAAATACGGCCCTGAGAGCTAAATCATTGGTCTTAGAGGATTGGGCCCATGAGAACATTTGATTAGAAACTCCATACCAATAACATATGTAAATTTCAGGCAAATCCAACTATTGTGCGGGGTTCTTTGGGCAATAATTTGATGGACGCACATTGGAATAACACCTCTTTAATTTAAATAATACTTTCACTATTTTTAGAGGTACCCACTATCGCTTTTTGTATGGAGATATTTGTTAGAAGTGTTTTAGCTCAGATCGATTACGTATTATTCTTCTACAGCATACACCTCTTTATATTTAAATTAGCCTTTGTTCAAAGCTGATTTCAAATTGGTATTCGAAATGCTGTACGTATAACATCCTGCTAATCTTCAATCTAGCATCAGGAGAGTCATGAAAATGCATCAAATCAGTGGCGGACAAATGATAACTAAACAATCTGCAAGTTTATCTAAATAAGGGTATGTGATATAATCCTAAATTTAGGTACAATAGTATTGTACAAAAAGCAATTGGAACATTTCAAAGAAAAAATAATATTTATCTATTTACTGAATTCATGGCAAACCTTGTCAAACGCTTGTGCTACATCAAGAAAGAGAGTAGCACAAATGTTTTTCTCTTCTAATGATTTCTCTATAACGTTGGTTATTATATCAGGGATAATTTCTCTTTCTTCGATAAGTGGTTTTAGTCTTTTGAGTACGAGTTTCTCAAATAGTTTCGACATAATAGGCAGTAATGAGATCGGTCTGTATGACGATGCATCCAGCATGTGGTGGTTTCCCTGGATTGGTATCATTATGACTTCCGCAATTTTCCAAAGGATGGGTACATACTTCAGTCTGAAGGCAGCATTTATTAGGTTATTAGTTAGTTTAATTATTGCTTTTTCGGGTAATTGTTTTAAAATTTCTCCAGTAATTAAGTCAAAACCTGAAGCTTTTTTCGGATTGATATTTTCTTTTATTTCGGTAATTACTTCTTTGGGAGAGGTAAATTCTATTTCTTGATCAATCTGTGGATGTTCTTCCAGAGTGGGTTCTTCATCTTGATCTTCATGAGGTTGAAAGATTTTTTCTAGATGATTTGCAAATCTTGTTGCTTTTTGCTCATTATTTCTAGCCCATTTACCATCTTCCAATCTGAAAGGTGGTATTCGCATTATGGGTCTTTTCAATCTCTTAGTTGCTTTCCTGAGTGAATAATCAGTACCTACTGCTGTCGTCTGTCAATTCTCTTAGGTAAATACTAATCGATTCTTCTTCTTTGTTGTAACGAAGTAAATAATAATTTTTTTTACGAATAAAGTTCTACACCCTAGAACAGGGATGGGCAACTGCCGGCCCGCTGAGTAAATGAAATATATATACATATTTTATAAACAAAAAAAAGTTGTAACGAGAAACAAGTGTCTCGCAGAAGTGTGAACCGTTGGAATGCGGGTAGTAATTAAGTAGTTCGGAATATGATATTCAGTTTTCTTTGAGACGTACTTATTCTGTGATTACATTCATAAATTGTAATTGGCCTGATGATGAAAAAGTTGCCCGCTCCTGCTCTAGAATGTAGAGAAATTCTATTATTTTATTTATTTATTTATTGCTATTGTGAGATACTTATTACTTTTACTAATCTTGATAAAATTAATTCTCTATATGGTAATGATTTAACTTTCATAAATTTTATCGGCCAATTATGTATAATTTGTATTATTTACGTACTTGTATGTAAATAATTTCATATATTTATTTAAGATTTTTCAAATTTAAATTGCAAATATTGAGACCGTCTGTATTAGAATTTCCAAAAATAATAAAAGTCAAGTAGTCATAGTTATTTTAAACAGACTAGATTCGTTTGTATTTCGAATAAAACAAAGGACCTCGCAGTTTTTAAAGGGGAATTAGGTTTCACTCGATCTCGCTCAAACCTGTTGAAAAGTATCACTCATATCGATCTCATTAAATGTCCCCATGGAGATTTTTTAAACGTCGAGCATTCTGTGAGTCGGAAAAATATATAAATATTTTAAGCACCATCTCTCCCCCCCGTTTTCGAGGATGCTGAACACAATGGCGGTGGTTAAAATTCGTCTGGAGGTGACCCAACCCCCCAAACGGCAAAAAATCACCCCCAAAATGGTGGGAATCGTGGATTCCGCGTCTTCCACCGACAAAATGTATCTTCCCCCTCGTTTTCGAGGATGCTGAACGCGATGGCGGTATCCAAAATTAGTTTAGACTTAACTCCACCCCTCAAACGGCCAAAATGGGGGATTCGCAGATTCCGCGTCTTCTATCGGCAAAATATATCCCCCCGTTTCCGAGGATGCCGAACACGATGGCGGTATTTAAAATTATTTTCGACTTAGTCCCACCCCCCAAACGGCCAAAAATCACCCATTACAGGATGAGATTTTTTTTTATAAACAAGAAAAACCGCGTCGTCTATCGTTTTGAGGATGCTGGGCACAATGGTGATGTTACATCTGTACACTGACTTGGCCACATCCCCCAAACGGCCAACAACAATCATCTACAGGGTGAAAATTTTTTTTTGGCCAAATAAGATTTTCGACATTTAAAAAATCTCCACCTTCGGCGGCCGGTATCTCAAAATCCTTTCATTATTTTTTATCGCGCCCATGGAGACATAATGAGAACGATATGAGTGATACCCAATTCCGCTTTAAAAACTGCGGGGTCCTTTGCATGACCATTGACCATCACCGATTAATTGTAAGTAAATTTTATTTAATTAGATAATTATATACCTGAAACAAATCGTTTAACCTTGAAGGTACCAATAATTTTAATAGGTACTGATGTAACTCTTATTTGGAAACAACATTTAGGCAATTTTATGATAATCAGAATTTTTTATTCCTTAGCTTATGTAATTATTATTTTTTCTTTCTTTTTCATAGTTGCTTCAAACATTTTTATATTAGATCATCAATATTTTTTAAACATTGAAAAAGTTGTTTAAAAATATTTAATCTATCTAATAAATAGTTTCATAGAATTTTTTATAATTCAACAAAGAATAACTAGTAAAAAAATGTAAAAAAATATTTAAATTATACGAAAAATACGTTGGAAATATGTTGGAAATTCAGTAGTTTATGGACAAAATAATTTCATATCGTCAACGTATAAGAGAAATATCCGAAGACCGGGTTTTTTTTGTTAAAATTCCTTGCGTCATTTTAAAATCTTTCCTGCTCCATCACAGCCATATCTTAAATAGCATCATGCACAGCACACTTAGTGATTTCATTAAGTAGTAGATTCGAAGCAAAAAGCAACACCACGATTAAAATTCATTACAAATACGAATAGTAATTTCTAGTGTGGCACAATTTCTAAAATTGCAACACGTAACATCGAACTGGGTTAATATTTAAGTAGAAAAATTAAATAATTTTAACAATTTTAAAGAATAATAAGGTTATCAAGGGGGGTGGGTGGCTCAGCGATAGAACACTAGAAAAGGAACCAAAGGTTTGTGGGTTCCATTGGTGGATCCAGAGACAAGATCGGGGGGGGGGGGGCTCGTCTATCCTGCGTTTTTTTGTTTACTTGCTCTAATTTTAATTTTTTTTTCTCGCGCTCTCGTGTTTACTTTCCCTTCTTTAAAGACCCATGTTAGTATAGAAAAGGTCAGGGCTGGTGTCAGGGAGCGGGTCTGGGCTTTGGCGCTATTAAAAAAAAAAGACTCTTGGGGAGAGGGGGCCAGATCAGAGCTACCGCCCCCCGCCTCTGCCTCCACCACTGGTGGGTTAGAATCACACCAAGGGTAAAAATCACTTTTTAATTAAGAATCCTTTTGCCTTATTAAAAAAATTAAAATCGATTTTTCTCTAAAAAGGTGCATCTTGTTGCCTCTAAACAAGAGTACCTACCTGTTTTTAGCAAAAACTGTGAAGTTTTTTAATTCATTACCACATCTTTATAGCAACTTTTCACTCTATTTTCGCATGTTCTAGATACCCTAAAAATCTATAACATGTATTCATTAACAGCCTGTATAATGGTGAAAGGCATTATAATACTTGCGATTTTTGTTTTCTACTTCTTAGTAGTCGGGTTTTAGTTTTGAAAAATAATTTTTTTATTGTTTCAAAATATGGATGAATGACGCACAAAATCTTATTATCTTTTGAATTATTTATTTAGCTCATCCCCACGTAAAGGTAATTTATTACTTCATTGCTGTGTTGACCCTGAGTTAGTTTTAAAAAACCTTCTAAACTGCTTAAGAGAAATTCACGTTTCAGTGCAAATAAACAGAAAATATAAGTTTACTGATTTTCTTAGCTGCCTGCTATGTATATAGACCAGGGTCGATAATTTTTGAAACCGAAAAAAATAATAGTAGGGTGAAACCCATTGGAAAAGAAAGAGAATATAACAAAAATGAAAGGAAAAATAATTTACGGGCGATCTGAGGTCGGGAAGTGGAAGGGGGGAGTTTTTAAGGGTAGAAAACTGTTTATCACAAGTCCTATGGAAAAAAGTTAAATGGCAAAGTTGTAGGTAATAAAAAGATCTACAATTTTTGTATTAATACTTTTTTCACATAACCTCAAAATTTATGTGAAAAATTCAAATAACCAAGTTTTTGGTTTTTTATTTTTATCTTTTACAAAAAAAATTTTTCTTTCGCGAAATTTGGTGAAAACTTACCTTTTTATGTCCCAAACACACTATAATTTTTTTGATTTAAAATATTTCTTTTTTCACCTTATTTTGACTTAATATCCAAAAAGCGCCCTAATTTTCAATCGAAAATTCTCACGTCAAAATATCTGCTTTTTTAAAAAACTCGGTGGGATTTTTGTTCGTTGAAATCTCTACTCTTTGATGGTGTAAAAAAAATATAGATTACTATGGTAAATGTTCTCAAAAAATGCAAAGAAATGAAAAAAACTCGAATCCGATTTTTTTTTAATCATCATGTACAATTTTGAGCTATTTATTAAAATGTATACTTTAATTACTCGAAAAACGTAAGATTCCGTGTTACATTTACGTTTTTCGAGTAATTTCCAAATACACAGTAAAAATTTTGAAAAAATATTTTTGAACCCCTAGAACATAAGGGAATCTACCTACCAAATATTAACTTTTTCTGAGATGGTCAAGCAACCAATTATTTTTTTTTGGACCACTTGGTATGGATTGACCCCATAGTATGTATATTTTTTTACACCATCAAAGGGTTATGTTAAAAAAGTGTAAATACAAAAGTTGTAAATCTTTTTATTGCCTACAACTTTGCCATTTAACTTTTTTCCACAGGACTTATAGTTTTGCCGGAAATCGAGATAAACAGTTTTCTACCCTTAATTACTCCCCCCTTCCACTTCCCGACCTCAGATCGCCAGTAAATTATTTTTCCTTTCACTTTCGTTATATTCTCTTCCTTTTCCAATGGGTTTCATGCTACTATTATTTTTTTCACTTTTTACCATTTTCAAAGCCTTCAAGCCCTGGTCTAATATGGATAAAATGAATCATAAGTTTATATAGGTGCCCTGCAAGATAATTCCATGTGCAACATACTTTTCATGGGCAAGGAAATCGTCATACCAAACAAGTAGGTATATAAAAGCACCTCGATAATTACTATTTCGCTTACCTAATACCTTTATTAATTAGAAAAATAATTACGTGATTGAATAATTAAATAGGTTTTTAATTGCATTTAATTATTAGTGTCTATTGTTGATACTCTCTCTCTAATAATAACATAACAATCTACTATATATGGGTTTTACATTTCTACCGTTATTAGTCACACATACTGTATGTGTAATTTCGTTAAAATATCAAATAGTCATTCCATATATACTTTTAAATGTCAATCACGAACCGAGTCAACAATTCCAAAAAAAAAAATAGCTGATTAATAAAATCTTTGCTACATTTTTTTATTTAAAAAAGGATTGCGAAAATATCTTGAAAACTCTTGGAATAATTAAAAATTTACAACAATTGTTGTTGTTGTTGTTTTTAACCTATAAAGAATGAACAGAGAAACTTACAGATGGAAAGCAATAAATTTAATTTGTTTTCGTGAAACTATGAGACTGCATGAATCACAAGAAAAAAATTAATCCAATTATATAGCTTTTGAATGAGGAGTCATCTGTAAAGTACACACAGAAAACCACCCCAATAAATATTCTCTCCAAGAACGATAACGTGAAGAGAATCTTAATCAAAACTTATCTAATAAAGGCAACAAACCCCTCTTTAAATGATAACAGAAAAGCAGAATACCATCCACTTATCCTGATGACATTGAATCAATCCATACATTAAACCTCAGAGCCTCCCCTAACGGACACACATTTTTAATGAATGTCAACCCCCTACCAAAAACATACTTTTAAAATTGAAGACGAACTTTTTTTGTTTACAATTTTAATTTGACTTGTATCGATATATTTTGATCTCAAAAGCAGAAGAAATACTCTAAGGAGAAAAATCCATAATATTATGGTATATAGAGTTGTTCATTCCTGTTTTTCGATTATTTTTTCTCAATTCCTTGTTTGAATCTTTAACGATATGTACAATAATTCAAAAACCTTGGCCGATGAACCGGAGTCTTAAATATATCACCTGTCCTAATTAAACTAACTTTAATAAAAAATATAATTCTTTTAAGGAATTTTCACGAATTTTCTTACCTTTTGGCATCCCACATGGCGCTTTCGTTCGCGAACTATCCAAGAAATCTAAATCGTACTTTCTCGCTGGCGGAAACGTTAAAGCTACATGTCCGTCTACATCGAGAACCAAAAAACACAGCACAGCCACACAGAGCCATAATTTGGGCGCCCACTGCGCTCCCATATTGCTTGAAGCAACACTAAACACCCTGTACAAACATAACACTAACTACGAAGCGGTGTTCACCGACACATAGCACTCCAAGAACTAGCTGCTAAAAACTGCATACCTTTTGCTCTCTCTGTTTCTACTTCTCGAGAGTAAAAATGCTCAGAGACGCACTAGGTTACAAACGCCAATACAAAAAAAAATGAAAATGGAGTTGGAAAAATAAAAAAAATATTTCATTTCAAAAAACCCCGTCTTCAATAACTATCAATAATTAAAAAGATTTCGATTAAAGGTGTAGAAATGTTTTCTTGAAGATCGCGTTTTATAATCTTGATTAGTTTGAAATTGATGAGGTGGCAGTTCAAGTTTAAATTATTGTTTGTTTGACACTATTTTCTGTTTCAAAACTAATAGATGTAGATCTTTGAAAATTAAAAGAGATGTGTCGAAAAGAAATAGAAATGTTTTCTTAAAGAGCGTGTTTATGAGACAACATAAAGTTATACTTTTTGTTGGCTAGCGATATTTTCTCTATCTCTTTACTTTTTCAAAACTAGTAATTGTAGATCTTTGATATTTGAAAGAGATGTGTAAAAAATATGTAGAAATGTTTTTTTTTGTACAACTGTCAAAAAAACTTGACATTTCTGCATCTCTATTGATGCGTAAGTATTTACTTTTTTTTTCACCCTGAAAAAAGATTATTTTTCACTGCCAAAATAATTCACAAATTATACATGAAATATTATTTACTTTATGAAGGATTTGTTTTTAACAGAGTCAATTATTAATTGATTATTCATCATAAAACAATTTCAAATATTGGAATAATAATTGATAATAAAGTTTGAACAATTACTTCCAACATAAATTCCCGAAAATGTTCCATGTTGCTGCTGATCAGAAACGTTAGATATTTCTTGAAGAGTTGATTCTACAATTTTATCAGATATTTTAATTTGTTTGGAAGAAGATGGACAATTCAATATTTTGTTAGAAATCTCAATTTTGTTATTTAAACTATCTTCTATATATGCTTCTTCTACGGAGGTAGATTTCCAGCCCAGTATTTATTTTTAATATATTTCAGACGATGTAAATTCACATTCACAGTTGTACAAAAAATGTTGTTTGTATTTCGTGTATAAAATTCGTGCTCTCGTGGCACATTCGAGAGAATTTTTGTATTATAAAATTAACACTCTCATGTGCCATTAAAAAAACACTCATTTTACGCACTTAATACAAAAATAACTATTTTGATGACCACATTTTATGGTGACAAAATTGAAGTTTAAATTTTTATTGGTTTGACTTTCTTGTACTCCCTCTATTGTTTCATAATCAATAGATGTTATCTTTGATGTTTGAAAAACACTCAACAACAACAAAAGTTGTAGAAATGCTATTTTGAAAACTGCCTTTTAAAATGTTAATAGGTTTTGAAGTTATAAGAGGTGACAAAATTGAAATTTTTTTTGACATTCTTCACTTTCTACTGTATCAAAGTTAGTTTTTTTAATTAAGTAATATACATTACTAAACATCAAATTTCATGAGACATCGAAGAGGATTGGTCCATTAATTGTCTGAAGCCAAATTGTCTTCTTGGAAATTCAGTTTTTCTCCATTTTCTTGAACAATGTATTTTTATTCCCAATAAAAAACACCGAACGATCAATAGGAGAAAGCTCACAATAAAATGGCGGTACTTAACTAGTCCGCCACTGTGAATACCATCTACGACGTAGGTAGAGGTGAGCTGGGTACGTTGGAATTTTACCTTGAG
Organism: Crepidodera aurea; assembly: GCA_949320105.2. Lineage (NCBI taxonomy): Eukaryota > Metazoa > Arthropoda > Insecta > Coleoptera > Chrysomelidae > Crepidodera > Crepidodera aurea. The sequence goes on along the minus strand of OX439473.1, from coordinate 59,006,344 downwards.
GTACTCGTTTTGTAAGGTGCTAGTTTGTTTATTGGATACGAATTACAAATTAAAGGAATTTTATATTGCTGAGGGGTAAATAATAGGAAAATCTGGATGTGACACAAATAAAAATGACCGATAAAAATTCTTATACAAAAATAAAGGATGTTCGAGATTTGCTTTTTTAAATAAAGTGAAACAGCAGGCCCGAAATGTATAAAGTTTTATTTTTTAAAAACAAATTCATAAAAATTGTTTGAATAATCACATCGATTTATCATGAAATACCTTTACTACTTGAATCCAATCGTTTTTTTCTGTGGGGTTACATGAAGTCCCTTGTGTACGATATACTTACGAGGGGGAAATTTTAATTTTGTATGATGTACATTTGAATCCAACAAAACCCATTCATGCAAATATCAATTCTGTGTAACTTCCTAATTTTTAAATTATTCAAATTTAAATTATTAGTCACACATTTACCTTGAGAGTCCAATACCTTTTGTACTATGAGTATAATTATTCGATTTTTAGACTCGGTGCATCCGTTTCCTTTGATTTTTTCGAAGATTTTGTGAGGTGCTGATATTGAGCTTTATTTTTAAAATCAAATTGTACGCGACAGTTTCGAATAGATTAAATTTTATTATTATTTAGGTAAATATATTGTTATGGTTTAAAAAATGACAAATAGAAAACTTGTAAATTGTTTAACGGAAATTATGTAAAGCTTAGTTTAAAAAGAACATAACCTTGTTAAAATGAATGTCGAAATTACAAAAATTTGATACCAACATAAAGGGCCCCGCAGTTTTTAAAGGAGAATTGGGTTACACAATCTCGCTCAAACCTGTTGAAAAGTATCGGTCATATCGTTCTCATTAAATGTCTCCATGGAGATTTTTTAAACGTCGAAAATTTTATTTGGCCTATATTATTCTGTGAGTCGGAAAAACATACAAATATTTTAAGCAGCAACCAAACCCCCACCGTTTTTTTAGGATGCTGAACACGATGGCGGTGGTTACAATTCTTTTGGAGGTGTCCCAACCCCCCAAGCGGCCAAAAATCACCACCAAAATGGGGGGAATCGAGTATTCCGCATATTACATCGGTAAAATATTCCATACCCCCCCGTTTTCGAGGATTCTGAACACGATGGCGTTATCTGAAATTATTTTTGACTTGACCCCACCCCTCAAACGGTCAAAAACCACCCCCAAAATGGGGGAATCGCGGATTCCACTTCTTCCACCAGCAAAATATATCTTACCCCTCGTTTTCGAGGATGCTGATCACGATGGCGGTATCCAAAATTATTTTCGACTTGACCCCACCCCTCAAACGGCCAAAAACCACCTCCAAACTGGCGGAATCGCGCCATTTCCGTGTACCCGCGGAGCAGAACCTTAATCTAAAAAAGTGGTTTTAATATCCATAAAGAAGAGCATTTACTAATAATTTAATATTACACAGAAATTATAATTCTTCACCCATCTGTCTACCCCTCGTAAACCTGGCCGGTAAAAATGGACTTGTAAATGTTTTGAAATACAGGGTTTTCTCAGCAAGGGTATATTTGTTTTTGAAATTTTCTTTACGGACTTATAGGGAAAAGTTGTTTCGATGCTTTATAACTATATTTAAATATGTCATATAAGGCCTACTATAATTTTTTATACCCACTAGAATATTGTCAATGTTTGACCAAAAAATTCATATTTTTCTAGACAATTTCTGAACTTCTCATATAGTTATAAGCATGTGTGGATCCTTTATCTATAAAATAAAAAAAGATCAAGCAAAAAAAACACTGTATTTCTAAACCCCTACAATGCCATTTTCGCGTACCCGCGGAACAGAGCCTTAAGCAATACAAAAAAAAATTAAAAATAGCTTCAAATACCGTGGGCGTAGAAAATGGTGGACATATACTCTTCTAACTGCTCACCACTAGATCTAGATATGAAGCATGATTTCTTACTAAAATATGTCTTTTTAAATTTAAAAACGACCGGCTAAATTTCAAATTAATCTTTAATCCGTTTTAAAGTTATCAAATAAAAACATTTTTTTTAACTTTAACCCCCTGTACTTCGCAAAAGTAATCAAGTTGGACTCCTCGTTCCGTTCCCTATATCATTTTGTCCAATTTTACGAGAAGTATCTACAGGCAGACGTTGTCAGTGTCATTTGGAAACACCCTGTATGGATATACAATTATGATCGAGAAACAAAACAGTAGTAACGACATTGTAGATGGGTCTGTTACCTTTGACAAGTAGTTTGCCAGAATTCAAAAATATACAGAACGTTCAATTTAGTTAAGTTACCTCGTATAATTTCGACTATTTCACTCATCTTCCAATTTTCACAAAATCTGACCAATCACAAACCAAAGACAGCTGGTATTATCGCGATAATACCAGCTGTCTTTCAATCCTGATTGGTCTATCAGCGTGGTATTTTCACGGCGTAACCATGGATACGAATTGTAAAACAAAATTTGACATTTTGAAAAAAAAGAATTACAGCTACAGACGTCAAAATGAGACCTTTTACTTTGTTTGTGAAATAGTCTAATAAAATTCCACTCGTGATTGAATTCATCTCATAAGTCTGCCTCTTATTTCATAACTCAACTGAGTTGCTTGAAGAAAACACCACTCATCCTGCGGACTCGTGGTGTTTTTAAGCAACTCAGTTTTGTTATGAAATGAATCGACAGACTTATCGCGAAAATTCAATCACTTGTGGTATTACTATTGATAATACCTGATTATACATAGAGTAGCTCGAAAATTTTACAATAATTTGGAGGACTCGTGGTATTACCTCTTTGAAAAAAAAAAGTGTTATACCTAATATTTTTCAAACATGTCTCTCGTAAAAAGTTGCTCCTCTCGATAGATGTTTTTAAACAGAACGTTAAAATGAGTTCTGCTCGAGAGCAGATTATTAAAAAATATATTATTTCTGTATGGAAGGCACGTGAGATGTACGGAATCAAGTGCAATGATCGAAAAAGTAGGACACTTGTCTGAGAGCCGCAGCGAAAGTTATTCATTTCATAATGGTAGAGATTTCATTTTTGCTACTTCTTTTACAGATTAAACACCTCTCAATCACATCTATTAACGCTCGTATGTATTTAATATGATATGATTACACGGTGGATTCAATAATACTGAACTCGGAACATTCAAAACTTTAACCTAAATCGAATAACTGAAATTCTCGACGTCTTTACTTTCCCCTAATTCCACATCCTTCTTTACATCAGCAAACTAAAATTTGAATTTTTTGTTTGTAAAGCACTTCTGAAGACTTTCGTTTGCTGCGCCCTGTATTACAAGAATATTCTTGATATTTTCGTGTTGCAGAAAGAACAGGTGTGTGAAGAATGCGCAACTTGAGTACATTTTCTCTAAAGGTGACGTAACACACATCAAACAGTAATTCAAGAATTTTAATAAAATTTTCTGTGGTACATTTAACTTTACGAATACTTATGAGTATATTATTATGTGCATGTTTTTGTTATTGTCATTGAAAACTACATTAGTATGTATCAACGGAAACAGATTTCAGACAAACAGCGTAACACCTTATTTAAATTACAACAATTATATTGGTATATAACTGGTTAGCATTTTTGTTTAAGGATCGTTGATACATTATTGAAGAGTTTAGTAAAAAACGAATTTGTAACATTTGATGCATATAAATTATGTGTAAGATTCACAACAGAACTCCATCTATTTAAAAGTGACGAACAGTTCCCGTTGATTTTTTGTGACAAATGCTTGGTTTTTTGGAATTTTCTCACGATTACAAGAAATATCTTTGGTTCAATACGTTAGACCTAAAATTTTATAAGGATAATCCATAAGTTATACAGTGTGTCCACGGATGGGGTTCACAAGAGGAGAAACTTTTTTTTTTTAGTTTTAAGGAAAAATGTCTTTCTTGATAAAAAGTTTTGCTTATTCTAAAACCTATCAGATATCAAATTTTTGCAATTGTATACGAGGTTATTGTCTAAAAATATGAATTTTGCTCAAGAGTAAAGTACCTTTATTTTTGAAATATGAAAAAAAGTTATTAAAAAAACTTGTTTCTAATGACATTTTACGTCAACATACCGATTTTGAAGAAGATATTCCGACTTTAAGAAAATTTTCATTTTTAACATTTTTTGATACACCCCCGTAACACAATTTTGAATTCGCCGAAAAAGCTTAAAAGGAACCAGTGGCGTAGCCAGGAATTTTTTTCGGAGGGGACCCACCATTTCTCGTGGATATACAGGGTGGTCCTTAAGTAATTGTACATAGAAGTATGGTAGATTCCTCACTTTAAAATATTACGATTTGAACCAACTTGCTGTAATAAAATGTTGCTATATACAGGGTGTTAAAGGTTAAATTTTAAGATTTATTTTTTGCAATAACTTTAGCGTTTTTGGATATATATATATATACATAAAAATTTGTGGCATAAATGTGCGATAAAATGTTTGTCTCTTTAAGTTAGCGGTTTTTTTGTAAAAGAATATTAAATACACGTTATTAACCTCAAAACTTAACAATTTACGAGATAATCGCATTTTAGGGATAAGCTGGTTGATTACACTGGTCGGCAAAAAAAATTTTCTGGCCCTGACACCATTCTTGGTGATTTTTATGTTAAATGACCTCCTAAAACCGAATATGACCTCAGTTTTTCCCCATCACCCACCGTTTTTTTTTTCATTCCTCCAAATTATGGAAAAGTGATAAAAATAGGTGGGGAGTACCCCCCCCCCCCCATACGTTGGATGATGGGGGAAAACTGAGGTCATATTCGGATTCAGGAGGTCATTTTACATAAGAATCGGCAAGAATGGTGTCAGGGCCAGAATTTTTTTTTGCCGGCCAGTGTAATCATTAAGCTGATCCCTAAAATGCGATTATCTCGTAAACCGTTAATTTTTAAGGTTAATAACAAGTACACTTGTTTTCTACTAAAGTAACGTGGCTTTAATATTCTTTTACAAAAATAGCGCTAACTTAAAGAGCAAAAAAGATTATCGCACATTTATGCCATAAATGTGGCCTAACTAGCGCCCTCTACAAATTACATCGAAGCAGGTACCAAAAATGATTTCTCGTTCCCAAAAACCCCCAGTTCTAAAAATTTTATGTATACATATCCAAAAACGCTAAATTTAACCTTTAACACCCTGTAGATTCTTTATTAGCAACATTTTATTAGAACAAGTTGGTTCAAATCGTAATATTTTAAAGTGAGGAATCTACCATACTTTTATGTACAAATACTTAAGGACCACCCTGTATATACTTACTATAAATACTTTTTCAGCAGTGATGGGGTAAATATACAGGGTGACCAAAGCTTAAACCGCCAAAGATTCAGGATCGGGTTTTCAGGAAAAAATAAGATTTTTTATTCCCGTAATCATGGGTCCTAACTTGCCTTGTTTTTAGAACAAACATTTTTTTTTTGTGAATTGCTCAAAAACAATATGGCTGATTTTGATAAAACTAGGCATGCTTATTTGCGGCAATAAGCGGCTTCTTTCAATATCATTAGAATTAAATTATTAATTCCGGTGACGTCCCACAAGGTAACCTAATTGATATTTTTTGCCACTTTAATTTTATTCGTATCTCGCTTCGTTTTTAAGAAAAAAAATTAAAAACCGAAATAAAAAACTGACCTGAAAAACCGATCCTGAACGTTTAACGGTTTAACCCTGGGTCACCCTATATACAATGTCGGCTATTTAAATACATTATTTTATTCAACAACAATTTGTTAATTATTAATATAAGATTAAAAGACAATTAATTATTAATATAAGATTGAACTTTGAATGAGCATTATTCAAAGGCGCAATTCTGCGAGTATGTCTGTTGTAAAATTCGTCTTTGATTGAATTTTCTTCGACAACTATATTCCAATGCACTGACATCAAATCTAGGCCTGTTAATCAATTGGTAGATGTATTATTCCGTAAATATGATTTCAGTCTTTTCATCGTTGAGAAACTTGCACAGATGCAGTGGTAACGGGTAAAACGGCTAAGATTTGGATTAGCGTAAAAATATTCGGAAACAAACAAGGATCTGCTGGAATCTACTTTTTGTCATTTCACTGTTCAAATATCCCATTCACTGCGTAGAATAACCTTGTTTATTTTTTGTAAATCATCTGAATATAACTTAATCGCTGGTTCAAAAAATTTTCTTATAAACTTATAGAAGTTTGGGGGGGGGGGCCTTGGCTACGCCACTGAAAGGAACGAAACGACAATTCCATGCCAATTTTTGTTAATAATGTTCGACGGTGTGGTTAGTATGTCTGAAAAAGTTGACAACAAATGAAAACTGAATTCAAAATTGTCAGTTACGTGGGTGTAACTTAATAACTTTTTTTTCATACTTCAAAACTAAAAGTGCTTTACTCTTGAGCAAAATCCATACTATATTTTTTGACAAACCTCGTATAAGTCGGAAAAAATATGACATCTGATAGTTGCATTTTAGGTTTTAAAACAAGCAACTTTTTTTCAAGAATGACATTTTTCGTTAAAACTAAAAATAAAAAAAGTTTCTGCTCTCGTGAACCCCATCCCAAAAAAAATTAAGGACGTCTTTCTAAAAAATACCACCAACACATCTAAAATAACGCCACCGGCAGGCAGGAATTAACTTTTAAAAACAATTACAACAAAGAACCTTTTAACATGAAAAATTGTACTTTTTACTCTATTTAGCTTTTAATAATTACTATAAAAATTTTTAACTAATTATTTCTCATTTATACGACAATTTGAAACCTATACCCTGTACTATATTATCTAACTACAAATTAAATTAAAATTGCAATTAAAACTAATCTAACTACTACTAACACCATCTAGTGTTGAGTAGATGTTACACTAGATTCTGTGCCAGAAAACTACATTCTTCGTAGTTCCAATTATCTATGTTGTTTGACACTAAATCTAGTTTTTTGATAATTTAATTCTACTCTTGTAAAAACTGATGGATCATCAGAGATTATAGGAACTGTTTTGCGCTTAGCCTAAGCGCCAAAACGAAAACAAACCTTTAAAGCCGACAATCGAGCTATGTATATAATTATTATAATTATTGTATAAGTTCTAATAACAGATAATGACAAGTTAAAGAAACGTAAACGTCACTGATCTTGCAAGTACATTAAGGGTGTAAAAATAAGTATTTAATCGATTTCATAAAAAAATATAATTTTTGATTTTGTAATAATACTATTTTCTTTGTAATATGTACAGCGTGTTTACTTCAGTTACACCATATGGAAAACTTTCTTTAAATTAATTTTACGAAAAAAGTTACTCTTTATATAAAAAGGTCTGCATCGTGTAAAACCCATGATGAAATAACAAAGGCTCATCCGAATAAACGTAATTTTTCAAATCGGAAAAAAACTGAAAAAATGCATGCAAACATTGATAAGATGAAGTTCAAGGAAAAGAATCATTTTTCTGTAGTGTAATGTATTCTATGGATAAGCTGCAACATATAACGATGTGGCGGTTTTATTCCGATTTGAAAAGTTGCGTTTATTCAGATGAGTATGGACGAGCCTTAAGACATTAACATTTCTAGATGTGCCGACCATAAATGTATCATTTAGAAAGACATCATATAGTTGATTGATTTTAGGTTGATCCTGACTGAAACGTTTTGGATACAAACAGCACTTACAAAGGAGGAAGAGGATTCTGCAAGCATGCAGCAGCGTTCTGTATCTACGTCAATGAAGAGAACAACAATGCATTTGCAGGTGTATCAGAAGGGAATAGAAGTGGCAAATCTATGGTCATCAAAAGTAAATCAAAAAGAGATAGTGAGACCTACGGGTGTAAGGACGTCAGTAATGTTCCTTGGTCTGATCACTTAGTGGAAAATGTTATGCTAAGCAGAGGAAAGATGCAGAGTGGAAAAAGAAGCTAGACTGGTAGAAGAGAGACAAAAAGAAGACATTTTATTAGCGTTATTGAAAAATTTATACGATTTGCAAAGGGTTAATGCCAAACACTACAATTATTGCATCATGGGTTTTTCACTATGCAGAAATTTTTGATAAAGAGTAAAATAATAATATTATACATGTATTACAATGAGAATAAAATTTAAAGTATTATTAAAAAATCAAAAATTATATTTTTTTATCAAATCGATTACATACTTAATGCGACCCTGTGTACTAGAACTGTCACTTTTCTTTATCTTGGAAATATACCACACAATTTTTGTCGGACCCGGTCGCCCAGATGTCGCGTCGGGAGATGTGGGGTTGGCGTATTCCTTAGGTAAATTGTTTCAATTGCCTTTTTAAATTAAATTTTATAGATTACCAAAAATTTTACGTCAGATTTACTTTTGGTCAAATATTGTTCTCCTTTTTTTATCAACAAACTTTTTATTTTTTTAAAATCATGAACTCCAGGATGACATTTCTAACCAATCAAATTTATGGAATTTTACGACTTTGACTGATAAACTTAAAATTATAACAATTCTTTATTACAGGTGAGTTTATGTTGGCTTATTCTTATACAATTAGTTATTCATTATTTTATTTTAGTTTTGAATGCTAAAACACTATTTCTTATTGTAGAATATTATTTAAAAGTGATTTTATTAAAAAAATGTTGTGTTGATATTCCCGAATTCTACTTAAAGTTTTGTTTCTCTGTTGGTTACCCTTTTTGCTGTACAGGATGTTACAATTTTATAATTATATATATACAATTTGTGTTTTAATTTTATAATTTTTATCAATTTTTGTACTTTTCTTTTGACTTTCTATAAATGTATGTATGTAAATACGATTATAGACAATAAACTAAACTATTTTCAATTTGTCTTTCTCGCTATTTTTTCCAAATAAAACTTTTTAAAAGCTGTTTTTACATTTTTCGTGTTTTGCTAGAAAAGTATATGCACTTTTATTCCATCTATTATTTTTTAAGCCCTCAGTAAAACTAAAATTCACTTTTGCTTCTTAAGTCATTTTTTATGGGTCTAAAAAACTACCGCCCACCATCAGGCCATGATGAATGCCACTCGATAATAGAGAATATATGGTTTATACATATATAATATATATTATTTTTATTTCACACGCACTTGTGTCGCAGACCATTTAGTACACACCATGTCGGTCTCTTTATATACAGGGTGGTCCTTAAGTAATTGTACATAGAAGTATGGTAGATCCTCACTTTAAAATATTACGATTTGAACCAACTTGCTCTAATAAAATGTTGCAAATAAGGAATATACAAGGTGATAAAGGTTACATTTTAGGATTTATTTTTTGCAATAACTTTAACGTTTTTGGATATGTATACATAAAAATTTGGAACTGGAAATTTTTGGGCACGAGAAATCATAATCTGGTACCTACTTCGATGTAATTTGTAGAGGGCGCTAGTTAGGCCACATTTGTGGCATAAATGCGTGATAAACTTTTTTGCTCTTTAAGTTAGCGCTATTCTGGTAAAAGAATATTAAAGCCACGTTATTTTAGTAGAAAAAAAGCATACTTATTATTAACCTTAAAACTTATCGGTTTACGCGATAATCACATTTTAGGGATCACCTGCATGCATGATTACATCGGTCGGCAATTTTTTTTTTCTTCTGGCCTTTCCAAAAACGCTAAAGTTATTGCAAAAAATAAATCTTAAAATTGAAACTTTAACACCCTGTATATTCCTTATTAGCAACATTTTATTAGAGCAAGTTGATTCAAATCGTAATATTTTCAAGTGAGGAATCTACCATTGTTCTATGTACAATTACTTAAGGACCACCCTGTATATACAGGGTGTCCCACGACGATTAAGACAAGTAATATATCAGAATTGGGCAGTAGTAGAGAATTATAATTTTGGGGGTATAAATTAGAGCAAATGTTGCATCTTTTATTGTTATTGTCTTACCCAATGAGGTATTTGTTTTTGGTCACGTGACGTCGCATTCAAAATTATTAATGGGACAACCTGTATATTTGTGCCTTTCTGTGTTCCTCCCGATAAAACAATTCGCACACTTGGGGTCTAAAGTGATTAATTCAAGAGCTACAGGTACTTAAAGGATTGTAAGTTAAAAAATTAATAATTGAATCCTCATTGGTACGTAATGATTAAGACAAACCAATATTATAATTTTTAATAAAAATTCAAATTAACTGTCACAAAAAAAACTTATAATCTTAAAGGAGTGTGCTAGTTTGTTGGAATTGTTTTATCAGGAGGAACACAGAAAGGCACAAATATACAGGTTGTCCCATTAATAATGTTGAATGCGACGTCACGTGACCAAAAACAAATACCTCATTGGGTAACACAATAACAAGAAAAAATGCAACATTTGCTCTAATTTACACCCCCAAAATTATAATTCTCTACATCGTCGTGGGACACCCTGTATAAAACCACGTCGCTGGAATTAGATTTCCAAAAATTTAACACAACGTGTTAAATAAAATAAGAATTTTACTTTATTTTTATTTAAACAAAAAATATATATAATTCAAAATTAACAAATGAACGACAAAGTCATAATCGAAAAATAAAATAACAAAATTTGTAGTAGTTTAATTATTTATCGATTCCTCAAATCCACTATCAATAATCTCAACTTTCACCATCTGAGGGATTTCTCCCATTTCGTCAATTTTGTCTACCATCTTCATTTTCATCTTATCTACGGCGATTCCGGTGCTGTGATTCGCGATGTGCGTTTCTAGTAATTCAGGTAGAGCAAAAGTTCTTGAACAGATTGGACACCAATGAGGTTTACCTAAAAAAACGTTCTCAACTCTAGAAAATATTAATGCCCTATAGTTATGGAAATTTTAAAATTTTACGTAATTTTTCACATCTTTTCCAACATACTTTCACCCCCTTTCCATTTTTTGATCGAAAAACATTTCTCGAAAAAAAAAATGGGAATTGTCAATAAAAAAATTTTAAATTTGTGGATAAAAAACTAACTGGATAATAACATCGTTAAACAATTTTACTGGAATACAAATAACTTTTTCTTGTGATTTCGTAGATTCGAGGTTCCTCTATCACGTGATCAAAATCTAAGGGAGGTGTAGAGGGGGGGTAAATTAACATAACTCACTGAGATTTATTCGGATAAAATAAAGTGCTCGCGAAAACGCATAAACTGAATTTTAACCCGTCCTAATCGGTCTAGCGGTTCTCGAGATATTGCGATTTGAAAGTATATGGATTTTCGCCGCGGCGAGAACACACCTAGAGCCGTGTTCGCGTTTTTCGCCTGGAAGAAAGGGACTTCGAGACTTGATTTTTTTTCCTCCGATAGATAGTCATGAGTCAAGAATTGTGTCCAAATTTCAACCCGCTAGTTTAATTTGGGGGGGAGAGGGAGGGCAAACACTGATTATTTTTTGACTCGAGGTAACTTTTTTAATTCATGACCATTAGATTAAGTTAGAATTAAATTGCTCATTGGTCGCTGTTGACCAGATTGTAATGTACTAAATGCCTTTATGGGTGTTTAATAAAAAAAAAAAAAATGACCAATCCGGGTCAGAAAAATTGAAAACTCTTTCATGAGGACACTGCTACAGTTAATTTACCCCCCTCACTTAGCTTTCATATAGTGATCACGTGAAATAGGGACCTCGAATCGATGAAATCACAAATTCTTTTTTCGAAAAGAGCGACTTTGTTTTCAAAACCAGATCTACTCCACTAAATTTTATTTTATAACCCATATCTACTTAAAATTAATAAACAAGAAAAATATACAATTCATATTTTTTTACCTTGAACAGAATGAGTTTGTTCATGCCTCCTTAAATTTGAAGACTTTGAAAACCGTTTTGCACAAATCGAGCATTCATGAGGCTTCTCTCCTGTATGTACCATCATATGTTTATTTAATTCGTAGTTTTGAAAAAACCGTTTTCCACACTCAGTACAGCAATACTGCCTTTCGTCTGTGTGAATTTTCATATGAGCACTAAAAATATCAATACAGAAAAAAAAACAATGAATTAATCAATTCTTGCTTCTTACTTCAAATCCCTAGAAAGAAGCCTTTTGCAAATAGGACATGGATATTTTTGGGTTCCAGCATGAATCTTCATGTGCCTATTTAAACCGCTCTGACGCAAAAACAACTTGGGGCACTGAGGACATTCGAGGGACTTATTGCCATCATGAATCAACATATGTTCGTCTAGATTGAACTTTGTATGGAACTTCTTCTTAGGACAACAAATGGGACATGGGAAGAGTCCCTTAACATTAAATTATTAATATAAGAATACATTAAAAGTTTTTCATTAATTACCTCTCCGGTGTGAATTTTCATGTGACTTCTCAGGATGTCTTTGCGCGAAAAGGATTTATTACATTGGGCACATCGAAAAGGACGCTCTCCCCGATGAATTTTAATATGTTGTTTCAGTTCTTCTTCTCCCAAAAAGGATGTTAAGCAAATTCTGCATATAAATGCCTTACTGGTGGAGGTGGACAATTTAAGTTCTATAATATATTATGCTAATTTATTTTAATTTTATTAGTATTTAAATACATACCTTTGTGGGTTTTCTGATGATGTAGAATAAACTCTTTTTCAGAAAAATGTTCTTTACATAATCTACACTGAAATGGTTTGTCTGTAGAATGATTTTCTAAAATAATATTCCTTTTCATTTCAAATCACTGTATTTTTTATTAAAATCAATGCTTTAAAAGAGAATTGTAATGACAAAAACCACCATAAAAATGTATATTTCTTCTCTTTTACTCTCAAAAATAATGTGTTTTTTACAAATTTCAGTATCCTCTTGTCATTTAATTTCTAAAGAAATTTCGTAAGATTTTTATCATCATAATTGTCGAAATATCAATTATCTTCTTCAAGTCTATGAGCCCTCACGTAATTCCTGTAAGCAAAATCTTTAAAACACATGCCATTTGAATTGTCCTTATTCAGTGTAGCTTTGAAGATGATCAACTATCAAGATTCACTTTTTGGAGAATTATTTTAAACTTACTGAAGAACTAAAAGAATGTTTCTATATAAAATATTCATTCAATTTAATCCATTTACATTTAGCAACCTACTAGCGCAGGAATATAACCATTGTATAAGGATATCCTTATACAATGTCGTAACTTAAAAAGAACAAGATAGAACTAACCTAAAAGGCTTTTTAAATTTTATTTTGAGTAAAACGTTTTTTATAAATATTAGGTACCCTGAAGAGATTTTGAGCCATTATGAACCTTCATGTGAATCTTCAAATTATCTTTTTGTGCAAAAGATTTCTCACAAAGTCCACACTGAGAAGGTTTTAGTATTTCTAAAAGATTCTCATCAAATTTGTAATGCAACTATCCAAATTTGAGGTATCTACATAACATTCAACTTACTTTTTTTAGTACAACTCAAATCTAATTCTGAATTTCGGGCTAAATCATGAAAATTTAAAATATCCTATTTTTTAGGAAGAATATGGTTAAGTAATATCTAAAATAAACAATAAATTCAAGATACCTACTTCTCCTAATTAGTATTTCCTTATTTCATTTAAATCGATACTTGAGAGGCAAATTCTATAAATTAGAAACAAATCTTTAAACGTTATTTGATTTGTGAATACGTTTGCATTACATTCATTATGCTGTAAAAGTACAAATACAAATTGACATTATTGACAAACTACATTGTTGAAATGACCGAAAAAACAAGGTCAATTGGAAAAGAAGAAGAGAAATTTATTTCTTTCAGCTGCCAACTGCCAAGTTTCTTTTCTAAGTTGTCCATTGTGAATATAATTTTCACTTCAATAAAATCAACGTTCATCGGCGTAAATTCGCCTTATTTTTATAAAATAGTTATAAGAATCAATTAAAAATGCCACCTAAATTCGATCCCACTGAAGTAAAATATGGTAGGCACTTTAATAACCAAAAGTAAACTTAATATTCATGCATAACCTTAGTTTGTATGATATAAGTAGTAATTTTCTTATTTATTTTTAGTTTATTTGAGATGTGTAGGAGGTGAGGTAGGTGCTACCTCTTCCTTGGCCCCAAAAATTGGTCCTCTTGGTTTGGTAAGTTTTATTTTGTATATTTTTGTTCTATTTACAAATGCTACTAAAAAAGGTCAAGTTTTGTTAATTTTCACTTTATTTTGTAGTCTCCGAAAAAAGTTGGTGATGATATTGCCAAAGGAACTGCTGACTGGAAAGGTTTGAAAATTACAGTTCAGTTGAAAATTCAAAATCGTCAGGCTACAATCTCTGTTGTTCCTTCTGCTGCTTCCCTTATTATTAAGGCTTTAAAAGAACCACCACGCGATAGAAAGAAGCAAAAGAATAGTGAGTATTATATATATTTTTTAATTTTATAGAAAAATAAATGTAAGAAAAACATGTTCATAATGTCAAATTTTTACACAACACCAAAATTTAGAATATTATTATTATTATGGTTAGATTTTAACACTGGTATAAATTTTCAATAAAAAAGGACACCACAAGCAGTTTTAGTTTGTGAAGGAGCATTGTTTAGCAATTGTGTTATTTAAAAATGTTATTGAATGAAAACATAGTTTACCCTTAAGAAATTTATTTTTAGAGGTTAAATAATTATTTTTTCTCTTTTTTTAGTTAAACACAGTGGGAACATAACTTTTGATGATATAATTACCATTGCTAGGCAAATGAGGCCTAGGTCGATGGCCAAGCAACTTTCTGGTACAGTAAAGGAAGTTTTGGGGACAGCGCATTCTGTAGGATGTACTATTGATGGCAAAGGCCCCCATGACGTCATAGACGAAGTCAATGATGGTTCCATAGAAGTACCAGACGAGTAAACTAAATAGATGTTTTTCTAAGTTAATCAAATGTTTTTTATTTTCCCATGATCCATTAATAAACTTTATTAGCGGTTGTTAAAGAATGTTTTATTAACCGTAGTAAGTGCCCTAATATAAAAATATATTTTACCTAGACCAGTGTTGAAGCCTTTGAAAATGGTAAAAAGTGAAAAAAATAATAGGATGAAACGCATTGGAAAAGGAAGAGAATAACAAAAATGAAAGGAAAAATAGTTTAGGTGCGATTTGAGGTTGGGATGTGGAAGGGAGGAGTTTTGAAGGGTAGAAAACTGTTTATCTCGATTTCCGGCAAAACTACTAGTCCTCTATGGAAAGAAGTTAAATGGCAAAGTTGTAGGTAATAAAAATATTTACACTTTTTTCACATAACCTCAAAATTTATGTGAAAAATTCAAAACCAAGTTTTTGGTTTTTTATTTTTCATTTACAAAAAAAAAAATTTTTCACGAAATTTGGTGAAAACTTACCTTTTTATGTCCCAACCACACTAATTTTTTTGTTTTAAAATATTTATTTTTTTAACCTTATTTTGACTTAATATCGAAAAAGCACCCTAATTTTCAATCGAAAATTCTCACGTCAAAATATCTGCTTTTTTAAAAAACTCGGTGGGCTTTTTGTTCGTTGAAATCTCTACTTTTTGATAGTGTAAAAAAAATATACATTACTATGGTAAATGTTCTCAAAAAATGCAAAGAAACGAAAAAAACTAATACGAATTTTTTTTAAATCATGTGCAAGTTTGAGCTATTTATTAAAATTTATACTTTAATTACTCGAAAAAAGTAAGATTACATTTACGTTTTTCGAGTAATTAAAGTATATATTTTAATAAATAGCTCAAAATTGTACATGATTTAAAAAAAATTTCGGATTCGAGTTTTTTTCGTTTCTTTGCATTTTTTGAGAACATTTACCATATAGTAATCTATTTTTTTTACACCATCAAAAAGTAGAGATTTCAACGAACAAAAAGCCCACCGAGTTTTTTAAAAAAGCAGATATTTTGACGTGAGAATTTTCGATTGAAAATTAGGGTGCTTTTTCGATATTAAGTCAAAATAAAATAAGGTGAAAAAATAAATATTTTAAATAAAAAAAAATTACAGTGTGTTTGGGATATAAAAAGGTAAGTTTTCACCAAATTTCGTAAAAATTATATATTCGTTATAGTGCTATGGCGTTTGATCGCAATAATGCTCGACATATAAAGAACGAGTAGTTCCTAGTAACTTTAAAAACCAAACTGGTATAGTCTATTCGAACTTTAAGAACAAGAAAGGAGATGCCGCCTATTTGAGTATGACGCCGTAGCGCCGGCGACCTTAAAGAGATATACAGTCATAAATCCCATGGCTCCTTTCTTCAAAGGAAAGCCGAGCGCTTCGGTCTCAGCGGTACCTTTGACGGTGTGTTCCTTTCTTTCTGACTTATTACGTGGACAGACTATACTAATAATTCTTAAACATTTGTTTAAAAAATTAAATTTCAAATAGTCGTTGGCTGACTAAGTGTTAAGTAAAAGGTCACAAAATTAAATCTCAAGTTTTATATATAATAACCATTGTATAAATAAACCTCTAGCTACAAACAATACTCATAAGATCAGGGACAAAAATTTAAAATTCAACTACATCGGTTATTTAAAAAATCTAATAGTAATAAAAGAATCTAGCATTATGAAAGAATTATGGCAAAACATGTTGTAAGTTGGCAAGACTGAAAATCTTGAATTAAAAAGAATTGTATCGTACCGTAAATAATCCACAAAAAATATTTAAAATTTGTATACACGTTTTAATTAAACTAAATAATTATTTTTTTAATTGTAAGTAATGGATGATGAAGCAGAAACTTATAAATTGTGGAGAATACGAAAAACAGTCATGCAAGTAAGGTTAACCTCACTTTTTTATAGAAACAAAATTTTTTAACAAATATTTTTTGAATAGTTATGTCACGACAGAGGCTATTTAGTAACTCAAGATGAATTGGATCAAACGCTAGAACAATTTAAGGAACAGTTTGGAGACAAACCCAGGTACTTTGATGCTCACTGTAGAAGGTACCCAAAATTTAAAATAATAAATTGTTTTTAGTGAAAAGAGACCATCAAGAAGTGATCTAATTGTGTTAGTAGCCCACAATGATGACCCTACTGATCAGCTTTTTGTATTCTTCCCTGATGAACCAAAGATTGGTATAAAAACCATAAAAACTTATTGTTCCCGTATGCAGGAAGAGAATATTCATAGAGCAATTATTGTTGTACAAGCAGGTAACACACAATTATTGGCTTTAAGTTCTCTATCAAATGACTTACATTTTGCTCCACAGGTATGACCCCATCTGCAAAACAGTCATTAGTAGATATGGCGCCCAAATATATTTTAGAACAGTTTCTTGAGTCCGAGTTGCTTATTAATATTACAGAACATGAATTGGTACCTGAACATGTTGTTATGACACCAGAAGAAAAACAGGAATTATTAGCCAGATAGTATCCTTTCCAAAAAAATTAAAACTAATTAAAAGAATATTATGGTTTTGTTTTATTCATTCAGAAAAAATTTGCTTTTCCCTTCTCAAAGTTGCAGTTTTTTAATCGTACCTCAATTTTTCATTAGTTTGTCTTCATGCTTTACATGGTTGACTGGTTTAAATCAGCATGTTGTTTTTTTGTAGTCGAAAAGTTGTTTAATATTATACTTACGTTTTTTTAATTTATGATTTTATTTATTTATTTTTTGATCGATATTGAAGTGCACTATTCTGCAAGTTTTGGCTTAATTTTTTTTTTCAACAAATCTTTGTACATTATTGATTTTGCAATTTTTTAATAATACTGGTTTAAATTAAAAAACCGGTCTCAGTTTTTTCCAACCCCGATTCTTTATTTCTGTCATTTAAATCATCTATTAACTTTTCATGAAAATTTGCTAGATTTTTTTTGTAAAATCCCATTGAAATCTATGAAAATATAACTAAACAAAAACACTTAATTCAGCTTCGGGTCAAATAAATTTGTTTGTTGGTGTGGTGTTTATATAATTAAAGCAAAATATTTTCCTTATGCAATTTTAGTAAATTAAAAGAAAACATGTTGATGCGAATTCAAGCTGGAGATCCTGTGGCACGGTATTTTGGACTGAAAAGAGGACAAGTAAGTACCGTTTATTTTAACAACACGGAAAATAAATTAAAATCACAGAACTCACATTTTTTTTCAAATTTTTGAAAGGAAAAAGAATCATAAAGGATTAAAAAAGATATTTATTTTAGAGTAAGAAAATCGTTGCTTGTGAATTGTTATTTAAAAAATCAATTTAGAGTATTAAGTAAAACAATATAATTTATTTAAACATGGGTGGGATTTTAGCTATAAAGTACAGTGGAATTCAACTTCAACTTGATTATTAAAATAACTTACAAACTATAAACGCAAAGTTAAAGAATCAACATTAATAAAAAAGCTTCAATAGTATCGAATGAATTAATATTTCACATATTTGTGGATGCCTCTCTTGCAAAAAGAGTCAAATATAACAAAACTATACTCTCTATATCCGAATTGTAGATGGTGAGTCACGGTAGACATGACAGTCCATTGTGTCTAAACGGTTAATATTTTGAAAATTTTGTTTATTCATGGATATGTGTGTTGACATTTTAAAATTATTT
Source organism: Crepidodera aurea (assembly GCA_949320105.2). NCBI lineage: Eukaryota > Metazoa > Arthropoda > Insecta > Coleoptera > Chrysomelidae > Crepidodera > Crepidodera aurea. The sequence continues at coordinate 58,987,721 of OX439473.1, read as the reverse complement.
TGAATTATACAGGTTGTCCCAAAAAAGTGTGGCGTATCAAAGTTATATTATTTCTTATGGAAGACCCTATATTTTGTTGCATTTATAGATTATACGTTAAAAATAAGATAAACTTTCTTAAGTATTCCCTATACCTAAGCTGTTTACTTTTCGAGATATTTTAATATTTCTAAAAATGGAAGCACTTACAAGAAAACCAATAACTTGGAAACCTATGGAATCATCCAAATCCAATTTTAACTGAAAAAAAATAGACTAATAATTGAAAGCAATAATGTATTTAGAGTTATTTAAAATTATACAGGGTGTCCACAATGGGGCGATTCTCTAATGATATATTCAAACGACAATATCGTTCTTATTTTAAATAGGACACCCTGTATTTTATAATCCTATTATGAAGCAAATTCGATTACCTTTTAAAAATTATAAAGGTCTACTATGCCTAAATCTATTAATTTTGGAGTTATTTTTATTTTTGTTAAATTTTACATAATCCTTCCACCGTTATGCCTAAATATACCCTGTATTTGATCAGCTTAGACTATGATCCGAAAAAATTACCAATGAATCCACTTTTCATAATAATGGATTAGCTAACCGTCATAACTTTCATTATTATGATACTCAAAACCAGCATTTGTTCCACACAATAGATCATCAGAACCGGTGGAATTATAGGCGATCATATTTCTTGGATGACCATTTAAATGGGAGAAATTTTTTGAATTTTTTAAGAAAAAGTTTCTGGGAACTGTTGGAAAATGTATCGTTAGACATTAGACAAAAAATGATGTTGCAATAGTCTAAGCTGATCAAATACAGGGTGTTACATTTAGGCATTACGGTGGAAAAATAATGTAATATTTAACAAAAATAAAAATAACTCTAAATACATTATTGCTTTCAGTTATTAGTCTAATTTTTTTCAGTTAAAATTGGATTTGGATGATTCCATAGGTTTCCAAGTTATTGGTTTTCTTGTAAGTGTTTCCATTTTTAGAAATATCAAAATGTCTCGAAAATTAAAAAGCTTAGGTATAGGGAATACTTAAGAAAGTTTATCTTATTTTTAACGCATAATCTATAAATGCAACAAAATGTAGGGTCTTCTATAAGAAATAATATAACTTTGATAAGCCACACTTTCTTGGGACAACCTGTATATTTCAAAATAATATTAAAATGTAGCCTTTATCAACCCACATATCCATGAATAAATATTAACTGTTTAGCCACCCAGTATAAAAAAGTTTTTTCTCTGGGTATCTTCTTATGATATAAAAACTAATCCACAGTCATATCAGCTACAAAGTTTTTCTAAATTGTTGTGTTGTCATCAAATATGCTACTTTTAGAGTGCATTTTATTATTGGAATTGAAAAAATGACGAAAGTTAAACGAAAAAATATTCTTCGTTTTTTTACAGGTAGTTAAAATCATTCGATCATCCGAAACAGCAGGACGTTATATTTCTTATCGTTTAGTTTGTTAATAAATTAAAAGTAAATTTTTATATTTTTTTCAATAGAATTTAAGTGTGAAAAAATGTGTAAGAATATATTTTTAAATGTGAATAAAAAATCAACTTACAATACTGTTTATTTAAAAAAATTTGTAGACCATCCTCCACCATTTATCTTTCCTGCATTCTAGATATTTGTTTAATATTCTAATCTGTTTTTTTTGGCATAGGCAAATTGCCAATCAGCCATTCTAATCTGAATATAGAAGTATTAAGTTTTCTTTAATTAGCATTTTACCTTTAATGTTTCCAAGTCAGGGGCGGATCTAGGGGCGATTCCGAACTGAGGGGGGGGCAACACAGTAATAGTTTTCGAAAAAATATTTTAATATAGAAACTAAGTAGTGAAATACTACATATATTGTAAAAAATGCAAAATAACAATGTTAGAAAATTAACCAAAACATATTACTAGTAGTCTGAATACTACTGAATAATAAAATTCGTTTCGCCAGAGGGGGGGGCAAAACCTCCTTCGCCCCTCCCCTACATCCGCCACTGTTCCAAGTAAGGAAACGAAATCCTTTTTTTTGTATTATATGATGTCAAACTTTTCAAATTGTTATTGGAAGAAAAATTAATTTCTCAAAATAAAAATCAAAATAAAGCATAATAGCTATTTATATTACAAGTACATAAACAAGGACTTTATTGAACGAATCGTTTTATGGCCGAGCGAGCTTGCGAGAGAGGCTACAAAATGATGAGTCAATAAAGCCTGTTTATTTACGCGTTATATACATGATTTTATGTACGATTGCAATAAAAAAAATAAAAATTTGATTATACCCGCAATAACAATCATATGCATATTTGTCTTTAATTTTTTAATGTTATACCTCTTTTGAAAGTCCTTTTATTTCTTTGTCCAACCATGTACATTTTTAAATATTTACGATCTACAGGGTGGTGAAAAATTTTTCATAAATATTAAATTGCTGAACCAAGACTCAATTTTTTCTTAGTCATCTGAGTAAAATTGATAAAAAGTCAAAATTCTCGAAACTTTTTATCAATTTTTTTTACAGTGGACTGAGAAATTGAGTCTTGGGTGGGGTACTTATTGTTAAACGTAGTATAAAGTTCTTTTCTTATCACCAAACATAACAAGAATTTCAGTCGTTTGTGTTTTTAAATTCATTAATTATTTGTATTTAAGAAATAACAATTGTTGATTCCAGACTTTGATTTATACTGACGTTTAATGAAAATTTATGTATTACGTCAAAGTCAAAAGTATCTAGATAGTGAAAAACTTCAAAATCGTGTTGTAATGATTTCAGCAGCCCAAGGAACGATAAACATTACTTTCGGTCACATTTTTAGGGTTGATATGATTCATTTTCACATATGGTAGACGAAAAAAGTAATTTTACTTTATTTTGAAGTGGAGTGGTACAAACGAAAAAGAATCTTAGTATAGAAGCTTAGGTATAGGGAATACTTAAGAAAGTTTATCTTATTTTTAACGCATAATCTATAAATGCAACAAAATGTAGGGTCTTCTATAAGAAATAATATAACTTTGATAAGCCACACTTTCTTGGGACAACCTGTATATTTCAAAATAATATTAAAATGTAGCCTTTATCAACCCACATATCCATGAATAAATATTAACTGTTTAGCCACCCAGTATAAAAAAGTTTTTTCTCTGGGTATCTTCTTATGATATAAAAACTAATCCACAGTCATATCAGCTACAAAGTTTTTCTAAATTGTTGTGTTGTCATCAAATATGCTACTTTTAGAGTGCATTTTATTATTGGAATTGAAAAAATGACGAAAGTTAAACGAAAAAATATTCTTCGTTTTTTTACAGGTAGTTAAAATCATTCGATCATCCGAAACAGCAGGACGTTATATTTCTTATCGTTTAGTTTGTTAATAAATTAAAAGTAAATTTTTATATTTTTTTCAATAGAATTTAAGTGTGAAAAAATGTGTAAGAATATATTTTTAAATGTGAATAAAAAATCAACTTACAATACTGTTTATTTAAAAAAATTTGTAGACCATCCTCCACCATTTATCTTTCCTGCATTCTAGATATTTGTTTAATATTCTAATCTGTTTTTTTTGGCATAGGCAAATTGCCAATCAGCCATTCTAATCTGAATATAGAAGTATTAAGTTTTCTTTAATTAGCATTTTACCTTTAATGTTTCCAAGTCAGGGGCGGATCTAGGGGCGATTCCGAACTGAGGGGGGGGCAACACAGTAATAGTTTTCGAAAAAATATTTTAATATAGAAACTAAGTAGTGAAATACTACATATATTGTAAAAAATGCAAAATAACAATGTTAGAAAATTAACCAAAACATATTACTAGTAGTCTGAATACTACTGAATAATAAAATTCGTTTCGCCAGAGGGGGGGGCAAAACCTCCTTCGCCCCTCCCCTACATCCGCCACTGTTCCAAGTAAGGAAACGAAATCCTTTTTTTTGTATTATATGATGTCAAACTTTTCAAATTGTTATTGGAAGAAAAATTAATTTCTCAAAATAAAAATCAAAATAAAGCATAATAGCTATTTATATTACAAGTACATAAACAAGGACTTTATTGAACGAATCGTTTTATGGCCGAGCGAGCTTGCGAGAGAGGCTACAAAATGATGAGTCAATAAAGCCTGTTTATTTACGCGTTATATACATGATTTTATGTACGATTGCAATAAAAAAAATAAAAATTTGATTATACCCGCAATAACAATCATATGCATATTTGTCTTTAATTTTTTAATGTTATACCTCTTTTGAAAGTCCTTTTATTTCTTTGTCCAACCATGTACATTTTTAAATATTTACGATCTACAGGGTGGTGAAAAATTTTTCATAAATATTAAATTGCTGAACCAAGACTCAATTTTTTCTTAGTCATCTGAGTAAAATTGATAAAAAGTCAAAATTCTCGAAACTCTTTATCAATTTTTTTTACAGTGGACTGAGAAATTGAGTCTTGGGTGGGGTACTTATTGTTAAACGTAGTATAAAGTTCTTTTCTTATCACCAAACATAACAAGAATTTCAGTCGTTTGTGTTTTTAAATTCATTAATTATTTGTATTTAAGAAATAACAATTGTTGATTCCAGACTTTGATTTATACTGACGTTTAATGAAAATTTATGTATTACGTCAAAGTCAAAAGTATCTAGATAGTGAAAAACTTCAAAATCGTGTTGTAATGATTTCAGCAGCCCAAGGAACGATAAACATTACTTTCGGTCACATTTTTAGGGTTGATATGATTCATTTTCACATATGGTAGACGAAAAAAGTAATTTTACTTTATTTTGAAGTGGAGTGGTACAAACGAAAAAGAATCTGATTACACCAATTGAATGAAATCTTTACGTAATACCAATGATGTATCATTGTTTCGTTCCTTTTGTTCGAAAAGCGACTTGATCTTCGGTAAAATCTAGTCGAGAGGCCCTTGGATTCCTTTCTTTTGATCCATAATTAAAATATTGTTTTGTGATGATTTTTTTTTCTGGCTTTCGTCGATACAGTCGTGAATGCGAGAGGGGAGAGCAAATCTTTTGTGCGCCGAACAATTGCCATAAAAGGTCGGAACAATACGCGTTGGCGACACACTACAATAGAGCGCGAGCGACGTATCATGGTGGTAGTGGCTTGAAAAAATTTAGGAAGTGTTTCACTCTCAAAAAGTAATTTTTTTATTTCTAATTGAAATAACTTGAGTTTTCGCCAATGATATAGGTATCTTTACAAAAAATTAAACACTTCATAATCAAGAGAAAAATATTGGGATATTGTTTTAATAAGTGGATATTCCACTTGAAAAAAATTAAGTCATTTGTGTAGTTTTACTAATGGACCTTCCTGTATAAATGAAAATAATTTTAAAATGTTTGCTTTTAACCACCCTCAATAGATACCTTTCAAATAAATCTGTACGTTTTACACAATAAGAATAAAACTATTGTCAAAAAAATAAGAAAAGTTTGGCAGCCGAATTTTCATTTACCCTGTATGAAGTAGCATATGAGAATTAATGTAAATGATCCTTAATTGAGGTGCACAAATAAGTTGTGTAGTAAAATAAGTAGAGCAGTAAGTAAATTGATCTAACTGAACATTCGATATCTTTAATGAAGCCAAGAACGCCGAGAGACCTGATAAATTGTATTTCTTTTTCATTTTAAACTTCCAGTCGGCTCCTCGAGGAGACAGAAAATCCGTCTGCTTTTACAACGACTTCCTGGCTCTCACATAACCTCTTCACCGTTCTTTTATTGATAATGTATCACGTGGATCTCTCAGATATATTATACAGTGTGTATAGTGCATATTTTAGATTTTCGTGGTTATAAAATATTAACTTTAATAAAAAATTGTTACATGAAATCTTAAAATAGTCAATCGGGTTTTCGTTGACAAAATTGCACAGGAAATAGATTTTTTTAAACAATAGAGATGTTCGCAAATGTGCTACCATCTATCAGTAAATATGATTAATGAAGCTTAGAAGTGAGTGCAAAAGTCTAACTGACAAAGCCGAAAGGCAGAAACCGGATGTCGAATAGAATAAATTAAATTCCAAACTCGTTTGCTTAAGCCGGCTACACACTATCGATAAATCGTTACGAAAAAACGTGCAGTAGAAACTGTAGTTTTATCTGAAACCCTAGGGGTCTCTACACATACGAAAAATAGCTCAGTTGTTAAAAGAATTGTGCAAGATGAAGTGGACGACGATGACGCCCTTGCGATTCTAGGATTTCTATACGCCTCTATACGTCTTCCAGAAGTTCTCGCTGGCGTATGTTGTTTTCTTCTTCGTGTTCAGACATGTCACGCGCTTACAAAATTCTCGTCAACTGAAGAATCCACCGTCCATTTCGCTACACACGTACGAAAATACTGCACAGTTATGATCGATACCGATTTATCTATTGACAAGTTCAACTTCACAACGACCAACTGCGCAGTCAAAGATCTACAACGGTTTGTCATTCACACGTTCGATATAACTGTACAGTTGGCTACTGCACAGTTTATTCGTAACGATTTATCGATAGTGTGTAGCCGGCTTTACTTAATCAACAACATGATCAAACTATCAATAAAATCAATATTCAGTTTACTACTAGAAAAAGAAACCGATAATTCAGTTCCATTCCTGGATTTAAAACTAATAAGAACGAACGACAATAAAATCATTACTAGATGGTACAGAAAACCAATTAATAGTAATCGGTTCCTAAATTTTCATTGAAACCGTCCCATGAAAATCAAAATAAATTTAATTAATAACCTCAAAACCAGAGTCTCATCCATCTTTGAGAGATGAGTGTCTCAAAGAACTTCAAAACATTTTTTAGAAAACTCATATCCCAAATCTTTAGTGAATAAAAATCTCTTTAGTACCTCTATTTCTGTTTCAAATTCAAACAATCCACCAATAACTGACCAAATTTCAATTTTTAAATCTTTACCACATACAGATGGTTTGAGATCAAAACTCAATACATTTGTTCAAAAATGAAGATAATATTAAAATAGCTAAAACCAATTTGAAAACTATTTTACAAATACATTCTAAATTGAAAACACCTATACCTACCAGTCAAAAATAAATACAATATAATCAGTAGTAATATCACAAGAGCTTCGAAAATAATCGATTATATAGTAGAACCCACCGCTTTATGAGAAAGAAAAAACGCTATAAAAACAGCAAAGGATACCGCCAATAGAAGAATACTGATTGATCTGGACATTTTTGAGTATTTTAATGTCGAAAACACCGTACACTGTCCATATACATAAAAATAAAATGATATTTTGTCTATTAGGACCACTGTGCAAAGATTCAATAACTAAGTTACTGGAGATCGTTAGGGGTAATTTGCGTAAAATTTCTATATTGATTAACTTTCTTTAATATGAATTTACATTTTAATTTCTATAACGCATATTAGATTTGAATAGAGGTTGACCACTCCACCTGGCCTATAGCTTCATTTTCTGATCTCTTGTGAGATTCAGAAACGTTGCTAATTAAAATTTTGTCTCAAATTTTAATTCTAAAATTAAAAACACGGTGAGTAAAGTCATAAATATTATAAATTAATTAAGCTTACCTACCCTATCTCAACCAATAAATTTGGTCGGACTCGTTATATAAGAATTTTCTTCTTTGATGACATGTTTGATTTTTTTCTGCCAATCATCAGCTGAAATTTTGTTAATTTCTTCTTTTACCAAATTTGCTATCAACCCATCAAATTTGGGAAACACGTTATAACGCCTTATTCTTTTTTTAAGTTGTCCCCAAATTAATTCTATTGGGTTAAATACACAAAAATAGGGCGGAAGGCGCAATACCTCGTGGCCCCTTTTTGATGCCAGGAATCTTTGGGACTACAACCTGATACCACATAATCCATTGGAATATCATTTAGTGATTGTTCCGATTCTTTAGATCCACTTAAAGAAACTGTATTTTCCCAAGAACGAAACATATTGAAATTGACACCGAATAAATAAATAAGAAGTACACTGTAACAATGTTTCAAAATAAAAAAAAGTATGTATATACACGGAAGCCAAGAATAATATTAATTGAAATAAACTAACGCCACGAATCACCTACCACCTACTATTCACTAAATCAAAAATCAAGTGCGAACACAAGCACAGTGTATCACTGTATGAATATTTTCCTAGCCCTCACTACTGAAGACAATATTTGTCTAACTTCCTACTTCGTACTTTAATTGCAGAACAAAATGATCCCGCTTTATACAAGTCGCTAATACCGACAAAGCCACTTGTCGGCACATCTACCTGCCGCTAATACCGACAAAGCCACTTGTCGGCACATCTACAAGCCGCCAAAGTAACCTGTCTGCACATCTGAGAATTTTGTTTCTGCAATTGAAAATGTAAAAACTATAACCACACTTCCATTGTCGCCTCTTATGAGTGTAACCTCACAGTTTAGTTAAATTAATTTAAGACAAAATTTTAATTAGTAATTCAAATCTAATATGCGTTATAGAAATTAAAATGTAAATTCAGATTAAACTCATAATTAATAATTATACCCCATTCTCCCCTATAACGATATCCAGCTAAGTTGGTTATTGAATTTTTGCACAGTGGTCCTAATAGCCAAAATATTATTTTATTTTTATGTATATGGACAGTGTACGGTGTTTTCGACTTTAAAATGCTCAAAAATGTCCAGATTCATGAGAATTTGTTCTATTGGCGGTAATCCTTTGCTGTTTTTTCATTCTCATAAAGGATTGAGTTCGACTATACTTCCGAGTCACGAGACGTATTTTGCGAAACACCACGAGAGCAGAGCTTATCAATACATGGTAACTAAGTAAAAATTGCAACTGCTATTGGCTAAATTTATGATGAGTTGTATAATCACTTATAATACCACTAGAGCTTCGATTATTACTGGAAATTTTTTCGAGAACACGAATTTTCTAAAAAATATTCGAGTTTGAGAAAAAAATTTCTGTTTTTAATTGTAGCTAGAGTGGTATTCGGTAAGAAAATTTCACACCGAAATATTATTAAAACATACTAAGATAATGACGGTTTTTCATGGTTTTCAAATTTAAATAGTAGGCATTTGTATGTTAATTCAAAAGGATTCGACACAATCTGAAGTTAAATGTGGACCTACAAAATTTTTTGATTCTACCATGCATTTTGTATAACGGTAACAAAAAAAAGTCACGATGTTCTTCGCCAAAACGATATTTGCCCGAAAATTTATTAAATTTAACAAGCCGAGTTTCAATATTAAGTCTAGCATAAACATACGAGTATTTAACTCGGAAAAAGATGATTAAAACCAAAACTATTACATATGTTTAGCACCTTTTGACAAGTGTCCATTTTAACAGTGTTACTCAACGTTCCATTAAATATTTACCTAAATCCATGATTTCTGAAATTGAATTGGCAACGTTGTATTTTCAACTTTGAATTTATGAGATGGCTGTCATTTGACAAGCAAATTATTTATGTCCGTCAAATAAACATTTTTTCCTTTTTTTATACTTTTCAGGTTTATTCTGGTTATAATTTGCTACTTGGGCATTTGTAGAAAAGTTATGTATGCGTTTGTATTGGAAAAATATGTTAAATACTCGTTTCAACGCACTGAATTTGTTTGTCTTGGGAGTGAGTATCCCAATATATATTTTTTTTAAAAAAAATGTAAAACATATTTTCCCGCGCAAAAATTTCTATTGCTATATTGATTTTATCATGTTTTATAGCATCTGTGAAAATTTCATGAAAATCCCAGCCGGCCCCATATTCTTAACGTTTACCCAGAGATGTGCGTATCAGTAGTTGTCAAAATTTGTAGGTTATTATGGAATCTTCTATTGCATTGTAAAAAGCGGCAAATTTAAAATTGAATTCATTCAGATTGAAACGCCAGAAATTAAATAAAGTCAAACCTTGATGTTGATATTTACAAAAATAGGTTATTTTCTTTTGACGATTTTCCATCATCACTCCACCAACGTTTTCGCCTGCCACTGTTAGACCAACATTATATGTATCGCGACTACGTTACTGAACGTTGCTCTGGTACACCCCTCGCAAAAAAATATGATATGATTTCCATCGATGATTGACAATTAACTACAATGCCAAAAACTGACAAATTAAACTAATATTTATCAGTTTCTCTTCTAATGGAAATAAAACCATCTATTTTAAAGAATTTTTAATTGACGTTTAGACTTTCTTAAATGAAAGTCGTTTTCAAAATGACATAACAAAATATATAATAAAAAAGTTACTATAGAAACAGGTTATATTATTATCATCTCTGTGTTGTCTGCCGTTGCTAGGAAATAAAACTAAAAGCTTAACTTTTCTTGTAAATATCTCGGAAGATCGAATTTTCACAGACATGAGACCTGCATTTTTTGCCGATTTAGATAGGAATTAGTCTACCCTGAAAGTATCATTGAATTCTGACGAGTGGATTTTGAGATCCTCCGGACACACATACATACATACACACATACAAACCTTGCTCGTTTAATAGTATTTGATGTCACTTTACCTATAAACGTCAAAAAATTTCCAGTGTAATTTCATGCTCCTTCCCCCAAGGACGAGACAAAAATTTTAGGATTTTTTTTAGTTGCTACGGTAACGATACAAAATAAAGTACTTTAATTGGTCGAAAATGTTAGGTGTGGAATTTTCGATAAAATTTGAAGGACCCGTATTAAAGCTTTTCCATTTTGAATTGCCGAAATATAAAAACAAAAATTCCCAGGTATACCGACAAGTTGCTTTGACGTGCCAACAAGCTGCTTTGATGTGCCGACAAGTTGCTTTGTCGGCATTGGCGGCTTGTATAAGTAGGGATCATTTTGTTCTGCAATTTAAAATAGATTAACTATACCACACATCGAAATTTTGGTAGTACGGTAAAATTATCGAAATTGGTAGATATCAGAGCGAAAATGAAGGCGCAAATTTTAAGTATTTATGAACCTATTATATAATTGATGACGTGAGAGGGGTTTGAATTGTTACTACTTATTATTATTTTCATTTTATTCGCCGATAAGCCACAACTGCAACATAGTTTAATTCTAATATATGGTAACTATTAATGAAAGAAATTTTTATAGATCGGTGTTAAAAATCGTTGTTGCCCACAAAACGTACTGTAGTGTATAGAGTATAGCCTGGCGTCAGCCATTGTTCATTGATTAACTATTAAGTAGAGAGAAGTGAAGAGAAAAGAGGGCTTGCATAATTTGTGACGGGACGGGACAGAAGGCAGGAATCGGGAATAGAACAGAGATGGGACAGGACACTAAGCCGAAGAGCACAAGATATCATCTTGCCACAGATTATCGATCCTTTTCATTCCATACTTCGATGCATATCACAGGCACAAGCGGAGACCGACTGTGAATATTTTTTTGTCACTATTTTTCCCAGTGCCTGATTGCGTAACGTATTATACAGGGTGTTACCAAATAAGTGCTAAAGTTTTTTGGGGGTGAATCCTTGTCGAAAATTAAGGGGGGTCTTTCATGTAAACAAAAGTTGTAGGCCTTTCCTTGAAAAGTTACGCGCTTCCAAAAATGAGAAAAAAAAATTTTTTTCTTGAAAGATATGCAAACAAAACGTGACAGCCACCTACTAGATTTTTTGATTCCATTTACAGAAGATCTGTTTATCCACAATGTTGTATTTTATTTTTTTAACAACAATTGCTTTTACGAACACAACAGAAGAGTTAAAAAAGTTTTGCAATGAATCGTTCTTTTCAACACATTTAAATTGTTTCGTTAAAAAGTTCTGGTAAAAAATAGAATAGGGTTTCATGTTTCACCTCTTTAAAGGATCACAACAAAATTAAAAAAAATATTCATAAGTAGCCTTTTTATTGGTAGAACATGCCCACAAAATGCCATTTCTTCAACTCTCAGCAATTTCAAGAAAAATAGTATATTGTGCAACAAGTGAGGAAAGTTCAACTTTTCTCACGAGTGTGAAAGTTTGTGGCACGAGCCTGAAGGGCGAGTGCCAATTCATACTTTTTTCTTGAAATTACCGTCAATAAATCTAACGTTATTTTTGCGGCTCTTTCCAATATCTCAGGCGGAGTATTATCAAAATCATCACTACTGTCATTACCCATATTATTTATTATAAATAGGTATGTTTTATTACAATAATATGTAATGGAAATTGCTATTTTTATCAAAGCACGAATGAAAACTACCTTAGGAATTTAAAAAACTTCTATAATCTGACAGTTGTGACAACTATTTAAAGCTGAAGCTGAAGTTTTTGTCGATTTTTGTTGATTCTCCATATAAATGTATATGGTGTGGGGCAAAGTGCCGTGAGGAAAAGTATTCCCGCACGATATGAGCAATACATGGTTTTGAAATTAAGTAAGCTATGAGAAATTCACTACTTTTCACAGCAGTTGTAGAAAAAAATATTTTTTCGTCGACCTCTACAAAAAATGACATTTTACGTAGTAATTTCCGAATGAAAAGTCAACTATTTTTGAAGGCAAGTACTTTTCGTCCTCAAATGACTCGCACCGTGCCGTATCCTAGTGACCACAGCGTACGAAAAGCGTTTGCGGACGAAAAATGCTTGCCTTCAAAAATGGTCGATTTTTCTTTCGGAAATTAGTATAGTTCTTCCATTTTCAATTGCAGAAATATAAAAACTTGTTCCTTTGGCGGCTTGTCGGCACATCTACAAGCCGCCAAAGCCGATCAAAGCAACTTACCGACACATCTGGGAATTTTGTTTTTATATTTCTGCAATTGATAATGGAAGAACTATACGTTTTTGTAGAGGTCGACGAAAAAATGTAATATGCGCCTCGGCGAAAACCTGTCTACTGTCTCGCCTGCTTGCTAGCCTCGGCTATCAATTTGCAGACTCGACTAAAATAGACAGTTTTTCGTCCTTGGCACATAAATAACTATTTTGTTTGGGTATTTTTCGAATATATTTTTAATCAGCAGGCAAATAACAAAATTCAGATAGAATTCTCTTCTTTCTCTCGCAGTTTTTGACTAAGATTTTCCAAAGCGCTCGGTTTTGACAGTCCCCATCGTCTATTTTTTTTCTTTTGTAAGCTTTTATCACATCCTCTCTTTGCGCTCTCTTTATAGCCGTGTTTCCGCTCTGTACATCTTCTTTGGTCTCACAGCTGATTTTTATATCCTTCCTTTATTCCTTACACATATTTTCCTATGACAGGGTACAACAAAATTTTCTTCAAGGGCCTCCTTCCCGCTTGCATCCCATGTGTTATGACTTCTCGAAAATATTTCAGAAAATCAGCCATAACATTCTTCAGAAAAATCATACGACGTTGGGGCAAGTTTTAATTGATTTTTTATAAAAGTTTCCCTCCACGTTGTTGGCATACCGGATGTTATAAAAAAATGTGTTGCACTTAAACGTCAAAATGAATTATATGTAAAAAAAATGCCTATATACAGTGTGTCCAATTAAGTCGGCACCATATGGAAAACTTTTTTATTATTTGTTTTAGGGCAAAAAGTTATTCTTGATAAAAAGACGTGCATGGTCTAAAACCTAAAATTCAACTATCAGATATCAAATTTTTACAGTCGTATACGAGGTTTGTCAAAAAATTTGAATTTTGCTCAAGAGTAAAGTACCTTTATTTTTGAAATATGAAAAAAAACTTGTTTCTAATGACATTTTATGTCAACATACCGATTTTGAAAAAGATATTCCAACTTTAAGAAAATTTTCATTTTTAACATTTTTTGATACACCCCCGTAACTGACAATTTTGAATTCATTGAAAAAGCTTAAAAGGAATGAAAACACAAGAATTACATACAAATTTTTGTTAATATTGTTCGATGGTGTGGTTAGTACGTCCAAAAAAGTTGACAACAAATAAAAAATTCCTTTATTATTGATTTTTCAAAAAATATTCTTCATAAAAAGTTCTGCACCGCATTATAATTAAGGAGCAGGAGTTAAATTGGCAAAATATTTAGTGGGATACAAGGAACATCAAAAAATTTTAATCCGGGCTAACTTTTTGCTTATAAACGGAAGTCTAGTATGTGTTTGTATGGAGGACATTCTTCAGTTACGGGGGTGTATCAAAAAATATTAAAAATGAAAATTTTGAAGTCGGAATATCTTGTTAAAAATTGGTATGTTGACGTAAAATGTCATTATAAGTTTTTTCATACTTCAAAAATAAAGGTACTTTTCTCTTGAGCAAAATTCATATTTTTTGACAAACCCACAAATCAAGTGATATATTCATTCACCTTGCATATCGTATGACGGGGTTGTTTTTTTTATTTTCACTGTTTCACTTCTATATCTTTAAAATTAAATTCTACCTACCTACCAGGTGCAAGTTTCTCTTTGGACTTTTATACACCTGAACCTTTTTACAAACACAGTAGTCCTTACATCCTTAAAGAGTAAATATAAAGCATTGGTTAATGTGCTGCTCTTTTATTCGCCCTTTTCTTTGGAGTAAGAGGAAATATGAACTTATGTTACCGTTAAAAAAAATGTATCCTTTAAGAACAAGAGAATTCGAAAATTGTTCGCGTTGAAGCAATTTTTATGTGCCATATATTATATTAAATAAAAATAATAAATCTAAACTAAACAAACAAAATCCTTGGAGATATTTTTTTTTATATAATGCTCATTGAAAATATTTAAAAATTTCCTTACACCTTGCCGATTATGAAACATCCGGCAGCGGCGCATGGTGTATGACAGTGGTCCACACTCTCGTCTCTTTCCCTTCTGGTGGCGCCCCCTCTGCACCTTGCGCCATGTGGCCAACATAAACAAAGCACATTACGCACGCGGGGGTCGAATCAGCTGTGTAGTCTGCTGAGGTAAGACGGCGCAGGCGTACTTAATTTTGTCTCGCCAAGAGAGCGCGACGTTGCCGCTCGTCACAAGATTACATGTATTATAGGAAAATGTATTTATTACATTGTTTTGAAAATATGACAATGTTGTTTTGTTTGTATTTACGTAGGTAATGGGGCGGACGTTAAACTTTATTTTACCGTTGCCTTCTAGATAAACTATTACCCGCTGAAAACAAAATCAGATCTTTACACATCCTGTCATAGGAAATTTAGTATGCAAAAATCGGCAGGAAAATTTCTCGCATAGAAAAAATAATTTTGACGCTACCAAACTACAATAATTTTGCGAAAAAAAATTCAAAAGTGTGCAATTTTACATAGCATATGCATTCTCTAACAAGTTGATGTGCAATTGCTTTTTATAAAGGTAGAATTTTATGAATCTATTTTTTTTAAACAGTAAAGTAAAGAAATTATTAGTTATTTATCATTTATTTTATTTTTTCATTTTATATTTTCTCTGACCGAAAAGGCTCATAGGACACGTTGTTTTAGAAAAAATGTAATGCAGTGGCAATTCGTGGCCACTTTTAAATCCATATCATTTTTTTTTTAATTGTTTGCTGATTATATAGATAAATTGTGGACGAAATATCGAGTTCTATAGTTGATGATACGAAGCACAACCAAAATGTTGATAATGAGAAAAAAATCTGATAATAATTTTAACCTATCTTTCAATTCAAAAATAAAAATCCATGTCAACATGTTGTTGGATCGGTTCATTGCTAAGGCTAAAATTAATTCTCTGCTGTAGGTAATGTAACAATCATGTGTAAGGTTTCTTCGAAACTGTATCGACAATAATATGTATGATAACTCAATCAAAATTGTTTGAATGTATTCCTGAAGAAATTTCTTTTGAGAAATTTGACAACAACGCATCAGTTGCGCCCTAGGAATCAGGCAGTCCCTCTCAGGCTCCGCTTGTCAGTGAGTGAGAGGCAAGTGCAACGAGCGGACCGCGTAGCGTTTTGTCTTATGGCGGTGACAGCACAAGCCACCAGGCGCCTGTGTTGCTCGCGGGCCGCAGTCTTGGGGGGGTCGCCGTTGCTCATTCCCCCAGCGGGACCCCGTTCTCCCGATTCCCTCTTGGACATAACCGCGAAAACTGTCGCCGAAACTATCCCCTTTCAGCGCATCGAAGAACGATATGATCGAATACCCGAGCCGGTTCAAAGGAGGATCATTTTTTGGTCCTTCCCGAGAAACGAAAGGGATATTTGTATGTACTCCTCGTTGTCGAGGGTGCCCCCTTCACCCGCGAGTGCTGTGAATTCTGGTGGACAACCACATCATACGCCTGATTCCCAAAATTTGTCCTTCTGCAAGGGATTAAAGTTACTGGAAACTGGATGTGTGGATAACGTACTTCAAGTTGGTGAGTTTCCTTGATCTTCTTACCAGTTAAATCGTCTTGGTTTTAAAATAATTGTAAATAAACAATATTCAGGTTGTAATACATCGGAAATAAGTTAACAGTGATTGAATAGTATAAATTGCATTATATTTTTTTTGGCAAGCAAGGGAATGTTTATTCAGCCAGTCGCACTCTTATACACTCACATATACACGTGTATATTACTTTCTCTAGTAATTTTAGAAAATTAATTTGAAACCAAGAAACTACGATTAAGGATTTTCTAGGAGGGATAGATAATATGCTCCTCGTCCAGCAGAATTTAATTGTTGGTAAAATTGGTTTCAGTTTATCTTGTAAATTTTTGAAGAGGTTCTATCTATATTATTTAAGAAAAATTATTGTAAAACAAAGTGTTGAAGGTATTTTATATGCTAAAAGTTTTAAAAACAGTAAATATAAAACCATTTTGTTTTGGGAATATACTCCTTTTAAAACTAAATTGGTTGCACAATTTAAAAGTACTACCACCTACAGAATATTTAACAATAAAACTAATCATGCATGATTTTAAATGTCACAAATGCACATGAATATTAATTAAATTTAAATCTTAAACATATATTTCTTTAATATTAATACTCAAAAGATCTTACTTCACAGTAAATATTTGTTAAAATTGCTGCATTTTCAATGTTGGTGAAGATGCTTGATGAAAAACAGCGTTGCCGCTATTATTATTTTATAAGTGTCATTGAGTGAAATTACGTTGACATGGTATCGCTATTTTATTTAAATATTGTTCTTTAGTCCAGTAACTGAAGGGACAAAGCTGTAGATAAGTCTGTCCAGATTTCCCTTGTTGCTTAATTTCTAGGTCTTGACGGTTGCTTCCAAGGGCGAAAAATTTCACCACCATTCCGACTTGGGAGAGGGCTGAAAACGGCCCCTAAAGTCTGAAAAAATGGTTTCCCGCTAATATCTGCCAAAATAAACATATTAGACAATTTTTGTTTAGATAAAAAATGAAGATCTTATCATTATATACAAAAATGGTCCCTATCATTTTTTTCGGGAATTCGATAGTTTTCGAGATAACCAGACCCAAAAGTCCCCTCACTTCAGCGGCTGCTCTACCTCTATGCATTAACTTGTAAACGGGCGGACGAATTGTTTCAGAACTCGGGCAAAAATTGATATTTTTCGATGATTCAAAGTTCATTGCAATGAGAAAACCCATAGGTATCGATCCATGTGCCTTGAATCCCGTTCTTTCCTGTCGAGAACATTGAAAAAAGTTGTCAAAGTTTATGTATTCCCAATATTTTGGACCATTTTATTAATTCATTCATATTTTTTTTATTGCATGTATGTCATTTTTTCGATTTGGCAACGCTGTGCATCTAACACGTAATAACATTTTTGACGTAATTGACGTACAACCAATTTAGTTTTAAAAGGAATACATAATTCCTATTTTAGATTTTTTCCAAATACAAATAATATAACGAATAACAAAGACTTATTTAGAGTTGATAATTTGAAACTATTTTGGTTTACATATTTATTAAATTTTTTAACATGGCAATTTAACAATTTTCCCACAAAAAGTCAACTGCAATATTTGGAGATTTTGTTAAATTTCGTTCCAAAAAATCCTCTTTTCTACGTTTGAGTATTTAATGTTCATTTTTAACATTTTTTTAAGTAAATATTTTGCTATTTTAATAAAAGTTATCTTGCTTTAATTAGAGAATAATTTTAGGTTCTCAGAACATTTACATGATTTTTGGTAATTAAAGTGTTGACAGGAAATATCTAAACGATTACTGGTTGTATAATTTGAGCTTACTCATAAAAAATTAAGTTTCGCCACTGACAGCATGCAACTAATCTACGATTTCATTGAAAATGTTAGTGAAGAATACAGTCATTATTTGAAAAACGGCACAAGTAGCAATAAGCCAATTAGCCGTAAAACCTACTAAAAATGTAGCAAATTATTTGTTGCAATTTGTTTTTCGTCAATGTACGTTGAAATTGCGGTCGAAATTCAGGATTAGTTGGTTATTATCAAAGCAAGCCATGATGCCAGGCCAGTAGTCGATGTTTATTACAAAATTCTCTTGATTGCACATCTAAAATATCATTCAGTGACGGAGACAAGGGGTCTCTAATGTTTTTTTAAAACATTTTACAGCGTATTTTTGTGTAAAAAGTACTTTTTGAATTTTACTTCCTTTGATATTTGGCATTTTTCTAAATAGATTTTCAAACAAATTACCAATTCCATATGGTTAAATACTTTTAAATTTTACCCTTTTTCTCATAATGCCAGATAATCACACTTAACTCCTTTTAAATACTCAAGTAATGCTTCAACAAACATTTAAAGTTCATGTAATTACCTTAATTCCGAGAAATCTGCATTGATGGACTCAAAATTAAATAGTATTCAGTATTTGAAGTATATTCTAAATCCTGGAACCCAAAATGTTAATTGAGCTGTAAACAAAAAATTTTCTATCATTCGTCTGAAATGTTTTTGTATCAATATACAGGGTGGGTCACGGTAGACGCGACGGTCCATTCCCTATACCTAACCCTTTAAGTTTTCGAAATATTTTGATATTTCTAAAAATGGAAGCACTTACAAGAAAACAAATAACTTCAAAACCTATTAAATCAACCAAATCCAATTTTAACTGAAAAAAATAAGACTAATAATTGAAAGCAATAATGTATTTAGAGTTATTTAAAATTATACAGGGCGATTCTCTGACGACATATTCAAACGACAATATCGTTCTTATTTTAAATAGGACACCCTGTATTTTATAATCCTATTATGTAGCAAATTCCATTGCCTTTTAAAAATTATAAAGGTCTACTTTGCCTAAATCTATTAATTTTGGAGTTATTTTTATTTTTGTTAAATTTTACATTATTTTTCCACCGTAATGCCTAAATATAACACCCTGTATTTGATCAGCTTAGACTATGATCCGAAAAAATTACAGATGAATCCACTTTTCATAATAATGGTTTAGCTAACCGTCATAACTTTCATTATTATGATACTCAAAACCAGCATTTGTTCCACACAATAGATCATCAGAACCGGTGGAACATTAATGACCATTTAAATGGGAGAAATTTTTTGCAATTTTTAAGAAAAAGTTTCTGGGAACTGTTGGAAAGTGTATCATTGTGACATTAGACAAAAAATGATGTTGCAATAGTCGAAGCTGATCAAATACAGGGTGTTATATTTAGGCATTACGGTGGAAAAATAATGTAAAATTTAACAAAAATAAAAATATCTTTAAAAATAATAGATTTAGGCATAGTAGACCTTTATAGTTTTTAAAATTTGCTACATAACAGGATTATAAAATACAGGGTGTCCTATTTAAAATAAGAACGATATTGTTGTTTGAATATGTCATTAGAGAATCGCCCCATTTTGGACGCCCTGTATAATTTTAAACACCTCTAAATACATTATTGCTTTCAGTTATTAGTCTAATTTTTTTCAGTTAAAGTTGGATTTGGATGATTCCATAGGTTTCCAAGTTATTGGTTTTCTTGTAAGTGTTTCCATTCCATTCCAAAGTTTATCTTATTTTTAACGTATAATCTATAAATGGAACAAAATATAGGGTCTTCCATAAGAAATAATATAACTTTGATACACCACACTTTTTTGGGACAACCTGTATAATTCAAAATACTTTTAAAATGTAGCCTTTATCAACCCACATATCAATAAATAAACAAAATATTAACCGATTAGCCACAATAGACCGTCGCGTCTACCATGACTCACCCTGTATGAACGTAGACGAAAAATTTCATGAGAAATCTAATGAAAAGGGTCTCAAAGTCTTAGTTTTTTTTAAGAAAGGTACGGTTGAATTTCTGATGTCAAATATGAGACCTTATCTACAATTTGATATCAATTGTTGCTAACATTATTTGTATTGCTATTCTGTCGTCTGGAGTTATTTATGACATGTAGAACAGTAGCGTACCGTGTATAATCTCTGCCTATGGTCGGCGTGTATGTTTAAAGCGGCAAATTCATTAAAAGAATAATAATAATGTTGGAGACGAACATGGTGTTTTTTACACTTATTTCACGTACTACAGTTTATTTTCCCAGCCAATGGATTGATTTATTTAGAATACTTGTTTTTGAAACATCCTATATAGTTAATTAATTTGGGAAATATTGATACGTGTCTGTATACATATTTCTGTTTAGATATGCTAATAAATTTGTGATAAAATAACATTACATTTGCGTCATTGAAGTAAATTTTATTAAATGTGTTTGTTTCTGTACATATGTAGTTTTTCTAACGTTATCTAGCACATAAATGCAGAATTTTGAGATTTCCGAAACTGTGCGCTTCCTAATATGTTTTCAATTTAACCGGAATAATGTCTAATGCATTTCCAAAAATGTTTTGTTTGATTTAACACGAATCACTTTGATTTGATACGATTTTGTAAAACATATTATGAACCACTTGTTTTTTCGTGCTTATGACATCGAATTACTACGAATTTAATATTACGAAAACATATTTATACTTAATGTGCAGATAAATAAATAAAATGGTGATAAATCCCAAAAAAAATAAACTTGAAATAAAAATGAAAGTGCAAAATGCTGTGATAGAATCCCTTCCGTCCTTTTGAAATTGACTGTAAAATACAAATTTCTAATGTATTAGTCATAGCAAACTGTGTGTAATTTAGATCTTTACAAGTGGTTAATATTAAATAATTTAAATAAAATTATATTGGCTTGCTCATTTATCTTTATATCAAATATAATGTCTTCAAAACAATTCTCAATGATACAAAAATAATAAAAATTTACCATAGAAACGCAGGTCATTGGACAAATTTACAAGCTATGATCTATGATAACAACATGGGACACGTTGCCAATATATTTTTTTGTGGCGTTTCTGGGAACAATTTATAAAAAGGATGATAGCATATTATGAGAAATTTGTACTTCATCATAACTGAAGTATTATTCATAGTAATATTGGTTCGGCCTCATTTGACTTTTTTATTGTTGTGATAACTTCTCATTTTTATATGGTTTGGCAACCCCGCGTACCAAAAATATTGCCTGAGGATGCTGTACGCTATGGTGATGGATCTTCTCCCTGAGTCGACTCCACCCCCCCAAACGACCAAACCCCACCCCCAAAAGGGTGAAAAATTCGTTTTTCGCTATCCCGTTTTCGTTTATATTTTTTATCCTTTCGGGGATGGTTTTTGGCCGTTTGAGGGGTGTGGGTCAACTCTAAAAGAATTGTAACCACCGCCATCGTGTTCAGCATCCTTGAAAACTGGGGTTTACATTAGTTTTCCGAGGGAACACACGGAATTCCTCTTTTGATGTAGATAAGCAATAAAATTGTGTGTCTCTTAAAAGATTATTAAAATATCTTATATTCATTATACCTATAGAACAGAACTTAATGGCTAGAGTAGGTACACTGCGCGTCATATAAAACTGGTACACTTTTTTTTCCCAATGTAAACCTAACTTAATTAATCAATCAAAATAACAATCATATTTGTCAAATTTGTCAAAGCGCATATCCACAATGGCAGCCCATTTAAGTAAGTTTGATCAAATCCGAATAATTTCCAAAATAGCTTGGCAGAAGATGAAAATTTAACTCAATGCCTACAAGATTACAAGAAGTTATTAATAGTAATGGGGCTATGACAAGTTATTAATTATTGAATTGAAATTTTTAATTTTTCCATCTCGTTTTATTGCTTTAAAAAATTTAATTTTATCGTTACATCTACTAAAATTTTTGTTGAGCTGGCATCACTGCCCTAGAAATTATAACAAAAATTAGTTTTTCTACGCCCACGTCAGTAAACGTTAAAAATCGCACTGTCAACATTCCTTGTAAATGACATTTAACAATAACATGAACGTAATGAGATCTCCTAACATACACGTGCTTTTTCATAAGAAAACTTAAATTTCTTAATATAATCAAATTCCAATCAAATTTTTATCTACGTACCACTTTATTTGGACTATTTACATAAATTTAGTCAATTGAAAAACATAAAAATTTTTAGCATTAGCGAGATACATTTTGAATTAAAAGAGTGATGTCCCTAAATGTCGGCAACACATACAATTTTTCAAAAAATAACCCGCGTTTCTATAGAAATAAATGTCATGTTATTTTTTATATTGTCACACAAAATATTGTATCCCAAGATTTTCTTAACTTTACCTACGAATATATCTGAAAGTGAAAGTGATGAAATTATGAGCACTCCACCGGAGATTTTAGAAAAAGCTCAAGCTGCCACACATAATTTGTTACCGCTAAAATCTAAAGAAAGGTACGAAATTACCTATCGAAAATTTATGGATTGGCGACACAAGAATAACGGTAAATCCTTTTCGGAGAATGTTTTGCTTGTGTATTTTGAGGAAACATCAAAAATTATGAAGCCATCTTCTCTATGGGCCATTTATTCGATGCTGAGAACTACACTAAACATTAATAATAACATTAACATAGCAGATTATCCAAAACTAATGGCCCTACTGAAGCGGAAATCGGATGGATTTAGAAGTAAAAAAGCGAAAATCCTTTCTCCAGAACAAATTAATAAGTTTCTGAAAGATGCCCCAGACGATAATCATTTGCTGTCAAGGTAACGAATTAAAATATTGTGTAATTATCATCACACAAATTACGATGTCCTTTATTTAATAGAAGAAAATGAGTGGGCGTAGAAAAAGTATAGTACGTTACTCGAGTTGTAATCCCATTACACACTCGTAAAATGTACGCAATCGCCGCTGCGCGGCTTCGTGCGTAAACTTTTTCACTTCGTGCGTAATGGGTTACTTACCACTCTTGTTACGTAATATACTAGCAGTATTGACACATTTTAAAAGATGCATTTACACACCTAGAAAAACACTATTTTCGATTATAAGAGTTGATGATTTATCACCTTACTATATTTCTGGTCAGACCATAAATTTGGGTTCATTTCATCAAGAAAAATTGATTTTGCATAATTTCTCATCTAGTAAGTATGTATTGAAATAAATAAAAAATTGTGAAAGTTGAGTTCAGAAGTCGCGTCTGCTGTAACAACGTACATTTGTTGGTTTAATACTGATAATTTGTAATAAAAACTTGAACCAATTCGGAATTGTTCATTAAATTTACGACCATTAATTGGTTTAATTTGTAAAAATAGTGGCTATAAAACTAACAAGAGCGAATAAAATATTTATAAAATTTAATTGCGTTCATTCGCGTTGTTCCACTAGCGTGACCTCAAAATTGAAAAATTCAATATTATCCTCATCGTCGTCGTCTGCCAATTCTCTGACGAATTGTTCGAATTAATTAATTGCATTTTTTGCGTTATTTCATTTGTATTTGCCGCAAATGTCATCTGAATTTCAAGCAGTTTCACAGTGCATACCAAAAGTGGTGATTAAATTATTAAATTTTAAATAGAAATATTTATACTGTGGTCCTATTAACATTCCAAATAGATTAACAAATAAGTTAGATCAAAAACGGTTGAATATTTTTGGTACCTTCTCTAACAAAATTGATAATTAATATAAATATTCACTCACCCAACAGACAAGAAAAGAAAGTTATGGGGAGTGTACACGATATGTAGATATGCTTTTAGACATGTGGCTTTCTGGTACATTACGAACATATTTTTTTATTCGAATATGTCAAAAAACTTCAATTTCGATACAGCACATAATAACAAGAAGAAGAACTTTTCTGTCCTAGTATTTTTTCGTACTTTTACGGTCGATGAAATGTCCGGAAAAATAAAATATAGGTAGGTACCTTTTTCTTTTATCTTTAAATTAATAGTTGTGTTCAATAATATTTGATGTATTTTCTTATCGCAACAACTTATTGACTTGATAGTGGAGTGAAATTAGAATTTTATATGGATGTAAGAGCTAAGTCAAATTGTTTTAATTTTTTCGATTTTATACATAAAGAGAAGCTTGTAAAAAATATTTCAATAAATTTGAGCTAGAGCTTAGCGAGATATGTGCCAAAAACGGCATTTTTGGTATTTTTCCATTGGATTGCTTCACTATTTTTTAAATATCTCCGGCTCTAAGAGTCATGGCAAAATAAAAAAAAATTAAAATGACCGTGTTGAAGTAGAGTATCGCTCCGTTTAGTAGGTTTTTTTTTAAATATGCATCCTAACCTCAAAAAACGAATTATTTTTTTTTACTGAATTGGCAATAAATAACCAAAGAATCCTCGAATTTTCTTAAAAATTGGAGAAAATATGTATTTTTATGTCGGGAAGACATGGTAAAAATTAAAAAAAAAAAATGTATTTGTCCAGCCAAAATCGGCATTTTTCGAAAAAAAATTGAATTGTCCGCCATTTTTGGAAAAAACAATAGTAGAGGAAAAATTTTATCTTAAAAAGAAGGACTTTGTGTGTACTTTTGTCTAAGAAAATCCAACTTTTTATTTATTTATTTAAAGTGTCCAATTTAGGGAATAATAAAAAAAATTCGATTTTCATTTTTATATTGATTGGTTCCCTAACAAAGATCTTACTTTCGAACCTGAAATATATTTTTTATTTTTTAAACATTTTTTGGAATGAAATACAGTTTTTCTAAGAGAATCAAGCACATATATCGCGATAAAAAAATTGGAAAAAAAATTAAAATCGAATTTTTATTATTTTATTATTCCCTAAATTGGGCACTTTAAATAAAGAAATAAAATGTTGAATTTTCTTAGACAAAAGTACACACAAAATCCTTCTTTTTAAGATAAAAATTTTTTCTCTTCTATTGTTTTTCTAAAAATGGCAGCCAATTCAATTTTTTTTCGAAAAACGCCGATTTTGGCTGGACAAATACATTTTTTTTTTAATTTTTTGAGGTTGGGATACATTTTTAAAAAACCCTACTATACGGATCGATAATTATTTTTTTTGGTACATATCTCGCGAAGCTCCAACCCAAATTTTTTACAAGTTTCTCTTTATGTATAAAATAGAAATTAGTGTCGTCTATATTGTATCTTCAACCTTAACAACATGTTGAACCGAATTTTTCCAGCTGACAATTGAAACATTACTTGTTACAGTTTTAATTAACTCTATTACTCTTGGTGGTTCGGTTGTTTAATAAACAGATTCACTTTCTTATCGAAGATTAAAACTAAAATTTTTTGTTTACAATCACAAATTTTGGGTATTTTATAGATCCTTAACCGATAATCCTATTTCGGTACTTAGAATGTCAACCAAAAATATCTTGAAACGAACTATATATCATCCAGTTGTGAAAATATTTTAATGCGGAAAGAATAAACCTTAATTTGTTTTTTACCATCGAAATTTGATCACAATACCCGCTATTATTTCTAAATAACCAAAATCAATTATTTATATAACATTTTCGCTTATTATTTTTTTAAAAATTTCACGGTTTCTTTTGATATAAATATACAATAAAACAAATTCGTGCGAGTTGGTTGGCTCGAATTTTAGATTTTGTTCAGGTGTATTGTGAAACTTTAATTTAAATTGTGGTACCACAAAAAAACACTCGAACACCGAGAAATAAGCTTGACCTACTTTTCTGTCCAATTCTCAATGAGAGAACGTTAAGGAAATATTTATAAACTATTAAATAGAGTTTTGGCTACAGTTCATTTTTATCTGCGGATATACAGGATGTTTTAAGATTGTGTACCAAAGAAATAAATAAAATAAGCACAGCAACCTTAAGTCGCTCACCCTATATATATTGAAACGCAGTTGAATCTGAATTGTACGAAAATTGCTACAAAGCAAGCAAATTTTATCTTTTCGATCTGCACCAAAAACACGAACCATAGGTACCTTATACACAGCAAACAGTACCCACAGCCACGAACAGCTGTCGTACAGGGCACTCAACTTTTGTGTACTCAGGTGAATCTACATTTTAAAGAGGTCGGAGAGGTAGAAAATAAAGAAAAGGACCGACCCGTTGAGTATGGGTCTTTTTATATATAATGCTTAGGGGTATAACCGGTACCACTACTATATAAGTTTTATTGCGTTTATAAAGAATGTAAGTAAGTGGAATTAAATTTACTTGGACAAATTACCATTTAGAATTTATTCCATACAAGACCAGTTGAGAATGCTCTTCTAGCATTGCCATAGACCGAACAAATTGCAATGATTAATAAAATTTTAGATTGACAGTTCTTCTAATCAACACAACCACAGTCTACTCACTTTTACCAAAATCGTCATTCAATCGTCAAATTTTAATATTTTGGACACCATTTTAAAGGTGTTCCCTAAGAGGTACGGCGGGGCACATCAAACCCTAAGCTTACTTTTTGATGCTCTATCAAAATCTGAAGTCAGAATTTTAAAATTTATACAAACAACAATTTGTTCGGTGAAAATAATTGTCTTTACTTCTTTCCTCAAGTATATACAGTGTGTCCAATTAAGTCGGCACCATATGGAAACCTTTTTTATTATTTGTTTTAGGAAAAAAAGTTATTCTTGATAAAAATCTAAAATGCAATGCAAAATCAGATATCAAATTTTAACAGTCGTATATGAATTTTGCTTATAAAAGTTTCCCTCCACGTTGTTGGCATACCGGATGTTATAAAAAATTTGTTGCACTTAAACGTCAAAATGAATTATATTTAAAAAAAATGGCTATATACAGTATGTCCAATTAAGTCGGTACCATATGGAAAACTTTTTTATTATTTGTTTTAGGACAAAAAGTTATTCTTGATAAAAAGACGTGCATGGTCTAAAACCTAAAATTCAACTATCAGATATCAAATTTTTACAGTCGTATACGAGGTTTGTCAAAAAATTTGAATTTTGCTCAAGAGTAAAGTATCTACCTTTATTTTTGAAATATGAAAAAAAGTTATTAAAAAAACTTGTTTCTAATGATATTTTACGTCAACATACCGATATTGAAGAAAAAAAAAAGGTACTTTTCTCTTGAGCAACATTCATATTTTTTGACAAACCTCGTATACGACTAAAAAAATTTGTTATCATTTTAGGTTTTAGACCATGCATGACTTTTTATCACAAATAACTTTTTTCCTAAAACAAATAATAAAAAAGTTTTCCATATGGTGCCGACTTAATTGGACACACTGTATATATTATAAAGGATGAGTTGGAGCCAATTTTTATATTTGTCTTCTATTGGATTCCATAAATAGGTAAAAAAAGAAATGAATTCAATACAGATATATTACAGAACACGTAATTATACTGCTGTTAAAGAAAGATTTTCAGGTGCCCAACTACTAGGGCCATATGTTCTTCCTCCAAATTTAAATGGCCAATATTTTGATAAGCCGTAACTTTAGAACCACACTGTAGATTTCTCTCATATTTGGTACAGATATAGTGTGTTAATAGCCCAATCCTATAGTGTAAGAACTACATTTAAAATCCAGATCCGGATTAAGAAGAATTTGAAAAATTTGAAAATCCCCAAAACAACACCCTGTATATCAGATTTTTTAAAATAGGGATGGATATTTGAAAAGAACGGAAAAAAATGAGTTAAAGTAAAAAAATTTTTTAAGTGCACATCCCATTTTACTACTGGAGTTTTAACGTCAAATTACATCAAATAATGCATTTTTTTCATTTTCACAAGCAGTAACTTTCGAAATATCTGGTAGATTTCTTTCATATTTGGTACAGGTATCATTTTTTAGTAGCCCAATCGTATAATGTAAGGACTATACTACAGTTAAAATCCAGATACGGATTAAGAGAAATTTGTAAAATTTGAAAATATCCAACGCAACACGCTGTATATCAGACAATTTTTAAATTGGATCAGACATTTGAAACGAATGGAAAAAACTGAGATATTCTGACATATTTTTATAAATGCACATCTCGTTCTACATATTACTAAACTTTTAAAGTAAATTCAATTAATGCAACACATATTGTCATTTTCATAAGCCAAAACCTTGGGAACACCCTGTAGATTTCTTTCATATTTGGTACAGGTAGATTGTTTAAATAGCCCAATCGTACAATACAAGAACTAAAGTTAAAATTCAGATCCGGATTAAGAAAAATTTGTAAAAGTTGATAATCTCTAAAATAGCACCCTGTATATCAGATTCTTTAAAATGTAATCGGATACCTACTTGAAAAAAGAAAAAAAGAAAGATGTGTTATTGTTTAATGAGTTTTGTATTCGGAATTAATCCGAAAAATTAAATCTGTATTTTTTTTGTAGAACACTCTTTTGCACTTAAAAAAATATTTTAGTATAACACATCTTTTATCTTTTTTTTCTTTTTTTAAATAGGTATCCGATTATATTTAAAAAAATTTGATATACAGGATGCTATTTTAGAGATTTTACAAATTTTTCTTAATCCGGATCTGGATTTTAATTTTAGTTCTTTTATTGTACGATTGTGCTATTTAAACAATCTACCTGTACCAAATATGAGAGAAATCAATAGGGTGTTTCCAAAGTTATGGCTTATGAAAATGACAATATGTATTGCATTAATTGAATTTACTTTAAAAGTTTAGTAATATGTAGAACGAGATGTGCATTTATAAAAATATGTCAGAATATCTCAGTTTTTTCCATTCGTTTCGAATGTCTGATCCAATTTAAGAAATATCTGATATACAGGGTGTTGCGTTGGGGATTTTTAAATTTTACAAATTCTTCTTAATCCGTCTCTGGATTTTAACTGTAGTATAGTCCTTACATTATACGATTGGGCTACTAAAAAATGATACCTGTACCAAATATGAAAGAAATCTACCAGGTATTTCGAAATTTACTGCTTGTGAAAATGAAAAAAAATACATTTGATGTAATTTGACGTTAAAACTCCAGTAGTAGAATGGGATGTGCACTTAAAAAAAATTTCACTTTAACTCATTTTTTCCGTTCTTTTCAAATATCCATCCCAATTTTAAAAAATCTGATATACAGGGTGTTGTTTTGGGGATTTTCAAATTTTTCAAATTCTTCTTAATCCGGATCTGGATTTTAATTGTAGTTGTTACACTATAGGATTGGGCTATTAACACACTATACCTATGCCAAGTATGAGAGAAATCTACAGGGTGGTTCTAAAGTTAAGGCTTATCAAAATATTGGCCGAAATGAATGAAACACCCCGTATCTCGGTTATTAAAAGCGTTATACCAATTAACCAAAGTTATTTGGAATCACCTAAGTACCCTCTATTTACAGTTAACGTATGTCGGTTTAACTATGAAACACCCTGTATAAGCATTA
The DNA here is from genome assembly GCA_949320105.2 of Crepidodera aurea. Taxonomy (NCBI): domain Eukaryota; kingdom Metazoa; phylum Arthropoda; class Insecta; order Coleoptera; family Chrysomelidae; genus Crepidodera; species Crepidodera aurea. The sequence goes on along the minus strand of OX439473.1, from coordinate 58,957,994 downwards.
CGCTACAAGTTTTTTTATTGTCTTTTATTTGAAATTCCCTTGTGAGACTTCGAACTGTTCAATTGCATTTTTGCAAATTATCGTGTTTAAACAAAAGTACCAATATTACGTAGAAATGATGTTTACGTCATATTTTATAATCAAAATCACTAAAAAGTTTCGTCAAAGAAAGCTACCACTTAATTTCATCATCAGGAATCATTTACGTGGCGCCCTCTGTAACAAAATGTGAAATAATACATAAAATAATATTCGTTGTCCAAAGCTATGCCTCTGTGCCGATTTTGATAATAATTGATAAATATACTGTGACATTATCAGAAAAACACGAAAAAAAATTTAAACTTTAACACAAGAATATTTTATTAAGGTATATTTGGTCCTATCGTCATAATTTGGTCCAAATAACCTACCATTAGCCTATGTCCCAATAGTTATGAATGACCCTGTATAAATGCGATAGCGCAGCGCCCTCAATGTCCGACCCGTGTATAACTAAATGTCGTGATGTTTTGGGTTCGACTTTGTCGACTCTTTTTTTTAATATTAACGGTCAACTTATAGGCTTATTTTATATTTTACCTTAATTTGTAACGTCAATAATAGTTATTATTTAAAAATTTTTTTTGAAATAATACAGTTGCATACAGTAATCTAAAATCTAAAGAATCAAAGTTGTTATTTTGAACGAGAAAACGATTGAGCATCGGATTTCACGAAAAAAAAATAATGGGTGAATGTGGTTTAATATTCATTAGTTATATCACAAGAAATGAATATTTTTTTAATATACTTTGACATTTTTGTGCAAACTAGCCGTTAAGCTGCTTGAGACAAAAATTCTTTAAATATATCCTGACAGCAATGGGTTTACTGTTAAGAATAATCTATCAGTTGTTATTGTAGATAAACGTTTAACCATTAGAATTTTAAAAAGACGGACTGGACAAAAGGTAGGGTTCTTCGTGTTGGGGACCAGCCATTTACTATCGGCCATTTTTTTTCTCCACACTGGGCCATTTTATTGAAGAGAGGATTATATTCTACTCTTCCTAAAAAGTAGGATTTTTGAAAATCAGTTATTTTAAAAAATATGTAACTATGTTATCTACCTGTTTTAATCCCAGAATTATCCATTTCCTCTTTAAAATAATGAATTCTGCAATTGACTGCTTCTCCACCTCTCCAGGCAAGTTCTACTGAAGCGATATGTTAAAATTTTCGCTGGAGTCCCACCGGAGCGTTTTCGTTCCATAATAAAACCATTGAGTATTCTTCCAATTTTAATGAAGCAGCTGGATTTCCTTTTATTGGAGCACATCTGCAAATTCCTTCGTTTCGGATTACGAGCTTCCCTACTAGACTTGAAGATAATATCTTTAAATGGATCAAAAATTATTTTCCACTTCATAAAATACATCTCTTGCATTTTTTTTTCAACGGTGTTCCACATTGTCTTCACAACTAGTTCTTTATAATTTTCACCGTTTTCTTTCTTCATATTCCACGCCCAATCTGTCAGGATTAGGTTTAGTTGCTCTAAACTTGTAGTTTCCAAAAGCTCGTATTTCTTTGCCTTGCAGAATTCCGTAAACTGTTTTCATATTGACGTATGGGTTTTAACGTTATTGTACGGTACACTTTTCTCAATCTCCAGATCAATATTAGTCATAGAATCACTTCCAAAGTGACTCATTTTCACTGCATAAGCTGACTAGCACTGTTTAGAAACAATATTACAAAATTTATTGACAATAAAATCAGAAAAATTGTTTAGCGTCGTTTTCTGGTGTCCTAGGGGCCATAATTACTTGTTTTCGAAGGTATTGTAGTTTTTGGTGACAACAGCTATCAAGTTTTACCGCGGGTAAACTCGAAAAAACTACTGACAGGAGCTGGCATACAGTTTTTTCTTCTAGAAACCATTTGTAATTCAAAATTGCGCGTTTGTGATTGGTAGAAATTAAGACGAGGGAAATAGTCGCTGATAATTGATTCCGATTGGTCTGAATTTTAAAAATTGTGACATTTTATTGGTTTATATAAATCAAGGGAAATAATCAAAATTAATACTCCTAGTTATGTAAAAGGTGAAAGGTTCATTATCATGAATGAATACATTAAAATAAACGGTTTTTTTAAAACAATTTTTCTCACCACATTGACAAATTTGACATTTTAAGACTACTCGAGATATTGCACATACAGTATTATTAAACGGCGGACCCAGACCACATTTATTCTTAATGGCAATTCCGATTGTTCAAAATTCCTTCACTTGGATTCATTCTTTGTTGATACGGGTGGGAAAAGCGCGTGAATAACGAACACCCGGTGTGTGCTCACCTAAGATTTATTCGTTTTTTCTTTATAGTTGCTTACAGCATATGCTGCCCCCTTCTAGCCCCGAATTGCATATAAAAGTCGCATCTTAACAGATGGTTAAATTTAACACAAGCTCTAGTAATACAAAGAAAATCAAAAGTCATCTCCATATACTTATGAGGTACCAAAATAGGTGGTGCTGGAAATATTGCTAATATCTGATTCATAGAAAACGTACATACCATAATATTTCGAACTAAAAAGTTGAATATTTTTGAGAAAAAACTGAATATCCAATCTATTCGATTTCAATTATATCGAATTTTGTCTAGCGTCAAAATTTTGTTTGAACATAAAGGCATCAAAACCTAAAGTTCGCATACTTTGTTCACCATCAAAAAAATTTTTTTTCTTAATAGACGTTGGTTAATGATTTTTACTTCTTATGCCTTAAGAACAGAACCGAATTTGATACTTTTTTTTTAAATGTTTGTTATGTAAAAAATATCCAGAACATTTTTACGTAACTTAAGCCTGTTTAAGTAAAATATCTCATTTTAAAAAATTAATGTAGAAATAATTTCTAAAAAATTCTTTAAATTCGGGTAATATTCTTCTAAAATCCGTATTATGACAATTTATTTATAGTCATTGACCTGACCTAAAACCTTTCAGTAATATTTTGTTATCCAAAATTAAATTTAAATTAGGGAACCTCTAAATTTTTTGGAAATTTCTAATTTTATGTTTATTTTAAAATATTTTCTCCCGTTGCGGTAATATTACTGATTGTCAATATCATATAATCAAATGCTATTAAACGAGCAAGGTTTGTATGTATGTATGTATGTCCGGAGGATTTCAAAATCCACTCGTCAGAATTCAATGATACGTTCAGGGTAGACTAATTCCTATCTAAAACGTCAAAAAATGCAGGTCTCATGTCTGAAAATTCGCTCTTCCGAGATATTTACAAGAAAAGTTAAGCTTTTAGTTTATTTCTTAGCAACGGCAGACAACACACAGTAAATTTTTTATTATATATTTTGTTGTCATTTTGAAAACGACTTTAATTCAAGAAAGTCGAAACGTCAATTAAAGTCCCCTTTTTCTTTAAAATAAGTGGTTTTATTTACATTAGAAGAGATACTGATAAATATTAGTTTAATTTGTGCGAGGGGTGTTCCAGAGCAACGTTCAGTAACGTAGTCGCGATACATATAATGTTGGTCTAACAGTGGCCGGCGAAAACGTCATAAGAAAACCAGTTGAGAATGCTCTTCTAGCATTGCCATAAACCGAACAAATTGTAATGACATTATTAATAAAATTTTAGATTGACAGTTCTCATTCTAATCAACACAGCCAACAGCCACAGTCTGCTCACTTTTACCAAAATAGTCATTCACTATGCGTCTACTTTAAATTCAATGTCATTTTAAACTTCAAAATTTTCATATATTGGACCCCATTTTGAAGGAGTTCCCGAAGTGGTACAGAGGGGCACATCAAACCCTAAGCTTACTTTTTTCAAAATCTGAAGTCAGAATTTTAAAATTCACAAAGACAAGGAATCAACACACACACATACATACACACAGATCGAATTCAGATACCGAACAATTTGTTCGGTGATAACCTATTTTTGAAAATATCAACGTCAAGGTTTGACTTTATTTAATTTCTGGCGTTTCAATCTGAAAGAATTCAATTTTAAATTTGCCGCTTTTTACAATGCAATAGAAGATTCCATAATAACCTACAAATTTTTACAACTACTGACACGCACATCTCTGGGTAAACGTTAAGAATATGGGGCCGGCTGGGATTTTCATGAAATTTTCACAGATACTATAAAACATGATAAAATAGAAATTTAAAAGTTACAATAAAAAATATGGCCGAAAATCTTCAAAGTGCTCTCCTGTAAACTAAGTAAAATATAGTTACAATATTATTCATATCAGGTGTCGATATAATAACAAACATTTAAAATAGTTTTATCAAAATTGCACCTGTTCTTAAAAATTAGTAGATGCTTAAATTTTAATATTGATTGACTGGACTATTTATATATAATATAGGAACAAATTCAAATCAATCAACGAACAACCCCATCTAGAAACAGTTTTATGACTTCTCAATTTATACTTTTAAATTTCTCCATAATGAGACTGTGAGAAAGTCAAAATAGAATTGAAAAAAGTTATTTTACTTGCAGAGCGAATTGTTAAATAAAAAAAAGAAGAATTATTTCGGAAAAAAATAAAATTACGTAGGAATACGCGACGTAGTCGGTTGTACATAATTGACGTTATTTAAATAAAACATTAATAATATGGAAATAAATACGACAAATAAGCGGGGCTGCCAGCGGCAACATGGCGATGCAAATTGAAAAATTTACATCTGAAAGTAAAAATGTACATATTTCGGGGTTAAACTGAATTTTTATTCTAATTCTACGTTGATATAATTGCTTGATTGCGCATTAGTATGCGCAGGTGTGTTCCATACACCAATCAGACTAGAAATTCAAATGCTAGGAGAGATTCGTTTGCATACTATTATTCATATAAAATGTACTTTCGGATAATAAGAGAAAAAACTGAATTTTTACGGAGGCAATTTAACATGACTTCAGATAAGCAAAACAGTAAGTCAATACCTATATCAATGTCGGTCAGAAAACCTTGCAATCCCCAATGTAAATTGGGTATGCAACCACCAATGCAAATTGGAATATGTTGTCCTTGTCCTTGTAAAGCTGACCTGACCCTTATTGAGGTGGCACAAAATTAGACAAGGAAAATAATAGTAGGATGAAACCCATTGGAAAAGGAAGAGAATATAACAAAAATGAAAGGAAAAATAATATACGGGCGAACTGAGGTCGGGAAGTGGAAGGGGGTTTTTAAGGGTAAAAAACTGTTTATCTCGATTTCCGGCAAAACTACAAGGCCTATGGAAAAAACTTAAATAGCAAAGTTGTAGGTAATAAAAAGATCTACAACTTTTGTATTTACACTCTTTTCACATAACCTCAAAATTTATGTGAAAAATTCAAAAAACAATGTTTTTCGTTTTTTATTTTTACCTTTTACAAAAAAAATTTTTTTTTCACGAAATTTAGTGAAAACTTATCTTTTTATGTCCCAAACACACTTTTTTGATTTGAAATATTTATTTTTTCACCTTATTTTGACTTAATATCGAAAAAGCACCATTTAGTTCAGTGTACTTGTGGATGTGGCTAGTTTCACCCCCGTTGATCTCTCTAATCTAATCAATTGGTGTATTAGTATGCGTTTTCTAGCAACTTGAGCCTTTGTGTCATGCAATTGAAGTGCCTAAGATCCTTTAAAATATCTTCAATTATTAGTTTTCATCCATTCAAGCTTTAACTGCACGTTTTTTTCGTGTTCAATTTGAATCTTTGTTTTGTCCAAGAGACTGCAACTTATTTACCTACTACAACATTTAATTTAATCAACGCTCAATCCTTCAAGGCTCGAATATCATTTATGGTGTGAGTTTTATTTGATAGAAAATCAGCTTGTCTGGTTGACTGGGCTATACGCCTAATGTGTGTGTATACGCCAAGCCGGCCGGTTGTTACTATTGCATTGTACCGTGCTGATGATTAATTATTTATTGAAATAATTGTATAACGATGTTTTTTTGTTATTAACGCTGCTGTTCATAATGTATGCGGCTTGCCCCTTCATTCTAGCCCAGAGATATGTGCTTTTCATTACTTCATTGCCTTTGTTACAATTTTCACATCATGGCTGATCAAATAAAATATATAATACCTTTCGTTATTTTTTCTGGAAATGTACCTACGTGTAGAAAAATAAAGAAACATTTTAATGTTTCTTGTTTGATAATTGTTTAAAACAAAAGTAATACAAGAAGAATTTTTGAATTTTGTAAAAATTTAAGTTAAAAAAACTGTCAAATTCCAATGTAGTGAGCTATGACTTGGGCTTTTATCAAAACTATTTCTTTTTGCTTAAAACTCTTGAACAGTTCACATCGCTCTGCGTGACTAAAAACAAACGAAGTCAAGTCAAAGCAACACTGATAAAAGAATCAAAAACCTTACCTTTCAAGAAGTGACGCTATTTTTCAAGAAAAGGAAAAAACTTTTAACTCAAGAGAAGAAGCCACAATTATCCATCCTGTCCTGCATCCCGATTAAGAGATCCAGAGTATCCTCATCGAATTGTATCCTGACTAAATTTATCCAGTTCGATTCCACTTGTATTTTTGAAGAACATCCATTTAACAACAATAACTGTAGGAATAAGGAAATATAGATAGAAAATCTAGGTTTTCATTAAATATCGATATTTAAAAACATTTTAAAACAATAAAAGGCCATAACTAATTTTTCTAAGGTTAAAAATTACTTAACCTATACATAACTTAGGTTAGAGTATTGGAGAATAAGGTGAGATAATAACAATAAATTTCACTTGTAACTGTTAATTTTTCTTTGTAGTAAATAAAAATACACTTACCTTATTCGACCAAATATTTGTTGCACATTCAATTAAAAGGTTTTTCGTTACTGATTTTTTTGTTATTAATAAATGTTTATGAATTTATCTCAGTAGTCGTTATTATTGATTTTTTTTAATTACAAGCCAATTAGAAACATACCTGAGGTTAAGAATCTCTACTCTGTATAGTAGATGACGCCCAATGCATTCTGTCAAACTTAAGAATTTACATTCTGTCTGAGCTTACGAAGGAGGTAGGAATAATAATATTTCCCATAAATTTTAAATTTATTTAAAAAGAAAAGTTAGTTAATAAAGTAAGTAAATTAGAAATAAATGAAATTAAATGAAAAAGGAAAAGAGCTGTAGTCAAGGTTAGTTGATTCAAAAATAAAACAACAAAATTTTATAGGTTATGTACTAAAATTTAAAATTAAAAGTCAATAAAAATAAAATATCCTATCACAACAAAGTTAGTACGTAACAATATATATACACCTTTTTCTTGGGATTTCGTGGTTTCTGGGGAAAATTCGCATTTTTGGCAACAGCGCATTTGTATAATGATCTTTTACGGGTTTTTTTCGTGTCATTATTTACAGTTTTTTATGGAACCTCCTATTTCCCAGAAGCAAAAATACTACGTTTTCACAGTAATACACCCACGTAACTTTGTTGATTTATTATTTTTTCATCCAGAAATGAAGTGAACAATTGTCGAACGACCGAAATGTATTTGTCGTGAACGCAGAAAAAATGTCGCGATCTTAATTTTTTTTCTAGGGGGTGGCTCTGCTAACTTAATATTAAGTTAGCAGTGCCACTCACAAATAAACATCAAATATCATCACAATTGTTATGAATAATTGTAGAGTAATTGTCGAAATCCATCTGACTTAAAACAAATGCAAAAAATCCATTCCTTATGGCATATACCTTTTTCTTGGGATTTCCTGGTTTCTCGGGAAAATTCGCATTATACAAATGCGTTGTTGCCAAAAATGTGAATTTTTCCCAGAAACTAGGAAATCCTAAGGAAAAGGTATATATGCCATAAGGAATGGATTTTTCAGTCAGATGGACTTCGACAATTACTCGATAATTATGTATAACAATTGTGCTAACTTAATATTAAGTTAGCAGAGCCACCCCATAGAAAGAAAACTAAGAGCGCGACAAATTTTTTTCGTTCACTACAAATTCTTGACAATTATTAGAGTAGGTTTCATCGATTTTTTTGCAAGTGGCTCTGCTAACTTTATAGGGTTAAATTTACGCCAGACATGCGTTACTTTGTTTTTCTATAGCATTTATTGAAAATTATTATTAAGGTTCCACGAAATAATTAAGAATGCTGAGTAAAACGAAGAGAAAAAGTTGACGGCAAGCCACAACCACAGAAGCAATCTTCTTGCCATCATTGGGACTAATAATACTTAATCTATTTTTTAAAGGCTCCCAAAATCGAGTCAGAGGGCCCTGAGGCGGCGTATGTACCGCTAAGACCGACTTCTGAATTATAGTTTTCAGCTATTCGGTTGGTGCCAGTGCACGAGATGAGGTTTTTTCTCATTTTCGACAGGAAGCCGACGTGAGTTTGCCTTGTTTCTTTCATGGCCCCGGGATATTTCAACTAGAAATACAAAGTGGTTCACTAAATTACACATATGCTTAAAAAACTTGAAAAAAGTCTTTCCGCAGAACGAAAAATCTCCTAGTACTTAAAGGGAGCACCCTTCCGCATATTTTCTTCCTTATATGTAGAAGCCAACAAATTTTTACAGTACAGTACAGTGCTAGTACTAAGTAAATAGGAGGAGCAAGTAAAGACGAGATCTTTTCGAAATTTATCGGAAAAATTTATAATGACCAATAGATAAATCCAGAAGATCGTTTGAACACTTCAAATGAAACTTCTGGTGACTCAGATCATTCAATACCAAATGTTTTAAATGGTTTCCAAACAATCGTGCATGGCCAACTTCGTCTATGAAAAACTACAGAAATACTGAAAATAAATTTGGACAAATCCAAAAAAATTGTATTGTTCCAAATACGACTGCCGATTTATATACTACTTTTGAAAGAAATTATTCCCATTCAAAACACATGCCATTATTTATTTAAAAACATAACAGTTATAAAATAATCCAAACCCTCTCAGAGTCCCATTGAAATCATTAATAAATAATTCAAAAGCTCTTTTATGGTTACAGAGTCATTTGTAAAAAAATGTAAATTTGATTGTTCCTTTTGAAAATCTCCTTATATCCCCATACAGGATTTTCAAGTTTCGACTGTCCAAAGCTCCAAAGCGATCCATAATGAGCTTGTGTATCTAAACAAGATATTAATATACTGGTTTTTATTATTAGCATTTTAACGGCAAAAGAACCAAGACACCAGGAATAAGCAGGCCTTCCATATGTGTATTTTTATACGTAACATATTAAAAAAATTGAAATGGTTGCCCAAGCTTGTACACTCATAAAAATTACTAAATCTAAAGCACATTTAGGATTGTTGTTCAGATGTTTCATTTTTTTTAACCATCGTACAACATTTTAAAGGGAGGACAAGAATCGACTGAGAAGGACCTTCTCTCTGATACACTTATAACCCTTGTTTGTCACTCAAGAAAACTTCCAAAAACTAATATTGGATGACCGTAGAATCAAAATGTAGCAGATGGAGTTTTACATCAACCTTTACAGCTGAAAATAAGAGAATGATAATAGTAACGAGTTGTACTTTTATATAATAATTTGTGGCTGTTTGTAAGGACCAATTTATAAAAAATCATGATTGTGACTGTCGATGAAACCTACCCAATATCTTTTGCGATTCCAATTGCCTATTTGGCTAAAAATATTACAATGACAGCGATTTTTATGTTGATGTATTTGTGGATAAAAAAGGCGCAAACTTGCAAATTGAATTTTTTAAGACAATGCTTTAGTTTACACTTCTCATCCTGCATGCCCTGAAAGACATTTCCTCAGAACTCACCCTTCCATTTTACAGTTCGGACATGGCCCCTAGCGACTGTCCTTTTCTATTTATGGTCCATATATATCGTAGACGAACCTTTTTCAAATCCATGTTGATCACTGCTAACTACATTATTTAACTCTAAGAACCTTGAAATCTGACCCAACATAGCATATTCGAAAATTTTTGATAATACGGAGTTCATTGTAACAGGCCTGTAACATCGATGTTGGTTACAGTTGACATCGATGTCAAAACATCGAATATCGGTAATAATACATCGATGTTTTTAAATCATCGATGAACATCGCCCAGCACTAGCTGCTGTAAGTTTTTTTTGTCTTTTTTTTTTGAAAATGGTCTCCTAAGTAAACGCCACAATCTCGGTTTCTGAAAACTGTGTTCTCGGTATCTCAGGGCTATTATCTAACTACATTCCGGAAATCGGACGGGTTGCTATGAAACACTTAGGAAACTTGTTGACATTTTTGAAAACGCTCATCAGACGCCACGCGCAAAATGTCTGAAAATTGCATTTCCGAGTACAGGGTCATATGATCCATCGATTCCATGTGGTTTTAGCTATGAGGCCAAAAACCTTGCCATCTCTCTAACTAAGAGTTTTTTTCTAATATAGTCAACGATTAGTCTGTTTCTGTAAGTTCAAGATAATTTTTTTGTGTGTGTACGTAAATAACGCGTAATGTATTCAGTTCAGGTCTATATGGACTGGTTTATTCGTATGCACGCTAAACAACCAATCGTAACAACTGTTGTTCCTTTCTGTTATGTTATGTGCTCTAAAGCATTACATATTCATCTCCACTACAATGGGTATTCGCCATATTGGAGACAACTCCTTTTTGAAGCAAAAACGAAAATAGATGCCAAAATATGTATTCATTAGATTTAAAAAATGTTTTTTATCCATTTTATTTATTTATTTTTTCAAATATTCCGTTGTAACATTGCATGAATATCTAATTTGGTAACGAACGTTTCCCATTGAAAAATGAAATACATTTTTTAATAAAATCGAAATTAAAACGAAGGCATCAATCATGGAACGAGTGAGGGAGTCGCTCATACAAAAAGGAATTAATCAAAATCGCATGCAAGTCGAATTTTCTTGCCTTTTGGGCTCTAGCGCAAGCTGAAGACTCATTGGCGTACGTATCTACATAAACCCTTTAGTTGTTTTTATACCAGAAGCATTTCCATGTTTAATTTATTTTATACAAATAAATTGTCGGAAAAGATACGAATTTTAATCAGTGATTAAAGTATGGACTCTTCTGCGCCTACAAAATGTTTCATTGCAAGTCGATCTGGATTTAATAATAATAATAATGCTTTATTTAATTTACACTAGATTACAATGATATACAATGAGAAAATAAAAAATAAACAACGCTGCTAACCGATAAGTGCATGCACACTTGTTTCGGTAACTACAATAAATAATATAGCAAATTTGAAGTATTTGTGATCTTCAATTTTTTCTTTTCCGGGAATTGGAGGTCGTTTGTTATCCTCTTCTGTTATTTTAACCCTAGTAAGCTACGGCTGTATCAAATATCAAATTTCTGTATCGTTCTCATACATTTTTAACCTCTAATTTCAATAATTTTAACTCTTCTTTAAAATTCCTATATATGATCGTAATGAATGAAAAAATGAAATTGTTAAAAAGAATAAATTTCATTTCATTGCTCTTAAGGCAAATTTTAAATAGTTAATTCAATCCCTTGCTTGTCCCCACAGGGCGACAATGTTCGATTGCGCACAGGACGGGATAGGACGTACTTCATAACAAAACCGTAGTGATTTATGTTCCGGCTGACGGTTTCTTAATTAAAACTATGGGCGTGTATGTTGCTCCGATCCAAACGGACGGGAATTTAAACTTCACAGATTGATCGTTGTAAAGTTTTCTCATGAACGAAAAAAAATGCTTTTAGAAATTAGTAGTTTATGATACAAGGACGAGAAGTGATACATTTTCGGACGATTATGGAGTTTGCCGACAAACCATAAGAGTCCGAAAACGAAACTTCTCGTCCGCGTTATCATACAGTATTTTTTTATTCGTGTAAGAAATGTAACAACAAACAAATCATAGCAAAGTCAATATGTTATTCCAATAAGAAAAGTATAAATGGCCAAGTTTTCTTTTCTAAAATACACCAAATATTATTGAATTAATTTAAAGCTAAAAGAAAAAGGTAAGCCAAATACATTGTTATGGTTTAAAAAATTATGTAAAAGAGACTTAAAAAAATGTTGTTTGAGAAATAAATGTCAGATGTGAAGATTAGAAATAAAGATATTAAAAAGTAAATAAATCTTAAAATTTCTTAAACATTACAATTGGCGCAGCAACATGGGGCTCAGGGCGAGTCAGATAATAATATTTTCAAAAATGGACGAGATAACTAAAGAAAAGGGGTAAAGGTTGGTGGATTTAAAAGCAATGATGGCTATGATACAAGAAGTTGGAAATAAAATTGATGGAAATAAATCATGAATCATGAAATTAATAAACAGAATAGATGAGAAGATAGAAATGGATAAGAAGGAAATATTGTCTAGAAAAACAAATGGAGAGAATGAATAAAGAGTCAAATTTTTACACTGAAAATAAAATAGAAAAGACAAAAAAAGAAATAAGAGTGGAAATGATAGCTAGAATAGAAGAAGTAGTGGTATTACAAGAAATGAAAGTAAAAGAAACTGAGAACAAATTAAATAAAGAAGAGGTAAAGAAAATAAGAAACGTTATGAAGAATAATAAAAATATCCAAATATTAGAAGAAATTTTAAATAAAGAAATAAAAATGAATTTTGAAATAACAGAGGAAGAGAATTTAAGAATTCGAAAAGAAGTCAAAGAAAAATACAAGATTTTAGAGGGAAAATAAAATCCAATATAGAGGTAAGGAACGATTACAGAAATGAATATCATAATATATAAAAAGAAAACAGAAATTGAGAGGAGCGAGATGCTGGACATGCTTAAGGCCGCCGTTCAGTGTTGTGTCTTTTTAATGCAAGGTATACTCAGTAACGGTATGACTTAAAGAGCTCAAATTTGGTGGGTAATCTCAAAAAGGGTTGAAGTATATATTAAATATATCCAGCTTGATTTTATTCTGAAAATTGAATTATTTTTTTTCAATAATTGAGGAAAATAAGAGACTTTATGTTTCTGTCTCATTTCAATGAATATACCCAAGAAAATAGTTCATCTTCCCATTCAAAGCGAATCTCCAGACAATTTAGTTAAGGAGATCTGTTGGCATTAAAAAATGCTATTATTTGACAAATTTGAACATAAAGCGGTAAATAATATCTACTTTACCAACATTATTATTGATTTCTTAGTTCAGCTGATTTCAAATAGTGGCCGCCACGATATAATTCTTTCAGTATTGCGAGTACCGTTATGAATGAAATAGGAAAAGTAATTTTGATAACGTAGAATGAGCAAGTTTAGGTAAAATGAAAAGAAGTCCTGTTGTTTTTATGATTTGGAGATTGTTTATTGGCATCATAAATATATAAATGAGAAGCTTGTTTTGACTGATTTATCATCGTCGTAATATACTATTTCACCCACTTCCAGACGTCCGAATGATTTTTTTGAAATTGGCAGGTGCTCGTAATTCCGGTGACAATTTATGATATAATTTCTACAATTCTCACTGATTTTTATAAAACTGAAGATATACAGGGTGAGTCACGGTAGACGCGTTAATATTTTGAAAATTTTTGTTTATTCATGGATATGTGGGTTGATAAAGGCTACATTTTATAATTGTTTTCAAATATACAGATTGTCCGAAAAAAGTGTGGCGTATCAAAGTTATATTATTTCTTATGGAAGACCCTATATTTTATTGCATTTATAGATTATACGTTAAAAATAAGATAAACTTTCTTAAGTATTCCCTATACCTAAGCTTTTTAGTTCTCGAGATATTTTGATATTTCTAGAAATGCACTTACAAGAAAACCAATAACTTGGAAACCTATGGAATCAGCCAAATCCAATTTTAACTGAAAAAAATTAGACTAATAATTGAAAACAATCACGTATTTAGAGTTGTTTAAAATTATACAGGGCGTCCAAAAGGGGGCGATTTTCTAATAACATATTCAAACGACAATATATTTCTTATTTTAAATAGGACACCCTGTATTTTATAATCCTATTATGTAGGAAATTCCATTACATTTTAAAAATTATAAAGATCTTCTATGCCTAATTCTATTAATTTTTGAGTTATTTTTATTTTTGTTAAATTTTACATTATTTTTACACCGTAATGCCTACATATAACACCCTGTATTTGATCAGCTTCGACTATGATCCGAAAAAATTATCTTTGAAACTAGGTGTTTAGGTTTTGACATTATTTAAAAATGTTTCGAGATGGAACAGATTTTCAAAGACGAATCGATTTTTGTGAGAAGGTTAGTGAAGATGATTTTTTTTATAATGTGCTGTTCACAGATGAATCCACTTTTCACAATAATGGATTAGTATGACGGTTAACCATACAGATTTTGATGCATCTCGAAACATTTTTAATAATGTCAAAACCAAACCAAAGATAATTTTTTCGTATCATAGTCTAAGCTGATCAAATACAGGGTGTTATAGTTAGGCATTAAGGTGGAAAAATAATGTAAAATTTAACAAAAATAAAAATAACTCCAAAATTAATAGATTTATGCATATACCTTTATAATTAAGCTACGGCAATATCACATCTTTTTTTTTCTTTTTTCAAATAGGTATCCGATTACATTTTAAAGAATCTGATATACAGGGTGCTATTTAGAGATTATCAACTTTTACAAATTTTTCTTAATCCGGATCTGAATTTTAACTTTAGTTCTTGTATTGTACAATTGGGCTATTTAAACAATCTACCTGTACCAAATATGAAACATCTTCAGGGAGTTTTCAAAGTTATGGCTTATGAAAATGACAATATTGTATTGCATTAATTGAATTTACTTTAAAAGTTTAGTAATATGTAGAACGAGATGTGCATTTATAAAAATATGTCAGAATATCTCAGTTTTTTCCATTCGTTTCGAATGTCTGATCCAATTTAAAAAAAAATCTGATGTACAGCGTGTTGCGTTGGGGATTTTCAAATTTTACAAATTTTTCTTAATTCGTATCTGGATTTTAACTGTAGTATAGTCCTTACATTATACGATTGGGCTACTAAAAAATGATACATGTACCAAATATGAAAGAAATCTACCAGGTATTTCGAAAGTAACTGCTTGTGAAAATGAAAAAATGCATTTGATGTAATTGGACGTTAAAACTCCAGTAGAAGAATGGGATGTGCACTTAAAAAAAATTTTCACTTTAACTCATTTTTTTCCGTTCTTTTCAAATATCCATCCCAATTTTAAAAAATCTGATATACAGGGTGTTGTTTTGCGGATTTCCAAATTTTGCAAATTCTTCTTAATCCGGATCTGGATTTTAATTGTAGTTATTACACTACAGGATTGGGCTATTAACACATTATACCTGTACCAAGTATGAGAGAAATCTACAGGGTGGTTCTAAAGTTACGGCTTATCAAATTATTGGCCGAAATGGATGAAACACCCCGTATCTCGGCTATTAAAGGCGTTAGACCCATTAACCAAGGTTATTTGGAATCACCTAAGTTCCCTCTATTTACAGTTAACGTATGTCGGTTTAACTATGAAACACCCTGTATATTTAATCTATGAAAATTTGCTCTTATTTGTTTTAATAAATATATCAAGTAGTTTTTAAATCATTTTTATAAAATATTTGTTTTAAATTATTTACAATATGAAAATTTTATATTTTTATAACTATCATAAACCGTTAAATGATTGGCAGATGGGCTGGCCACCCCATCTGCTAAACAGACATACGTAATTTTAATTTTCTTACTTATCGTATCTTCAATTTCAATACCGTACGTCTCCTACTATTGCATGTTTAAAATCGTAAGATGTTGCTAATGACACGTAAATTTTTGTAGTAGAAATTAATTTTGATAACAATTTTCGTATGCGGGGTTTGTGTCTCGAATAAATATTCATGAAAATAACTGGTGGCTCCTCTATCGGATTAGTTTTCCTAGCCCGATTAATCGGCGGCCTTAAAATAAACACTAAAGAAATTATTAGAATTGATGAACAAATCAGAAGAGAAGGTTATACCAAAAGAGAAAATTACAAGGTGCCGAGAATAATGGCATATAGTGGGAAAATTCTCAAATTTAAGGATAACATTAAAAGATTACACCAAAAGGAATTTATAAGAATTATCAGAAATAAAAAACTAATGATGTACCACAAACGGAAGATAAAATTAAAGAAGTAAAATAATAATAATAATTTCTTAAACATTACAATATTTTACTTTTTTGACGTTTTTGACATATTCGAATAAAAATTATTTGACATAAAGAAGAAATTACTATATCTTACACATAAAAAAATTGTTTATTTATTACATTATTCAAATATTGAATCATATGTTCTTTATCTATAAACAAGGTCGAACAGATTACTCAAACGCCGAAAATACTTACTTATCACGTATCAGCGATTATCAGTTATAGGTAATATATACGTAGGATGTAATATTGACGGTTAATCTGATCGAAGTTGACATAGTAAACAATTGATAAATCTTTTAGAGAGTCATAGTTTACCAAACATGGATATATCGTGACACTTCCATATTCACGAAACGTTTTATCTATTAATTTATACGTATTTTTTAATATTTATTGAAAACTTCGAAATTATTTTTACGTAGAGAATTCGGCAAAACACGTAGGAAATTTTTAATCATTTCCTGACCATCGAAATTCCTTTCAACAATCATCACATCGCATCGCATTGGCCTTGCACAATACAAACAAAAGAGCAGAGAAGGCATGGGGCAGAGGAGCAGAAAGAAACGTAACACAAACGGCGGACGAGCAAGCGAAGTCTAGGACAGAGAGAGACCCATAAGACGAGCAGGTAGTCGGAATCGAGATTATATGGCTGGGTTTGCCCAACAACAAAATACCATCTTTATGTGGTACAGGATTTTTAAGATATCACATCTGTGTGATTTCTAGTTATTTTTAGTGTTTTATGGATATTTTGCTGGAATTCAAAGAATAATCTCTTGACAAATTGTTTTATGTGTATTGTTGACCAACTTGCGCGACATAGGAAAGACGAGACCTTCCCTTTCTTTGTACGATTTCCCAGTGATAATATCCTTTTTTTAAATTTTTGAAACGAAAGTAAAACTTTCTAGTTAAAAGTGAAGCAGCAATACGCAATTAAGAAGAGGAAGTAACCGTTTGAAGAATCGTAAGTTGCAGTTGTTCGTTCGTTACTTAAAATAAAAACGGCGGAAGGAGATGATTAGCTTAATTGTATACGGCCCAGCGCCCTTTACAGAAGCACGAGCTGCTCCCTCAACCGTCCAAAAACTGCCTGGTGACCACGCAGAAATGTTGATCTTTAGAGCGCCCAATTGCATATATCTATTTTTCCCTTGCTTATTTAAATTATTTATACCTACGTATTTTTCAGTTAATTCAGGTAAATAATTAATTTAAAAAAAGTATTTTTGAACTCATGCACTCGAATATATTTTCTAAAACTATTTAGCAACCCTGTATACCTGATTAAAGTAACCTTATTTTTAGAAGCCCGACCTGTATTTATCCGACGACGTATTTGGTGCAATACGTTAAAAATTAATACCGGGTTTTGTCGTAGAGTTAGAGTAGACTTGGCTTCTTTCACGAAATTCGATTTTAAGTATAGGGTATGGCAAAAAATAGGTTACAATCTTTTACAACCAGACAGACGGACAGAACAAGCCTGCCCGAGGTAAAATATGATTGGACTCGCCCCTAAAATCAAAATGGTGGCGCCGGGATCTTTGAAACTTAAAATAATTAAATCGGATGAAATGAGGAGGTGGAAACCACCAATCGTGGTTCATGAATTTGTAGAATATACAGGTAGTCAAGCTCAAAGGCGTAGTTAGGAAGGGTAAAGTGTGTAATAATAACAATATCAATAAAACAATAAAAAATATTAAAAAAATTGAAAAAAAATCAATAGAATGTTGACTGAATCGAACGGCCATTTTCCTCTAACAAGTCACGTACAATCGAATTTTTTGTTATTATAATGACATTTATGTCAATGGCACACTTGCTATGCTCAACATCAAGAGAGTCCTCCTTCTATTTCTTTGGAACACTCCGTATTTAATAAAACAAACCCCAAACAAGATATCTTTATGGAAAATGGCTCTTTTATCTGTTCAAGCTTTCGATACTTTATATGGGCTCTTCATCAGGAACTCTACAAAAGTTTGAATTGAACATATTCGATAAATAATTGAAAAATAGTAAAACTTATGAAAGTGAGGCCAGGTTCTAATAATGCTTGTCGCAAGCGTTTATCATTACATCTATGTGTAGAAAGTAACACTATGTAAAATTGATAAAACAATACTTTTAAAAACACGGATAAAGTTAAAAATTATACAGTGTCATCACGAAAGTACGCACTATATGGGAAACTTTTTTATTAAGGGTTTCTCGACAAAAAGTTATTCTTGATAAAAGTTTGTGCATACCCTAAAACTAAACATGCACCAACAAAATATAGTAAAACACTCGTAATAAACGAGGACCCTTCAAAAATTTGATTTTTGAACAAGAGTAAAATACCCTTATTTTGAAAAATTTCGGGAAATGTTATTTAGAAAAGTTGTTCAGCATTAAAAGATACATCTAGATTTGAAATCATGGCCATCTAAGTGAAGTTTTATTTTTTACCTTTTAAACAAGAAAATCTCCAAAAAATCAATGAGTGTGCCGAAATACTTATTTTATTTTGATGTTTTATGATTTGATATTATTGAATATTAAGTTTTTGTTACAATACTGTATAATTTTGAGCAATTTTGGGTGTTAACAAAAATAAAAATAACTTTGCACCAAAAATTTTGAAAATTATTTTACTCTTCAAAAAAATTGACCGTGGTTAACACAATAGTTGTGTAATTTGTAATATTATAGGCTTTTTAAATAAACCGTCGTACACTGGATGTTGTCTATTTATCGTTTTACTAATTTTTTTTCGTAGTTCCCATTTAAAAAAAAAATGTGTAAAAAAATAAAACTTCACTTAGATGGGGCCATGACTTCAAATCTAGATGTATTTTTTAATGCTGAACAATTTTTGTAAATAATATTTCCCGAGATTTTTCAAAATAAGGGTACTTTACTCTTGTCTCAAATTCAAATTTTTGAAGGCTTCTCGTATATTACGAGTGGTTTACGATATTTTGTTGTTGCATGTTTAGTTTTAGGGGATGCACAAACTTTTATCAAGAATAACTTTTTGTCGAGAAACCCTTAATAAGAAAGTTTCCCATAGGTGAGTACTTTCGTGATCGGGATCTTAGGGAATACATGTGACTGCCTACTGAAATGGCGCGAAAATGATGACAATTGGCCCATCTCCTCTCTGTGACTGCGGAGATATCCAAACCATCAGACATATCACAGAAGAATGTACCATACGATCATATAATGGTATAGACCCGAAGACTTCCTGATAGCGACCCCAGAGTCGATTAGATTACATAAATAGACTAGATGTTCGTTTGTAACCTTTTAAAGCATGTTTTATACTATTTTATATTCTATTTGTATTCTATATTCTAGCCATAGATAAATAAAAAACAACTCTATGGAAAATAATAAACGGTTTTTTCAAAATTGAAAGGGATACTGCATAAATATCTCCCTTATCATGATTTAGGATTTTAATCTAATAATCCTGTTCCCTGCACTCAAAAGAGCTCTTCTGGATCACTACCACTGCGTCCCTCACGATATATAACATATTTGCATGCAGGCTCAATCAGATCTTGCACCCCAAACAAAGATCAGCATACGAAAACAACCCAGCGAACTTACACGCATAAAAATAATTCCCCAATATCAGTTATATATATTTCGTTGAATTTAAAGCTAGAGATATACAATACATGCAGGAGCATTTTTTGGATCTAATTCTGGCTGCCCAATTTCTTCAAGCTTAATTCTTTGTTCTCCAACTTTTTTATGCGATGGCATAGGTTTTAAAAACATCTTCCAGATTTTATGTAAATAGGGGACGGAATGAAAAAATGTATAGTGACTAATATTTTGAGAAACAACAGTATCATTAGCAGAATTTGTATCTGTGACTTTCCGTACGAAAACGAATCCAAAAAACATGTTTTCCAGTGTAAATATCAGTGAGAAA
The DNA here is from genome assembly GCA_949320105.2 of Crepidodera aurea. Classification (NCBI taxonomy): domain Eukaryota; kingdom Metazoa; phylum Arthropoda; class Insecta; order Coleoptera; family Chrysomelidae; genus Crepidodera; species Crepidodera aurea. The sequence continues at coordinate 58,937,814 of OX439473.1, read as the reverse complement.
ATACATGGAGAAAGCTTTAACAACTGTTCCCCTAGATTGGGAGGGGGTCAACGAACGCATAATTTTATTCTTCAATTGGGACGGGGTGTGAGTGCAACTGGCAACAGTGTTCGATATGAAGGGGACGAGAATTTTACGAGCAAGTGTATGGAAGGAAGACTTACACGTCGCACGTATAACGCGTACAGGTCCAGCAGGGGAAATGAAATCTTAGAAGCACCGGATTTTTAGGGCTTCCAGACCCTTTATGACCTTAATTTTTCTTAGATGACTCAGTTGAAGCGCGTTGGGAAGAAACTTAGATAAT